>OW971888.1:0-2500000 GCA_943193645.1 Acentria ephemerella
AAGCTGACAGCAGGAATACATCGTGACGATGAGCCGCCTCTTACGATGCACGAACTAAAAGAGGCGGCGCTCAGCTTCAACCCGAAGAAGGCTCCTGGTTCGGACGGCCTGACGGCCGACATATGCACCGCCGCCATCAACGCCAACCCCGAGCTGTTTCTAGCAATAACACGCAGATGCTGGCAGCTCGGGCATTTTCCGACCACCTGGAAAATGGCGACGGTGGTGGTGCTGAGGAAGCCGGGCAAGGCCGACTACACTGACCCCAAAGCCTACAGACCCATCGGCCTCCTCCCGGTGCTGGGAAAGATACTGGAGAAGATGATCGTCCAAAGGCTGAAACACCATCTAGTACCAGCCATACACCCCAGGCAATACGGCTTCATGCCACAAAGGAGCACCGAAGACTCCCTCTATGCCCTAGTGAGCGATATCAGGGATGTCATTAGTCGTAAGAAAATGATAACCCTGGTATCGTTGGACATAGAGGGAGCCTTCGACAGCGCCTGGTGGCCGGCCATAAAAGTGAGGCTTGCCGAGATGGGGTGTACAGATAAACTAAGAAAGATCATGGGTAGCTACCTCAGCGAGAGAAGAGTGAGCGTAAGGTACGCCAACAGCGAGGCAGATAGGGAAACGGAGAAGGGTTGCGTCCAGGGATCTATAGGAGGGCCAATCCTCTGGAATTTGCTATTGGATCCCCTCCTTAGATCACTGGACGCAAGGGGCATCAACTTTCGGGCATTTGCGGATGATGTGGTTTTACTAATTGAAGGAAACACAGGAAGGGAAATACAAAACGCGGCCAACGAAGCGCTCGCACATGTTTTGGAATGGGGGAGTCAAAACAAGTTGAGGTTCGCCCCCCATAAAACGGGGGCAATGACGATAACCAAAAAACTTGTTTTTGACGAACCCAGAATAAGCATGGGCGGGCGCAGCGTAGAAAACGTGAGTGAGCTGAAGATACTGGGGCTTACGATTGACAAGAAATTAACTTTTAACACACACACCACCAACGTGTGCAGAAAAGCCCTCAGTATCTTCAAGCAACTCAACAGGGCCGCGAAAGTTAGTTGGGGGCTGCATCCCGAAATTGTTAGGTCCATATACACAGCGGCAGTCGAGCCAACCATCATGTACGCGGCAGCAGCGTGGGCGGACGCCACACATAAGATCAGCATCCGGAAGGCGTTGGCGACGGTGCAGCGAGGGTTTGCGCAGAAGCTCTGCGGAGCCTACCGCACGGTCTCGTTGAACTCGGCGCTGGCATTGGCCGGCATACTCCCCTTGGACCTCAGAGTACAGGAGGCAGCTGCCCTGTACAAGGCGAGGAGAGGGGAGTGCCGGTCATTGCCGGGCGACAGGGAGATGGAGTGTGCGGTGGGCTTCGCAGAGCTTCCCCATCCGGCCATGTGTGTGGACAGGAGCTTCACCGCAGTGGAAGACGAGGATGCGGTGAACAGGTACGCGGTGCAGCAGGTGCAAATTTACACCGATGGCAGCAAGATTGACGGCCTTGTCGGAGCCTCTCTTTCCATATGGAAAGAGGGCGCCGAAATCCGGGCCGTCAAACTTAAGCTGGCCAACTACTGCACCGTGTACCAGGCAGAGCTCCTGGCCATACACAGGGCCACGGCGGAGATCCTCGCTCGGGGTGAGGAGAGCTTCGGCATATTCAGTGATTCGAGGTCCGCCCTCGAATCCATTGTCGGCCGAAGCTCTCATCACCGTCTGGCGCACGAGACCAGGGAGAACCTTGGGATGGCTTTGACCCAAGGCAAAGATGTCTCCTTGCACTGGATCAAAGCGCACGCGGGGCTCCCTGGTAACGAGCGTGCGGACACCCTCGCCAAGGAGGCAGCAGTTTCGTCGCGGAGGAAGCCGGACTACGACCTCTGCCCTGTCTCATTCGCCAAGAGATGCATCCGTATGGAAACTCTTGGGGAATGGAGCAGGAGATATGAGGGTGGAACGACGGCCTCCGGGACGAAGCTGTTCTTTCCGGATGCAGTGGCGGCGTACAGCCTGGTCAGGAAGATAAAGCCTACGGGTATTCTTACCCAGGTTTTCACGGGGCACGGTGGGTTCGCTCAGTACCTGCACAGGTTCAGGTGCAGGGAGAACCCATCGTGTGTCTGTGATCCTGACCAGGAGGAGAACGTCGAACATCTGCTCACAGCATGCCCCGCGTACATGATGGAGAGACACGACTGCGAGGAAAGGGTAGGAGAAGTAATAACCAAAGACAACTTAGCTGAAATACTATCCAACAGAAAGACCAGGAAAGCCCTCCTTACATTTTGCGTGGTTGTGGCAAACAAAGTGATAAACCGCAATAAAACAAGGTAACAAAGAGACTGACATAGGTATAAGTTTTTAGTATTATCTCGCATTCATCTTTATTTTAATTGGTATTTTATTTGTAATTATTTTATTGGAATTTTAATTTATTGTTTTTAAATTTTACTTTATGCACTGTGATATTAGTTTTAAAAATTTTAATGTATTGTAATTATTTTAGGGTTTAAGGAATTTATTTTAATTTATTGTTTTATTTTACTGAATTATTTGGATTTTAATGTTAATGTAATTATTGGTATATATTTTAGTTTTATGAAATTTGTGATAAAAATTATTATTATTATTGTATTTTAAGAACTTATTGTAATTAAACTTGAAATTGTGATGTATTATTTTAACTATTATTGTATTATTATTATTATTCAAAATTTAAATTCTATTGTATTGTAAAAAATTATTATTCAAAATTATATTGTCCAAATTATTTAAATAAAGAAAAGAAACCCAAACCCTGAAATAGTTTTAAGTAAATTGGTGCGAAAGAGATGAATGCGAGAAAGACAAAGTATGAAGCATGAATGTACGAGCGGTAGCAAATGCGAGAACTGGTATGGATGGATAAGTTTAATAATGACTCGGATTAAGTCCGAGACTGTGTAGGAAAAAAAAAAAAAAAAAAAAAAAAAAAAAAAAAAAAAAAAAAAAAAAAAAAAAAACCTAACCTAACCTAACCTAACCTAACCTAACCTAACCTAACCTAACCTAACCTAACCTAACCTAACCTAACCTAACCTAACCTAACCTAACCTAACCTAACCTAACCTAACCTAACCTAACCTAACCTAACCTAACCTAACCTAACCTAACCTAACCTAACCTAACCTAACCTAACCTAACCTAACCTAACCTAACCTAACCTAACCTAACCTAACCTAACCTAACCTAACCTAACCTAACCTAACCTAACCTAACCTAACCTAACCTAACCTAACCTAACCTAACCTAACCTTTTTTTTTTTTTTTTTTTTTTTGTCGCAGGGGAATGCATTGACGCATTTCCTTCCCGATTCGGGGAAACCGGGAAGGGGTATGTGGGACTCCCGGGCAACGGTGCCCGTCCTACCCACTAAACCCCTGCGTGTTTCGACACGCTGCAATTGGCGCTGCCATGGGGTGCTCATCGCATTCGCCACAGCAGCGTCGCAGCGAGCCCTTGGCGGGCTCTTCCACGAGGTGGTATGGGATACTCTCAAAACAAGGGGAGTATCCCTCATCGCAGAGGCCGTGCAATGCAGGTACTGATCCCCATCAGTACCCGCTGACCTCTACTTGGCGGAGGCGGACGTTAGTCCGCCCGCCGAGACGGTCCGCTCCGAGGTTGTAAAGACCCCTGAGCGGACCGCCCCGACGGCGCCCCGCCTCGTCCCAAAAGGGACGAGGCAGGGCGCTTCGCCTCCCGTGACCTGTCAGCAGCAGGGGCAGGTGGGGGCGGCCTAGGGCCGTCGCCACCCCCCCCACCACCAAGAGGTCTACCTCGCGTGCCGCGCCTCAGCTGCTGTAAGCAGCTTTTACTGCCCGCCATGTGACTGGCCGGTAAACCGGCGTCGCCACACGGCGCACAGTGAGGCGCAGCCGAGCACTCGGCGGCCTTGTGGCCCGGTCGACCGCAGCGAAGACAAACGTCGCTGCGGTCGACTGCCGACGGGCACAGCTGCTTGGTGTGCCCCACACCAAGACAGCGGTGGCACATCATTGGGCGGCTTTCTGCCACGGAAACGCGGACAGTGCTCCACCCAACGGAAAGCCGGCCGCCCTTGCCGATATCCCTCGCCGCAGCCGCGGGGCAGGTGACCCTTACGGATCCCGAGCCCCACCGGCCGCGGCGAATGATACCGACACGGACCATGTCACCAGGGACACATCCGGCACGAGCGATCGCCCCCCGGATGTCGTCCCCGGTGATTGTGTCATCCAGACCGGTCAAACGGAGCTCCCCCGTCTTGACCGGTCTGGTGACGACGGCGTCTTCGCCGATCACCTCCTGGAGGCGAGCGGCGAAGACGTCAGCCTTCTCCACACGATCCTGGCCCGCGATCGTGAGGACACGGGCACCCGTCTTCGTCGGCTTGATGCGGAGCTCCGGTACGTCGGAGTCTCCCGCGGTGGCTGCTCTCGCCCGGGTCAGGACGGACAAGTAGGTTTCCCCACGCCGCTCCGCCTCGGGCGAGAGCACCACCGCTATGGCCGCAGTGGTCGGCACCCGGATCCGGGCACCCGCCTTCTTCTTCCTCCTCCGCCTCTTCTTCCTACCGCCGGCCGCCCCAGGTGAAGGCTGCGCTGGGGCTTGCACTGGCCGCGTGTTATTGCGCGTGGCGCCGGCGTAGGTGACCCTCTGCGTGGGCCGCGCGGGTGCAGCAGTCGGCGCGGTCGTCGTCGGTATCGGGGCTGAGGGGGGCTTCTTCTTGGCCCTCTTCCTCCTGACGAGCGTGAAGCCGTCGTCGCCTGCCGTCGTCTGATCGGTGGGAGCGGGTGGGGCATGCTCCGTTGTCGCGTGTTGGGTGGGGGGAGCGGCGGTGGTAGTGGCTCTCGCCGCCCTGTCCACCTCCGCTCGCGCTTCCAGGAAGCGCTCCACGACCCTAAGTATCCGCGCGTCCTCGTCATCGCGCGTCACGCCTCTGGCTGGCTCTGGCCTCTCCCGTAGGTCCACTGGCGGGAGATCCTCCTCCGTCTCGGCGTTCGCAGCGGCCCTGCCGCCACACGCGCACTCGCTGCTGGGCTCCGGTACAGCGGCCACCGCGGCGGTCAGTTGGTCGACCCTCTGCTCCAGCACCTTGCACTCCGAGCGGAGCGCGTCGATCTGCGCGCTCTGGAGTGACAGGTCGCTTCGCAGGCGGCTGTTTTCGGCCTGCAGCCTCTTCACTTCGGAGGACGCCGACCGCTCGTGCAGCGCCACCACGGTGTCCTCGAGGCGGTCTGCGCTCTCCCTCAGAGCACGGACAAATGTGCCCTTGAGGTTCTTCGACCGCATGGCCACTCTCGTGACCACCGCGATGTCGTCGAGGGCCCGTGCCTTCAGTAGGCTCAGGGCGGGGTCGTCGGGGCGCTCGCCCGGCGGGGGCATGCGGCAGCGCTCCCAGCTCCTCTGTGCAGCCTCCATAAGCCTCCCGATCTCCTCGTCGCTGCACAGGTTCGCGCCCAACCAGCCGCCACTGGCCGCCGCCTCCCTGTCTTCTACTGACCGCCGAGGATTGTGAATCCTCTGCGGTACCGGCGACTCACTCGGTGTTCGTGGTTCCGAGGCCCTTAGCTGGCGCCGCCCTCTTTGTGCCGTGGGCACTTTCGGTCGCGATGACTCCTCCGACGGGCCGGGCCTCTTGGCCGTCCTCTTCCGGCTCCCGCTGCGAAGCACGCGCCCTTCTCCGTCCTCGCTGGCACTGGCAGAGATGGTTAAGGAGTCGTCGCTGTCCAGCGAATTACAGGACGCTCCTCCGAAGAACCTCTCCTCAACCTCGAATACTCCGTCCCGGGAACCTCCGGCTTCCGCCCACGTCCCAGGACCACTCTCTTCCTCGGTGCCGCTATGCACACCGCGGCTCCTCAACTCCTCCACGTTGTAGCGGAGGCACACAGATTGCGCGCCCCCGAAGCGAGTAGTGCCCCCCCCAGATACGTTGGGGCTGTCCGCCGAAGCGGAGAGGGATTCTCCGACCGCGGGGCGGCCGGTACCCTCCTGGAGATCTGTATTTCTGCTCGCTTGTTTCATGGTTGATTTTTTAACTCCCAAAACTTCTTCATAATAATAGATAAACAAAACAAAACTAAAAAGACGCAAGAAAACAAGAGTAAGAAAAAATTAAACAAAAGAAAAACAGAAAAGAAAACAAAAAGATAGAGAAAATAAAAGGAAAATAAAAAGGTTCCGGGGCTTGGGACCGGGCTCCCCCCGGCCACTCAGCCTATCGCCACCCCGGGGAACTTAGGCTTAGGTCGGTGGCGGCAAAAGCCGTTGGCTGACCGAAGTCTGACCACCGAAAAACATCCGTCCACTCTGCAAACTCTCTTCCGAAGAGGAGAGTGCAAGAGTAGCGGACTGGGTAATTTTTTATTGAGGTTTTCTTCCTCGCAGCCCGGCGCTCAGTGTGCCGGGCCCCCGACCCGTGAGGGCAACGGGCTAGTGTGACCGTGCAATGCCCGCCCTGATAGAACAGAGCGAGCAGCCACACTCTCCGCGACCTTGAAGGCCGCCATACCACGAGCCGAAGCTCCGCTGCCCCCCGAGGGGGGCCACCACTGGGTAATTTTTTAGAGAGGTTTTCTTCCTCGCGACCCAGCGCTAAGTGCAATGCGCCGAGTCCCCGACCCCCACGAAAACGTGCAGGGCTACGGGTTTGTGTGGCCGTGCAATGCCCGCCCTTAAAAAGACCAGGCAGCCACACGGTGTCAGAGTATTAGCCAAATACGTAGCAATGTCCTGAAAAGGACATGACCACGTAAGTGCCCGGGGTACACCAGCCAATCACATTGTGAGACCCACCGTTCGCGCCAGATGCAATAGCATCGAACGCGACTGGCGATCCCCCCAATGCAACCGACATGCGAGGAGGTTCTCTGACCTAGTACCCCTTTTTTTTTTTTTTTTTTTTTTTTTTTTTTTTTTTTTTTTTTTTTTGTCGCAGGGGAATGCATTGACGCATTTCCTTCCCGATTCGGGGAAACCGGGAAGGGGTATGTGGGACTCCCGGGCAACGGTGCCCGTCCTACCCACTAAACCCCTGCGTGTTTCGACACGCTGCAATTGGCGCTGCCATGGGGTGCTCATCGCATTCGCCACAGCAGCGTCGCAGCGAGCCCTTGGCGGGCTCTTCCGCGAGGTGGTATGGGATACTCTCAAAACAAGGGGAGTATCCCTCATCGCAGAGGCCGTGCAATGCAGGTACTGATCCCCATCAGTACCCGCTGACCTCTACTTGGCGGAGGCGGACGTTAGTCCGCCCGCCGAGACGGTCCGCTCCGAGGTTGTAAAGACCCCTGAGCGGACCGCCCCGACGTCGCCCCGCCTCGTCCCAAAAGGGACGAGGCAGGGCGCTTCGCCTCCCGTGACCTGTCAGCAGCAGGGGCAGGTGGGGGCGGCCTAGGGCCGTCGCCACCCCCCCCACCACCAAGAGGTCTACCTCGCGTGCCGCGCCTCAGCTGCTGTAAGCAGCTTTTACTGCCCGCCATGTGACTGGCCGGTAAACCGGCGTCGCCACACGGCGCACAGTGAGGCGCAGCCGAGCACTCGGCGGCCTTGTGGCCCGGTCGACCACAGCGAAGACAAACGTCGCTGCGGTCGACTGCCGACGGGCACAGCTGCTTGGTGTGCCCCACACCAAGACAGCGGTGGCACATCATTGGGCGGCTTTCTGCCACGGAAACGCGGACAGTGCTCCACCCAACGGAAAGCCGGCCGCCCTTGCCGATATCCCTCGCCGCAGCCGCGGGGCAGGTGACCCTTACGGATCCCGAGCCCCACCGGCCGCGGCGAATGATACCGACACGGACCATATCACCAGGGACACATCCGGCACGAGCGATCGCCCCCCGGATGTCGTCCCCGGTGATTGTGTCATCCAGACCGGTCAAAAGGAGCTCCCCCGTCTTGACCGGTCTTGTGACCACGGCATCATCGCCGATCACCTCCTGGAGGCGAGCGGCGAAGATGTCGGCCTTCTCCACACGATCCTGGCCCGCGATCGTGAGGACACGGGCACCCGTCTTCGTCGGCTTGATGCGGAGCTCCGGTACGTCGGAGTCTCCCGCGGTGGCTGCTCTCGCCCGGGTCAGGACGGACAAGTAGGTTTCCCCACGCCGCTCCGCCTCGGGCGAGAGCACCACCGCTATGGCCGCAGTGGTCGGCACCCGGATCCGGGCACCCGCCTTCTTCTTCCTCCTCCGCCTCTTCTTCCTACCGCCGGCCGCCCCAGGTGAAGGCTGCGCTGGGGCTTGCACTGGCCGCGTGTTATTGCGCGTGGCGCCGGCGTAGGTGACCCTCTGCGTGGGCCGCGCGGGTGCGGCAGTCGGCGCGGTCGTCGTCGGCATCGGGGCTGAGGGGGGCTTCTTCTTGGCCCTCTTCCTCCTGACGAGCGTGAAGCCGTCGTCGCCTGCCGTCGTCTGATCGGTGGGAGCGGGTGGGGCATGCTCCGTTGTCGCCTGTTGGGTGGGGGGAGCGGCGGTGGTAGTGGCTCTCGCCGCCCTGTCCACCTCCGCTCGCGCTTCCAGGAAGCGCTCCACGACCCTAAGTATCCGCGCATCCTCGTCATCGCGCGTCACGCCTCTGGCTGGCTCTGGCCTCTCCCGTAGGTCCACTGGCGGGAGATCCTCCTCCGTCTCGGCGTTCGCAGCGGCCCTGCCGCCACACGCGCACTCGCTGCTGGGCTCCGGTACAGCGGCCACCGCGGCGGTCAGTTGGTCGACCCTCTGCTCCAGCACCTTGCACTCCGAGCGGAGCGCGTCGATCTGCGCGCTCTGGAGTGACAGGTCGCTTCGCAGGCGGCTGTTTTCGGCCTGCAGCCTCTTCACTTCGGAGGACGCCGACCGCTCGTGCAGCGCCACCACGGTGTCCTCGAGGCGGTCTGCGCTCTCCCTCAGAGCACGGACAAATGTGCCCTTGAGGTTCTTCGACCGCATGGCCACTCTCGTGACCACCGCGATGTCGTCGAGGGCCCGTGCCTTCAATAGGCTCAGGGCGGGGTCGTCGGGGCGCTCGCCCGGCGGGGGCATGCGGCAGCGCTCCCAGCTCCTCTGTGCAGCCTCCACGAGTCTCTCAATCTCCTCGTCGCTGCACAGGTTCGCGCCCAGCCAGCCGCCGCTGGCCGCCGCCTCCCTGTCTTCAGTGGATCGCCTGGGATTGTGTACCCTCTGTGGTACCGGCGACTCACTCGGCGTCCTTGGCTCCGAAATCCTGAGCTGACGCCGTCCTCTCTGTGCCGTGGGCACCTTCGGCCGTGAGGACTCCTCGGTCGGGCTGAGCTTCTTGGCCGTTCGCTTCCGGCTCCCACTGCGAAGCACACGCCCTTCTCGCGCTCCGTCCTCGCTGGCGCTGGCGGAGATGACTTCGGAGTCGTCGCTGTCGAGCGAGTTGCACGACGCTCCTCCGAAGAATCTTCCTTCAAAAACTCCGTCCCGGGAACCTCCGGCTTCCGCCCACGTCCCAGGACCACTTTCGTCGTCCGTGCCGCTCTGCACTCCGCGGCTCCTCAATCCGTCGATGTTGTAACGGAGACGCACAGATTGTGCGCCCCCGAAGCGAGTAGTGCCCCCCCCAGATACGATGGGGCTGTCCGCCGAAGCGGAGAGGGATTCCCCGGCCGCGTGGCGACCGGGACCCTCCTGGAGATCTGTGTTGCTATTCGCTTGGTCCATGTTTTTAAATCTCTCCAACGTCATCAACAAAACAAAACAAAAACAAAACTAAAAAGGTAGAAGAAAACAAGAAGAAGATATAAATAACAAAAGAAAAACAGAAAAGAGAAACAAAAAGATAGAGAAACAAAAAAGGAAAAATAAAAAGGTTCCGGGGCTTGGGACCGGGCTCCCCCCGGCCATTCAGCCCATCGCCACCCCGGGAAACTTGAGCTTAGGTCGGTGGCGGCAAAAGCCGTTGACTGACCGAAGTCTGACCACCGAATATCCGTCCACTCTGCGACCTCTCTTCCGAAGAGGAGAGCGCAAGAGTAGCGGACTGGGTAATTTTTTATTGAGGTTTTCTTCCTCGCAGCCCGGCGCTCAGTGTGCCGGGCCCCCGACCCGTGAGGGCAACGGGCTAGTGTGACCGTGCAATGCCCGCCCTGACAGAACAGAGCGAGCAGCCACACTCTCCGCGGCCTAGAAGGCCGCCATACCACGACCCGAAGGTCCGCTGCCCCCCAAGGGGGGGGCCACCAAAGGGTAATTTTTTAGAGAGGTTTTCTTCCTCGCGACCCGGCGCTAAGTGCAATGCGCCAGGCCCCCGACCCCCACGAAAACGTGCAGGGCTACGGGTTTGTGTGGCCGTGCAATGCCCGCCCTTAAAAAGACCAGGCAGCCACACGGTGTCAGAGTATTAGCCAAATACGTAGCAATGTCCTGAAAAGGACATGACCACGTAAGTGCCCGGGGTACACCAGCCAATCACATTGTGAGACCCACCGTTCGCGCCAGATGCAATAGCATCGAACGCGACTGGCGATCCCCCCAATGCAACCGACATGCGAGGAGGTTCTCTGACCTAGTACCCCGACCTAGTACCCCTTTTTTTTTTTTTTTTTTTTTTTTTTTTTTTAATGTTGGAAAAACGTTTTATACGTACCCCGACGTGATAAGGGGCCACGTCGAGGTTATGTCGGAGTCCTGCCTAAGAGCCGCAGTGTACCGACTAAAAAACCAACAGTATCCCGGAAGCGCATATGCCAGAAAATGATGCACCACGCGAGGAACAAAGTAGGCGTTCGCGTGGTGCACCGGCATCGGTCGTTGCCGACCTCTACTCCTTCGAGAGATGTCCCCGGGACACGATGGACATCCCTCCCGCGCTGGGGCTGAGTGTATGGTGAGTGATGGGGCCCTATCCCATCACCCACCGCCCCTGACTAAGGCTGGTTGAGCTGGCCATACAGCCGGCGCCTCCTGCCCTGTCGTCGCCTGCGGTTCGGGTCAGCGTCTGGCATGGCCTCGCGCTCCCGTTCCGCTGCCTCCTTCGCGAGCATGACGTGTTCGCAGAAGGAGGCAACAACATCCCACGACGTCGCGCTGCCGACCATGTTTTGGATCACGGTCGGCAGTGAGAGGTCACCACCAAATTTGGAGATGAGGGCGCGGCGTTGTGGCGCCCACTTGACACACGACGCGAGCGTATGCTGCGCCGTGTCCTCATCCCCCCCACACTCGTTGCAGCGAGGGCCCGGCTCCCTGCCGAGCCTGTGCAGATACCGGCCGAAGCAACCATGGTTCGTCAATATCTGCACAAGCCGGAATGACAGAGAGCCGTGCCGTCGGGCAACCCACTCCGCCATATGCGGCAGAATTCCCGCAACGGTCCAGTGGCCCGCCGAGGGCGACTGCAGCCTGACCCGCCACTTTCGCATAACAATGCGTTGGGCCCTTTCCCTCCAACGACGAATGAGCTCCGGCGCCGGACGCAGTCCCTCAGCGCGGACAGCCGCGCTGCGCCTGTAGACATCGGCTAGCGCCAAGGCGTCCAGGTCCCAGGGTGGGGTCCCGGCGATTAGGCACGCAGCCTCGTACGATACGGTGCAGTATCCGCGTATGACCCTGACCGCCATGACCCGCTGCGAGCGTCGCAGCAGAGCCTTATTACGTGGCGACAGAGTCTCCGCCCACACCGGAGCACCGTACAAGGCCATCGACCGCACCACCCCGGTAAACAGGCGGCGGCAGGTCGCACTAGGGCCACTGACGTTGGGCAAGAGCCGACTGAGAGCCCCGGCCGCTTGCATGAGCTTTGGACTCAAACGGCGGAAGTGTTCATCGAACGACCACCGTGAGTCCAAAACTAAGCCCAAATAGCGCATGTGCGCACTAACACTCACGCGCACCCCGTTGATTAGGAGGTGCGCCCCGCCTGGTTGTCTTTGGCGGGGGCCGCGGAAAAATATGGCCTCGGTCTTCTCGACCGCTACTCTCAAGCCCAAGCTCTCTATGCGTCGCACGACCTGGCCTGTGCCAACAGTGGCAAGGCGAATGGCGGCCTGGAAATCCGCCGCCCTGGCCAGGACCAGAGTGTCATCCGCGTAACAAACGACACTCAGGCCCGGCAGCAGCGCGCCTCGCAGCACATAATCGTAACCTATGTTCCACAGGGTCGGCCCAAGCACCGAACCCTGCGGAACGCCACACGACATACCCCTCTCAATGAGGTTGCCATCGCGGTCGACACACTGAATGCGCCGACCGCGCAGGTAATCTCCAATGAGGCGCCTCAGGTACGCTGGGATGTTATGGTACCTGAGGCCCTCGTCAATCACGCTGAAGGGCAGGGTGTTAAATGCATTAGCGATGTCCAGCGACACCGCTAGAACGACCCTGCCCCTGGTGGTTTCCTCCTCCGCAATTGCCTTGACGGACATAATGGCGTCCACGGTGGAGCGAGCTTCACGGAAGCCGAACTGGGACGGCGACAAGTTAGGGCCCGCAGAGTTCATATGGCGGGTGATCCGCCCAGCGATAATGCGCTCAAACAGTTTGCCTACCTCGTCCAGAAGCACAATCGGGCGGTAGGCAGAAGGCGAATTCGGCGGCTTGTTAGGTTTTTGAAGCAGGACGAGTCGTCCCACCTTCCAAGCGGCCGGAAATTTGCACGACGCAAAGCAGGCGTCGAAAAGACCACGGACGTGGCTCTCGAGGGACCCGAGGGTGATTGCCAAAATTCGGCCAGAAACACCATCGGGACCCGGAGCCGTGGCTTTGGTCCGCATCTTCGTGACAGCCGCATCGAACTCCCCGTCAGTGGTGGTAGGAGGGGGAGACGACTGATGGTCGTCGTCGCTGTCCCGTAGTTGGCGGGACGCTCGCATTGGCGGGACAAACTCCTCTCTCTCCGGAAAGAGTTCCGATATGACCTCGCGCAGGAGGGAGGGCTGCAGCAATTCGATAGACGGGGGGCCTTTGGACAGTTTATCGCGGACCATTTTATAGGGCCTGCCCCAGGGATCCCCGTCTATTTCCTCCAGCATGCGCTCGCGGGCCGATGTTTTGGCCCTGCTAATCGCAATCTGGAGGATTTTGCGAGCCTCGCTCACCTCCTGCTGCATCACCGCTTCGGTCGCTGGATCACGGCCTGTACGACGCCGTCGGAACCGTGTGAGGGCGCGGCGCTTCGTGGTGCAGTCCGCACGCAAAGCCGCAACTTCGGGGCACCACCAATAAACCTCCTTTTTGGGGGGCCGACGTGTGGCTCGAGGCATCGCCGAATCGCTGACGCGCGTTAGGGCTTCGCCGAGCAGAGTTGCCTCTTCGTCGACATCCCCCATTGAAGGCCGGATGTTTATTTCCTCCACAATAGATGCTTCCACGGCCAGGTCTCTGTTGAGCTTTGCCTGGGCCCACCGCGGAAATTTGAACAAGCCGCCCCTGTTAGGGGGCGGGCGGATGACGTGGTGTTGAGGGGAGACGCTGAACCGGATATACCGATGGTCGGACAACGTTTCCTCGTCCACGATGACACGCCAATCGTGCACTCGTGCGGCGACAGCAGGGCTAGCGAACGTGACGTCCACTATAGACCCGCCCTGCTGCCTCACACACGTGTATTCGGTGCCACGATTGAGGATAACGAGTCCGACCATGGTGGCCCATTCCACCAGCAGATCTCCCCGGGTATCCGTCCTTGGTGAGCCCCAGGCAGTGGCTTTGGCGTTAAAATCGCCCATTACAATAACCGGCCGTGGTAGAGCACGGCGAACGGCGATGGTCAACTCCCGCAAGTACTCCTCGAAGTCGGCCAGGGTTTTGTTGGGGGAAAAATACCCTCCAACAACTACGAGGTCACCCCACAAGGCGGATACAAGACCCCGACCTTTATGCAGCACGGAAAAAGGCTGTGCACCCACGCCACACGAGCCCACGACAGCCACGGCATTGGAATGATCCGTGGCCCAGTGTGGACTCGTGATGGCAAAGTATGGCTCTGAAGCCACACTGACATCAATCGACCACTGCCTCGAGGACTGGATAAATAAATCCTGAGCCCCCGAGCAGTGGTTGAGATTCCCTAATAGAAAGTTGACAGGGCGGCCAAGATCCATCAATGTTCCATGGCCTCCTGCCGCGAACTCGCCGAAGGCGGAGCAGCACCCGGAACCATATCACCCGCAGCCTTGGCGGGGACTTTGCCCTTTCTCTTAATATTGCGCGAGCCGCAGCTCTTGCCCATCATTGCGTGTTGCGCAGGGCGTTTTGCCTCTGCGCAGATTGGGCAATGAGCTACTGCCGTGCAGGCTGCCGACTTGTGGTCCGGCTTACCGCAACGGAAGCAGAGGTTGCTCCGATCAATGGTGGACGGGCAACGCTGCTTCGTGTGGCCAGCCTCAAGGCACTTATAGCACTTGAGGGGCTGCGCGTCTAGAAGGCGGACCTGGGCTGCGCTCCAGCCCACCAATAGCCTCTTGGTATCCGCCAGGGTTTTACCCGCCACCACAGGGCAGCGGACCCAGGCGGATCCCATTCCACCCGGTCCACGACGGATGTCACCGACGCGGACCTGGTCTGGCTGGCAATTGCCCTGTTGGCAGATCGCCTGCACGACGTCGTCCTTCGCGATGGAGTCGTCCAGGCCGGTGAGACGAAGATCGACAGTTTTTGTCGGTCTCGTGACCTGGACGCTCGGACCAAGAATCTCCTTCATTTTGGCGGCCAGCAGGTCCGCCTTGGCGCTGTTGTTCTCGCCAACGACGTGCAGAATTCGAGCCCCTGTTGCAGTTTCCCGTATCTTGAGTGGCGGGAGTCCCAGGGTTTCTTTCTCCCCCTCAATACCTAGCCTGGCCTTGGTGAGAACGTCGGCGTAACTAAGCCCGTTCTTCTCATCTTCGGGACTTAGTGTTACGACAACTGCCGCAGATCGAGGGGCACGCAATCTCGGGGCCCGTTTCTTCTTGGGCTTGTCCGCAGCCACAGCCCCCTGTTTGGATGGAGGTTGGGCGTTAAGCTTGGCTGGATTCTGGGCGGCATTTTTGCCCTTCTTCCTCTTCACCACTGTCACCCAGCCGTCTGCGTCGGGTCCAGACTTGGACGAGGCCGACGACACAGGCGGGACAGGCTGGGAGACAGTCACAGGCTCAGAGGCCGCGCTCTTCTTATTGGGCTTGCCCTTGCCCGTTTTGGACTGCGGGGCCTTCCTAGGCGCGGGTTTTGGCGCAGCTGCTGGTGGGGCTGCAGGAGCAGCAGAGGTGGCGGCAATGGCAGCCGCAGCAGCAGCCGCTCGCGTCTCATGAGCTAGAGGAGGGCGCGGCCGGTCCGGCGTGCGCTTGCTCTCCTCGTACGTAGCAAACTTGCTATCAATCATCTTCCCCACTTCCCGGAGTAAGGCACGGAATGAATTCCCGTCGGGAAGGGGGGCATCCTCGGGCGAAACGAGGGAGGGCCTGGCGGCAGCCGTCTGAGGCGATCTAAACTCGCTAGAGGACGGGGCGACATCTGGAGCGGCCAAACACGCATCCGTCTCCATGGTCTCCACTGCTGGCTTCTTGGGGATGGGCAGCCTGGGCAAAGATACCACAGGCGCCAATGAACCCAATTGGGCGACCGTCTTTTGAAGGCCCTCTACGGTTTTGCGGAGGGCGTCAATTTCGTGCTGCATCCGTTTGTTTTCTAAGACCAGCCTACGAGTTTCCTCAGTCGAGGTCCTCATACTGAGGGTTTCCACAATTCGCCCTAGAGAGAGGTTGGCGTTTTTAACGTCCCGCTGCATAGTCCCTTTGACGTTTTTGGACTTTCCTATCGCAGTCGAGACGACGTCCATGTACAGGCGCGCGCTGCGCGCAAGACTATCCGCCGACATTTCCTCGGCCTTCGCATCTTCTAAGGGAGGGAGGGCGCCCAAGTTGGCAGTAGCAGAATCTGCCTTTTTTAACAACCCGCTCACCTGAGCCTCTAGGTCGCCCTCCTCCTCCAACTCGCAGGCTTTTTTGAATTGGGCCTTTGCGTTGGCCCAGCCCACGTTCTCAAAAGTTGTCGGAGGTCGACCACGACTACGACCCTTCTCATTAACTTGCTCCGAAGAAGCACTGAACTCGCTGGAGTCAGATGAGTACGACTCCTCTTGTCTAGGCCGTTTGGCCGAAGATTTCCTACTGGACACCAGTCCACTACCAAGCGTCTCCCTATCAGTCGACGCGCACGAGTTGTGCCTACTTCTTGTTTTAACGCACTCAGCGACGCTTGCCGCTGAGGCCCACCTACTTAATCTATCCTCCGAGCCGGAGCTCCTCGTCATTTTATTTTGGGGTGAAACGAAATTTTTATTTGAGCAATCCATACAATTCCCACGAGCATGGGGGAAATAAAACGTCCACCCCGGCAGTGCCCCCTGTACCGGGGTAACCCTAATACACCTGAGGGTCGGGCGGTCCTCAGGGTTGGCGCTAGCTGGTGGACTTACCCAGCCCACCACCTTATAAATAAGGCGACCCGTCGCCACGTTCCCCAACGACAGGCCTTTGGGGTTTTTTTTATAGACGTTGTCTCGTCTTGGGCCGGCCGGTTAAGGCAAGCCCCCTGCTCCCTACGCCGTCCGCGAGACATGACCACGACAACGACGAGGGTTTACAGGTTGTCCGACGATGGCCGAAGCCTGTCCGACTACTACGACACCGCAGCAGCCGAACTCGCCGCACCGCGGGCCTTGAAGGCCCGCCATACCACGCCACCCGAAGGTGGCCACTGAGCCGACCAATAAAGGTAAGCTCCGTCGGGACCGGCCAGTTAAGGCAAGCCCCAGAGACGACGTGATGGGGTGTGGAATCACCCCACGTCGAAGAACCAAAGTTCCGTGGGCCTTGGAGGCCCACCATACCACGACAAAAGTCCGCTGGCCCTAAAAAGAGCCGTTCACAAACAAAAGGCGCCGGAACGCCGCGAGCGAAAACGCTCCCACACCGTCCGACAAAACGGACCGCGGCCAACTAGGCCGCCATCCACCGAGCCGAAGCTCCACCGGCCCCCACAAGGAGGGCCCCACCGGGGTAATTTTTTATAGAGGTTTTCTTCCTCGCAGCCCGACGCTCAGTGCGCCGAGCCCCCGACCCCCACAAAAACGTGAGGGCTTACGGGTTTGTGTGGCTGTGCAATGCCCGCCCTCAAAGAGACCAGGCAGCCACACGTCCAGTGCTGTCCGCGCCGGCCGCAGCCGGTACCCCCCATATCTGGAGGGCGTTCCCCTATCCGCAACCCGGGGGACGCGTCCGATGGCGTACTGGAACCGCAACACGAACGACCTAGTACCCCTAACCTAACCTAACCTAACCTAACCTAACCTAACCTTTTTTTTTTTTTTTTTGGCGCAGGGGAATGCATTGACGCATTTCCGTCCCGGTTCGGGGAAACCGGGAAGGGGTATGTGGGACTCCCGGGCAACGGTGCCCGTCCTACCCACTAAACCCCTGCGTTGTTCCGACACACTGCAATTGGCGCTGCCATGGGGTACTTATCGCATTCACCACAGCAGCGTCGCAGCGAGCCTTTGGCAGGCTCTTCCACGAGGTGGGATGGGATACTCTCGAAACAAGAGGAGTATCCCTCGTCGCAGAGACCGTGCAATGCAGGTACCGTTCCCCTTGAGTACCCGCTGGCCCCTACTCGGCGATGGTAGACTGGCATAGGAGAAAACTCCCGACCAGCCCGCCCGCCGGGACGGGAGACTTCAGGGTGTAAAAAGCCCCGAAGTAACCCGCCCCGACGGCCCCCCCCATCATCGTCCTAATAAGGACGGTGTTGGGCGGGGCCTCGCCTCCCGCGATCCATCGGTGACAGGGGGGGCGGCAGAGGACGGCCTAGGGCCGCCGCCGCCGCCACCCCTGCCAGCGAGGGATCTGCCTCGTGTGCGTCGCTTCAGTTGCTGTAAGCAACTTTTACTGCCCACCATGTGGTCAGCCGGTAAACCGGCCTCGGCACATGGGGGGCAGTGAAGCGGCGCCGAGCACTCGACGGCCTTGTGGCCCGGCTGGCCGCAGCGGAAGCACGCTCCACTGCGGTCAGTTGCCGACGGGCACTGCGGCTTGGTGTGCCCCACACCCAAGCAGCGGTAGCACATCATGGGTCGTTGCTCCAGCACGACAACGCGCACGGAGCACCAACCCACGATGAGCTGGCCGTCTTTGCTGATGAGCTTCGCCGCAGCCGCAGGACACGTGACCCTTACGGATCCCGAGCCCCACCGGCCGCGGCGAATCTCACCAGCGCGGACCCGGTCCAGGGGACACTGTCCGGCACGAGCGACCGCCGCCCGAACCTCGTCCACCTGCACGGAGTCGTCCAGCCCGGTCACGCGCAGATCGGCGCACTTGACCGGGACGGACACCCTGACGTCGTCGCCGAGCACCCCACGGAGGCGCTCGGCGAGGAGGTCGGCCCTGGCCGCACTATCTGGGCCCAAAACCTTCAGAAGGCGGGCCCCCGCCATCGTGTGCCGCATCCTAACGGTAGGGCGGTCCGTATCATCCTTCGTGGCGTCTCTCGCCCGGGTCAGCGCGTCCGCGTAAGTGACGCCGCGCTCTACGGCCTCAGGCGAGAGAGCCAGGGAGACTGCAGCCAGAGTTGGCACCCGCAGTTGGGCACGCTTGCGACGCTTTCTCCTCCTCTTCTTCTTGCTGTCTCCAGACGGACGCGGCTGCGGCGCCGGGGCTTGCGCCTGCTGCTGCACGGGAGTTTTGGCAGCGCTGGCGTATGTCTTTCTGGCGGCCTTGGCTGTGCCCTGTTGCGCCCGCCTCGGGGCAGGCTGGGGCGGCTTAGGCGTCGTGGCTGTGGCGACTGGCTGAGCTACTGCGGCGGGGTTGATGTTACCCTGGCCTTTTCGTCCTCTCTTCTTCTTGCCGACGAGGGTGAAGCCACCTTGCTCCATCACAACCTCGTCGACAGGGGCACGTGGTGCAGCCTTCTCCTTGGGCCGCAGGTCTGTGGTCCGTTCTAGTCCGAGGCGCGCATCCAACACGCGCCCAAAAAGACGCATGAGGCGCGCATCCTCGACGTCGCGGTCCAAATCTGGTCCAGGCCTGTCCTCTCTGACACAGACTGCGGGGAGCTCCTCCATCTCAACGCAGCCTGCTGGATCTTCTGGTGCTGGCAGCACAGGCGGGGGCGGGGGTGCGGGCATGAGGGCAGCCTCAAGCCGCCGCTGTAGCCCCTGGCACTCCTCACGCAGCCCGTTGCACTCCCCACGCAAGGCATCCATCTGCGCGCGCATCAGGTCCATTTCGCCGTTCAACTTACTGCTCTCCGCCTGCAGTCGCTTGACCTCCGCTGTAGCCGTCCTCTCATACATGGCGTCAAGCGTGTCTTCTATGCGGCTGGCGGCCGCTTTCAGGTCTCGCACCCACGTGCCCTTCAGATTTTTCGACCTGACGGCTATGCGACCTATTACAGCGAGGTCATCCATTACCCGGCACTTGAGAAGCCCCAGTGGGGGGTCCGTTGGCCGTTCGCCGGGTGGCGGCATTCGACAGCGAGCCCAAGAGTCGCTCGCATTCTTCGCCAACTTGGCGATTTCCTCGTCGGAGTCCAGAGTGGCCAAAAAGCCACCTCCCAACACGGCTTCCCTTTCCTCCGACGATCGGCGTCGAACGGTGACGTAGCCAGGCGCCTTCGGCAACGGTGACGATGACGTCGAGGCCGGCGGCGTCGCACAATCCTTCTTCGCTCTAGGGCAGGTAATCCTCTTGAGCACAACTTTGGCCTCCGGCAGTCCCTCCCTAACACTGGGGGGTTCTGCTGGTAGCCGCTTCCGACTTCCGCTTCGAAGCAGTCGTCCACCCATCATCCGCTCCGAATCCGAGAACAACGTGTCATCGCTGTCCAGCCCACTACAGCTCCTAGACAGCTCCTCTTCTACTTCCGAGTCGCAGCCAACGCTGCTGTCCCGGCTCCGCCCTTCTATCTCCTCCACTTCAACCAAACGGTGACGCCCAGGGGCGCCCCCGACGCGATAGTTGCCCCCCCCAGAAACGGTGGGGCTGCCCGAGCCAGAAGGCCCGGGGAGGGATTCTCCGACCGCGGGGCGGCCGGTACCCTCCTGGGGTAGTATATCTTTACTATGCGCGTTGTTCATGATTTTTTTACCATCTCCCGAAACCAAACGTCAAAAACAAAACAAAAACTAAAAAGACACAAGAAAAGAAGAATAAGATATAAATAAAACAAAACAAAAGAGAAAAGAAAACCAAAAAGACAGAAAAATAAAAAGGAAAATAAAAGGTCCAGGGCTCGGGACCGGGCTCCCCCCGGCCACTCAGCCTATCGCCGCCCTGGGAAACTTAGGCTTAGGTCGGTGGCGGCAAAAGCCGTTGGCTGACCGAAGTCTGACCACCGAGAGTGTAATTTTTTATTGAGGTTTTCTTCCTCGCAGCCCAACGCTCAGTGCGCCGGGCCCCCGACCCGTGAGGGCAACGGGCTAGTGTGACCGTGCAATGCCCGCCCTGACAGAACAGAGCGAGCAGCCACACTCTCCGCGGCCTTGAAGGCCGCCATACCACGACCCGAAGGTCCGCTGCCCCCCAAGGGGGCCACCAAGGGTAATTTTTTAGAGAGGTTTTCTTCCTCGCGACCCAGCGCTAAGTGCAATGCGCCGAGCCCCCGACCCCCACGAAAACGTGCAGGGCTACGGGTTTGTGTGGCCGTGCAATGCCCGCCCTTAAAAAGACCAGGCAGCCACACGGTGTCAGAGTATTAGCCAAATACGTAGCAATGTCCTGAAAAGGACATGACCACGTAAGTGCCCGGGGTACACCAGCCAATCACATTGTGAGACCCACCGTTCGCGCCAGATGCAATAGCATCGAACGCGACTGGCGATCCCCCCAATGCAACCGACATGCGAGGAGGTTCTCTGACCTAGTACCCCAACCTAACCTAACCTAACCTAACCTAACCTAACCTAACCTAACCTAACCTTTTTTTTTTTTTTTTTTTTTTTTTTTTTTTTTTAACGACGGAAAATGCGTTACGCATACCCCGGCACTTTTGGGAAGCACCGGGGTTATGTGGGACTCCTCCCCCAGAGTGGGGGCCCTACCCACTAAAAACCGTCGCTTCCCCAGACAGGAGGCTGCATACGAGGACGGACGCGGGGAGCTCATCGCAGACGTCCGCATCCGCCCCGCAGCACGGCCGAAATCGGCCTCCACCACTCCCCGGAGGGATGGAGTACTCGCCCGCAGGCTTTCCTCCCCATCTCTGGGGACGTTAGATACGGCAGGGTTCCCACCCCTACCGCCGTCCCCCGCGAACCTTGAAGGCCCGCAAGCCACGACCCACCCAAGAGGGAGGGTCCGCTAGTCCTGAAAAGGACCGTTTGGGTGTGGCCGGCGGAGAAAACTCCGCCGCCACGGGCTAAGGTGCTGCTGTTGCGGGGACACAAGGGGCTTCAGCCCGCCCGGCGCCAACAACACCGTCGCCGAAGACGGCCGCCTGAAGCGACCCGCAGCCTTGAAGGCCGCCCATCCTACGTCCCACCGGACAACTTCCCGCCGCAGACAAAACGCCGCACACCCGTCTGGGCCGCGACTTACTGTGACGCCGGAATGAGGTTAGTCTTACGGGCTGGAAGACACCCCCCGCAGAGGTTGACGAAGCCTCCGCGGCAACCAGCCCTGCGTTCCCAAAGACCGGGTCGGGTTGCACGGACACCACCACGTGTGCCCACGGCACGGACTACGGCGCGGGCTCCACCAAGCCCCAAACTACGACCCGAAGGTCCGCTGGCCTTGCCACAGGCGCGAAGAAGATTACGCATACGCGGGGCCAAAACATACCCCGCGCATAGCCGCAACTCCTCCGCCCTGCCTAATGTGTACCGTGCATGAGCCAAGCCCAACGAAACACTTGACCCATAGCCACGGTACCCACCAGACAACCTGTGACAATTCCGCCCAACACTGGCCGCTGAACGGCCCGCCACCTTGAAGGCAGCCAAACCCACCGATCAAAAAGATCCGCCGGCCCTAAGAAGAGCCTTCGTCAAAAGGCGACGAGGCGCCATGAGCTTTCGCTCCCCACTCGTCCACCATAGAAGGCGGACCGCGGGCCTTGAAGGCCCGCCAACCCACGAGCCGAAGCTCCGCTGCCCCCCGAGGGGGGGCCACCACTGGGTAATTTTTTAGAGAGGTTTTCTTCCTCGCGACCCAGCGCTAAGTGCAATGCGCCGAGTCCCCGACCCCCACGAAAACGTGCAGGGCTACGGGTTTGTGTGGCCGTGCAATGCCCGCCCTTAAAAAGACCAGGCAGCCACACGGTGTCAGAGTATTAGCCAAATACGTAGCAATGTCCTGAAAAGGACATGACCACGTAAGTGCCCGGGGTACACCAGCCAATCACATTGTGAGACCCACCGTTCGCGCCAGATGCAATAGCATCGAACGCGACTGGCGATCCCCCCAATGCAACCGACATGCGAGGAGGTTCTCTGACCTAGTACCCCAACCTAACCTTTTTTTTTTTTTTTTTTTTTTTTTTTTTTTTTTTTTTTTTTTTTTTTACCGACGGAAAATGCATTTACGCATACCCCGGCACTTTTGGGAAAGCACCGGGGTTATGTGGGACTCTTCCCCCAGAGTGAGGGCCCTACCCACTAAAAACCGTCTCTTCCCCAGACAGGAGGCTGCCTACGAGGACGGATACGAGGAGCTTATCGCATACTTTCGCGTCCGCCCCGCAGCTCGGCCGGAATCGGCCACCGCCACTCCCCGGAGGGATGGAGTACACGCCCGAAGGCTTTCCTCCCCATCTTTGGAGACGTTGGGTACGACAGGGTTCCCACCCCTGCCGCCGTCCCCCGCGAACCTTGAAGGCTCGCAAGCCACGACCCACCCAAGAGGGAGGGTCCGCTGGTCCTGAAAAGGACCGTTTGGGTGTGGCCGGCGGAGAAAACTCCACCGCCACGGGCTAAGGTGCTGCTGTTGCGGGGACACAAGGGGCTTCAGCCCGCCCGGCGCCAACAACACCGTCGCCGAAGACGGCCGCATGAAGCGACCCGCCGGTCTTGGAGACCGGCCAACCACCGACCGCAAGGGTCCGCTAGCCAAAAGGCTCCACAAGGACGCAAAAGCGTCGCGAGCGAGTACCGCTCCCCTCTTTCCCGCCAAAAAGCGGGCGCAAGCTTTGCAAGCCTGCCAGACGACGACCAAAAAGGTCCGCTAGCCTTGACCCAGGCGTGGCGAAGGACGCGCATACGCAAGGCAAAAACATACCCCGCGCATAACCACGACCTCTCCACCCTGGTTGGCCTGTACCGTGCATGTGCCGAGCCAGAGACATACCCGACACATAGCCACGGTACCGACCAAACAACCTGAGACAAGTGAGCCCATCGATAGCCGCTGAACGGCCCGCCACCTTGAAGGCGGCCAACCACCGATCAAAAATGATCACCGGCCCTGAAAAGAGCCTTTTCCCGTGGCCTAGAAGGCCACCATACCCCGTGTACTGAGGCAACCCATCGAATAAACAACGGTTGGGGTGTGAAAGCGGTGGGGCAAAAACACCCCACCACTCTCACACCCCACCGTGGACATGGTAAGCGGCGGTCCATGGGACGGAACCCACTGGCGCTCACACGCGGTTACCCTGTGCCCGGTTCCTTCGATGGACCTCAGCAACCGTTCGGACGAACAAACCCGTTCGACTACAGAGAGCCCCCGGGGGATTCGGAGGTTTGGGATTTATAGGCGGCTGCTTGATTTACATGGGGCGGCTAACACCATGGGTGCCCGGCGTCGCCCAACGGCCCAGAGGCCGGCGCTCACCCATCCTGCGCACCCAAGACACTGCGACTCTGTTTACCTACCCGCGCCAACCTTTGTGAGACTGGTTCGACCTCTACAAACTTTGCCGCAAAAGCGGCCGCGGGCCTTGAAGGCCCGCCAAACTACGACCGAAGTCCGCTGGCCCTAAAAAGAGCCTTTCGACTGAAGGCGTCGAAGCGCCATGAGCTTTCGCTCCCCACTGACCGCCACAGAAGACGGTTCGCGGGCCTTGAAGGCCCGCCATACCACGAGCCGAAGCTCCGCTGCCCCCCAAGGGGGCCACCACTGGGTGATTTTTTAGAGAGGTTTTCTTCCTCGCGACCCAGCGCTAAGTGCAATGCGCCGAGCCCCCGACCCCCACGAAAACGTGCAGGGCTACGGGTTTGTGTGGCCGTGCAATGCCCGCCCTTAAAAAGACCAGGCAGCCACACGGTGTCAGAGTATTAGCCAAATACGTAGCAATGTCCTGAAAAGGACATGACCACGTAAGTGCCCGGGGTACACCAGCCAATCACATTGTGAGACCCACCGTTCGCGCCAGATGCAATAGCATCGAACGCGACTGGCGATCCCCCCAATGCAACCGACATGCGAGGAGGTTCTCTGACCTAGTACCCCACCCCAACCTAACCTAACCTAACCTAACCTAACCTAACCTAACCTAACCTAACCTAACCTAACCTAACCTAACCTAACCTAACCTAACCTAACCTTTTTTTTTTTTTTTTTTTTTTTTTTTTTTTCCGACGGAAAATGCGTTACGCATACCCCGGTGCTTATGGGAAGCGCCGGGGTTATGTGGGACTCCTCCCCCAGAGTGGGGGCCCTACCCACTAAAAACCGTCGCTTCTCCAGCAGGCTGCATATGAGGACGGACGCGGGGAGCTCATCGCAGACGTCCGCATCCGCCCCGCAGGACGACCGTTTCCGGCCCCCGCCGCTCCCCGGAGGGATGGAGTACTAACCCGCAGGCTTTCCTCCCCACACACGGAGACGTGGAATGCGGCAAGGGTCCCACCCCCTACCGCCGTCCCCCGCGAACCTTGCAGGTCCGCTAGCCACGACCCCCCCGGGAGGAGAGGTCCACTGGTCCTGAGAAGGACCGTTTGGGTGTGGCCGGCAGAGAATTCTCCGCCACCACGGGCTCAGACGTTGCCGTTGCGGGGACACAGGGGGCTTAAGAGCCCGCCCGGCGCCGACAACACCGTCACCGACGACCAGCCGCCTGAAGCGACCCGCCGGTTTTGCAAACCGGCCATCCACCGACCGCGAAGGGTCCGCTAGCCATGAAGGCTCCCACTAAGCTGCATAAAAGCGGCGCGCAGCCTTGAAGGCCGCCATACCTCGTCCCGCCGGACAACTTTCCGCCACAGTCAAAACGCCGCACACCCGTCTGGGCCGCGCCTTACGGTGACGCCGGAATGAGGTTAGACTTATGGGCTGGAAGTGACCCCCGCGGAGGTTCATCACGTCTCCGCGGCAACCAGCCCTGCGTTCCCAAAAACCGGGTCGGGTTGCACGGACACCACCACGTGTGCCCACGGCACGGACTGCAGCGCGGGCTCTACAAAGCCCCAAACTACGACCCGAAGGTCCGCTGCCCTTGACACAGGCGCGAAGAAGATTACGCATACGCGGGGCCACAACATACCCCACGCATAGCCGCAACTCCTCCGCTCTGCCTAATGTGTACCGTGCATGAGCCAAGCCCAACGAAACACTTGACCCATAACCACGGTACCCACCAAACAACCTATGCCAATTCCGCCCAACACTGGCCGCTGAACGGCCCGCTACCTTAAAGGCAGCCAAACTAAGCAGCTTCTTCCAGCCTTTTCGACAAAAGGCGACAAAGCGCCACGAGCGAACAACCGCTCCCCACTCACCGCCACAGAAGGCGGTTCGCGGGCCTTGAAGGCCCGCCATTCCACGAGCCGAAGCTCCACTGCCCCCCGAGGGGGCCCCACCAGGGTAATTTTTTAGAGAGGTTTTCTTCCTCGCGACCCAGCGCTAAGTGCAATGCGCCGAGCCCCCGACCCCCACAAAAATGTGCAGGGCTACGGGTTTGTGTGGCCGTGCAATGCCCGCCCTTAAAAAGACCAGGCAGCCACACGGTGTCAGAGTATTAGCCAAATAGGTAGCCATGTCCTGAAAAGGACATGACCACGTAAGTGCCCAGGGTACACCGGCCAATCACATTGTGAGACCCACCGTTCGCGCCAGATGCAATAGCATCGAACGCGACTGGCGATCCCCCCAATGCAACCGACACGCGAGGAGGTTCTCTGACCTAGTACCCCAACCTTTTTTTTTTTTTTTTTTTTTTTTTTTTTCATGTTGGAAAAACGTTTTATACGTACCCCGGCGTGATAAGGGGCCACGCCGAGGTTATGTCGGAGTCCTGCCTAAGAGACCGCAGTGTACCGACTAAAAAACCAACAGTATCCCGGAAGCGCTCATGCCATAAGAAAGATGCACCACGCGAGGAACAAAGTAGACGTTCGCGTGGTGCACCGGCATCGGTCGTCGCCGACCTCTACTCCTCCGAGAGATGTCCCCGGGACACGATGGACATCTCTCACGCGCTGGGGCTGAGTGTATGGTGAGTGATGGGGCCCTATCCCATCACCCACCGCCCCTGACTAAGGCTGGTTGAGCTGGCCATACAGCCGGCGCCTCCTGCCCTGTCGTCGCCTGCGGTTCGGGTCAGCGTCTGGCATAGCCTCGCGCTCCCGTTCCGCTGCCTCCTTCGCGAGCATGACTTGTTCGCAGAAGGAGGCAACAACGTCCCACGACGTTGCGCTGCCGACCATGTTTTGGATCATGGTCGGCAGCGAAAGGTCACCACCTATAGCGGAGATGAGGGCACGGCGTTGTGGCGCCCACTTGACACACGCAGCGAGTGTGTGCTGCGCCGTGTCCTCATCTGCTCCGCACTCGTTGCAGCGAGGGCCTGGCTCCCTGCCGAGCCTGTGCAGATACTGGCCGAAGCAGCCATGGTTCGTCAATATCTGCACAAGCCGGAAGGACAGAGAGCCGTGCCGTCGGGCAACCCATTCCGCCAAGTACGGCAGAATTCCCGTAACGGTCCAGTGGCCCGCCGAGGGCGACTGCAGCCTGACCCGCCACTTCCGCATGACTATGCGTTGGGCCCTCTCCCTCCAGCGCCGAATGAGCTCCGGCGCCGGACGCAAACCTTCCGCGCGGACAGCCGCGCTGCGCCTGTAAACGTCCGCCAGCGCTAAGGCGTCCAGGTCCCAGGGTGGGGTCCCGGCTAACAAGCACGCGGCCTCGTACGAGACGGTGCAGTACCCGCGTATGACCCTGACCGCCATGACCCGCTGCGAGCGTCGCAGCAGGGCCGTATTACGTGGCGACAGGGTCTCCGCCCACACCGGAGCACCGTACAAGGCCATCGACCGCACCACCCCGGTAAACAGGCGGCGGCAGGTCGCGTTAGGGCCGCTTACGTTAGGCAGGAGCCGGCTGAGAGCCCCGGCCGCTTGCATGAGTTTTGGACTCAAACGGCGGAAGTGTTCATTAAACGACCACCGTGAGTCCAAAACTAATCCCAAATAGCGCATGTGCGCACTTATGTCCACGCGCACCCTATTGATGGAAAGGTGCGCCCCGGCAGGCTGTCTACGACGTGGGCCGCAGAAGAAGATGGCCTCCGTCTTTTCGACCGCAACTTTCAGCCCCAGACTTTCGATGCGGCGCACTACCTGGCCCACGCCAACAGTGGCTAGGCGAATAGCGCCCTGAAAATCCGCCGCTCTGGCCAGGACCAGAGTGTCATCCGCGTAGCAAACAACACTCAGGCCCGGCAATAGTGCACCACGTAGCACGTAGTCGTAGCCGATGTTCCACAGGGTCGGCCCAAGCACCGAACCCTGTGGGACACCGCACGACATGCCCCGCTCTACGAGACTCCCGTCGCGGTCGACACACTGAATGCGCCGACCGCGCAGGTAGTCGCCAATGAGGCGCCTCAGGTACTCTGGGATATTATGGTACCTGAGGCCCTCATCTATCACGCTGAAGGGCAGGGTGTTAAACGCGTTGGCGATGTCCAGCGACACCGCGAGAACAACCCTGCCCCTGGCGGTCTCTTCCTCCGCTATAGCCCTGACGCTCATTATGGCGTCGATGGTGGAGCGGGCCTCACGAAAGCCGTACTGAGACGGCGACAAATTTGGACCCTCCGCATTCAGATGGCGGGTGATCCGCCCAGCGACGATGCGCTCCAACAGCTTCCCTACCTCCGCCAAGAGCACAATCGGGCGGTAGGCAGAAGGCGAGTTCAGCGGCTTGTTTGGCTTCTGAAGCAGGACGAGTCGTCCCACCTTCCAAGCCGCCGGAAATCTGCTGGACGCAAGACAGGCGTCAAAAAGCCCACGGACGTGACTCTCGAGGGACCCGAGGCAGATAGCCAAGATTCGGCCAGAAACGCCATCGGGACCCGGAGCCGTGGTTTTGGCCCGCATCTTCGACACGGCCGCATCGAACTCCCCGTCAGTGATGGTAGGCGGGGGGGACGACTGGTGGTCGTCGTCACTGTCCCGAAGTTGGCGGGACGCACGCATCGGCGGAACAAATTCCTCTCGCTCTGGAAACAGAGACGAGATCACCTCGCGCAGGAGGGAGGGCTGCAGCAATTCGATAGACGGGGGGCCTTTGGACAGTTTGTCACGGACCATTTTGTAGGGCCTGCCCCAGGGATCCCCGTCTATTTCCTCCAGCATGCGCTCGCGGGCGGATGTTTTTGCCCTGCTAATCGCAATCTGGAGGATTTTGCGAGCCTCGCTCACCTCCTGCTGCATGACCGTCTCGATCGCTGGGTCACGGCCTGTTCGGCGCCGTCGGTAACGCGTGAGTGCGCGGCGTTTAAAAGTGCAGTCCGCACGAAGAGCCGCAACCTCTGGGCACCACCAATACACTTCCTTTCTGGGGGGGCGACGTGTGGCTCGAGGCATGGCCGAATCGCTGATGCGCGTTAAGGCTTCGCCGAGCAGAGTTGCCTCTTCGTCGACCTCCCCCATCAAGGGCCGGGTATTGATTCCCTCAACGATTGCTGCCTCGATGGCCAAGTCCCTATCGAGTTTAGCCTGAGCCCACCGCGGAAAATTGTGCAAGCCGCCCCTGTTAGGGGGCGGGTGGATGACTTGATGTTGGGGGGAGACGCTGAACCGGATATACCGATGGTCGGACAACGTTTCCTCGTCCACGATAACCCGCCAATCGTGCACTCGCGCGGCGACAGCAGGGCTAGCGAATGTGACATCCACTATAGACCCACCCTGCTGCCTCACACACGTAAATTCGGTGCCACGATTGAGGACAACGAGTCCGACCATGGTGGCCCATTCCACCAGCAATTCTCCCCGAGTGTCAGTCCTCGGTGAGCCCCAGGCAGTGGCCTTTGCGTTAAGGTCGCCCATCAAGATGACCGGCCGTGGCTGAGCACGACGAACGACGACGGTCATCTCTCGCAGAAACTCCTCGAAATCAGCGAGGGTTTTGTTAGGCGAGAAGTAGCCTCCGATGACAACGAGGTCACCCCACAAGGCGGATACGAGACCCTGGCCTTTCTGCAGCACAGAAAAAGGCTGCGCCCCTGCGCCACACGAGCCCACGACAGCCACGGCACTGGAATGATCCGTGGCCCAGTATGGACTCGTGATGGCAAAGTACGGCTCTGAAGCCACGCTTACGTCAATAGACCACTGCCTCGAGGACTGGATAAATAGATCCTGAGCCCCCGAGCAGTGGTTCAGATTCCCCAACAAAAAGTTAATGGGTCGACCGAGGTCCATTAGTGCTCCATAGCCACCTGCTGCGAGCTCGCTGGAGGCGGAGCAGCACCCGACCCTTTTTCACCCGCGGCCCTAGCGGGGAGTTTGCCCTTCTTTTTGATGGAACGCGAGTTGCAGCTCTTTCCCATCATAGTATGTTGCGCTGGGCGTTTTGCCTCAGCGCAGATGGGACAGTGGGCAACTGCCGTGCAGGCCGCCGACTTGTGATCCGGCTTGCCGCACCGGAAACACAAGTTACTCCGGTCGACCGTCGATGGGCAACGTTGTTTAGTGTGGCCCGCCTCAAGGCATTTGTAGCACTTGAGGGGCTGAGCGTCAAGTAAGCGGACTTGGGCCGCACTCCAGCCCACCAATAACCGCTTCGCGTCCGCAAGGGTTTTACCCGCCACCACAGGGCAGCGGACCCAAGCAGAGCCCATTCCACCCGGTCCGCGACGGATGTCCCCAACACGGACCTGGTCCGTCAGGCAGTTGCCCTGTTGACAGATCGCCTGCACGACGTCGTTCTTCGAGATGGAGTCATCCAGGCCGGTGAGACGAAGATCAACCGTTTTGGTTGGTCTCGTGACCTGGACGCTCGGACCAAGAATCTCTTTCATCTTGGCGGCCAAAAGGTCCGCCTTGGCGTTGTTATTTTCGCCGACGACGTGCAGGATTCGAGCCCCAGTGGCGGTCTCTCGAATCTTGAGAGGCGGGAGGCCTAGGGCTTCTTTCTCTCCCTCAAGACCCAGCCTGGCCTTGGTGAGGATATCGGCATAGCTAAGGCCGTTCTTCTCGTCTTCCGGGCTTAAGCTAACCACTACCGCCGCAGACCGAGGGGCACGTAGTCTCGGGGCCCGTTTCCTCTTGGGCTTATCCGTAGCCGCTGCCCCCTGTTTAGCTGGAAGCTGGGCGTTAGGCTTGGCTGAATTCTGGGCGGTATTTTTGCCCTTCTTTCTCTTCACCACTGTCACCCAGCCGTCTGCGTCGGGTCCAGACTTGGACGAGGCCGACGACACAGGCGGGACAGGCTGGGAGACAGCCACAGACTCAGAAGCCACATCCTTCTTGCTTGCCTTGCCCTTGCCCGCTTTGGACTGCGGGGCCTTCCTAGGCGCGGGTTTTGGCGCAACTGCTGGTCTGGCTGCAGGAGCAGCGGAAGTGGCGGCAACGGCAGCCGCAGCAGCAGCAGCTCGCACTTCATGAGCGAGAGGAGGGCGCGGCCGATCCGGTGTGCGCTTGCTCTCCTCGTAAGTCGCGAACTTATTATCAATCATTTTGCCCACTTCCCGGAGCAAGGCACGGAAGGTATTCCCGTCGGGAAGGGGCTCATCCTCAGCCAAAACGACGGAGGGCTTGGAAGCCGTCGGAGGCGACCTGAAGTCGCTAGAGGACGGGACGACCTCGGGAGCGGGCAGACACACATCCGTCTCCATGGTCTCCACAACTGGACGGTTGGGGACGGGCAGCCTGGGCAAAGCTACCACAGGCGCCTGGGATCCCAATTGAGCGACCGTCTTCTTGAGCTCCTCAACGGTTTTCCGGAGGGCGTCAATCTCAGACTGCATCCGTCTATTCTCGGCATGCAGTCTCCGAGTCTCCTCAGTCGCAGTCCTCATACTGAGGGTCTCCACAATACGCCCCAGTGACAAATTGGCGTTCTTTACGTCTCGCTGCATTGTGCCCTTTACGTTTTTGGACTTGCCAATGGCAGTCGAGACCACTTCCATATATAACCGCGCACTACGCGCCAGACCGTCTGCCGACATCTCCTCGGCCTTTGAATCCTCTAAGGGAGGAAGGGCGCCTAGGTTGGCGGTTGAAGAATCCGCCTTCTTTAGCAGCCCACTCACTTGAGTCTCTAGGTCGGCCTCCTCCTCCAGCTCGCAGGCTTTCTTGTATTGGGCCTTTGCGTTGGCCCAGCCCACGTATTCATGCGTTGTCGGAGGTCGACCACGACTACGACCCTTGCTACCGCACTGCTCCTGAGGAGCGTCAAACTCACTGGAGTCCGAAGAATCAGACTCCTCTTGCCTCGGCCGTTTGGCCGTCGATTTCCTTGTGGAACCTAGTACCCCAACCTAACCTAACCTAAAAAAAAAAAAAAAAAAAGAATGCAGGGGTATGTGGGACTACTCGACCAAAGATGGGCTAGGTCGAGACTACCCACTAAAACAACCCCGGTGTTCCTTCCTCTTCGCTATGCAGTTGGCTTGCAGTTGCCCTTGTACCATTTGCTGCATGCGAGACGCCCGACTGGGCTCTTCACTGGCACACTTAAGTGCGTGCGTGTGACAACGCTCCGCGGTGCTGCACGGAACACCCAGCAGCACCGCTACCATCTCTGCGAGCCATAAGTCCGGGTAAAACTTTCCCTATATTTTACCCGGGGCTCCCTCACGGGGCCAGCGCGCCGGCAAAAGCCCTGCGCCGCCGACCAATCCTCCTTCTCCTCTCCGGGCCTGCCGCCGGATCTAGTTCGCGGGCCCTCTCTTCCTCCTCTTTGGCGCCTATCACTTTCTCGCAAAATGCGTGAAAGGCCTTCCACGCCTCCTCCCTGCCAATGATCTCCCGAACAACTCCTGGCAGCTGGAGCGCCAAAACATCACCAATCGTGACTGACAGCGCTGCCCTCTCCTCGCTCCATCTTGGACACACCAGCATGGTATGATCAACCGTGTCCTCCTCCGCGCCACACTGGTGACAGTTCGGGTTGCTCTCCCTCCTCGCGACGTTGCAAAGGTATCTCCCGAAGCAACCATGCCCCGAGAGAACCTGCGTTACGCGGTATGAGAGCGCACCCCACCTTCTCCCTATCCATTCATCCAGAACTGGGTGGATAGCCGCAACAGTGCGGTGCCCTGCGCTTGGACTCTCAAGTCTTTCTCGCCACTTTTCAATTGCGACTTCCCGTGCATCGACTCGCCAGCTCTCTATCTCTTCCGGAGGCGGAATGCATCCCCTGGCCACTCTCTCTTCCGCTGTCCGGTGGTATACCTCTGCCAACACATGCGCGTCTAGGTCCCACGGCAGAGACCCAGCTAACACACACGCCGCCTCATGGGATACTGTACGGTACGCCCGTGCTATTCTCACCGCCATAACCCTTTGCGGCCGTCGCAACAGGGCTATGTTCTGGGAGTTCAATGCACTTGCCCATATGGGCGCACCGTACAGTGCCGCAGACCTAACTGCTCCCGCAAACAACCTGCGACACGCCGAACTTGGGCCCCCTAGATTGGGCATCAGACGGCACAGCGCCAAAGTCACCCTCCTCAACTTCGGAGCAAGTTGCTCAAAGTGGCTTTTAAAGTTCCATCGGCTGTCGAGGACCAATCCCAGATACTTCATGGTCGACCCGACACCGATGGAGACACCGCACACCATAAGCTCGGCTCCAGCCGGTGGCTTTCGACGAGGCCCGTGAAAACATAGGGCTTCCGACTTTTCTAGAGCGACCCTAAGCCCCAGACGCCGTATCCTTCCCACGACCTGCGCAACTCCAGCGGTGGCCAGAATTTTAGCCTCCCTGAAAGATCTTCCCTTCGCCGTCACAAGAGTGTCGTCTGCGTAACAAAACACGTTAACTCCACTTAGCAAGGCTCCACGGATCGCCCAGTCATACCCGATATTCCACAGGAGCGGGCCTAAAACCGACCCCTGTGGAACACCAGATGCAACCACTTTCTCCCCCCATCCATCCGCTTTGGGGAAAACCACCTTACGTCCAGACAGGTAGTGCATCACAATCCTGCGCAGATATGCTGGAAATCGGTGATGCCGCATGGCCTCTTCAATACAGGCGTGTGGAAGAGAGTTGAAGGCATTAGCGATATCGAGTGATACCGCCAACACTACCCCATCCCTCTCCACCTCTCCCTCCACGAGTGCTCGCACCTGCGATACCGCGTCTATAGTTGACCTGCCCTGACGAAAGCCATATTGGTTTTGGCTCAGGTTCGGTCCTGTCTCCTCCATGTGGTCTAAGAGGCGGGCCGCTATAACACGCTCGAAGAGCTTGGCCGCCTCATTCAGCAGCACAATAGGCCGGTAGGATGATGGTGAATCTACCGGCCGTCCGTCCTTCTTCAGTAGTACCAGCTTCCCGGTTTTCCAGTCTTCCGGGAAGCGTCCTGCCCTAAGGCACGATGTTAACAGGTCACGGAAGCGAACATCGAGACCGTTTCTAAGCGCCAGCACCCACGCCCGTCCCGGCACACCGTCAGGACCCGGGGCCTTGTTCTTCTTCTGTAAACGAAGAACTGCCGCACCGAGCTCCCCTTCAGTAACTGCCGGGACCTCCGATATATCCCTCACTTCCGCTGGACCGAAGTACATTTGAGGCGGTTGAAAATCGCTGTTTCTGGCAGGAAACAGGGCCTCCATCACAGCATGTAGAACTGCGGGATCCAGATTCGACGTCAACGGCGGTGTCCATGGGCGGAGCTTACTCATCACTAGCTTGTAGGGTCGACCCCATGGATCGCTTTGGAGAGTATCCAAGAGCTCCTCCCATGCCCTATCTTTTGCCTCCGCAATTGCAGTCCGCAGTGTCTTCTTGGCGTCCTGGTAAACAGAGTAGAGACGCTGTTCCTGAGACACATCAGATGTTCCTCTCCTGAAGCTCCTTCGACGGCATCTTGTGTACTGGCGCCTCGCCTTCACACACCTTTCCCGAAGTTGGGCGAGTTCGGCTGACCACCAGTACACCTGACGCCGCGGAGGTAGCGACTTAACCCTTGGCATTGCGACATCACATATGTGGGACATTGAGTCCTTGAACCAATCGACCTCCTGTTCAATGATTGGGTTAGCCGACTTTGGCGACCAACCTTCCACTAGTGCAGCTAGAATGAGTGCTTCTCGGTCCATTTTCTTCAGCGCCCATCTAGGCCCAAGATTTGAGGCAGAGTGACGGGCGACTGCGTTGCTTCTCTGTACACGGGGAGAGAGATCAAATCGAATATACCGGTGGTCTGATAAGGTCTCTTCCCCCTCCAGAACATTCCATCTTTGGATCCTGCTGGCCAAGGTAGTGCTGGCGAAAGTCACATCTATAATAGAACCGCCTAGCATTCTAATGCAGGTGTTAACCGTTCCCTGGTTGATAACAGCAAGATTGTTTGCCACTAGCCATTCCTCCATAAGGACCCCTCTGGCATCAGATGCAGCAGAGCCCCATGCTTCCGATTTAGCATTTAGATCCCCTGCCAAGATGATTTCGTGGGGCCTAGACCACCTAAGGACCTCGTCTAGTTCGCTAAGGTACCCTTCAAATTCAGCGAAGGAGCGGTTTGGCGAGAAATAAACGCTAACAACCACTACTTCTCCACACAGCGCTGCAACATAACCATGGCCTCTCAAAAATTGGCGAACCGACGGAGCCCCCGCTCTGACATTTGTTACAATTGCTGCCATGCCATCTAAGTCTCCTAGCCAATCGTCCCTATCCGGTATCATGTAAGGCTCGGAGATTAACAACACTTGCATTAATCGCTGTGCCGAACTCTGCAATAGCAGGTCTTGAGCTCTGGCACAGTGATTAATGTTCGCCTGCAAGAAATTGATAAGTGCCATACTATTCGGCTGGCGTCATATCTACCTCCTCGGTACCGTTCGGAGGGCCTGAAGTTTTTGTCTGGGAGTTTGAACCAGACGTATTCTTCATCCGTCTCGTCATCTTATGTTTGGGCGCCGAACAGGAAGGACCCCCCAAACGATGATTTGCTGGCTTGCCAGCTTCTGAGCACAGAGTGCAGTAAAAGTCCGCATGACATTCAGCTGCGCGGTGACCTAGTTGCCCACAGCGGTAGCATTGTTGCCCTCTTTCGACGCACGACTTGCACCTGACCTGCACATGACCGGTCTCCAGACACCTGAAGCAGCGCATATCACGGGGCGGCAGTAGTTTCACCCGCGCTGAAGACCAGCCGACTAGCAGCTTCCCCTCTGCAACTTTCTTGGCCGCTGCCACCGGGCAGCTGACCCACACCGCTCCCATACTATAAGCCGTCCTTCTTATTGTTCCTACTCTGACCTGATCAGCTGGACATCCACCAACTTTAGCGACAGCTTCCTGCACTTCAGAGGGTTTAACAGAGTCATCCAGACTGGAGACCATTAACTCCAAGCATTTGACCGGTCGCGAAACTCTTACTTCCTCCTCTTTAAACAAACGCTTGAGCTCCTCTGCAAGTCTATTAGCACCACTCTCTTTGTCCTCCGCCGACACTTCTATTATTGTGGCACCCGTAATTGCCCTGCGGAATCTAGTGGACTCGATGCCCAGTTGAGCTAGGTCGATCTTGCTCCTTGCCACTTCAATTATGGAGCCGTACTCTACCCCCCTATCTTCCGCTCCCTGAGCAATGGTCAGAACCACGGCCGCAGTCTTGGGAGGTCTTGCTCGTGGCTTAGGCTTTGCCTTCGCCTGCTGTTTCGCCTGTGATTGTTTGGGCGCCTGCTCAGAATTACTCGCCTTCTTCAGTCCTCGCTTGCCCTTCTTCACCACCATGGTCCATTCCGACTCCTTGGCCACCGCTGAAGCTGCCACAGGTGTCGGCGAACGACTGTCCTTGGAGGTGGACGCTTTCTCTTCACCTCGGTTGCCCCTGACCGGGTTGCGTCTGGTACCCGAACCGCTGGATGTCGGTTGGATTTCCACTGCCTTCTCCTTAGTTTTTGCACGGGAGGTGCTTGGGACTAGTATGAAGCCAGATGAACTGGTCTTTCCATCACCTTTTGCCTTTCCATCTGTAGAGGCAGGTTGGGTCTTCTTCCCCTTTCCTTTCCCTTTCCCTTTTGCAGTCTTTGGTACCTCTTGTACATTTGGAGGCACGGTGTCCACGTCGATGTTCTGTGAGACAGCCTTCTCCTTTGTTTCATGGGCTAATGGTGGGCGAAGTTTTGGGGCTGGGTTGAGACGAGACTCCAGACCCTCAATCCTGGCATTCAGCCTTTCGCACATGCGACCCGCTATCCTCAACTCCATTTCCTCCAACTTTTGGGAAAGAGTGTCCATATCAAAGGCCACTTGCGGCTTAGGGCCACCAGGCGCGGTGCTAGTCTGATCAAGTGAGCACCTTTTCTCTAAGGCCGATAGCCTATTGCGCAGCTCATTTACCTCAGATTGAAGTCGGTCATTTTGCTGCTGCAGCCTCTTGTTCTCTTCGTCTACGCTATGACGGGCCAGGTCCTTGGCGTTGCTGGCAATGATCTTAGCCGCATCTTTTAAGGCTTTTACATATGTGCCCTTGAGTTGGGACGATGTAGCAGCCACCTTCTCAATTATCTTGACGCTGTCAAGGACTCTGGCGGTCATGCGCGCAGCCGTAACAGCTTCATCCTCACTGTCAGACTGTGCCGAAGACTCCGACAATACTAAACCGGATTGACCCGAGTGTTCCATCATATTGGAGTTCGATCTGGTTCTACGAGCCTCTGTTATCTCCTCCATCAACTCCTGTTCAGCTCGAATCTCCATCTCCTCCCGCTGAGCCTTTATGTAGTCGGCCTTGGCCTTAGCAAGCCCAGCATATTCCCCAGTTGTTTTGGGGCGGCCTCTTCCTCTACTAGAACTGGAGGCTTTGACCTTCGGTGTGTGTGAAGTCTGTCCACCGAGCTCCTCGTCCTCATCATTGATTCTCCTCTTTCTCCACAATCTACCCGGAGTGTCCTCCTTTGAGGATACGCTGACCAGCGTATTTACGGAAGAATCCGATAAATCCTCCTCTGACCTAACTCTCTCCAACCTAACAACCAACTCCTTCCTTACATCCAACTCCTTACCAACGTCTTTTGTTTTTAAATTATTTTTCTTGAACAAATCCATATGATTCCCACGAGTATGGGGGAAATAAAAAGTCCACCCCGGCAGTGCCCCCTGTACCGGGGTAACCCTAATACACCTGAGGGTCGGGCGGTACTCAGGGTTGGCGCTCGCTGGTGGACTTACCCAGCCCACCACCTTAAAAATAAGGCGACCCGTCGCCGCGTTGCCCAACGACAGGTCTTTGGGGTTTTTTATTGTGGTTGTCTCCACTCAGGGCCGGCCGGTTAAGGCAAGCCCCCCTGGTCCACGCGGGGTAACAGGTTGCCCGACGGGGAGCCGAAGCCCACCCAGCGACTGCGAAACCACAGCCGCCAGACCCGCCGCGCACGCGGACCTTGAAGGTCCGCCACACCACGCCACCCGAAGGTGGCCGCTGAGCCGGCCGGTTAAGGCAAGCTCCATCGCGGACAGCCAGTTAAGGCAAGCCGCCAAAAAGTGAAAGCAGTGAATGCTGACACACACAACAATTCTGTGCCAAAGGCGCAGAAAACCACCTCAAAACCATAAAAAATGGCAAAACACACCACAACAGACCGCGGGCCTTGAAGGCCCGCCATACCCCGACCCGAAGGTCCACTGCCCCAACTGGGGCCACCATAGGGTGATTTTTTAGAGAGGTTTTCTTCCTCGCGACCCAGCGCTAAGTGCAATGCGCCGAGCCCCCGACCCCCACGAAAACGTGCAGGGCTACGGGTTTGTGTGGCCGTGCAATGCCCGCCCTTAAAAAGACCAGGCAGCCACACGGTGTCAGAGTATTAGCCAAATACGTAGCAATGTCCTGAAAAGGACATGACCACGTAAGTGCCCGGGGTACACCAGCCAATCACATTGTGAGACCCACCGTTCGCGCCAGATGCAATAGCATCGAACGCGACTGGCGATCCCCCCAATGCAACCGACATGCGAGGAGGTTCTCTGACCTAGTACCCCAACCTTTTTTTTTTTTTTTTTTTTTTTTTTTTTTTTTTTGGCGCAGGGGAATGCATTGACGCATTTCCCTCCCGGTTCGGGGAAACCGGGAAGGGGTATGTGGGACTCCCGGGCAACGGTGCCCGTCCTACCCACTAAACCCCTGCGTTGTTCCGACACACTGCAATTGGCGCTGCCATGGGGTACTTATCGCATTCACCACAGCAGCGTCGCAGCGAGCCTTTGGCAGGCTCTTCCACGAGGTGGGATGGGATACTCTCGAAACAAGAGGAGTATCCCTCGTCGCAGAGACCGTGCAATGCAGGTACCGTTCCCCTTGAGTACCCGCTGGCCCCTACTCGGCGATGGTAGACTGGCATAGGAGAAAACTCCCGACCAGCCCGCCCGCCGGGACGGGAGACTTCAGGGTGTAAAAAGCCCCGAAGTAACCCGCCCCGACGGCCCCCCCCATCATCGTCCTAATAAGGACGGTGTTGGGCGGGGCCTCGCCTCCCGCGATCCATCGGTGACAGGGGGGGCGGCAAAGGACGGCCTAGGGCCGCCGCCGCCACCCCTGCCAGCGAGGGATCTGCCTCGCGTGCGTCGCTTCAGTTGCTGTAAGCAACTTTTACTGCCCACCATGTGGTCAGCCGGTAAACCGGCCTCGGCACATGGGGGGCAGTGAAGCGGCGCCGAGCACTCGACGGCCTTGTGGCCCGGCTGGCCGCAGCGGAAGCACGCTCCACTGCGGTCAGTTGCCGACGGGCACTGCGGCTTGGTGTGCCCCACACCCAAGCAGCGGTAGCACATCATGGGTCGTTGCTCCAGCACGACAACGCGCACGGAGCACCAACCCACGATGAGCTGGCCGTCTTTGCTGATGAGCTTCGCCGCAGCCGCAGGACACGTGACCCTTACGGATCCCGAGCCCCACCGGCCGCGGCGAATCTCACCAGCGCGGACCCGGTCCAGGGGACACTGTCCGGCACGAGCGACCGCCGCCCGAACCTCATCCACCTGGACGGAGTCGTCCAGCCCGGTCACGCGCAGATCGGCGCACTTGACCGGGACGGACACCCTGACGTCGTCGCCGAGCACCCCACGGAGGCGCTCGGCGAGGAGGTCGGCCCTGGCCGCACTATCTGGGCCCAAAACCTTCAGAAGGCGGGCCCCCGCCATCGTGTGCCGCATCCTAACGGTAGGGCGGTCCGTATCATCCTTCGTGGCGTCTCTCGCCCGGGTCAGCGCGTCCGCGTAAGTGACGCCGCGCTCGACGGCCTCAGGCGAGAGAGCCAGGGAGACTGCAGCCAGAGTTGGCACCCGAAGTTGGGCACGCTTGCGTCGCTTCCTCTTCTTCTTTTTGGCACCACCTTGGACTTGGCGCGGCTGCGGCTGCGGTGCAGGGGCTTGCACCTGCCGCTGCGCGGGAGTCTTTGCGGCTTGCGCATACGACACTGCAGCGCCCTGCTGCGCCCGACGGGGGGCAGGCTTGGGCGGCTTAGGTGCCGATGGTGTCACGGCCGGTTGTGCGGGCTTCTTAGGCTGGGGCTTGGCCTTCCTTCTTTTCCTCTTGCCGACGAGGGTGAAGCCATCTTGCTCCATCACTACCCCGTCGGCAACACCAGTTGGTTCCACCGCTAGAGGCGGGTGGGTGGCGGTCTGCTCTTTGCCGAGACGCGCGTCCAACACGCGCCCAAAAAGACGCATGAGGCGCGCGTCCTCGACGTCGCGGTCGAGATCCGGACCGGGCCTTCCTCCGTGCAGCTCTGTGGTAGCGTCCGGGGTGGAAACACAAACTGCAGGAAGCTCTTCCATTTCCACGGGTGCTTCTGGTTCAGGCGTAGGCATAGGCGGGGGCGCTGGTGCAGGCATGAGGGCAGCCTCCAGCCGCCGCTGCAGCCCCTGGCACTCCTCGCGAAGGCCCGCGCATTCTCCACGTACGGCGTCCACTTGCGCGCGCAATAGGTTGACTTCCCCCGTAAGCCGGCTGTTGTCGGCTTGAAGACGCTTCACCTCCGTCGTGGCGGTCCGCTCGTACATCGCATCAAGGGTGTCCTCGATGCGGCTGGCGGCCGCTTTTAGGTCTCGCACCCACGTGCCCTTCAAGTTTTTGGACCTGACGGCAATGCGACCTATTATCGCGAGGTCGTCCATCACCCGACACTTTAACAGTCCCAGTGGTGGGTCCGACGGCCGCTCTCCAGGCAGCGGCATGCGGCAGCGCGCCCACGAGTTAATCGCATTCTGCGACAGCCGTGCGATTTCTTCGTCCGAGTCCAGGGTGGCGAGGAAACCACCACCCAGTTGAGCCTCCCGCTCCTCCGACGATCGTCGCCGAACGGTTACGTACTCCGGAGCCCGTGTAGATGGCAGGCTCGACGGAGCTGACGACGCCGGCGACGCTGGAGGTGTTGGCGACGGAGCTGACGGTGCCGCCAGGGCTGGTGAGGCCGACTGGTCCGATGCGGCCAACTTCTGTAACGTCCGCCGAGACACTCTCTTCAATACCACTTTGGCCTCCGGCAGCCCTTCCCGTACACTGGGCGGGTCAGCCGGAAGCCGCTTCCTACTTCCGCTTCTCAAAAGTCGCGTACCATTTGCTTCGACATGTGACGCGTCTGACAAGGTGTCATCGCTGTCCAGAGCGGTCGACATGGCGCTTTCAATCTGCTCCTCCTCTACTTCCGATCCACAGCCAACACTGCTGTCCCTACTTCTAAACTTCTCCACCTCCTCCTCAACAACACGGAGACGCTGTGAAGCGCCCCCGACGCGATAGTTGCCCCCCCCAGAAACGGTGGGGCAGCCCGAGCCAGAAGGCCCGGGGAGGGATTCTCCGACCGCGGGGCAGCCGGTACCCTCCTGGGGTAGTGTATTTTTGCTATTCGCGTTATCCATTGTTTTTACTCCCAAGAACCAATCGTCAAAATAAAATAAACAAAACTAAAAAGAAACAAGAAAAGAAGAATAAGAAATAAGTAAACAAAACAAAACAGAAAAGAAAACCAAAAAGACAGAAAAACCTAGTACCCCAACCTAACCTTTTTTTTTTTTTTTTTTTTTTTTTACCGACGGAAAATGCATTTACGCATACCCCGGCACTTTTGGGAAAGCACCGGGGTTATGTGGGACTCTTCCCCCAGAGTGAGGGCCCTACCCACTAAAAACCGTCTCTTCCCCAGACAGGAGGCTGCCTACGAGGACGGATACGAGGAGCTTGTCGCATACTTTCGCGTCCGCCCCGCAGCTCGGCCGGAATCGGCCACCGCCACTCCCCGGAGGGATGGAGTACACGCCCGAAGGCTTTCCTCCCCATCTTTGGAGACGTTGGGTACGACAGGGTTCCCACCCCTGCCGCCGTCCCCCGCGAACCTTGAAGGCTCGCAAGCCACGACCCACCCAAGAGGGAGGGTCCGCTGGTCCTGAAAAGGACCGTTTGGGTGTGGCCGGCGGAGAAAACTCCACCGCCACGGGCTAAGGTGCTGCTGTTGCGGGGACACAAGGGGCTTCAGCCCGCCCGGCGCCAACAACACCGTCGCCGAAGACGGCCGCATGAAGCGACCCGCCGGTCTTGGAGACCGGCCAACCACCGACCGCAAGGGTCCGCTAGCCAAAAGGCTCCACAAGGACGCAAAAGCGTCGCGAGCGAGTACCGCTCCCCTCTTTCCCGCCAAAAAGCGGGCGCAAGCTTTGCAAGCCTGCCAGACGACGACCAAAAAGGTCCGCTAGCCTTGACCCAGGCGTGGCGAAGGACGCGCATACGCGAGGCAAAAACGTACCCCGCGCATAACCACGACCTCTCCACCCTGGTTGGCCTGTACCGTGCATGTGCCGAGCCAGAGACATACCCGACACATAGCCACGGCACCGACCAAACAACCTGGGACAAGTGAGCCCATCGATAGCCGCTGAACGGCCCGCCACCTTGAAGGCGGCCAACCACCGATCAAAAATGATCATCCGGCCCTAAAAAGAGCCTTTTCCCGTGGCCTAGAAGGCCACCATACCCCGTATACTGGGGTGACCCATCGAATAAACAACGGTTGGGGTGTGAAAGCGGTGGGGCAAAAACACCCCACCACTCTCACACCCCACCGTGAACATGGTAAGCGGCGGTCTATGGGACGGAACCCACTGGCGCTTAACTCGGTTACCCTGTGCCCGGTTCCTTCGATGGACCTCAGCAACCATTCGGACGAACAAACCCGTTCGACTGCAAAGAGCCCCCGGGGGATTCGGAGGTTTGGGAATTATTGGCGGTTGCTTGATTTACGTGGGGCGGCTAACACCATGGGTGCCCGGCGTCGCCCAACGGCCCAGAGGCCGGCGCTCACCCATCCTGCGCACCCACAACACTGCGACTCTGCTTACCAACCCGCACCAGCCTTTGTGAGACTGGTTCGCCCTCTCCAGACTTTGCCGCAAAAGCGGCCGCGGGCCTTGAAGGCCCGCCAAACTACGACCGAAGTCCGCTGGCCCTAAAAAGAGCCTTTCGACAGAAGGCGACGAAGCGCCATGAGCTTTCGCTCCCCACTGACCGCCACAGAAGACGGTTCGCGGGCCTTGAAGGCCCGCCATACCACGAGCCGAAGCTCCGCTGCCCCCCAAGGGGGCCACCACTGGGTGATTTTTTAGAGAGGTTTTCTTCCTCGCGACCCAGCGCTAAGTGCAATGCGCCGAGTCCCCGACCCCCACGAAAACGTGCAGGGCTACGGGTTTGTGTGGCCGTGCAATGCCCGCCCTTAAAAAGACCAGGCAGCCACACGGTGTCAGAGTATTAGCCAAATACGTAGCAATGTCCTGAAAAGGACATGACCACGTAAGTGCCCGGGGTACACCAGCCAATCACATTGTGAGACCCACCGTTCGCGCCAGATGCAATAGCATCGAACGCGACTGGCGATCCCCCCAATGCAACCGACATGCGAGGAGGTTCTCTGACCTAGTACCCCCCCCAACCTAACCTTTTTTTTTTTTTTTTTTTTTAATGTTGGAAAAACGTTTTATACGTACCCCGGCGTGATAAGGGGCCACGCCGAGGTTATGTCGGAGTCCTGCCTAAGAGACCGCAGTGTACCGACTAAAAAACCAACAGTATCCCGGAAGCGCACATGCCAGAAAATGATGCACCACGCGAGGAACAAAGTAGACGTTCGCGTGGTGCACCGGCATCGGTCGTCGCCGACCTCTACTCCTCCGAGAGATGTCCCCGGGACACGATGGACATCCCTCACGCGCTGGGGGCTGAGTGTATGGTGAGTGATGGGGCCCTATCCCATCACCCACCGCCCCTGACTAAGGCTGGTTGAGCTGGCCATACAGCCGGCGCCTCCTGCCCTGTCGTCGCCTGCGGTTCGGGTCAGCGTCTGGCATAGCCTCGCGCTCCCGTTCCGCTGCCTCCTTCGCGAGCATAACGTGTTCGCAGAAGGAGGCAACAACGTCCCACGACGTCGCGCTGCCGACCATGTTTTGGATCATGGTCGGCAGCGAAAGGTCCCCACCAATAGCGGAGATGAGGGCGCGGCGTTGTGGCGCCCACTTGACGCACGCAGCGAGAGTGTGCTGCGCCGTGTCCTCATCCGCTCCGCACTCGTTGCAGCGAGGGCCCGGCTCCCTGCCGAGCCTGTGCAGATACTGGCCGAAGCAACCATGGTTCGTCAATATCTGCACAAGCCGGAAAGACAGTGAGCCGTGCCGTCGGGCAACCCATTCCGCCAAGTGCGGCAGAATTCCCGCAATGGTCCAGTGGCCCGCCGAGGGCGACTGCAGTCGGACCCGCCACTTCCGCATAACGATGCGTTGGGCCCTCTCCCTCCAGCGCCGAATGAGCTCCGGCGCCGGACGCAATCCCTCAGCGCGGACAGCCGCGCTGCGCCTGTAAACCTCCGCCAACGCCAAGGCGTCCAGGTCCCAGGGTGGGGTCCCGGCTAGCAAGCACGCGGCCTCATACGAGACGGTGCAGTACCCGCGTATGACCCTGATCGCCATGACCCGCTGCGAGCGCCGCAGCAGGGCCGTATTGCGTGGCGACAGGGTCTCCGCCCACACCGGAGCACCGTATAAGGCCATCGACCGCACCACCCCGGTAAACAGGCGGCGGCAGGTCGAACTCGGACCACTTACATTCGGCAAAAGCCTACTGAGGGCCCCGGCCGCTTGCATAAGCTTTGGACTCAAACGGCGGAAGTGTTCATCGAACGACCACCGTGAGTCCAACACCAAACCCAGATAGCGCATGTGCGCACTTATGTTTACGCGCACCCTGTTGATAAGGAGGTGCGCCCCGCCTGGTTGCTTTCGACGAGGGCCGCAGAAAAATATCGCCTCCGTCTTCTCGACAGCCACCCTCAGGCCCAGACTCTCAATTCTCCGCACGACCTGGCCCACGCCAACAGTGGCTAAGCGGATGGCGGCCTGGAAGTCCGCCGCTCTAGCCAGGACCAGAGTGTCATCCGCGTAGCAAACGACACTCAGGCCCGGCAGAAGTGCACCACGAAGCACAAAGTCATAACCGATGTTCCACAGAGTCGGCCCGAGGACCGAACCCTGTGGGACACCGCAGGACATCCCTCTCTCGACAAGATTCCCGTCACGGTCGACACATTGAATGCGCCGACCGCGTAGGTAGTCACCAATGAGGCGCCTCAGATACTCTGGGATGTTATGGTACCTGAGGCCCTCGTCTATCACGCTGAAGGGCAGGGTGTTAAATGCGTTGGCGATGTCCAGCGACACCGCGAGAACTACCCTGCCCCTGGCGGTTTCTTCCTCTGCAAGAGCCCTGACAGCCATAATGGCGTCTACAGTAGAGCGAGCCTCCCGAAAACCGTATTGCGAGGCGGACAAATTGGGACCCGTGGAATTCAAATGCCGGGTAATCCGCCCGGCGATAATCCTCTCAAATAACTTCCCTGCCTCCGCCAAGAGCACAATCGGGCGGTAGGCAGAAGGCGAGTTCAGCGGCTTGTTCGGCTTCTGAAGCAGAACGAGTCGTCCCACCTTCCAAGCGGCCGGGAATTTGCATGAAGCAAAGCAGGCGTCGAAAAGACCACGGACGTGGCTCTCGAGGGACCCGAGGGAGATTGCCAGAATTCGGCCGGAGACTCCATCGGGACCCGGAGCCGTGGATTTGGCCCGCAGTCTTGTCACAGCCGCGTCGAACTCCCCGTCAGAGATGGTAGGAGGGGGAGACGACTGGTGGTCGTCGTCGCTATCCCGAAGTTGGCGGGACGCGCGCATTGGCGGGACAAACTCCTGTCTCTCCGGAAACAGTTCCGATATGACCTCGCGCAGGAGGGAGGGCTGCAGCAATTCGATAGACGGGGGGCCTTTGGACAGCTTGTCGCGGACCATTTTATAGGGCCTGCCCCAGGGATCCCCGTCTATTTCCTCCAGCATGCGCTCGCGGGCGGATGTTTTTGCCCTGCTAATCGCAATCTGGAGGATTTTGCGAGCCTCGCTCACCTCCTGCTGCATGACCGCCTCGGTCACCGGATCACGGCCCGTTCGGCGCCGTCGGTAGCGCGTGAGTGCGCGGCGTTTAGAAGTGCAGTCCGCACGAAGGGCCGCCACCTCAGGGCACCACCAATACACTTCCTTTTTGGGGGGGCGACGTGTGGCTCGAGGCATCGCCGAATCGCTAATGCGCGTTAAGGCTTCGCCGAGCAGAGTTGCCTCTTCGTCGACCTCCCCCATCAAGGGCCGGATATTAATATCCTCAACTATTGCCGCCTCTATAGCCAGGTCACGGTCCAACTTGGACTGGGCCCACCTCGGAAACTTGTGCAAGCCGCCCCTGTTAGGGGGCGGGTGTATGACATGGTGTTGCGGGGAGATGCTGAACCGGATATATCGATGGTCGGACAGCGTTTCCTCGTCGACGATGACCCGCCAATCGTGCACTCGTGTAGCGACAGCAGGGCTAGCGAACGTGATATCCACTATAGATCCGCCCTGCTGCCTCACACACGTGAATACGGTGCCACGATTGAGGACAACGAGTCCGACCATGGTGGCCCGTTCCACCAGCAACTCTCCCCGAGTGTCAGTCCTCGGTGAGCCCCAGGCAGTAGCTTTGGCATTTAAGTCCCCCATGAGAATAACCGGTCGTGGCTGAGCTTGACGCACAACGACAGTCATCTCACGCAGAAATTCTTCAAATTCGGCCAGAGTCTTGTTGGGGGAAAAGTATGCTCCTACAACAACGAGGTCTCCCCACAAGGCGGAGACGAGACCCTGACCTTTGTACAGCGCAGAAAACGGCTGCGTGCCCACACCACAAGAGCCCACGACGGCCACGGCACTGGAATTATCCGCGGCCCAGTATGGACTCGTGATGGCAAAATATGGCTCAGAAGCCACACTAATATCTATCGACCACTGCCTCGAGGACTGGAGGAACAAGTCCTGAGCGCCCGAGCAGTGGTTGAGATTTCCCAACAGGAAGTTGATTGGGCGACCCAGATCCATCACAACTCCATATCTTCCTGCTGCAGACCCGCTGAAGGCGGAGCAGCACCAGTGACTTTCTCACCCGAGGTCTTGGCGGGGAGTTTGCCCTTCTTCTTGATGTTGCGCGAGCCGCAATTCTTCCCCATCATAGAGTGCTGTGCAGGGCGTTTTGCCTCTGCACAGATGGGGCAGTGGGCAACAGCGGTGCAGGCCGCCGACTTGTGATCCGGCTTGCCGCAACGGAAGCACAAGTTACTGCGGTCAACCGCCGACGGACAGCGTTGCTTGGTGTGGCCCGCCTCAAGGCATTTGTAGCATTTGAGGGGCTGCATGTCCAGGAGGCGGACCTGGGCAGCGCTCCAGCCCACTAACAACCTCTTCGAGTCCGCAAGGGTTTTACCCGCCACCACAGGGCAGCGAACCCAGGCGGACCCCATTCCACCCGGTCCACGACGGATGTCACCGACGCGGACCTGGTCTGGCTGGCAATTGCCCTGTTGGCAGATCGCCTGCACGACGTCTTCCTTTGTGATCGAGTCGTCCAGGCCAGTGAGACGAAGATCGACTGTTTTTGTCGGTCTCGTGACCTGGACGCTCGGGCCAAGGATCTCTTTGATCTTGGCGGCCAGAAGATCCGCCTTGGCGCCTTTATCATCACCGACTACGTGTAAAATGCGAGCCCCCGTAGCAGTCTCCCTGATTTTGAGGGGCGGGAGGCCCAGTGCATCCTTCTCGCTCTCGATGCCCAACCTAGCCTTGGTCAGGACATCGGCATAGCTAGCCCCAGCCTGCATGTTTTCGGGGCTTAGACTAAGAACCACTGCCGCAGAGCGAGGGGCGCGTAACCTAGGGGCCCGCTTCTTTTTAGTTTTATCAGCCGCAGCTCCCTTTTGAGGTTGGGACTGGGCGTTGGAGACATTGTTGTTTTGGGCGGTTTTCTTGCCCTTATTTTTCTTCACGACTGTCACCCAGCCGTCTGCGTCGGGTCCAGGCTTGGAGGAGGCCGACGATGTAGACGGGACGGGCTGGGAGACAGCCGCAGGCTTAGAGGCCTGAGCCTTCTGGTTGGACTTACCCTTGCCGGGGCCAACGCCCGCTTTGGATTGCGGGGCTTTCACATTATTAGCCTTTTTAGGCGCAGGTTTCGGCGCAGCTGCTGGTGGGGCTGCAGAAGCAGCAGAAGTGGCGGCAACGGCAGCCGCAGCAGCAGCAGCTCGCACTTCGTGAGCGAGGGGAGGGCGCGGCCGATCTGGCGTGCGCTTGCTCTCCTCGTACGTGGCGAACTTTGAGTCGATCATTTTCCCCACTTCCCGGAGTAAAGCGCGGAAAGAATTCCCATCGGGAAGGGGGGCATCCTCGGACGAAACAACAAAGGGCTTGGAAGCCGTCTTGGACCGAAAGTCGGTAGATGACGGGACGACCTCAGGAGCGGGCAAAGACACCTCCGTCTCCATGACCTCCACTGTTGGAATTTCAGCCGTTGACAGCCTGGGCAAGGACACCACAGGCGCCTGAGAGCCCAATTGGGCAACTGTCTTCTGAAGTCCCTCCACTGCCTTGCGGAGGGAGTCTATTTCCTGCTGCATGCGTTTGTTTTCGGCAAGCAGCCTGCGTGTTTCCTCAGTCGACGTGCGCATACTGAGTGTTTCCACGATCCGACCTAGCGACAAATTAGCGTTTTTTACGTCCCGCTGCATCGTGCCCTTAACGTTCTTGGACTTGCCGATGGCAGTCGAGACCACATCCATGTACAATCGCGCACTGCGCGCCAGACTATCCGCCGACATCTCCTCGGCCTTCGAATCTTCCAAGGGAGGAAGGGCGCCTAGGTTGGCGGTTGAAGAATCCGCCTTCCTTAGCAACCCGCTCACCTGAGCCTCTAGATCGCCCTCCTCCTCCAACTCGCAGGCTTTCTTGTATTGGGCCTTTGCGTTGGCCCAGCCCACGTATTCATGCGTTGTCGGAGGTCGACCACGACTACGACCCTTGCTACCACACTGCTCCTGAGGAGCGTCAAACTCACTGGAGTCCGAAGAATCAGACTCCTCTTCTTGTCTTGGCCGTTTGGCCGATGATTTTTTAGCGGACACGAGTCCACTGCCCAGCGTCTCCCGATCGGTCGACGCGCACGAGTTGTGCCTGCTTCTTGTTTTCACGCTCTCAGCGACGCTTGCCGCTGAGGCCCACCTACTCAACATACCCTCCGAGCCGGAGCTCCTCGTCAGTGAATTTTTAGAGAAACGATTTGAACCTGCCATATGATTCCCACGAGTATGGGGGAAATAAAAAGTCCACCCCGGCGGTGCCCCCTGCACCGGGGTAACCCTAATACACCTGAGGGTCGGGCGGTCCTCAGGGTTGGCGCTAGCTGGTGGACTTACCCAGCCCACCACCTTATAAATAAGGCGACCCGTCGCCACGTTCCCCAACGACAGGCCTTTGGGGTTTTTTATAGACGTTGTCTCGTCTTGGGCCGGCCGGTTAAGGCAAGCCCCCTGCTCCCTACGCCGTCCGCGAGACATGACCACGACAACGACGAGGGTTTACAGGTTGTCCGACGATGGCCGAAGCCTGTCCGACTACCACGACACCGCAGCAGCCGAACTCGCCGCACCGCGGGCCTTGAAGGCCCGCCATACCACGCCACCCGAAGGTGGCCACTGAGCCGACCAATGAAGGTAAGCTCCGTCGGGACCGGCCAGTTAAGGCAAGCCCCAGAGACGACGTGATGGGGTGTGGAAGCACCCCACGTCAAAGAACCAAAGTTCCGTGGGTCTTGGAGACCCACCATACCACGACAAAAGTCCACTGGCCCTAAAAAGAGCCGTTCACCAACAAAAGGCGTCGGAACGCCGCGAGCGAAAACGCTCCCACACCGTCCGACAAAACGGACCGCGGCCAACTAGGCCGCCATCCTCCGAGCCGAAGCTCCACCGGCCCCCACAAGGAGGGCCCCACCGGGGTAATTTTTATAGAGGTTTTCTTCCTCGCAGCCCGACGCTCAGTGCGCCGAGCCCCCGACCCCCACAAAAACGTGAGGGCTTACGGGTTTATGTGGCTGTGCAATGCCCGCCCTCAAAGAGACCAGGCAGCCACACTTCCAGTATTGTCCGCGCCGGCCGCAGCCGGTACCCCCCATATCTGGAGGGCGTTCCCCTATCCGCAACCCGGGGGACGCGTCCGATGGCAGACTGGAAACCGCACACGGACCCCCAACCTAACCTAACCTAACCTAACCTAACCTAACCTAACCTAACCTAACCTAACCTAACCTAACCTAACCTAACCTAACCTAACCTTTTTTTTTTTTTTTTTTTTTTTTTTTTTTTTTTGGCGCAGGGGAATGCATTGACGCATTTCCCTCCCGGTTCGGGGAAACCGGGAAGGGGTATGTGGGACTCCCGGGCAACGGTGCCCGTCCTACCCACTAAACCCCTGCGTTGTTCCGACACACTGCAATTGGCGCTGCCATGGGGTACTTATCGCATTCACCACAGCAGCGTCGCAGCGAGCCTTTGGCAGGCTCTTCCACGAGGTGGGATGGGATACTCTCGAAACAAGAGGAGTATCCCTCGTCGCAGAGACCGTGCAATGCAGGTACCGTTCCCCTTGAGTACCCGCTGGCCCCTACTCGGCGATGGTAGACTGGCATAGGAGAAAACTCCCGACCAGCCCGCCCGCCGGGACGGGAGACTTCAGGGTGTAAAAAGCCCCGAAGTAACCCGCCCCGACGGCCCCCCCCATCATCGTCCTAATAAGGACGGTGTTGGGCGGGGCCTCGCCTCCCGCGATCCATCGGTGACAGGGGGGGCGGCAGAGGACGGCCTAAGGCCGCCGCCGCCGCCACCCCTGCCAGCGAGGGATCTGCCTCGCGTGCGTCGCTTCAGTTGCTGTAAGCAACTTTTACTGCCCACCATGTGGTCAGCCGGTAAACCGGCCTCGGCACATGGGGGGCAGTGAAGCGGCGCCGAGCACTCGACGGCCTTGTGGCCCGGCTGGCCGCAGCGGAAGCACGCTCCACTGCGGTCAGTTGCCGACGGGCACTGCGGCTTGGTGTGCCCCACACCCAAGCAGCGGTAGCACATCATGGGTCGTTGCTCCAGCACGACAACGCGCACGGAGCACCAACCCACGATGAGCTGGCCGTCTTTGCTGATGAGCTTCGCCGCAGCCGCAGGACACGTGACCCTTACGGATCCCGAGCCCCACCGGCCGCGGCGAATCTCACCAGCGCGGACCCGGTCCAGGGGACACTGTCCGGCACGAGCGACCGCCGCCCGAACCTCGTCCACCTGCACGGAGTCGTCCAGCCCGGTCACGCGCAGATCGGCGCACTTGACCGGGACGGACACTCTGACGTCGTCACCGAGCACCCCACGGAGGCGCTCGGCGAGGAGGTCGGCCCTAGCCGCGCTGTCCGGGCCCAGCACCTTCAACAGGCGGGCCCCCGCCATCGTGTGCCGCATCCTCACAGTAGGGCGGTCAGGGTCGTCCCTCGTCGCGTCTCTCGCCCGGGTCAGCGCATCCACGTAGGTTACGCCGCGCTGGACGGCCTCAGGCGAGAGAGCCAGGGAGACGGCAGCGAGACTTGGCACCCGAAGTTGGGCACGCTTACGTCGCTTCCTCTTCCTCTTCTTCTTCGTGCCTCCAGTCGAACGTGGCTGCGGCACCGGGGCTTGCGCCTGCTGCTGCGCGGGTGTTTTGGCAGCGCTGGCGTACGTCTTTCTGACGGCGTTGACTGCGCCTTGTTGCGCCCGCCTTGGGGCAGGCTGGGGCGGTTTAGGCGTCGTGCCTGTGGCGGCTGGCTGGTCTACCGGGGCGGGTTTGGTGTTACCCTGACCTCTGCGTTTCCTCTTCTTGCCGACGAGGGTGAAGCCACCTTGCTCCATCACAACCTCGTCGACAGGGGCACGTGGTGCCGTCTTCTCCTTTGGTCTCAGTTCCGCGGTCCGGTCCCGTCCGAGGCGCGCATCCAACACGCGCCCAAAAAGACGCATGAGGCGCGCATCCTCGACGTCACGGTCCAAATCTGGTCCAGGCCTGTCCTCTCTGACACAGACTGCGGGGAGCTCCTCCATCTCAACGCAGCCTGCTGGTTCTTCTGGCGGTGGCAGCACGGGCGGGGGCGGAGGTGCGGGCATGAGAGCGGCCTCAAGCCGCCGCTGTAGCCCCTGGCACTCTTCACGCAGCCCGTTGCACTCCCCACGCAAGGCATCCATCTGCGCGCGCATCAAGTCCATTTCGCCATTCATCTTACTGCTTTCCGCCTGTAATCGCTTGACCTCCGCTGTGGCCGTCCTCTCGTACATGGCGTCAAGCGTGTCCTCGATGCGGCTGGCGGCCGCTTTCAGGTCTCGCACCCACGTGCCCTTCAGGTTCTTGGACCTGACAGCTATGCGACCAATTACTGCCAGGTCGTCCATCACGCGGCACTTCAGCAGCCCCAGTGGTGGGTCCGTTGGCCGTTCGCCGGGTGGCGGCATTCGACAGCGAGCCCAAGAGTCGCTCGCATTCTTCGCCAACTTGGCGATTTCCTCGTCGGAGTCCAGAGTGGCCAAAAAGCCACCTCCCAACACGGCTTCCCTTTCCTCCGACGATCGGCGTCGAACGGTGACGTAGCCAGGCGCCTTCGGCACCGGTGACGATGATGTCGAGGCCGGCGGTGTCGCACTGTCTTTCTTCGCTCTAGGGCAGGCAATTCTCTTGAGCACAACTTTGGCCTCCGGCAGTCCCTCTCTAACGCTGGGGGGTTCCGCTGGTAGCCGCTTCCGACTTCCACTCCGAAGCAGTCGTCCACCCATCATCCGCTCCGAGTCTGAGAACAGCGTGTCATCGCTGTCCAGTCCACTACAACTTCTAGACATCTCCTCTTCCACCTCCGAGTCGCAGCCCACGCTGCTGTCCCGGCTCCTAACTTCCTCCACTCCTGCCAAACGGTGACGCCCAGAGGCGCCCCCGACGCGATAGTTGCCCCCCCCAGAAACGGTGGGGCTGCCCGAGCCAGAAGGCCCGGGGAGGGATTCTCCGACCGCGGGGCGGCCGGTACCCTCCTGGGGTAGTATGTCTTGACTATGCGCGCTATTCATTTTGGTTACAACTCCCGAAACATCAAAAACAAAAACAAAACTAAAAAGAAACAAGAAAGAAGAATAAGAAATAAATAAAACAAAACAAAAGAGAAAAGAAAACAAAAAGACAGAAAACCAAAAAGGGAAAATAAAAGGTCCAGGGCTCGGGACCGGGCTCCCCCCGGCCACTCAGCCTATCGCCACCCTGGGAAACTTAGGCTTAGGTCGGTGGCGGCAAAAGCCGTTGGCTGACCGAAGTCTGACCACCGAGAGTGTAATTTTTTATTGAGGTTTTCTTCCTCGCAGCCCAACGCTCAGTGCGCCGGGCCCCCGACCCGTGAGGGCAACGGGCTAGTGTGACCGTGCAATGCCCGCCCTGACAGAACAGAGCGAGCAGCCACACTCTCCGCGACCTTGAAGGCCGCCAACCCACGACCCGAAGGTCCACTGCCCCGACTGGGGCCACCAAAGGGTAATTTTTTAGAGAGGTTTTCTTCCTCGCGACCCAGCGCTAAGTGCAATGCGCCGAGCCCCCGACCCCCACGAAAACGTGAGGGCTACGGGATTGTGTGGCCGTGCAATGCCCGCCCTTAAAAAGACCAGGCAGCCACACTTCCAGTATTGTCCGCGCCGGCCGCAGCCGGTACCCCCCATATCTGGAGGGCGTTCCCCTATCCGCAACCCGGGGGACGCGTCCGATGGCAGACTGGAAACCGCACACGGAACCTAACCTTTTTTTTTTTTTTTTTTTTTTTGGCGCAGGGGAATGCATTGACGCATTTCCCTCCCGGTTCGGGGAAACCGGGAAGGGGTATGTGGGACTCCCGGGCAACGGTGCCCGTCCTACCCACTAAACCCCTGCGTTGTTCCGACACACTGCAATTGGCGCTGCCATGGGGTACTTATCGCATTCACCACAGCAGCGTCGCAGCGAGCCTTTGGCAGGCTCTTCCACGAGGTGGGATGGGATACTCTCGAAACAAGAGGAGTATCCCTCGTCGCAGAGACCGTGCAATGCAGGTACCGTTCCCCTTGAGTACCCGCTGGCCCCTACTCGGCGATGGTAGACTGGCATAGGAGAAAACTCCCGACCAGCCCGCCCGCCGGGACGGGAGACTTCAGGGTGTAAAAAGCCCCGAAGTAACCCGCCCCGACGGCCCCCCCCATCATCGTCCTAATAAGGACGGTGTTGGGCGGGGCCTCGCCTCCCGCGATCCATCGGTGACAGGGGGGGCGGCAGAGGACGGCCTAGGGCCGCCGCCGCCGCCACCCCTGCCAGCGAGGGATCTGCCTCGCGTGCGTCGCTTCAGTTGCTGTAAGCAACTTTTACTGCCCACCATGTGGTCAGCCGGTAAACCGGCCTCGGCACATGGGGGGCAGTGAAGCGGCGCCGAACACTCGACGGCCTTGTGGCCCGGCTGGCCGCAGCGGAAGCACGCTCCACTGCGGTCAGTTGCCGACGGGCACTGCGGCTTGGTGTGCCCCACACCCAAGCAGCGGTAGCACATCATGGGTCGTTGCTCCAGCACGACAACGCGCACGGAGCACCAACCCACGATGAGCTGGCCGTCTTTGCTGATGAGCTTCGCCGCAGCCGCAGGACACGTGACCCTTACGGATCCCGAGCCCCACCGGCCGCGGCGAATCTCACCAGCGCGGACCCGGTCCAGGGGACACTGTCCGGCGCGAGCGACCGCCGCCCGAACCTCGTCCACCTGGACGGAGTCGTCCAGCCCGGTCACGCGCAGATCAGCGCACTTGACCGGGACGGACACCCTGACGTCGTCGCCGAGCACCCCACGGAGGCGCTCGGCGAGGAGGTCGGCCCTGGCCGCACTATCTGGGCCCAAAACCTTCAGAAGGCGGGCCCCCGCCATCGTGTGCCGCATCCGGATGGTTGGGCGGTCCGGGTCGTCCTTCGTGGCATCTCTCGCCCGGGTCAGCGCGTCCACGTAGGTCACGCCGCGCTCTACGGCCTCAGGCGAGAGAGCCAGGGAGACGGCAGCAAGAGTCGGTACCCGCAGTTGGGCACGCTTGCGACGCTTTCTCCTCCTCTTCTTCTTGCTGCCTCCAGACGGACGCGGCTGCGTCACTGGGGCTTGCGCCTGCTGCTGCGCGGGAGTTTTGGCAGCGCTGGCGTACGTCTTTCTGACTGCACCTTGTTGCGCCCGCCTCGGGGCAGGCTGGGGCGGCTTAGGCGTCGTGCCTGTGGCGACTGGCTGGTCTAACGGGGCGGGTTTGATGCTACCCTGGCCTCTCCGTTTCCTCTTCTTGCCGACGAGGGTGAAGCCACCTTGCTCCATCACAACCTCGTCGACAGGGGCATGTGGTGCCGTCTTCTTCGTTGGTCGCAGTTCCGCGGTTTGTTCCTGTCCGAGGCGCGCATCCAACACGCGCCCAAAAAGACGCATGAGGCGCGCATCCTCGACGTCGCGGTCCAAATCTGGTCCAGGCCTGTCCTCTCTGACACAGACTGCGGGGAGCTCCTCCATCTCAACGCAGCCTGCTGGTTCTTCTGGTGGTTGTACAGGCGGGGGCGGAGGTGCGGGCATGAGGGCAGCCTCAAGCCGCCGCTGTAGCCCCTGGCACTCCTCACGCAGCCCGTTGCACTCCCCACGCAAGGCATCCATCTGCGCGCGCATCAGGTCCATCTCGCTATTCATTTTATTGCTCTCCGCCTGTAATCGCTTGACTTCCGCTGTAGCCGTCCTCTCATACATGGCGTCAAGCGTGTCCTCGATGCGGCTGGCGGCCGCCTTCAAGTCTCGTACCCAAGTGCCCTTCAGGTTCTTGGACCTGACAGCTATGCGACCAATAACTGCCAGGTCGTCCATCACGCGGCACTTCAGCAGTCCCAGGGGCGGGTCCGATGGTCGTTCGCCCGGTGGTGGCATCCGACAGCGAGCCCAAGAATCACTCGCGTTCTTCGATAACTTGGCGATTTCTTCGTCGGAGTCGAGAGTGGCCAAAAAGCCACCTCCCAACACGGCTTCCCGTTCTTCCGACGATCGGCGTCGCACGGTGATGTAAGCCGGCGCCTTCGGCAAAGGTGATGTCATCGGGCCGGCCGGCAGTGTCGACGATGATGTCGAGGCCGGCGGTGTCGCACAATCTCTGCTAGCTCTAGGGAATACAATCCTTTTGAGCACGACTTTGGCCTCCGGCAATCCCTCCTTAACACTGGGGGGTTCCGCTGGTAGCCGCTTCCGACTTCCGCTTCGAAGCAGTCGTCCACCAATCATCCGCTCCGAGTCCGAGTACAAGGTGTCGTCACTATCCAAACCACTACAACTCCTGGACATTTCCTCCTCAACCTCCGAGTCACAGCCCACACTGCTGTCCCGGCTCCTCCCTTCCTTCTCCTCTACTCCAACCAAACGGTGACGCCCAGAGGCGCCCCCGACGCGATAGTTGCCCCCCCCAGAAACGGTGGGGCTGCCCGAGCCAGAAGGCCCGGGGAGGGATTCTCCGACCGCGGGGCGGCCGGTACCCTCCTGGGGTAGTGTGTCTTGACTATTCGCGTTATCCATGATTTTAAACTCCCAAATCTCAACGTCAAAAATAAAACAAAACTAAAAAGACACAAGAAAAGAAGAATAAGAGATAAATAAAACAAAACAAAAGAGAAAAGAAAACAAAAAGACAGAAAAATTAAAAGGAAAAATAAAAGGTCCAGGGCTCGGGACCGGGCTCCCCCCGGCCACTCAGCCTATCGCCGCCCTGGGAAACTTAGGCTTAGGTCGGTGGCGGCAAAAGCCGTTGTCTGACCGAAGTCTGACCACCGAAAGTGTAATTTTTTATTGAGGTTTTCTTCCTCGCAGCCCAACGCTCAGTGCGCCGGGCCCCCGACCCGTGAGGGCAACGGGCTAGTGTGACCGTGCAATGCCCGCCCTGACAGAACAGAGCGAGCAGCCACACTCTCCGCGGCCTTGAAGGCCGCCAACCCACGACCCGAAGGTCCACTGCCCCGACTGGGGCCACCAAAGGGTAATTTTTTAGAGAGGTTTTCTTCCTCGCGACCCAGCGCTAAGTGCAATGCGCCGAGCCCCCGACCCTCACGAAAACGTAAGGGCTACGGGATTGTGTGACCGTGCAATGCCCGCCCTCAAAGAGACCAGGCAGCCACACTTCCAGTATTGTCCGCGCCGGCCGCAGCCGGTACCCCCCATATCTGGAGGGCGTTCCCCTATCCGCAACCCGGGGGACGCGTCCGATGGCAGACTGGAAACCGCACACGGACACGGAACCTTTTTTTTTTTTTTTTTTTTTTGGCGCAGGGGAATGCATTGACGCATTTCCGTCCCGATTCGGGGAAACCGGGAAGGGGTATGTGGGACTCCCGGGCAACGGTGCCCGTCCTACCCACTAAACCCCTGCGTTGTTCCGACACACTGCAATTGGCGCTGCCATGGGGTACTTATCGCATTCACCACAGCAGCGTCGCAGCGAGCCTTTGGCAGGCTCTTCCACGAGGTGGGATGGGATACTCTCGAAACAAGAGGAGTATCCCTCGTCGCAGAGACCGTGCAATGCAGGTACCGTTCCCCTTGAGTACCCGCTGGCCCCTACTCGGCGATGGTAGACTGGCATAGGAGAAAACTCCCGACCAGCCCGCCCGCCGGGGCGGGAGACTTCAGGGTGTAAAAGCCCCGAAGTAACCCGCCCCGACGGCCCCCCCCATCATCGTCCTAATAAGGACGGTGTTGGGCGGGGCCTCGCCTCCCGCGATCCATCGGTGACAGGGGGGGCGGCAGAGGACGGCCTAGGGCCGCCGCCGCCGCCACCCCCGCCAGCGAGGGATCTGCCTCGCGTGCGTCGCTTCAGTTGCTGTAAGCAACTTTTACTGCCCACCATGTGGTCAGCCGGTAAACCGGCCTCGGCACATGGGGGGCAGTGAAGCGGCGCCGAGCACTCGACGGCCTTGTGGCCCGGCTGGCCGCAGCGGAAGCACGCTCCACTGCGGTCAGTTGCCGACGGGCACTGCGGCTTGGTGTGCCCCACACCCAAGCAGCGGTAGCACATCATGGGTCGTTGCTCCAGCACGACAACGCGCACGGAGCACCAACCCACGATGAGCTGGCCGTCTTTGCTGATGAGCTTCGCCGCGTCCACGTAGGTCACGCCGCGCTCTACGGCCTCAGGCGAGAGAGCCAGGGAGACGGCAGCAAGAGTCGGTACTCGCAGTTGGGCACGCTTGCGACGCTTTCTCCTCCTCTTCTTCTTGCTGCCTCCAGACGGACGCGGCTGCGTCACTGGGGCTTGCGCCTGCTGCTGCGCGGGAGTTTTGGCAGCGCTGGCGTACGTCCTTCTGACGGCGTTGACTGCGCCTTGTTGCGCCCGCCTTGGGGCAGGCTGGGGCGGCTTAGGCGTCGTGCCTGTGGCGGCTGGCTGGTCTACCTGGGCGGGTTTGGTGTTACCCTGACCTCTGCGTTTCCTCTTCTTGCCGACGAGGGTGAAGCCACCTTGCTCCATCACAACCTCGTCGACAGGGGCACGTGGTGCCGTCTTCTCGTTTGGTCGCAGTTCCGCGGTCCGGTCCCGTCCGAGGCGCGCATCCAACACGCGCCCAAAAAGACGCATGAGGCGCGCATCCTCGACGTCGCGGTCCAAATCTGGTCCAGGCCTGTCCTCTCTGACACAGACTGCGGGGAGCTCCTCCATCTCAACGCAGCCTGATGGTTCTTCTGGTGGTTGGACGGGCGGGGGCGGAGGTGCGGGCATGAGGGCAGCCTCCAGCCGCCGCTGCAGCCCCTGGCACTCCTCACGAAGGCCCGAGCACTCTCCGCGCAGCGCGTCCATTTGCGCGCGCATCAGGTCCATCTCGCCAGTCATCCTATTACTCTCCGCCTGCAATCGCTTGACTTCCGCTGTAGCCGTCCTCTCATACATGGCGTCAAGCGTGTCCTCGATGCGGCTGGCGGCCGCCTTCAAGTCTCGCACCCACGTGCCCTTCAGGTTCTTAGACCTGACAGCTATGCGACCAATAACTGCCAGGTCGTCCATCACGCGGCACTTCAGCAGTCCTAGAGGCGGGTCTGATGGTCGTTCGCCTGGTGGTGGCATCCGACAGCGAGCCCAAGAATCACTCGCGTTCCTCGATAACTTGGCGATTTCTTCGTCGGAGTCAAGAGTGGCCAAAAAGCCACCTCCCAACACGGCTTCCCTTTCTTCTGACGATCGGCGTCGCACGGTGATGTAAGCAGGCGCCATCGGCAAAGGTGATGTCATCGGGGCGGCCGGCAGTGTCGACGATGATGTCGAGGCCGTCGGTGTCGCACAATCTCTGCTCGCTCTAGGGAGTGCTATTCTTTTGAGCACAACTTTGGCCTCCGGCAGTCCCTCCCTAACACTGGGGGGTTCTGCTGGTAGCCGCTTCCGACTTCCGCTTCGAAGCAGTCGTCCACCCATCATCCGCTCCGAGTCCGAGAACAACGTGTCATCGCTGTCCAGCCCACTACAGCTCCTAGACAGCTCCTCTTCTACTTCCGAGTCGCAGCCTACGCTGCTGTCCCGGCTCCGCCCTTCTTTCTCCTCCACTCCAACCAAACGGTGACGCCCAGGGGCGCCCCCGACGCGATAGTTGCCCCCCCCAGAAACGGTGGGGCTGCCCGAGCCAGAAGGCCCGGGGAGGGATTCTCCGACCGCGGGGCGGCCGGTACCCTCCTGGGGTAGTGTGTCTTGACTATTCGCGTTATCCATGATTTTATACTCTCCCAAATCTCAACATCGAAATAAAACAAAAACAAAACTAAAAAGAAACAAGAAAAGAAGAATAAGAAATAAGTAAACAAAACAAAACAGAAAAGAAAACCAAAAAGACAGAAAAATAAAAAGGAAAATAAAAGGTCCAGGGCTCGGGACCGGGCTCCCCCCGGCCACTCAGCCTATCGCCGCCCTGGGAAACTTAGGCTTAGGTCGGTGGCGGCAAAAGCCGTTGGCTGACCGAAGTCTGACCACCGAGAGTGTAATTTTTTATTGAGGTTTTCTTCCTCGCAGCCCAGCGCTCAGTGCGCCGGGCCCCCGACCCGTGAGGGCAACGGGCTAGTGTGACCGTGCAATGCCCGCCCTGACAGAACAGAGCGAGCAGCCACACTCTCCACGACCTTGAAGGCCGCCAACCCACGACCCGAAGGTCCACTGCCCCGACTGGGGCCACCAAAGGGTAATTTTTTAGAGAGGTTTTCTTCCTCGCGACCCAGCGCTAAGTGCAATGCGCCGAGCCCCCGACCCTCACGAAAACGTAAGGGCTACGGGATTGTGTGGCCGTGCAATGCCCGCCCTTAAAAAGACCAGGCAGCCACACTTCCAGTATTGTCCGCGCCGGCCGCAGCCGGTACCCCCCATATCTGGAGGGCGTTCCCCTATCCGCAACCCGGGGGACGCGTCCGATGGCAGACTGGAAACCGCACACGGAACACGGACACGGAACCTAACCTTTTTTTTTTTTTTTTTTTTGGCGCAGGGGAATGCATTGACGCATTTCCCTCCCGGTTCGGGGAAACCGGGAAGGGGGTATGTGGGACTCCCGGGCAACGGTGCCCGTCCTACCCACTAAACCCCTGCGTTGTTCCGACACACTGCAATTGGCGCTGCCATGGGGTACTTATCGCATTCACCACAGCAGCGTCGCAGCGAGCCTTTGGCAGGCTCTTCCACGAGGTGGGATGGGATACTCTCGAAACAAGAGGAGTATCCCTCGTCGCAGAGACCGTGCAATGCAGGTACCGTTCCCCTTGAGTACCCGCTGGCCCCTACTCGGCGATGGTAGACTGGCATAGGAGAAAACTCCCGACCAGCCCGCCCGCCGGGACGGGAGACTTCAGGGTGTAAAAAGCCCCGAAGTAACCCGCCCCGACGGCCCCCCCCATCATCGTCCTAATAAGGACGGTGTTGGGCGGGGCCTCGCCTCCCGCGATCCATCGGTGACAGGGCGGGCGGCAGAGGACGGCCTAGGGCCGCCGCCGCCGCCACCCCTGCCAGCGAGGGATCTGCCTCGCGTGCGTCGCTTCAGTTGCTGTAAGCAACTTTTACTGCCCACCATGTGGTCAGCCGGTAAACCGGCCTCGGCACATGGGGGGCAGTGAAGCGGCGCCGAGCACTCGACGGCCTTGTGGCCCGACTGGCCGCAGCGGAAGCACGCTCCACTGCGGTCAGTTGCCGACGGGCACTGCGGCTTGGTGTGCCCCACACCCAAGCAGCGGTAGCACATCATGGGTCGTTGCTCCAGCACGACAACGCGCACGGAGCACCAACCCACGATGAGCTGGCCGTCTTTGCTGATGAGCTTCGCCGCAGCCGCAGGACACGTGACCCTAACGGATCCCGAGCCCCACCGGCCGCGGCGAATCTCACCAGCGCGGACCCGGTCCAGGGGACACTGTCCGGCGCGAGCGACCGCCGCCCGAACCTCGTCCACCTGCACGGAGTCGTCCAACCCGGTCACGCGCAGATCGGCGCACTTGACCGGGACGGACACCCTGACGTCGTCGCCGAGCACCCCACGGAGGCGCTCGGCAAGGAGGTCGGCCCTGGCCGCACTATCTGGGCCCAAAACCTTCAGAAGGCGGGCCCCCGCCATCGTGTGCCGCATCCGGATGGTTGGGCGGTCCGGGTCGTCCTTCGTGGCATCTCTCGCCCGGGTCAGCGCGTCCACGTAGGTCACGCCGCGCTCTACGGCCTCAGGCGAGAGAGCCAGGGAGACGGCAGCAAGAGTCGGTACTCGCAGTTGGGCACGCTTGCGACGCTTTCTCCTCCTCTTCTTCTTGCTGCCTCCAGACGGACGCGGCTGCGTCACTGGGGCTTGCGCCTGCTGCTGCGCGGGAGTTTTGGCAGCGCTGGCGTACGTCCTTCTGACGGCGTTGACTGCGCCTTGTTGCGCCCGCCTTGGGGCAGGCTGGGGCGGCTTAGGCGTCGTGCCTGTGGCGGCTGGCTGGTCTACCTGGGCGGGTTTGGTGTTACCCTGACCTCTGCGTTTCCTCTTCTTGCCGACGAGGGTGAAGCCACCTTGCTCCATCACAACCTCGTCGACAGGGGCACGTGGTGCCGTCTTCTCGTTTGGTCGCAGTTCCGCGGTCCGGTCCCGTCCGAGGCGCGCATCCAACACGCGCCCAAAAAGACGCATGAGGCGCGCATCCTCGACGTCGCGGTCCAAATCTGGTCCAGGCCTGTCCTCTCTGACACAGACTGCGGGGAGCTCCTCCATCTCAACGCAGCCTGATGGTTCTTCTGGTGGTTGGACGGGCGGGGGCGGAGGTGCGGGCATGAGGGCAGCCTCCAGCCGCCGCTGCAGCCCCTGGCACTCCTCACGAAGGCCCGAGCACTCTCCGCGCAGCGCGTCCATTTGCGCGCGCATCAGGTCCATCTCGCCAGTCATCCTATTACTCTCCGCCTGCAATCGCTTGACTTCCGCTGTAGCCGTCCTCTCATACATGGCGTCAAGCGTGTCCTCGATGCGGCTGGCGGCCGCCTTCAAGTCTCGCACCCACGTGCCCTTCAGGTTCTTAGACCTGACAGCTATGCGACCAATAACTGCCAGGTCGTCCATCACGCGGCACTTCAGCAGTCCTAGAGGCGGGTCTGATGGTCGTTCGCCTGGTGGTGGCATCCGACAGCGAGCCCAAGAATCACTCGCGTTCCTCGATAACTTGGCGATTTCTTCGTCGGAGTCAAGAGTGGCCAAAAAGCCACCTCCCAACACGGCTTCCCTTTCTTCTGACGATCGGCGTCGCACGGTGATGTAAGCAGGCGCCATCGGCAAAGGTGATGTCATCGGGGCGGCCGGCAGTGTCGACGATGATGTCGAGGCCGTCGGTGTCGCACAATCTCTGCTCGCTCTAGGGAGTGCTATTCTTTTGAGCACAACTTTGGCCTCCGGCAGTCCCTCCCTAACACTGGGGGGTTCTGCTGGTAGCCGCTTCCGACTTCCGCTTCGAAGCAGTCGTCCACCCATCATCCGCTCCGAGTCCGAGAACAACGTGTCATCGCTGTCCAGCCCACTACAGCTCCTAGACAGCTCCTCTTCTACTTCCGAGTCGCAGCCTACGCTGCTGTCCCGGCTCCGCCCTTCTTTCTCCTCCACTCCAACCAAACGGTGACGCCCAGGGGCGCCCCCGACGCGATAGTTGCCCCCCCCAGAAACGGTGGGGCTGCCCGAGCCAGAAGGCCCGGGGAGGGATTCTCCGACCGCGGGGCGGCCGGTACCCTCCTGGGGTAGTGTGTCTTGACTATTCGCGTTATCCATGATTTTATACTCTCCCAAATCTCAACATCGAAATAAAACAAAAACAAAACTAAAAAGAAACAAGAAAAGAAGAATAAGAAATAAGTAAACAAAACAAAACAGAAAAGAAAACCAAAAAGACAGAAAAATAAAAAGGAAAATAAAAGGTCCAGGGCTCGGGACCGGGCTCCCCCCGGCCACTCAGCCTATCGCCGCCCTGGGAAACTTAGGCTTAGGTCGGTGGCGGCAAAAGCCGTTGGCTGACCGAAGTCTGACCACCGAGAGTGTAATTTTTTATTGAGGTTTTCTTCCTCGCAGCCCAGCGCTCAGTGCGCCGGGCCCCCGACCCGTGAGGGCAACGGGCTAGTGTGACCGTGCAATGCCCGCCCTGACAGAACAGAGCGAGCAGCCACACTCTCCACGACCTTGAAGGCCGCCAACCCACGACCCGAAGGTCCACTGCCCCGACTGGGGCCACCAAAGGGTAATTTTTTAGAGAGGTTTTCTTCCTCGCGACCCAGCGCTAAGTGCAATGCGCCGAGCCCCCGACCCTCACGAAAACGTAAGGGCTACGGGATTGTGTGGCCGTGCAATGCCCGCCCTTAAAAAGACCAGGCAGCCACACTTCCAGTATTGTCCGCGCCGGCCGCAGCCGGTACCCCCCATATCTGGAGGGCGTTCCCCTATCCGCAACCCGGGGGACGCGTCCGATGGCAGACTGGAAACCGCACACGGAACACGGACACGGAACCTTTTTTTTTTTTTTTTTTTTTTTTTTTTTTTTTTTTTTTTTTGGCGCAGGGGAATGCATTGACGCATTTCCTCCCGGTTCGGGGAAACCGGGAAGGGGTATGTGGGACTCCCGGGCAACGGTGCCCGTCCTACCCACTAAACCCCTGCGTTGTTCCGACACACTGCAATTGGCGCTGCCATGGGGTACTTATCGCATTCACCACAGCAGCGTCGCAGCGAGCCTTTGGCAGGCTCTTCCACGAGGTGGGATGGGATACTCTCGAAACAAGAGGAGTATCCCTCGTCGCAGAGACCGTGCAATGCAGGTACCGTTCCCCTTGAGTACCCGCTGGCCCCTACTCGGCGATGGTAGACTGGCATAGGAGAAAACTCCCGACCAGCCCGCCCGCCGGGACGGGAGACTTCAGGGTGTAAAAAGCCCCGAAGTAACCCGCCCCGACGGCCCCCCCCATCATCGTCCTAATAAGGACGGTGTTGGGCGGGGCCTCGCCTCCCGCGATCCATCGGTGACAGGGGGGGCGGCAGAGGACGGCCTAGGGCCGCCGCCGCCGCCACCCCTGCCAGCGAGGGTTCTGCCTCGCGTGCGTCGCTTCAGTTGCTGTAAGCAACTTTTACTGCCCACCATGTGGTCAGCCGGTAAACCGGCCTCGGCACATGGGGGGCAGTGAAGCGGCGCCGAGCACTCGACGGCCTTGTGGCCCGGCTGGCCGCAGCGGAAGCACGCTCCACTGCGGTCAGTTGCCGACGGGCACTGCGGCTTGGTGTGCCCCACACCCAAGCAGCGGTAGCACATCATGGGTCGTTGCTCCAGCACGACAACGCGCACGGAGCACCAACCCACGATGAGCTGGCCGTCTTTGCTGATGAGCTTCGCCGCAGCCGCAGGACACGTGACCCTTACGGATCCCGAGCCCCACCGGCCGCGGCGAATCTCACCAGCGCGGACCCGGTCCAGGGGACACTGTCCGGCGCGAGCGACCGCCGCCCGAACCTCGTCCACCTGCACGGAGTCGTCCAGCCCGGTCACGCGCAGATCGGCGCACTTGACCGGGACGGACACCCTGACGTCGTCGCCGAGCACCCCACGGAGGCGCTCGGCGAGGAGGTCGGCCCTGGCCGCACTATCTGGGCCCAAAACCTTCAGAAGGCGGGCCCCCGCCATCGTGTGCCGCATCCTAACGGTAGGGCGGTCCGTATCATCCTTCGTGGCGTCTCTCGCCCGGGTCAGCGCGTCCGCGTAAGTGACGCCGCGCTCTACGGCCTCAGGCGAGAGAGCCAGGGAGACTGCAGCCAGAGTTGGCACCCGCAGTTGGGCACGCTTGCGTCGCTTCCTCTTCTTTTTTCCCTTACCGCCCTGGACTTGGCGCGGCTGCGGCTGCGGCGCAGGGGCTCGCACCTGCCGCTGCGCGGGAGTCTTCGCGGCCTGCGCATACGACACTGGAGCGCCCTGCTGCGCCCGACGGGGGGCAGGCTTGGGCGGCTTAGGTGCCGATGGTGTCACGGCCGGTTGTGCGGGCTTCTTAGGCTGGGGCTTGGCCTTCCTTCGCTTCTTCTTGCCGACGAGGGTGAAGCCATCTTGCTCCATCTCTACCTCGTCGGCAACGCCAGGTGGTTCCACCGCTAGAGGCGGGTGGGTAGCACTCTGTTCCCTTCCAAGACGCGCGTCCAACACGCGCCCAAAAAGACGCATGAGGCGCGCGTCCTCAACGTCACGGTCAAGGTCTGGACCGGGTCTTCCTTCCCTCACGCAGACCGCGGGGAGCTCCTCCATATCCACTACAGATGCCGGTGGGGCGGGCACATCCGATGGCGGGGTTGGGGGCACAGGGGGGGCGGGCATGAGGGCAGCCTCCAGCCGCCGCTGCAGCCCCTGGCACTCCTCGCGGAGGCCCGCGCACTCTCCGCGCAGCGCGTCCATTTGCGCGCGCATCAGGTCCACTTCGCCGGTTATTCTAGCATTCTCCGCCTGGAGCCGCTTGACCTCTGCTGTGGCGGTCCGCTCGTATAAAGCGTCCAGCGTATCTTCGATGCGGCTGGCAGCCGCTTTAAGGTCTCGCACCCACGTGCCCTTCAGGTTTTTGGACCTAACGGCTATGCGACCTATTATTGCGATGTCGTCCATTACCCGACATTTAAGCAGCCCCAATGGTGGGTCCGATGGCCGCTCTCCAGGCAGCGGCATGCGGCAGCGCGCCCACGAGTTAATCGCATTCTGCGACAGCCGTGCAATCTCTTCGTCCGAGTCCAGGGTGGCGAGGAAACCACCGCCCAGTTGGGCCTCCCGCTCTTCCGACGATCGTCGCCGAACGGTTACATACTCCGGAGCCCGTGTAGATGGCAGGCTCGACGGAGCTGACGACGCCGGCGACGCTGGAGGTGTTGGTGACGGGGCTGACGGTGCCGCCAGGGCTGGTGAGGCCGACTGGTCCGATGCGGCCAACTTCTGTAACGTCCGCCGAGACACTCTCCTTAATACAACTTTGGCCTCTGGCAACCCCTCCCGGATACTGGGCGGGTCAGCCGGAAGCCGCTTCCTACTTCCGCTTCTCAAAAGTCGCGTTCCATTTGCTTCAACATGTGACGCGTCTGACAAGGTGTCATCACTGTCTAACGCGCCCGACATGGCGCTTTCACTTCTCAATTCCTCCATCGCTAACTCCGACCCACAGCCTACGCTGCTGTCCCGACTCCTCACTTCCTTCTCGTCCTCCTCAACAACACGGAGACGCTGTGAAGCGCCCCCGACGCAGTAATTGCCCCCCCCAGAAACGGTGGGGCTGCCCGAGCCCGAAGGCCCGGGGAGGGATTCTCCGACCGCGAGGCGGCCGGTACCCTCCTGGGGTAGTTGTTTTTCATTATCTGCGTTATTCATGTTTTTTACTCCCAAGAACCAATCGTCAAAATAAAATAAACAAAACTAAAAAGAAACAAGAAAAGAAGAATAAGATATAAATAAAACAAAACAAAAGAGAAAAGAAAAACAAAAAGACAGAAAACCAAAAAGGGAAAATAAAAGGTCCAGGGCTCGGGACCGGGCTCCCCCCGGCCACTCAGCCTATCGCCGCCCTGGGAAACTTAGGCTTAGGTCGGTGGCGGCAAAAGCCGTTGACTGACCGAAGTCTGACCACCGAGAATGTAATTTTTTATTGAGGTTTTCTTCCTCGCAGCCCAGCGCTCAGTGCGCCGAGCCCCCGACCCGTGAGGGCAACGGGATAGTGTGACCGTGCAATGCCCGCCCTGACAGAACAGAGCGAGCAGCCACACTCTCCGCGACCTTGAAGGCCGCCATACCACGACCCGAAGGTCCGCTGCCCCTCAAGGGGGCCACCAAAGGGTAATTTTTTAGAGAGGTTTTCTTCCTCGCGACCCAGCGCTAAGTGCAATGCGCCGAGTCCCCGACCCCCACGAAAACGTGCAGGGCTACGGGTTTGTGTGGCCGTGCAATGCCCGCCCTTAAAAAGACCAGGCAGCCACACGGTGTCAGAGTATTAGCCAAATACGTAGCAATGTCCTGAAAAGGACATGACCACGTAAGTGCCCGGGGTACACCAGCCAATCACATTGTGAGACCCACCGTTCGCGCCAGATGCAATAGCATCGAACGCGACTGGCGATCCCCCCAATGCAACCGACATGCGAGGAGGTTCTCTGACCTAGTACCCCACGGACACGGAACCTAACCTTTTTTTTTTTTTTTTTTTTTTTTTGGCGCAGGGGAATGCATTGACGCATTTCCCTCCCGGTTCGGGGAAACCGGGAAGGGGTATGTGGGACTCCCGGGCAACGGTGCCCGTCCTACCCACTAAACCCCTGCGTTGTTCCGACACACTGCAATTGGCGCTGCCATGGGGTACTTATCGCATTCACCACAGCAGCGTCGCAGCGAGCCTTTGGCAGGCTCTTCCACGAGGTGGGATGGGATACTCTCGAAACAAGAGGAGTATCCCTCGTCGCAGAGACCGTGCAATGCAGGTACCGTTCCCCTTGAGTACCCGCTGGCCCCTACTCGGCGATGGTAGACTGGCATAGGAGAAAACTCCCGACCAGCCCGCCCGCCGGGACGGGAGACTTCAGGGTGTAAAAAGCCCCGAAGTAACCCGCCCCGACGGCCCCCCCCCCATCATCGTCCTAATAAGGACGGTGTTGGGCGGGGCCTCGCCTCCCGCGATCCATCGGTGACAGGGGGGGCGGCAGAGGACGGCCTAGGGCCGCCGCCGCCGCCACCCCTGCCAGCGAGGGATCTGCCTCGCGTGCGTCGCTTCAGTTGCTGTAAGCAACTTTTACTGCCCACCATGTGGTCAGCCGGTAAACCGGCCTCGGCACATGGGGGGCAGTGAAGCGGCGCCGAGCACTCGACGGCCTTGTGGCCCGGCTGGCCGCAGCGGAAGCACGCTCCACTGCGGTCAGTTGCCGACGGGCACTGCGGCTTGGTGTGCCCCACACCCAAGCAGCGGTAGCACATCATGGGTCGTTGCTCCAGCACGACAACGCGCACGGAGCACCAACCCACGATGAGCTGGCCGTCTTTGCTGATGAGCTTCGCCGCAGCCGCAGGACACGTGACCCTTACGGATCCCGAGCCCCACCGGCCGCGGCGAATCTCACCAGCGCGGACCCGGTCCAGGGGACACTGTCCGGCACGAGCGACCGCCGCCCGAACCTCGTCCACCTGAACGGAGTCGTCCAGCCCGGTCACGCGCAGATCGGCGCACTTGACCGGGACGGACACTCTGACGTCGTCGCCGAGCACCCCACGGAGGCGCTCAGCGAGGAGGTCGGCCCTAGCCGCGCTGTCCGGGCCCAGCACCTTCAACAGGCGGGCCCCCGCCATCGTGTGCCGCATCCTAACGGTAGGGCGGTCCGTATCATCCTTCGTGGCGTCTCTCGCCCGGGTCAGCGCGTCCGCGTAAGTGACGCCGCGCTCGACGGCCTCAGGCGAGAGAGCCAGGGAGACTGCAGCCAGAGTTGGCACCCGAAGTTGGGCACGCTTGCGTCGCTTCCTCTTCTTCTTTTTGGCACCACCTTGGACTTGGCGCGGCTGCGGCTGCGGTGCAGGGGCTTGCACCTGCCGCTGCGCGGGAGTCTTTGCGGCTTGCGCATACGACACTGCAGCGCCCTGCTGCGCCCGACGGGGGGCAGGCTTGGGCGGCTTAGGTGCCGATGGTGTCACGGCCGGTTGTGCGGGCTTCTTAGGCTGGGGCTTGGCCTTCCTTCTTTTCCTCTTGCCGACGAGGGTGAAGCCATCTTGCTCCATCACTACCCCGTCGGCAACACCAGTTGGTTCCACCGCTAGAGGCGGGTGGGTGGCGGTCTGCTCTTTGCCGAGACGCGCGTCCAACACGCGCCCAAAAAGACGCATGAGGCGCGCGTCCTCGACGTCGCGGTCGAGATCCGGACCGGGCCTTCCTCCGTGCAGCTCTGTGGTAGCGTCCGGGGTGGAAACACAAACTGCAGGAAGCTCTTCCATTTCCACGGGTGCTTCTGGTTCAGGCGTAGGCATAGGCGGGGGCGCTGGTGCAGGCATGAGGGCAGCCTCCAGCCGCCGCTGCAGCCCCTGGCACTCCTCGCGAAGGCCCGCGCATTCTCCACGTACGGCGTCCACTTGCGCGCGCAATAGGTTGACTTCCCCCGTAAGCCGGCTGTTGTCGGCTTGAAGACGCTTCACCTCCGTCGTGGCGGTCCGCTCGTACATCGCATCAAGGGTGTCCTCGATGCGGCTGGCGGCCGCTTTTAGGTCTCGCACCCACGTGCCCTTCAAGTTTTTGGACCTGACGGCAATGCGACCTATTATCGCGAGGTCGTCCATCACCCGACACTTTAACAGTCCCAGTGGTGGGTCCGACGGCCGCTCTCCAGGCAGCGGCATGCGGCAGCGCGCCCACGAGTTAATCGCATTCTGCGACAGCCGTGCGATTTCTTCGTCCGAGTCCAGGGTGGCGAGGAAACCACCACCCAGTTGAGCCTCCCGCTCCTCCGACGATCGTCGCCGAACGGTTACGTACTCCGGAGCCCGTGTAGATGGCAGGCTCGACGGAGCTGACGACGCCGGCGACGCTGGAGGTGTTGGCGACGGAGCTGACGGTGCCGCCAGGGCTGGTGAGGCCGACTGGTCCGATGCGGCCAACTTCTGTAACGTCCGCCGAGACACTCTCTTCAATACCACTTTGGCCTCCGGCAGCCCTTCCCGTACACTGGGCGGGTCAGCCGGAAGCCGCTTCCTACTTCCGCTTCTCAAAAGTCGCGTACCATTTGCTTCGACATGTGACGCGTCTGACAAGGTGTCATCGCTGTCCAAAGCGGTCGACATGGCGCTTTCAATCTGCTCCTCCTCTACTTCCGATCCACAGCCAACACTGCTGTCCCTACTTCTAAACTTCTCCACCTCCTCCTCAACAACACGGAGACGCTGTGAAGCGCCCCCGACGCGATAGTTGCCCCCCCCAGAAACGGTGGGGCAGCCCGAGCCAGAAGGCCCGGGGAGGGATTCTCCGACCGCGGGGCGGCCGGTACCCTCCTGGGGTAGTGTATTTTTGCTATTCGCGTTATCCATTGTTTTTACTCCCAAGAACCAATCGTCAAAATAAAATAAACAAAACTAAAAAGAAACAAGAAAAGAAGAATAAGAAATAAGTAAACAAAACAAAACAGAAAAGAAAACCAAAAAGACAGAAAAATAAAAAGGAAAAATAAAAGGTCCAGGGCTCGGGACCGGGCTCCCCCCGGCCACTCAGCCTATCGCCGCCCTGGGAAACTTAGGCTTAGGTCGGTGGCGGCAAAAGCCGTTGGCTGACCGAAGTCTGACCACCGAGAGTGTAATTTTTTATTGAGGTTTTCTTCCTCGCAGCCCAACGCTCAGTGCGCCGGGCCCCCGACCCGTGAGGGCAACGGGCTAGTGTGACCGTGCAATGCCCGCCCTGACAGAACAGAGCGAGCAGCCACACTCTCCGCGACCTTGAAGGCCGCCGACCCACGACCCGAAGGTCCACTGCCCCGACTGGGGCCACCAAAGGGTAATTTTTTAGAGAGGTTTTCTTCCTCGCGACCCAGCGCTAAGTGCAATGCGCCGAGCCCCCGACCCTCACGAAAACGTAAGGGCTACGGGATTGTGTGGCCGTGCAATGCCCGCCCTCAAAGAGACCAGGCAGCCACACTTCCAGTATTGTCCGCGCCGGCCGCAGCCGGTACCCCCCATATCTGGAGGGCGTTCCCCTATCCGCAACCCGGGGGACGCGTCCGATGGCAGACTGGAAACCGCACACGGAAACCTAACCTTTTTTTTTTTTTTTTTTTTTTTTTTGACGCAGGGGAATGCATTGACGCATTTCCCTCCCGGTTCGGGGAAACCGGGAAGGGGTATGTGGGACTCCCGGGCAACGGTGCCCGTCCTACCCACTAAACCCCTGCGTTGTTCCGACACACTGCAATTGGCGCTGCCATGGGGTACTTATCGCATTCACCACAGCAGCATCGCAGCGAGCCTTTGGCAGGCTCTTCCACGAGGTGGGATGGGATACTCTCGAAACAAGAGGAGTATCCCTCGTCGCAGAGACCGTGCAATGCAGGTACCGTTCCCCTTGAGTACCCGCTGGCCCCTACTCGGCGATGGTAGACTGGCATAGGAGAAAACTCCCGACCAGCCCGCCCGCCGGGATGGGAGACTTCAGGGTGTAAAAAGCCCCGAAGTAACCCGCCCCGACGGCCCCCCCCATCATCGTCCTAATAAGGACGGTGTTGGGCGGGGCCTCGCCTCCCGCGATCCATCGGTGACAGGGGGGGCGGCAAAGGACGGCCTAGGGCCGCCGCCGCCACCCCTGCCAGCGAGGGATCTGCCTCGCGTGCGTCGCTTCAGTTGCTGTAAGCAACTTTTACTGCCCACCATGTGGTCAGCCGGTAAACCGGCCTCGGCACATGGGGGGCAGTGAAGCGGCGCCGAGCACTCGACGGCCTTGTGGCCCGGCTGGCCGCAGCGGAAGCACGCTCCACTGCGGTCAGTTGCCGACGGGCACTGCGGCTTGGTGTGCCCCACACCCAAGCAGCGGTAACACATCATGGGTCGTTGCTCCAGCACGACAACGCGCACGGAGCACCAACCCACGATGAGCTGGCCGTCTTTGCTGATGAGCTTCGCCGCAGCCGCAGGACACGTGACCCTTACGGATCCCGAGCCCCACCGGCCGCGGCGAATCTCACCAGCGCGGACCCGGTCCAGGGGACACTGTCCGGCGCGAGCGACCGCCGCCCGAACCTCGTCCACCTGCACGGAGTCGTCCAGCCCGGTCACGCGCAGATCGGCGCACTTGACCGGGACGGACACTCTGACATCGTCGCCGAGCACCCCACGGAGGCGCTCGGCGAGGAGGTCGGCCCTAGCCGCACTGTCCGGGCCCAACACCTTCAACAGGCGGGCCCCCGCCATCGTATGCCGCATCCGGATGGTAGGGCGGTCTGGGTCGTCTTTCGTGGCATCTCTCGCCCGGGTCAGCGCATCCACGTAGGTTACGCCGCGCTGGACGGCCTCAGGCGAGAGGGCCAGGGAGACGGCAGCGAGAGTCGGCACCCGCAATTGGGCGCGCTTTCGTCGCTTCCTCTTCCTCTTCTTCTTATCACCTCCCGACGGGCGCGGCTGCGGCACCGGGGCTTGCGCCTGCTGCTGCGCGGGTGTTTTGGCAGCACTGGCGTACGTCTTTCTGACTGCACCTTGTTGCGCCCGCCTCGGGGCAGGCTGGGGCGGCTTAGGCGTCGTGCCTTTGGCGACTGGCTGGTCTAACGGGGCGGGTTTGGTGCTACCCTGGCCTCTCCGTTTCCTCTTCTTGCCGACGAGGGTGAAGCCACCTTGCTCCATCACAACCTCGTCGACAGGGGCATGTGGTGCCGTCTTCTCCGTTGGTCGCGGTTCTGCGGTCCGTTCTCGACCGAGGCGCGCATCCAACACGCGCCCAAAAAGACGCATGAGGCGCGCATCCTCCACATCTCGATCTAGGTCTGGACCAGGCCTGCCTTCGCTCACACACACTGCGGGAAGCTCCTCCATATCGACGCAGCTTGCTGGTTCTTCTGGTGGTTGGACGGGCGGGGGCGGAGGTGCGGGCATGAGGGCAGCCTCAAGCCGCCGCTGTAGCCCCTGGCACTCCTCACGCAGCCCGTTGCACTCTCCACGCAAGGCATCCATCTGCGCTCGCATCAGGTCCATCTCGCTATTCATTTTATTGCTCTCCGCCTGTAATCGCTTGACTTCCGCTGTAGCCGTCCTCTCATACATGGCGTCAAGCGTGTCCTCGATCCGGCTGGCGGCCGCCTTTAAGTCTCGCACCCACGTGCCCTTCAGGTTCTTAGACCTGACAGCTATGCGACCAATAACTGCCAGGTCGTCCATCACGCGGCACTTCAGCAGTCCTAGAGGCGGGTCTGATGGTCGTTCGCCTGGTGGTGGCATCCGACAGCGAGCCCAAGAATCACTCGCGTTCCTCGATAACTTGGCGATTTCTTCGTCGGAGTCAAGAGTGGCCAAAAAGCCACCTCCCAACACAGCTTCCCTTTCTTCCGACGATCGGCGTCGCACGGTGATGTAAGCAGGCGCCTTTGGCAAAGGTGATGTCATCGGGGCGGCCGGCAGTGTCGACGATGATGTCGAGGCCGGCGGTGTCGCACAATCTCTGCTCGCTCTAGGGAATGAAATTCTTTTCAGCACAACTTTGGCCTCCGGCAGTCCCTCCCTAATGCTGGGGGGTTCCGCTGGTAGCCGCTTCCGACTTCCACTTCGAAGCAGTCGTCCACCAATCATACGCTCCGAGTCCGAAAACAATGTGTCGTCGCTGTCCAATCCACTGCAACTCCTGGACATTTCCTCTTCGACTTCCGAGTCACAGCCCACACTGCTGTCCCGGCTCCTCCCTTCCTTCTCCTCCACTCCAACCAAACGTTGACGCCCAGAGGCGCCCCCGACGCGATAGTTGCCCCCCCCAGAAACGGTGGGGCTGCCCGAGCCAGAAGGCCCGGGGAGGGATTCTCCGACCGCGGGGCGGCCGGTACCCTCCTGGGGTAGTATATCTTTACTATGCGCGTTATTCATGATTTTTTACCATCTCCCGAAACCAAACGTCAAAAACAAAAACAGAACATAAAAGAAACAAGAATAGAAGAATAAGAGATAAATAAAACAAAACAAAACAGAAAAGAAAACCAAAAAGACAGAAAAATAAATAGGAAAATAAAAGGTCCAGGGCTCGAGACCGGGCTCCCCCCGGCCACTCAGCCTATCGCCGCCCTGGGAAACTTAGGCTTAGGTCGGTGGCGGCAAAAGCCGTTGGCTGACCGAAGTCTGACCACCGAGAGTGTAATTTTTTATTGAGGTTTTCTTCCTCGCAGCCCAACGCTCAGTGCGCCGAGCCCCCGACCCGTGAGGGCAACGGGATAGTGTGACCGTGCAATGCCCACCCTGACAGAACAGAGCGAGCAGCCACACTCTCCGCGACCTTGAAGGCCGCCATACCACGACCCGAAGGTCCGCTGCCCCCCAAGGGGGCCACCAAAGGGTAATTTTTTAGAGAGGTTTTCTTCCTCGCGACCCAGCGCTAAGTGCAATGCGCCGGGCCCCCGACCCCCACGAAAACGTGCAGGGCTACGGGTTTGTGTGGCCGTGCAATGCCCGCCCTTAAAAAGACCAGGCAGCCACACGGTGTCAGAGTATTAGCCAAATACGTAGCAATGTCCTGAAAAGGACATGACCACGTAAGTGCCCGGGGTACACCAGCCAATCACATTGTGAGACCCACCGTTCGCGCCAGATGCAATAGCATCGAACGCGACTGGCGATCCCCCCAATGCAACCGACATGCGAGGAGGTTCTCTGACCTAGTACCCCACGGAAACCTTTTTTTTTTTTTTTTTTTTTTTTTTTTTTGGCGCAGGGGAATGCATTGACGCATTTCCCTCCCGGTTCGGGGAAACCGGGAAGGGGTATGTGGGACTCCCGGGCAACGGTGCCCGTCCTACCCACTAAACCCCTGCGTTGTTCCGACACACTGCAATTGGCGCTGCCATGGGGTACTTATCGCATTCACCACAGCAGCGTCGCAGCGAGCCTTTGGCAGGCTCTTCCACGAGGTGGGATGGGATACTCTCGAAACAAGAGGAGTATCCCTCGTCGCAGAGACCGTGCAATGCAGGTACCGTTCCCCTTGAGTACCCGCTGGCCCCTACTCGGCGATGGTAGACTGGCATAGGAGAAAACTCCCGACCAGCCCGCCCGCCGGGACGGGAGACTACCGGAAGTATATCCTGAAGGATGGAACAGAGGACATATGTAGAGCCTGTCTCCAGCCCGGAGAGTCACTCAGGCATATAACTTCCGTATGTCCTGTACTGGCTAATACCGAATATTTGCACAGACATAACCAAGCAGCCAAAATTCTCCATCTCGAATTAGCCTATAAGTTCGGCCTCATAGGTTAAAAGGTACCTTATTATAAGTACTTGCCGGAGCCGGTGCTCGAAAACGACCGTGCTCGGTTGTACTGGGACCGGTCCATCATTACGGACAGGACGGTTTTGGCTAACAAGCCTGATATCGTACTGATGGACCGAGTAGAGTCGCGTGTGTTCTTAGTGGATGTCACCATTCCCTTCGATGAAAACCTTGTGAAAGCCGAATCAGATAAAAAGATCAAGTATCTGAACTTGGCACACGAGGTTACTGATATGTGGAGTGGACATCCACTGAGATCATACCAGTCGCAGTCTCAACCAATGGTCTCGTCCCAACTTCTCTTCGCGAGCATCTGAAGAGATTGGGACTGGGTGATGGACCAATGATTGCGAGGCTCCAGCGGGCAGTCTTACTCGATAACGCCAGAATTGTCCGCCGATTCCTCTCTCTGTCGTCCTGACCCTCGGCCATCTGGCCTCCTCTGTCGAGGGGTATTCTCCCATCCCTCGTACCGTCGAGGGATTGGGAAGATTTAAAATTGATTTCGGAAAAAAAAAAAAAAAAAAAAAAACTGGCGTAGGGATGTGACGACCCCACCGCCCACTGGTAGAGCAGCTCTTGTGACAGGAGCTGCTCTATCAGTGCAATCAGTCTGCACCCAAAGTGTACTATTAGGCATAAAGTGTTGGTCCGTGCTTTGGTTCCAACTGCCGTCACTTTGGATGCAATTATGTTAAACGGATCCATCAAGGAAATGGGCGACCCTTGGTGTGGGCAGCCTGTACAATATGATGAGTGGGTTATACAGAATGCGAATAGGGTCGCTTCCTGGGGGTCGCCAGGGCTCGCCCGGAGCTGGCGCCGGGTCGAGCAGTATGCGAGCCAGCCGACAAAATAGGCCGACACGACCACCTCGTCGGCCGATCCCACCATCACCACCCGTTGGCTTGGAGACGGCAGGATCTTCACACGTCCGGCAATCGTCCCCCGCCACAGGTGGAATAGTACGCCGCATGAGGTGGACTAAGCCACAAAATCAAAATATCATGCGAGCATACTACAGGGCGACGGAGACAGGCATCGGTAGGACGGGTTATCGGGCGAGACTGCTTGCAGCTTTCCAGAGCCTGGAGCCATCGCTGTCCGTCACGGCGCAAAATTTGGCAGACCGAGTTCGTTTTATTCAAAAGAGGGAACTTTTCACTCTCGCAGAACTCGGTCGACTACGACTAGAGGCTGTGGCATCCATTAGTCCTGTTGTTGGAAGGCAAAGCGTGAGGTGCAGTAACACTGGGAGGAGTACTACTTCGGATCCCAGTGTTGCGCAAGATAATCCTCCGCCAGCTTCTTCGGAACCGGGGGTAGTGGATGACGCAGTCACCCAGGACACTGAGCAAATCAGGGGGATACTTGAGGAGGCGATTCTCGAATACCGTGGAATTCCACTCGAGGAAAGACCGAAACTCCCGAGAATACCCCTAAGTAGCAGAAATCGGGGCGTCGTTGAGGCCATAAGCCAGATGCTTCTTCCATATACTAACTCGATCCTCTTTGGCGCCGCGATGGCATTCTGCAGATTCGCAGGTGTTGGAGTTCCTAGCAGAAGTACGGAGGGGGGGAACTCTACGGGCCGACGTGGCGGAGTGCCGGCGTGGCGCGCGAGGATTGAGAAACGTATTACTGAGACCAGAGTCCTCATCGGCAAACTGATTAGCTTCAAGTCAGGCAATACTAGGCCTCGAGTGATGCGTTTTGTCCACAGGGCAATGGCGGACTGTAGTCTTGCAGGTCCCGTCCTGATGCGTAATGTGACGGAACGCATCGATGACCTGAAGCAAAAAATCGCTGCTTGGGGAAGTCGGATTCGGAGATACTCAAAGAGAGTGGCAAGATTTCACCAGAATCGCCTCTTTGGAAGTGACCAAAAGAAGTTCTACCGTGCATGGGAGACAGCGGCTGAATCTTCCACGGGCCAAAGACTTAGCGATGCAGACATGGTCGCCTTTTGGCGGAATATCTGGTCGCAGCCCGTGGAACACGAAGAGGGCGAATGGATGGCGTCGATAGAGGAAACGTGTGCATCTATTGAGCCTATGGGGCCTATCACCATATCGTCAGATGACGTATCGGCTGCAGTCCAGAAGGCTCCGAACTGGAAAACTCCAGGGAGCGATGGATTGCACCATTACTGGTTGAAGGGGTTCCGCTCATGCCACGGAGTACTAGCCCGCCAGTTTCAGGACGCCCTAGAGCAGCGAAGTCTCCCAAACTTCTTAACAACAGGGGTCACTCATCTAGCTCCTAAGTCATGAAGTACCGCAGATCCATCACATTACCGTCCCATAACGTGCTTGTCTACTACCTACAAGACGTTAACATCCATTCTTAAGGCCAAAATTGGTGCTCATATAGAGCACAACCATATCATGGCGGACAGTCAGAATGGGTGTAGGGGCGGTAGCCGCGGTGCTAAGGAGCTCCTCCTGATTGATACGGTCGTTGGCCAACTGGTTAAGCGTAACCGACGCACGTTTTCCGCTGCCTGGATAGACTACAAAAAAAAAGCATTTGACTCGGTCCCTCATACATGGCTGAAGAGAGTCCTCGAGCTGTATAAAATCCATGATACAGTTCGACACTTTCTCGAGGCTTGTATGGGGCAGTGGAGTACACAGCTTTGTCTATCCGGTTTGCGACTGTCGGCTACGGAAGATCGAATAAGGATTGAGAGGGGGTATATTCCAGGGCGATTGTCTGAGTCCACTTTGGTTCTGTCTGTCCCTGAATCCGTTGAGTACTTTGCTGGATAAGACAGGGACGGGCTTTCAGTTTCGGAGAGGAGGGCCAAAAGTCACTCACCTCTTCTACATGGACGATCTCAAGCTGTTTGCCCCTAACTCGCAAAGGTTGTCGGAACTGCTGTTTTTAAATAATTGAGGATTTCAGCAGTTCCATCAGTATGCAGTTGGGGTTGGATAAGTGTGCGGTTGTCCATGTGGATAGAGGTCGAGTCCGAGAGACCGCTGTCGAGCTTCCGGGGCTTAAAATGCGAACCCTCTCTGAAACTGATTCATACCGGTATCTGGGCATGTCACAGAATGTGGGTGTGGAGGTGGCGGACATGAAACAGTCCGTTACGGGAGTCTTCCTGGGGCGCCTGACAAGAGTCCTGAACAGCTTCTTGTCTGGCGCTAACAAAATCAAGGCATTCAACGGCTGGTTCATGCCTGTCCTACTTTACACCTTTGGCGTGCTTAGATGGTCTCAGACTGAATTAGACGCCTTGGATCGGAAAGTCCGCACAACTTTGACACTCCACAGGATGCACCACCCGAGATCGTCAGTGATGAGGCTGTATATACCGCGGAGGAATGGTGGCCTGATATCTGAATGAAGCCTGATATCGTACTGATGGACCGAGTAGAGTCGCGTGTGTTCTTAGTGGATGTCACCATTCCCTTCGATGAAAACCTTGTGAAAGCCGAATCAGATAAAAAGATCAAGTATCTGAACTTGGCACACGAGGTTACTGATATGTGGAGTGGACATCCACTGAGATCATACCAGTCGTAGTCTCAACCAATGGTCTCGTCCCAACTTCTCTTGGCGAGCATCTGAAGAGATTGGGACTGGGTGATGGACCAATAATTGCGAGGCTCCAGCGGGCAGTCTTACTCGATAACGCCAGAATTGTCCGCCGATTCCTCTCTCTGTCGTCCTGACCCTCGGCCGTCTGGCCTCCTCTGTCGAGGGGTATTCTCCCATTCGTCGAGCCGTCGAGGTAATAATAAAAAAAAAAAAAAAAGATGATTTCATGTTACACTAACAGATAAAAAAAAAAATTGCTATTACTCTTTGTGAATTTTATATGATCCAAATTGAAAAAGTTTCGTTTCGAACATTGTTGGCTCAACCTCCACCTTGGGCAACTGAATTTCTCCTGCCCATTCTTCATCATCGCCTTGTGCTGATAGATGACCTTTTACAAGTTTACAAGTACGATTTGGCACCGCGCTCATGCTCTTCTGTTCATACTCTTCTCAGCAATTCTGCTAACTACTTCCTAGTTTTTAATTTATAGTAAATAGTGTCTGATATATAACTTTACACGTGTTGTTTTATTTGGACTAGTTGTAAATAGTTTTACGAATGAAATTGTTTTTATTGCTATTATAGTACTCTATGCTATGTTATCATATTATTATTGCTTTTTACTTAAAAAAAAAAAAGCCGTATATCCGCTATCGTAAACCACAAAACTCAGTAAAAAAAAAAAGTAATAAAGAATTACTAAATAATAGACTGTATAGTCTTTGATTTCCCTAAGGGAGGCTATGAAAAAAAAAGAAAAAGTCTGTGCCATATTTGTAATCTGGGGTGGTTGTGTAGTTAACTCTCTAATCTGTGGTAGTTACTTATTTGTTACCAAATAATAATAAGTTTGTGTTACGTATTTAAAAATAAAGTGTTTTTAAATATTAATTGATATAAATGGTACAATCAACGGCAGGCGTAACTCGTCGAGGATGTGCAGAAAGTCAACCGCTTGCACAAGAGGTAAATTATAAATATGTTTTTGCTAAGAAACACCTTACAAATTTTTAACCATAAAATTTTGTGAGTAACTTCACAATACTTTATGGATCACATATGAATTTTAATATACTAAGAATAGTCCTTTAAACAATTTATTTGATAAGATAAAACCATTCATAAAATAACCACCAGTTTTAATAAAAAGTAAACTGATATTGTTAACACAACATGGTATGTAAAAGAAATATTTAAGTTTTTCAACCAAAAAAAAATAAAATGTATTGTATGTATGTGATATGAACATAGTATCATATTGCTGCTTGTTAGGTTAATTAATCTCTAAAGTTGGCTGTTATTTGTGGTTGCATTAAATTATTTAACAATAGTAATGATAAATTCAATGACAATAGTAAAACTTATTAAACCAGTTGGTGACAAACAGATAAGCTAATAAGGCTTACCTTATTAACTCATATATTAATGCTAATTATGAACTCAATGAAAAATATAAGGGAAATGACATTTTAATCAAATAAAAAAAATAAAATTAAAGAATTTTGTAATTAACCAGGCGAGGGCTCTTATCAAATCCTATTTTAATTTTTTACATTTATCTATTTGTTTCGATTATCAATACTACATCTTGTCTAGGAGTTCAGATATTAATAAAGACATAAATGTTCAGATATTTGTTGTGTTAGGAATTTATTGATATTTACTATTACACAAGGACAATTAAAATAATTACTTATTTTTAAGATTACTGCTCATGTTGAACATGTTATACTGTTAATATTGTTTTTACCTCCTTTAAACTACAGCAATAATATAAAACATGTATAAAACTTGACAAGGAGTTGTTGATGATTAATTTTAAAAGTTTAATTGAAAACATACTTGAACCATTTACAAATATGATCAGAGTTCAAATCTATTCTTGATACTAATTTAAGCTGATTCACTCCAATAATGCGACCTGTAATAAGCTGAGCAATTAAGTAGTAACTTAAAAAAAAAAAAATTCCTAGCTTTGTGCAACACAAATTTGAACACTGCTTGGGCCATGTTCCCATGTTCCATATGGGCTACTAATTAGATAAATGTTAAAGGGCAAGCTTATCACAAAACTTGCCAAAAAAAAAAAAAATAAGTGCAGAGAGAAGCATGCTCGGCATTTAACTTAAAGACTAAAAGCTAGCAAAATTATCAGAAAAATCTAAGATATTGGAACTGCAATAAGATTAAAATGGATACATCATATACAGTCAAAAGCTGAAAGCTTAAGATAAGAGCGCTAAAGATGGCTTAGCTTAGCTCAGAGCCAATGATGTAATTTGGCAAGTTCATTGTAAAATATTTAAATTCTATAAAATATCATTGGATAACTTAAAGCTATTTACATGAACAAAATATTTAATATAACTGAAAATAAAATACCATGACGTATCCTCGTCCTACATTACTGATCCTTGGGAGTGTTCAAATAGAGAGTCCAACAAAGTAATATCTCGGGAGTTTATGTGTTATTAAAACAATTATTGTTAACGACGAATAGATGAGATCGTGGCCTTTGGTAAAATGTAAATTTTATATTTAAGAGAAAAAGTAACAACGACTCTAACTTACCATTTTTTTTATTTTAATTATGGTCTCTTTCGAGCATACCATACAAAAATTGACATCTTGCCAAATTTTACAAAAACACTTTTTCGTTTATACAATTGTTTACAAATTAATAAAACCATAAGAAGTTTTATTATAGGTTTAGGAATTTGTATTATTGAATTAATGTTGTCGTGGGACCTCTTGGCACAGTCCCACAACTTGATATATCTTGATAAATGAGAAATCCTTGTTGATTACATATAAATTTTATTCATTCACATCATCTTGATAACACACAACTTGCTAGTATGTTGATTTTAAAGTGAACGAAATGTAAAATAATAATTAGTTAATACAATATTAGGTTTGTACCTAATATTGTAGCTGACGCGGTAAAATGTACGGTAATTAGACCGTACAAATGGTTTTGTATATGCTACAAGAGTTTGGTGACATGATACATAATTATATATAGTTAATAGTATTTAAGGAGGAGATTCAGTAATGCGACAGTAACGTCCGCAGGCGGAGCCGGATGCGGGGGCGGAGGAGGAGGCGGAGGAGGCGGCGGCGCGACACGAGCGCCTTGTGGCGTACGTACGCGCGCTGGAGCACCGCCATGTGAGTACTGTACTGGTTCGCTCGTACTGGACGTGCTAAAAGATAAACGGAAGACCTTTTTATATTAAACATTTCGTCTCAAAATCAAGTCGTATTACAGTATCAAATTGTTTATTTCAGTCGGTGTATCAATCCAATTAATTAATTCTCGATATTTTGGTGACACGTTTTATTTTGATATATCTTATGCACTGCATAGATAATATATGTACTCGTTCAAATGACGGTCTCTCATGTACCGCCCTATACTGTAAAGTTAAAATAATAAATTTACATAAAAGTTAGTGCTGCCCTCGGGCTTCAGTCACTCAGTTCAATATAGTATTGATCTGAGGATGCCGTGCGCGTGTGTGTGTGTGTGCAGGAGGCGGCGGACGGCGGGGTGTGGGGCGAGCACTCGTACGCGCGCGGCCGAGCCGTCGGCGCCGGCGCCGTGCGCGTCATGCTGGCGCCGGCGGCCGGCGGGGGCGGGGGTTTCGGCGGCGGGGGCGGGGGCGGGGGCGGCGCCCTGCTCGACGTGGAGTGTCTGCCCGCCGCGTGGCCGGCGCCGCCGCTGGAGCCGTGTCCCGAGCCGGCCTTCGGCGCCGAGGACGACTCCGCTTCCTCGGCGGAGGAGGCGGAGGCGGAGGATTGGGAGGAGCGCGTGCGTGGCTCGAGCCTGGCCGCGCACGCGCTAGAAGCGCTGCGCCGCGTGCGGCTGGCGCGCCTGGCCGCCGGCCGGCACGCCGAGTACCACGCCATACAGGTGAGCTCTTTACACGCTCAATCTCCAGCGTCCGATACATTTATGCTGTGATATTTTTCGATTCGATTCTACGGTCAAGTGGTAGACAATGCGTTAGCTTGATACAACATTTTAACCATATTCGTTATCGTCGCATAATAACTTATGACGAGATGCGCCGATGAGATATACAACAATCTTGTGATCGATTTCATCGTCTTCACTCACATAGTAGGATCAAAGTTACACAATAGGGAGTCCGACGAGTCGCACTCGGTAACGAGTACCTGCAAGTGCACTATCGGGCAAGGCATATAGGAGCCCTTAGTGACGCCGATGCCGGCAGGAGGAGGCGCGGCGGCTGCGGCTGGCGCTGGCGACGGAGGGCGGGCGAGTGGCGCAGGGCGGGCGGGCGGCGCGCCTGGCCGCGCTCAGCGCCGCGCTCGACGCGCACGCGCCGCCCAGCGCGCGCCGCACGCTGCGCCGCGTGCTCTCCGAGCTACGACGGCGCACCGGGCCGCCGGCGGCCGCGCGCCCCCTGTCCGCGCCCGGGCCTTGGCTGGTGTGGCTGGGCGGGGCGGCGGGGGTGGGGGCGGGGGCGGGCGGGCGCTGGGCTCGGCGGCTGGGCGCGCTGGTGTGCACTCGCGTGGTGCGCGGCGCGGCGGGCGCGGGTGCGGGCGCGCTGCCCCCGGAGCCGTGGTGCGCCGCGCTGGGGGCGCACGCGCGCGCCGCGCTGGCCGACATCCTCGCCGACGCCAGGTACCACGCACGCACGCACGCACGCACGCGGACACCGCGGGCCCCGCCAATATCTACTACCTATTTATTCTAATTTAATTAATACATTAAACGATTTTAACATTTAAAGACTTATTATAGATATCCTTAAAAGTCGTCATTGCAGACGTCTCGCCGTGACAGTACAAAATACAAATTTTAGCGCGTAATGGCGGGGTCGGTTCGGTGTTGTACATTTTATTTAGTGCATTGAGTTGTAGTTGTACTTTTAGTTATGACATTGGTGTAGTTTCATGCCAAAAAGGATCAGTATATCATAAAATATATGGAATATATCATTCACCGCTGATTAGTGTCTTACGTGTGAATTTTCAATGTTTCAAGTCCAATCATAAATTTGTATGTTGAGTTCGTTCATTTGACAACTTGTCTCATTTCATTCTCATATTCGTATCATTTAATCATAATCGCATTCATTGCATGCCACCATTAGTCTCCAAAAATTCCACCGGCAAAAAGATATGTTACTTCGGTGTCTCGGTGCCATAAAGGAGATGATTATGTTATCGACGCACATTTTCAATGAATTTGTGTAAAGTAGCTGATGGTGAGCATCGATGTAATCCTCAAACCGTGTCGTGTGCGCGCGCAGTGTTGCGGGGCGCGCCGTGGTGGTGGGCGGCGCGGGCGCGGGCGCGGCACTGGCAGCCGGGGCGGGGGCGGGCGCGGGGACGGGGACGGGCGTCCGCGGTCTGTTGCTGCTGGCGCCGGCGCTGCTGACGGCGGAGGGCGCGCGCGAGCCGGCGCCGGGCTCGGGCCCGCCGGCGCTGCTGGTGGTGGGCGGGCACGCGGCGGGCGCGGCGGCGGCGGCCGGGGCGGCGGCGGGGGCGGGCGGGGCGTCGAGGCGGCGGCGCGTGCTGCTGGTGGCGGGCGCGGACGAGCAGCTGCGGCTGGCGGGCGCGCGCACGAGGCTCCTGCCGCAGGAGGCGCTCGACGCCGCCATCGCGGTCAGTGACACCACACACCATTGGCATGAATTTATAACGATCATGGGATAGAACTAAATTAATACAGATAACATTTTTACGATCATTTTAAAAACTATTTATTTTCTTAATATTGTTGTTAGTAAAATCGTAAAATTCAATAAGTAAGTAATACTGCAGGAGGAGTGCGTGCGCTGGGTGCACGAGGTGTGCTCGCCCCCGGAGCCGGGCGAGCCCGCCGGCGGTCACACACTGCTGCTCGACGCCGGCGAGGGTGAGGGACGCCGCACACACACACACACACATACACATACACACACCACACACACCGCCACTATTAAAGTTTTACTTAAAATTACAATGTCGTTCCGTTTCATGATAGCCCCCGTTCTGTTGGCGCGAGCGTGCTCGATGTTTCTGTACCAAATGATATTATGTTGTGACGGGGCTGACATCAACATTATAGATAGTTCCGATTCATTGTCGCGCAGTAAATAGCTTAATAGGTATATAGTGGTGTTGTTTACGTCTTTTTAATGAGGGAATGGACTCGTTGCGTCATACATTGAATTATATTGTTTAGTTTGGATTTTTTTTTAAATTAAACCACTGATGGACACATAGCTCATGAAGTGGACCGAAAGTAGTGATAGTGGTTCGGGCTCCGCGCTGATGATCTGACGACACTCTCAGCAGGGCCGGACTCCGACGAGGAGTACGCGCACCTGGCGGTGGGCGGGCGCACCGTGCCCTCGCTCGCGCCCGCCTCCGCCTCCGCGCCCGCCTCCGCTACCGCGCCCGCTGTCACCTCGCCGCCGCCGCTCGTCGTAACCGGGTAACATTTGTACTTTACTGTTACAATAAAATTGAGGAGGACGTTTGGAGAAATAATATGTGAACAAGTATGTGGTAATTGATTGATCGGAGTTTAATTTATTTTAATTTCCCTCTATCAGATACATATTACTCACAAGGAAACGTGCACTCAGCACCAATATACAATTATATTTGGAACACAATTATAATGATTACAATAATAAACATTCATGTTAAGGTTTGATTTAAGACCAGTAGCGTAACTACTTATTCGTACAACTTACAAATGGTATGGATAAGGCCGAAAGGCTGATGTTAGATCCGCCTTTCAGGATCTTGTGAACCAAATGGGAATTGGGAAGAAAATTCAATGTCACTGTCACTAGATGACATGTCGTAGTACGACACAGGAAAAAAGGAATATTACAGTATTCTAGGATGTGGAAGCACCATACTAAGATAAGATTAAAATGAACTTTTTCAGTGAACTCGATGGAACCTACGTAGGCCAGTCAAACTATTGTACTGTAATAGCGCATGTCCGGCCGCGAGCCAGGACTCACGAATTTTGTCATGAATATTTGCAAAAAATTAGCTGTTGTGTGTTAGGGAGGTGCTAAAAGTCCATTCCACCGGAGATCCGTTTGCTGGAATAAGGCAAAGTGTTGCCTCGAGATTGCCCAGTATCGAGAGGCCACCGTTGACGAATGAGCTCCCCCTCATTCATGCATCCCTGGGCACGGTTTGATACATTCTTAGAATTGGGGTTTTTGGAGTCGAGGTTGTCTCCTCCAGGGTTGAGATGTAGGGACTGGATTATAAAGAAGTGGAAAGGGTTAAAAATAGTTGGGATAGACAGGAACAGGGTTGAGCTTACACCTGGTCAGTTGAAGATCTGATCCAGGCACGTCCGTCATACTTGGCTGTCTCAGATCCGGGGTAATAAAATAAATAGTGCGACGCCCGTGATCGATCTGAGACATATTCAGGGCGCACGACCCACTTGATGGTGAGTCCGCCCCAGGTCTGTACCTCGGCAGTGCCTGAGGCGGCGTGGACGTGTATGAAGGACTTAGAGAAGGGGACCTGATAGCCCAGCGTCTGTTGTAATTGTAAAAACTATTTAATCAATAAGCACTTTGTATGTTTCAGAGAAAACCACCGTTCGATAGAGATCTTAGGTGAGGACATGTCACATGCTTCATTTTAAATTGACTTTATTTCGACACGTGACGTGACGTGTGATTGTGTGTGGTGCATGTCACAGACGGGCGAGTGGTGTCGCGGGGCAGCGGGGCCACGCCGTTGGCGCTGCTGCCGCCGCGGCGCGAGCCAGAGGCGGCAGCGGGAGCGGGAGCGGGAGCGCTGGCCGCCGACGACATCATCAACATGCCCATAGTGTTCGCGGACGACGAGCGCTCGCTGCCCGCCGACGACGCGCCGCTCACGGTCACCAGCGGCGGCGGCAGCGGCGGCAGCGGCCCAGGGTACAAGTACACGCGCGTCATCGTGGCCAAGCGCGGGGCGGGGGCGGGAGCGGGAGCGGGAGCGGGGGCGGGAGCGGCGCCCGCGGGGCCGGGGGTGGGCGCAGGGGGCGGGGGCGGGGGCGGCGGCCAGCGCCCGCTGCTGCTGCGGCGAGGTCTGCGCATAGTGCCGCGACAGTGAGCCTACAGCCTACAGCCTACATCCTACATCCTACAGCCTACAGCCTACATCCTACAGCCTAAATCCTTAAGCCTAGTACCGGCTGACCCCGGACCCCGGATCACCTTTACCATTTAGTTGCTAAGAGTATGTTTGTTATATAATAGAAATATTAAAATATATATTATGTTGTCATTATTTTCTGACCCGACTAATAAACAGGAAACATGGCAGCCAGTCCCTTCGTTTAATTTCCGGTCCAAGTATTATCCATTGAAGGAACTATTCTTTTGGAATTTCTTTATCCAACTTAATATGTTGTAAATGCCCGAGTTCGTATAGTACTCTACATTACCAAATATATATTGTGGTAGGGACCCATGTAAATAATAAAACAAAACAAAACAAAAAAATCACAAATAATAATAATTGGTGACTCGAGGCTATTAAGTATTATATATTAAGTCTCTCTCGTCAGTACGATATAAAGGTAAGGTCTATTGAGTGTTGCCACCATTTTATGGCAGTAGCTCCTTGATTTGTTGGGTGGTTGTAAAGATTCTCAAGTTTATATAATGCCCAACTTTACATAAACCTGAGAATATTTACAACCTCGAGCTTATAGTTTGGTTTGGCTCGATTATGTGTCTCACCAAATAAAGGTTTCGTTTGTGGACAAGATTTTTAGACGTTTTGAGAATCAATATTGATGTACTTGTACTCAAAAATAATGCAATAAATAAGTGATTTATGTTACGAAAATGTGGGAAACGTGCGTATGCAATTTTGATGTCCAATTACTTAGTGTATTTTTTGATGCTTTGATAGTCACGTTTTCCCCGAGATTTTCAAGACTGCGGTAAGTCCCGGTGTATATTGCCGGGTCGCTGAAATGCCGGTCGCTAGCCTATTAAAAGCCTCAGTCCAGAGTTAAATAGGAGTTGCATTGTGGTTCACGCTCCGGTTCACGGAACCTGCGGACATCAGAATCGCTTGAGTAAGTTTAGTTTGCTGTGTCCTGTTAAAGTTCTAAGTAATGCACACACCTTGTTCCTGTTGGGGTTTCTCACCTCTTCGGTACGTTTACCATAGTTGCCTTGTATTTGGAACTTTGTGTGTTTAAAATCAGGCTTTATTAGCGCCTGTCGGAAAGAGTCCTGCATGACTTTTATTTTGAGAAGAGGTTTTGAGGTGTTGAGGTTCATGGCCTGTTTCGAGATTCCACAGAAAGCTTCTGGGCTTATCTGTTGTCCCTGAGCCTCAAAACTGGCAAATTAATCGGCCTTTTCATTGCCTTTGATGCCAGAGTGACCAGACAACTATATATATATATTTATTTTTTCCACGCAGTAGTTTCTGATGCAGTGTGTTTGTATATATAGCATTCAGCGCTGCTCGGCTATTGGAATAGACGGTTAACGTATTTCCGTCAATGGTTAGCCTGCTGATATTCGATAACTGCGTAGATTCTGCCTGGAAGATGGTAGTGGATTTGCTGTGGGCATACACTCCACAAACTACATTATTACTCATTTGGAGTTATCTATCAACCACATAAGTCATCCAGCTGCTGGGTGATAAATTTTTAGTGGGCCAATAATATTTTGTATTTGTGCACAATCTTGTAAGCTAAGCTAAGTTGAGGCAGCATGACATCATGGTCATTGCCGGTGGAGTTTGTTCAAACACTGCTTGCTCGGACAATATACACGTCGCGCAATCGTCGTCGGTTTGTTGTTGGGACGTAGACACGAGGAATAGCGGTAAAATGTCCTTGTACTTGTTCCGTTTTGGACTTTCACGGATTCCAACGATTTGTTTGTTTTATCACTGTCTAACTAGTTTTGTTCTGACTTAGTATTGATTCTATACCTATTTAGCCTAAAATATTATCTTAACTACTCATGATTAACGATAACTTAATACGTAGTGGCTTGGTTACGTAATTTATAAGTCAATAATGAAATCACTATGAAGGAAGAGCCTTCAGCAGTTGCCCCGTTAGCGCCCCCTCTGCGTTGGTCTCTGCGATGAGTGAACATGTCGGTCTCCGGTGCGGGCCGCGGGCGGTCACATCCGGCCGACACCGCTGACCAACTAAGCACCTAGTGACCCATTCGAAGATGCGCTATAAAAACCTATTATTTTAAATACTAGATTGTCAGTTAATTCGGTTTTTAACTGATATTGAAAGTAAAATTTAAAAAGCAGGTGTTTTACAGGTTCATTTAGCAGGTATTCTACTCGGACGTTAACAAAGTAGCGGAGGGGTTTACTAAGATCCAATAAAATGTTTAGGTCTTAGTTGAAGTCGGAAGAGTTCCCTAGCGCCTGCGCGGAGGTCGCTAGTGGGGCGGGGGCGAGGGCGAGGGCGGGGGCGGAGGCCGCATGCACGGCGGGCGCGGCAGTGGTCTCGCTGCGGCCGCCGGAGCCCCGCGCGACGTCCCCGGTCCCGCCGCTGCTACCAACATGAGCCTTGGTCGCCCTCCGCGCCTCCACCCCGCACGCACACGACAATTCGATTAGGAGTACAGTGCAACCGAAGTTTGTCCAGGAGGCCACCGACGCCCGCGCGATGCACGGAAGGGCGAATAGGTGGGTGCGTTTGTAGTTCGTAGGGCCGTCGAACGTCGAACGTTGTACGAGTGGAAGAGTCGGTCGTCGGCAGAACCTCTACGTTGGTGGCGAGCGTACCGCCACTCGTGACCGTTCACCCCGAACGACACGTAAACAGTATCGATCGCCGCCCTCCGACGGCACTGCATACGCGATCCTGAAAATATGTTTTCGCAGCGAGTGTCTCTGGCCACCGCTGGTGGCCGGCAGTCAATTTCCGCCATTCGCCCACGGATGTCTCGGACGTTCCACTGACCTCATTCGATACTTCAACCCTAATCACCCCTACAATGTCGAAAATAAATAAATAAATTTAAATAATGCTATAACGACCTATTCCTACAATTGGCAGTTATAGTTTGCATGATGTCAACGTTTTGGATTGATACGTAAGTACTACAGTGTGCCGTTAATTATGTACTGTGGGCACCAGCGGGCACATGACAATTGTAATTTAAGTTATAGGAGACCGTATTACGTTATTGTTACTTGCCAGTCTTCAGTTCTGTCTGTATTAGATATACTATTGATAAAGGTGGATCAAGGCGGAGTGAACTAAATCAGAAATAACACTGTTTATGCATCTTCTACTGCAGATGACTAAATCAGGTTTTAATCGGTTCGTCATTAGCAATACAGCTGGCCGCCCCCTCAAGTTGTAGGTTGGTACCTAACCAACCAGGTAGACATATAATTTATATGCATCATCATTAACACATTTATAAAACTTAAAATTAACAAAGGACTTAAAAATATTGTCATAAATAAGTTGTGTCACAGCGGTGCGAACAGGCTAAAGCTCAGCGATGTCTTTGCCTAAATAAAGCCAAACACTTATTTTCAGCTAGGTAATAAGAGGTTAGGTTAGTAGTAAGGGGCGACTGGTAGCCGTACTCGTAATGTACAACCGGAGCGTCACACGCATTAATACACCCGACAATGTAGCGGCCGCCCTCTGCTCGTGCTCCTGCCGCTGACACCGCTACTATGTATGAAGATGCACCATTGCTAGCATACTGCAGCTGAGCGCCCTGCAATAAGGACGTTCTCACAATACTACGATCATATAATTGTATATAGATTATTCTATAACTGTCCAATTAAAACAGTTACATATAATATCATTCAGTACAAGTTCGACTTTCCCACAATAAGCTCAAATGCATTTGGCAATGATACCTAATGTAATTTTGTGTACATAAAGGTCACGTATATAGTAAATTAACTTCTGCACACAAATTTGTATCTCTCACAAATGTTATATAGTCTTCCCCAACAAATGGACTATCCAACTCAATTTTTTATTTCCAACCAGTTTCCAGGGATCACGCCCTAAAACACAAACTATTTGACACAACCTTTACCTAACTACCTCTTTATAATAAATATTGTTTGTGGATTCCTGATATGTCCCAGCCCGAGCGTGGATATCCTTACTGTCACACGTATTCCCTCCTTCATACAACATATTTGCCTTTAAAAGAGGCGTGAATAGGCTCTTTTTATACGAGCATGTGAACTCCAGTTGAGGAGCTCGTAGACAATCATCACAAAACTGTTCAGCCGAGCTCCTTCCGTGCTTCGTTGTGCACGTTATGCAGTTAGTCTTGGTACTTACTGCAGCCGCAGCCGCTGCTTAGTTGCAGCCGTTTTACGCATAAGCCCGCATTGGGCCAGTGAGTTTCATTTAATATTATTTTAACGGCTCAAATGTTATGTTTCCAAGCGTTTCCAATGTTGATGTCGTCAAAGGCACTATCGTCATAGCAATGTCCAGATTGCTTAAATGTATTTGTGTCAATTCGTTAGGTCTTACTTATTCGAGCTTGATTGTTTAATATGAAACTATTTTTCCATGCATAGTTTTATGGTGATGTGGACTTTTCTAACCCTTATATAATTTAACCCAAGTCTGTAAATTAACGATTTTCATTTAATTAGTACCCACTTGATTAATACCTTCCTAATTCTTAGGTAAAGGATACACACACCAGTAGGGTGTATCTATCCTACGTACCTAGCTCAATCGAACCAAGTCGATCCTTTCTGCGTTCAGCCATACAAAAACGAGGTCCAACCATAGCGGCTGAATGTACCAACGTTAAGGAGTAATAATTATGTTGGCTTGCATGAATACACAAACCATTTATTTGGCTGAGGACTGAAGATTACGCGTCGTAATTTTACCTTACGGAAATTGCGTGAAGTTTCTCAAATTTTATGTTGGATGCTTAACCTTACTCTGTTAACTAATTTAGCCGGTTTTAAAAAGTAGTATATTGTAAGTATTTTCCATTTAAAAAATTCTGATTACTTTTACTGTGTGTAATGGTATATAGACTACTTACAATAGGTAAGTACTTAGTTATTTGTATTAACGAGTGGTTTCTATTCGGTGGAAACGACAAGTGGATTGGTTATATTTTAATTGTATAACACAAAGCCAGTGAAAGGTACTTACAATGAAGCATAAATACTTAGATACTAACCACTTGGTCCATATCTTTGTGTTGTATTATAGCGGTGGGACGACGTATAGGCTGTTGATGAAGATAATACCTAATAAGAACCTATACCAATGAATGGGTACAATAAAAGTACCTTCAACCAACAGACATTTATTTGCATTTGTTGATAATTTATGGTCTTATAGTAATCAGAGTGCGGTAACCTACATAAAAAGTTCATTAATTATCGCTATATGTAGTGTACTTTGACAGGTCTCTCCAATATGATCCTTCGAATAAAATATATGCAGTTAGCCTGTAAAATTCACTTCAAATTCACTGTATTGGACAGTTTGTTTTTGCAGAATAAGATTAGGTACGGTGGCCCACATAAATAGATGAACACTTGGTGCCATGTCACATCAGTTACTGTGCGTGTACCTATAGTAGCAATTGTCACTGTTCACGATGGTTATTAATATGGCATTGTAATAAAGTGTAAATCCGCTTATTAGGTCAACAGTACCTATAGGTATGTAGGTTATTTTGCTGTTAATTCGTTATGTAATTTAAGACGGTCGTATGGTAGATGGTCTGCAGGGAGAAGGACCGTCACAAAAATATAATTATTCAGATGTGAGGTAATACTGACATCCCTCCATTAAAGATCTGCGCCCTTATTCCTAATGGCTTATGATTTGAATAAACCCAGACCGCCATTATTTTTTATGTAAAACGACCTACGATGACCTGCTTTCTTAATGTTACGTATTCGAACACCATCGTTACAAGCTCGGCGGTTATTAATTGTAACCACTTAGGAAGTGTTAACATATAATACTTACCCTACCTATATTAATATTTGAATAACTTATTTCAAATGTAGTATTTTATTTGTCTGCTCTGTACCTACTGTAGCTTCCTAAATCAAGATCACGGCAGGCACTATTACGCATTGTTCATCCTGTGTGAAAATAGCAGACACAGTTCGTCGCACGACATAACATAGCAGACAGCATTTCTACAATGACCTCGGTCAAACAAAACTTAATATTTTCGTATAACCGCACACATAATCCACTAGTTGTTCGTTGTTGTACTGTTATTTATTTGTTTTTCGGTTAAATTCAAGCGAATCCCATTAACTAAGCGTTATATAAGTGTATTATGATTTATATTTATTTAAAAATAACAACGGGACGTGTTAGTTTACTCCTGTTATGTTTGCTAATATATCAATAGTAGGTATAGCCGTAGGTAGGCCGAGCGCTCGCGGTCACCGAACGCGCCGTTGAAAAATTCAATAATATCAATGCCACAGTACCGCACCACGCGGCCGTGGTCGTGGCCACTCACTGGTTACCTCCACTTGTAACATGATTGAATACAGGATTCAATAGTTGCTCTTTGCATTTTTATTAACTATTATGTAACAGCTTAAAGGGTTCCAACTTCGAGCATACACGCGGGGCATACACATATGCTTGGAGTCAAGAGCGCATCGAGGCTATGAAGAGCTCGGTGTGACAGTGCGCGGGCGCCGCACCCAGGGCTTGCATCCCCGGGGAATTTACAATGAAGATATACTTAGTATTATATATAATTAATCTTTGTATTCATACTTTCATAATTAATTCAATATTTGTTCATTTTCACTGATCATGGAATGATAGCATGAACTTTAAGGTATGTGGGTTTTACCATATTCATGTGAGCCTTGTTGGAAGCTAACGAAAAGAGATAAGTAGAGAAACAAATGTCGATAAGACACGGCGGGTTTGTTAGTGAAGTTCTCTTCTTAGTATTATCGATCGTGTACAAGATCATAATATATTGATTTTATATCTTAATTTTATACTTATAAAAAAAAAAAGTTTTTTTTTCTTCACTTCACGGAGTGCCACGCGGCTGTCGTGACATTGGCAATACTAAATCTCATTACATACAGATAAATCTACCTTAATACTTATTATAACAAAGGCCGGCGCAGTGTTCCTCTATAGTTTGACTTTCGTGCCTTTTGACATTGTATCCGTCCAAGGCTGAAGAAGTCAACCTTATTGATCGTAAAGTGTAGGTATGTAGCTATAGAAGTAAGAGTAAGGATTTTATAAGAACAAAGGAATCTGATAAAAGACAGGCAAGTTCCTGCGGTGAAGGTGTTGGTTGTGGTTGCAGGCGGCGGGCGCGGTGAGGCATGTGAGCGGTCAGCGGCGGCGACATGCCGGGCGGCCGCCGGGGGCTCGTCGCCCCGCAGAACACCTTCCTCGAGAACATCATCCGCCGCTCCTCGTCGCAGCGTCAGTACCCGTACAATAACTAACCCTAGCTACCACCAACATGGATTTGATTTGATTAGGCCGTACCGTGGACAGAAAGCTGGCTGGCAATGGCCGAAAAGCAGTTCAAATGTGTGATGGTGGTTCTTTAATTTGACAAATGGATGTCCTTGTTGGCGATAATAAAATGTAAACAATATATCTATTTAGGTGTAGCTTCTATTAACATCTTTAGAGACGATATATTTGAAAACTTTTTTTTTACTAGAGAAACCTCTGCGAATGCGGTGGCGCGTTCTGTATTCGATCCATTCTTATAAAAGCAATGCAGGTTAATAATGACTTCTGTTTATTAACATATAATAATGTACCACTCCTGGCTGCCCGGAGCCCCACTGACAGTGTCCCTCGTTATTCACAGCAGACAGCAGCTTCCTGCTGGCCAACGCGCAGATCGTGGATTACCCCATTGTGTACTGCAACGAGACCTTCTGCAAGATGAGCGGCTACAACCGCGCCGAGGTCATGCAGAAGTCATGCAGGTTTGTTAGCGTACGGCTCGCTCACGCTCGGAACAATGCCCACGGAGCGAGTGCATGTCGTCTCACTGGTTGTGTTACTTAAAGCCGCATCATATAATAATACGTGGAGGTGGGAGTCCACTCGTCCAATCTCTAAATTTCCGCATTATGAGTGTGTGGTGTCGACGTAAATAATATATTTGGACAAAAAATCGGTATAAATTCTTCCCCATAACACCTTTTTACTGCATCACTATTTCGGTTGACCTGAATTGGTTTTATATCAGACACAATTCTTCAGCTCCCACTTAACCTTATTCAATATTCAACACTGCAGATATTGTCTGTAAATGTAGGTACCAAGCAACAGTAAGTGTATTTTAATAATAATAGGAAAATTGGCGGAGAGGGAAGGTTCTATGGTGGAGTAAGGGGGAAACTCGTCCATTGTAAAAGTCGCTATACTCTTTTATGTCACTGGTTACAATTTTGACCCATATTTCACAATTGGTTATAGGTTTTGTTAGGACAATGATAGAAAACAATTAAAATTAAAGGTATTTGACATATGGCGAGTTTTATCTTCTCTAGTGGCAACTCCATGTCTACAAAGGTAGACCGGCGACATAAAGCTAGGGGCCGGTGGGGCTAGAGGAGGCCCAAGGGTGAGGTGGGTGGTCCGCCGGCTGTGCCGATGTGATGGGTTGACGGGGTGATGGGGTGATGTTACCCCAACTTGGTGACGGTGTCGCAGGTGCGCGTGGATGTACGGCGAGCTGACGGAGAAGGAGGCGGTGGAGCGCGTGGGGCGCGCGCTGGACCACCACCTGGCCGACCAGTTCGAGATCCTGCTGTACAAAAAGAACCGTGCGTTATATTGGTATTTTTTAATGCTTTTATTTAAAACGGCTTCATTTAATTACAATCCTCTTACAGAAAGACCTTTTAAAACCTCTGTATAAGGATTTTGAATTGATAAAAACCAAATGTAGTACCTTCTAAATGTTTCAGCAGCTCTTAGTATACCTATTAACAAAGCTAAGGATATGCACTTACCTAGTTTGTGGCTAAAAAGAGGCTTTTGGTTTCAGTTTTGCGACTTCACCATCTTTACTAGGACTACCCTTCTGGGCGTTGTCATTGTATGCTTCTAAGTTAACGTAGTACCGCACCGCTTCTTATAATCTCTGTGAGGGTGAAACCGAGCCGCTCGACCGTGGAGTCACAAGTAGGAATATTTAGTATGGTACTTCGATAATGCTGCTCAATGAACCATTACTTGGTAAATAATTTACCTTTTCATAATACTAATCGCGACATTATATAAATAAAACGATAATAAAAATAAGACAACACAAAACAGAATAATCTGTGTATATAGTAGTTATATAATTTACGAGACGCCTCTGTTGCGAGATGATGATTCAAGCCGTTTCAGAGAATCACACAATGATTATTTAACAAAATATCACGTGTAATAAGAATAACACTTGTGTGCTCAGAGCACTGCATGCATTGGTGGGATTCACATTCCTTTCGGGAAGCTATCGCTTCCTAAAAACAGAGACTCATCCAAAACAGTTAAAAATTGCTGTTTATCGGTGAGCGGAAGGGGCCGCCTTTATTAATAAAGAATGTAAACCTCCGGAGGGCGCGGTGCCGCAGTGCCGCAGCATGTCGGCCTGATTGGTGCTGTGTTGTCCTAATAACATAAAAGATAACAGCGGCCCCTCCACTACGAGCCGGCACACCGGTCCCGCGGGAGCACCGCGCTGCCGTCTAATTAATTCTGTATGTTTGGTGAGGCTTGTTCACTTCACATGGCTTGTTTTTTATTTTCCGGGCAGTAACTATTTATATCTGCACTGTTAATTTTAGCACAGTAATTTTGTTACGTTTTAACTTGGGCCTTTTCTAACTGAGCGTCGATTGAAGTTAAGTTTCCAAATCCTCTCGTTATATCTTCACAAATGATAACTGTCCCATCACTTAGGTTTCTGATCTGATGAGCAAAAACTCGTCTCTAGGTATACTTAATATATTAGGGAAATCGTTTAATATTGCTGGTGTGGGCTCACTTTTAGTTGGACCCTCGTAATAGTTGAGATTCTTTGACTTGTCGCAGTTTAAAGTAATATCATTAAATATATCTATGTAGTTCATAACCTAGTGGCACGAGGCCCATAACAAGTGAATCAGGAAGTAACATGAAGTTTGTTTATTGCGGCGGAGGGGCGGGGCGGGAGGTGTCCGCTCTCGTGAATACACAATGCTGCCTGTAGCTTCTCCAAGACATAATGTACTTACCAACTCAGTTTATTGACTTTAGTTGCACGTTCAGTTTGAATTGTACACTAGAGGGCCTAGACAACATGCCTTTTGATAATCACAACAGAATCATTTGTGAAAAATGTATGGTATATGACAGATAGCGACGATAGCTTAGCGAGAGCTTAAGAGAGCGAGAGGTAGCGATTCGATTGTCATTATCGAAATGCATCTCGTCGAGGCTCTCAGCACTCTTTTAAATAAATATTATTTTTGAATAATCCTACTCGCTCGTATACGAGGCACTTATGTTGATGACTGCAGATTAGCACCGTTACATGTTTACGATTCATAATTATTAATAAAGTTCGTTAACGTCAGTGGCGGGATGACCGATTTATGAAGTAACGATTGTGAAGTAATAATGAACATATGAATGGACGTCGATGTCCGACTCCTCTGTTTCTATAAAAGATAGGCGTCGACGTGAATATAATGAGACAGACATATAAATGATTAACAACGTGAGATGTCCTGTGTCAGGCACGCCGCTGTGGCTGGTGGTGCAGCTGGCCCCGATCCGCAACGAGCGCGAGCTGGTGGTGCTGTTCCTGCTGACCTTCCGCGACATCACCGCGCTCAAGCAGCCCATCGACGCCGACGACCCCAAGGGAGGTCCGTGCGCGCCCGACACCGGCTGCTTAATTATTATACATTGTTATATCGTTTCATCGAATTGTTACTACCTATCTGAAATAACTTATATAAGTAATACCTACACATTGAGATGGACACAAATAATACTGACACATTTTGTGTATTTGTTTAATAAAACTGTAGATCAATATGTATGACCAACAGAATCTACCCATTAATGTATTAATAAATTACCTCCTGCTTCAACTCGAGGGAGCTGTCCCTCTGACTCGCTCTAACTAATCTGTACCTGATTATCTATCGCACTCGCTCTCTGATTTCTTGAGCTCCATTGGAAGATGTCTGTATTACATAAAAATAAGTACATTACCGATTCGCCTAAGAAATTGCAAGAACGTCCTGATTGTACTGATGGTGTGCAATACAAGTGAAGCCGATGTGACAGGCTCGCCTGCGTGCCGTGAGCGTGCGTTGAGCGTGAAGCGGGCGTGGTTGCAGGTCTGTCCAAGTTCGCGAAGCTGGCGCGCAGCGTGACGCGGTCGCGCTCGGTGCTGGTGTCTGCGCTGCCGGCGCTCAAGGAGCCCGCGCGACAGAGCCACCTCGCGCACGTCAGTACCTGCACCTGTACCTGTACCTGTACTTGCCGCCGCCGCCGCCGCGCTCGACGACCACCCCGCGCCACTAGACAGTAGACAGTACACAGTAGACGGCCAGCGCCACTTTCTCATTTATTCATTCATACACTTGGCCGTTATCATTTAATGCCACATTATCTTTCATATCGTGAGCACGCCACCTTAATCCCTTATAGCGAAACATTTTTTACCGAATTAAAACATTTTTTACTGAATTAATAAATATATTTCAGAAATAATTAAGCACAAACAAATATTTGACCGAGAGTCCGTGTGCATCTCGGGATCGAGTGCGAAAGAAAAAGAATAGCATGTGTTAAATCAGTTTTCGCTATTTCAAACCCATTGCCTAGCTAAAATAACACCGTTAAGATCTTGTTTTGAATACTAGATAACGGGGATGTAAGAAGTAATATTGTCAAACACATCCTCACATGCATAATACATTTTATTAATTATCTCTTAATAGAAGCTATTCAGTATTTTAAGGTCCACACTTACTTAGGAGGTGCATGGTAGTTTCACGCTCGTGTCCTTAGTAGCTACGTACTAACATACAAACATCAGAATTGCTTTATCACGTATTAATCAAGTGTCTGTTGTTTTGTTGTTTTAAGCTTCGTCAAATTAAGTACTTAATTTGATTTGTGGAGATGAAATAGATTTAGCAGAGGTCTGGCACGTTGCTTAATGTAAGGGGGTGGTCTAGTTTATTTAGTTCTTATTTATAATATTATATATTATAGATAAATATTCTGTTTATTGTTTGCTTGTTCTTATATGCATGCTGATGTTGTAAAGATCATGTTTCCTGCACGCTCTATTCATGTTACTATGATGTATGTCGTATCCACCGGAGATCAACGTCGAGGCCCTGCGGAGCCTTGGCGTTATGCTGAGTCAATAATATTTATGTTTGGCTATGAATCAACTACTGTTTTTCTTCTTTCGGTGTCCGGTCAAAGTTCCAATTAATTCATGATGTTGCTCCTATTAACTTGTGCCACTACGAGATGGTATGGCCCGTGTGTATGGCCGCCGTAGTGGTGAGTGGTGCAGCGAGTGATCCGTGCGCAGGTACTGTCGCTGTCAGGCGACGTGCTGCCGCAGTACCGTCAGGAGGCGCCCAAGACCCCGCCGCACATCCTGCTGCACTACTGCGCCTTCAAAGCCATCTGGGACTGGATTATCCTGTGCCTCACCTTCTACACCGCCATCATGGTGCCCTACAACGTGGCCTTCAAAAACAAGACCAGCGAGGACGTGTCGCTGCTGGTCATCGACTCCATTGTGGACGTGGTGTTCTTCATTGACATCGTGCTCAACTTCCACACCACTTTTGTGGGGCCCGGCGGCGAGGTTGTCAGCGACCCCAAGGTCATCCGCAAGAACTACTTCAAGTCGTGGTTCCTGATCGACTTGTTGTCGTGCCTGCCCTACGACGTGTTCAACGCCTTCGACCATGACGAAGATGTGAGTGTCGGGGGTCGGGGGAGGCCCAGCGGCCGAGCGCTGACGAGTGGACACTGCGTGTTGTGTTGCAGGGCATCGGCAGCCTGTTCAGCGCGCTCAAGGTGGTGCGGCTGCTCCGGCTGGGCCGCGTGGTGCGCAAGCTGGACCGCTACCTGGAGTACGGCGCCGCCATGCTCATCCTGCTGCTGTGCTTCTACATGCTGGTGGCGCATTGGCTGGCCTGCGTGTGGTACAGCATCGGCCGCTCCGACGCCGACTCCGGCCTGCAGTACTCCTGGCTGTGGAAGCTGGCCAACGTCACGCAGACGCCGTACTCCTACGTGTGGTCCAACGAGTCCGACGGGCCCGAGCTGGTGAACGGGCCCTCGCGCAAGACCATGTACGTGACCGCGCTCTACTTCACCATGACCTGCATGACCTCCGTGGGCTTCGGCAACGTCGCCGCCGAGACCGATAACGAGAAGATCTTCACCATCTGCATGATGATCGTGGCAGGTGCCGGAATTCTTCTCTTATTAGCCGGAGCACGAGCGCGACCCCCCGGCAGCATCTCTAAATTTCTCTGTCTGGGCGGGGGGCCACGCCCATCTCTTCCATCCTTCCCCGCCTCCTCTCCTCCCAGACTCGTATCACGTTTTCTTACTAAATTCGCACGACTATCTGTTCATATCTGTAACCGCTAAATATCCTCACCATTGAAGCACACTGTGTGTTGTGTGTCATCTGTCACCGCCGCACGTGGTTGTTGCGCGATAACTATTATTATCGAATTGGTAAACATCTAAACATTATCGTAAGTCGCTCGCGATTTTATATGTAGTCTAAAACAAAAGTGAACGATAAGTTTCGACCATTTAGAACTCTTAATCGGCGGTAAGAGTAAACGCTGGCGAAACTGATCATCGATTCCCGTCCTCTGGCGTCCATTACGCTACGTCTCTGTCCCCGTCCGCTCCCCCTCTACTGTGCAAGCCCACGAAGCGTCGTCCCGCGCGTCACATGTGTGGTCTGAGCGTTCCGAGTGTGTGTGTGTGTGTGTGTGATCTGTAAGCTATCCGCCGCGAGCGCCGGCCGGGGCGGGCGCGGTCCGGGGCCGGTCCGGAGCCGTGCCGACCGGCCGGCGGCTGACGCGGTCGGTATGTCCGCAGCGCTGCTGTACGCGACCATCTTCGGGCACGTGACGACCATCATCCAACAGATGACGTCAGCCACGGCCAAGTACCACGACATGCTCAACAACGTCCGCGAGTTCATGAAACTGCACGAGGTGCCCAAGGCCCTCAGCGAACGCGTCATGGACTACGTGGTCTCCACATGGGCCATGACCAAGGGGCTCGACACTGACAAGGTGAAATAATGAAAACTAATATAAAAGTTTTGTGATAACTGATTTTGTCTTCGCAGGGTCTCTAGCTTTCCATACAGGATTCAGTTTGCATCGCAAGAGACAATCTGAACAGAGTTAATTTTCATCCAAGTAACGTGTTAAGCACCAACGCGATCATGTTGCAGTACTTGGAGTTAAACGAGAACTATTTTCAGTGTCTATTATAAATGTGTAAGTCAGAGTCAATATACATTTGTTCAGTGTAGGTCTCAGTATTACATTCTCTTATGAGAGACAAGATTGAAGAATATAATTAATAATAATTTGAAGATACATAATTCAAAAACTTCCAGCAAATTGTTCTACACTGAGCGGTCAATTAAATTATTATCTTATATACACAAACTACTACAAGGACCATTTTACAGTCATTTAGAGATTTATTTTATTTGATACTGTGAAATACAGCAGTTATATGATATTTAAATATAAGACTAATTATTTTGATTGAAAAATACGTAAAGAGAATACGAGTCGACCAGAGAACCCAAGGCAAGATGTATTTCGATAGCCATCTACGAATCGAAATATAAAAAATGTATGGGATTTGACATAAGACCCCGGTTAGCAATCTGGTAAAATTATCAAATCTCATACATTTTTCATTTAGCGATTCGATTGCGTTTATTGAAATGCATTATGTCAATGTCCTCAAAGAATCAGCCATCGCTTCGTTCAACCATAATAGGGAACGTAACGACCCAACGCACACGACACCACCACAGTGTTCTTTTAATGAACATGACATTCATCCCTCTCCACGAAATATAAAACGAAACATAAGTCTCGTGATAACACCAGATAACCACTACAAAAATATCCTGCGTGGAACAGAACAAGTAGCGTATTAAATTTGTCATATAAATAATCTTTGACAGAATAGATTCCTTTAGACATTAATGTAGATTTTATGAGTTTTGAATTTATTGAGAGGCAATTATAGTAGAGTATACCTTGGCCAACAAAAGAGCTAATAACTTTATGAAGTCTACAAGACGGTAGTATAAGTTTATTTCTATTTCTCATATTTAATGCATGAGTATCACTGCGTTTCAAGTAAGAGCTTATATTCTGTCGCACAAAAAGTATAGTTATATATGTATTGAGTAGCCACTGTCAATATGCTGTCTTCTTTGAACAAGTCTCTAAGAGATATTCTGGCTTCTCTCTTTTTTTGGAGAATACGAGTAATAGATTAAATCAGCAGCGCTACCTCACAAGAGAATACCGTGGACACAACTTAAATATAATATTTTTCAAAATCAGTGAATTGCCGAATTCATTGTAATATGAGGGTTCCTTCTTTATTTACTTTTTATATGCATATCCGTGTTTTAGCAGTGTAATATTTATACACTTTTTTTTCTTTGCATTGAGTTGTAAATTATTTATAGAAAACTAGGTTTATATTTTAGACAGTGCGTTATTCACATCGTCAAAGTTTCTCTGATTTCTGTCAATTTTAGAAATTAAAGATCATCAGCAAACAACACAGTATCATAAATTTTATAAGCAAAGAAAGGTAGATCATTTACATACAATAAGGGTCCTAATATCGATGCTTGTGGAATTCCCATTTCAAAGTACGAACCAGAAGATTTTGTTCCATTGATATCAACCATTGTTGTAACTTAAATACAATATTATTACGTTCAGTGCAGAGTTGAACACCTCGTGGTTTAATTTATTAATAAGGGTTTGATGATGAACACAATCAAAAGCCTTGGATAAATCGCAGAACACCCTAAAAGTATTTTGTAAGCTTTCCCACGCATCAAATATGTGCCTTAAAATTGCAACGCCAGCATTAGCAGATGCGTCCTGTAGTGGTACTAATCTTACTAAGTATTGAAGATCGGTCTAAAATTAGTAGCATATTTCTTGCATCCCGTCTTAACTAGGGGAATGATTTAAATGTATTAATAATTTCCACTAATAATTTTCAGTTAATGTGACATTATCGTATGCCTTTTACGATGAAGACGGTCGCTAGCGCAGCAGTAGGTAGCAGTAGCGTTCGAAGTTGAACATAGACTGAAGATCGTGGTTTGAGTAAAATCTAGTTATAATCTTTGTTATGGATTTCAACAGTAACTCGCCATTTATTTAATATACGAAGTTCAAACAAGTTGTGTTCAATATCTTTTAAGTTACTTATCGGTAAGGTACTATAGAATGACATTAATGCGCAGGTACTGAACTACTGCCCCAAGGACATGAAGGCGGACATTTGCGTGCACCTCAACCGGAAGGTGTTCAACGAGCACCCGGCCTTCCGCTTGGCGTCGGACGGCTGCCTGCGGGCTCTGGCCATGCACTTCCAGATGTCGCACTCGGCGCCCGGCGACTTACTCTATCACACCGGAGAGTCTATCGACTCTCTGTGCTTCATCGTCACCGGCAGCCTCGAGGTCATACAGGACGACGAGGTGGTCGCCATCCTCGGTGCGTACTCAGCAAAATATACATATCATAATATTGAACTCAAATGCTGCGTTTCAATTATTCGTCTAGGGATGATCTCGCTTACGAGGCTTGAAACATAAATGAGATGCACAAAATGCCTTAATTTTGACAGATAAAATCCAGACGACTGCGATGAATCGGAGAACATGAAATAAATCATATTTATAAAACAAATATATCGTTTATATGAACATCAAGCTTTCGTTGACGAGGTATACTTGGATCGATAGTTTTTGAGGTTTGAAGCGCTGCATTTCAATTTTATTCATAATTAGCAAAAAGAAAGATGTTCCGATTTGCCGAGGCGGGAATAACGACGTCCGTCGTCCGCAGGCAAAGGGGACGTGTTCGGGGACTCGTTCTGGAAGGACAGCGCCGTGGGCCAGTCGGCCGCCAACGTGCGCGCGCTCACCTACTGCGACCTGCACACCATCAAGCGCGACCGGCTGCTCGAGGTGCTCGACTTCTACCAGGCCTTCGCCAACAGCTTCGCGCGCAACCTCACGCTCACCTACAATCTGCGACACCGGCTCATCTTCCGTAAGGTGAGCGACCGTACCGCCCGGCGGGCCGGCGCGGCTAGGCGGCTCGGCGGCTCGTCGGCTGGCTGGCCTCCGTGACCCGAGCGCTCGTTCTCAGGTGGCGGACGTGCGCCGCGAGCGGGAGCTCATGGAGCGCCGCAAGCGGGAGCCGCAGCTGGAGCAGGCGCAGGACCACCTCGTGCGCAAGATCTTCTCTCGCTTCCGGCGCGAGCGTAGTGTGGCCGCCGCCCCCGCCCCCGCGCCCGCCCGCGCCCCCGCTCCCTTGCCCTCGGCGACGCCCTCGCCCGCGCCCGCGCCCGCTCCTGCCGCGCCCGACCCTGAGCGCGGCGACGGCACGGCCGTGAGCGCGGCGCGCGGCAAGTGGGGCCGACTGCTGGCGGGCGGCTCGCTGGACGCGGGCGCGGGAGCGGGGGCGGAGGCGGCGCGCGGCGCCTTCAGCCGCAGCCTGAGCACGCGCGACCGTCCGGCCGCCGGCGACGCGCCCGCCGCCTCCACGCTCGCCCTCAAGGTGACGTTGAATGCTCAGGGATCTCAATTGTCGTTGTGAGACGGGAGTTCCAATGATGCTTAAAATTGTTTTATTTGTTCCGTTATCGCCTTGCCGTTCAGGCCCAGTTCGCTAAAGCGCGCTCGGCTAGCTCGCTCGGCATCGTAGGCTCGAGCGGGCGGCAGGACACGATAGAGGAGGAGTTGGACGAGCGGCGCCCGCCAGCGGCCGTACCCGCGCCCGCTCCTGCCCCCGCGTCCGCTTCCAATCACGACGCGGCCCTTGCCGAACTGCGGCGGGATGTGCGGACGGAGGTGCAGCGGCTCCAGCAAAAGGTGGGGTCCAGGTGACAGCGGCTGCTGGCGACGCCATGATGTATTACGATGTAACGCTTTGTTTCCTTGGCAGCTGGGCCGAGTGGAGGAGCTGCTGACGCTGCTGGCGGCGAGGCTTGGGGCGGGGGCGGGGGCGGGCGCGGGCGCGGGCTCGGGGGCGGACACGGAGCCCGCCCTCGACGAGGAGCGGCCGCGCCCGCCCGCTGACGCCGCCCTCGCCAGGAAGCGACGCTCCAAGGTACCAGCCAGGATCACATATACTTCTATAGTCATACATGTTACATATTTGTTAAGACCGGTTTGCTTTTACCTATCCTATAAAAACGAGTATTAGGTACGATATCACCATAACCGTTTGAACAACACTATTTGAAAAGTGGTTAAATTACTTTATATTAAGAAATTTTATCTGTCAGTTCGACGTTTATTCTTAAAGTACTCACGCTTTAGAGTAAGCTCTAAGAACTATTGGTAACTTGATCAGTTCGTGTGAGTAGCATAAAAAACAAACGGGATGACGTTAGTGCGTGCTCTAGAGCGTGAGGTATATATTATTATAGATAATAAAATAAGATATAACGTTGCAGGCGCGAAGCAAAGCCACGGCTCCTCAAGCGCCGACGCCGACAACCCCGACAGCACCGGAGCCTTCAAGCAGCGCCGCGAGCGGCTCGGCGAGCAGTGCGTCGAGCGGAGGAGCGAGCGGCGCGGCGGCCGAGCGACGGCGGGACTTCGTGTAGCGCGCGGCGGCGGGGGCCGAGCCCGCTCCCGCCCCCGCCTCCGCCTCCGCCTCCGCTTCGGTTCGATGACGCGATGTACGGACGTTATGGCGCGACGTATCGGCCGTCACGGTGCACTTGATAGTTTTTCTATAGCGATGACGTGTCACCTGCGTGAGTGCAGTGTATACGTACACGTTCGCGTACACGTACGCTACGGTCGGCCGAGCGCGACGGTCTCGGACCGACCGAACTGAGCACTTGTAATATAAATTGTACGATAGCGTTTACAAAGAGTACCCTTCTGTTTAAGCGACACTATCTTCGAGCAGCACTGCACGTTGAGATGACTCTGTATAATATATAAGTTTGTTTCGAAGGTCTCGTTTCGTCGAGGACGGCACGATAGTGGCTAATGTTCATTTTAGTGCGCATGACTGCTACGCCTCGCTCAAGGCGGCCGGAGCTAGTAGCGGCCAGTAGCCGTCAGTAGCGGCCAGTAGCCGTCAGTAGCCGCCAGTAGCCGCCAGTAGCCGCCCGTTGTTATGTTTGTAAAGTTTATCTGGTAGCACTGATCGCTGACGTCACCGTGACGCGGCGCGAGGGCGCGACATGGCCCGACCGTCGTCACTATTATCTTTTTATCGAAAAATATATCGAATTGACAAAATTTACTTGTTTTATTTATCTATATTTAGTTATAAATGAGTGAATCGTTGATGTTCTTCGCAATAAATGTCACTTATTACACTGTCAATAGTTACTCTACGAAGCCATGTAAATAGAAGAATGCCAACCAAGACAGGGTCAAAGTTACAAGGGAAGTTTTGTTTAATTCAATTCACAAGTCCTGTTTCATTATGTAGAGCTTGACTCCACGGAGCAGCAGCGACTCCTGCATCAGGCCAGCTTGTTCGGATGTATGAATGGACGAAAACAATTTGATTCATATCGAAAAAAATGCTCAATATCAGCATGCGCATAGGAATAGGAAAATACGATACTTGCATACTTATTACCTATAAATATAATTATATTATATAATTTAATGGACACCTGTGGATAGAAGAGCATCTCTTTTACTTTTGAGCCTAGAGATTCATGGTGTCCACTACGTTAGTTCTGCGTTGGCTTTCCGTTCATGGTTGTAGGTGAATTATATCTAAGCTGGACAACCAACTCAGGAGACCCCGGGGGCCTTAGCAGCGATATAAAGAGAGCCCGCGGGAGAATGGCTAAAATATGGGTGATACCTACTATTATAGTTTCAAAAATATTAGTGACATATTGTAAATGAGAAAGCTTTGTAATGTAGTTTTCGTTAGTATAGTTCTGAAATTGTAGTTTAGTAATGTTTATATTTTCTAAATAAACAATACATAATTAAACCTCCATCTTCCATTATTAGTTTATTGACATCAAACAATCTGTACATAAACCTGTATGACGTCTCCAACACATAAATTACAGAAATAACTCATCAACTAATGTAAGCGTCAGTACATATGTATCATTATATTTGGAGCGTCTTATATATCGCTATATCTAGGAAACTTGAGACTGTTGCTCCTGCGACATACTGCATACTATTTACATGATATCTTATATTACATTAAAGACAGTTGTTAGTTGTTACTTACCCAGTATAAATATGTATATTATAAAAGGAGGAGATTAAATGAAACATGTTTAATTGTATCCTAACTTTAATATATACAAAAAGGCGCGGCGCAGTGTCGCGGCGCCGGAGTCGGTGTTGGCGCGGATGTCGGCCATGTCGGCGCAGATGTCGACGATGTCGGCCATGTCGGCGCTAGTGTCGGCGGTCGGCGAGGGCCGAGTGCTGCGACAGATGCGACAGCGCGGAGTGCGCCGACGAGCAAATGTCCTGCCGACACCAGACACCACACATTTATATTTATCACTCCTCCTTATGTTTTATTACTACTCTATTTGAAACATTTACTAACTCATATTTTATGTATTATATTTAACATAACTTTTTATTATCAGTATTATCTATTTCGCTCAGTTTTTACATGACCGCGCATGCGTAGAGGATCTTTTTTTAAATTTAAATATCCTATATTTTAAGAGAGCTAAAGAATAGGGACCTACGTTTGTTCTACGACAAGATATTAAGTTATCTAGTTGCTTCTTTTATTTTTATGTGACTTTCAAAAGACTCTTGTTAATTGATATTTTTGTTTTTTCTAATTTATAAAAAATCTGTGCACACGCTCCTGTGTCTTGGCTTGGGTCAGGGAGCGGTGTTACAAACTTTAGAATAATATTTTGACATATTATATTTTTGAAATACACAAAATTTAGACAGCATTATGCCGGATTTCAATCCACTATTTACTTATAGTTTTATTTACGAGACCTTATAATGTAGACACATGTTTATTAATGTGAACAAACTTGACGTTATCAAACAACATGTAAAACGTGTCAAAATTATGAGGTCTCGTAAACAAAATCATCTCGTGTGTATTTAAGAGTCCAAAAATGAGACAGCACATTTTGCCACTGTTGTGTCGCATTCACTCACAACCGGAGACAAGGCATGGTCATTTGGGATGTATTATCATATCATTTACATAGTTACTAAAAAAATACCTCAGGAACTTGATCGAATCTAATAAAACATATCATGATAACATTAAGAGGCTAGATATTTTACTCATCGACAGAGTTGACTTGTCGTTGGAAAATAGTGATTAATTGTTTGGATGTATTGTAAATGTTATATTTTATTCCCACTGATTGATGGACTATATAACGATTGGGAATAAATTGATTTCGAATAAAGACAGAATATCATTTTATTTGAGTTTGCCGTAAGTTTGCCAATGCGACCGTGTCCGCGCGTGTGTGTGTGTGTGCGTGTGTGTGTGTGCGCATGCAATCAATACAGCGAATTGTATGAGTCAGTCACTCAGTACTGTATGAATGTCAAATTGAAATAGATTGTAATTTAGAATGGTAGTTAAAGAAAGAGTTTAATTTACACGTAAAATAATAGTCAGGCTGGTCTTTTATCTAGTTATTATGTCCTCTAGGTTGCTGCATTCAATATCAACTTTGTTTTGAGAAAGTTTCAACAAGGTATCTTAAATAGAAAATATTTGAATACGTGACTTTGTGAATGGTCGCAAATGTACTTATTGTGCTTAATTAGGGACATTTCTTTATATGAATAATATTGTCGTATCGTGGCCTGATATGTAACATGATTAGACGCAGAATCTTACCTTACTTTACTTTTAGTTACTTATTAAATGCGAATTTTTATTGAATTTGACATGACAGAATACTACTTTACAAAAATGTAAATATTTGGTCTGCACGTCAAGTGTCACAAACAATGAAAATTTGCAAGAATTTAAAAATGATAAAACAATGGTAGCAATAGTAAGTAAAACAAAAAAGAGTCATCTGTCCTGGTACCGTACGTACCGTACGTACCTGGTAAGAGAACTGCGGGAAGTGTTCCTCCTGTATCCGTCCGAGCGCGTGCTCGTGGTCTGGCGGCGTCAGTTCGACGGACTCGCCCGTGAACTCCGAGTCGAAGTACCGCGTGTCCGTGTCAGACTCCACCTGCGGCTTGAACGGCGGCGGGATCTGCAACACAATGTGTCACTACATCACTACATCACTACATCACCACACCACACACCACACACAATTTTTTGTTCATTTTCAGCCCTTTTACATATTTTAAGTACTGTCACTCCAAACTATAAAGGGGAAATCGTCTGATTGAAACCATTCAACATTGAATCACTCACCTACTGTGTTATGATCAAAAGGGAGCTGAAACCTAATGATAAGTTAATCGTTACCAGAAATACAATAAAAGTAATGTCGTGTAAACGCAGTAGTTAGTAGAGGAGCAGAAGAGAGGATAAGTGAGCACGTACCTTCTTGGCGACGAGGTCGGCCCAGTTGATGGCGGCGAAGAAGGGGTGGTGCATGATGTCGGCCGCGTCGTCCGGGCCGGCGCCTGCAGTAGTTAGTAGAGGAGCAGAAGAGAGGATAAGTGAGCACGTACCTTCTTGGCGACGAGGTCGGCCCAGTTGATGGCGGCGAAGAAGGGGTGGTGCATGATGTCGGCCGCGTCGTCCGGGCCGGCGCCTGCAGTAGTTAGTAGAGGAGCAGAAGAGAGGATAAGTGAGCACGTACCTTCTTGGCGACGAGGTCGGCCCAGTTGATGGCGGCGAAGAAGGGGTGGTGCATGATGTCGGCCGCGTCGTCCGGGCCGGCGCCTGCAGTAGTTAGTAGAGGAGCAGAAGAGAGGATAAGTAAGCACGTACCTTCTTGGCGACGAGGTCGGCCCAGTTGATGGCGGCGAAGAAGGGGTGGTGCATGATGTCGGCCGCGTCGTCCGGGCCGGCGCCTGCAGTAGTTAGTAGAGGAGCAGAAGAGAGGATAAGTAAGCACGTACCTTCTTGGCGACGAGGTCGGCCCAGTTGATGGCGGCGAAGAAGGGGTGGTGCATGATGTCGGCCGCGTCGTCCGGGCCGGCGCCTGCAGTAGTTAGTAGAGGAGCAGAAGAGAGGATAAGTAAGCACGTACCTTCTTGGCGACGAGGTCGGCCCAGTTGATGGCGGCGAAGAAGGGGTGGTGCATGATGTCGGCCGCGTCGTCCGGGCCGGCGCCTGCAGTAGTTAGTAGAGGAGCAGAAGAGAGGATAAGTAAGCACGTACCTTCTTGGCGACGAGGTCGGCCCAGTTGATGGCGGCGAAGAAGGGGTGGTGCATGATGTCGGCCGCGTCGTCCGGGCCGGCGCCTGCAGTAGTTAGTAGAGGAGCAGAAGAGAGGATAAGTAAGCACGTACCTTCTTGGCGACGAGGTCGGCCCAGTTGATGGCGGCGAAGAAGGGGTGGTGCATGATGTCGGCCGCGTCGTCCGGGCCGGCGCCCAGCCGACGGGCCGGCTCCTGCCAGACACGGACACACACATGTTATGCTACGCTCATTAGCTCGGGGGAAAACTCTGTTCGCATATACTATCTATAAACTTGTAATCAAATATCTGGCTCTACTATTTGTTTCAAAAAAATTATTAAACTAGGAAAATTTTATTTCCCACTATTTTCAATGGTTTCCCTTTCAAAATGAGCGAATCAAATGAAGATACTAGATACAATTTAAAATTTTATTACAAAAAAGGAGTCGCGAAAACAATTGTGACGTTTATCGACCTAATACAATGTCAGTGAGAGTAATACAGAGTTAATTTAACCGTTTTCAATCCGGAAATTTTCATGCAAATGTCACTCTGGTGAAATAGAATAAAATGGACGCTATTTTTTTGTGTGTGGAGCGAAAGTGGAGCAAGATCAACATCAGCAGTTACGACATACCTGAAGAACTGAGAATTGACCGCAGAACAGTTTTGACCAATTTGCATCCACTATATAGCTCTGACCTTGAACCATCAGATTTCAAAACAAAATGGCACATATATATATAACTACTAAGATTAAATATAAATTAACATTGAAAAAAAATTTCTTCAATTATTATATAAAAAGCGAAAAAACTATTCCCCGACCTATAATTGTTAGTATATACATTCAATTTTAAAATGGCAGACCGTGCACGTGGTCTGTACCTCCGTCAGTGGTCAGTAACTCAGTCAAGGGTGAATACCTCAGTCAGTACCTCGGTCAGTGGTCAGTACATCAGTGAGTGGTAAGTGGTCAGTGAGTGGAGAGTCCGTCGCGGGGTACCTTGGTGAGCAGCGCGGCCAGCAGGGCGCGGCAGGCGGCGGACAGAGCCCGCGGGAAGCGCACCTCCTCGGACACGATCAGCGAGAACAGCACCTCGTGGTCGCGGTTGTAGAACGGCAGCCGGCCGCACGCCATCTCGTACATCACCACGCCCGTGCCCCACCTGCCGCAGCACAACATTATTGTAACGAAGTCATCGTGTATATGTCTTGTGGACATTGGACATTGGACCGTGCACGCACCAGTCGACGGCGGGTCCGTAGTCTGTGTCCTCCAGTACTTCGGGCGCGAGGTACTCGGGCGTGCCGCAGAACGTCTTCGTCGTACGCCCGTACGTTATGTTCACCTGCAGACGAGAACGCCTTATATTTACCAACAGTTAACTAATAATAGGTCCTTTGATAGTTAGTAAATAACCACAACCAATCATTACATCATCTTTAATATATTTTTTGTGCAAAATCAGAAAACTTTATTTGAATGGATTAAATTATTAAGATCTTTTATATCATCCAAATAAAACCCTACAATTGCTCGAAGATTGTATTCGAACATTGAACTACAAATTATGTGCAATTAGTATGGAAATCAAAAATGTATTATGATCCGCAATAATTCTTACACAGAATACGTGAGGCACTTTAAACCCTATCACCACCATGCAGTTTGTTGATTGACTCCAACACTAACCTTGCAGAGGCCGAAGTCGGCGATCTTGATGTGTCCGTCCTTGTCGAGCAGCAGGTTCTCCAGCTTGAGGTCGCGGTAGATGATGCCCTCGGAGTGCAGGTAGCCCAGCGCGGACACTATCTCCGCGCCGTAGAAGCGCGTGCGCTCCTCGGAGAAGGACCGCTCCCGCGACAGGTGGAAGAACAGCTCGCCGCCGTTGGCGTACTCCATCACGAAGCACACGCGGTCCACCGTCTGGAACGAGTAGCGCAGCGCCTGCCGCCCGCCCCCGCGCCCAACGACACTGTTACACCGTGCGTATATCGTGCGTCCGACCTATACCACCTATACCACTTACACACCTATGCTCCTATACTAAGTTGTGGGAAGGAAGGGGACGACTATACGAACACTGTGACGCGTTAGATTGTTATAATCAACTTCACTCATACGATACTGACCACGATTGCATTAGCTTTCTAAAAAATCAACCACTCTATCATGCTACTTCATTCACAAAGTGACATCTACGGACGTTAGGTTACTTGACATTACACGATCCATATACTTTGACATAATTAAATCATGTATTTCTATGTGCATTAATATAAATCTAAATTGCATTACAATCGCGATTTTGGAAACATCAATGGTCGTGTGTCCTTTTCTGTTAGTTTTGTAATGAAAGGAATACTGAACATAAATATAATCATAGTCTGTGCTCACATAATAGAGGCTAAAATTGTTATTGAGAAACTAAAATCTATATTATTTGACTCGAGCACTTTAAAAATAGGAGTTATACTATTAAACCAACCAAGAGCATGTCTGACTTTAAACAAATCGTCGCCATTAATTATTATACTACAATATTTAACCATTAATTTTTAATAAATGGTGAAATTAATTATGACAAACTGGTACTAAGAGCTGTGACCAAAATTGTCCAGTTTAAAATCTGCGGATATAACATTAATTCAATAGTTTTATAATTAATATTTGTTAATAGATGATCTCTTAAATAAGCCCACATGTTCCGATTTAATCGAAATGTGTGGTCTTATGTTATTTTTTAAATAATTTTTAACATAAATATCTTATCTTATTGTATCTTCATTTACGTAAGACTACAAGAACCATAACAACAAAACACTCAACTTCCATGAAAAGGGCGAGGACCCTTCACAAGCTGATAATACCAGTTTAAGTTTAAATGTTGTGGTCCACTTATCTAGGCCTCAACTTGTTTGTACAAAATATGACATGACTGACATATATCGATCACGCCGACCAATTTCCCAAGAACGGTGACTCATAACAGTTGTTATTGCAAACGTCCAATTATCCGTTACTTTACTGAAACACTCAAATCCCTGATTTCAAATGTAGGTAGGTAAGTTCTTTAGATCGCGTGTGGATCAGAGGCGATCGTCACTACACTAGTCAAGATGGCTTTTTAGGCAACGAATTTTAGGTCAGATCATTGACTATACAGTGCGGCGTGCACACGAGCTCTTTAGTGATCTAGCAACAGAGCGCTCAGCAATGTACGGCGATGAGGGCACTAACGACGGAACGTCTAAAATTGAGAGCTTTACTTTGCAAGAACTTGTAAATTTTATGATAATAAGCAAATCATATCGATTGACCATAATATAGTACTTCTTTTTCATAAAATGTCTTGATATCCGAAATAATTTAAATATTTGCCTGTATTCTAGTGGCTGAGACCGGTTGGTCAGGGGTTAAATTCCCGGTGGAGTCAGAAATTTTATGCTCTGTTTGGCTGTTTCAAAGTTCGCTTGGCTAGCTCCCACCATCTTACCTACGTCTGCCACCATAACAATAATGTTAACAGCATTGTTGTGTCCGGCCAATTGAGGTAAGATAGACAGTTTCTCTGTTGTTGAGGAATAACCTTATCTAACCTTATCTTCACTTACCATCGGGTGAGATGAAGACCAAGAGCTACCCCGTCAAAGATAAAAACTCTACTACAACAACATAGGAAGGCACAGACGTTATGAAAACTATAGGAAATTAAAATAATTTTAGGTTTTTAAGTATTTTTTGTAGTAAATGGAACTCTAAAAATACTAAACACATTCCTTTATTTTTAAAAATGTGCAACCTTTTCAACGACGACGGTGACGAAAGGTGACGAAAGGTATATATGCCCCTTAGTATGACATCACAGCCCAGCGATATAATAACACAGTGTACGTACGGTGAGAAACGGATGTTTGGTTTTCTTGAGTACGCGGTTCTCGGTGATGGTGTGCGCCACTTCATCCTTCTGTATGATGAGGTGCTTCTTGAGGATCTTCATGGCGTACAACTTGCCGGTGCCCTTCTCGCGGCTCAGCACCACTTTACCGAAGGTGCCCTTGCCCAGCACTTTCACGAACTCGAACTTTTCTAATGTCTGCGCAATAACACCAGACAAGCATAATAAACATATCACGAGTACACAGTCAACGAGGACAACAATATTAAAATTTAAACTTTCAATATATGTTAATGTAATTAAACTTTTATACGCTTATACTCTGACCAAGCGAGTTTTATTTTGTGTATTAATTTCTAATTCAATTAACTAATTGGCTTAATAGGTACATGGAAGATAAAAGCCAAGATGCAATAAAAACCGGAAATATGTCATAGAATTTGATTGTCAAGCGCCGTGGTTGTGGATAAACAATTGTTGTTTCATAAATAAGTTGGACACCGCGCTGCACCAAAATAATGATGTGCCTATTTGTATGTTTCGCGGTCATTCATGCGACGTGGTGTTGGTATTTCCTCAGCGGAGGAATGTCGGCCGTGTGTCGCGTGTCGTAACGTAACGCGACCAAAACACCCTGACTCATTGGTTTGTTTGTGTCTGCACATCGACTGTGGTACAGTTGCGTCGTGCCCGTTCTCTTCCGTGTCCAAGCGAGTTCTTTGAATACTCTGTCAACAATATATTATAGTAATGACCGAGGCAAAGTCGCAATATGGCCTCACTGCCTCATCTGAATGGATCGTGTTTCACAACATTGTACTGAGATTTGGTGTAAATTATATTTGAAAATATATATATCAATGTGTGAAATTAACAATAACAACGTCACTTCTACACATTTCACCGTTTATTTGTCATTATTATTAAAAGATTTAGAAACATTCAATTGTAATAATGACATGTATATTTAATCATTAAAATATTTTTGTGTAAACTGACTGTTATAGGTTTTAGCAGTCACTTATCTTTTCGTATGTATGACGAGAAAACTCCGGTACTTCGTACTTTGGAAAATTAATCTTTAGAATTCAATTAAACAGGACCCGAATTAAGAGGCGGGTCAGTAAATACGAGTTGGTTTTAAACATTTGTGTGAACTATGCGCAATCCTGCGCACACACAAATGGTTCTTTGAATATTTTACTAAACTTCTCCGTTTTCAATATGGTGCGTTTTCTTTGGATTACGTATTTTTCCTTACTCAATAGTGTTATATTCATTAAAATACTTGTAATAGGTTGTTAAAATAATTATTTAATAACTGGATAAGCAGAATTTCAATACTATATTTATTAAAGAAATTATAAACGATTGATTTTTTTGTTATACTGCTGTGGTATATTGTGTTGAAGCGGGGTATGCGATATTGAACCTTGAAGCTGCGCGATAGAGTTCTATAGATCGGTGGAGGAGATACTGGATTGTATTTAGGGAGCCGTCTCTAAAAGAAAAAATACCGCAAGGAAAGAAATATACTTTTTGATTATTTACCATTGTAGTACCACCGAGGTTTATATATGAAGGAAGCTGATCTATCCCAAAGCTTTGTCTTATGCCTATGTAGTTTAGCAGAGATAGAGGGCGGCGGGCGTCAACAACTTGCGCACTTTTTTTGATGTTTAACTTTAATGTGATGTTTAAACTAGTCTTGATGCTGCCGTTCTATAGGTACCTATTTATATAATATATAATACATTCATTTTTAGTAAATCTTGAAAATGTTTAGTTTTAGAAGCGACAGTGCGGCCAGCGTCACGCGGACGTCGGTCGGCTGTGTGTCAATTCCCAGAACGCCGCTGACTCACGCGTGCAGTTTTCCTGTTTACCAAATATTGCACTCTACCACACAAGCCAACAGCTCACATGTCCTAGTTGAACTTGAACCAAAGTTCAATTCACTTCAAACAACTCGGTTGATATAGTCAGTAGCCATATATTCGTAACAATATATCTCATGAATGTTGATCGGTGAATGACTTTGAAGATACACAAAATTTTCTAAATATCCCAGTTCCGGTGGGCTGGTTAAGGATGAAAGATTATTATTTGTAATGTGAAGGAAAGCTTCCTTTAAAACATTTATTGATTCAGAAGTAGCCAAGCTTAAAAGACACCAATATAACAATCATCCGAAGAGGCTGGCTTAGTCTCCGTGAGTGTTCTGTTACTGTTGAATGTAAGGTAGAGAGCTGAGAGGAACTATCTAACAGCCAAAATAAATTGTTAAATAAAGTGTAACAGGACACCGGCTTCATGAGAATGTGCTCATGTCATCGCATGATTCACTCGCGGCGATAGTGCCGTACTGCCGCCACTTATATACTATAATTAGCTGCATTCGATTAATGTATCCCTCCGCTGACGTACGCAGATATCGTATTATTGTATTATAATTTATATCAATTGTAAAGTCTCAACTTATAACAACATCGAGCCGGTCACCGTGGGCCGCAACAATGAGATCACACCCCTCTTTAAATATAAAGTTATAAATAATTTTTCCTGTTCTTTTTCAAACCAGTGACAAACAAACACAATAATTTCCAAAGCAATATTAATTACAAATAAATATTTGTTTGTCACTGGCTAAAAAGATAATCAAAATACGGACATGAACATTCTCTGTTACAATGCACTGTAATAAAACATGATATTATTTCCTATAATGTAAACTTAACATTATAAGCCAAACATTTTTTTATAATGACACTAGCGAGTACCTCAGCCAATGCGCGAGTGCCTATAGCTTATGTTTATGGTTTTGCTTATCAAGATTTTGGACACATGAGTATATATTGACAATCGTCCGGAGTTAAAGGAGTAATCACAAGATGCGAAGTGATTGTCCTTAGGGTTGTGGGGTAATGAGGGTAGATCGAAGTGGAATACTCACGATACGCCTAGGGTCGCGGAAGCTGGTGCCGAGCTGGGCGATGTCGCGGTCTTCGTCGGAGGCGCCCCCCGCGGCGCCGGCCCCCGCCCCCGCCCCCGCCGCCCCGGCGCCTGCACCAGACCCCGCCCCGGAGCTCAGCTGGCCGGACACGAATCTGATGGCCGCCACCCACTCCTCGCTACATACACATCAAAACAAAATTAAATAACAATATAACTTATAGTTGGGGACCCGAAGCAGTGGGTTAATGTGGGCAAAGAATGAATAATGAAGGAAACAAAGTGGTTTCTTTCATCTAATCTATCTGTCTATCGGTCTGCCTATACATTCCTCAGCTGGACACTGGACTAGACTCTGGGTTTCTTCCATATAGAAGTGTGGCCAGCGTGACCATCATAAACGAGAACGATAGGAACGAGATGAGAAATTTTGATTAACCCATCCATAGTCTTGTCAGGATTTGCCTAGGTCGGAGTTGAGCAGGTGCAAGCACGGTATTTGGCAAGAGGTGGTGGACGAATGGCAGAAGAGATGGGACGAAGAGACGAAACGGTGGGAGCTGTATCGGTTCTTCCCTAATTTGGCAGTCAGACCAAGCTCACGCTGGGTCGTGCCGGACTACCAGACGTAGCAGCTGCTCACTGGCCAGGCTGGCAGAATGGATATGTGTGAGTGAGAGAATGCAGATGAAGATGTTCAACATGTTCTGTGGGAGTATCTGATGTATGAAGATGATGGACGGAATAAGCCACCACACACAAGGAACCCTGTACCACGAGAAACTGGTTGGCTACGGGAACAAGAGGCGGAAAGGGTGACGCAGTAGAGCGCAGGGAGCAAGAAGCTCGTCACTGGAGGCGTAAGTGGCTTTATAGCCCCAGAAAGGGAATGAGCACCATCAGAATAAAGAATTTGTATAGTCAAGAATTGCACGCGGTAGAGTGCAGTCGCAGGTTCCACATGCATCTCACGCGTTTATGCCATTATAATTAGTATGGACATGGGAATTGGTCGATTAACCCATGCGTGCAACAAACATGGCGAAACTTGCTTTGTTTCAAAACCAGAGTGTTGGAACCATTACATCTCAAATAAAAGAGAAGTCCAAAACCAATAAAAATTTGTATTTAACAATAACCTTAATTGCAACCAGATGAAAAACATCAAACATTTACATGCTCGTCAAGTACCTTGTGTAAGCTTACATTATTAATTAATGATACGAAAGCAGCAGTGAGATTGCAATTAACTTGTGATCATCACTGACATGTAAAAATGTTATCTAATAAGCCTGATACAACCATGGAAAAAATTGTTTAAATAATTAAGTTTACAGTTGCCCTATGAGACTGACATAGCCACCTTTTTTTTTTTTTTTTTTTTTTACGTCAGAACATAGCCACCTAGCTCAAAATGTTAAACTAAAAAATATTTACAATTTACACACTTATGAATTAACTCATGTAAGCTTTCAGTTTTAAATAATAATCACAGTCAAAGTCATAATATCTTTATTTAAATAGACTCATTTACTAAGTTCTTTTAAATTGTCATAACAGGGAATATATATGTAATGAAAGCTTACATGAGTTACTTCTAGTCAGCACACAGTTGAAAGAAGCATATTAGACATCAAAAGATGGAATAGAATAATAAATAGCAATATCAGGACAAATACTTAAGAACAAGACATCACACCAAAAATGATAATGCTTAAATGGAAATGGTCAGGCCATATGATGAGGGCATAAGAAAAATGGAGCACAAGAATTACTCAGTGGTACACCCAAGACGCAAAAAGAAAGAGAGGCACATCAAATAAAAGGAATGATGATATGAGACAAGTAGCTGGAGCAACCTGGAGCAGTGTAACAAAAGGGAAGCAGAAGTGGTGAAGATTGGTGGAGGCCGTTTGGGACTGTCAAACAGTAATACAGAGTAGGATTAAGTGGCAAATAATAAACTATTATAAATAACTCAAAGGAAATTGTAGCACTTAAATCTAATGATTTTTTTAATAATATGGATAAAGAACTAATGATTTGAACTATTAAAATTAATGTTAGATATGTTGTTTACATCTGTCATAGCGAATTCCTGGATAAAGGGCTTATTTAAATTTACACGAGTTACTTGTTGAGTGTGTTAATGTTTGATGTTTTTCATCTGCTTGCAATTTGTATTAATTTTGGGTTTTGTGTGTATGCAGTATGTAGCAGTTCGAACATGCTGGTTCAGGCTTATTTGTTAATATATTTACATATGACTAATAGTCACGGTCAATAGGAATTTCACTACTGGTCTAACATCTCTGTGATTACCTGCCACATTACTGTGTTAAAACAGTTAGTGCACAGTCACTCTGACAAAAAATTTAAATATAGAGTCATACCTTACAGTACTGTGGACAAGGACAAGTCTAATATAAGAAAATATACAGTTGTGCATATATGAAATATTCAATTAAAATATATATATATATATATATATATTAATACTACCTATAGCAAATAGAGATAATTACATTACATGAACAGAAAAGAACATTGTGCTGTCATCCATAGGCTGCATGTATTACATAGCCCCGAGTCAGACGTTATAGCTCAGATTATAATAATCATTCATAATTACACACTGTAAATTATCACTAGTACAAAAACTGGTGCCCAACAAAGTTGGTTACCTGCCATACAGCCTAGGAGTACTTGCTAAGTTCTCCATCTAGCATAAACAGCACTATTAAGAAATATTTTTTTATTTTCTATGTAATACCTAATAAAAAGAACACATACATGTATTTAATTGTGTTTATTGTTATTTAAAGAAAGAATTAACCTAAACGCATCACACCGCACCATTCATCCTTTCTTTCTTTTTCCAAATTGAAGTACTACTAATTGAACAGTTTGATTAATTAACACATTGAAAAACATATTAACTACAGACATTTTCGGTTTTGACTTGAAATGGGAAGAAAAAATTGAAAATGTCTCTAGTATAAATAACAAGGAGGTTCAGGACAGATGCCATAAATAACCTGACCCTAACATTAAGTATCATAAAAATACAGAATAGTTATTGTCTACATTTGAAAGATTGAGTCCTGGCTACGGAAAGTAATTTATAATATACATTTAATTGCTTATTTTATTTATGAAAATAAATTAATATATTCTTTGAGTAAATAATTTTTTCAATATTTTTCCAGAATGTACCTATTATTATGCAATAAATAATATTGGAAGTTTATCAGTATTATAGTGTACTGTGCCCAGCAGTGGGGCATATATAGGCTGTAGATGATTGTACACAAGTATAGGATAAATGAATAAAAACTAATTTGGTTTTGCATGCACACTCAGCAAGCACTGTAAAACAAAATATGAAAAAATATTTCAGAATGAACTGGAAAATGAAAATTGGATTGAACCTTCTACTTTTAGAATTATTTAGAATCTACCTACATGCTGTAAAACAATAAATGTAAACATTTGCCAAAAGTATATTAAAATAATTTTTAGTACAAAATTAGGGTAACCAAAGTTTATGCCATATCCTTTTAAAAAATATATTCAAGTTCGCAGGAAAGTTCCTTGTTATTGTGTAAAGTTACTTTGTATTCAAATCAACACGTTATTTCTTGTCAAGTTCCTAACAAGAAAGTAGGGTTTCGAGGGTTGTGTTATAAAGTAGTACTGACCGTTCTTTCTCGGTGTCGACGCTAAAGTTGCGTTCGATGACGGTGGTCCACTGTAAGCCGCGGATCGTGAAGGTATAGGGGCGCGGTTTGTCCACAGCCATGATCTGGCAGTCGCGCACCGTGAATTTGTTGAGGGGGTCGCGGTAGTTGTTACGTTCAGGCTGTGTCTTGAAGCCCACCAGGTCGCCATTATCGAACAGGATGAAGTAGCGGTCGCGCCAGTTGCGGATGTGCTCACCACGCTTCTGCAGCCAGCCCTCCTTTACGATGTTCCCGGGCGGCGCCTCCGCCATCGCCCTCGCTGTTTGATAACAAACGACAGCCCCTGCTGCCAGCCACACCACGTTGTGCTCTTTACAAAAGCAGTCACTGTTTCACCTTGATTTGGTAGCGACGAGCGCGATTGGACCGAACATTTTTCCGTTAAATAAAGATTGATGCACGATTTCAAAGTATTTTAGTTTTCAGCAATAACACGAACCTATGCGACGTACTCAAACGTAGCCTCGCGGTTATAATGATAAATTTTACTATTGCCTTGTCTGGAGAAAAGACTGAGTGTGAAAACTTATTTAATATGAACGTGCTAGAAAGAGAGAGACACAAATTCTATGACTTCTAATATGACTTTTTGATTTAGACGGCTAATAACCTATTTTGACAAATTAGTTCTTTATGTCTGCCACTAGAGGCGCGAATGTCCCAACATATTTTTTTAAACGTTCCATTTCATGAAAATAGCAAAGATATAAATATTTTCATCTTGATTTGTAATAAATACAATAATATTTACCCCTGAACTAACGTCACAGTTAAGAAGGTATTCGATGTAAGGAATATTGTTGGTAATGGTTGGATATTGGTAGTAATTGCCTTAATTTATAGCGCAGCTGGAATTTAATTGACTATAACAAAAATGATACCGAAGTAGTGTTATGGTATTTTTAAGATGTTATATTGAAAAATATAGCAAAATCAAAACCAAAATTAGTTTCAATACAACATTTGTATCAAAATGATAGGTAATATAAAGTGACACTTGTTTGTTTATATTGATAAATAGTAAACTTAAATAAAATTAAAGATTTGATGACTCCGAACCTGTCGGCTCACACATTGTATTTTAATTACCTCGAGATTCCCGGCAGTGTATTGCGCATCAACAAATTAAGAAAAAAACTATCATCTTCATTTAAAAATAGCACTATATTATCTTCTAGGATAAAAATTCTGCCTCCCCAGAGTTTTACTAAGCATGTGTAGAAATGTGTAAATTAGTTTTAAAAAATATTTTGATGCCAACTTTTAGAACATCCTTTTTCCACTACAATAGTCAAACGTGGGTAACTAATACAAATTCACATCTTTAATGTAGCGGGAAAGCATTCTTGCGAGCTTGTCTTATGCATACCTACTTGTAAATGGGAAAAATGTTTCAATATAAGATATATATTTATCTTAAAATAATAATAATAGTAATAATAAGACCTAGGCATGGTCGGGAATGGAACCCAAATCCCGTATAGCCTGTAGCTAGGAGTGCTGACCACTGTCGAACTGTTGACAACTTTTGAAAATCAATGATCAAAGTAAATTAATATTTCTTGCTTAAGCGGGTGGTAACAACGTTTCCGCAAAGGTGGAAATAATTCTTTAATGTTCAGTTTTTTTTTCATATTATTAAAAAAAAAGGAAATATGTTACTAAATGTAGGATACCTTAGGTTTTTAAATATAATCAATCGCAAACACACAAAAATCTGTACCATACATGTACACATCCCATTCTGTACACATCCCAAAACCAGTGAGAGGAAGCAACTTCTGAGCGGAAGAACCTCCATTAAAAACCCTGACGGAATGCTATCTCAGCCTTAGCGCAAGTCGGGAAAACTTGTTGCTTACCTAAGTATTATATCTATTTAAATCGAATAGGTCTATTTTTAACCTTGTGTAGACATATGGTCTATGATTACTATTGATAATTGTCTAGGCAAGTAAATACAATCAAAGTACATAACATAATATTCAGTTTATTGTGACAGACAACAGTAAACGAAATTTTATTTTTATCAAACTTTATTTTATTTTTCCGTTTATTCAATGCAGAATTAAATAAGCTGCCTAATTGATTTAAAATTATTAATATAATTTACTTTTACTATTAATTACTCGGATAATGTATTATCTGCATGATGTAAATAGTCGAATTCCTTCATGAATACAAATATTTATTTATCATAATTGAAGTTATGGAAAATAGGTTACTGCAGCATCTAAAATTGGTTTACTCAGGTAGCATAGCAGATTGTATGTATGGTCGATTATGTAACCACTGCGAGTCACTTCTGAGTCAAAATAAGCAGTGACACTAGAACTTGGTGAGCGTGTGGGATATGCGCGCGCATCTTGCGCAGATCGATAGCAGCGACGGAGGAGGACGCGGACAGGGGCGGGGGCGGGGGCGGGGGCGGAGGCGGCACGCAGCGGCAGTGTGACAGCACGCCCGACTCGGCCCTCGCGATACGACCGCTCGTCTGCCGCAACTTCCCGTGGGTTGCGATGAAGGTATAGAGCCCCTTTGCCCGTAGCGCGGTAGTGGTATGACTTAGCTGTAAGTAGCCGCGGCTGCAGCCGGCCCGGTACGTGTCCTAGCTAGCTGTGTGTCTGTGCCGCCGCCCGACGCTGGCCGCTCTACGCTCGCGCCCCTGCGGCCTCGCCCGTCCATCTTACTCTAGCACCTCATCGCACGGATACATCACTCATCAGAGCCATCAGCCCATCAGTCCATCACACTCACCATAGACTTGACCATTTCTCATTTAAGAGCCTGCTGCATTTCACTATCTTATCTGCACCGATCATTTGCTGTAATTAGTTTATCATTCTGAAAACACTTTAAATCATTACCATTCCTAATTGTTCAGGTTCCAAGATTTTTGCCCAGCAATTTATAAAGTATCTAGTACATTAGAAGCGAGGTTTTGGTTTAAATATCAATAATAATCCCAGGAAGTATACGGTTGACAGCTGAGGGATGCGATCAATACAATAGATTTTCATACATATCCCCGTCATTAAGATATTATCTACATGTTTACTTAGCTTTATAAAAATCGAAAGCACAACTGGGTTGATTTGAAATTAGCTATGCCTAAATGTTAAAGCGTAGTAGGTATGTTAGTATATATTAGTAGATAATTACAAAAGGTCTATTTTAAGAAAAATGTTCAAATAAAACACCCAGTAATTAATTATATAGTAAAAGATACTTTATAATTTCATTAAAATTATTGAGTTGTTTTAATGATCGTGCTATTATGATACGTGCCTAACACAAATTCTTCGCCTCAAATTATACTCTCGTTTTGTCTTGTTTCAGCAACATAAGGAACATCTGTTAAGATCGTATAATGCTAAAGTTACCCAAAGGCCTTAAAAAGAAGAAAAAAGGAAAAAAGTCTAAACGAAAGGGGGAAGAGGAGCTTTTTACAGAAGAAGAATTAGAAAAGTACAGAAAAGAACATCAACATCACCAGGCAGATACTGGAGAAGGCTCTACCAAAGAGAATGAGGAGTGGTCTAAATTTAATGACTTAACAACAGGAGTAGACTCTGTTTTAAAAAAAACACAAGGTGATTTGGACCGTATAAAGTCTACATCTTTTTTCCAACGAATACCTTCGGGACCTAAAGAAGTCAAACCCGTTCCAAAAAAATCACCACATAGGCCCGTGGTCGAGGTTACTGCGGCTGACTTTCCTCAGTTAGTTCACGCCGTTGCAACTGCTACTGACGCTGACGACGGGGAGAAGAGCGATTACGGAATCACTGACGACGAGTCAGAAGAGGAAGACCAAGACGATATCTTTGACACATCTTACGTTGATGCAGTTGAACGAGGCGAAGTAAAACTAGCTTACGTACCGGATTCCCCAGAATATGTTGAAGATGATGATATCTTTGATACTTCGCATGTAGAAGCATTGATAAAAGGACAAGAAGCGAAAAGCGTGAAAGGAAAGAAAGTGTTAGATATTGGTGTTGCAGTTGAAGTTCTTACTGGGAGAATTGATAATGTAACTGTCACAACTAAGAGACCGAAAAGAATTATACCAGGAGATTTGTTATTTGAAAATAAGGAACAGGCAGCCGTAGCTCCACCTGCTCCAAGTGAACGAGTAGAACAAAGTATTTTGGATACGGATGCAGATGTACCTATTACGACGCCCATTGATTTAAGTGTTTCACTTCATACTTCATTATTACATAAAACAAAAACTTTTCACGAAGAAGATAATCCATCGGAAGGATATCCTATTAATAAAGAGAACACTGAGGAAGGTGAAGTAGATGAATTCGCACTACTAGCTGCAGAATCTTTAGGATCTAACACAGAATATGCAAAATTAGAAGGAAAAGAAATTAAAGTTGAACCAGTATTACAAGAATCTTGGTCTGCCTTTGAGGCTGACAAAAACGAATCAGTTTTCGCGGAATGCATTGTAGAGGATCAAATTGATGTTATAGATCCATATCTAGATCAAGATGATCCTTTTGATACAAGTTTTGCAGATGCAGTTATTCCTGTAAACCCAATACAACAAGAAAAAAAAGAAGCTGTTATTTTTGAAGATGATGATGATTTTGATCCGAGAGCTGATGAAGTTCAAGTAATATTAAATAATAGAAGAAAATCATCAGTTCGAATTCACATAACTAATCCATCAGGACTAAGAGAATCGATAACATCTGATGAAATTGTAGATAATAGTAAAGACGTACAAAGTTCTCGTGACTTACTAGGTGGCAGCACTACTGATCTAACACAATTAGGTGATTCACCATTAGACCCTGTTGAAGTAAATATTGTTGATGAGATTGACCCATTTGATACCACTATAGTTGATAAAATTGTAGCGCCCGGAAAAGTCGAACTCAAGCTTTTGGAACAGGAACTGATTGGGACAGAACCAACTACATTATATCGAGTTCCTAGTGATCCAGACTTTGACCCACGAGCGGAAGAACCAAAAACAGTTGAACGACGAGCATCTCGACCAGAAAACCTTACAGTTAGCAAAAGTGTCGTATTTAACGTCGAAGTTGAGGAAAATCTTGCCTTAGATCCTAAAATAAAATCAAGCAAACCATTGACACCATATTATACAAGAAATATTTCAATCACAGAAGATATTAACGAGGAAGCAGAAGCTGAAGACGTTATTTCCGATACACTTACGCGGACCCGCTCCGACGAAGACTTAACGCAAAAATTTAACTATCCAAGTAAGAGGAGACACTCTGAATACCCCCAAACCGAGTTTACAAAGGTCAATTCAAAACAAAGTGATCTTTTACAGAGTGGGCAGAACGACATTCAAGCAAAAGTACTTACACCATCAGAGCCACAGCAAAGGTCCCAAATTACTGATACTGATCCGTTTGATACTTCATTTGCTGGTGACATTGCACCCAGTAAAACTGAATTGAAATTACTAGCTAAAGAATTTTCTTGTGAAGATAGTGAACAATTTGGTTCTGAAGGTAGAACAGATTTATTGGATCCTTCTGACGATATATTTCAGATCAAAGCACTCACTCCAGAGCCACCAGACGCTACAAAGAGTACTCAAGAAGACTTTGATCCTTTTGACACATCATTTGCGGGTGATTTAAACCCAGGTCGCACGGAACTAAAACTGCTAGAATCTGAGTTTTTAAATTAAGAGTAACCTATTACCTGGCAAAATGGCCTATAACCCTTTCCTAAGCATGAATGAACCTACAGCGCCAGTTACGGCCGAAGTTTTAAACCCTTTCATGATATCTGATGCAGAAACGAATTCTTTCACCGGCGATAATCCTTTCGCTGCAAGCAACCCATTCTCAGATTTCGGAAGTGACTATGAACCACCTGCAGGAGATACTGTCCCCGTCGATATATTCGGAAGTTCTGATCCACCAGGTATTGGAGCAAAGCAATTTGAAGAATTCAATACAAGCTCTACAAGTCCGTTCGACTTGTTTGGTTCCCAGATGACACCTGTTGAAAGCGAGCGGTTAATAAAACCCACTGAATTAGATTTGATAACTACAACTGCCGAGGATAATTATTCAAATGAAGATGAAGTTCATGGGCTACAACAACCTGCACGGCCTCTGCCACCCGAAACACAGAATTTAATATTAAGCGTTACGGGTCAAATGGAATTTACAAGTTCACATCTACTGGATCGTATTCCACCAACACGCACACCGAGTCCAGTCTCAGTAAGAGACATACAATCTCCATGTCCAACACCAGAACCAGAACCATTAGAAGAGCCAACAGTGGCGGATGCATTTGACATCAACCGCAATAAGCCGATGCGCCCTCCACCCGCTCGACCGCCGCCTATCCCACGTCCCCCACCACCACGTCCTGCACGTCCCGCTCAGGTCCAACCTCCACCACGACCGCAACCCCCGCCGCAAGTACAACATGATGATATTAACTTATTTGACGCCCCAGTACCTACTGTAGTCAAGCCAACCAAAGAAGCTATATTGAGCCTCTATTCTGTCCCCAAAGAAGAGAAAAAGCAAGTAGACTTCTTGAGTGATGACTTATTAGATGATATTCCGCCTCCAATGGAAGTAAGTAATGAAGCACAGCCACAGGCTGGTGTGGTCATTGATCCGGGTCAACAAGTTACTAGTGGCACAATAGTTGCATCATCTACTCCTAAAATTATAGATACTATTACAGAGGACGAGGACGGAGCATTTTCGAATACAATCAGCACGATGATAGATGGTACATCAGCAATGGATTGTTCGGAGCCGCAACACGAATCAAATCACCCATCGGAAAATTCACCATTTGCAAATATTGAAGACAATATATCGAAAGTTCGACCGAGTGAAAGCGAGAAGAATCCATTTGAAGATATTGAGACCGCTGAGGTAGCACATGTTTCCGTCGGTTTTACCAACACTGTTGAAAACATATTTGAAATAAACACGCAGGATGAAATTATGGCAAATATAGAAGTTCCCAGCGTTAAATCGGCTGATGTATTTCATGAAATGCCTACAAAAGAAATCGAACCGAATGAATCTCAATCATTTGTCTCTTCTTCATCAGATATATTCGGAAATAATCATCGAGATATGGTAGATACTTTTATTACTGGACCAGTTCCAGTAGACACGTTTGGCAATAGCCAGGAAGCTGGAGTCACAGATCCGTTTATTAATGCACAAATTGTAGCCACACATGAATCTGACTGGGGTGATTCCATATCTGATGCTATGATGCAAGATGCGTTCCCGGAATCTCAGGACGCATTTGACGCTTTCTCCGCCAAGTTCGACTCCACTGCCGCTAATCACGCTAATACTGGTAAGCAATTAATTATATAAATTAAAAATCTGTAAAATTAAAAAATGGTACCGACTTAAAATATTAAAATGGCGATCGTGTAATAGGTGCTTGGGGTGAAGAGGGAGGTGCGGATGCGGCGCCGGTCGGCTTCGAAGCGGAGGCGTTCGATCCGTTCCTGAGCATGGGGGCACCACCTACTCCAGCCGCTACGCCACGCCTCGACCACCAGGGTTCACGGGAATCTACAGATGACACCTTCTCTGTATTTATTCGGTAAGATCGCGAGTAACGTAGGTTGTTCCCAAAGCGTAGGTTGTGCAAACTGTAACGTATACTATCAACAATTGTATGTTGCTAACCTTTTAAATTTATTACAAGTTTTGTTTGTCAACTTACTGCATCCTTGATAACTTTTGTCGACCTTCTCACCAAAGTTTATGATCTTTAACTCGTTGACTGATCAATGTGTCTTATTAGCCCAAAGGATAATAGCGAACCGAGTGGTGCGGAGGCAGCCGTGCCGGCGCTAGCTCCGCCCCCACGCCCACAAGCATTGCCGGAGTCTCCACGATCAAACCCTTTTGACAAGAGTGGTTTCGAGCCTCAGCAACAAGTTCATTATCAAGGTCTCTACCGATTTGTTTTGTTTTTCAAGGTACTATGAAATGTAACTTAAATAATCATGAGGGAGAATCCCACCTACCGGAGATTTTACTCGAGTTTCTAAGTGTATAATTTATATTGTCAGAACAAATCCAAAATCCTATTCAACACTGTCATTGTATAATTAATTTTGACTCTAATATTAAATAGATGATGAGCGGCGGCGGTCAGGTAGCGGTGGGGAGACACCGCCAACTCCGTTGTTCGACGACGACGTGTCTATGCCACTGGAGGATTTCCCTCGCACCACCTACAAGGGGCCCGGCTGGGAGATGCAGCTAAGGCAGCCGAACAAGAAGAAAATTACAGGACAGAGGTAAACCTATTAGGAGTTAGTCGCATACAATAAGACACTGATTATTTATAAGTATAATATATCGTGTACATCTTATGACTTACAAATATGTCTTATATATCTACTACAGACTTGGCCGTTCATGTAACAATAAAAATTACGATAGCGAGCTGCATTTCTTTGTTTATGACAATTTTTCCTGCTTCTAATAAATAACAGTAATTATTACGAGTATTTGTGGAAACGTCAGGCAGAAGCGCTAAATAACAAGGAATGTCATTCCGCTACGAATGCCACAATTTAAGGCGGACAAGCTCACTCCTTGTGTGCACTAATCGCGGTATAAATATGTTTGGTTGAGAGAATGTGTGTGAGAATGTGTGTGTGGTGAATAGAAAAGTAAGTATTATCTATCTACATCATATAATCTGGTTCTGTTTACAGATTCTGGAAGACGGTATTTGTGCGTCTGACGTACCAGGGAGACAACCCTGCTGTACAGTTGTTCAACTCCTCCTCCGACAAGGAGCCGTTCCAAGAGTTGCCACTGCAGGCCTGCTACTCCGTGTCTGAAATTGGCGCACAGCAGTATGACCAGTACGGAAAAATCTTTACCGTCAAGCTGCAGTACGTCTTCTACAAGGAGCGGCCCGGCGTCAGGTACCTACTGTAGTATTCTAGATGTGGTTGGTGCGTGTCCCGATATTAGATGAAATTAAGATATTTTCAGCATCAAATGATACTGAACGTATGATATCGTACTGTAAATCAGGAGGCCCAAGTGGCGATATCCATTTTAACCGACTCCAAAAAGGAAGAGGTTCTCAAATCGTATGGAATATTTTTTGGTAAACGTATGTTTATTTTTCTTAAAAAGCTGGATGTTGGAAATAAAAAAACCTCAGTAATCATAGGCGGATCATAATAATCATAAGTCAAAAAGGCACAGCACAACGCTTTCTGCTGTCTGTCATTTCAATGGTACACTTTCTTTTATTAAATTAATATTAATAAATATCTGGTTGTCGACATCATCAGGCCGGGTCAAGTGACGAAGGCGGAGCGCATCACAAACAAGCTGACACAGTTTGCGGCGTACGCCATCCAGGGTGACTATCAGGGTGTCAAAGAGTTCGGCAGTGACCTTCGCAAGCTCGGTCTTCCCGTGGAGCATGCGCCCCAGGTATTAGACCTCCTTTACTTTTATGTAAATCACCGACTCAAAGTACCTGATGATGTGTTTTAACCATCGCTATTAGATAGCAACCCTATCAAGAAATCATTTGATACTACTGGAGCGTGGACATTGTGGAAATTAGACGTTTTAATGCCTCCCATGTTCATTAATTTAATTAGCGGTCTTACCTTTAACACAGCATCATAGCGAAGTGCTTCACAACCGAAGACTTAGGGTCTTAACTTAGTATAGTATGTAATATTCTCTGATTGACTTCAAACTCGTAAGGGCCTGTAGAAAAAATAATGAAGTTGAATCGCCTCTTTGTAGGGCCTGTGGAGAGCACACTGAACAAATGGAACACATCCTGTGTAACTGTGATGCTCTTGCTAGGAAAAGAATGGGTTTCTTTGGACTCGGCTACCCCAGTCCTGAAGATATAAGGCTGCTGACTCCGAGCGTACTTAGTAAGTACATCTTGGAGGTATTCCAGGGCAGCAGATAATAGAATAAGGGAAGCACAAAAGATCCCATTGGGTCGAAGTGTTCCGGGAATAATCATGGCCCTATATCTGGATATGATAAGGGTCAGTAGAAAACTAGAAATTTGACGAAAGGCTTTAATATCCCCCCATTGCCTTGTTAACAACTATCATCAACTAAATACAGTGTCCTTGAAAACGAAGAAAATGCTATGCACTCTTCGAATCAACGCTAATTAATGTTTAAGTATTAGGCTATAACTAAATACCTATCTTCACATAGAATTCCCAATAGAAAAAGTCTCTATTTTTGAGTGCACTCAATAAGTTCTTTTAAGGTAAGATTATAGCTTTAAGGTATTTCTAACAGCACGAGTACCTATAGGAATTGATGCAATCAGATCAACATCATGTCTAACCAGTCATCACTGTCACCTTGTACCCCGCGTTTGAACCTACTGGTACGTGGTTGAGGAACCCGTTTGGAGCGACCTTTCTAGCCATATTGGCTGGCAACTTCTGCGAGTAGGGCATCCTTAAATCAAGATGCGGATGTAAAGTTTCCGATTCACTTTCTTTGAGGAATATAAAGATGAAGAATAAACTAACTCAAGGTATTTCCTGCAAGGTATCGCAACTGTTCAAGCTGGGCTCTCTCAACTACGAGGATGTCAAGCAGTTTTCGTGCTGCGTGGAGGAAGCCCTGTTCCGCCTGTCGGCGCATCGCGACCGCGCGCTCACCTACAAGATGGAGGAGGTTACTACATCTTACAGACCCTATATTCTTGAAGTTTCTATAACTGAGTGAATAACTATAGTTTGCTCTCTATTAGTGTTAATTAACGAGGATTTCATTTACACTACTGTGTATTATAGTAGATTCGTATTTTCAATCCGTTTTTGTTTGAGGATGTTTCCCACGAAGAATTTTAGTTACCAATTTTGGTATTTATATATCATAATATTTAGTAAGAATGTTTATAAGCGAATGTAATAATTCCTTTAAGTTCCACTTTTAATTTTAGGTATATTATAATTTTTTTTTGCGGAAATTCACTAATATTATCCTGTTGATCTGATCAGGTACAAATCACGGCGGTAGACGAGCTGTACGTGGAGCAGGATGCTGAAGGCTGCGTGCTGAAGCAGATTGCCCGAGTGCGACTATTCTTCCTCGGGTTTCTCAGCGGTAGTACCGATATTTTTTCTTTGCACTTTTTCATGACAACGGAGATCAACATATAGTAGGTGCTGTCGAGTCATTTGCTGTGCTTTTTATTAAAAAAAAACAAACGGCCATACTCAGCGTACAACGTCAGTTGGAAAATGACTATTATTTCATTGCAAATACTGCAGCAACCTTACTTCAATTAATGGCCGATTCTATAGAAGAGTAAACGTGACTGGGTGCAAATCCGTGTAGCAGTAGCTGTGCACGTCTGTGTCACGAATACTGAATAAACATTAGTTCACAGGTCGGGGGTTTTCGTGTTTAATCATTTTCTTGCTTTTCAGTCTTATATATAAAAATATTCAGTTATCCTTTAGTCCCGCTATGTTTTTTGTTTTATTCTATTTAATAAAGGGATGGTTTAAAATCAAAAATAATAAGCATCATAATTTTCATGCAGATCTAGCAAAACATTAATTCTAAATTGTTAATTTAGAATGACAAATCTCAAATCCAAGGCAAAAGTGTTCATTCTTCCATCGTCACTTCGGATTACTTTTATTAAATGGCGTTCGTAGCAGGTTGTATGTAATACAGTCACCGAGGAAATTAGTGGTTGATATAAATACAAAAGTTATTATTTTTAGTAATCATTAAATTGATAGTCTAGATAACTGATATTTCTAGAGTAAATACAGTTTTATACGAACCTTTGAGGTACTGAACACTTGGAAAAACCCTTAAATTTCTTCGTATTATTTAAATATTTTTAGTATATCTTCTAAATATACAAAAACAAAAATTCAAGCCTAAGCATTTCGTTTCGAAATAGGCAATAATATCGATTATGGTTACTGTCCACCCTTTTGATTACATGTTTGTAAATAAATTAGATATATTGTAGGCATTGAAATTTTATTGAACAAGAATTTTATTATATTTCAAACAATGTAAATCAAGCAGACTAGTATAATAGTGTTATATAATGATCACTAATCGTAATGTATTAAACTGTACTAGACATATAGAGCTCATAGTAGAACATACAATAGAGCACTTGATAGTAGAGTGACATGACATCATACGTACCTACTGATAGTTCCTGTCGATTGAGTGTGTACCTGGTTCCTGGGCAGGCATGCCGGACGTAGAGCTGGGCGTGAACGACCTGCGGCGCCAGGGCCGGGAGGTGGTGGGCCGCCACGACATCATCCCCGTCGTCACCGAGGAGTGGATCCGCGTCGAGGACGTCGCCTTCCACGCCTGCGTGCAGCCGGAGGAGTTCCACAACACCCAGATCATCAAGTATGCACCTGATTCCTTAGAGCACACTGACATAACATGAACTTGTATAACAAACAGTGAGCCTGCCTCCTTTTATTTAGTAAACTTAACATCTAGGTTGGTTTGGAATCGTATTTGTCTGTGTCATAATCTGTCTAAAAGTCATAATCTCGGATTTCCTATTGCGGGTGTTGATTGAAGCCGCAAACCAAGTAAATTAACATTCTACGAGGAGGAAATCGAGTTCCTCCTTTAGGGAGTTAATTAGTTTGTCGTAGTACACGGATAGCCAAGCAAACTCTTTACCTATGTATGTAAATTTATGAAATGAGTTTTGTTCGCCTGTAGTTTAAACATTAACAACCTTATCTCGTGTATGCGCTAGGTTCAAGCCTCCAGACGCTTGTTACATCGAACTAATGAGGTTCCGCGTGCGCCCGCCCAAGAATCGCGAACTGCCGCTGCAGCTGAAGGCCGTCTGGTGCGTCACGGGGAACAAGGTCACTATTTCATAATATAATTATCTCGTTAGTATTTCTAATGTAGGTACTACGTTAAGGTACACCGACAAGATGGTTACTTGGATGCTACTAATTGGCAGATCATTAACGGACGAATGCCAGGTATCCATCCACTATTTGTTACGATCTCATCATATTAGGTGGGGTAAAAAGCCTTTTCGCATATATTATGTGTAAACTTGTAATAAAATATCTTTGGCTGTACTATTTGTATCTGGCTGGTTTTCATGACATTAAAAAAGTGACATTTCAAAAAGAAAGAATCAAATCTGCAATACAGTTTAGAGCCATTTGAAAAAATGCTGGGTAAAAAAAAGCTCGATATTAGGGTGTCACACGTGCTGACTGAAAGAAACCTAATGAACAGTGTACTCATTTGCGATTCTAAAGAATATCTTGAATTTCAAATAAAAAGTGAAGAAACTTTTTCCCCAACCTGTTATGACATCTACTTATATGTAGTAGCGACAAAGTACAGAAGTAGTCCGTGTAGCGTGTACAGCGTCGGTCGGTGTCGTCGGCAGGTGGAGCTGCGGGCGGACGCGCTGGTGCCGGGGTTCGCGTCGCGCAAGCTGGGCCAGGTGCCGTGCGAGGACGTGTGCGTGCGCTTCCCCATCCCTGAATGCTGGATCTACTTGTTCCGCGTCGAGAAACACTTCCGCTATGGCTCCGTCAAGTCCGCTCACAGGTTAGAGCGGTTTATTTGTTCCAACTAAAGGAACATGGCACCAACTGATCAATACAATCATTGTCCTTTAAATACTGTAAGTCTTATGTAATAATAATATGATTATTTGGGTTGGCACTTTTCTAAAACTTACCTATACAGATCGATAAAATATATAAGAATTGATTTGGTCTTTTCTGTCATGAAGAATTTCTTAAAATATTTTGCTAGGTGAGACTGGATTGGTATTTATTACCGTCTTAATACCAAGAAACTCCTGATCACATCATGCAATAATGAATATTCAAAAACCTCTTAAAGCGTACGTGTCTATTATGTAGTTTAAGAGTTCCATAGCAAAGCTATTTCTGTAAAGATACTGTTGGTAATTCTCCATTAAATTCGATGTTTTAGGGCAACTTGTACTTTTTGCTGTTTGTGACTTGAATAAAGACACACGCACCCCAAGTCTCATTATGATTTTACGTAACATGAAAGTATTGTTTTTAGTTGGATGAATATATATATTATTAATATATTATTTATCTGTAGACGGACAGGAAAAATCAAAGGCATCGAGCGGTTCCTGGGAGCCGTAGACACGCTGCAAGAGTCGCTGATCGAGGTGACGTCGGGCCAGGCCAAGTACGAGCACCAGCACCGCGCCATCGTGTGGCGGATGCCGCGCCTGCCCAAGGAAGGACAAGGTACACACCAGGGGCTGGCTTGGTACCACCATTCAAATTTGGAACGTAAAGCATCAAAAAGCACAAAGTTTTGCTCTGCTCAACATTTCTACTTATATTTCCAAAGTTTGCGTCTATGGTGGCATTATCAACGTTTGTTTAGTTACTTACAAATAAAAGGGTCAAAGTCTGATAGGGATTTGCAGCCTATCGGTTCGGCGGCAGTTAAAAATAATAAAACCTATTTAAAAAAAATATTGATCAATATGTGTGTTTGTGTCCCGCAGGCGCGTACACTACTCACAACCTGGTATGCCGTATGGCGCTCACGTCCTACGACCAGATTCCGGCGGAACTGGCGCGCTGGGCCACGGTGGAGTTCACCATGCCCGCCACGCAGGTACACAATACATAACAATGCTGTGACTGCTTCGAGTTAGACTCTTGAACTGCCAAACTCGAGGCAGTATCTTCTGTAGGATCTGACGTTCGAAAAGAAAGAATCTAATAATAACACGGGTCGGCAGGTGTCGCACACAACAGTACGCTCCGTGTCGCTGCAGAACCATGACGCGGACCCGCCAGAGAAGTACGTGCGCTACCTCGCGCGTCACGAGTACCTGTGAGTATATCACGTCTATTTTATTTTGCAAGTTTAGTAATCAATGTGTCCGTAGCCTATTTAGGCACCTTTTTAATGCAAAATAGTCTGTCACCATCTCTGATTGGGAATCTGTTTCTAGTTGTAGATAACATTTATGATACTTTTTGGATCTGCAAGGTGGAGGTGGCCAGGGCAGTAGGTCGCATGCTGTACCAGCTATACGAGAGTATGGGCTCCTTGTGCTGCTCACCATGAGGAGGTGTCGAGTCATTTGATGAGCTTTTGTAAAACAAAATGTTCCAACTCAATGGTCGTACTGGTCCAGAATCGTCTAAATGAGCCACTTGACTTGGACAAGTTTTTAAAAAATATCACTTTTTTAGTACATTAGACATCAACGCGCTACTAGTAGTACAAGTTTTTCTATGATCATATTTAAATTATGTGTTAATTGGTGGTTTAGGGTAGGGATCGAGCGTACGACGGGTTCGTCGGCGCCCGCGTACGAGAGCGCAGCGTCGGTTCCAGCCGCGCCCGTCCCAGCGGCCGCCCCCGCCCCCGCGCCCGCGCCCGCTCCTGCCGCCCCCTCGTCGGACTCCGACTCCGACTAGACACCAGCAGTACCAGCACGCTGAGGCCCACACTACTGTAACTGCAACATTACCTTATTTGGTCTCAAGTTTCATATTACTCCTCCGTTTATTCGACATAACCATCTAATCCAAAAATACGAAGGTGTTTACGAATCAATTATTCCTATTAAACCTGGACATGTGGCGCCAAAGTATCAGGTTATCTATTTTATTTAATGTAATGTGCATGCTTTGTATAAATGTTACGAGCTCTATTTCAGTACATCCAAACCTTATGTATGACTTTAAGACAACTGGGAGGAAATGTGCAATGTACACGTGCTTAGTGGTTTTTGCAAAAAATACCGGTGATATATAAGTGAACCCAAAGTGAACATTGAGGGATGGATGAATAGGGAACGTCACATATTAACTACCTTTGACATGTCTTGATTGTTTTTTAAAACAATAAACTATTTGTGTAAGTGTTAGTAAGTGTATGCCTAGGGGTATAACAAAGATAAAGTAATACGTAGGTAGACGCGTGCGAGGAGTGCGCGTCCATCCATCATAAAGTATGGGGACGGTTGTTGTTACATTGATTTAAAATTATTATATATTTGTATTTGATTTACATATCGTTAGACTTCTTCTTATTTACTTGTAATTAAGTGTCACCTGAAGGCACCACATCCCGCCGAGGTATCTAGTCATGTTGACTTTAGTGCTAATTAAGTACTTAGATAATGTTTTGCAGATATCATTAACGGTATTCTAGTGTTTATTGATTAGTTTCATTTTATTAGTACGTGTGAAATAACCTAATCACATAGGTCCTTGCGAGTTCAGAAGGACCACCGAAAAAATGAAACATGCAAATGCGAAGTATCGTATTTTGACTAGTAATGACGCAATTTAAGTCAAAAACAGTCATTTCTATCGCTGTCAAAATTGTATTTCGGAATAGCCTTCTGTACTATTTTAGAAGTCAGACAATAAGCGACGATGACAGTGCGGTGATGAGACTAACCCAGCACAGGTGGTCGCTTCCGTGCGCCGGAGCTCCGGCAGTCGTGCTTGATTAGGTTCGATACGGTTCAATAAATTACAAATATATTGTGCGTATGTATAAATTATAACTAAATATCCCATACATACTTTATATCTATTTACTTTTATATAAACTTAATTTAGATTACAATGTTGGGGCGACACTAGATAATGAAAGATGAAAAGCCATATGTGAGGTTTGATCATTATTTTTATACTCATTTGTACGGTATTAAATTGTAATAAGCTAACTGAATGTGTTATCTATAAAATCAAAAAGCATGTCTTTTTCTACTGAAATAATCACTCTATGCCCATAAAACACTAGGATTAAGTAACACACAACATCGATAAGTTTATTATCCAACCAAATAACCGAAGAGTTATATCAATATTAAGTCGAATGAAATAAATATATATTTTAATGAGTTTATTCATCCTAATCCTAATTAATCATCCTGAATGAAACAATTTGTATTAAAGTGTCTCACGTTAACGTTTTGTCAAAATGTCTGCCACCTTGCAGCCATTGTCCAATTCTGTTTCATACCAAACTATTGGTGACGCGGTGTGGCTGGTCGTCGCCACGCTGAAGGTTCTAGCTCTTGTGGGCGCGTACTGCTGTCCCGGGGCCCCCGGGGGGAGCGGCGCGGAGCGTCCGTACTGCAGTGTACTATATTAGAGCGATTGTGATATAGTCTCCATTAGCTAGGAACTTGTTGATATGTTGACTATAGGCATTTAAGCAATAAATTGAACATACTAAGCTGTAATTAGGACATAAGTATTACTAGCTGTTTGTTTGGAGCCGAGTATCTGTCTACCATAGATGTTGAAGATGTTTAGTACTTAATACACTTAGTTATGTTGGCACAAAAACATTCCATTGCGGAAGAATGTTAACGTATGTGCTTGTAGGTCCAATTTTGAAATGTCACTATCAGATAATATGTATATAGTATAATGAAAGTCATAAAATGCGTATCTGTAGTACTATATAGGAGTCGCTTCGGCGTCTATTTACTTGCATATTATATTGTATCTGTATAACTATCTCCTTACAATTTTAAATGTAATGCTACAATACGATTCATGACATAAAATGTTCACAATTTAGACTATATAATATATAATAAGATATATAAAGTAATCCATAAATTATATAATTTGTCTAAATAAGTACTTATCAATGAGTGAGCTGCTGACATACCCTTAGAGGTAGAATTATTGTGAAAAATATATAGCTAATTAAATTTATCGTTATATATATTATATCCTTCTATATGGCTAGGATACACTTATAGAGGACAAATATTGAAAATATATATTTACTAAAACATATTACATACACATTTGTTTGTATAATAAATGTATAACCATAAATATGCTCTGTCCGTGTGTTGCGTGTACGATGTACCGACCTACTTACAGAGGACCCTACGTTCTGTTGTTAATAAAATTATTATGATCGTGGCCCTTTTATTTCTCATTCTTCGTTAAGTTTGAACCAATTAAGTTTTAATTGTGACACCGAACTTTACAGTGAGGTTTATATTATTAATTTATTATTACTAAATACACGCATACATACACATGTGCACTCCCCCTGCTCGAGCGACGCGAGGGAGCTTTATGTACTTGCTGTAATATAATTAATTTTATTATTATTAGAAATCGAAATAAAAATGGATATATTCATAGCAGTTGGATCAATATCACCATCATATTATGGATACTATGAGTTTGTAGGAAATGAAATATAATCTTACTGTGTAGAGGTGCACGCATTCTCATTACTGACAAATTTCATGTTCCTATCAATATTAAGACTACGAATTCTGCTAATGACAAGTCATTCATGGGAGTGTCACTGTTGTCAATCTGTTGATACTGCTTCCCTGCCTCCTGCGTCTGGCCTACAATAAATATCTTAGTTTCATAACTATTTGATATAGTTATGAAAATAAGTAATTTCTTTAAAATTCAAGCCCTTAATACCTATATAATAACACGCTGCCACGCTGGCCTATTTGGATTTGTAGATGACAACTGGCGCCATAATAACGAGGGCCAAAACGGTTGAGCGCGCTTTTTGAAGCACGGAGGAGTTCGTGACATCGTTATTTGAGGATCACAGAAACAAAGTAGCTTTCGTCATAATTTGGATAATCTTTGTGTCTAAGTATACATATTGATCATGTAAAAGTGCATGAATTCATTATTTGAATGGCGTGAGGCAGATTCTCTTCTTGTGCTTTCAACGTTTCGAGTGTCTGTGTTAAGATTTTTGTTGGTTGAGACTAGGATTGATGTTAAAGGAAAAGTCTCTATAAGATATAGGTTCCTAATTCGGATACGGGATCTCAATAATAATACACATCTAAGTATAACCTAAAGTAAGAACGTGAAACACGCGGCAGTACCTGTATTTTATATGTCAAAAGTTCAGTACCTACGCCTCCCAATCATATGGGTCACAGAACAGATAATGAAGGTTGCAACTTCATGTTAATCGTGAAATATGTCAAACGATATCGATTAAATCTTAAATAGTTAGATGTTTGTAGGAAGCGAGCGGTGACCGCCGTGGGGTAGGTGAGCGTGGCGCCCGTCGTCGTCGTCGTCGTCGTAGAGGCGAGTGCGGCGACGAGGGACCCGATTGTGCCGTCGCGCCTCGAGCGAGACGGCCGGTCATAGTGCACGCTCCAGCGGTGTGCTTTTACAAGTACCATTCCGTAACTATATTATACGCCTACGTTTTCGCCGTCGATGATGTTTTTAGGAAAAACTTATCTTTAAAATATCTCATTCATGTGAAGTAAAAAAGAACGAACTGAAACAAAAATGCAAATACTAAATGAAAAGTACGGTTCTTCTGCAACTGTCAGTGTAGTGTGGTAGAGAAGTAGGGCAGAGGAGGCGCATGCGCGGCGGCCGGGCATGCGCGCGGCCCGCGTCGATGGCCGCTGACATCACGCTCGGCGCGATGAGCCCGTCGGCTGCAGGTACGTCTGACCCTGGCTGACCAGCCCTGACCAGCGCCGCCACCAGCGCGGCCGCCGCCCAGCCCTCGGGCGACCTCACGCCCCGGCCGGCTGCCGGCAGGGCTCCGGCCGAAGGGCGCGGATCCCGTGCTCGCCTGTGCCTGCCATATGTCCAAAGTTATGCTGTGTTCCGTATTCCGTGTGACTCCGTACTTACCAGAAGGTGGCAAAAAGTGGCAACTTATATAACTCTATCTGTAGTACACAAATAAAATTAGAAAAAATCACATCTACGTAATGTAAATGTTATATATAGGTGTGTTGTATTATGTGTATGGTTGTATCACCTAAGAGGAAATATTAAATCGTTAAAGTGAGTAACTTCTTCAATTTCTATACATGTATACTGTACTACATGTAGGTATAAACGTTTAATAAACTCTGTGTTCCATCAATCTATGATGATATCTACACACTCAATTTCAATCAGTGGTGATGGGTGTTATTGACCGTTTGGGTGTGTGAATGCAGTCAAACATTTACCGCAAAAATAATACCAAATTTTAATATGACAACAATAAATAAATTCCGTACATTTTATATCTTCAAAGATTTTATAAGAAATAATTTTGAATGAAACGTGTTTGGCACAAAATCAATTGGTAATAAGAAGAAAACTAATAAGCCAAATTGGCGAGTTATACCTATTCAAAGCATAATTGAAACGATTATTTAATTGGGAATACACAACTTCCCTCTTATAGCCTATGGCTGATTATTATATCAACAGGTAGGTACTTACAACTTAATGGGTCGGATCATGTGGTGATGCGTTCATGTTCGTCCGTGTCCCGGCAGAGGGCGGCCGTGCGAGGAGCGGCGCGATGCGGCCGCGGCAGTAGCGGCGCATGGCGGCCAGCGGCGGCGCCCAGCGGCAGCCGCGCCGGGGGCCCGCGCCCATCGCCTCCTTCGACCACGACCACGACGGCTCTGACGAGGTGAGGCCGCCAGTATGTATCCTCTCTCTCTTCCACTTTCGACTTTCATTAACTTAACGACGTCGCTTCAAACGTACCTTTATTTCATACGTATCTCACTTTTGGAGCGACGCCGGAAGAAGGACTACATCTGTTCAGCAGTTATTCTTTTCACAGTCGAGTCCGGAGACGAAGACTTCTCGCCTCCCTGAGATCCGGGAGGATCCTGGTGTGTCCGGAGCGTCCGGCGGGCTCGTGGCGCCCGAGCAGCGCGCCCGCTCGGCGTCGACGCCGGGCGCGCTTCAGGCGCCGGGCGCTCCGCGCATCGATATCTCCCGCGCCTCCAGCTCCAGCCACCAGGACTCCCGCGACAGCTCGCCGGAGCTGGCGCTGTTCGCGGGCGCGAGCTCCGGCTGCGGGACGCTCGGCTTCCGCGAGGACGGCGCCCTCGAGCTGCGCTCCTCCACCGAGGAGCTGGCCTTCCTGGAGCCTGCGCCCACCGCGCGCCCCGCGGGCCCCGCGCCCCCCGCGGGCTCCGCGGCCCCCGCAGGCCCCTCGCGCAAGGACAGCCAGGGCTCTGAGGCCGCACTGCTGGCCGTGTCCGGCCGCACCAGCCGCCTGTCCAGCGTGGGCTCTCAGTGCTCGGCGCTGTCGGCCTTGAGCCGCGTGTCGCGCTTGTCCGCGGCCTCCGGCGTGTCTCGCTCGCCGTCGCCGCACAAGATGCTGCTGGAGACGTCCTTCTGCGGCCCCAAGCCAATCGAGACCGACCCGGAGATCTGCGCGGCCGCCGAGGAACGTCTTCTCGAAATAACGAAACTGAGCGCGGAGCCCGCACCGGCGCCGGTCATGCCGGAGGCGCCGGTGGACGCGCGCGACCGTCGCGAGGTCCGCACCGAGGCCACAGTGGAGCGCCCCGCCGAGCGCCCCGCGCCCGCCGCCGACGCTCGACCCAACACGACACTCGATGACGATAAAAAACAAAAGGAGACACGGAATAAAGCGCGCGCGGAAGAAAGGCAAGCTAGACCCCGCGAGCGACGCGACCAAAAGGAGTCACGCACGAAGAACAGATCGAAAGACATCATTCGAATCAGATTGAAGCCCGACAACGAGTACGACGACGATGACATCGACTATGAAGAGTCAGAGCGTGCATCGAAACCGGTAACCCTGGAGCTGACAAACGGAGCACGTCGTGCTCGACCCACTGAATTAGCGGCAGAGGCGGTGGTGGTGGCGGTGGCACCGCGCCGTGTTGCCCGCGAGAGCCGCACTCCGTCACCCGCGGGCGGTGCGGTCTCCCGAAAATCTTCATTCTGCTCCTTGTTCAAATCGAGGGAAACCATAGCATCTCCGGAGTCCCCGTCGGAGGCGCAACGCCGTAAAAAAAGTCTCAACGATGGTCGCTCGAGAAGCAGAAGCCGCGACCGTTCCGCGACACCAACGTCTGCCACGAAGATTCGAGGTTCCGTGCTGTCGTTGTTTCGGACTCCACGGAAGAGTGCCACTTCTCCGTCACCGAGTTCCAGGGACGGGTCGCCGGTGGTACAGTCGGCGAAGCAAATAGCGGTTCAGCCGTCCGACCGCCATCGGCGCACCGAACGTCTCAAGTATTATGAAGATGCGAAGGACGGCATCATACACATCCCCTTGCGCACCCCGCCCGGCGAGACCGGCGCCACCGGCGGCAGCGAGCCCGCCGCGAGGCCGGCGTCGGCCCCGCAGGCGCGCCTCCATGCCTCCATGCCCGTTGTGACCCCGGTGTCCACCGCCGGACCGGTCGCCGGCTCCTTCTCGCCCGCCGTCAGCGAACGATTGGCGCAGAAGCCGATTCAACGCACAGTGCTTCCCGACGGCAGCATCATAATACCTCTCCACTCGCCCACGGAGAAGAGCAGACCGGACAGCGTCGTCGTCTCTGCGTCTGTCCCTTCGCCCGAGGTCGTCTCGCCGGCAATGAGCAGACCGGTACCCAGCACGGGGGAGGAACGAGCCGCGACGAGCGCGGCATCATCACCGGCGGTGCCCAGCTCACTGGAAGACGAGGTGCAACCCGAACACGCACAGGACGAGGCTCGGCCCGATCTGGCCCCGGCCGAGTCGACCGCTTCCGGCGACGGAGAGGGCGAACGCTCTCGCCGGCGGGAGCGCCTAGTGTTCACGACGCACGTCGGCAGCAGGGATCAAGTGTTCAGTACTCAGTTCAGCATAACGAAGACGCCGAGCGTGACTAGCGAAATATCCGGATCGTTTCCGAGCTTCCAGGACACGGAGGGGCCGGCGCCGGCGCAGAGCCCGCAGGAGGCGCGGGACTCGTCGGGCTCGGAGGCCAGCTGGGAGGCGGCGCGCGGCGGCAGCGACGTGGAGCAGCGCGGCCTGGTGGTGCAGCAGTCGTTCGACGACGAGCTGCCCTACGTGCCCACCACGCTGCCGCAGGAGCGCTCGCTGGCGCTGCCCATGGTGCCGGTGCGCGAGCGCGGCGGCCTGCGCGTCGCGGCCGTGCAGCGCCCGCGCCCCGCCCGCCCAGACCTCTCCGCCCGCCCAGACTTCCCCGCCCCCAGCCACGACCACCTCCCCGCCCGCCCTGCCCAGCCGCAGCCGCCGCGCCCGCCCGACGGCGACAAGCTCCGCATCCGGCTGCCGCGTCGACCGCGCACCGGGTCGGCCAGCGCGCCGCCGCTGAGACCCGAGCGAGCGCGCTCACGTAGCGGCAGCGAAGGTACCCCTTTTATCATTATTTGTTTTATTAATTATAATCAACACTTAGCACTCATTTGGCAGCAGAAGCGATTCAATTTGTTTGAAATTTACACTAGGGTTACAGTACTATAGTCCCGAACGACCTACAAGATACAGCATGTAACTAAGACTAGTTCAATATAAAATTCACCTGATAATGCTTTATTTAGTGAACATCAGTCAATTACCCGTGACATGTTGTAACGTGAAGCCATAATAACACGGTGTTATAACAACTTTTCCCGTTTCATTAATATGGGCAATATATGAAAAGCATCAATGGCTACAAATCTAAATCTTAATACATTTTGGCGTTTGTTTCCATTTCATCTGTCTGAGTACATCCTATTGTTCGCCGTCAACAAAGCCATTTTTAAGCCCACAATCATATTATAATACTGAGTCAATCTAAAAAATTTTATCGTTATTATAGCAGTTATTGTAGTACTTTATTCATAAGGATTTTTATATTTTGTTTCCATTCTGTAAGAGCGGGCAGCAACCGGTTCTAAGACGCCTCGGCTCACAAGTACATTAGCGGGTATTTTGTGCCAGGGTGTAAGTCTGGACAACTGGATATGTTATTCGGCTTAGTGATGGTAGAGATTGCCCCAGGAAGTGGACAGCAGCGGGGAGGTAGAAGTGACACCCAATACGGGTGGTTGAAATCTAGTTTATTAGTAATTTATTGTTTATATATTAAATTGTGTTACTGCACACATCGATAGGTTTATGTATGTCTCTTGTAGGTGTAAATTGCGGACGCTATATGTTGGTGCAGTTCCGTCGAAAGAGGGGTTGTCTCCTTGCTGAACACGCTGACGCAAAGTCATATTTTTCATACAGCGTGTGCCAAGTTATTATAGATGATGACATATTTCGGTGCCGTATTTCTGAATCTTCACCGTCATAACGAGTGTATAGTTTCATTAATTAAGCTTAAAGATTAGATAAAAGCTCCTTGTTTTATTTTTCATAAAGAAATAAATAAATAATGTAGAGTGATATATTCGAACTAGGACTGGAGTCTCGGCCGAAGGCCGAGTGGATCGACTTCGAGGAGGTGCCGGAGCGCCGCAAGCAGCCCAAGCGTATCCAGACGTTGCCGACGGCAGGGCCGGGGCCGGGGCCGGGGGCGGAGGCGGAGCCCGCGCTCAGCTACGTGGCGCCCGAGGACTGCCGCTGCGAGTGTCACCACCACGACCACTCGCCCAGGTACACCGGCCGCCTCGCACAACGGTCGAATAAACCTTATAGTACAGGCCTTCAGCTCGCCTCTGGTAGAGTCAATGTTATAAAATTAAAACACGAAAATGACTGTAACTAAATCAAGCTGCCGTTAATATTTAGATAAGGTCCCGTTCTAACCTATGGGTGAGTGAATGATACCATGCTATATTTTTATGCTACAAGTTATGAAGTTTCAATTACTTATGTTATTATAAAAAAATAATGATATGGGACATATGTCATGATTAAAATATTATTTATAAATGTAATATAGATAGTTAATAACAAAATAAATTAGTTTTTCAATTAATATTTATAATGATAAGATTGATATGTAAGTAGAACACCCAATGTCCGCTACGGTTGCAGCGAGGGTCAGCCGGCGGGGGGCTGCGGCGAGCGGGCGGAGGCCGGCCGCAGCTAGCGGCCGCCCGCGCCGACGTCACACCAGGCACGGACACTTATTATATTACACTACACTTTATATTGTTCCTGGAAACTTGAGCATCACTTTAAATATAATAATACAATGCTTTTTTATCGAATAAAAAATAATTTCGAAATTTGGCCCACAGGCTGGCCACATTGACAAAGAAATCGGAGAATCTACATCCAAAAAAATAGAACTTCATTCTATATATAATTATGTTAATAAGAAAACACATAATCATATGTTCTAATCTAAGTGATAACGGCGAGAAGTGAATATGGCTATTATGTATTGCAGGCGCAACGAGCCGTGGGCGGCGGTGGCGAGCGAGCGGCAGCCTTCGCCGGACACCTTTGATAAAACTATATTCTTTAAACTCGACAGATGTTATCATTTTTGAGATGTAAATTTACCTGGTTCATTAGGTATATAAATATTTATAGCGTCGTTTATATTTCTCCTATTAGCCACCGTTAACCTTTGCATTTTTCGATGTTTATTAAATTGTTCGAGGTATATTCTCTATTGCGGTTTTGAAGCGATAGTCGCGTATCGTGTGTGTGATAGCGCGCGGGTCGGCGCCGCACTGTACATTTCTGTAGATGTAGGTGTACACAGTGAACACAGTGTACACAGAGCACGCAGAGCACGCAGGGCCTCGCGAGTAGGCCGTATGTCCGCGTGCATCGTGTTAAGTGCAATTTGCAATAATTTAGATACATTCAGATGTTTTTCGGTATAAAGTAGGTTGTCGAGGGGAGCGGACCCCTCCGGCGCACGAGGCCCTCCCGGCCGCGCATTAAGCGATGCATCTATCATACTTACGTATAAGTATTTATATTTGGATGTTTTCACTCGTACCTTATATTGTAACGCTGCAGCAATACTACGGCCGCTTCTGTATGTCGTCGGCTGCGATTCCTTTAGCCACTTGTGATTAGTGGGTTCCGTTGACGCAATAATGTAACATAACAATGTACGTACTAATGTTAATGAAAATAATTCTATCAGTTTAGAAAAAAGTCTGAATTATAAAGAAATATAAATTTTTGCTTTCAATTTGACTGTTGTTTTTCTCATTCCAAACCTCCGCGAGTTGTCGTCCCATATTCTTATATGGGAGTATTAATGACACCACCTATATCCTTATAGGACGTGTCATTAATTGACTTTGAATAAATGTTAATGATTATATCAAAATTGAATTAAAATTATCTTTTTCCTGTCATTTTTTTAATGCTTTACTGGCCTGGATGCTAGTCTTGTCTAATATTAAATAAAAGCGACTGTATGACAATACATGGTAGACGTCAAACACTAAAGCTCTCATGACTCAAGCCGTTTGGTATCGGAGAGAGATAACCACCGCCGTTCTGTTATGTCGAAAGTCCTGGATGAAGCCCAAATAATTTTAAAATAAGACAGTAAAATGACTAAGACACTATTTGCTTTGTGATGATAGGTAGAAAGAATAAGACATTGCAAAGTCAACACAAAACGGTACAAATAAGATGAAATAAGGATCATTCACCGCGGACGTGTTCCACGTGAGATGCCGCAGTCTGAACACACTCACCTAAGCTCAGCACAACTTTAAATTTCATAACATTAAAAGTTTCCATGTCTTGCAGAGGGCACCAAATCAAGACGTCTACATTGTCAAAAGTGATGTCTTGTTTCCTCAAAGCTTGTTTAACAATTTTTGTATAATGAAATAAAATACTAGTGTATACAGTACATACATACCTTTGTGTATACAACACTATAGCATTATGTAACATTACATCACTGCTGCGACCACTAACTTCTCATTATTATTTGTTCACGTCGTAAAATTTTACGCATCATACATGATTCCCGTTGCTGGTTAAAATATAACAAAATAAAATAAAACTTTATTTCCAGACAATGATAGTAATAGTTTATCGATATGCACATCTCTCTTCCGACGACTTCCTTTTTTCCGCTAATAAAAGTTTAAGCACATTTTTAAATAGTCATAATTTTTCACTAAGTTGTATTAACTACTGAATCGTTCGTTAGTAATCATTTTATTTTTACTCCAAAACAACCAAATAAATACAAAAATAATGAATGTGTCCATTTATTTCGATCTGAGGTACCAGGACAAAAGAAACACTAAGCAAGTGTGGAAGGTGTGTTTCTTCGGTAGCAGGGAACCCTGACACAAATTTAAGTACAACGATGATTATTGTTTTATCCCTTTCAATACTTTTTTTTCAATTATTTGGCCTGGTAACTAAGACCTTTAAGCCTTATCTTCACTAAGGTAGTTTTTATATATATGTAGGGCTCCAGTATACTGGTGCAATGTAGCCCTTTGCCCCATGGAGTTTTTGGCGACTAATGGTAGGCCCCGATATTTTGTTAATGACTTATGAGACAATTTTTGAAAATGGAAAGTAAGCAATTATGAGAAAATTATACGAAAATGGAATGTTATGATTATGAATACGATGAAATGATAACTAAATGAGAATGAAATCATAAAATGTTTTTAAATAAATGAACTTACCCTACAAATGAATGAATGGAAATGAAACACTAAAAATCTCACGTAAGTCACTAATCATCGCCGAATAATGTATTCCACATATTGTATGATTTAACGATCCTTTTTGTCATAAAACTTCACGAATTTAATGACAAAAACAACACAACACAATATATAAAATAAAATATACAGCATCCAACCGACCCCGCCATTACGCGCCATAAACTGTTTCTTCGCATACTTATTGTAGGTCATGAACTTAAGTGTTGCGATTACAATGTGGCGTAATCATATCAATCATAAATTTGTTTAATCAATATACCATATGAAATTAATGTTATAATGAAAATTACATATTTTGCCTAGTCTAGACGAGATACTTTTTAGATTTTTTCATTTTGACTATACCTTCCCGTTACTCACCGTATAAAACTGTTCATTTTAAGGTTTATTCTAATAAATTAAAGCATGCTACATATTTATTAAATTACATAAGGCTTTATTTCAGGTGAGGTGAGTTCATTTCATGTCAGAAATTATAACTGACAATTTTGCAGAATTCCTAGCGGTTGTAGCGATATTTAAAAAATGTAAACCGTTCAATATCTCTGAAATTATGCATCGTGGGGTATATCTTCTGGACAAATCTTATGTAGGAATTATGGAAGGAATACGTTGTATAATTATACAGGTATCTACTTAATTCAATTAAGCATGTCACCGTTGACGCGCACACTACTGGCTAAGAGACAGCTTCCATGGAAAATCTATACAACTATAACTACACAGCGTCAAGGTTCGATATCCCGTGCCCTGCTTTAATTCAACAAAGTGTATACTTTGTTCAATTAACAGAAGTATATAACTTAAGCCACAAAACTTGCGTTTAAAATTTTGTAGATAAATGTAGTTTTAAAATTCTGTTTAGCGTGTTACTAATGGGAATTATCATATGTAATTTATTTAAAGCCAATAAATGGCTTTAAATAAATTTTAGTAAAACAGAAAGAATTATATACTAAAATTTGACATGTAAAGAGTGAGTGCAGGTTTTGGTTTCTTCTAAATGAGCAACACTAAAGTAATTAATATTTTTACACGAAAAATAAGTGAAATAGCTGAGTCACCAATACTGATGATCAAAAATAATCAGCGATTGTATAAATAAAAACAATTTTATTAAATACAAGATTTTTCACGTAGAAATGAGTTTGATCATTGTCGCGGCAGGAGTCGGAAGAGCTCCGGATGAATGCAGGCTGAGCGCCCGGCTCCTTCACTTGAAGATCTTGCCCTGGTTGAACGGCCGACCTGCACACACACAAACAATCTCATTGACGAACACAATCTAACACAGTCATGTAAAACATTCATTTCCATTGATAAAAAGTGCAATACATCAAGGTGTACTATAAGCTCGTATTTCCCTGTTCTAAGTTATTTAAAACCACTCCCACACAATTGTATGAATGATTATTAGAACTAGGTTAACATGTAACAATACATAAGTTTGTTGCATTTATGATTTATTAACATAGTGAACATATGTTATTCGCCCATTCCGGGATACGACCCCGGGGCTTCTGGTTTAGGAGGCCTGGATACTGAGGTAGCAACCAATATGGTACGCAAGTATATGAGCGTGGGTACCTTGCTTGTCTTTGCCGGTCCAGGAGAAGTACTGGTGCACGAGGTCCTTGGTGTCGGCGCTGGCGGGGTCGAGGCGGGTCCAGGTGTAGGACTCGTAGTCGATCTGCCAGTCCGGCGACAGCGGGAAGGCGAGCTCGGTGCCGCGCCACACCCACACGCCGGAGATGGTGGAGTCGCTGTCGGCGCCGAACAGACAGACGGACGCGAAGGCCTGCTTGCGCATCTTGTCCAGCCGCTGGAACATGCCTGCCGACGACACCGCACGGACGCTCTCAACGGGTTACACTAATCTATCTACAGATGCTAACCACTCCATGAACACATATTTCCAATGTTTCAAATATGTTAAAATTAATGTCTCATAAACAATATATGGAAACCCAGCATGACTTCATTTATAAACAATAAGTAAGACTATTTGTCATTACCAATATTATGATAAGAGACAAAAATAATCTATATATTTAATTTTGATGTTAAGTTTAATTTCAAAATATAAGCTTCTGTAGATAAATCTTACACCTAACTTTATAAATAATTACAATTCACACTTCAGTCTAATTAATAATACATAACAAAAATATAACATCTACCTATCAACATTATTCGTCATCAAAACCTATTACTACTACTTTAACCAGAAGTATATTACGGCGTACCTGTGATGAGGTTACAGCTCATGAAGACCTTGGCGAGTTCCTCGGGGTATTTGTACTCTGCATACCAGATTGAATAATGAGCTGGGTCAAACTTCTCCCAGAAGTAAGGAATGGATTTAGACTCATCCTCATTGGAGTAACAACGTTTGAAGTCATCCATGTTGAATGTTCTGGAAATTAACAAAATATAAATTAATTAATGAAAAATTTTCTTTTAAAGACAAAAAATCTAGATTATGAATAGCTTTTATATCGTGTAAATTCAATTGAAATATATTCTTTTTAAATTCTATTTATTTATTAGGACTATTAAAAAAAGACATGCCAGTCCTATTGGACTCACCAAAAGATATTCACAATACATAACCAAAAATTATATTAACTAGTTTTCATCGCAGTAGGCGGCCGCAATCTGCGCAGAAGATTATAAAGCTCAATTGCTCCTTCTGAGACTGGTTCAGCCAATAAACTATGAACCACCCCTATGTCTTGTCTATTTATATTCAGTCTGGCAAACAGCACCCGCCTCACACACTCCAACAAGTATTAAACATCTTCAGTTATATCACATAATTCACAATTGGGTGAATCTATTTTTAACCCAAGGATTCTCAAAGTGCTCCATATGAACCCCTTGGGTTGGAAATCTGTTTCCAAGGGGTCGACTTAAACGAAAACTGATAAAGTATATAGTATATAATGGAACTGTGACTGGAGATTTTACTGAAATATTTAAGAGTTATTTGGCCATAGGAGTATCACTTTAGAAAAATCATTTAGGAAAAGAATAGGAAATAGTTTAGGGATCTCTGATTTAAAGGATATTCTTGAATTTTATTGGTGAACTGACAGCAGAATAAAACTTTAATGCAACTTTTTTATTTCTTTATTTGTTACAATAACTAACAAACAATCTTGGACATCTCAACATAAATCTTTGGTTTATTTTTTACCAACTACCAATTAAATGACTGAACTACTGTTATCACTCCCATCACTGACTAGACATTGGCTGAATTCGTAAAAACTACAGAGCCACAATAATAAGAAGAACAGAAAATAATAATAGTGTTAATGGGTAGCTGCGGATAAACTGTCGATGTATGCTTGTGTAACACCTTTAAACATAAACAGTATATAATTACCCTTTAGGCATAGAGTCGAAGGGGTCCTTGGACTCTTTGGGCTTCTCATCGAAGTCATCGGCGGGTTCGGGTTCCTCCTTCTCCTTCTTCTTTGACTGTTCTTGCTTTTTTTCAGACTTCTTTTCCTTCTTGCTACCACTGTCCTGCAAAACCATTGTTATACATAACATTAAGTTAATATAAAAGTTTGGGGTACTGTTTTCTTGTGAATTAAACAGTATCCACATCACCCCAACATTAGCTATCATATATATATATATATATATGACATGGTACTAAAATGTTAAGCTACTTCATAGGTGACCGTACAAATAACGAACATTGTTGTAGAATTCCAACATCGTACTAATGTACGCTTTTTTAATTAAAGATTTTAAAAATCTATTAATGTTGAGTTTCTATAAACTATCTTTGAACACTTACGAGTTGTTGTATGTTGACAGATTATTATTATTTCATTTGTACAATATGTAAAAATACAATGACTCAAGTGTTACCATCCATAGATAGGCTATCGAACCAAATATTAATATGATTCAGGAAGTCACAAACACAGTTAAATTATGTCATATTTCAGATACTTAATATGACAAAATTGTATGGCTCGTTTCGCAAACGTAGCAAAGTTCATGAGTATTCTATGTATCTTTACATACTACTAATATGTAGTAAATATAAAGCAAAACGAAGAGGTCGTAATATGGATGGTAGGTCACAAACAAACGGGCGAGGCGGGCTAGGTACCTTGGCGGGCTTGCTCGCGAGCTGCTGGTACTTGGCGGGGTCGTGCTGGGGCGGGGCGGCGCAGAGCGCGGGCGGCGGCAGCACGCGGCGCGCGGCCGGCTGCTGCCACAGCGTGCTGAACCACCGCGACACGTTCACCAACGACGCGCGCGCCGCAGGCTCCAACACGTGCTGACACCATACAATGTACACATCTATCCATATCTAGCTACCACATACGACTAACGACTAACATATGTTGTCCCGTTTTAACACATTATACCACACAAGTACGAGAAGTAAGTTACGAAACTATTTTAGTTGTCCCGGTGAACTTTCTATCACTAAATTTTCACATTTTACTTTATTTTTGAACCACCCTTGAATTCGAATGTTTCGTATATTTTAGCCGTTTTTGAGTTTCACCGAGACTAACTTGTATTCATGAACAGTAAGTTACAGTTAATACCTATAACATTTCATCTGGCCGTTATAATTCAAAACACTTAAATAATGAACTTATTATATTCTTGACTCACCATACATAGCTAGCTACTCTACTAATTATGGAACACATAATATAATCTTTAAGTTCTTTAAGTTAATAGAACACAATGCAAAGTTAAGTAAAGTAAGAGAGAGAAACAATAATTAATGTGTTTTTGATTATTTAATCATCATTAAAAACTATCAGGAAATAATTAAAAAATATTTCATATCAAATGAGTTGTTATGTTATTATTATTGTCTAGACACTGCATGGACATGGCAAACTTATTTAAGGGGAATTACCACATTTCATTTCTCTTTTCAATCAATAACTCACATAATTATTCTTTATTGTATGCTTAGTTGTTTGATTGCCTCATACAATCTTTGTGTTATTTATTGGGATTCAGCATTTAATACAAAGATGTGTATTCATACATGTTATCGCAAAGGCAATGGCGTAATGAATAACATATGAATTTAAAAAGATCAACATAGTATACAAATTTTTTGAAATTTTATTTTCTTTGTTAGTATATATATACCTTTACTAGTTGTTCCTTGTATATGAAAATTACTATTTTATCATATTACCAAAATCAAGTTTTCTTTAAGTATACTTGACTTGTTGTATACTTAAAGGAAACTTTATTTTGGGAGTTTAATTAATTACTTTCAATCTGCAAAACAGCATTGAAACTAGTCTTATTTATGATTTAGTTTTGTTATAATCAGAGCTTACATAGGGTTAAAACCTATAAGAAAACAACCAACCAATAATATATATAAAAATAAAATGTTTAATATTTTGTGTTGTAAAATTTGATGTCCTTAATAAATTTTATGTGGGTTCTTGTTGTTGTTCAGTTTGCTTTTATTTTTCATTTCTCTTCTCAAACACATCAGATGTTGGACAGCTTCAAATTAATTAGAATTACTATTTCTATTCAAATACAAAGTCATCCTGTGTTTCTGCCTTTTGTAAATGTTTTGTTTGAATTCATTCAAATACTAATATAATCAAATTGTAACTTGTCATGAAATATGTATAATACTTAACATCAATTATAAGTTTGGTGATGATTACTTCAACAACAGTGACTTCTCAAAGATCACACCTTACCCCAGCAATTGTCACTACTGTCCATGACTGACTTGACATGGGTAGAATTAATATTATAAAATATGAAGCCATAACATTAAAAAAGAAATTAAAACAAAAAATAGCAATAGGTTACCTGGAAGGCGTGAATGAGGGTGCTGAACACAACGATATCTGCAAGTGTGATGCGTTCAGTAACAAGGAAAGTGCGGGTGAGGAGGTGAGCATCCAGCAGTGACAACGCTGCCATCAGGTCAGATTTTGCACGCTCTACATTCTGCAACAACAAATTGATATTTAGTCAAGGTGTTTTTGCCACTTTCAAATGTGTCAATGTAGAATTTTGTCACAATGGTAACAAAATTATGTTGGAAAAGTTTTGTAGTTATCTGGTTTTGCAATTTAAACTCAAAATATTATGCCACTAAGGTGGCAATAAAGCAATGTGCCCACCTGATGGAAAGTGGTTAACGCAGCCAATGGACCATTGCTCACCAAGATTATAAATGAAGTGTTGCCAAGACTAAAAATCTTTCACACTATTTTTGAAGATCCCCACATTGTAACCGAGACAGAAAAACCTACGCAGGACGAATTACATTTAAAATAATAGTGTTAATATAATTATGTCATTCTTCTATAGATATCATACAGTGCATAATTTAAGTACTAGAAATTTATGCAGTGTAAAATTTTACAATTAAACACAATATACAGCTTATTTTTTAGATACCTGCTTGTTGAACTGCATGATACCTAGGTAGGGGAATACCCAGGCACAAGAGGCTGGGAGCAGCTCACTGTCGGCCCACGACATCCATTGAAGTACTCGAGCTTGTGTTTCCGCATCACCACCACGCAATTTGGCGTCTGCCACTAAAAATAACAATAATATATTACATGAATGAGAGAGGCAGTAAAAGTATTAATCATAAAGGTTAATTTCATTATTACAGTGTTATTTACAATTTACAAAGTTGCATGTTTAACCAGACTTAGAAAAACATCTTTATTAATGCATGAATATCTCTCTATAAGAGACATATAACAAAATCTTCAAAATTTCACGGGTTTTACGGACTACAGATATGAGTTTGCCCGAATTTAAAATTTCTAAATTATATAATAGCTTAAACTATATATAACTAACAGAATAGCTACGCAACGAGAAACGATGGTCAACAAGCTCGCCGCCGGTGTCATTAAAATTTAAGGTTATATCCTACAATAGAAGAAACAGCTGATCGTCAAACTCACCATAATAAGCGATAGCATTGCTTTCTGTCAGTAAAACTTTTCCATCGGCACTCTCGAAGGCTGGTACCTAAAATAAGTCCCAATGAACACGTCACTTACACAAACATATGCTGGGCTGATAATTAATTAATATATTGAATTTAACTGTATTTCACTGTATATCACAATAAGCGCACTCACTTTTCCGGCTGGGAACTTCTTCAGAAATTCTTCTGATTTATTAGTTTCACCGAATACAAAGTTAGGGGCTACTTTAACGTCAGCCCCGGAATACTGTGCGGCGATTAACACCTTGTAGGCACGGAAATTTTCCGGATAAGTGTAGAGTACCTAAGAAAATAAAGACATATTTTAAAAGTGTTGTGATAGATAATGTTAGTTTATCACCAGAAGTAATAGAAAACCAACGGATTATATAGATAATTATAAATGACTTTCAACCTACCCCGGCCGCCATCGCGAAATTTTTCTAAGAGGGGAAGACGCCGCGGCGAAGGGGAGGGGTGATTAGAGACGTGACTGCAGCTGTCAATTATTTGTTATAATGACAAGTTTTTTGTTGCACTAGCACAAAAAAAATAATTCACAGTCTTTTTGTACTAGTGCAAATAATTTACAGTCAAGTTCTTAGCGGAATCCATAAGGACAGCGTCAGTAAAAAGAAGAATTTAAAGATTCATTTTATTTCATTTGTAGAAGAATTTTCAGTCTTAAATTTTTTTATATTGAAATTATAAATAATACAAAATGAAAAGATATTGATACATGTTACCATGTCTAGGCTTCCATACGATATTTAGGGTAGAAATCGGAAAAAAATCTGACACAAAAACTTTATAAAACATGATTAAATTAAATTAATGTCAGTTTAGATATACCTTAATTAAATCTCACTCAATTTCAATTTTGTAGACAATATTTTTTTATCTATTGTGGCAATGGAAAAGAAAATGAGCTGCAAATTTCTGTATAAATCAGTCGATATACTTACCCAAGTTTAAACATGTATAAGTTTAAAAAAATTAAGTATAAACATATTCAAATCAAAATCAAAGTCAAAATATCTATATTTAAATAGACTCATTCTCTAAATTCTTTAAATCGTCATAACAGGGAATATGTATGAGAAAAAATAAACAAATGTAATTAAAGGTAATAGTGATAACTTTAAGTGGGTATTAACCGGGTATTTACAAATTGTCCCAATTATAGAATTTAAAGATGTATTAAATAAATTGTTAGATTTAATTAAAACTAACACTAGTATGCATATTCCTAAATAACTACTACCGCTTCGACGAATTAGTAGTTGCAGAGAAGAAACGGCGCAAGAAACTCACAGCTTTTAGTATTTATAATAACATTTACAAATTACCTATGGCATTATGTATTACAAACATTTATAATGTTTTTCTGTTGAAATACATTTATAATATTTTTTTATGTTTCTGAACGATATTTGGTTTTTTATCTATTCTGTCTACTGCTTTCTAATCTGTGGTCTGCTGCGCGATTTATTTAGATCGATGGTTCTTGATGGTGTATGATATTTCTTTTGGAAAATTTAGCAATTGACTCAGCCTAGATTGTGGGAATAGTGATCTTAATTCTTCGCATTTGTTGATAATCAATTATTGTAAAATAACGCATCAAAATGGTAAGTGTGAAACTTGTCACATGTATACCCCATTACTCTTTCGCATAGAACCTACATTTTACGTGACTAGCATTACGAATTTAGGACTGGGTTGTTGTATGATTTTCTTGTACACAAATTATAATTAAATGAAAAATATATAGTACCACTTAGCTTTATTAACTTTTAATATATCAAATAGAATTTTATGTTTAACAAAAATTAACATTATTACTAATTGATAAATTAGCTATTAAGCTTTCAATGTTTAGAAGGATGTTGCTATACTACCAATCTTATTAATTACATGATACATTATCTTACAGGGAAACGAAAACTCAATTCCTATGGAGCTATGTTCAAACTGTAAGTATTGGATTCTTGTTATACTTTAACAATTCCTTGTTCTTTCCTTTTTTATTACTTTTGACTAATTTTGATTTTCAGTGAGGTTTCTAAGCTTTATACTTGTCTGCCTTCAATATACATATTCATAAGTATCATTACCAACTGGTGTGATGATAATTAATATTGAAATAACTTAGGTATTATTATTCTATTTTTACCTTACCACAATAATATTATATAATAACAAATGCTTTCTATTTTCTATGTATTATCATTGAGTATGGCTGCCTCTATCCTCTTATTGTTGAGACAGTGCAGGCAGTGTGTTGTGATTGCGAGGAGCGTACACGTAAGATGTAGGGTGTGTAAATGATGCGTAACAAGAGGTTTGTTTTCAGCACGTGTTAACTGCATTGATTTTAAGGTGGAGAACTGTGAGTGTCGTAGTGTCACTCGCCTCCAACGTTCATGCCCATACTAGCATACAGCACTCACACCCATCAGTCCAGAACAATTTTTATGTCTAATATAAATGAGACAACAGGCTGTATTCATATTTTTAGTTTCAATAGCAGTGTAGCAATAATGATGATAACCAAACAATGTGAACAGCCAACATAACATTACTTACTATTTCTGTTCCTTTGCAAATTTTTGTTTTGAACTCTATCTTCTACCTTTCACTAACATAAGTTAAGACAAAAGTTATAATTTAGACTTTGAGTAAGAATAATCAAATAGTAATAAAACTGCATAATTCCTCAGCCCTGATGCTAAATTATCGGAAAATTGTTCTGGATAAACATGTTTGCATAAATAACTCCATAGTTTTGTTTGGTTAGTGCATTTTACGTCACTTTTGGCCTCTAGTTAAAAGGTGTCTTAGAATACTTGCTATGAATGTTATAGAATGCTACAATGCTGCCATTCAGGTGCGAGGAATCTATGCAAATGGGACAGGTCAGCTGTATGACTCATGTTCAATTTGATCTAGCGAGGTTGTCATTGTAACATTCAATATATTTTGCATGAACTGGTTAAACGAGTTTTCAAAAATAATCAGTCAGTTGTACTGATGGTGGTTATAAATATTTTTCTAGTATTTTTTGACCTTAGTTGTTACATGTAGCAACCTCTTTTTGTATTTTCATAATGTGTTGTAGTGGCGAGGCTTTAAGTAAGTTAATCTGCGCGTTAATGATAATTAGTGGCATGAGGTTGTGTGGCGGTGTTACAGCTGACCTTTCTCGCGGCTTGTTAGTTATTGTTGTTTGGTGTCGACGAGGGACAGTACACAGTTACACCTGTACATACTTGCGGTAGACGCGGAGATGTGCTCGCCGGACCCATTGTTATGTTTGTCGTATATTATCAATTCTGTAAAAAGCTAAGATGATGCTATAACGCTTTTTGCACTTGATCATGTGTGTGTAAATTAGGAACGCTTTACTATGCCTATTTATAGAATAGCGCAGATGCCAACAAATAACAAAGGTTATCGCGTTTTTGAATTTAAAATTGACGGAAATATATCTTTTTCCTCTTAACTTTGTTATTAGTTGGAAGGAAGATATTAGTATATATTTGTTATTAGTAGGTATTGATAAATGTTTATGTCAAGTAGGCACACAATTTAGTATGGATCAATGAAATTAATCAGAAAAATATGAAAATACTAGGAATATACTAGAAATATAGAATATACACCAAAGGCTCTGGCACCGTGTGTGCGGATTTAGATGTTGCTAAAATCTACCAGGTCGTAGGCAGTGGCCAGCTCGAACAGCACTATAATAACTCATTATTTTGTCGCTCAATGTGAGCGCAAACCTTTGAATATGCATGTCGATTTAAAGGTGTTGTAATATTGATCCAAATTACATTCCACGTGGAGGCGACAGACTTCAGCATATGTTGGCGTTTAGTCTCGAACGAAGTTAACTACTGAGTTTTCTTGTTTTACTGAATTTAATATAATGACGCTAATTTTTGAGACAAAAAGTAAACCTGTGTTGAGTTGTCGCATCCTAGATAGATGTAAATGATTGATGTTGGGCGCCATATGGGGGCGAGAGGTGGGGAGTTAGCTTGAGATGTTAATGTGCGTGTCATGGACGGCGGCAGTCGACGCGGATGAGATCCGGCGCCTGGGCAAGCGGTTCCGCAAGCTGGACTTGGACAACTCGGGCGCGCTGTCCATCGACGAGTTCATGTCTCTGCCGGAGCTGCAGCAGAACCCGCTCGTGCAGCGTGTCATCGATATCTTCGACGCCGACGGGAATGGCGAGGTCAGTACCAACGTACGCTTTGCTTACACAACACTAAAGAACACACAAAAATAAAGCGAAACAACATAAAATTGTGAAAAAAAATGTACAAGGGTAAGGGTGAGCTTATCTCTAAAAGGTATCTCGTCTACGAACCCTAGCCTTAGTTATATAATACATATTAGCTGGGATGGTGTGTACTATTAATACATATCAATGTATATATTATAAAAATAGTACTGTAATACACAAATCTTATATATAAAAACTAATTGCTGTTCGTTAGTCTCACTAAAACTAAAAAATGTCTTGACCGATGTGAATAATTTTTATTGTATTTTATTCGGTTTTATTCAACAGTGATTTAAAAATAAAAATAAATGGAAATTCCTAAAGAAAAGCTTAAATGAATTTTAAGAAAATCGTTTAACTAACATGCTAAACATTACTCAATCGCTACTTCGTGTTTCTGTTATTGGATAATGTATAAATACGTATAAATAATGTATAAATACTAATGATATAATCGTAGTGCTCTTTTAATTTTAGTTGTTGTTCATTATCGATTGTTAAGCTTTGATGGTTTCGTGGTGTCGTCTTTGATATGCTTGTCAAAATTCAAAGTTAATAATGTTATAAACAAAATAATTGTGTCCAAATTTTCAGCGGTGTTTATTAGAAAAAGAGAAAATTGTAAAATTTTTCTAATAATAACTTTTTAAATATAATAACCTAAACAAACCGCAGTGCCATAATTGTACATTATTGTTAAGTTTGTCCCATAGAGATGGTTATTCATTTCCATGAATCCAAACACCTTTTAAATGTTGCGCACTCTTTTGACATAGAGTTACAAAACTCAAACTTATCTGATCTTATGTGGCATTGGTAAAATGATTCTAGTACGTAACTAGGTTTTTTGGGAAAAAGTATTGAGAGTTTAATGTCGTCAACGTTTACCGTAGCTGGAGTTGCTGATTATATTCATAAAATTATAATTAATTGCGCGACTACGTTTATGGAACGACAGTATCACTTGATCTCGTAACGTTATCGAGATTTTTGTACACTTTATTTATTATATGAAAAGTCATGCGCATATGCCATATTATTAATCCTTTCCGCCTCTTCTTTCTTTACGTACTACTAAAATCACATTAACTAGGAATACAATGATCGTATTCCTAGTTATGCGCATGACATCATCATTGGCGGTAGTTTCGTGACGCAATTCTGAACAAATAAGAAAGATAAGCTTCGCTCTGTGAAATTTTAAATTACACATTGAGATTACACACACGAAATAAATAAACGACTCAAAGCCATAAATAATTTATTTTTGTTCTGTTTTCTAAATTGACAGAAAGAAATTGAAAATTTAAATACCAATTGTTTTCTCCAAAATTCCTATAGAATTTATTAACTATATGGTTACTCAACACTTGATGATAAAGTATTTTATTTAAAAACAATAACAGCTGTGTTAATATTCATATACAAACATATATAGAACGGTTTGGTTTGTTTGATCAAATGATGTTATTTCTAGTGAATTTAGTATGATTGAGAAAACTAATTCTCAAAAAAAAATCTATATTACTATATTATTTAGTTTTTTAATAAATGAGTAGCGTAGAGGTTTATACTATTTAAAAAAAACATTCATTAGAACGTGCAACAAACAATAAGGTAGATACCGGTGTCGATGATTCCAGGTGGACTTCAAGGAGTTCATTCAGGGCGTGTCGCAGTTCAGCGTGAAGGGAGACAAGCTGTCGAAGCTGCGGTTCGCGTTTCGCATCTATGACATGGACAATGACGGCTACATCTCCAACGGGGAACTTTTTCAGGTATAAATATTACACCCATAGATATTTCATGCGATACAAGTCTAGAAGAAGCTATAGTTACAAATTTATTTAAAAGCCAAGGTTAAGATGTAATTAAGTTTTTTTCGGTAACAACCAATAAGTTAATATTTTTAAAATAAAATGTAAATTAATATAAAAATAAAATAATTACTCTACTCCGCTTTTGAAAATATCAACAGTTATGGAATGTTGAATGCAAAGGAAATGTAATTAAACACGTCATTAAAAATATCTTAACATTGAATCTGAGAAGATAACAATTTACTTTCGTACTTCTTTTTGTTCAATTTATCATCTCTCACGGGGATTATACCTATCTATGACGAGCGGGACCCTACAGTCCCTGTAATGGCCTCCAAATCTCCCTTACAGCCATTCCCTGTCCATTGGCACAGAAATTCAATATCTCTAGTTAAAAGTCGTATAAGGACTCATCGAATATCGGTTGTTAGTCTAGTAAAAGCTTACATTTGTTAATTTACTCTATGTAAGAATGTGTTTGTATTGATCGGCAGGTGTTGAAGATGATGGTGGGAAACAATTTGAAGGACACACAGCTGCAACAGATCGTGGACAAGACGATCCTGTTCGCGGACAAGGACGAGGACGGCAAGATCTCCTTCGAGGAGTTCTGTAACGTGGTGGGCAACACCGACATACACAAAAAGATGGTGGTTGACGTCTAATGTCTCCTTTCCCTTCCGCCCGCGACCTCTCGCTCTAGCTAGATCACTATTCAATTGCGCGTCTGTTGTGCCGCGATAGGCGTACTCCTTGATTTTTGGCGGATTTCCTTTTAGATAAAGGATTTAAGCCAAATGTTTTATCTCGAATGAAATATATAAATAACACGTGGATTCGAAAACTGAAGTTCGAGGTTGAGATCCTATAATGTTTTATAAATGGTAAATTGAGTCTTGCTTTCTCGGTTCCGACAACATCACTCGAGTACTCGAACATAATATTTAATTTAGAAATTGACTTAATATTAGGGGTATATATTTAACACACCGAAGTCAATTGCAACATTAACGGTATTTGTTTAAGTATCAAATTTGAGTACGTACGACCAAAGTCAGAAAGTATGTTGATGTTTGGAGAGGTTGGAAGATGTTAACTTAGCAAGACAAACGAAAGACAGATTATCTTAAAGTATGAGAGATGTGTGTGCTTGTAATAATTGTTGACTGGCAGCATAGCTGGTATCTTCGGTGTATGTACATTGTGCCTCGTCCGGTTTGTGCCATATGAGTGTGATGTAAGTGTGCGAGCTCGTGTGATGCCCTTCAGGTCGGGACTGAAATGCTGGTCAATTTCCCCAGATTTGCAATATTTGCCTTGATTCTGAAGTTACAATTTGGCGGGTAACAAACAGAACGGTCGTTGATCACAATATTATATTTAAAACGTTATTATATTGCAAGTCCTCTTCTCATTTACTAGTCATTGCTATTGTTTTTATGAATAGTCGAGGCAATGGAACAGCTTATTTGCCAGAGGATCAGATCTCGTTATAAGAATTTAAATTACTTTTGTACTTAACTAAGGCGTGATGTTGACAAGGCATATTTAGCGCGAGGTGTCGATGGAAGTGTCGCTCCGTCGAGTGTAGTGCCAACTGCAGCAGACCGGACACTAGTGCCACTTTCATCATCAGGCTGCAGCAGACCGGACACTAGTGCCACTTTCATCATCAGGCTGCAGCAGACCGGACACTACTGCCGGCGTCAGTAGCGCCGAAGCGCTCATCGCGGCCGCAGACGCGCGCCTCTCTATCTTAATACATTTTAACTTTTAAGATTTACATACGTTTACAAATAATTATTATTCTATATTTACATAGATACATTATTAGAGAAACTTTTATTGTAGTCGAATCAAATTAGATTTTTCATTATTATTTTGTTGTGGTAATTTTAGTTCATATTGTTATTTAGTGTTTTATTTTTACAGTTTTTAGTCGTTGGAATTGAGAGCAAGCCGGTCACGTGGTAGTATCGTTGAGCTAATTCGTTCGTAATATGAGTCATATCAGGTAGAGTCACGGTAGCCGTAGTCCCGCTCGTAGCACGTCTGCAACCGTCTATATCTTTACAAATCTCGTTGCCTTACCTGAATTTTATACAATTAAAGATAGATCTCCCGTTAGTGTATTCGGTGTGAGTGTGAGTGGAGACGGTTTACGAGATGACCGAAGCCTCGGCCGGAGGTTACCTTTCCTGTCCTTGTCCCACCATCCCACCATCCTGCCTCTGCTTGCCCGCATACTGATTGTCACATTATTACGTAACTCAAACGTAGCGTCAATTTACTGGACATTACATACCAGTCTTAATGATCTTTTGAATTGAATCTAATGATGTCACTGTGCGGGCAAGTTGTACCTCATAACCCTGAATCCTCCGCCCTCCCTGTCCCAGGTCCTTCGTGCCGTAGCGACCATCAAGTGACGCGAGGCCCGGCGCCCGGAGGAACGTCACGTCGATCGCCCGTCGATTACCCTACACCTAGTTCTCATAGACTATGTTGATTATTGTACAAATAATATATGTGTATTTAATAACAAAAGTTTTCTTTGTGTCTTTTTAATGTTATTGTAAACTTATTCACTGTCTTGTTGAAATAGAATCTAAACAGTGCCACTGGAAGCGAGTGATAGCGTTTAAAGGCCAACGGTCTATTTATAATTATATTGAATTGGTGAAGAGTGAGTCTCTCGCTGGTCATTCTTGGTTCTCTAGTCACAGCTGTTGTTGTATACAGAATCATGTTTACTCCTAGTGTAGCTCGCCGTGAGTGCGCAGTTGTGCATCGGTCACGTTGCATTGTTAATAGTGTTTATGAATGTTTATATCGATTTATTATCTTGTCTAAATATGGGTACGGTTCACGATATTTAATTAAGTAAATTTCGATTATAGCAATACACGATTTTAAAGCCTTACTCGGGGAGTGATGACGCGCCTCCTCGTAGATTTTGTACACTAGCCGTTGTTGTAACAGCGCTCGTTCGTTCGTCGAGCGCTGCCAAGGGCGACTGACGCACATCTTGTAGTTATCTCAACAGTGTGATTGTAACTATTGAGGCAGGCATGTGCATGCTGTCTTATTTCTATATAGGTCTTTTCACTTAGAGGAACACTACTTGTAAATGCTTCATTGTTACTGTAGCGGGCGGGCTCGCGCCTCCCACTCATATATAGGCATTACATATAACATTGATGTGTCGTCTGCTCACCTTCAACACTAGGTAGTGCCCTAAGTAAGTCTACTCTGAAGTGGAACTGATACATTTTATTAAATTGAAATTTCAAATAGATGTCTTTTATTCAATGTATCCAGGTGAGGAATTAAGTACCTAGTTTCTGTAGCCGCGTCAGGCAGGTACAAGTTATACTGTACATAATCAATTCTTGTTGACAAAGCACTATGAAATCAATAAGAAATTCAATTTGAAGATATAAGAATCAATACTATTCATATATATTGTAAACAGCATAAAGTTACACTTACTTAATTCTGACACAATTGATAATCTACTTTATGCCAGTGGGCTGGAAAGAATAAACAAGTTTAAAAAGAGAATTTGAATAAAATTATTTTATTTACACTACCTACCTACCTATAAAGAGGAACTAAACAAATCTAGTGGCTATGGCTAGCAGCTTGGTGTAATCTGCGCCCTTTGCGTGCGTCCGCTCCTTGAGAATAGTGCGCAAGATGGTGGGGATGGGGACGTGAATACGACTGCCCAGTGGGGTTCCATTGTCATCAATCAACACTAAATTGTTACTGTCAAACTTAGGCACTTTCACTTTTTGTGTTTGCTTCAACCCCACTAATATGCCTTTCTTCTTTTGACCCTTAATTGCAACCATTACTCTGTCGCCGATGTAGCCAATACCTGCATGATAAAAACATTTTTGTATTACTGAGAATAACAATACTGTGAAATGTTTGTAGAAGAATAATCTACCTTAACTCTCAGTGAACTTGTTAAATTATTTTTAATAAATTTACAGAGAGATTTAAATTTCACTACATCCATCATAGTCACAGATATATTGTGAAACCAAGTTCTGAACACAGACTCAGCATTGATCTGGGTAATGAATGTACAGAAAATAATATTTTTAAATAGACCTATATATCTATTAAAAAACTTAATTTTTAAGTTATTCTAACGAACTATGGAAATTTATATTTAAATGGTTGATCATATCATATTTACATACTTACAGCTTTTCACAAACTCACAGCTATAGCTACTTTTTAAAAAGATCTAGGAGAATGTGCAAGCTTTACTGAGTGCTTGTTTGGTTCACAGAGATATGACACAAATGATGTAATAAAAAGTTTGTCCATAGCTCCATAATAAGGTACATGTCGCCGCAGCGATCAACTGGCGCACATTAATTATTTTATTTATTAAAAATAGTGTTTGTCATAAGAATATAGCTTCACAATGTTATCCTAAAATTCTTAAACAAGTTTTCAAAGTGATTATTCGATTGGAATGAAATTTAAAACAAATAGTTGTTAATTTAAACCTATGTAGATAAGGTACTCTGTGTTACATCAAAATAAGTAACAATATTCATATTCTAATGTTAAATGCTTTAAATTATTTGAAAATAGTTTCTATTAATCAGATAATGAGTTTTGTAGTTGGTTTATAAGTTGTAATTACTGACTTGTTAATAATTAACTAAACTGGATATGAAACGTACGCGATTGCAGCGCCGTCTGAGGCGCGTTACACAGAGTTATCAAAATAAGTAACAATATTCATATTATAAGGCTATTTGTTACATACTACTTTAAAGTAGATTCTATTAATCAGATTATGAATTTAGAAGCTGGCTTATTTGTGGTAACTACTGGCTTGTTAACAATTAAATAAAATAGATCTCAAATGTACGGCGCTTGCAGCGCCATCTGACGCCCGTTATACAGTTCTTTTAGGCGGCAAAGATGGCACTGTCAAGCGGCAAAAATAGAATGACTAGAGCAGTCTGGACGAGATTTTCAAGCCGAAAACATCTGTAAGTAAACTCATGTCGGATTTCAATAAATTTAATATTCTAATTTGTTTTAAAAATTAGTTTAACTATTATTTGTAATAAATCTGAAGTGTCAATTTAATGTGGTTTATTTATTTTAGCCTCTCGTTTTTTTTCTAAATGTAAATCGTAACTTAAGGTAACTGCTAGATGGCTTTTAGCTTACTTTCTTTATCAGAACCAGCAACCGCTAGCAAGGTCAAAGGTTCTGATGATTATTATATTATTGTTCTTTTCTTTTTACACCTACTTTTCAAATATTTTCCGATATACATGTTTTAAATATGCAGTCCAAATTGTATTGGTGCAGCAATGCAATATATTGAGAAACATTTTGAAATAAAATAAAATAAACATTTCAGAGATATATGTACCTAAGTAATATGACAATTAAGTTTAAAGATATCCACTTTGAATGTGTTATAGTTGATACCAGCCACTATATCAATTTTAAGGGAAGCTTCCAGAAAACTATCACACATTAAATTTCTTTTGTGATTTTTTTTAAGAGGTTAGTAAACAAGCATAACACTGATGGCAAGCAGTCACTATGGTTTATCAAGTTGCAACAACAATGTATTATTTAAGCAGAAAAGGAAATAATTTAAAAAATAATTATTTTTAACTAAGTAGAATTTAAATGGATCTATATATAAGGCTTAGGCAACATGTTAGTGATCTAAGACCCATCGGGGAGTCTGCTTTGTTCCACTTGGCAATGTTTGACCTGCTGGCGGGAAGACTAGTGACCCTGTCTGATATATCAGAGGTTTTTGTTTCAAAATTCAATGGCAGGTGTCAGTTTATTTGGTGAATATTAACAATAATGCTGGGATTCAATTATCTACCTATATGAGATTGCTAACAGTGTTGTATTTTGACATATTTCACATGTTTTATAAGTTAAATTTTAACTCCATAACAACCATCTGTAGATAAATTCTAGGTATAAAAACGAATCCTCATTAATAAACTATTCTATTCATATCATTATAATTAGTGTTCGGTGGGGAACAGATTTATCTATATATTTATAATATTACTTAACGAAGCTCGCACGGTTCAAACAAGCTAATTACCTTCTTAGATTACTATTGTTTCATGTATTTTATAATCTGAGTTCAGGGATAACACCCTTCGGTTCAAGTTTTTTAAATACGTACGTTTTTTATTATAAACACAAATAACTTTCGGTGGTTTTCCTTCTGCCATAGCCCTTTTGCCAATCTCCGAATTGTCCACCACTCTAAGCCGAGTTAAGAGCCTTACTTCGTTTAGACAAGTTGTAGTGTGGAAGCCACATATCAATTGTAATGGGTTTAATTGACTAAGTATAGTTTTAAACATTTTTACGCCTTAATTTCTGAAGAAAAGCGTTACTATTTTTGTCAGTTTTTAGGTTATTATTGAGATATGACAGCTATCATTTTAAAACTTTGGCAAATGGTATTCACTCATACAGCCGTGCTTATTTTCGATTTTTTATACTAAAAGAAATTTAGCCTTTACAACTTAATCTGATATCTAAATATCAGACTCATTTCTAAATCACTTAATATCTTATCTTAAGATTAATAATCTGAGATCACTTGTAAGATTTTATGTTTTCGACCGAGTGGGTAGTTTTTTATAAGAGAAGCCCTCTAGAAGAAATATGACTGTCGGCAGTCATATTTCTAGGGGGCTATTAAACACTAACGCAATCGCTAAATCTACCGGGGGTCTTGACCTAAGAAGAAGGCAAGAATCAGCAAAATTTAGTACTCCCCCTATCTATTCATGCCATTGAGATTTGATGTTAAACTTCACAGTCGCCAACATATGAAATGATGATTGTTTTTAAAAGAAGAATTTATGGGGCAAAATCATTGAAATAGTTAACATAATTGAGAAGTGTTTAGTACCACAAAACGCTTCTCAATTATGTTATAACTAGTTATTATAATAATTTAGTACACAATCTACTATTTGATAAAATATATAAAATTATACTTTTAATTTATAAATTTCACAAGTAATGATTTTATTCTTCTTAAGTTTTGTTTATATTGACTTTAAATTTATGTAAATACACTTCAGTTACTTTATGATGTTTATTTGATGTTTATTTTTATTGCCTATTACAGATATGAAAATCACTAAGTTTTTAAATAGTATGCATATATTTGTCAACATGCAAGATATTATCATATCATATATTTAGATACTATAGTTCAAATATAAATTTCTTTAAATAAATCCCTGAGGCAGAAGGCTTATGCCAATCCCTCAAACTACTAGGTAGATGCTACGTGTCAATCCCAAACATTTTTCATTTAGCGATTAGTTTAGCTAGATATATGCTATCATTTATATATACATACATATATAGCAGCTGCTATATATGTATGTATATATAATTTCAGTAGATATAATAAAGATATATTCAATTCTATTCTAAACTTAGTCTGAGATAAATATTATGATTTAATACTGTACGAATACTGAAGACGCGGCAGGTTGTTGACTGGTCGAAGGGTTGTTGCGGCGGCCCGACCGTGAAGGGTGGAGGGTGGAGAGTGGAGAGTGGAGGGTGGTAGGCTGGAGGAGGAGTGCAATAATAATAATAGGATTCAATTACTCATTTTTATTTGATCGAATCAAAGGAGTATTGATTACACAATCGAAGGCGCCATTGATTGCGGGTCGTTAGCACGCGGTCTCCGGTTCGCGACAATGATTAAAAGATGTAACCCAATAAGGAGAGGATTGCTAGGTTATCGGAAACAAAACAAAAGTGTCGGCTCGGTTTACGTCATTAGGGTGAACCTTTGAGCGGCGAGCGGACACAATGGGTCGCATCCGCGGCATTGTGCATACGACGCCCGCTCCTCTTCCGGATATCTCGCTTCGCTTCCATTGAGCGCCAGACAGCTCGGCCTACGCACAATGCCGGCTCTTAGGACTTGCCCGAATGTTTTGGGTATCGAACACCGAACCCCATTGTGGGCCATTAGATCGGATGACAGCCTTTTCTTGACGTGTATTGCTAAATTTCTGTTTATACCTAATGCCGTGAATGTGATTGAAAAGGTTCTTTATCTAGGCGCAGCGATTTGATGATGAATTGAATAAATGGTAAATAAAAAATCAGTCACGAAGACGGGTTCGTGCGATACGATTAGGATAGGCTAGTTTGAGCTTAGAAAGTACTGGCATTAAGATGTGTACAGTCAGAATTATAAAACATAAGAAGGATATTGGACCACAAACAAAGTAAATTTAATCCGCCAAAAGTATTTATTGGTTTAAAGTATCAATTTCAATATATCGCATATATTCAATATATCGCAAATTCATATTATTTATTGCATACAGTAATGTTACATATCGGTCTTAAGGTTGTACATTGATCATTATGGACCGTGTTGGGCACAGAGTACTATTCTAGATATGTTCTGGAACATAGGAGAGAATAAATACTTTTAAATTTTCTATTCTCTGATACAAATTTAATTTTCAATTTAATTCAATAAAAATTTAATAATATTAATACGAATATATTAAATATACTATTTCAAATCAATTTTTATATTTATGTCAAAGTTCATGGATATAATTGTATCTAATATTCAATATTTAAAAGGAATATTGGTAAAGTGTATATAAGTTTTTAAATTTAGTCAAAAAAGTCATTATTATTCTTTTACGTCAAGGTTAATTTTTAATAAGCAAAATAATAAATAGTCATAAAGGAATAAAAAAAACCATGTCAATATATTTAAGTAATCAGTAAAATTTAAAAATCATGTCAGTCAGTTAAAATGTTATTTATTAATAAAATATAATAATTTATCATTAAAATTTTTATTTAAATTATAGTATGCTGTGTCAGTCAAAAGTGATTGAAATGTATAATAAATATTATATTATTTGATTCATTTATTAACTCGTTAGTATCACACCCATTATCTATCCCAAAGTGTTATGTTATGGATACGAAAAAATATTCCGCTCTTAAAATATTATAAACATTCTTGAAATATTATGCACATAACTGTTATATAATGTTATATATTTGATAAGAAAATATTGAAATTGATTAAAATATGGTAGGTTAATTTCACCAGACACTGGCATGCTAGCTGATAATTAATATAATGTTGAATCTAATGCTTTAAAATTGGTATCTAGTATTATTCGTACATATTTAAATTTTCGGCTTACACTTTAGTCTAGGTAAGTAAAATATATAGTTAGTCTAATATATTAACATATTAAAACCAATTTCTCGTGGAAAATAAAAACTCATCAAGGGAATATGTAAAAATAATTTTTAATGTTCTACAAACTTTTGGAATTATAATTGCTTGAGGGATTTGACAAGAATTAACCAATTTTATATATATTCATATTCAAAATTTATCAATTTTATATTTTAACAATTTCAATAATAAGTAGTTCTTTGTTGCGTGTCAGTGGCACAGTACTGGCTACCTAGCGTACTCTTATATCTTTTATTGTACACAAATAAATTCTTCGTTATTATCATTTTTTTTTCCTTAAATACTAACAACTATCATTATAGGGCCTAATCAGATAGCGAAGCTCAAAAATATTATAACTAATTTAAATTAAAGTACAAATATAAAATATAAATTAAATTACATCTAAACTAAACAACATTCTAACATTTAATCCTACCCAGCTCCTCACAATAATATACTAATATTATCTCTGGAACTACTGGTTTAATTTTAATTAATTGTTTGTTGGATAGTTCATTAATCAGGGAAGGCTAATTATCATTTGTGAGAGGCCGAACTCCTCTCATGTTTATTTTCAGATTATTGGGATAACTTGTTGGCCCTAGTAATATTAATTTTTTAACTTATCCGATTTCCGAACATTTAGATTATGTAGAATACGTAATTTTTGTTTCCATAATTGTTCTTTTCTCCGTTCGTTATGTGAGCATTCGTTTTTTTAATAGCTCAGATGTATATTTTGATTAGTTTCTGATGTGACGATGTCTTAGTTCCGTGACCCGAGGGGCGCTGTCCCCGCCTGTGAGCGCACTATTAACAGCGCGGATTTTTTGCCGCCATTTTGAAAGAGGTGGCGAATCAAATAATGGAAAAATGATTTAATCAGCACGACTCCGGGGTTTTTTCGATTCTATAGCATGTGTTTAGAGTGCAGTATTGCGTGTTTCAGCCGTGGAGGGGTGTAGCGTATGTGCAGGCCTGTAGGGGCGCAGGGGGTACGGCTGCGGTCGCAAATTGAAATGAAATTGCATGATTCGCGCATAAAGTCGGCGCCGGCCGCGGCGACGGCGACCTTCTTTCCCTAACGAAGTCCATTTAAGTTTGATTTTGCGACATTCTTTGGACCGATCAAGGTGTAATTATGCGCGATACTTGGTGATAATGTCCGCACTTGAAAGCTTAAATTTTCAACGATTAAAAATATTAGGTCTTAATCTTTTGATTCCTTATGATGAAATATCTTTTTTTAAATATTTTTTGATTATTTATTTTGTTGCTAATCCATAGATTTATTATTTGAACACCATAGAATTTTCAGTGTAATATACAATACTAAATCTATCAACGTTTAACACTAGATTTACCAGACCAGTCGTTTAGACTGGTCGTGCAATTTCAATTCAAAATTCCTACTACATTACACATTTTTTTTTCAGAAATAATGTTATGACTTTTGTAGCTACAATTAGAGAGTACGTTTTATAAACTTAATGTTATTTTATATACATTAGTAACAAATATAATTTTTGTTGTTGACATATATTCAAATCGCTGGTATATCTAGTGTTAATAGCGGCGTAGAATCCTGGTATAATTTCCACTCAAAATTGGCAACCGACAGGAGGTGTAAAAACAACAATGATCTTGCTGTTTGACGGATGTTTAATAAAATACAAAAAACAAAGATGGTCGATCATGGACATAAATATCGTCCAAAAAATTTATTAAATCTTATAATTATTCATAATAATAATAAACTTTGTTGCATATAAAGTATATACAGAATCAAATCAAATAAACATACATATGCAGTACAAATAATAAGTGACTAAACAAGAAGAACCGTAAATTGGGTCCATGGACAAGATAGAGCGAAACAGATAGAGTACTTATGGAAATGACTCGAGACTTGAATTTGAAGGATTAAGTTAATGTCAATTTGTATTTAAATATTACATATGAAATTATCAGAGAATTATGTATAATGTATACGTAATAATTATCTCGTATATAATTCCAAAAAAAAAATACTTATATAAAGATGGTTATATTAATATTTATAGGTAGGTTAGGTTACTTTTGAAAATCTGGTAGTCTAAGAAATACTCTTATAGGTAATCCTAATCTGTACAACGTGAGCGGATACAAGTGTTAAAATTATTGTTTTATTTTCATCGGGAACAAAATACAAATCCTATTTGCAGATGATGCTTTGGTAGTGATAACTATATTAAATTACTTGCCGCCATATTTACACAAAACAGATTATATATATGGTATCAGTCTGAAGAGGAAGTGTAAATTGATGTTATTGTATATGTTCCAAGGGGATGTGTAATGATCGATATATATACTGATGACCTAACATTCAAGTAAAATATTTACTTCAATTGATAAAACGACTGACTTAACATAAATCATTTTTAATTTAAAGAATAATATACGTAACGTTACTATAGGAAGTGTATTTATGAACGTCGTATCCGTTGTAATTAGTTATCCGTAATTATATGAAAGGCTCAGTGGTATTGATGGGAATGAGGCTGTTGCAAAAGATGCCATCAACGCAGTGTTATATAACAACTTATTATTACTACACGCAGGAAGCTTGTCCGATTTCAGAGTATATGTTTAGGATTTGCCTCACCGAGCTATACAATAATAAAAGCATATATGCTATTATCTATTTTGGGAATTCGCCTCACTTAAATAATATTGTACGGCGAAATAAGCCGTCTGCGGGACATGCAGCGGGGGGCGGGCTCGTTGGTGAGTACTGAAGTGCAAGCTCCAGTGCAAGCGAAACTAAACAAAAAATACAAAAACGTAAGTTACTTTAAGTGTTTAAGAATATATATAAAAAAATATTTCTACGTTAAAAATTAAAAATCAACGCACAGCAGTACTTATTATATTATGTTTTATTTTAGGCTTAACAATTTTAACGATATAATAACTGTAACTTTATTTTTAGAAGAAGAGTATTAAATGTATACTCTTCTTCTAAATATGTCACTTACGGGAATAGATGTATACTATAAATCTATTTGTATAAGTAACATGTGATAAAAGTAATATAATTTTATATTAGCTTATTATTTCTCTCAGTGGGAACCAACCTCTCCGGTGTGACATCTTTGGCGGAAATAAAGGAGATAGTCGAGATCGAGTGCTGAATGAGAGCTGCTCGATAATGATAATCAACTGTTGGAGGGGTGGAGGAGGGGGAGGTGGCTATGGGTAGGTTCCGGATGTTGTACAAACGCGATAGAAGGGCTCCCGTAATTGTAAGGGAGGTAAAAATGTTAAATAGATGTACGGCTGGAGATGAAAATGTAAAATAGTTGGTCGGGGTCGGTAAATGTACAACAGCTCTGTAATCCTCTTCCGCGGGCGCACCTGCCGCTCGGCAATGGGTGCTTATTAAAAAAGATATATTAAATATCTGAGCGTTCACATCGAAATGATTCCAATGAAACTTAAAAGAAAAAATAGGAGTTTTGGCGCATATTGGCGGGGTCGGTTGAGTGCTATATATTTTACTTCGTGTATGGTGTAGTCTCATGACGGAATGACCATTTAATCTTGTAATTTACATTAAGATATTGCTCCAAGTGACCACTTAGTAAAAAAAACGAATATATAACCAATATCAAAATTAAAATTCAAAGTTTTTAATCCGCAACGAGGAGGCTAATATTTTGTTTGTTTGGATGCTACTACAAAGGAAATTGGTATACTGTGAAAAGCTGAGATAAAAAAATATATATTATGACTAGGACTTTTCATAGTTGGCCTGGATAGCTAACACCGTTATACCTAACAATAAGTATGCTGCAATGACAGCTGTGGGAACTGTCAGTTCTGTGACTGAAGAGTCCGGGTGTAGTGTGTACCAACCCTGTATAAAAAGTAAATAATAATAATTGTTTAATATTTATTTATTTTTCATCGCTTATAGACGACGACGAAGAGGAAGAAAGAGTAACTAGTACTTAATGTTATTCAACTAAATATATTAAGTACAAATAAATACAAATGAAAATGGCCGCCGCCACAGTGCATAAACTAACCGCTTATAATTAAATGGCATGAATAGTAAAACATACCACGAAAAATTCCAAATCGAATATTGTTGCTGGTACAAACTGACATGCTAGTACTATAGTCAAAAAATAATGATCTAGGTCTTAAGAACCAGTGACTCCTAAGGCAAAAAAGGTGTATGGTGTTGTTTTCATTAAATTGAGACGAGTCTCCGAGATGGGAAAATGATAAGAGGGAATGAACTGAATGAACAACAATACAATAAGGCATTTATTAATTTGTATGTTTGCAATAATGTAACTTAAGAATTTATAAGCGAAGTGATTAATAAGATTTTATTTTATTGTATTTTTTACGAAGCATTCTTGATATTTTCAACAGTTCACGTGTATAATATTACTTATCACTGCTTTTTAGATTTTGAAATGCTATTTCGCTTTGTAGGTGACATATTTGGCACCTATAACTCTCAATTCAGAATAAAGAGCATATTTCTAGCCTACTTCTAGAAATATTACTTCAGGTGAGTTGATCAAACATCTTATGACGGCGTCAGTACCTAATCATGTTTACAAAATTGTATAGTCAGAAGCCATCTCTATTTAGACAGAGGTCTTGGATTCGAATCCCTGAAGTACAGATATTTGTATGTTGAGTAATAATACGAGTCATTGATGTTTATTTTGTATATTACATATTACTATCTATTTTTCTCCGTTATCTAGTATCTATAACAACGGCTCTCAATGATGTTTACTTTGGGCTGATTATTATAGATGTGAGAGTGACATATATTATATATTATGTTATTATATATATTTATGAAAATGATTTATTTACAATTTGATTTTTAACACACCGAGGAAACTGGTCGACTTCTGATAAAATAATAAACAGTATATTTTTAAACATTTCCAGGGGATAATTATTACGGGTGGGGTTGGATTATACAATAGTCATTTTGTTAACGCTTTGTGTAGCGTTTGAAGTACATTTCACGGTACGCTGTAAAGGCGGAATACCGGTAAAGAAATAATAATTCCCGTTTTAAGCACCGAGAGCGGTATATTTCCCCAATGATTAAAGCCGGCTCGCGCCGCTCTCCATTATGCGAACTGTAATCATGAAACTATCCCCACCATGTTAGTACCTAACTTGGGAAAAATAAAACGCGCCAGTAACGGTTACGTTCTCTAATCAAAAGTTAGGGGAACATAACGTTAACGCATCGCACCGGTTTACGGACTCTGGCCGTTGTCGAGTTCACCCACATAATTATTTAAGTTAATGATATACTACACCTTTCTTCCTATAAATTATTTCTTTTTGCAATGCGTTGGAAAGAGACGCTTATATTCAGAAGGGGTAGGGTGTGTAAGGGAGATGTGCAGAGGGGGTGGCTTAAGAGGTGGTCTTTGGATTATTTGGATTATAATATTGAGGCGAGGTTCTCGTTGAAAGACCCAGCTTTTTAATCTTGCTTACCTATGTAGAGGACGCGGGCGGCAGTGTGCCTTAAGAGATACGAGTACCAGTTGTGTATTACAACTATGTACATACAACTATTATATACTGAACATCAATACTCATTACTCATACTTATAATTGATAACTATACATATATTTATTTAATCTATATTGAAAAATAAACAGCATACACATCATGCAAAATATTACAATTTGGTAAAACGACAGCCAAAATAGTTGTCCCTTCAAATGTATGCGCTTCAGTTGACTAAACAATGTGACAAAAGCATCGCTAATAACTTTAATAACTCAGTAATAATTTACGTCGTTTAAGTAGTTTTATGATCATTTGTCATTATTTCCAACAAGAAGAATATTTGCTTATCATATAAGTAAAAGTCTAAAGTGAATAAACTTTAGACTTATTCAATTTACTGAAACGCAAAGATTAAGATAGGATAATTAGGTTTATTAATTTTTAACATCAAATATAAAGCATCTAAAGATGCTTTTATATTTAATATTGTGAATATAATATTAATTTGTTTCTGTATAAATAAACAAACATAGAAACACACAATGACCTGAGAGCAAATATCCGTGTTTATCCACTAACATCTGTCCCGACGGAACTCGAACTGGGGACCCTTAGCCTAGTACCTAGTAAAATGGGGAAAATTAAACTGCAATATATACGATAAAAGAAGAAAACCCTAGTCATGTTGAGCTTAGTACAACTCCAGCAGCGTCAATCTTAATAATAAAACCAAAAATACAATATAAATATTGTTTAATGTACACAAACTATAATAATACAACACAAAGTTGAATAAATGATTTAAGCTTTGACTTTGATAAACTAAAAAAGTTTATCTATTATATAATATTAAAACAAAATAATTTGAAGACCATTTAGCTACACTTAACAATTGACATATAATGTTAGTCACGTGTGTGTGAAATAAAGTGCTTATAATTATTTGTGTATTTTTTACTGTTACCATTAAAATTATTGATCAAACGAACTTACTGAAGTGAAGTTTGATCACAACTATGTGACCAACTTCATTCAAAGTGATTTATGATTTATACAGGAATACTACAACAAGTAAACCATAAATCGCAAAGAATGAAGTTGTCAAACATAATATTAGATTTTCTCTCAAATTGATTTTAAGTAATTGAATTTAATCTCTATAGATTAAAAATACTATATTTTGCGTGAGTTAGTGGTATTAGGTCCACGTTAATAATTGTGATTGTAAGTTTAGAAATAAGAAAGTGGTTTCAGAATTAAAAAACGCATGTTGAAGTTACCATTAAGATAATACTATATGGTCTTATACTATATGGTCTGTTATGGTACTTAGATTCACATAAAACATAAACTTGTCACAACAATACCTCGTACAATACCTTTACTTCATTATTGTGGTATTAGTTATTCTTTAGTTAAGTATTTAGATTTATATTAATCACTGAGAATACGTAGGAGTTATAATTTATGCAAAAAGTTAACAATAATCAATTTAAAATTTTAAAATTTCGTGGTCATTAATATATAGTTAGTTATCAACGGTATTTATACCATGAAACATTTATAACATTTTTTAAGTTCCCTTACTCAAAAACTGAACCTGATGGTAAGTGAAGGTAAGGCTGCAGACGGAAGCGAGCTACCAACCGCCGAACACATCAATGCTGTTAATATTATTGTAATGGCGGCCGACTTTGTTATATACCACCAAATAAACTTATCAGAAAATTGTGTCTACAAAACTGATTACTTTTTAATATTTATGAGACTTGCCAACGTTTGATTACATTAGTACATACAGAAATTACTTGTATATAAAATCATATATTACAAGCAAATACAATCTGAACAAAAAATAATTAAACAAAATACGTCCAGAATTGAGCAGTAACATTTGACAATATTTATTTATTTATAGACTAAAATGTTAACATTACTTGTCAGTGACGAACAGAGTAATAATAGATTTGTGATTGTGATCATGAATCGTTGATGTCACAACATTCTGGTATCGGACAGTTTCGGCTAAAACAGCCTTTCGAAGAGGGGGACTTAACGGAGTAATTCTACTACTACAGGGACATCTGGATGGGACAGTAAGTTAAACTTAGCGAACAGTCGGGAGCAATCTATCATATTATTTAGAATTTTTCACGGAAAACAGATTTAATTTCTGTAATTATTCAATGATAATGAATGATATTTAAAAAGTATTATCACATTCAATTAAGTTACATATAAAACATTTAAGTTTTACATATAAATTATTATATGTTGGTGTTGAGGATGACACCAACTTATTCTACATAATTATATATGACATATCTGCCAAGAGCAAAAAGCTAATAAGAATGATTTAAATATTTATAGCAGGTATATTTTATAATAGAGCGACGTAAGCAAACGGCAGGCACGTGTCGTATGGACTATGTACTTATGAATAGCAGAGATCACATTACCCATTTAATTGTGTCATTAACAGCACGCGTTTGTATGAAAACATGACGTCGTGTACGGGCTACATAGGTACATGAATGGGCTGTGGCTGCGGCGTGTCCACATAGAAACAACTTACGTGTAATGCAATCCACGTGGGTGGAGAAAATTTATTTGTTTGTCTATGTGCTAGTGATGTTATAGTACCAATTGTGATGTATCGATATATATTATACTTATTTTGATTTTTTTAAGAAATTCTGTATACATACTTATTTGTATATAGAAAATATCTTTTTCCTTATCAGTAAAATACATAAGTCTAATTAAAATAGAGAAAGACATAGCGAACAGTTAACTAATGTTGTATAAAGGGCGACCTGGTGATATAACCATCAAACTAGCTCTCCTTACTCCGTGGTTATCCATCAGTTAGTTAAAATTGTTTCTTTCTACTCAACATACACCCACAAAGAAAATCTATCTATTTAGTTATTTTTTTCCAAGTCTTTTGGTGTTAGCTCTTGGCTCTCATCTCACCTGATATTACCATCAGTTTAGTGTGATGGTAAGGCCGAAGATGAAAGTCAGCTAACCATATCATATCTTTTTTAATTTGAATATTTTATTATTAAACATTTTATTTACATGAAATGACAACGACCATCTGCCCTTTTCTACTCGGATCACCTAAATTCAACACTAGTTTTATTCCATGCACAACGAGCTATGATGAAAAATATTTATAAATAGCCACACTATAATTGATTAAAAAATTCATTTTGAATAGAAAAATGCAGATTGATTTTATTCAATAAATTGGTACGATTAACGTGTTGTAGTACTCTTAACTCTCACATAACCCGTATAATGACAGATTTTCTATTGTTTCAGCGTCGACGGCTAAGTCTCCATCCGATTAAGTCTTATTATTTCTAACAAAATGAGAAAAAATGATTCTTTTATTGTACGATTTACTCCGATTTTCGATGTCCCTATTAGTATAATCATTGTTCGGAGATAAGGATAGAGAGATTTAACACGTGATGTGGGATTTGTCTAAAATTATTTGAAAACTGAAGCTTTGTATATATTTTAAGTTTTATTTATACCGACTAAAGTTATTATTAGACCATTAGAAAAAAAGTAATGTTTAATTATATTTTATATCAACAATACGTAAGGTACAAATCATAACTTTTATAATTATGAATATCTATATAAGGAAGAATAATATAAGGCTCTTGGCCTTTAGTTAAATATAAAGTTGATTAGTAATTAGTATTTGTAAATATTTTTAATGTCACGTGTTGCTTATGCTTCTGTCTGTACAGCGGAGTATATAGAGGGGCGGTCCACGGCCTTTTGTCTTAGCTCTCACGCCATATACGAGCGCTATGTAACACTGTATACGAACATTTAGAACATAGTGCTGAGATATAGCTAATTTTGGATTATTTATAGCATACAAACATAGACAATAAATACTAATGGGTAATAATAATAATGTTTCTCACATGTGAGTGTGTCTATTGACTAACCAAAATTGTCTTCGTGATCCACACGTTCCATTTTACGAATTGGCACAGACTTCGCGGTGACTACGCGTCGGTGAAAAGGAGGCGAGGCCGCTGCTGTGATAAAAACTATTGAGCGCGGATTTTACTTTTTTCTAGAATCGATTGTCTTTCTTCTTTGTAAAATATATTATATTAATCGATTTTATTATTGAGGATTGTTTATTTTTACACATATAATGACTACAGACCATAACATTAATGTTAAGACCAAAGCATCGTTAAGTACTTCAGATGTAATGAATTGTTTTATTTTCCATAAACAGGGTAGACAGCATTGGATCAGTTGTTCGTCCTTTACATGTACGCACCTAAACATATTACCAGCTTTTACAAATAGATGTAAATAAAAGTTAATTGTGTCATAAATTGGATTAAAAAAAATAATAATTTTATATTTGTCTCATACAGTACAAAAACTGCTATAATATTAGTGTAATTATAGAAACTATGCATCAATTACACTCGACAGCTACTTCTGTTTAGTTTCATGAACTCGTCGGTTGAATAAAACATGTGTTCTAACCACCAACCACGCAATAGTGGTTTAAACGACACGGTATTTTGATATATATGTGTAGACACACAGTGTGTACTATCCAGCTCACAAAGCATTAAAAAATACTCACTCACAAACGTTTAACACTTAAATTTTGCGAACTCACACATAATTTTAACAAAAACGGTGCTACACAAGGCGCGGATAGTCGACACTGCCGCAATGACACAATAGTAATAATAATATTTTAAGCCTACCTACACAGTTAACATTAATAAGAAATATTATGTGAGGTATGAGCGCGTCGCTGACACACAGCTTTTTTTAAGTTTTTGGGACTGTTTCCAGTGTGTTATAAATACGAGATAATGCTATATATCAACTAAATGTACTCTAAATACTAAATAAACGAACAAATATAAATGACTCGTGAACAAATTGACCACAAACGGTGGTGGTGTCGTTAACCATTTGTACATACACTGCATTCGTAATATTGCTATTTTTCTTTGCTAAGTATATGTTATATATATAGAGAGTCCTTGTCTCATGTCATTTTAATGAAGTTTCTAGAACCACAAATCAAAGCTGCATATAGTATTATACTTACGTAAGTACGGTGAAGTGATATTTATTCATTAGAATTACACAGTGCACTGGGAATGCAACTCTATCATACAGAAGATATAGTTCTGTGCTGTCAGTTATTCTGCTATTCAGAGCGGAGACGAATCCTACAAATATAAGGTCATCAAAATTTATTCTTAACGATGTATCTACACGGGGAAAAGTGTATTTTTTCGTATACTATAATACAGTTCTTACTATAAAGATATATTTAGAAGTTATCACTACTTAATGTTAGTCTATGGGTTATGTTATATATGATTTCAATTTGATTTCAGGCAGGTTCTGTCAATTATATATATGTAAAACATTAGGATTAAGGAGTCACAACAAATGCCATTTACTTTGTGATACTATTTTTTTATTTTTTTACTGCAAAGTGACACAAACTTCTAATGATCACTATCTCTAACATATTAATTGGGTGATCACATACATTACATTTTACATACTTGAGTATACTCGTTATGGCTTGAGGACCCACACGTAACTATTTTACTGTCTTGAATTCTAGCACTACTGAACCCTTTTTCAATTTTTATCTATTACTTGACGAGTTCCAGGTGGATCTTTAGCTCAGATGTTTGTTCAGGAACCATTTTTGCACTGATGTATCTTATGATGTAAATTGCTGCTAAATCTAGAATTTTAGTTGCAATACTTTCTTATTTTCACCTGCATGAGGGCGCAACCTGCCTGTAAAATCCTCAATCGAAATGCATTTAGTCCAGGTACTATTTGACATCGATTCTGTCCTTAATAATAATCATTCTCTGAATATGCCAATTGGGGCTCTGAATGAAACAGCTATAAGATCTTGTTTTAAGAATGTCGTGTAAGAAAATGTGCGAGGTATTTTATCAAAGCAGTCGTGTCTACGTTTGCCCCACGAGCCGACGTAATACCGTAAACGTCCCCTGATCAAAGCCGGCCCCAATACATTTAGCTTCAATATAATTAGATGAATCACGACAGCGTCCGCATTTTCTCCCCGGTAATCATATAAACGCAATATTCTTGCCTTTCATAAGATAAGGCTTCAGCCTGAACTGTTGACTTAATTTAAGCCTTAGGGGAATGTGTTAAGGGTGTCATTAAATATCCCGTTGCCGAGGAATAGTAGGGGTTTTCAGAAGAGAAGATTATTTCCGATCTTGTTAACTTTTGCACTAGGGCTGCTAGACGAGTAACTAGTGCTGGGAGAGTCGTTATCTGGTTTGCCGGATGATTCTTGAACTTTTAAATATTAAATAAACCTGACTCCTCCACTAATATTCATAGAATAATACTGAGTGATATTGAAGAGTATCTATTGAAAACTATAACAACTTCCCACCGCTGGACACAGGTCTTCTTACAAGGAAGCAACATATAAACATATTGGGCCATAACACCCCCACGCTGGCCCTATGTGGCTTGGTGGGTGAAAGCGGTTGACGTATCAACCGCGACCAACGACTTTACGTGCCTTCACAAGTACGGAAAAGTATGATATAACAATTTTTAATTGACCCATCTAGGGACTAATCATGGCTTAGACTGGCAACTGGTTCTTGTAGTCGAAACACAGCGTGAATTGGTGGCATTTAGAAAATGAGCATTGAAGGAAAAATACAATAAGAATTAGTCTTTGACATAATTGTTCTGCTCTCTCTCTCTCTCTCTCTCTCTGTGCGCGTCTGTAGTTTAATTATATTTTATTTTATTATTTCTTCAGTGTTTTATCTTATCGAAAACATTCAAATTCCACACAAGTAGTTTTCTGTACAGAATTAATGTACGTGAACTGACATTAGCAGACAATAATTAAATAACCTCTTTACCAGGTTTAACTCTAGCGCTATTTCACGAGATAAATTATTTATTTTTGGTGTGATAAAGAAACGATACAAAAATCATTGTCCATCTATTTATCAATTAATATAATTATCTCATAAAAATTGGAAACTATGTGCCTTACAAATCCTGCGTCAGTTTTATAAAAATATTCGTAATTAATATGAATACTTACTAATGACTGCCGTATGCGCACTTCCGGGGGGGAAAGCCTTAAATGGAAATGTAATTTATATGTAGTATATTCTACTCAATAAATAAGCAAATTATTATTTACTTTTTTATCTAATCTGATTGATATTTCGTGAATACTAAATGTATTCACAGCTTCGCCCTTCTGCTGCAGTTATGGCGATACACAAACAAATGTAGGGACAGCCCTCGTCACCACTTATCGTGTTAGGGGCCTTGTTCAATGTAATTTGATAATTCGTGCGGACGACGCCATTTTGTCATTCGCCCCTCACATGTTCTAGATTCTTATTATGTTATGTGACTGTGATAAAAAGCCAATATTTATTATATTATTTCATTTTCTAACTTTATTAAGGCGATTTTCCTTTGCGGCCCGAAGAAGTTACCTGTAATAATTGTGTAGAGGTTGACATTTTCATTCATATAAAAGAGAGAAAAAAAGAGAGTGACAAAACTTGCTGCCTTTGTTATCCATTCTTTTTCGCGATCGATTATGTCTTGCGATCTCCTGAGCATAACGCGGCTCATCAAATTACAATTAGGTTTTGCTCAAGATAAATAATTCAAAAACATTAAGTTAGTTGAGATGTTTTTTGTCATGAGAGTATGTGACTTAATAAATATATCCCGTAATATATGATCCTAAGCGGTAAGCATGTGTGTAGAAGTCTTGTTCATTTACACAGTGTTTTGACTCTTTCTTTCCAACTTAAAATGTCATTCGAACGATCGTGACAAATAAAATGACTATAAGTAAGAAGCTGTGTGTAAGAGTTACATAATATACGATATTTATTCTCAAAAAGGAATTTATCCCTTATTTATCAACTTTACGAACTCTTGATTACGTAAAACTAGTGGAGGCTTGCCTATGAATAATTCATATTATGCCTTCAACGTACAAGTACAGTCTTACTTGTTACGTATACATCGGGAGCCTATTTCATATTTATTTATCAATTGTTTTTATTCATCTACACGAAAAATTAACCATATGTAATCCACAAACTTCCTTAATAGTTATTTAATTTAAAATGTTTTGCTACGATTATCTACGAATTTTCGTAGCGTTTGTAGCGGTCGTAGCATGTAAAATAGCGACGTTGAAATTTAGTACAAATTATATCACTGGTAATTTATTTGTTAGCAAAGTTAGTGCAAGGAATTATAAAATTAAATAATATTCCTTCACTGACGCCAATGACTAAGCATTAATGTACCATCATACACTATGTGGAATAACGCTTGTATCTACAGATATCTGAGATAAACTCGCAGATATCTGTAGATACAAGTGTTATTCCACAAAAAATTCTCAATAAATTATGTTTATATAATTATACTAGAAATTTAAATTTATATTTTATAGATGGACAACTAAAAATAGCATAGTCAAACTTCATATAGCATTTGACGACAACTCAATTAACATTCTCGAGTAAATGAAAATAAATCCGTAACTGTCCAAAAATCTACTTCAAAACTGTTAGATAATAAGAGTTGTGACCGAATTAGAATGTCTGGGTGTTTTCAATTAGCTTAGTAATTGTCTTAGTCTATACTGGGTTAGATGAGACTAGTTGTGCATCGTTAATTGAGATTGAAACTTAAACTATTTGACTTCTCATAACTGTGCTGTTATTTTTAATAATAACATCACATTAAATTGCATAAGTATATTTTTATAGAGACATATTTCATAGACATATTTCATATACACCGGTGTGGTATAATTACGACATTTCACTAAGTCCTATTGAGTATACACGACGGTGAATCAAATGCACTCAGCGCGTCCCCAGAGAAAGGGGGCGGAGGGGAGGGTTCGCAATTTTCATATATTTTTACATCGCACAAAACACTCATTACGAGATGCATTTCCTAACGAACGAGATGAGCGCGGACGCAATGCGCTTATGTACCACCACGTGGCACCACGTGGACAGGGAGTTAGTTGCTATAAAATATTATTAGAATACAACAGGTACCTTTTATATCATGTAGGTACTACTGCCTATACACAAATTTAAAGACTTGGAAAATCAAACAAAATTTATTGAAAACAGACTACTATAAAGTTCAGGAATATTTAAAAATGGCAATTTCAATAAACTTAAGGTGTAATCAAACTGAATTGAAACTTAATCAAACCAGAAATGACGATACGTATCGATGTATAAAATATTACACTGTAAAATAAAAAAAAATGTTTGTGATACTAATACATAATGACATAGGTAATTTGTAAATGTCATTATAAATACTAAAGGCTGAGTGTTTCTTGCGCCGTTTCTTCTCTGCAGCTACTAATTCGTCCAATTAACCCTACCACCGTAGGGTTAATTGGAATGCATACTAGTGTTAGTTCAAATTTTAAAATAATTTATTTAATATATAATTAAATTCTATAACTTGGACAATTTGTAGGTACCCGGTAAATAATCACTTAAAGTTATTTCTATTACCTTTAAGTACTTTTATTTTATTTTTCTCATACATATTCCATGTAAAGAACTTAGTAAATGAGTCTATTTAAATAAAGATATTATGACTTTGACTTTGAGGTATAAATATACCTCCCGTGGGTAATCTTCGCTCGCAATAAAAGTTAAAGGGAACAGACGATTTTCTTATTATTTATTCAAAATAGACTCAATATATCTTAAAGACATATATTTCAATTTATTATTAAGTATACAAGGGCAGTATGTTGCATTCTGCTCTAGCAATACGAGCACGTGGACTCCTACTACGGACCATAGCACATGCCTAAATCCGTTTAATCCCTTTAATAAGTCGTCATTTTAATTCTTTCATCCCACCTGGCGCTTACACAAACAATAAAATGAATTGTGTCAGCCTGGTTTCTTCGGAATATCAAATAAAATCATTGAAACTTTACAAAAATTAGTCTAGACTACCGACTACCTAATTAAGGTCTATTTTACAATAAACAGGTAACTCATAAAATAACTTTTCTAAATTTTTAAAAATTGGACCGAAGTGTTATAAGAAGTAAAATAATTAAATATATATATCTGAATGAAAGAAAAAGATATCTGCGTCCAGGAACAAGTAACAAGATATTACAAGTACCTCTAATTTACTAATTTAGTTTACGATTTCTTTAAATTAAAATTAACTAAGTAAAGACCAGTTGTGGAGAGTGTTATTAGTCGTGTGGACTGTAATGTCATGATTAACAATTGATTTAAGCTTTACTTACAATAATTTACCTTATTTATTTATTTATCTCAACACTGTTTCCTTATTTTATCTTATAACTATTAAAACGAGTATCGAATCATTATAATACAACGCGAAGGTTTAAATTTAATCTTAATTTTAAAATTAAATCTTTTATTTTCACCACGAATAAAAACGGATTAACGTTGAACTAATTCTTCGTTGATACCCTGCTAAGTCACATAGTCACGTGGTTACCTTAATCTATAAAAGCGGTATTGCATTTTTATTGACTTTTCATTAAACTGCCAAAATACGGTACAGTCTCCCGAGCTATAAGTTTCTACAAAAATGGCCGGGTACATAGCTGAAGTCTTTGTCTATAGGTAACAACGTAGTTCCGCCCCGTAATGATGTCCTCCCGTTAATGACGACGAGGGGTCTCCCTCTCCCTCCACCGCCCCAGCCTGTAAGCCGCCCAGACCATCATCAGCCCCGCACAATGACATTAGTGAGAATAGTGTTCTCAGAAGAAGCTGACTCCTCAGTCCTACATTAGCGGAGAGATGACGTACTATTGGACGCGATATTATGAAATATATTAATTATAACATCATTTCTTTGTAGGAAACAAACATATCAATTAATGGATCATATTTTTAAGAGTTCTTGGATATCAATCTAACTCTGTCTACATCGAAACGTCACTTTTCTCAGATCATTATGTGGGAGTTGAAGTCTTAACCCGAAAAAATGACATGACAGTATAGACAAAACATTTCTCGAGTATCTTGTGCTACGCGTGCTGATGGCAAGTGAAAATGAGGCCAATGATAGAAGCGAACTTCACCCGGATTCCTCAACCACAGAGGGAGTAGCTATCTTATCATTTACGTTATTATAATGGCGGCAGACTGAGGTACGGCTAGTGGACTTAGAACAGCCTTACCACTAAACAAACCAAGCAGAAAAATTTGCATCCACTGGGAATTAAGCCTCCAGATCTGAAGTGGCCACAGCCACTGGAGTACAAAGACGATTAATGAGGCGGTTAGGTTACTTATAAATCCTCGTACTGGTAAAAATTTCCCTTTAGAATCTGGCGACAACTAAAACACACAAAAACCTGGGCTCAAGATCTAGTCAGTTGCATTTTTCCATACAAGCACGATCTAAGTTTGTATGATTGTACGTACGACGTATTGGCACGTCACTACAACTAGCAGGCCTACCAAAAGGAGAAGTTTCCGAACTTGTTTTCGAAATTTCGAACTAAGATAAACTAATAGAAGCGCTGTTTTATTAAAAAGAGTGAAATGTCAGTATTGTTTATCTCGCTTCAACATGTTTTTTGGAGTTGGTGCAAAATGATTTATATATGATTAGAAAAGAGAATACTTGAATTTAATTTTCCTTTGATCATTAATGTTGTTAAGTCGGTCTTTAAACTTAATAGGGGTGTGAGTTTATAAAGTTTATCTAAAACGAATTCTTTCGCTTCGCCTCTCGTCGCTTTAAGTAGGACATAGTTTTTAAACTGGCGGCACGACTAGGCGTTTAGGCTAAGAGTCAGTAATATGAGAAGTGTAGCCGCGGGATATTGTTATTAAAACGACCGAGGGCCCCTTTCAGCGGCCCAACACAGACATTAATTTTCCTAATGTTTTTCCAGTATGGTGGAGTACAACGCAGCCATTTGTAAAGGAACTGCGTTTGTAGTGAGCTTATGTAATAGTTCGTCTCTTTTTTAAAGATGGGGTATGATACCTATCGATATTATATTTTAACAATAACTTCATTTGTGTTCAAAATTAGTGATTTTAAATTATTTCACTGTCACAAGATTGTCTAGTTTGTACGAATTATTCAGAAAGTGTTTTGTTTTATGTGAAATTTTGAATCTACATCTAAGTAGGTACGATTGACGTTTTGATTCTTCCTATACACAGCCTAAGAACCTCTAAAGACGCGTAAATGCTAACACCTTATGACCATTTTCTCTATGAAGTAATTCCACATTCATGAATTTATATATGCACATACAGACAGGCGGTAATATTTGCTCGTCACGAACGAGCGGCGGATTCGAACCCGAAGTGTGTTCACGAGTATATGTCAATACATTACATTACCACGTGTAGCAGCATTTTATATTTATGAATTTATGAATTTTATGGTTACTTTTTATTTGTTATTATATCGTTTTTATAACTAATTTAAAATAGAAGAGTAATGCCAAATGCAAATGACAAAGTACAGGTTCTCTTTCATAAAAAATTAGGTACAAAATAACTACATTAATTTCTGGTATAGACAGCAAGTACTGGCTGAAGAAGTCAATACTGGAGAATAGAGGTTTATTATTACTAACATTCCAGTACTATAGCAATTCCATTATGTTGACAACCCTGTGACGTAAAGTGGGGAAATGCTAATAATTATGAAAAACGAGCTTCATAGGCCACGAGGACCGAGGTGATCAAAATACTTTACATAAATTACATTTCATTGATTAGAATTTTGACAGGATGCAGCAAACTAAATAGACACTTATTCAGTGTTAGATTAAACGATTTATAGGTACTGCGAACAGGAGTGTGAAACACCAACGCACGTCCTATGTAACTGCGGAGCTAAGCATTTAACATCCCTTCATCTGGTAAAATACATCATTGACATTGAGGCTGAGAGAATTCTAAAATAAACAAGTGTAGATATAAATTTATTTTTATAAATGTAATCCAGCAAACTTTCGCATCTTGAACGAAGCCACAAGTCGTTCAATTGACTTATGATTTCGTCCCTCGTCTCATTACGTATTCACGACTTTCTCGAACATTCTTATTTACATACATGACTTTTGTTGTCAACAGCACATCAAAGTCGACAATTGCAAAGAGAACTCACTCTTATGACAGTGGAAAAGAGTGGTAAACTCCGTAACGTATTTCAAACTTTCAAAGATGTGAGTATTTATGGATGTTTCTGTTGAAAATTTACTGTGTTCAAGTCCCACGAGCTACGTTTGTATCTAAATGCAATTTTAAAGTTTTCATATTTTTGAATTTTATTAATAGCGATAGGATTTCAAACCAAATGTCCACAATCAGTCAATTCATCGATTGCTTATTTTTGAAGGTTTTAAGTAAACACATGTAAGAGTAATTCGTAAATAAAAATGTTATTAGTATGTTATTAGTATTCGTAGATACTATTAACTTTTCCTCATTAATATATGTTTATCTAATTTCCGTTAATTAAACATATATGATGAATGAACGATAGACAATAGAAATGTTAATCATTTGCAAAAGACATCAACGCATACACTTATAGTTAAGATTATTCCATAATATAAACACGTGGTGGTAAACATCAGCTTTCTTGGCAATCTTTGCCGAATATAAATGTTGACGAACGAAACTGTACTAATATTGCTAGATATGAACCCTTAGTTTATAACCCATGTATCTCTGTTTTATTCGTGCAAAATTTTTCAAAACACTAAATTCTTACTTTGTTAAGTCAAGAACAGCTTGTTCAATAATCTTAGCCACGACTCACCTTCAATCAAATTCATTATTATTTTTACACCTTAATAAAATCAAAATAAATAAATACGAAAATAATTAAAGAGAATCTCGACACTGAAATGCGGCAGGCACACTTCAGCTGGGGGCTGTGGGCTGTGCACACCGCAGTGGTGCCGTAACGAGGTCCAATTTTCAAAGAAAAGTTCTCATTTCAATAACACCCCTCCATTCCGGTCCTCTCCCCGGGGTGGTCAGGGAGGCTTTGATCTCGGCCCTTCGTTAGCCGCACCGTAATAACGTGAAAGCGAAATGAGAAAACATCAGAAGATCACTCGAATCAGATGACAATACAGGCTCTTGGGCGGCCTTATGTACCGCGACACATAGCCGCGGTATTAAAGGCGCTTATTTACTTAAGGAAATAGAGAGGAAGGCACGCAACAATAACTATGACAGTGGAAAATTTTAATAAAAGCTGTTTATATATAAGTATGCACCATTTAATAAAACGTTACCAAAGCCTGGTGGTAGAGGTATTATACCTTTATTTACTGCTCTATGGAACAGTACCAATTAAAACAGATCCCGTAAATTGCTGTAAAATTGTACTTCTTCATAGTATTCTGTGTTATATATATTAAATTGTATTATGATTATTAATATTTTTTAATCAATTCTCATGTTATGGGAAGGACAAGCCTTGCTGAGTTATATATGTATATATGGTAATGTTAATATTTTAAGATATACAAAAATCTCTACTTTTAATTTGTAAATAGTACATATGCATATATTTGGGCTTTGTTATTAGTGTTCTTTCTAGAAGAATTTGTAAATAATAATAAAACTAGTTACTCCACTTGATAAAGCTCAAATAGGTTGAGACGAAACGTATCTTGTCTCTCTTTTTTTATTCCGACATAAATCTGTTTCAATATTTATTACGCAAAAAAATTAGGAAATCAGAAATCTTTACAAACAGATTTGGCATCGAGTGGCAGAAGTATCAAATTATTATTTTCATAATAAATATGCTATAATAACTTCAAAGAATAGATCAGTTTAAACCTTTAAATGTCAAAGCTATCTTTTCAAAATCTTTCGATAAGTGTCACTTTAATAAAAAAGAATCACTAAGTATCTTATGAATGCACGATGGTGGCGTTGACAATGGTGCTTTGATGTGTTTATTGTGTGTCGACGTGTGTCCGCCCACGGGCCGGTGCGGGCGCGGGGGCGGGGGCGGGGACGGAGGCGGGGGCGGGCGGCCGCAAACACCGGCACGTAAACACACAGCTTCATCAATGCTTACGCTTCTAGAACGTTGAGAGACCATGAAGTGACGACTCTTTGAGATACTTGTAAATATAATAATGGATCACCTTACTCGCATTAATTGGTAATATCCATATTTATGTAATAGGTTTTGACGCTGTATTTATTACAATACTTGCAACCACTTAAAGATAGAAGATGAACTAATGCTAGTTCTATCAGATCATATGGTTACCCTAGTTGTCCTACAACTGACGAGTCATGTCACCTATATTCCCAGACCAACAATACCTTTGCGATTTCCGCGATTGTCGACAATGATGCATTCATCGTCATTATAATATTTTAAATCTATTTATCAACTTGAAGACGGACGAGAGGAGTCTCGTCCATGTATGCGAATTTCACTTTCAATTAAGGTGACATTTTAACTCAATAAGTACGTTATAATTTTCACACTTATTGCTTTTTGTTATGGAAAAAACAAGTAGACACACATATTTAAGGATGTACTAGAATATAAAACATAGGCTGAGATATACGGGTGAGTCCAAAATTTTTTTTTTTATGTCTATTTGATGTACCTACATGATGTCTTTATTATATTGTTTTCTTCTGTTTGTGTCAGTTCGTTAATAATCCGTAACTAATAGACAATTAAATAGTAATGTTAAATTGTATATTATTTGCGGATTAACTGACATGTATTGTCGTAGATTTCAGTTCTCTATGTTGGAAGATCTTCATCATTTCATTAGTTAAAAAGTGTAGTTTTAAAATTATAAACGTTTTAGGTTCAGATTTCTTGGAGATATCAAGCAACTTATATTTAAAAAGTGTAAACCAATTCAAACCATCGTTTTTTGAGGTTAAATTGTTTCATTTTAAATATATGTTTTATATAGATCCCACTCTCGATCGGGGACAGACATGAGACAGATGCAGCGAATGTGTCCAGGCACTCGCCTATTAGGGAGATATTATTTTTGTTTCAGACAACTATAACGTTCAAACATAGCCTATGTATTCAAACATGTAGTGTAAAAAGCATGGCAAATAAAATTATCTTGTACTGTAGGACCGTTATATGTTAAAACAACCAACCACAGTAGAAGCACCATGCTCTAGATCACAAGTCAACGGGATCAAACTGTCGTGGTGGATCACGTTGCCATTTGTCCAAGTCACGGATTTAAACTTTTAGAGCAATACCTAAACGTGCGCGACTCTCTGTGTGAGGCGAAGCAGCAACACGTCACACTTACTGCGAAGACCGGATCTACACTCGTCGCGCTATACCAGGTGCAAGTACGTACCTGGACGCTTCTCTCCTTCACGACACGACTCGCCTGTGCCGAGGTCTGAGCTAATAGAGGCACCCTCAGGTTTGTAGCTGGCCTAGTGCGGGTACTTAACACACATCCTAAGAATTTCATCACGCATGGTGTTCGCATGTTTCCTCACGATGATTTCCCTTGACGTGCATATGAATTCAAAATTTGAAAACACATTGGTACGTGTTGGGGCTGGAACCGCTGTCTCTCGCATCTCGGAAGACAATAACCTTACGCTTCATATAACTTAGTTGTACTGTCTACTCTACTACTCTATTGATTGTAAACTCAGAAAATGCAAGTTTTACGTCCACAGTACATTGAATTCCATGTTCCGATCTGATCTCTTGTATCCAATTCTCGGGTTGTTCAGCCCACTCGGCTGGGCGGCGATTTGCGATTTCCCGGAGAGTACTTGGTTCTAGGGCCCTCACCGTAACCGGGCGCCCTCGCTGGAGGAGCCTTCAGCGCTCTTTAATCGGCCGTCGTCTTCACGCTTCCTCCCAATCATTGTTTATACTTGTTTTTATTTTAAGTTTTATAGTTTAGATCGAAACTATGCTGAAGATTAAACTTGTAATTATTAACGATTGAAGAGTATCTAGAGTAAATGTCAGTTAAGATTTACTATTTTTTGTATCAATTATCTATTATAGATTTTTTTTGGTAGATATACAGCCGAAGGCAACGACTATGTACATAACTCAACATAAAATATTTTATAATTTATTTAATTTAACAGCAGCTAAGTAATAGAGTACGATAAAGTAATAACTAATGATGCTTGTGGAATTACAAATTGAATTTAGATAAATGTCGCAGTATAAATAAATAGTCTGAAGTATCTTTCTATTAGAAATCAGGATTCAATTTAGATACAAACTATACATAAATAAATATAAGTATTAATAGTGATAAAAAATATGATATTTAATTTATTAAATATTACAGAATGTGTAAATGATCATATTATATTTAAGATATGTTAATAAATACTTCTCGGGTTTTAAAGATCGCTATTTTGCGCTTAAAATAATATATTACAAGATAAAACAAGTTATATTCATTCGCTCCATTTCTGACGAGATATTGATCTGAAATTGTAAATATCTGCATTGAACGATTTTTATTTTACAAAATACCGTTTTGTACAAATTTTAACAGGCTAGCTTAGCCTTTTATCTTACTTTATGGCTAATTATGATAAGACTGAAGAAGGAAGCGATGTACACCTGGATTCCTCGACCACAGAGAACTAGCTTTGTTACCTCCAACTGCCGGAGTACAACACTGTTTACATTTTTGTTATGGCGGCAGACTTGGGTAATATGGTGGGAGCTAGCCAACGGCATTTGAAACAGCCCTACCACCAACTAAACTGAGTAGCAAATTTCTGCTCCCAATAGGAATTGAACCCCGGACCTCCAGATCTGAAGTAGGTGGTCTGAACTAAACCAACAAACCAAATAGAGAAAGGTCGAGAGTATATGTTAAGCTGTCACATTATATTAAATTGTGAGAACTATCTATCTCATGTGTTATCACAATAATTACGATGTTGTCGCTCACAGGAAAAAGGTCAAAACATGACACAATACATAACACAAGAAAAGAAATATATTAAATATCAGGGGTGCTCAACGTTTTCTTGTACATAAACAGCTGCTGATTTCCATATCCATTAAGCAGGCACACCCCTGACAGGACACAAAACGCTTACTTTCCAATTCCATAAGTAAACGCATTGCCAGTGATTGAATGGTTCGTTTGCTTCTATCGCTCGTATCGCTTCATTTCTGCTGACTTATGTGCTCCTATTTTATTTACACTTTGATGTCGATTTTCTATGGCATACGCAAGGTGTTATGTGAACATTCTCTGTTATTTAATTCCTTATTTGGAAATATAATCTAATGATTGAAGCAAGATTTGAACTTTATCAACTTTTATTTAAATATTTTTTAAGCACATATAAAATATAAATATCTTTTGTTACTAGTTCCAACTCCTCACACAAAAAGAAACGCCCTAACTGATCATGTGATTTACCTATGTAGGAAGGCCTGTGCCTAGCTGTGCGAGGTTTGTAGGTTGTTATACGAGTTCAGTTTCAGTTTCCGTTTGTGCCTAATGACTCCTACAACGACTACTACCTGACTGACTCTTGACTACCGCAATAATTATAACAACTAAATAAAATAGTGTTAGGCATAGTAACGGAAAATTCAGGCTTGAAAAAGAAAAGGTGTGGAAACAAAAAGAAATGAAATATATGGAACATCCGAAAGACATAGATGAGAAAATAAATTTACTGTTAAACTAGTAAATAACCTAGGTCTGGTTTTCTTCTATTCCTAATATTAACTTCATCATTCTTCTAAGTCTATGCGGGAAAATCCAATCAAATTCCATGAGTAGATATAGGGTACACTAGAGTACCCTACTTTGCTTAAAGTATATGATTTTTTCATATATTTATTATAAAAAAATATTAACCTTAACTTTTAAACTAGATACGATAAATACAAAGATAGTGTACCAACATCATCCGACAAAGAGAGCCGCCTCACAAGGCACGCTGGCATGTAATCGGCTCAGCCAGCTTTGGCCGTAATCACATCTTGTCAACAGCCGATGCCGGGAACCCCGATTGGCAATAAACTCAATTACTGCATTACTACGACCCTCGAGACTCCGCTCCCGACCTACGAGTACCTATTTATGCATTGCATGTAGGAGACATGTTACTACGTATATTTTTTCAAAGGTGATATACATAAGATACACATACACAGATATTACCCTAATACACAAAGCAGAGTCTTAAGAGGATAATATTGAATACGTGTGTGTTGCCAGTGATGGCGTGGTTCAAAGACTCAGAGGGCAATGGGACGGATGGGAAGGACAGTGTTTCTCTGCGTAATTAAATTAGAAATGATGAGATCCGCAAGAGGACTAGTATAGCCGACGTAGCGCGATGAACTGCGAGCCTGAAGTGGTAGTGGACTGGGCAAATAGCACTGACTGCCATTGGAACAGAAAGGCCCTCGTGTGGCGGCTGCGTACCGGGAAACGCAGCGTTGGTAGGCCTCCCACAAGGAGGACCGACTACGATTTGATTATGTTAGCGCGAAACCGCTGAATTCAGGTAGCGTATTACTGCTCGGTTTGAAGATCTTTGGGGAGGCCTATATCCGGCAATGAGCGTCTCTCGGTTAATATGATGATAATGATGTGTATCAATTATAGGCTTGGTATTTCATTATTATCCTGAAAACCTGTTGTCTTTTATTAGAAATTGTCTTAGTCTTTTTACTTACGCTCAGTCCTATGAGCGTCCATTAAACGAAAAAATACCAATTTCAGTTAATTGCCAAGAAAAACGTGTTAGTATTTTTAGTTCAATGTTTAAAATAAAAAAATGAAAACATTATAATGATTGACGTTATTGAAATAGTTTATTATATCATTAACATTTTATAAAGAAGAGCTATGCATTGTTAACTATACTAGTAACACTCGGCGTTCGGTGTTGCCAGCACGGTCTATTGATCACAATAAAAATATTTATCCCGTCGACAAATTTTCCTATCAGCACTTCATTTGGAGCACAATGCGCTCACACAATGGTAATCACTCACATGAATATCCCATTATATTCAAAGTAGGTAACCCGAACACCGACACAATAACACCCTTCAAATCATTTATTTAGTTGTAACAATTTTTACATCAGTACAAATTGAACTTTAAACGGTTACAATAAAGTTAACATCTAAGACAGGTGTAAGTTTTTTAAAGCCGTCAGTCCTCATGAGAAGGGAACGGCTCTCGTTATGTGATTGTTGCGTGCCGTAGGAGCTGATAATGCTGTAATTATGTGATCGTCCAATTTAACAGCTTTGTGATACAACGTTCGGGCGGTTGAGGCGTTCATTGGAGCTGCTGTCACTTTGACAAGCTGATTGATTCTATCTTGTTTAGGAGTACGGCGTCATTTGATGGAGATAAAACAAATTATCAAGACATCAGACATTTTTAGATTGTTTTCTTCATATAGTAAGGTTGTGTGGAAGTTATATATAAAGTATTTTTTACGATTTATATACACCTAGTACCTGTATTTCTTATTTTTCATTCCACTGGCGTTAAGTATAGTAGACATTATATAACTACATATATATAGGTGATTCAAAATACCATTATATTGTCTAAAAGAGTGTGTTATTGCTTTCCTTCAAAATATAATCAACGAATATATCTAGAATGATTGATCAAAATGACTCAAGGAATCAGCTAAATTAAAAATCTAATGTCAGCATACTTATATTATACTTATATTGAATTTCCCTCGAAATAAATCAATGTTGCTCTACAACCAATACGGAAAAGAGGTCGTGACAGGATTAGAAACGTTTATTTACCGACATTTTAATATTATTACCAGCGGACACAAAGAGAAAACACCCCATGGAATTAAAATGCTTATCACGAACACCATTGTGGAGGGTTCTATTATGTAAATAACTAAATACAATAATTTGTGTCGCACAAAACTGTCATGTATGTAATAATAAGGAGCTTGTCAGCCGCCCACCGCGGCCTGTTCCTGTTAGGACGTGTCACCGTCGCCGAGGTGTCGGATCGCGCGATAACTTCATATAAAATGTTGTAATAACAACAAAACAGTCGTGCCTGTTATCGCATTACACGTAAACAACTGTGGCGTGACGCGCGATCTAAATGGGAATGCATTGTTGATTATTATCAGAATATTTGAAGGCATTTTTTGTCATGTTTTGATTTTAACTTAAAGAGAATTTGTATTGTTGTTTATATGTTCTGTTGGTGTAAATTTTATTGTAAACAAAATGTTATTATTGTATTTTCTTAACTTGAAAAGTATATATTAATTAGTTTTTCAGTTCTCTCATACAAGCTTTAGTAACGCTTACGTTGACTTAGATATCAAAAGTGTAGGTGATTAATATCCTAATTGAATTTTTTATATAACTCTTCCAAATTGTAGTTATACATAGTCACAAGCTATTAACCAAACACATATTATACTTAGGTATACCTTATTTTCTATTTACTTTTATTATAACTATATCGTACCTGTACCTAGCCACTGATGCCATTAAATGTAATTAGCTGTGGAAGAAACGATCGTTTTGATCAGATTTTACTATTGTAAATAAGAACTGAATATTGATTACATTGTTTGATTTTTTTGAGGAATTTAAATATTATTTTTATTCTTAATTCTTGTAAAAAAGAGTATAAAACATAAAAGAAATGATTAAAATTAGTTAAGCCGTTTTTAGTTTTAACGAGACTAACGAACTAGTCTAGTATCATGAAAGGTAAAGATAGCCTTTAAACTGATAATAAAAAAATAACTGAAAATCATAATAAAAACTAAGTTATTGGACTTATTACGTGTATTAAAATTTCAGGAAAATCGTAGCAGATTACAGGTGTGTCATGTACAGCCGTAGCACGTAGTAGCGCTACGATTAAATCCTTGCTACGGCTGCTAAGTCGTAACAAGACCAAAGATACGTAGGTGTTTGCATACCTTTATTATTTATTTTTTATTCCTTACTAGGTCCACACATTCAACTTTGTATCACCCATAAACTGCCACAAAAGCCATCAAAGTGGCATGTCGGTTCGACGATTTACCATACTAAAGTACTAATTAACAATTAATTTTATTAAACTTTTATTTGGGATTATGGGTAATTTTTTTATTTTCGAAACATGCTTGTATTAAATTGAACAAAACAATATAAAAATTATTCAGGTCTGTTAACCCGCGTTGAGATTTAGCTAGACTAATCAACAGCTTACATTTAATGATTGAAAAAGTTTATATAATATTATATTAACTGATTAAACAATAGAGCTATCGAGAACGTCGGCGAACTCTACTATAAAAATAGAAAGACAAAATCTTACTGTTTTGTGTTATGGTAAACTATCTTAATAACTTGATTAAGAAATGGACTTAGAATTTTAGAACATAAAAACATCATCATTAATGAAAGCTGTGTTTTTACAATAGTAAAACATAACTATACGAATAAATTATATTTTTTTTTATATTGATTTAATAGGTAGATATTCAAAGTCAAAGTCAAAGTCAAAAATAACTTTATTTAAATAGACTTATTTACTAAGCTCTTTTAAATCGTCACAACAGGGAATATGTATAAGAAAATAAATAAATATAATTATAAAGGCAATACTCATAATTTTACTGGGTATCAACCGGGCATTTACTAATTGTCCCAGTTATAGTATTTCAATATGTACTAAATAAATTGTTAGTTTTAATTTTAAAATAATACTTATTTTAAAATTAAAAATAACACTAGTATGCATATTCCCAATCAACCCTACTACCGCTTCGACGAATTAGTAGCTGCAGAGAAGAAGCGGCGCAAGAAACTCTCAGCCTTTAGTATTTATAATGACATTTACAAATCAATTATGTCATTATGTATTAGTATTATAAACATATACATGTTTTGTTTTACAGTGCATTAAAAAATATATTTTTAAATATTGCAAAATATAATAAATAAGTGCAGAGAAGCAAATTATAGTGGCCACAAATTTTTATCTTTAAAATAATCTTCTACCTTGTAATACCCCTTTTTCATCAAACAACTTTTAATAGTTGACTTAAATTTATGCAGAGGCAATTCAATAAAACTTTGTGGTATCATATTGTACATTTTTATACTTATTTCTATAAAACAATTACCGGTCTTATGCAGTCTGTGGCTTGGAAAGGCGAGCTTATGCTTATTTCTGGTGTTGAAGCTATGGCAGTCTGAATTTCTAAGAAAAGAACCACTGTATTTACGTACATACATAATACAATCAAAAATGTATTGAGACGCCACGGTTAGTATGTTAATTTCCTTAAATAATTCTTTTAGCGAGTCACGTGGTCTAAGGTTGTATATTGCACGAATGGCTCTCTTTTGAAGTACAAAGATCGTCTGTATGTCAGCAGCGGAGCCCCACAACAGTAGACCATACGACATTAAGCTGTGAAAATAGCTGAAATAAACTAATCTCGCCGTTTCCACATCAGTAAGCCGTCTTATTTTTCGAACTGCATGCGCAGCTGAACTTAATCTTCCTGCCAGAGCCGTAATATGTGGGCCCCATTGTAGTTTGGAATCTATAGTAATTCCAAGAAATGTTGTAGAATTAATTATTTCTATTGGTTCCTCATTTATCTTAATACAAATATTGACCCGCCTTACATTAGGCATACTAAATTTAATACACTTGGTTTTCTTAGAGTTTAAAACAAGATTATTAGCCGTGAACCAGTGTAGGACTTGAGAAAGAGTACTATTTACCTCGTCAGATACGTCCTTGCGTCTGTCGGTTTTGAAAATCAAAGAAGTGTCATCAGCAAACAAAACTATTTCACAGAGGTCTTTAGCAAAATAAGGCAGGTCATTAATGTAAATTAGAAATAATAAGGGGCCCAATATGGAGCCCTGGGGCACTCCCATATACAGAGGCGCGCCGGAAGAATTAGTGCCATTTATGTTAACTTTTTGTATTCGACCAGTAAGATACGATTCTATAAGGCGTAGCGAATTATCTGAAGCACCATAATGTTTCAATTTTACTAATAGAATCTGATGATCCACCATGATATTATTGACAATGTTTTTGGTAACATAATAATTGGTACACTATTGCCTATGTATTTCTCTTCCTCTTTTTATATTGGTTGGTGCACGATAAAGATATATTCTATTTTAAAATTGATCGCATGTATATTAATTCATTACACCTTTAATTTTTTTCAAATCTAACTCATATCGATTACCATGGTTATTAAGGAATCAATAAGACAACCAATTATAAAAGTAAAACGAGCGGATATTAGAACAATCAAGTACTCGAAGACGAATCAATTTAAAAACAAAGTAATGCGATACGTTTGCAAACACTAATACCCTTTCGATTGGTATCGATGCATCAAAACAATCAGCGGGAAGTATTGAGTGACTCGCTCGGCTTTTCAATCGATACTCGACACCTGTCAATTAGTGAGCTGTCACAACTGGCTGTCAGTGGCCGATAGAATTAATACAATCAAAGAAACGGTCATTTGTGCGCAGCTGCAGGTAAGGTCTTTGTTGGGGATGGCTGCTGAATCATCCCGATAGTTTTGTCGGCTTTGGGGTATTGTGTGGACAATGCCTATTGTGCGGTTGTATTGATGTCGCATCGAGATGGCAACACTCAGATAGTAAGGCGACAGCACGTCTTGAGAGGTGGCGAAAAAAACAATGGGTGTTTACGTAAACGAGATGTTCATTCAATTGTGTTGGGAAGGTGATCGGTTTTTTGCTGATTCTTATAGAAAATACTTTCATTAATACTGTGAGATTGTTAAACATTACGGTTATTTGATGAAAGTTGTCTTTTCTAACTACAGCGATGACTGAAGTCTATTATTTAATTAGTAATTATTTAATTTGAATTTATAAATAATAAATCAACATATCGCCCGTTTATTAATTGCACTTTTCTAAACAAAATAGGATGACATTTTGTAAGTAAAGTTTGTAGTCATTTAGGTTTTTTTACACATTTTACTTGACGTACATACTTTGAATGTACTATAGAATGAATTTAAAATGAAAACTGTCTGTCAATTTCATTACTATTAGACTAGACTGAGATTTAGACTGAACTACCAGATTTATTTTAACCTTCAACGATATTATAAATTAATCTTTATATATTTAAATAATCTTCCTTACTATCTATGCACCTGTTTCAGAGGAAGCAACTCTCCAGAACACATTTTAATCTCATCCACTTTTACACTTAAACAATTTTCAAAGTTACCTTCATTTTTCAATGTGTTTTAACGATTATATGTGTTAAGTTGTGTATAGATTTTCGTTCTATGGCGTAGCTCATTATCTTTTTAAGAAAAGAAAAGGTTATAATTAATTGTTTGAAAACGGTACGCTGTAAAAGCACCTTGCCACGCGGACTATACAACAAGTAATATTATAATTATTGGTTTTTCAGGTCGTCCTCATACAATATTTTAAATATAAAATAAGTTATTATAAATTGAATTAGAAAAAATATATAATAAGTAAATAAACCAATTTATCTTCATTGCATCATTAACTTCGAGACGTGTTGTATGTATTCTGCATCTTTTGGTCCATTTTTTAACTGATTGAACTCACTTTTGAGATTCAATAAGGAATGTAAATAAAAAAATACGTAACATAATCATAAGTATGCCAACGTATACCTCCAGACCCTGAGGCGATCTCGACGATCAAATAATAGCCACAAAGCACGATTGCGTTACAACCAGTACTAGACGCCATTTTAATTGCAATCGCCGTGTCGGGTCTGAAACACATACCAAATCTTCTGCACAGCTCTACAGAACCTTATGGTTTGAGTAAATAGGTTAAAAATCCCGTAATGATTAAGTACTAAGAACGCGGTGACGCAATCGCGACCCAAAGCCGCAGGCTGAGTGAAAATACGAGTGGAGAATTGAGCCGCGCGTAATTTTGAGTTTCTTTTCGTGAAAACTCGCGCTGCGATTGGCGGGGAGCGGTGGAGGGGGCACACGCCGCGCTCTGATTGGTCGCAGCCACAAAAAACGCAGCTTTGTGCCGACTCCGGCGATTTATTCACGACTATTAGTTATGGTTGGGTGAGCGGACGCTCTTACCGCTTGTAGGGTTGGGTAGTGACGACGTAGATATCGAAAGTTGATTATTACATTAAGTTAAATGATGATATAGAAATATATTTGAAGATTCAAAGTTGACATGCAGTAATTTTGAGAAATAAACTTATTTATTGACAATAGATTATTGTATACTTATTATTAGAAATAAATAAATAAAATAAATTAATTAGACATCATAATCTCTTTTCTAATTATCTATTATTTATTATATTTATTGTATATATTTGGAAGATCTGAGGTCATATGTTTTTTATATCCCTGTGTGATAAGGTCTCCAGATATAAATAAATAAATAAATGTATGGGATACCAACGTGTGCCGGCCAGCTAGTGTAATATAAATAAGTCTTTGAGGACTTTCTTCTTGTAGCTCTTAGTTGTAACAAAGTAAAGTATAAGCATTGGTAAAGTTATATTTCACCTCTTTACATTTAATTCATGACACCTTTCAAATATAACATAACCCACTTCAGTTATCGACAAAGTGCACTGTTTATCGACATAATGTTAGTTGTCATGTCCGTGTTTACTATTCCCGAGGTGTATAATGGGACCAGTGGCAGTTGGCAGTTACCATCTCAATCATCCCACCTTTTACTTACGGCCAGAGAGAGACGGCGATACTTACCCTTAGGAAAAAGAGGAACAGTCGATACGCATTCAAACTTAACGCGCATTGAAACGTATGAAATACCAACGCTTTGCCACGGAATTATATGCTTTGTATTATTGAGCTCTATGATAGAGTTTGCTTTGAGCATCCGATAGTTGGAATTGTCATCGCAATATTTAGCATGTATATTTTCTTTAGATATGAATGCAAATAGTAATGGCGCATTTTTATTTGAAATGTTTATATAGAGGGGTTGTGTGTAGGGGCGGCAGCGGCGGGTAAATAGGGCCGCCATTTTGTGAAGTTGTACCGTCAGCAAAAGAAACGATATTAGGAACAGCACTCGAGGTAGGGTTAGGAGTGGGTCGCTAAGTGAAAGCCACTGCGAGTGCTCCGGGCTGATTGAGCCGTTCGTTCATCTTCTATATTGAGCTGTGATTGTAATCGTTTTGCGTGAACGGTTCCTAAGTCGAGTGGTATCGATTGGTCGCGGTATGCGGGAGCATTGAGTGGCTTTGGATCTCTGTCAGGTACTTTCACGGGTTCTTTCGTTTGCAATATGTTGGAGAGAGTTTAAAAGGATTCATATACTACATGCTATCTTTTAATGTTCATGAACGCAATAAACGCTTTGACTTTGACTTACAATATCCAAAACTTTCAAAGTAATTAAATAATAATAACATTATTCGTACCTTCATATTTATTGGAATATAGTTCAATTATTTAAATCTTCTTTTTAAAAGGGTTGTCTCATATATAAGGTTCTTATGAGCATGAAAAATATATGATTATAATTATGATCGTGATAGCACTAAAGCATCCGATCATCAACCCAAAGATCCCGTTACTACAATGTCTATTGACGCGTGTACGAGTACAGTAACATTGTTATAGAGACATATTTCATTCTATGGCGTTGCTCAATGCTATTAGGAAATGTTTCTTGAGATTAGACGCCTTTATTTTTATAACATGTACCATTTATAGCTTTAATGATACACTGTAAGAGTTCATTACCCAATGAACAATACAACTAATACACCGAAATTATAGTTACTTTATTTCCATATAATGACAATAAAAAAATATAATATTTCTCACATTCACACCAATTAAGAATTCTAAATTAAGCACAATTAAGAGCTTGTGTTTGGAGAAAGAGCTTGGCTTTAAGATAATGCAGAAATATGGATAGTTATACAAACATCCATGACTCGTGAACAAATACTCGTACTCATCATATCTGCCCCTGCCGGTATTCGAACCCGAGACCTCGGGCTAATTAGGCAGGGGTACCACTCGGCCAAAGGGCCGTCTTATATCAGATTTCTTTATATAATAATTATTGGCAGTTATAAATCTACAGAGTCCTACATCTAAAGAGTTGTATACGTAATGTACCCGTCGTGATCATGAAATTTCAGTATCTGGTCATAAATAAAGCATACTAGCTACGGGCGGTAAGTCAGAATAGTTGATGTCTCACATCTGAGTGATAACAGAGGCAAAGAGATAAGTTTAAACATCATAATACTGGAAGTATTCTACAGGATAATATAGGTAATTAAGAATTAGTGGTTAGTAAACTAGAAAATATTAATCAATCATTGGAACGATCGATGAGATCTCTGAAACGAGTTTGTTTGCAGAGAGGATGAAGATTATTAACTCATTGAGTTTGTCTATTCTTATTAATACAAAGGTCTAAGCAATTTTATTTAACCAAAAAGTTCTTGACTTCAGAACCCTACAAAATCATAAGTAATTCAATTTAAGAAGATATCCACGTAAGATTATTATTTAGAGTCACAGCACCAACTACAATAAATAATTATAAATAGTTGGCACCTGTGACTAATGATTATCTTTATGTGTTTAGTGTTGAAGTCGGTGTTTACTTTTTTTTTGGCAAGAGATGATATTTTATTTCAAAAGTGAGGCCCATCAAATTACCAATCAAGTTGTGTTATGTTGTAACAATACTTTTCGTCACAATAACAACACCGGAAATCTTGAAATCGCTTTATTACCTATTACCGTTCAACAAATCTAATAAAATAAATATTTCCTCCTTCACATTGGCTTATTATGCATCGTAGCCATAAGAAGAAATAAATATGGTTAATAAATAAATAAACAGGTTTGGTCACTACAGAACCTACCCTATTTATTATATGTGGGTGGGTAATCATCATTGTTAAAGAATATATGACTACACCATCTGATGATAAGCAGAAGGTGTCCAAAAACGAAGATAGTGCAGTATGTGGCCTATTTCCTAAGTCAACTCCATCTCCTGCTAAAGGCTAGATTTCACAACTCTTTTAAAGGATTCCATGTTTCATGACGGATGTGAAACGTGCATGAAGAGTGAGAATACGTCTAAAAAATAACACGATAAAAAGTGTGATGTTGTTAGGATACGTCATTAATATTTTGAGTTTTGAATGTCAATTTCATTCAAGAACATTCCTTTCATGCGCGTGTTCACATTTATAGTAAGATTTGATGTTTCTAGTATCTTGTATGTTATTATACTAGGTACCTCTTTATTTAACACGTCAAACATACATACGGCCCCTGTAATGGTATCTAACCGTAACCTACTACGCGGTTTCTACAATGTAAAAGTTAAGCAAAAACATTATGTTGACACCATACGAGACACGCCCTCACACTCCTGTAATTTGCTTTATTATAATAATAAACTATCTATAAGTACCTACATGTAACGTAGTTGATTTTATCCATAAATAAATCAATATAATAATTTCAAAGCACTGGCGAGCTTATTCCGCGCAGGAACACAGTACTACAGAGTAGTGATAATTGCGCTATCTTATACAAGGTAGAGATACATTATATACCCAAGATGGGTACTTAAACTTCAAGTGAAAACCCAGTATGTCTTACACGCCGTATGTCGGACACTCACTCCATAGGCTGACTTGTAAAAACCTTGATTTAAAAGAATGTTTCAAAACGTACATAGTTTTTGTGATAAATTTAATAATAGTGGTTGCAGTGACGACGTGTGACGACGTGACGTGTTGTTTGATCGGCGAACGTGTACAACAGCTCTGCCAGTCAATAGAGCGAGCGCTGCGAGCGGCGGAGTGGCCGGTCGCCGCTCATTAGCAACTTGTCCAAACTCGTTATAAGTTGATACCACCCGCCCAACTTGGCCTCGCCCACGCTACCCTGGCTTCTCTTGGGGTATGTTCAGAAGAATTGAAAACGACTTGTACATTTCATTAGAGTAATCTAAACACTGAAAATTATTGCAATATGGAGTTGATTAGACTCTTTTTGGAAAACCAAATGCTATGCCAGGGGCCACAGTTTTTAATGGATATATAATAAAAAGTTTAAGTCAAGACAATAAGAAACATTATGATTGTATGATGGAGGGGTACAAACCCGCGACTATCAACTATCTTGGTGACTGCACTAACCACTGGTCTTTAGAGGACTTAATCAAGTTGGAGGAGTCTTTCAGCAAAACCTATATTACACTATATTTTTAGCAAAACTTATATATACTATACTATATTTAGTTGGGTGGTGCATTGTAATGTAGCAACACTTTTTTCTGGTTTTTAAATTTCAATAAATCTGTTGCGCTGATAGAAAATATGGTATAGTAATTTTAGTTGTTCCTTTAGTGAGAACTCGACCTTACCCAGCAGTGGCCTGGGCCGCGGCTCCGTTCGTGATTGACTCTCTCGCCTCAGGTGGTCGGATCAAGTCATTTAGCGTTGGAATATTGACTGGTTTCAGGGCTGACAAAAGGAAGGATCTAAATAATATTGAGTTTTCAGTTTTAATATAATGGTATTTAATTCTACTTTATATAGGAGGGTCCCTGATTGGTGAAGATCTTGCTCTTTGCAGAAGATCTCAACCAAATAACACTTCTTTCATTTAAGGCGTATATTCTGTGAAAATAAGTCACCCAACATAAAATCACCATCCCACTAAGCAACCAAAGACGTGGTTATCATTTACACACGCAAACACAATAACAGTGTCCATAGAATAGATTGATGACGTATGCATAAGCCACGTCGGGATAACACACACGTCGTCAATCTGCAGATGTTCTTTAAATTTAATAATATTTTTGTATTTTTAATACTTCCAAAACAAAAGGCATTAAAATCTAATCGTGTCTTCTAAAACAAGTGACAACCAACATCCAAAAATGTAATCACCCCTTGCTACAGTTCAATTGTGTTACAGAATCCGTGAGAAATTATGGTATTATACAAAAGTTATTTTGTTAATGAGGTGCCTTCGCCCGGGGCGGCGCGTGACTCTGTGACTGTCGCCGCCCCCGCCCCCGCCCCCGCCCCCACCCCGGCAGCCCGTCGCCCGGCAAACTCGAAAATTATTTTATATCATAATGTATTGGCGATAATCTGACTGCCTGCCGCCATACGTACAGGATGCTCACATTTCTGTCACTGTTTCATTTTGTCTGGGCTCGAGCCGTAGTGGTCTATATGAATAAGTTATAAAAGCAACATTCGCCATGGTTGGCCCCAGCTCAGTCAAACAGGAAACTGTTCATATATTTATTTTGTTATATAGGACAGCCTGTACCCAGCTGTGGGGCGAATATCAATGGTTGATTAGGGGCAGGTACCTTAACAGAGATATATTGTTCTGTTGTGTGCTAAACTAATACTCACCGAATTACCTTGAACTGATATGGATTTCTATAGGAATCAATAAATATAAATAAACGTGCACTGCCTTTGCGTGTTAATACTAGTTGACCCGGTTCACGCTCTATCACCAAGGTACCTACAACATGCATAAACACTATATATTAAAAGTTTTACACAAAAGCGGATAGGAATGACAGTTTTAAATAGCGGCACAGTCAGTAAGACAATTGTGCATATTAAAGTACCAATCTTCAATCTTTACTTTTTAGCTTTTCTTTCGGATCATCGGTAATTTTATGTGGTCCAAAATAGCGAAAAAAACGAAATAAAATTACTTTATCTTTAATCCTGTCCATCCTAAGGTTACCTGGAAGAGATTGCGATAAGGTCGCCATTTCTACAAAATTAGTTAACTGCCCCCTATGTATTTCTCTTCTTGAATTGGCTGATATACAATATATCTATTCTATTCTATTCTAAAATTTCATTATTCAATAAATTTTTTTTAGTAATCTACCGAAAAATAATGTGTTAAATTGGAAGCAGCATGTTACAATTTACATTTTTTCGACAGTTTACAATATCGCGAGATAGAACGAAAACAAAGCTATGTTCCATTAGACCTGATGGCTGGCCGCTGACCAAAGGGCCGTCAAACATAAGCTGCGTCAAAGCGTGATAAAAATCTCAAGCTCGGTAACTTTCCCAAATTTAAGGGAATTTCTAAGATTTTTTTTAATGTTACCCTATTGCTGAGCCAATCGTTTTCTGCTGATTTCTCAGTCCGGACATGACAAGCTTTCTGTACTAACTCTCCCGTAATAGTCTACGCCGGTCCCCACAACAGAGCGGTTGTTCCCCCGTGTTTTGATGTCAGTACCAGAGACCAGTGATCTTCTTTGAAATAATTGTTTTCTCAATATGTTTTGATTCCACCCATTTTCTATTTTTAAACCACTTAGATAGTCCGCTATAACAGCACTGTTTGAGAATTACTGAGAATTACTGAATTATTAAAAATATGTTTAATGACAGTTGGTAAGCGCGGTTGTCTCTGACCTGCCTATTCCCATCGCTGGGACGATTAGATATCTCATAAGATAGTTATTGTAATTTATAACTAAATTTGATATTTTCATTAATGTTAATAATGCTGCTAATCTTATGATCCACAATTTTGGTGATGCTCTCTTCGATTTAATTTCCTTTTAGATTAATTTTACTTTTGTATTGGAATGGTTAATTAAATTAGGTATATTAAAGTTATATCTTTGACTTTATCTTATTAATTGATTTAATTACATACTAAGTATGTTACTATGTTACTTTAGATTATATTTGATGTCAATTCCCTACTACACTCCGAAGACGAGTACCTTGATGCATGTGTATGAAGTAGACTTAGCCAGTATTTCACAACAGGTAACCACGATCAGTTGACCTGATAAGAATATACGAGGACCATTATTGTGACCCAAAGTTTATATACATCTTTAGAGAGAGCATTAACAAAAGTCACCTGTCAACAACTGTCAGTATTATCAATCAGCAATAAAGCACCCTGTGACGTGGTTTGATTGACGATATCGTGTCGTCGCGCGACCTCTCGTTAGCGACGGCTGCTAGTAATGAGAGGGCTACCAACCTCCCCGCTTGGAATGCTCTCCCCTCCCCTCTCCTTCCCGCGTCCCGTGAGATTTGTTCATGAACTGTGCCGTGATTGTACTGTTGACATTATTGGTAGTTAATAACAAAGATTAGAAGGTGTCACACAAGCGAACAGTCTATAGTCTCAATAGTAGTTATATTTGACAGAGAATAAGGTGTACTAAAAAGACAATACTCACTGTATTATAACGATTTCATTTGGAACATTACCATCAAAAACTATTAAAACCCGTTGGAGATAGGCGTAAAATGTTAGTAACGATGTTCGTGTTAATTATATTGTTACTTGTCTATTACAAGCTAATGAACTTTCCAAACCTTATTTGATTTACGGCTCCCATTTCGCACATTACATTGAAGGTAAGAGAACCTCACATATTACTGTATTAGTTTGAGCTCGCACGATTCTAAAAAGACGTAAGTGCATCTCTCCTGGCTAGATCATAAATATATGGAAATAGTATTAATGAATCAAATAGCTTTTATAACCTATTGGTAGTCAATTTTGAGTCACTTTAGATATTTCATGTCTCAGTGACAATAACACAATAATAAAAATATCTTATTAGGTAACTCGAAATTTTTGACTTTGAAACAAATAATCGTGTTTAGAGGTGGGAATTGAATCCGCGGCCTCTTACAATGCTGCTCGATGCTCGACTGCTCTGACCGCGGAGCTGCCCAAGCCTTTTAAAAATCGTTTACATCGTATGCTTACGTGTTTTTCGCAATGTTAATAACATTTTGTTTTAATATCGGAACGAGTATTTTGATCAATTGGGTCATTACTTTTAAAATAAAGTCTGATATTTCAATAATTTGAAATTTTTTTTTTGTAAATTATCGAAGTATTCTAAGTCAGTATTTGTAGTGGTCTATGGTAATTAAGTTGTTGTTGTTGTTGATTTTAGGCTTAGCCTGGCATTACTTGGAGTTTGGGGTGCGGGAAGATCGTTACGAAAATAAATCTGAATTTTTGGAATCCGTTGAAAGACTATCGAGAGATGATGCTTTCATGGATCATAACTAACCATGTCGTGGAGGGTTTTTATATATCAAGGACAGCGATATAGTAGTCTTGATCTTACGGTAATCCCTGACGATTACTGTAGCCTAAATATGTTAAACATCAAGGGTGCTACTCATCACGAACAAAAAAAAGGTAGCACATGAGACTAAGAGGAGGTTCTACCGCTCTACCTACCTCCCGATTACAAAAACAAAGCAACTTCCACCATGGTCCACCTTCCCTAGGTGGGTCGAGCTCTTCTGAGCTTCTGAAGGCTCGTTACACTACTGGCTCCAGTTGTTACAACTCTTGTCTTCGTCCATTAAGGTTTGCCTTAATCTAATAAATATTACATTCTTATGCAATATTTATACGAACTATTAATACTTATAAAAGTAAGGCTAGCAAGCTTTTTCTGTTTGCTTTAAACTAACCTTTTTTATTACACACCTTCTCATTTGATTGTGATACATTTCTGAAAACACCACCAGCCAACCGAATGATTATCTACTCACAGATCACAATATCTCATAGTCACTTCTATTATCTTAAAAAAACCAAAAACAGGGTTTATTATTTAATTGAAAGGTTATTAATGTAAAAAATGCTCATGATGGTTCGTTTTAAACAAATTTCACTTTAGGTCGATATGAATGTTAGAGTATTTTGAAGAAGTGCTTTGTAAACTAATGCTGCTGGTGGTATGTCTCTACAATACTGTGGATTCCCATTAGTATTAAGCGGGTTGTAAGTATCGAGTTAGGTACCACGTTGCTATTGACTTATCACTTACGTGCTACAATAAAACTCTAATTATGTTTCAATAATTCTAATGGAACCAAATAGAAACGGCTCCGGCTTAAACCGAGTCTAATCTTTAAGATAATTTTGCATAATGAATGAGCTTCATTATTTAATGATTTAAATTTTGTTTTAAAAGTCAATAGAAATAAAAACTAGCAGATATCGCTACTCATTGCTAGAATTTATTGAGACACGATTTACTACTGGGGACTACGAGTCAATATAAAACTAATTTTCCGGATTGAACGGCATGATAGGTTAAACCGACATCTACAAGACTATTAATCAATTGGAGAAATTAACAAAATTATACATTTGAATGATTGTTCAATCACTATTCCAATCATTGTTAAAATAACGAAACCTCTCCCGCTAAATTGATTTTAAATTGCTTTCATTGGTAATTAAGGAACATTGTTAGAATTAAACAATTACTTGGTCACGAAGTGAAAGCCCAATCGATTTAATTAGGGCTTCCCACGCTCGCTCCACATCTAATTTGTAATCCAGGCTGTGATTGGCCGGCGGGCTGCGGCGGGCTAATCGCGGCCCGTGATTGGCCGCCGCATCACCGAAACACTAATTACAGAACGTTATTGGCTAGCCAGAAACAATCGTCATGAAATATGGCTGACTGACGGCAGAAGTTTTATTGTTTTATGCTAGTGGGCCACCGCTAGGATAAAACCAGTAGCAATGGCGGTTTTAGTTTTGACGGTCGCTGTTACAATTAAATAAATGTTACTTTCTTAGAGTATTAATATAAAAACATCTTAGCTTAATATCTTAAGCTCGGTGGTGGTGCCTATTAGATTTTGTGTTTTATCAAATATAATATTCTGGCAGTATTCCCACAGCAGTACCTAACGGGTTGAAGTGGTAAGTTCCTTGGCTTTCTTTTCATAGATAAGTATCTACTAACTACTGAATAATATTAATAATGTTTCATCTTTTACTCTATTAAGTATTTGTTAATTTAAGTAAAGGCATAAGTAAAGGATTATTTGAATAATCAACCGATATTATATTAGATCCGTATCCGAAACTAGGTGTCTTAAATTTAAGTAAAGAGATGATGAGCTATTTTTAATATAGTTATTATTAGGAATAGATTTATTTTTAGAACATCTAAAGCAGGAAAGTAGGCAGTTTAGCTATGATCGTGTAGTTTATTGATTTATTATCGTCGACAACGTTGCGTTGATATTAAAAAAGTATTACGGGGATTAAGTAGTGACGAAAGTATTTAAAGTAATACAATATTTCATATTTTAATAAACTGTAGTCGTTTGTACGAAAACTCTTACAGACTGTTATGGAGACTGTGGTTTATATGAGATGTAGATAAATAATTTAGTCGATTCTTTGGTTTTTGAAAGAAGAAATAATTTCATGTATGTTATCATTTAAGCTAAATGCTATAAAGAAAATAATTAATGAAAATAATTTAAATTTAATGCTATAATCGTATATAATATAATATGTATTCCCAATATGTAAATAAATTATAACAAGCCTTAACGGGAAAATGTACGATTACACTCCGGAGACAGTCATATGCAAATAATGACGGGAAAATGAATGAAATTTATTTACCATTAATGTATTTTCTCTGTGCAACTGTTGCTCTGTTGATGTCTTATACTTGGGTAAACAATTACAGGATTTGACCTTAATTGTAGCCGTTAAAGATTATATTAAAATTATTAGGACTAGGACGTAACATAGTTCATACTAGTTGTAGAGAATGAAACTCTCACGTCTGCTTTGTGAGCGTATCATTTTCAAACTGATAGTAAAACAAAATGTATATATTTCAAAAACAAAGAAAAAATATAAAAATACGAATATCAAATATAGAATTATACGAAAACTCGACAGTCCGCAACGCTAGTTTTAATACTATTCATACATTTGTTAGTGCACTATCTCGTCTCTGTTTTATCTAATTTCATATATTTACACCTACCCTAAAGTTGAATGGTAGAAACCGCTTTTTATCCATATGTTTTTTGTTCTATCTCATATCCTTGTGCAGTAAAGAGTTATCTATCTATCTGTAAAGTCTTACCCAAATATGATAAGTGTTAACTTGCTAACATAATTTTATGAATTAAAATGATTGCTATACCTGTGTGTTAGTTTGTACTAGTCAAACTGACTCTTCAAGTCCACATCCGTCCACACCAGTAAAATCTATAGTGGGCGACGTGGCGATGAAAAGAGCTCTACCAATTAATTTTCATAATATGCTCATGTAATTAACATAGCTAAGGTACCCCCCCCCCCTTCTTTCGGTGGGGGGATGGGGACGGAGGGGGCAGCTACGCCTTGCAACTTAGGTTTTTTAATCAACCGCCCTCTGTCATTAGTATTCCGCATAATGGAGAGCGAACCCTCGCCCACAAGCAACCACACACACACACACACAGATATCCTTAATGCGCTTACCAAGTCGAATTTTTTTTTATATGAAACTTTTAAAAATACCCACCTCTAAGATGTAGGTTTCTTATTTAGGCTTAATTCAATTTTGCAGTAAACTTATATCTTGGCATAGTCTGAAAAAGTTACTTACGAGACAATTTTTTAAATATATTAAGTCTCGACATATTTATATATAATAAATATGTATATTATAAGAATTCATGTCTATTCCTAAAGCAGGTCTTCTGGTAGAAATTTCGTTACAATTTATTTCATTAAAACCATTTATGTGTATATAAATAATAATAGCAGTGAGCATGGAAATAAGTATATATGTACCTACACAAAGTTATAAGTTATTTATACTACAGGCTGTTCATATTTTCTATTATGAAAGTATAGATATTTAAAAAAATGTTTTAGTTATTATTTTGTTTTAACAAAATGACAAAAAATATACAAATTCAAAGTCAAAACCAAAATATCTTTATTTAAATAGACTCGTCATAAAAGGGAACATGTATTAGAAAAATAAATAAATATAATTAAATGTATTGCACTAGTAACAGTGACAACTTTAAGTAGTTTCTAACCGGGTAATACCCAAATTTTAATTAGTCTAAAATTAAAACTAACACAATATTCATATTCCCAACTAACCCTACCACCGCTTTAACGAATTAGTAGCTGCAGAGAAGAAGCGGCTCCAGAAACTCTCAGCATTTAGTATTTGTAATGACATTTACAAATTATCTATGTCATTTTGTATAAGTATTACAAACATAATTTTTGTTTTACTGTGTGATAATTTATACATTGGTATGTATCGTTATTTTTAGTTTGATGAAGTTTCATTTCAGTTTAATTACAGCGGAAGTTTATTTAAATTGCATTTTTAAATAGTTCACGCATTATCACATAAATATTCATGAACTTTCTAGTAGCCTTTTTTCACTAAATTTGGCTTGATATAGTATTTCAATTTGTGTATTGGCAGTGGACTGACTTGTTTTATAACGTTGGAACAGCAAGTTAATTAAATATTTGTAGACGTACAAGGTATATTGAGCTATAGTCAATATATTAATTTCTTTAAATAAATCCCAAAGCGACACGTGGCTTGAGTCCGTAAATGGCACGCGCATTACATTTTTGTAAAAATAAAAATATCTTCAATGCCAGCAACCGTGCCCCACAATATCAAGCCATATGATATAACACTGTGGAAATAGCTAAAGTATACAAGTCTTGCTGTTTCAACATCACATAAAGACCTGATTTTCTTAACAGCGTAAGCAGCTGAACTTAGTCTTCGAGAGAGGAATGAAATATGAGGATACCATTGCATGGAAGATATCATGAAAGATATTTGAACTGAGGTGTAGAATTTGTGAAGTTAAGGCTTGTGGAATCATGGCGTGTGTAGCTTGGCTCTACATATTACATAACTTTTAGATAATGCGAGCCAAATGATCTCATCTTAGCTACATTTTATATGATAACGATTTTTTGGGCGATTAATTACTTAAATCTATTCATGGACGTATATTTTGTAGATAGAAGTAACAATTAATTTAGCTGGATAAATAGTATAATGTCCATTACATTTACCTACGTACATTTAATTTATTATTATTAAACTATTCTTAAAAACGGCATAAATATATAAACAGTTTGTCCGTTTTTATTTTACCAAAAATATGAATAATTTGACATAGATGGGATTGGATGGATTAGGTGGGACTCCCCTTATGGCCAATTCCGAGCTTCAAAGTCGATTAAGCATAATATTTTGAAGTTATATAAAGTCAAACGTATAATTGAGAACTTCTCAGCAAATAGGTAGGGTTTTTAAAAGTAGCCATCTTATAAACATAAAATTACGTCATCTGTCTTTTTCTGGTCGGGTTGTACCTGTTGTATGAAAGAGCAGTACTGAACTACGGGGCCAATGCCTAGTAGTGAATGTGAAGAGATCTTTTTTTTGTATAATTTGTTTGTTTAATTTATTCTTTTACAATATCTTTTATATAATATAGCGTCATTAGCGGTTAATGTGTTTGACCTAATTTTGCACTGTCTATAACCTATTTTAATGGATTCGCTCAGTACTAACACACATTCTTCATCAAAATTGAAAAATTGAAAGGAAACTCCTGTCTCAGTTCAGATCTTGGTAGGCAATTGCTGGATTAATTGAGGAAGTTCTCCAAAGGTACATCAGTGCAGAAATATCGGGAACTGAGAAACAAAAAGGTACATTGTATAAATAAACGTTCATGTTCATTAAAGTTGATAACAATAGAAGGTACTTAACTACATCACTTATTAAACTAAAGGATGAGCATTAATCTGTAAAAATAATTACACTTTACGTTTCACATCAGTAAAGTACGTTGCATGCATCGTTTAACTTAACATCTGTCATCGTTACAACAAAGAATGCATCCCACTTGCAGTGACGTCACTGATCAAAGGTGGTATATGCATGCGCACGATACATGCTTCACTTGCATACTACTTATCTATTGGTATATTTAAGGGACATACCACGCGTGCGTCTTTAGCGTAACAGGCCAGCTGATGAGTCATAGGGTATTATAAGAAACAGAGCCTACTTTGAGAAATCTGTGTCCTAATAATGTACATAAGCCTTAAGTAACAATCCTCCTTAGTATCAGGCATATTAAGGCAGTTTTTGGACTGGAAGGTGGAGGTGGCTAGCGCAGTACTTGTGGCGAATGCTGCGCTAGCTATCTGCTCATATAGACTCCTAGCTCATATCATATAGACTCCTCCTCTTGCTTATACCATCAGGCACTATCGAGAACTCCAATCAGTAAAACTTTTAAATTAAGTTTTAGCTAAAGAAATAGCTGATAATTATTTTTTAAAGCGTTTTATTAATTTACTGTATTGTTAATGAGCATCTTACTTCCACACTTCAGTATCAAAATGAAAACAAAGTATCGTAAAAATTACATCGTCCAAAAATAACAAAACAGTATAAGCTACTAAGCCAAATAGAATAAACATTTATAGGACAAATGGCAAATATTCCAACATTCGGCAAAGAACAAGAAAGAATCGCGTAAATAGGACCAGAAATTTCTACGTAATCGGTTGATATACCAACCAAATTTAGAAATACCTCTTGTTTGAAGTCGGTTAATAATAATTTACATTTTTCAAACAGCTATCAAGTAATTTTTTAAGCATTCTCACACCATTTCACTTTACTGTTGTTTAAAATTTGTTTTTAGTAAATCAAATATCGTTTGGTAGATTATCGTTAAAACATAGCCCCGTTGAAGAATGTTTTGTATTTTGGAGACGAAAACATAAGTAGGGTGTCCAACTAAATTATGATATTTTCTTGCATTCCTATTAACATATTATTCATCAAATTATGTAGTTCATTGGATTTTTAAACTTACGTAAAACTAATTTCGGAAGGTTACTATGACAACTACCGACGAGATATTGGAATTCTACTAGTGGCGGGAGTGTAAGACGTGGGCCATACATAGCTCTGACACCTCTTATTTTGCAAAACAAAAATTGTATTTATTACGCCAGATAAGAATTCCGTATGACGTAATAATATTAACATAACTTTGTAAGTAAAATTATCAAACTAATTAAAGTTTTGTGATTTTGTTTACGCTAGTGTATCACGTGCCTAAATGTATGCAGCGAGCGAGTGCAGTCGAGATTCAAAAATGTTTGTCTTTTTAATGTTTTGGAGTTACTTTTAGTTTTGTTCACTATTTTTCTTCACCATTTTACTGTGGTAAGGTTCTTAGATCAAAGTTAGATGGATGACCTTCAGTATTGGCGACTTGCATGCCTGTTTGTCATTGGTTTAAACTACAGGAATGGCTGTAGAAAAAATATGAAATATGTGATACGTGCCTTTAAAATATGAAGGTTGCCCTTCATCAGAGGTATACCTACGACAGTCTGATACAATATCAAATTAGTAGCATACAAGTATAATATGCGCTAACATATAAATCAATTTCAGATACATTGATATTCTAGATATAGATATGGAATGATATTCCTTTTTTTATTATTTTTATAAAGGTACAGCCTGCAACAGGGTCTAGACTTTACAGCTATATTAGTAAGGGCATTTAATTTTTAGCTTGATGACGAAACAATAAGCTGTCTTGTAGTTTGTTTAATTTAAATCTTTGATTTGCACTGACAAATAACATGAGTAAAATTTATATTATTAATTATTTCAACATCAATAGTTTTTAATACAAATTTAATTCTTAATCAATATTCTTTCTTCTCAAGTCAAGAGTGTACAAATATTCATGACCACAACGGCCGATAACTCGTAAGTGTGCTTATTGACATAATACATATACTTTTAAAAATCTTGTGTTTGATCACTATTTATTAGCTGATACTGTAATTGTACTGATACTACATCTAATATGTAAATTATATGTTTAGTAGATATATATTTATATAATTATGTATTACGTAGTGTATACATGTTATCATTTATTACGTATATATTCGTTATACGTCGCCAACTTGTCCAACAACTGTCCATCCTAAGGTTACCTGGAAGAGATCGCTTTTAGCGATATAGTCGCCCTTTGTATACAAAATTAGTAAACGTTTTTTTGTGAATTTCTCTTGTTTAATTGGCTAATGTACAATAAAGATATATTTTATTCTATAGATCTTATTCGTCTCTAACAAAACTAACTTTTGTAGCGGTTACTGTCGACTGGCCGCGTACCTATCTCCTGCCAAGACTTCTAGAGAAAGAAATTGTAATTGTCAGCCTTGTATTGAGGATATGACATGTCCTATTACTTTCATATTTTCTCAAGGTAGACAACGTTTGAAATTATTAATATAAAAAAAATCAGTTACATTTAATATTTAGACAGAATTTTGTTGTGTTTGTGTTTCAGGATTTTTCTTGAAATGTCTGTTTTTTTTTTCAAACTAAACACCTCGCAAGCAATTCTGTCTGTAAAGTTTCAAATTGCGAATGTCTATTCTAAATTCTTTATTATTTCTGCGTATAATTCTTTACGCTATAAAATGGTGCAGAAATATAACCTTTTTTGAGTTGACCTTAATATTTAGTTCTCATAACGCTATAGGTACACACAAAACTGTGCACCAACAATGAAGACAAGTTCAGAAAAAGACCAAAACGTGCGAATGAAAAGAAGCATTATGATGGCTTCACTCCTCCCACAAATGTTTGTGTAAGTGTGCGTACGCGCATCGTCCGAGAACATTCACACGATATTTATAATTGTTAGTAGCCCGTGAACTAGACATGAGAATGGTGTTTTTTTCTTTATTCATGTCAATTTTGTGTTGATATGTTGTCATTGTGGCTTGGGATCTTTTCTTAAACGAATAAATATTATTATGATTCCATTATAGTTAGGAATATGGAAATTGGAAGTCTTCAAAATTATCAGTTATTGATTTGACGTTAATTTCAGTCTCAATCTGTTAATTGGTCAGTTTATTATACAGTTGTTTGTTATTCTGAATAAATAAATAAATCTCATTAAATCTATTTTAGGTAAAATGGCATTTATATATAAAGCTGTGTTTTAAAAGTCAAAATTCAAAAAATCTTTATTTAAATAAACTTATTTACTAAGTTCTTTTGAATCGTCGATAAACATATCAGTACAGTGTCGATAATATTTCACTTCCCGGTGTACAATATCACTAAAAGCGAAAAAATGTTTTAATATAAAATAATTAATAATTAGAGACCTTTGAATCATCAAAGTAATAAAAAACTATTTTTTTACTCCTGAACGGGCACGGTAAGAGTTCAGCTTACTTCACCAACTCTAACTTACTGCTAGCCCTGTGACTATGGGTACGTGCATATGTGCAGTCATTTTATTCTTACTGAGATGGTTGCCTTATCGGGTTTAAATACATTTGTATTTTTATTAATACATATTAATATCAATATTTTTCCCTTATCTGTCATAAAAGAAGCACTTAATGATGCTTAATTTGGGCTTAACTGTGAGAAATATTATTTATTTAATTGCTTATTTAATTAAGATGAAATAATACTGGCCCTGAGCCTCCGCATCATTCAGCAAGTGGTCGATGCTGGGAAAGAATTACCAGACCACCCAGAAATACAAGGATACCAACTAGATTTATAGGTATTAGATTTATTATTAACTGAAAACTGTCTAAGTACATTTTATAATAAATAAATTAATCTTTGGTTGTACTACAATTGTTACGAATGTCATGATATAAAAATAAAGTAAAGTATTGATCTTGTTGATTGGTCATAAATGTTCCCTTCATACTTGCCTTCTATTCACCAGGTCTCGCCTCTTTTTCTACATATTGAATACTACTTTATTGACAACAAAGATCATTATAACGGAGTAAATAATAGTGTGGACAGCTCAGAGTAATAATATATTCAAGTAAAAGAATAATATAAAATATAGCCAAATAAAATACAAGTTAACAAGAAGCAGAAAAACAGAACAATAACGACAACTTTCTGTCAAAATAAAGAAAAAGTAAAAAACTTTAAAAACTATTTGTGAACCTGCCTGATGGACAGTTCTTAACAATCATCTTGAACTAAAATAAATTGTCAGTAGATATATCAAATATAATATTTATTACATTGAGTTGGACTATACTCAACAGAGTAGGCTAGGGCAAAGGCCCGGCAAAGGTAAATTGTAAAACAAAAACAGAAATAATCGAATTTGTTTGTTTTAGTATACTGCGGTCCATTAGGCAGCGACTCCGACAAACTTGACGAGGCCCAAGTTACGTATATATAACCAACAGTCACTTCATACTCATTTAGGATCCTAAATAGTTAGTAGGTAGGCATATATTTCTAATTTTACAAATATAGAAATTTCGATGCATGATTTCATGATTCTTAGGTTGGATAGATCGTTCCTACGTATATATATGTATGATCGTCATATATACTAAGTAGTTGTACATAATCTTTCTGTTGAAGATTATTCTTAATTATAGATACTTACGTTACACTAAGGTTAAAGTTTATTGAAAACATGTTAGGTAGGTTATATCATATTAAATGTTTTTTCTATTATTTTTATCAACACGGTATTATAATAGGTCGAGGAAAAAGTTTCTTCGCATTTTATATGAAAATTTAAGATTTTTTTTCAAAGTTAAATTACATCTAATTACAGTATATATATGCCATTTTGTTCGTAGACTTTCTGCCATTTTTTGGGTAGATACATAATCCTGATGCTGTAGAAATTTTGGGACTTTTGATAAAAAAACGCAACAAGTAGTTTTGGCAGTACTCTCTTGATGTTAACATGACACTGTCTAAAGAATTCTTAATAGACCGAAACAGGTGGAATATAAAGGTGCAAGGTAAGGGCTATATGGTGGATGCATTAACACCTCCCAGCCAAACTCTCTTAATATTTGCTAAGTCATTAAAGACATATGTGGTCTAGCATCATCGTGATGAAATTCGCTATTAATGAATTCCGGACGCTTTTTCTCAACTTTTTGCTTTAATCTCATCAGCTGTTGGCAGGAGAGATTCAAATCGCTGGTTCTGTCCGGCGGTAAAAGCTCATAATGAACAATGTCTTTACAGTCCCACCATAGACACAGCATCACCTTATTGCGAGTTAACCCAGGTTTTGCCACAGTCTGTGAAGCCTGACCGACCTTTGACCACGACCTTTTTCGCACGTTCTTGTCATACGTGATCCATTTTTCATCACCAGTAACGAATCTCTTCAAAAATGGTTCGGTTTCATTACGTCTCAATAAAAAAATACAACATTACAAATGAGTACCAAAACCAACGGAACCCAAAAGTCGAGCTTTTTGTGTACCCAGCTGTTTTCAAATTGGTCAAAACTGTTTTGTGGTCAATTCCTAGTTTTTTAGCTATGTCGTAACTGCTGATATACCGATTTTGCTTCACTTTTTCAAAAATTACGTCCATTTTATCCGTAACAGGGCGACCCGAGCGAGATGCATCTTTGGCATCAAAATTCCCGGATTTAAAACGCTTAAACCAACTTTGTGCTACTCTTGCTGACACTGCATTAGGTCCATAAATATCACAATTTTCTTTCGCGGCTTGCGTTGCTATTTTTCTTTTATGTAATAAAATTTTAAAATGAATCTAATTTCTTCATTCGATTCGCTCATTTTGACAGAAAGAAAAACAAATGAAAAATAGCGGGACACAAAATATTTTCCTAATTTGATTCTTTTTTGAAATGTCACCTTTTTAATGTCATGAAACCGGCCAGATACAGATAGTACTGCCAAAGATATTTTATAACAAGTTTATACAAGTGTACATACTTTATGCGAAAAGACTTTTTTCCCGACCTATATATTACCAAGTAATCACTTAAGTACCTATTAGTCTCCAACAAAAGCTCACAAACGCACTTGCAGGTAGTATTAGGACAAGTAAACCAACCAACTTATCCGAGAACAAACTAACAATTTATCGAGGTTGTTACGCTACGTTGGGGAGTCTGATGGACGGCTTTTTGGAGAGTCAACTTCAAAACAGAAAAACAACCAAGTATCAAAATTTAGTACAAATATAAAACGAAACAGGCTTCATACAAAACTACCAGTAACAGGGGTAATGTAATCCTGAATATTTAATTATTTTTTTTAATTATCTTTGTCAAGCACTTGATACGGCCCGGGAAGCGTCAGACAAGACCTGCACCCGCGTGCAGGATCAGGTAGGCTGGCTCCCGCCTCAATGAGGTATTATGTGGACGGATGAGAACAGTGTACGTGTTAATACCTCACAAAAGAAGCCATCGAGACGGGCGGTGGCTAAGCGTGGTAAAGCATAGAGTGCACCGAGAGACAAATTGCTCGCCAATCCACCTGCCGTAATGTTGCACTATGGATAATACGGCCCCTCCCCGCACCGCCGCCCGCGCCGCGATCGCGCTTTTCATTTCTTACAATTAATCAAAATTAAATCAGCTGATGTTACCATGACCGATTGTCAACCTTAAACACGAATATTATAGTCGAATTTCAATTGACAACGCATGAGTAGGCGTGTCCGTGGCGAAGAAATCTGGCCAATAGAGTGCGGTAACAAAATATCCGTATTGGCTATTAGGAGGCTCCGCCCGCGCGGGAAGGGGGGGGCGCGCCAGCAACCGAACGACGTAACCGCCGTAGCCAAAGCGCTCACTTGCGACCTTTTTTTACATAAGCTGCGCGATATCCGCTCACCTCCAGAAGGTCTGCGGGTACAAGCGAGGGGTTGTGCATTATGACGATTTGGTGTTGAGCAGTGGGTGGCCGACTCATGGGGGGTTTTCTCGTTTTTACAAGACGACGGGCGGCGCCGCGGGCAGAAGCGCTCCGGTCGCCGCGGCGAGTGCTCGTACAACGGTCGCTCACATACAATTTGCATATTTCTCGCGACTTTCCACTCTGGGAAAAAATCGAGAATTTTCGCGAATTCTACCTATCGGCCTAAAGATTGCAGATTATATTATTTTTCAATAAAATTTATTTTTCGCCACAAACTTTGAACAAGTGTTGTTTAGATTGTATTATATTATAATAAGTGAATTTAAACTAAGGACTTGAAAGCTTAAGTAACTTGTGATACATCGGAAGATGAAAAGCGCCGACCCCAAAGAAGACTAAAAGTAATGTAATATAAGGCAAAGGCACACGCTCCAGCAGAATGCAAGCGATGAGCGCCAACGCAAGCGCCCCGCGGGCGCCGCAACGCTCGCCCTTCGCGATACAGGAGTTGCTGGGCTTATCGGATAACAGGGAACCGAGGGATCGGTACTTCGAGAGCCGAGATGGGGACAGAGTGTTGAACCTGTCCGAGAGTAGAGAGCCCAGGGCCGCCTACGCGCCGCAGTTCCAGCTGCCGGCGTCAGTAGCGAGCCGCGTGGCGTACGCGGCCGCGTTCAATGCGCAAGCGGCGGTCGCGGCCGCTTTCTTGCCGGGCCCGCCGCTGCTGCACCCGCCACCTGGTGAGTACCCAGGCTTACAGTATCTCAAAGGTATATTACAACATTATATTATTTTTATTTTGTAAGAAATTGTTATAGAAAGAATATCATCATTGAACCGAAATTTTCGCCCAAATCAAAATAAATTTTCAATAGGAAATGTTTATTAAAACGCAGGTTATAAATGATAGAGCAAGTTAGTTGCTTACCGTACAATTATTTAGCAAACTCTTTACATCAAGAAAAGTAAGGCAGGCTCAAAAGTCTTGCGTTTCTTTGTGTCGCGTTGAGTCGAGCGCCGAGAGGTTAGGCTTAAACAAGCGGCGCATTGTGCGGTTTAATTGGGGTTTTTTAATGTATAATTAGCGTGTTTGAGAGACAAAGCTTTGAGCGCGGCCGCCGGCTCCGGTTACGGCATGTGTCCTCGCGCCGCCCGAAGCCCCAGCGTGTGACGCTTGAAGCCTCCACGAACACGTACTGCACTCATTATGTTATATTATTGTAAGGTTCAACAGATTAAGAATTATCCTCAATATCCAGCTAAGAGTTTGTAAGAATTGCTTACTAAAACAAAGATTGAAAATAATTTGAAACTGTTAATGTTAAAAAAGTTCTCCCCGTTGTTATATTAAATAAGCTCTAAGGTAATCTCTTAAGCGGAAAGAAGTAACTTTAGAGGGAAAATACTAAAAATTATTAATTAATAGATTAATTTATAGGTTTTGACGATTCTGAAATACATACAGATAAATGTTAGTAATAATAACAACGGAAACAATAATTTCTATAAAGTAATTGTCTTAATCATTAATTGTTGAGTATTTATTGACGTTGTTACTTGAGTGATTTGGCTTTTTTCTTTAAGCTCTCGTATTAGGTGCATATTATCCCTGCAAATTCTGAAAGTATATTTTTCATTTCTTGCCTATCGTAAAAAAAATTATCAAACAATTGTCAAAAAACAATTTCAAAAAAATGAAGAGTAGTTTTTACCCAAATTTCTTCGACACAAATGTGTAGGTATTGAGATTATCAAAAGGTTATACTTTTACAAGAATATGCAAAAGGTAAGTGAACCTGATTTTTATATCAGAACTGTCTGGTTGCCTTTTCGAGATATGATTTTAATTATTATAGGCAAAAATCTGTAACATGAATTTAATATGGTATTATATATTCAATAGATGTTTAAAATATAATAATAATAATACAAATAGTTAGGCTTACACTATGATTGATTGCTTATTCTTTAGGGGATTTGTTTGTTTTACGTTTTTGGTAATTAGGAATGTGAAATATTGAAAAATACCATAGTCTATTCAATTTATGTAAATATTTTCTCTAAAGAATCTATATATTGATTTTTAAAGAATTAGTGAATATTATTATCTGAGATAACAATGTTATACAAAGAAATAAATAGAAAGTGTACCAACAAGTTAGACACATTACCTCGTTGGACGGCGAGGCTTATTCTCTCTTCGTAATACATGCCAGCCCTATTGAGACGTAGACTTTCACACAGTTCAGAAATATCCCTAAAAAGTCTGTGAGTTCCTTGACCCCATGATCCCTACGTGTAAACTCCGAACAACTCAAATTACTTCATAGCATTCAGTTCATAAATTAATTTATTGTTTAAAATAGAAAAATACCTTATTCAAGGTTCCCAAGAGGCAATCCTTTTAAATCTGGACACAAGCCTTTCTACATTAAAGAAACACAAGTAGAATATATTCCTTTAGCTATATTAAGAAATTCGTTATACATTTTTATTTGGAGCCTTGTGTTAGTTACTTAAGATTACTCAATAATTATCAGCCTCTTTGTAGAGTACGTATAGTGTAACGTTCCATAGACAAAAGGATAAAACTGAAATTATTTTATACACATGGTGTTATAATTGATACGAATAATAATAATAATGTGCTTACACTTAGACGTAGATATTGAGCACTAGCAGCCGGCGGACCAAGGACCCGCCGTGAGGCCTATTGCAGATGTATTGTTGCCTGTGGGACTCTACCAACATAGAGACTAATACGAGTAAAATGCTATATGGGGGTATATAAAATATAAATAAAGGAACAATTAGCAGACAATGTTACTGGTTCATCCAATAATGCACGAGTAAACCAGAACGTTGAGTCTAGAATTTTAATTATATAATTAAATATATTAATTTAGTATTATAGTCCACAGCCTAACGCTGTGTATCAATTTTAACACTAGATTTACCAGACCAGTCATTTAGACTGGTCATGCAATTTCAATTCAAAATTCCTACTATATTACACATATTTTTTTTTCAGAAATGATGTTATGACTTTTGTAGCTAAAATTAGAGAGTACGTTTTATAAACTTAATGTTATTTTATATACATCAGTAAGAAATATAATTTTTGTTGTTGACATATATTCAAATCGCTGGTATATCTAGTGTTAATATTAAATAGACAGTCCTATATATACTATATTAAATTGATATTTTGGAATACTGTGAAAATATTTAATAAATATCATATTTTGTCACCAATGCTTTCTTATTGGAACAGAAAACAATTTTATTTCTTATAAGAGTATAACCTATATTCAATAATTTGGTGACTGTCGACCAATGGCTACTGGCCGAGGTCTAGAGGTTAGGATCTCGAAACAGAACAAGGTTGGAACCTTTGTTCACTTGTTTATTTGTATGTATCCTTCTAAACCTTTGTCCATCTGATAGTATTTGGTATCTATATCACAAACTCTTAATAATACCGAATAGTAGATGTTAAGCGGTTGATGAATAGATGTGAATATACAATTATTACCTTGTTTTCTCTATTATTACTATGATAAATAAAATCACTGGTCAATCGTTACACACAGGCAAAATAAGTTCCAAAGATCCTGGTTTAGATAAAACTAGTTAGATCTCATATTTAGTCTTATTGCATACGTTTAAGTATCGCTTAGTTTAGCTATGTAGATTTTTTAATCAAATACGTTAAAGTAAAGAACAAAATACAAAAGCCATTGATCGAAATATGTGTTTTGTAATCGTGTTTCCGTAGTAGAGTTGTAGCATACGCCTGTTACGATAGCTATTACAATTAGACAGCCTATTAAGCCAATTTAAAAAATATATATTTATGTATGAAGTGATTACGTACAAAGTTCAATGACTTGTTCTTATTACAATGAATGTAGCAGTTGCTTTAAGTAATATACCTTAGTCAAATAAAATGAGTATGCGCATCAAATAAATCAGAAAACAAAATTGATATGCATTGTACAGGTTTAAAATTGATTTATTTTTATTTGACCATAAATCAATACACAGTGTTTATTGCAACCATATTTATATGGAATAATAGATGATTATAAAACAACTGATAATTATTTGTTGATTTTGTATTGGACTTGTTATGTTTACTACAGACAAAACTGACAGACACACAAATATATTATATGAAAAATATTAATTTGCAAATACATATAATTAATGTTAATAATTTCAAAAATGTTGTATCATACTTGCAATGACATTAATGTCCTGCTACGTTTACTGCAATAATAACATTATATTCGTATCTTTTATAACTTTTAATGTAAGATAGTTATTGATATTGCAAAAAATAGAAAAGCAATCCCATAATAGTTCATTTCAGGTGACGTTCCTATTATATATGTATCAGTAAGTCACCGCTCATCTTATTAAGTGAGAAATGTAATTTAAATTAACAACTATTAAATAAATAAATGGAAATTTTTATCCAAAATATCTTGGATTTTGTTATGAACTCGTGTTTTAGTATGAATGTCTTTGTATGCAAATACAATCAAATTCCGTTATCGATTCCGTATCAACTTCACAAGCTCTGCTTAGTTAAAAATAATTGGTGCGAACGCACAAAAAATCTTTATTATCAAACAACAAATACAATGCAAAAAAAACCTTATTATTGAATAGATTTACAGTGGTGTTTACCTTTAAAGCGGTAGCCCACAATGGGACAGACAAATCCGTTATGACAAGCTCCTGATCTAATCTGGTCCCACACATGCCTCATCACGACACCTCACGAACTGCCAAAAAGGAGAAACACCTCCCTTTGTGTCGCGAAGAAAGGGCAACAGCGCTCACACCTACCTTAATAGCTCTTTGTGCCACATAATGAGAGCTGATGAAGAATGATTCCCCTGAATGAGAAGGAACAAAGCCCGCATCCAGCCAGGTCGTGGTCAGCTCGGATTTACTGCCAGTTTTATTTCGTACATCGTCCATTGTGCGGTTTTGAAAATATATTTTAGAAATCGGAGCCTGATAGTCGTGTTTTGTTTTGGCGGGAAATAATCATCTTTGTTGAGGTTGTCGGAGGCGAGGTGTGACTTCATTTAATCTTATATGCACAATATCTCAGTGATTATGATAATCATTTTTAAAGTCTGATAATAGGCATATTATTTATGAGAATATGCCACCCTTCTGCAACCTAATTGTGATAATCTATTTTTAGACTGGTTTCAAATTCAAAATGATATTAAAAGTGTCTAGGAAACGAAAAATAATGCGAATAAATATTCAGAATAAAACTTGTACGTTTTTTACTATCAAACATTTCTGTTATTAATAAATTTTTTCACACGCTGGTAATAAGTATTGTTTTGCTGGAAGGAAGGAAGAATTGTTTTGGTCGAGGCGGGTTACAGCACCAAATTGAAACTAATATGATGGAAGTTTTTGTTACAGTAACTTATCAACAGTCATTAACATTTAATACATCTAAAAAGGATGCATCTAATCTTACTATGTACACTTTTATTGACTTCTAGACTCTATTAATATTTATATAACCTGCTTTTAATCATTAAGTGTGTGATTAAAATCTTTCAATTAATGTAATGAGTACAAAATTGTATTGTTTTAGCAAATTTCTGGTTGCGCGATATGGGTCATAGGAGGAAGGGTCCGTATCGACCCGCGCGGAATGCGGTACAAATTAGACAGCGCATTAGCGAACCTACCACGGACCCCTGGTTAGGGCACGGCACCATATACGTGCATATACGCGGTATAGTATCGCTTGGTATAGCAGGTCAATATATCATTTTTATACTAAAATGATTTTTTTAGATGTTTGACATTCACGTTGCACTTGTCAAAATTATTCATTAGATAAAAGTTATCAGAGGTTTATTACATCTGATCAGATGAAACAAGACATGTAAAAAATATGTTTTATTTATTTATTTTTAAAATATAATAATATAAGAAATTCTTAGATGATGTCATACGATAGAGTATCTCAATGTCCGCGATTCACTGCACGGTGGAAGTTCACCAGTTCAACGACACATAAATTACTGTAATAACGTTAACGTTTACGTTTTATAACTCTTAGCACGAAGGCAATAAGGGTCATAAAAGCGATCAAAAGTGATCGTCATCTAGTGCCTTAAGTAAAATTGTTTTAACACGGAAGCTATTAATACATGTGATAATCTCCTAGTGGACAAACGGCCTTAGCCCAAAAGGGTTGTATTACCTCGCACAATGCTAGCGAGTGTATGTGTGTGTGTGCATGTATGTCTGCGTGTGTGCGTGCGGGTGACGTAACACGTACAGCACACGTGTGTGTGGTGCGCAGTTAACCCTCCAAGAACCAGTTGTTGGAAGCTGCCACAAGATATAGGGGGTAGCGGGCAGCGGGTGTAGGGAATTTCATAGCATAAACCGCATGATTTTGTAAGTTTGTATGTTACTTATAATAAGATTGTATGTAATTACACATCATTAATACTTAAGTACAATTAGCGTGATAAGACTAAAATTTAAGAAATGTTCTCATCATTTTATCGGAATCCATACTCAGACTAATTATTTCTGTTAATAAAAACATAATTCTTTAATTATATTTACTACCTATAGCCCTTTACATGGTAGAAAAAATCAAGTATTATATTAAATTTAGAGTTGCTTTTATTTTTTTAATACAATGGCTAAGGGCGTAATGTTAAAACTATGTTATGAACCGCACAGAGAACCCTTTACTGGAGACCAATTTCATATTTCATAAATTGCATTATTAAGACATTAAGTACAAAGTCGCTTCAGCTCATAACTGACTAAATTGCAATATAGCACGGCAGTAGCGGGGGCCCGCGGAGGTGTGACGGGCGCTGCACCCGCCGCCGCCTCTTATTGGCGCGCCTTCAACGGTAACCGCGCAAATATTATAATTTGTGTATGTACCTACGTGTATTTTCGCTAATTATTTTCCTTTTTAAATATTCTGGGGACTATATAGTTTAGTCGTTTGGAGTAGACATTGGGACCTTGGGGTCCGGGATCTCACTGACTTTTTAGAAATATTGCTGAACGGCTGTGTGAAGTTTCTAAGTGACATTGAGGCTGGTAGAAATTTCGCATAGCGAATCGGCCTCGCAATGTATCGAAGTAATTCGTCCAGGTATATTGGTACAATTCCTGTTTCATAAGATTAAGGTATTGTGTTTTCCTTATGAGTTGTTTTTTTTGGTCAGATTGATTTTATTAATAAACGGCGTAAATACTATTTAATACTTGAATTTCAAATTTATATTTGTAATATATTAGATTGGCTGTCCCAAATAATAATAAATATAAATATAGTCCAGTTTAATATAACTCACAACAATTGTTAAAACAGTAATATCATGTATAGCTTCCTACAGATTAAACTATTTCATACTTATTAATTTTCACTCATAAATGAATACACGCGCCGGTTTCCGCACTGGTAGCGTATTGTAATACTAATTTACTAATTTAAAACTTTTGAAAACTTACCTCAATTTTTGTTACACACGTTTCTCAACTAATTGTCGGTTCCAATATTTTATCTACAGATATCGATACGCCTACAAACGTCTAGTTACCAAGCAACCTCTGTAATTTTTAGTAAACTATGCAACAAGACCTCAGTAAGCTTATTTCTATCTGTAGATAGAATATTGGAATTGGTTGTAAATCAACCAAATTAATTAGTAGAAATATGACTTGGGATTATCGTGACATAATATATATGTTGATTCGTACAAAAACAAAGCTGCAATAACGGTGATGCCTGATTCTGTTATACCACACACGCTAAATTTGATTTTATAAACATTTGTCCAATTTTCTACGAGAAGTAAATTTAAATGATTTCTTAGGTGAATTATGTATGGTTTTTTATAAGAGATGACTTTAAAATTATTTCCCAAATAGATTTTATACTTTTGCTATGCCATATAAAAAGACGGAGAAAGATACATATGAGTGTGTTTAAATTGATATGTGTGTGTCTTCAGACTCGCATCCAACTGAAAATCCAAAGCTTTTATTGAAATGGAAGTTCTGTTTTAATCATCATAAGTGCAAGACATTATATGTATATGTGAGCTTCTAGCCTTATCTAATAAAAATATCTTCTGAGTGGACATCGATGACGTCATAAACAACATTAACATTATTTACAAAAAACCAATCTCATCGCGAGCGTGACCCTCAGGGACTTGCAGGAGGGTAAATTGTATAATAAACTAGTGTAAGGTCAGCTATAAAATAATTGATTTTCATATAAAACAGCTTAGTTGATCGTTAATAAAAGTTAGCAACAAAACTACTGTTTGTTGGTTCAATATTAAATCAATACTGAATACTCTCAATATGTTTATTGCAAGCCATAATGTTGTAAAGTAAGTTTTACAAGATTGTCCCCATTCGGTATCCAATTTGTTGTAGAAGTAAAGTGAAGAGAAGACGACGGTTCCATTAAAAGATGGATTATATAAGGTATAATTTAATCATTATGTTTGAGCAACAATGATTATTGTTTATTTTTAAATTTATCGTTTTTTAACAATATTTGGACGTAAGTGTGCTATTTTTTAAAAAAGACACATTATTTAACATGGTCCTGTCGTCTCGTTTCGTCGCACGTTCTGTTTAATATAAGATAGTTTGAACCCAAGGTGCATATTAATTTAGTCACATGAATCGATCAAACGTACATACAAATAACAATAAATACGCCCCTCGGATACGTTGCGTTTACGCAGTAAGCTAAATAAATATAAAAATTATTTTGAGACATCTTGTACATCAAAAAATATTAAAATTACTCATTTGTGTGTTTAGCTCGCTAGGGTACATGACTTTTTTGTACACATAGATACATATACAACAAAGAATAATGATAAAGATTAGAACAAATTGGACAAATGTATTTAGAGAAAAATAATGATTAATAGATTATTTCAAAGTTAATGTCAAAAAGGTTTTATATCAAAACATAAATATGTGCCTAAAACTTTGATATAAAACAACACTTTAACGAAAGTCAAAGTCTTAGCTAGGGTTGGTTGCAAATTGATAAGAAAATTCACGGTGTGTGTATGTGCGTGTGTGTGTGTAGGCGGGGGAGCCCGTGTTGGCGCGAGCAGCGTGAAGAGGCCGCGGCTCGACACCTCGGCACAGAGCTTTCTCTCCTAATAGCTAGTTTAACATCACTAGCTACGAGTATATGGGTTTGCTTGTATCGCTGATTTTTTCCCCTATACTTATTAATATTGCGATAGTAAAGCAGGCTCTTGAATCTACATCATGAACAGCCTATAAGCGTCCCACTGTTGGGCATAGGCTGGCCCTATGCGGGTTCGTTGGCTGAAATATGTAAATGTGACAACCGAAAACAATGACTCAACTTAGCTTCTAAAGCACGAAGGGGCTTGACATTATAAATATCGCTTGGCCCATCAGACACTAACCACGGCCAAAGATGACCAGGGTGCTCAAATACTAGCAGAGAGCGTTATGGTATTGATTGTTATTGTTATTCATTTTGAGTCAGAGATATAAGATTGAATCACGAAATTTAAGTTTTGACCGCAATAACTACAATGATATTAAACGGTTGAACCAAGTCGTTTTTTGCTTTGGAACTATTTCCCATACTTTCCGTATAGTCAGAAAGTTAATTAATTTAAGGTATTTTTATTCGCCACGGTCGATGCACTTTTGTCGGCCGCGATTTATTCGCGTTCCACCGACAGACAGAATAATTATAGTCACAGTAAAACGAGTCAAGTCACACTCTAGTTATGCACAAACAAACACATTTTTCATTTCCACAACCAAAAACCAACTCAAGTTCTCTGTTTTAGGTCTCAAATTTACTTAGCCTTAGAAATGCCTCCCTCGGTACTAATTAGCTTGAAAACGAAACTATGTCATGTCGTTGCAAATATGAACTTTATTTCTGAATGTTTAGAATTCGTGTTGGGTTGTGTGTGCCATTACAATAATAGAGGACACTCGACCTCTCGGAGGCGCGAGTTTTCCCGCGGGTTTCACTTTTCTCCCTAAGTGCTCCTGTTCAACACTCTTGTAAAGAAATATTAAAGAAATCCGTTTGCTCGCATTTTCGGCTACTTCTTCTACCATTAGCAGTGGTTTAGCATTGTTAAATAGGCAGGAAGTTATTACCGTATAGTCGAGAGCTGGCAGGCTGGCAGCGCTTACGACACGAACCTTACGAGCAAACATAAAGGTCACTTTGCGAAAGCTTATTCTGTTTATGACTGTACAAAGTGCTTGTAAGAATACAACTTCAAAAAAATTGCGTTCTTAAATTGTATTAGGGAACATAATTTTGATCACATAATTATTTTCGTGTAACATATTTTATCTCAATAATAGACTCTTATAACGTTTTGTAAATAACAAATGAAAGTACAATACAAGAGATTAAGAAAATGAATCTAGAAATTTGTAACATAGATAATGAAAATAATTTTATTCAAAAGTATAAATCATTTAGAGGTGGAATTTTTGATTTAGTTTTTGTATTCAACCGTGATATTAATACTGTTAGTACTGGTTATTTACATAACTGGGTACATGTACAATAATATATAGTTATATTCTATTCCACTCTATTTGGTTTAGCCGGCGGCAAAACGTTTGATAGATGTGGTGATGACAAGAAGGGACCTTCCAGTAATACACAAAGTATAATTTATTGCTTATAAAAGTTGTAGTACTTAGCTATTACAAATTCTTGACGCGTAATGTGTTCCAGGCTTATTTAAAAGTTATGTACAAAACTGCCAGCCGCCACAAGGAACCAATTGGGTATACATTTTGGACAATCTGGAAAAAGAGTCTTTAAACAAATTGCGAATTTAATGAACTATACTTAAAGTACCCGTTAAATTTAAACTGTAGATAAAGCTCATATATCAGGAGCCAAACGACCCAGCTATCGCCGTCCTTGTCTGTCGCGGCGCAAGCGATTATGATAATGTTCCGCTTCGAATACGAATTGGACCCTTATTTACAATGAGTGATGCGCGATCACTCCTCCAAGCTATTATGGAAATTTTATTAACATTATAATGTGTATACTTCGCCGAGTATTGCTCCGTAGCACTGGAAGCCTGTATTACGTACCAATAGTCATTCACCGAATTGTGATGAGATATGAATATATATTACTATGTATTTACATAATTATGTTAAGTTGTTCGTAAAAAGAACTAGTGACGGTCTTTATGGTCTATTTACAGGAATCTGAGGCCTTTTGTTAAGACAATAAAGAGCATCTAAATAAAGCCTTACGGCTCCATTAGGTTTTAAGAAATCCGAATTCAAATACTAATTAAACTCAGCACACGAATGAAGACGTAAAAAGGAGCCAATAATTGGTAATAATAGCGAAGGGTTGCTTTATAAACAGTACTTCCATTACTTCACAAGAAGAAACTAGAACCAGTTCAAACTGTTCTAGTAAGAGTATAGCTTGTGCTCGAATAAACAGTAATATTTTCCTCTTTGCGATCGTCTAAAACATTTGTTTCCCTGCTCCACTGAAACGCGCCCTGAAAAATCTATACCTCCGCCGCCGCGGCCGCTGCCACCCCCCCAACCCACTTTACGACTTTTTTACCCGAGATGGCTTAATTTTCTTGGTTATTCTGCTTTCTTTAAAACACCATTAGACCGACCCGGCGGATTAGCCGGCACAGTGTGCTTTGTTTTGAAGTGTTAAATTACTGGATACTAATTTTTTTCGGGTGCAATTTGTGAGTTGAGTGAGGTCAAGTATGTGTGTACACTGGAATTGTTGTAATATATACATATGTTATGTTCCGTTGGGTGAAACAAAAGTGTTGAAGTTATTCATTCATTTTATTTTGTACAGACAATCACTTTTGAAATGTCGATTGTACCAGATGTTATTGGTCGGATGTCATAATATTTTTGTATTCCATCATGGACAGAATATTTGGCGTTTATACTGCGGCAGTAATTTTAACTCTAAGTAGTACTAATTGTACATACATTTTTGAGATGTGCCGGCCATATAACAATTCCATTTTATAATTTTTGATTATTTATATTTTGAGAAAATCAATTAAATTTCCTAGAATTACACGAAAAAACAAAATTTTAATAATATTTCCTTATCTCACATATATTATCTAGCCCAAAGTGAGCATAATTAAGAGCTTGTGTTATGAATACTAGATAACGGAGAAATCTAGATAGTGGTTCGATTATAAATATCAGAAATATACTAAATAAACATCCATACAAAAATCTACCCCTACCGAGATTTGAACCTCTGGCTAAGTAGATTAGAATACTCACCACTCCACCAAAAGGCCGTAAAATGTTTTCTTTAGTTTAATTAAAACATCTTATAACATAATATAAAATAAACTATATATATTATTATTATTATCATACATTCTAAATCAACAAAAAAAGCGGAGTATTAGGGCGCTCTAAATATATATATATATATATACACAACCATAATAGATAGATAGCGTTTTTGTTGGATTCAATATAAATTTAATAGATTAATGATTATAATCGATTAATTCTGATTCAAAAATCGTTTATAAAAAATATTTTTTAAGAAAATTTATCAATTATTATAATTTTCAATATATTTCCACTAGCCGTAGCCGTACGCGTCGCATTTAATATTTTACGTATGAGTTTAGTTAACATGTACTATCTTAATGGATTGATAAATTTTACATTCATATTTGTATTCTGATTTTATCAGTAGAATTGTTAGAAATGTTTTGATGGTACTTATACTATTTATAATATAATTAATTTCTTTTGTAGCATATTGTAATAAACAAATAGCTTAGGTTAGGAAACATGAAAACAGTTCTACAAACAGTTATCTGTTGAACAACACAATAGAACAGTAACTACCTAATTATCAATATGAAGGTGTCCGTGTTAACAAAATTAGTTTCAATACGTCCCCCATAATTTCATAATAAGCATTTCCAATGATAAATAAACTGCTCAAACTAATAAGCATCCCGGAGGGCTGCCGCTGGGATGAAAAAAGAGTTTTACATTCATCTTAATTTTCCTTCGTTGAGAAAATTCATTTTAATTTCAATTTCTTTAAGAGCGGTCGGGGCCGGGGACGCTTTTGAGCGCACGACACTGCCGCTGATAGATAACAGGGTTCTTTACACCACACGGCATGTTGAAATAAATACGAGTATATTTGCAACATTCAAAGGTTCATTCAAATTAAATCTATTACCATTCCACTATGATCTATTGGACATAAATGTTATAATATATATTATTGTTATCTCTTAATACTTTGTTCTGAACAGTGAATTCAATTATATGAAAACAATTTAAGTAATACTGTTTACTGTTGCCTTATAAATTATAACCTATACAAAATCTGTAAAACGTACAATCCAGACAAAATTCCATTTAAATTGTCAAATAAATATTCATCTAAGAGAAGCTTTAACTTTCAAATCGATTAAACGATTTTGGTAAAATCATAAAAATATACTAATTAACAAAATAATGAAAATCTTCTGCATCTATTTAATTCTCGTAAAAATTATAAGAAATTGTGAAAGTTCCTAATCGTAAGGGTTCTTGCACACTTGGCGTAGCGGACAGCGCGTGGAGAAGGCTGGAACCGGAAACGCCGCGGGCTGGCTCGCTCATTGTTAATTAAACGTCGCACAACTATCTTCTGAGCCCTGGGACACAGCTAGACAACGTTACCTTGAAACTAAATTACCTAAATATAATGTAATAATTATAAAAAAATTACATAAGTTATTCTCTTAAGGTTTTTAATTAACTTTAAGAGTTAGTAAACTTTAGTGCTTATAAAGTAGTTAAAACGGATATGTTAAAAACAAGTATAAAAAGAGATTAAGTTTCACTACCTTCCTGTTTGTCTGTTTTACTTAAAAGTTGTTTAAATATATAAAATCTAAAGTACGGGAGCAATGTAAACTATTTCATAATTGTTAGACAGTTCTGAAATATTTGCACCCGGTGGATCAAGTCAGTATTGCGTCGTCAACTCAACTGCCGTATGAAATCGCTATTTTCTTACTAAGTGAGAAAGTGAGCCAATCCAGCGCTTAATGAAGCTATGAAACAATACATAACTTTCTCTAACAGAATAATTAATACATGGTAATAAGGTTCAAGATCGGAGTTCATTGTAATAAATTAAGTAAATGGAATAGCATCGACATTCAGGGATCTGTTAATTGATTTCGTCTATTTCTTAATTACGTCGCGCCTTAGTGCCGGCGCATATTGTGCTGATTTCTTATTGTCTTCAGTTTGCGGAGGCACATTCTTGAAGTGGGGAGCGACTCTTAAACAGGCTTCTGTTATATAGAGCATGGACGTGATTCATGAGTGGCTGCCGTGATAAATGTCTCCTGAGGTCTTGGCAAAACTAAACATTAACTAGATTCTGCATTCTCTATATTTGTCTACTTAATTTCAATACTTAGTAGAAAATATAGGTCAGCTAGATTGAATTTGATCTTTGGGAATTCATCTTGGAAAGCCTGTAAGGAGGTGCTTCCTAAAACTTTATAAGTTCACTTAAAAGAAAAGGAATATATTACTGTATATTCTCGGCTGATACTATCTTATGTTGAGGACTCCCACATAACTCTGAACTTCGTGATGCAGGACACACGAATACCCCTTTTGGATTCCATTAAAAGTTAGAAAATGTAACAGACCTTATAAGTGACAAAATAACAGCCGTCCATTTTGATAAAACGCGATCTACTACTTTTCAGAATTTGCGAACGTCGTGCCTGTGTGCAATAAGGAATAGATAAACAATTAAATCAGGAACACTGTCATTAAATAATATTTTATGCATAAAACCATTTGGGACCCAAAAATGGTTTGTAAACTTAATAACAAATCTAAGCATTACAATTTGCTCTTGAGTTAATTAGACACAATTGACGTCACAGGCGACGCCGAAATCCAATCCCTCTTCAAATTCTTTTCCCGAGTAAGTCATTAACCTAAAACCCGCGAGATACCCTTTCCTTTGCGTTTTCTAAGCGTAGCTGTGTCTGCCTGTTTACGAGACATCAAAGCCCGTCGCGTCGTGAATGCCAATCGGTTTTTTTATCGTTTTCTCGAGACGTGTGACAACGTTCCCCTTTACTCTGCTTCGTATAACGGGATACTCTCCTAACTCAATATAAACAACTTCAGTTCTCTCTTCAACACTATCAGCATTACTAATTGTATTGTTATTCAGTTTATTTTTTTCTTCACTATCAACATTATCGGTTTCGTTACAAAGATGAAGTATTTTTTCATTAACACTAAAAAAGTAAGCCCTTCGTCACCTCTAAAAATAGTAAACAAGTACATCATGAAGTCGTCCACGAGTTACCTGGTGGCGGTACTCGTATTACATCCATTGGCTTCCATTTTACCAAGACCTTTCATATTAACGCTCAGACCTTATTCGCGGTAACAATTGTACTGGAACAGAGAGACAGGGAGGGCAAAAGTAAGCTGGGTTTGGTGCAGATTATTCTTGTAGTTATCCAGCTTACTTAGAGCTGCGGGGTTTGATACAGGCTCTGAAGATTTATCTGTAAGTTTTAGTGTTGTAGGGGGTGTGGAAGATCAGGTTAGGATGGTGGTGTCGGGCTTGCGCCGCGTGCACTAGTGCTCACTTCACACGTCCTACAAAGCGCCCTAACTGCCTGCTATTAACACTGCTCAACCCTCTACGTGTCGGGGTAGTGATGTGGTGCACCTCAACATGGTTGGGTTTTATAATTCAATAATTACTTTATCTACCTATTTTCCTATTCATTGAATATTAATAATATGCTCAAATTTAGAAGTTGAAGGAGTTGAATTTATTTTCTAACTAAATTTTATACTTATTATCTGTGTAATTTGAAAGTTACAACGAAAACCAACGCAAGTTGACGAACATTACTTAATATTATCACTAATAGTAAGTATAAATTCAAGGGAGAAACAAAATTTATGCTCTAATAAGTAATTATTTTATATTTTACATTGGAAATCATCAATTTAAGTTGAAGTCAAAGACAATGACAAAATATTTAGATCAACTTTTGTACGTGTACCGGGGGGTCGGGGGGTCGGGGGATCTTGGCCTGAGAAGAATAGGCCGGAAGCCATTATCTCTAGTACCCATTTCTAACAAAGGTACTGACTTAACTAAATCTATAGCGCATTTTGAAATTATTTGTATTTAGAATTACATCAATATCAAAAAATAATCAGAACTGATTCTATAAGACTGTTTCAAAAGAAGGATAATACTATAGACTCCATAATCGCATAAACATAAAATAATTGACATCCAGTACTCGCTCCCATCCTTAATACTCTTTTATAATCCAACAAGCTAGAATAGTACTTAAAAACTTTATCATAAAGTTTAAAACGGAGTAATCGCTCAACAAATTTCCCTGTTTGAATTTTGTTGTTTGAATTAAAGCCTTGTGTCTCTGTTAATAAGATTTACAAAGTTGGTTATAAAGAAACTATTTATAAACGTAGAACAAATAATCCACGTAGATGTGTGCAAGTTGTAATTCATTAGCCATTAACATTATTATTATTTTGGAAATGGGTTATTGTGCTTAAATGTCGGCAAAGATTTATAGGTACGATACATATTATATTGTGTGTGAGATACTTAGGCTGTAAGCGTCGAAAGGTTAAGAAATTCAAGATGAAATACTACAGTCTTTTAGTGTGAGCTCGAGTTCTTGTTCTGAAATAAGGGTTACAGAATTAGATAATGGGTATAACTTTTTTTTTGGACCGAGAGGTCGAATGCATTTAGGCATCATCCCTACAGTACGGTACCAACTGTAAGGGTATGTGGTACTAGGGGTAGAGGCGTTCCCCCATTACCCACTAAATATCCTCTCCGGGCTGACCGCCATAGCTCGCAGAAAACATTTCACCGGTTCGCCGCCTGCGCCTGCCCTTACGGGCCCCGTCATGCACCGTTTAATGTCTGTCCGTCATCGAAATCGACAATGGACCGCCGGTCTTGGAGACCGGCCACCACCGAGCGCATTGCTCCGCTGGCCCTTAAAAAGTGCCTTTCCTCACCGGCCCTCCCAGACAGAGTCAAGAGCGGCTTGGATAAAACTCTGCGCAAAAATTAAGCCCACGTGACTACGCTTTATCCCCCCATCAAAGTCCGAAGCCACCCGAACAGCCGCAAGCCCACGTCTTAGGCTAGTACTACAACGTGAACGTAAGGAAATCAGGATCTTGTATCATCACGCCTTCTCTCTTGACACCACCAAAGGCGACTAGCACCACAATCAGTCGTGGACCTAGGACCACAAAAGGGTTCCAATGTCCTATAGGCCCCACCAACCACGGCAATGAAGCCGTTAAAACTACAAGCCGGACTGTGGAGTGGGCTGGGCCACTCCACAGTCCGGTTAATTGCCTAGAGACCCGCCAGGTGACCCTGAAGAGTCTTTTCCTGGTGATTAGCCGTTCACGAAACCACTGTCTTCTGCCGGTATATACCTTTATTCATATACAATATTTCTGCCATAAAGTATCTACAACAGTGAAAACTTCCTTCCTTAGTCCAGAAATATTCTTTTATATATATTTGGAACAAAATCTTTGTATTAGATTGAGAAAAATATGTCCTTTGATGTCAACGATGACGTATAGTCCATAATAATTTTGCTACTGGCACAGTTCTAGTATTTACAGTTAGCAGGTCACTCAAACGTTTATACGGCCAAAAATTGTTACTAATGTGCATATTTCAAGCACAAAGTAATGATTTGCAACTAGAGCCAAGAGGCGTGCCCGGTGTGAGCCAACCCTTTGTCGCGCGAGTTGTCGCACGTCGCGCCGCTTTGTCGCAGTTCCACGCGACGCCTACTTGATTATCCATTCAACAATATTGTGACAACGGCCCTCGCCTATTATTCGTGAATTGTCGCACTGTTGTGACATTTCCTGGTCCCAGGTGACAATAGCTCCTCTCGTCTTTGTTCGCGCACCTTTTGATGCGAACATATTAATTCTATAATAGTTTCTTTGCTTAGGAACATGAGTGTCGTGAGCCACAATAATATGACATAGGTGGTTTTATTTCTTGATAAATCAGATTCATAAATCATGATGAATGCGCCGAATTAACACATTGTGTTTTTAAATTAAACAGAGAACTATCATTCCTATAAATTACTGCAGGTAAGATGATAATACGAAAATTCAACCGGTCTTAATAAAGTTGTAATAGAGGCGTTTATTCCGGAGCAACTGCTACACGTCATGTGCTTGACTGTACCCTAATGTTATAGAATTTTTAATATTTGTTAAAATTACCGCCACTGGCCGCGCGAGGGATAACAAGCCAAAGTCCTCGAGCACATAATTGGTGCGATTTGACAGGTTTTTTGTCCGTTCGCGGAAACGCCGGGTGTTTGAATAAGCTACCGTTGTGTGGCAACCATCCCGAATATTAATATCAGTGACTTGGCATTTGTGCTTAGTGAGTAAATAAATTGGAGCGAGGTAATTGTGTCCGAGGTTCGAACATGCCACTTGGGTAAATGAAACAAAAAATTAGTAATTGTAGACCGATTTGAAATTGTCGAGAGAAGTAGCTTGTTATGAAAATTGATAGATGTAGCAGTACCTTCATTAAGGATATGCTGTCCTGCTTTGGTGTGGCTGTAACTAGCACGCACATACTGACTAACAAACAAACCAATGAAAGGACCTTGTTCTATTCCACCTGGATTATGGAACTTTGATCTGGAGTTACTCTGTGTACCGAGACAAGGTATTTAGTATGAAACAGAAATACAATTATGTTTTTTATTAAGCAACAATACACAACAACATATTATACACATGTTAGAGTTACACCGTGAAACTTTACTATCATAATAGTGATCACTACACTAGGCTGGTCGATAATTTCAAGTCACGTGTTACCAGGGATTATGATAAGTAACTTTAGTACTGTCGATACTAAATTCAATCTTTTCTATTGTTTTATATCTGACAATAATAACAATGTTTTTTTTGTTTTCGAAATTTAAATAGTTTAGATTGATTTGTGTGGTACATTTTTTAAATGATCGAATACTCACTTTGTCGTAAAAAAACTGATTAAAGAATAGTTCCAGGTATCCCAATGTTAACCCAACCAGCTACAAATACGAGTCCAACAAGTAATTCATTCATAATTAATTGTAAATTATCAGCAGAGCTTAAAGATTTTGGCTTTTGCAAGTTAAAGGTTGGCTGGTAAAATGTATTTAAAATAACCGAGAATACTTGAATTATAAACACTTAAAATAGTCAAATATAAAATAGCTACAAGATTCTTTGTGTATTACCATTATATTAAACATTAAAAGAAACAATAAAGCACAGAGATCACAAAATTTATTATTTAAAAATCCTTTGAAACAAACTTCCTATTTTGTTTAACAAATTAAATAATAATAATAGCTAAGCTCTTTTGACCAGTTGCGTAATTAAAAATCCGTTACAGCAGATAACTATACAATTTCATTCAGCCCAAAAATGCAGTCCCTGTTGGGGCGCCACAATTTATTAGAGTGCATGTGTCAAAACATTCGCAATAAAATTTCAATTACCTTCAACCGCGACTTAGCGAATTATAGAAGGTCTTTTGTTGGCGGATTAGCGAAATGCGGAGGGCAGCCGTAATTGAAATAGCTTCGCGCATTAGAACGAACAGCCGCCAGGGTAACTTGGTCCTTCCCCTCCTGGTACTCATTTGATCGCGCCTTAAACTAAGGGTATTTTAACTCCACAGGTCAGGTAAGAATGGTCGCAGGTGGCGTACCGCATTCTTTCGGGATTACAAGTTTAGTGCGACAGAGCCGTTTCAATTAAGTCGCCCTTCGAAGGCGATCTCGTATTAATATGTGGCGCTCATATTGCCGTTTTATGAGACAATACGGTATGCAAATACTAAGAACTAGGTCTATTTATTTAACATATTTAATTTTAGTTAAAATGAAGTTAAAAAACAGGGCCTTCACACATATTCCAGTATTGTCGAATGTTTTAATGAACGACAAACAAACAGACAAGCAAGTAAACTATATTATATTGACGGTCCCCCGTCTAACTTTGACTTTAGAAGCTTAACACTCAAATTTTTTTATGAATTAACTAAAAAGTAAAATATTAAAAAGACAAAAGATATCTAAATGAAAATTATTTAAATGTATTTTTGGTATTGGTGCTTATTTTTTATTGTTTCAGGAAACGTCTTAGAAAGTTTTTGGTGTTTTGAAGACGGATTTTTAGTTTTGTTTTCTTATAATTAAATATAATATAAAATAAAATAATTTGGCCGTGATATAGTTACTGATATTTATATTTGATTATATTCTATTTTTTATTATTATTATTTTTGTTTTATTAACTCTTACATTTTGAAATAATTTATTTAGATGAGATGTTGCACATTTTTATGCCTCGTGATATACAGTTCGTGCCAGTGCTGTGATCATGAAATAAATCATCATTATCATTACTTCCACAGTTTAGACACTGAATCTAAGCCCTTCTGCAAAATACTTGTATTAAAATATATGAGCAAGTTCTCATGTAACAAAACCGCTAACAAACATGTCAGCCTGTTAGAAAGGCATAGTAAAAAAATTGATTCGGCACCATTACCTAAATAGGTTAAAGAAATAGCCGAAGGTAGTGCCACAGTGATGCGTGCTCACCACGCGAACACTCCTCGCTACGTGTCCTGAATGATAATGCGGCGTTCAGGAGAGAGTTCTTAATGAATTGTGACACGAATTAACACCGCGTCTGCTTTTAAATTAATGTAGAGACTAATTTACATCTATAACAGTGATGTAAGCTTTTTATATTGAAGCCTTATTAGCGATAATGTAATATAAAGCGAAAACACTTGTTCGAATGCGATTTATGCCCTAAGAAAATATATAACGTACCTACCTACTTAAAACTTTAATTTGTTTTTAAATTCATCATTCCAAGGAGTTATAATTTCAAATATATACTTCATTATATAAAGGGGCACCTATACATATATTTATTAAATATAATACACTAGGCCTTGAATTTTGTCCACGTTTAATTCAAATCTCGAAATTAAAAAATAAATTCACTAAATTTAAATGTAGTTTGAAATTTAAAATAATAACCATATGGTGAGCATTTTTTTAATTTGTTGCAATTCTTCCTGTAACTAAAACAATATAATTTTAGAAAATTTTCTCCAACATAAAAAAGCCACTTTTTTAAAATGAAAACTGCATATCTTTAGTGACTGTGTATAACAACAATAAATGTCTGTTAAATTGCTCTACACAATTTAATAATTATGTTCAGATCTCGGCCAACCATTTCCAAACATAGCCTAATTGTCAATGATTATATCCAACATCGGCCTATACCTTCATCCGTTTTAGACGAATCAAAATGGACGCCGTACAATTGGTACTGACAATAAAATACTAATAACGTCCTAAAACCTTATTTAATTACAATAAAAACGTGTTTGCATTAACACCGAGTCTCTTGATGTGTTTTCGCCTGTACATTATTACAAAGACTAATATTGTTAATCAAATTAATAACAGACATCAACTGGCGGGGAGAAAATTGTCTAGTCATCACGAGGTCCTTATTAAGAGCGAGCTGTCAAACCGTCATTGGAAGAGTACAATCATCCACATAGATGTCTCTGCAACGATGTTGTAAAATAGCTCTAACCGATCAGCACATAAGGTGTTATGTGCACTTAGCTGTTGTGTACACAATGTACAAAGAGATGACTTAAAATCTTCTGTTAATTAAGCTTAGGAATTCGATACGAATGAACAATCATCGCTTAACAGAATAACGAGACGTTAATACGTGCTCGATTGAATGTAAACACTCGATGTTACCGTTGTATCGATGTAATTGACGTGTAATAGCCGCACCAAGAAATATTGTTATTGGAACGTTTATAATGAATCAAATTATTGCTATTAGAGGCAAAGAGTACCTTATATTGACTGTTACATGTGTGACATTACCTGGGTGCGTGAGCACGATCAACTCAACCGTTTGGTGTGTCTGGGAGGGAAATGGAGATAATAGAGTTTGTTTAAAAATTACTACTATTACAACTAAAAAGTACTTATTAGTATATAATTAAAATGATTACTATATGTTATTGTTAGGTAATCAAAATAATAACAGCGTAAAATCAAGTCGTCTTTTGTATTTTGAATATATGAGGGCGTGTTGCGATAATTGACGTGCGTAAAACGTTTCTGTAGAAGCGGTAACATAACATTTAACTGGATAATCAGAGGTGACTTGGGAAAGAAAATGAAAGTATAACAATTACTTAAATAAAACTATAACCAACTTAAATAAAATCAGGACTGTTAATACTTTAATAAAGTGCTTAATTGATGTTCAAAAATGTGTAAGCATGGTCACCAGAACCGGAAATAGGCTAGGAATGAAATTGTCAAAGACAAAATAAAAATAACATTTATAATTATGAAGGACCTGAAAAAGGATATTATTTAAAAAAAAAACTACGAAAATTTTGTGCAATTACTTATTTTGTGAGGCTTTTGGGACCGTTTTAATATCTTAGCTGATCAAATTTTTATTTTCATAATTTTGTAGTGATCAAAGCGATCACAATGGCGGCTGATCTGACGAGCTGACAAGAGGCCTTGATTGGTTCATGAGATAATTACTCATTATAACACAAGTGCCGATGTACAATGTCAAGAGACAAAGCCCTGTTGACTGCGCGGGAGCATCGCCTAAGTATCTCTGTTGAGACCCCTCAACAGATTTTGGATATTTATGCAATTTTATATACGCTTAAAAATGTACATAATTTTACTTTATTTTATTTATCTTTGACTTAACATGACCGAGATAATAGAAATAGAAGAACTGTTAACTACGGTTTTTGACTCTAAAATACATGTAATACCAAGAAGCTACTTTAATAAATATTTTCCTAGTGATTTTTGTAAGGCCGTAAGCACTTACTGATATATAACGTCAGGATTGTTTACGGTCTAATTTTCAATAATATAATGATATTTTACATCTTTAAATGTATGGAATTGGTTTGAAGCCATAATGTACAAAGTGGTAGTTTTACAAGATCATTATGGACCCCGTCGGGCACGCTTTGAACATAAAGATGATCGCCGTCTTATAGTGTGAAGGGAAGAAAAGCGAATTTAGTTACATGGGACTGAAGGAAAACATCGCGAGGAAACCTTTATACACCTGTGAAGAAATTTTTAGGTTGTGTGAAGTCGATCAACCCGCACTTGGTTGACTAATGTCTAATCGCCCTAATTATAGTAGGCTCGAGCCTTGGTGAGGAAGTATATGAGCTCTAAATTAAATTTATTTGTCTCTCTATATATCGCAGGGTGTCACGTGTTCAATGGTTTTGTAGACTAATTTACACCTACGTGTCCATGTGACCGGCAATAGATAAGTAATATTTTACAATTTTAAACAGAACTAACATTTCAAATCAACTGTCAGTATAAAGAAGGCCTATTTGTGTAACGCGTGCGTCAAACGGGACCGAGAGCCTCGTCAAGTCCAATATCTTACCCCTTAAATAAAGAGTTGTACAAAAAGGTGTGAGCTATCGTATGTCATTATGTCTTTTGAGTGGTTGCTGTTGGGACGAGCGTCGAGTGTGTAATCCGCTTTACATTGTTCGCTCAGGATCACACCAAGAGGTATTGTGTGTTTTTTTCTTCGGCCAATTTGAGATACGAGGTGTGGTGATATATTTGGGACGATCAGATATATTAGATAAGGATTTAATATGCTGGTGGAAATTGTTGAGAAATTAATTAGTTTGTCAAGAATCCAATAAAAAACATCTCATTAATTTTTTTTTAAATTGATAACTGGGTAACTTCATCTCACCTGAGGACGGGAGGTAACTACACCTAGATTTCACAACCACAGAATAAATTATCTTACGTCCAACTGCAGTAACATAACAATACTGTTATAACAGACAGATAAATAAAACGGATTAACTTATATACAATGTAATGTACAACCGGGCAAGTCGAATGTGTTTCATTTGAATGATTATAATTTTCATAATTAATAAGAACTTTTATTTTGGATACTATGTCGATAAAAGTGAAATATTAATAATAATATGTTTGTTAATCTATACTAATGTTATAAAGACGTGAAATTAGTGTGGAGCTTGGAGGTTGGAGTTGAAAAATTCTTTTCGTGTCAAATATTTCATTTATTGAAGATGGTTATAGTTTAAATAATATTTGTGCTAGATAAAAATGCAAGCGTCAATAACTCTCGAATAAACCATCTATATACATCGCAGTCCTTGGCACATAACTTCCTACGTGAGGATTTTCAGTCAAATTAACACCATCACGCTGGTCCACCAACCGGAAGACAACCGGAATCTTAGCGTGCTTTGAGCAGCAGTGAGGATTATCTAGAGATAACATCAGAATTTTGAAATCGAAACCAAAACTCTGGAACCACTACGCCAAATCCTATCGAAAACTCTTTTTCGTACTGAAAATCTGATACTAGCCTAATCACTTTACAGGATTACGGTTTAAGTACATCTCCCAACAAGAACACCTGCAACTACTGTTTACTGAATCGTTGGTGTGAAATAGTACCAAAATGTAAATCTAATAAATTCTCTTTACACTTTTCAAGCCCGTACATTGCACATACTTATACATAACTTTATGTAATTTTCACACGTGTGAAGCATGTGAATAGAAAAGTGTATCCGGGGTTAGACAGGTTGCGCGCAACATGTGCATGCAGGGCACAGTAAAGGCTCGCGCACATTGGACCATTACAAATATTACATTGTTTTCAGTAAGTTTTAGTAAGATTTTAAATATCGTTTTTATTCGATTTAAGTCCTTACAATACGTGACATAATTTTATAATCATATTTCTCACACTCCCACCTATTATCAAAAACACATTGATGGCTTATGTTATGAATACTAGATAACGGATAAATGTATATAGTAATATCTATATAAATATCAGGAATATACTAAATAAACTTACAAACATACATGACTCGTGGATGAATATTCGTACTCATCATACAAATATCTGCCACTACCGGGAATCGAACCCAGGATCTCTATCTTAGTAGACCATTAGGACATCATCACTCATATAAGTGTGACCTTGGCAATTTACTACTCGAAAATTTTGAACTGAAAATAGCATTTCAATTTTGTTTAACATATAAACTAAAAACTGGTTTCAAAACATTAAATATCAAACAGTATACAATGATTAATGTTTCTTTTTACATTCACTTTCTTTATAAATATTAGATACATGGAAATTATGGTTAAAATTTTATTAAAAATGTGTCTTTGATAAAATTTTTGCAACGCCACGCAGCGCGTCCAAGTCCCGCCCTTGGTGAGCGAACCGTCAACGAAAGGCGGACGCACTGCATCTGTCATTAGTTGTAACTGCATAATCGTTACGTTTCCAGTCGTTAGGCAGCGTGAGTGTGTTGTTTCAGTGTGCAGTAAAAGCCCGCGAACGGACCATTGTCCCCGTTGACGGCTCAACGGCCGCCACAATACTGCTGTGTTTATTTACTCAACGCTCCGTGTAATTGAGGAAGTCTTTAACCCGCTTTGTGAATGTTTTTTTCTTAAGCTGACAACTTAAAAAATAAAAGAGAAATTTCGTTTCAAAATTGGAATCGACTTTCAGAATACAACACTTTTTTTATTAGCAGGTGAAGGCATTTACTCCACAGTCTAGTGGGATGCTTTGTTTCACATTTTGAATCTTACTTTGATAACATACGTCTGCTTATCTTTTGACTTTATGATTTATCATATTACCTTGAAACTTTCAGGAACGAGTATCCAAAGATTCACCTTACATATCTACCCCACATATATCTTTTTCTTAAATATAAAAATGAAAATGATTGATGTGCGTCTGTTTCGCTAAACTGAGAAATGACGTGACCTATTAAAATAATCTTTATTATCGGGGGTGAGTTAAAATCAAATAACTCATAAAATTTAAGTTAAGTTTAAAACTGCTTTAAACTATGAACAACTGAATATTGATTATTTAGTATGGAAATCGTGACTTGCTAAAATTAAACTTTGTGTTCCATCGCTATTTCGGGTTTATTTAAATAAATAACGTTAGTGGTAGTTCGTTGGTGAAACGAAGTTCACCGAGCCAACTAGAACTTTACATTTTTGTATCGCCACTTTACAAATAAATGATTTGAATTTGATTTAACGTACTCGAATGCTATTTTAAATAAAGACATATTTTAAATTATAATTAAATAGAATTTTCAAAATTGTGTCCGTCTTTTTCAAGTAATAAGTTCTCTTTTGACCTGTTCCTAAATCGTCTTTAGACTCCTAGAAGCATTATACATTAATTACATGTTCTCTTTAATAATAGTAATAAAATACATGAATTAAAACACAAACAGCTGTCATGTACAACTAGAGCAAGCAGTGTCTCCGTATCTTCGTCTTTGTCTATCGCGAAATCCGATTAAATCCGTGACGCTATTCGACAAACGCTTTGTGTTTTTTGTTTGAGCAATGAATGGCACGGATGAACCGCGGGCCCGGGTTCGGAGCCCGATTGCTAACTATTTGCGAATGCTTTCTAAGATCCATTGTCGATTGAGTGACGGCCATTGTAATAAGCACAAATCATTAATAGAACCTTACTGAATAGTTATTAGTACTGACATATTTTATTGTTGTATTTAAAAAGAAAAGCTCCAGTTGTTGGTATTAAATTTCTAACGAAAGGATGGGTGACTTAAAAGTGAGTGTTTAGCGCTTAGAGGGTATCAAGCCTCCTTTTTATACTAACAATAATTAAATTTTTACATGTATTATTTAGCTCAAAGTAAAAATAAATACTTAGATTTATTACATAACAGGAAAACATTTAACAGATAAGTATTATTATATTAGAATATAAGACATTTACATGCATACGTGGTTTATAATCCTCTTAAAACAAATATTTGTGTCTATCACACGTCTGCCCGCCCAGATTCGAACCCGAAACCCCTGACCGACTGGCGTGTAGCTAGGATGATGTTTATAAATACTGTGGACAGAAGAGTGAAACCCAAATACACGTCATATGTGGCTGTTGGCCTATCATCCATAAACAAAGCCTTCATCTGGGGAGACACGTAATCTACCCAAATTATATTAAAACCCTTGAGGTTGTGATGATTTCAGAATATGTATATGTAAAGTGCCCAAATCAAGGAGCTGCTCTACCATATTGCTGGCAAGTCACAATTGACTTTTGAGGTCGCAGTGACAAAACAGTTGCAATACTTTATTACTAAAATATTATACAAATATGCAAATATTTAATGAAATATGAATCTTACAAAATCAAATACTCACGTACAGTTTAGAAGTATTTAGATTGACACTTTAATACCATATCACATTAATTATTAAATTCACTAAAACAGTTGCGACCAAACTACATAAACACAATAGTGGACGGTGTGACATGATCCTATTCACATATCTAGGTACTTCTGACACCTGCCGTAATAAATATCTTCTTTTTAAAATATTGATAACAATATTACGAATCAAAGGTTAATGATGATATTGTTTCTATATTAGTTTAAGATAGTCCTGCATATATTATTTATATATAAGAGTATATCTTAATACTCTTATTTATAAATAATAAATTATTTCTCTTGTTCGACAAATATCTAATAGCTCCAACTCAGTTGTGCACGGACTAAGTTAAATTTAATCTATCTCTTTCATTCCATACACTTTTGACCAGCATGCGCATTATAATAAAGCGAAAATGCTTAAGACTTGCCATTTACAATTATTTTGGAAACGTCAAAGGACGTCACCGGTCATCTGTCTCTTTTTGTTCCATTGAACTGAAAGAGTAGTACGCTGAACATAAATTTCATTTAGTTCGTGCTTTCCATAATCGTGATTTCGATAATCACGTCCAATATTTATCTAATTAATATTTTTGACCTTTTTTAATATCAATTAGTCTAAGTTATTTTTGCAAATTTTATCGGCTCTAATGAGAATGGCACTAAATTGACAGTCCTTATGAATGTGTTCGATTCTTGGATACCATATATTATATTTTGAATTTAATTTATGGTGCAATATTTTCCTGTAATAGGCGTTTGATAATAGTGAAAATCAGTAGATAAATGAGTCCACCTCCCAATTGTCACGATGAGAATGATCTTTCAGCATGAATTAGCTCGCACCAAGTTTCAAGCGAGCTCTTTTAAATTGTAATTCCTCTGGGCGCTTGATTGTCGCTTAATTGCCGTAATTCTTTGCAGGGTTCCCGCAAATCAAGTCGCCGTACAGTCCCGGCGCGCAGCCTCACCTCACAGGTCAGTATTACTTATATTAATTAATGAACTCGCCGAAAACATCGCTTTTTATTGTCTATGGTACAAGCAAGTGGTGTACCAATTTTGATTTGATTTCTGAGATAGAAAAAATATCAGTACGTAGCGTTTATATTGTTTAATCGAAAGAAGTAACGTAATCAACCTTAGTACATACCTTATTTTAGTAAACAGTCCAATTTTTTCAATTTCAAATATTAAAGAAACTGTAACTGTAGGAATTTTTAAATGTCTATACTAGTTACTAAATTAATTCGAAAAATACTTGATACTAATTTATTTCAATAAAATCAGCAGTGAGTGATGTAGGTAGGTCATGACAGTTGTTAACCTTTTATTACTAAATTTGAAATTGTTGAGATAAGTAACAGTTAGTTAATTTGTATTTATTTACTTATGAACACATAAAGGCACTGCTGATCTCTTAAGTAATTTGTGTCAGTTGACCAGCGACGGGAATATGTGAAATTAATAGTGGACGCAGTGTTTATATATACTTATTCATAACTACATATAAAATACATGTATATTACTAATAACAATTAAACTACAATTAATACTCAATAAATATGTATATAATACTTATATGTTACTAAGACACTGACCTCAAGCAATAACGGAGATTGTAAGAATGACATTGATTTTTTTTTATAGAAAGTTGAGCAATGTTTAGAATTTATATTTAAAATGTCATGACAATTACGTATGAGTGGATAAGTATTGTTCTTTCTTATAAGAAAAGCCAGTTTATGAACCTCGGTACGTACAACAATGCTTCGGTAAGCGTCGTTGTAACTATGGACCGCTGTACATAGTATATATAATATTTCTCACAATCGCATTAGCTAGCCCAAATTAAGCATCATTACGAGCTTATGTCATTGAGATAACGAATATGTATGTAAATATAAGAAATATACATAATGAACATACAAATATCTGCCCTTACCGGGATTCGAACCCGTGACCTCTGGCTATGAAGACAGGGGTACTGACGACTCAACCAAACAGCCTAAAATAATAGACGCCGACATAGACATAGTTATAGATTGGCTCGACTTGATATGTCTAAAACGGAGCTCGCACACAATATATTCTCTTGTGATTTAGGAAAGTGGCCGGAGGGGCGTCCCTCGTGTGCCTCTCCCTCACCCCCGCGCCCACCCCTCCTTTGTCTCAGTAATGAATCCGCCAAACACCAAACGTCACAGCGCAGCCGTCGACCCCTCCGATACCATAAATCATATGACAATCTATTAGCCACCCCACCTTCAACCCTCTTACTTTACCCTCACGGTCCAAAATTTATTGGCCAGTCCTGAATAAACTTCTGTTTCGTCCGAAAGCGTCCAAGAATTTGCTTAGGATGTGAGGTTTTAGAAAATATCCTGTTAAATGCAAATTATGGAGGTCGGGATAAAGATATGGCCGAGGGTGTTTAAATTACTTAATTATTAAAGGAATTCCGTTGTATTGTGACCGCATTTGAGGCGAAGGTCGGGTCCCGAGCTCCCGGCGCTCCAGGTGATGAGAGTGGCTGCCGCGCTGTGTCTAATATGTGTGTGTTTCAACCCCAACGACGTTATGAAAAGCTCTCCGCAGCAAACAAACCACCTGACGCTCCCCGCCTGGCAGCCATTTGTAAAAATTGCCTTCGCCGCCATTTCTACGCGAGAATTTCATATTTGGAACGCCGCGGGGAGGAATTCGCGCGTAGATTTGACATTTTACCATCATGGCCGCGCTGTTTTATTGTTTTAAAACAATGCCGACATCTGCGATGGCCGTTTGTAGCGTGTTGTTTAGCAGAAGCAGCCATTTTTAATTTGGAAATTAGGGTCCCGGTTGTTTATATAGTTGAGAAGAAATTGAAAAAAGTCAAACATTGGCCTCATTGCCAATTGGATTAAACCCCAAATTTACAATATAAGACCGAAAGGGGCATATATATTGCACATAGTTGTGTATTTTTTTCCAAAAAAATGTAAGTCAGTGTAAATAATAGTTCATAATATAAATATGTCCATTATAGAAACTAATAATTTCAATCTTTCAAACGTTCTTTTAAATTGTTAAAATCGTATGAACAAAACCACACATTTTCTAACTCCACTCGCGGATCAATGTGTACATCATCTAAGGCGACAAGCGACAGGTTCTGTCGCCGCAACGTTCTCGATTACGCTCAACATTCGTGAGGAAACACTTTTTCTGTCTACAAAGACGAGTAGCACCCTGCGGTTTGACACATTCGGGCCGAAGTTTCATACGCCTAATGAGTGCCTTAGTACGCGTTAATAAGGTTGAAATTATCAGCAGTTATTGTGCTGTGTTGTTTATGGTATCGGGTGTCAAAAAGCGGCGCCTAAGTGGCGACAACTTGTAATAACAAGCAGTATATTAAAGCTGCCGCGGTTTATCCAATTCGACTTAACGGATGACCAAACTTTTTGGTGTTAAATACTTAGGTTGTAATAAAACTATTTGGCCGTTTAACTACGATTGACTTATTTTATCTCTGGCCACTCTGAACAAACATTTCTTTTGTTTGGATTCGAATTTCAAAATAAAAAACTAAGTATCGAATAACTACAATGTGTTGTATTTTCAAACAAGTATAAATAGTTTATCCTAATTTTGTTACGCTTAGTTATATTATTAATTGGTGGCGAATCACGAATTTATAAATTACGACGAAGCTTTATACTGCCGATGGGCGAACTTCATGGAAGGGCAAATTGAAAGTACTTTCAACCCTTATGAAAGTTGTTTCAAATCCAAAGTCCTTACGAAGTCGCAAGCTCACCAAAGTGTGGGAACACTGACCATTGCAAATTAAAATACTTTTCTTGGTCATAAACCGACAGATGATCGGCGACCGAGTGTTGCGCAAACAAGCGAGCAGGCGACTAATTGAGGACCGACCCGATTGATTCAGTATACTGTTACAATTATCAAAGCTCTAGTTTAGTGGTAGAAATAATACCGACCGCTTATAGAAATAGCTGTTGAGATTTCTAATACACATCATATTAGATTCGAATTATATTGTGATTATTTAACTGGTTTAGTTTTGGAGAATCATTGAACGTTGAACATTTATGAAGTAGTAATCACGTCATCAAAAATCATCATTAAAACTGTCATCATAATTATTTTGGGCCGCCATATATTGGCCATACTTGTAGTATACCAGAAAGCAAACATGGTCGTTTTCTTAATTCCTTGCCCTTTCCATATTCTAGAAAAAAAAACATACAAAAATATTTGTTTTGAGAGGAGAATGAGTCTATAATGATGTTGCTTCTAATATACCACTCGGTATATCGTGTTACTTTCGATAATATCCCACTTACGACTCTCCCAAGTTAATTGTATCCGACTGAGTGGTTTTGTGTTACTATCAATTAGAGTACGAACTAAATCTTGCTTGCTGTATTACGTTGACTCAAATTATGGATTATTTTTATATGAATTGATTTTAAGACAAGAACTTTCTCAGAATTTAGGAAGAGCTTGAGTTTCAAGCCGGTAATATTAACTGATTCGGTTTGATTGAAGACCTCACTTTTGATTGAATGATTTTAAATTGATTGAGCCTGATATTTGAATTAAAATTATGTGTACATAACAGGTTAAAGAGACACGGAGATGAAAATGTTTAAAAAAATCCCGGTAGTATTTTTAAAAATATTGTATGTGGTACGGTTTTGGATTGAATTGCGACTACTATTCACAGCTTAAGTTAGAAATAACCAGCCAGTAAAAAAAGGATGACGTATTTGACAATGTCAATATTGATTCAATGACTTTTGCAGTGGTATCTGTCGCAGTTCTGGCCGAGACTAATCATTGGTTTGTTCGTGCGTAATTATACTAATACTACGTACATACATTTATATAAGGCAATGGAGTTACCGGAGTTTTAGTGGGTATTCCCAGGTCTAATTTTATGTGGAACTGGGTGATCCCCACACACGCCCGCCGCTTAGCCAGTGGCGGGTAGGTCCATAAATGGATTCCTCCTCGAAAAAAAAGATAGCTAACTTAGGTAACTATATTTTTTTCTTTAGTAATTTTACATAAAATCATTAATTAGTTTTAGAGGTAATATCAAACCCACGTTGGTTATATTCTATTATATTGTTTCTCAAAGCTCCCAATCAATAACGTATGCAATTCTAAACCTTATTACATTAACTATTGAAGTAGAAAACCCTTTGGTAGATTTTTTCAGTGCACAGAGGCAGGCGCGAACCGCTCGAGAGGAATAATTTAAAAAGCATAGGCTCACGACTCACTGGACTCAGACGATATTTTCATTACATTATTATTGTTAAAACCTTCTTTGTAAAGAAATCTATGAGTTAGACGATAAGAGCATAATACTTAAAGGCATTCCTTTAATACGCTTACATGTTTATTGAGAATATATTTATCCTACTTATGGAGTTCTACAGCTGAAGACTTATGAGGAGCATGCAAAGTGACCAGCCCCTTTATTGTCTCACTCTGTATCTATCGCTATCGCCTTCATTTTGACGTACACAATATTTACATTGCCACTTAACTGTTTAACATTGTGCGGTATCGTTGAAATACTCAGTAATGATTTCAAAGACGACAGCTATCGTGATAGATATGAAGTGACACAAAAAGACCCCAGATCAATGTGATAAAGTACTAACTTATGTATCCACTTTCACAAGCGTTTTTTACATTTTCAAAACTGCTCAAATTTTACATTTATAAATCAAGACTTTTTGTAACTTTTATCACTAAATAGCCTTTGCTTTGCGCCTTCGTTTGCGTTAATTCTAACTCTATTTTTATTACCTATTACTTAAATGAATATGACTGACTACAGACTTCTGAAGGCCTTAATATAGGGCGGATAGAATAAAGAGATAAGTAAGTGAGATAGACAAAATGTTTTATATTGGACCATTAATAACACATTACCAAACCATTTCGTGGTATAAAAATAAAATATAACTGAGCGAATAACTTGATTCAGTAGCTAGATAAATAAATGTCTTATTATCGTAGTATAATAGCGATTAATAAAAATAACACTCATTGAAGGTTGTCCTTCGTATACAGCTTCTGGTTAATAATGAGGTAAACGAACCTTGACTGATTACACGAGAGTAACGGTATGACGTTTAATTGCTATCAAAATTAGAAAGTGGGCAAATATTCCATATCGACAAAGTTTAACTATTGAGTTTATGTGAAATAATTATACTTTGTTCACGACGAGGAAACTAAATTGGAATCGTAATTGTCGTGATCGATTGGTTTATTAGTAATACATGCATTATCACATAGCACAGGTATGACGTATGGTTTTAAAATAATTGGTTATATGCCCCCCTAAGCTTGTCTGGTAGAAATTACTACCAAAGCAATAAGGCCGCCTTTTGTGCATGTCCTTTTTTGAAATTTCTTGTGTCCTTTTAATTTGAAATGCCTACCACGTTTCTCTCCTTAGATCTCCTTATATACAACTTTATGAGATACGAAACACCTTCAATCTCCAGAATCTGCAATATCAAAACATACTTATTTATTGTAGTTTTTAGGTGATGGTTACCACTTCCCATCTCGTAGATACATTTTCGGGGGCTTTGTTAGAATCAAAAGTGTAATCTCTTGCAGCAGAAGTAATGTTGTTACGTGTCAAATTCTTTTAGAACAATTATTAATAAAATATTCTTACGTAGTAAACATAATGACGCCAGAAACTTCTTTCATCATTGCTTACAAAACCCCGTGCGATTGTTAGACGCGTTGTACTTACGTGGAGGTGGCTAGGGCATTGTGTCGTAAGCTACACCAGTTATTTTTTATCCATGGACTTTTGCTGATTATCATCAGGCGGGGTCAACTCATTAAGCTCAGCAAAACAATTAATAAAAACCCCTTTAAAGATACTAACATAGTGAACCAGCAGCGTAATGATCAATATCTATAAATCTCAATTTCTATAAATTAAAAATTAATCGGAAAATCTATTCCATCCAATAGTAAGAGCATTTCCCACAGATAATTGAACAAAAAAATAACATCGCCTTGAAAGCTCACGGTCGCCGACGCGTGAAAATATAATGGTTGGGTAATATTACACCTTCCTCCTGTTCTTAAGACTTGAACCCATGAGGGAGGTGGCTGGGGGGAGAGGGGGCCAGGTGGGCGGGGCCAGCAGTCCACCGGACACTGTAACTGCCACTTAAGTAATCATGTATTGGCTACTTTCAGCTCGGATATTTAGGTATTGATCAACAGAGATACGTAGGAAGTTTGAAATAGGGCGAATAAATCTGTTTATAAAAGATTCCGAATGAATGTGTTAAAACAGACATTTGTTATTATGGAATAACAAATATAATAGAGAACCATTATATAATCTAATATAATCTACTTTATCTACATCACGCTACCATGAGATGAAAAAAAACAAGAGGCAAAGAGAGGGAGAGGGAGAGGGAGAGATCTAGAGGACTTATAGATTCCTTTTTTTCGCAAGCCAAGGGTAGGACGCGTTGAGTCTAACCGAAATAGGGCGTTGTTTTTCACTTCCTTTAATTATAATACGGTGTATATAGTGTTAAATCTTCAAGAATTTAACTGAGTAACTTTACGGCGCAAATTGTTTATTTTTACAATTTTGAAGAGACTCAAGGAGAGAATTTCCTATGCTTTCAACCCTGTCTCTTGGTTTGGGTTCTAAGATTGAAGTAAGTCGATCCTTGGAATTTAATACCAAAGTATACGTTAATAGTTCACCATCAGGCGTAGTTGTAACAACAACAACAAAACTATAACTGGATTTAGTTGTTGCCAGGGAAAAAATTGTACTTACTTAAAATCAATATATGTAGCTACTACTGAGCTCTAAATGAAGGGGATTTTTTAAAATTAACGTTTTTATAGCAGTGTTTTTGAAACAGCTTTCAAACCAATAAATCAATTCGGCTTTACCAACTGCCAGCAAAATTGGTATATAACTAGATATATATATATAATAAGTACTTCATTTAACAATTTAACAGAACACAGCCCCCGCCTCACACCAGCGACAGAATAATAATATTTTACGATTAGAATGAGAGTCCCCCCACCACCACCCCCCCTTAAAAGCCACTGATCGTATAATGAATTAAGCACCAATAGACGGCCCAATTTTCCACTACGGCTCAAACACGCAACAATGGGCCTAATCCCCTTGTAATACCGGCGCGACGGCGGCGGGGGTTGCCTGGTAAATCGTTCTCCGAAATATCAAAGTGGAGTGGAGCCCATTAGCAATTATAATGGGCAGTGTCCCGGTAAGTGGCGGCTCATTACGGCCTCGCCTCGGGCAATTACTAGCGCCTACGTCGATAGGCTCACGACTAATCACTACGTCACTTCTTGAAAACTAATCAACATTAGAGGTAACATCCAAATTTGAATACAATATCTTGATCAACAACTTGTACCATTTTTATAATAATTTCTTCTTAGTAACTTTTGGCAAAAAACGTTATGCCATAACTGATGGTAAGTTGTAGTCATCGCCCCGGGTGACCCGCAATATCACACAATCAACAATAAACACCTACTTGAAATATCTTCCTAATTTCACTCGCTATAGGTAGCTACTTACCTTCGTGCCATTAAAAACCAACTTCAAAACACTATAAAAGCAAAAAAAAAATCAAGAAGTTATTCAAATTAATATTATATTATTTTTAATTTAATACTATAAATTTATTATTATATACATTGCCTTTTTAGTGTTTCGAAGTCGGGTTTTCCTGGTATTCCATAATCAGATCACCTGACAACGGGACCACCTCAAGATATACTCTCTCATATTGAAAAAGAATTTTGACAAGCTGGTCACTATGGTCAGAGAAATCGCGTGACAATCAAACACTAAAAATCTAATAAAAACGGTCTAATATACGTCCCACTGGGAGAGAAACGTCAAGTTTTTTTGAAAATAGAATAATATAGAAAAAGATTCGGTTCAGGTACTACGTTGGCAGTTAATTGTAACGTCATTCTGTTTTGATCTTAAAAACATTGTAATAATATCTGTCTGATATCTCAAACTGTATAAAACCAATAAGTATCCGACATAATTACAAAAAGCCCGCCACAGGCCTGTTCCCCGCAACTTTTTCCTTAATAAAGCCATCACAACTAAATTCACTCAGCAAATTGATGGCGCGTATTCTTGCGTCGGCGTCGTTATCGAGCGAGCGAGCGCACAACAATATCGTTTTCAAAACTCGCAGCTAACGAGCCGGGGTTGCCCCCCAAAATCATTTCCGTGCCGACCCCTCCGCCGCGCCGCGTCACGGCCTCCTAACTACGTCATAATAATACTGTATTTTTCCATTAATCCATAACAGTTATATGTTGCGAAGACTAATTTATTATATGCTTATATTATAATATTGAATATAATAAGATAACAAAGTACAGGGCACAGCTGGTTTTGACCAGCTCATTAAAATCACGACCAATGCATCCCAAACATATTTTTGTAAATATATATGTTTATACCAAGGAACTATCATATTTACAGTGTATGTTATTACCTAAACCTATTTAGATTATTATCAAGGTTATAAATAGGGCATAACAATGATAGATTAATGAATATTAATGAACAGAACACGGAATTGTCTGTAACAGGATATATATACGTGTCACACAATTTAAAAGATATGTGAGTCTATTTATAAAAATATTTTGACTTTGACTTTGGCTTTGTCAACATAGAACAAAAGTAATCGTCTTATTACGGTAATTCACAAGAAGTTTATAGGTTATTTATTTAATTTATTCATGTATACATGTCAAATTAAACGTACAATTAGAATGGTGGAACTTTTACAGTGAGAAAATTTCTTCACGCAGACCTGCTTAAGGAATAAATACTAAGGAAAAATACTATTCATTTAGTTAACTTTTTAATCTATTACTGGCTAACTACCGCTATTATAAATTTGTATATAAGCTTCATGAACTGTCTGTCAATCAAATAAAAAAACAAATCATTTCAAATCAATTTCAATGCTACGTTTCTCAATAGAATAGTCACTGAAGTGAAGTTAGTTGCATACTACGTCACAAATTGCTGACAGATCTTATAATTTTTATATTGGAGTACCTGTTCATAAATTTATCATTTTCTTTTTGAGTCGTTCTAAGCGTATCTACTTGTATACTACTTGATGACGTGTAAGTATAAGTAGGCGTTTACAATTGAACATTAATCAATATTAACAGAACAATGGTATTAATTAATAAGTGTTTATTGCGTAAATGCGTCGTTATCCTATAACGCGTCTTACGACATACAGTCGTGTAATTAAGATATATTGTTTAAGTTAGAACAAATCGGCGCCCGTTTGACTACATACTTTATTTGCCGTACTAACGTAACGTTGTAAAACAACTTATCAAACAACAATGTAACAATGAGTAATTAAGATTGTAAAGGCAATAATTCGGTGTAAATATGTAGAAATGTGTCAGTAATTGCTACAGTTTCATATTATGTATGTATTTTGTATTTCAGTAATCAAATTTGTCGTTTATTTGTATAAGTATTGTGATATCGGAATTTTTTGGGGAATTTAATTGAATTTAGTACGTAACTATATATGAAAACTAATTTACCACTCAATTGCTTCTTGGTCTCAAACTTGAAACTAAGCCTAGCTTAAAGTATTTAAAATTATTATTTCGTTTAAGTTATTATCGTAGTGTTTTTAATGGTGATATTGTTTATGTTATATTAACACCACTCACACAACTTCCACATTTCGCAATGCAGTTTTATTTCAAGTAAATAATAAATAAGGGTTTTAAATTAATGATTTGATTAGTTCACCTACTAATAATCGGCTATTTAAAACAACCTTAGTTTACATTAATAAATACATCTCATGGTTTTGCCCCCACATTACCAAGTTAAAGTAAATGGATTGAAAGCGGGATTTAATCAAAAAACTGTTAGAATAGTAAACATGAGATTGACTATTTCAATAAGTGCCAAAAATCTGTTTAATCTCTAACAAATGTCTTTAATAGAATAAAGACGATATCACAATATCTGCGAGCTTTGTGCGATCACCTGGCTCGCTGGCTGCGCGCGCGCTGAAATGCGATACCGACCTCGCTCTTTACACGTCTTTGTTCATATTAGATTATTTTGGACACGGTCTCGTATATGTTTTGTGATTTTAAGACATTGAAATGCACGTTGATTATCTTGAGACACTCATTTTGGTATTATAAATATTTGGTATCATAAATATTTGGTATCATAAATATTAGTAGTGACATATGTTAATTTACTTGTATTACTTACTTCAATTGAACAAAATATACCTACTAGTTTTATCTGGAACCAATTCATACAGCTCTGACTCGACAATTTTAAATCTAAACCAATTATGTTTCGTTGCTTTTCTCACGTATCTTATGTGGCCTACTTTTAGTTAAAGAATCTGGTTCCTGAACCATGTGGTTTAATACATTTCCTTATTATCTAAACCCCAGCTTTGGTTTTTCTTTGTTGTTTTATTTTGACTTATGTTTATTTTTATTTGTTTCATGTATGGTAGCAGTGCGACAACTATACTCAGGTAAAACGGGTTTGCTCGCAAATCAAATAAGGCAGAGGCGGCAGATTGGCTCGTGCCTCTGAAATTGGCAATTCACTCGGCTCGCGCGCACGCGGAGACGTAATTTATACAAAAATTGCATTGCCGGCTAATAGAATCTTCGATTGCGATCAAATAGCCGCCCAATTTCTTCTCGAGTGCTCGTTTTCTATTTGTAAAGAAATAATACTGTTTGAAATTATTTGGTTTTGCGGATTTAAGGACGCTTTGATGAAAAACGGTTTGGTTAGCAGACCTACTTACAATACTCATTGTAGCAGACTTTTGTCATGTCTATTCGACGGGACGTGCGTTCACTAATCGAATTAAAAAAATACTATTTTTAATACTAATAGCCTTGTCTTATATCTACATAGTATAAAACAAAGTCTGGCCTTTTGTACATCTTTACGCACAGTTTTCACATATAAGTTGGTCAAAAGGAAAGATTTAACGAATTATTAAATATATAGATATGATAAGGTACACCATCCGAGACGGAGCGGGCAGCGGCATATATATATACATAAATTGTTGTACCTTCTTTTATACAAAAAGCAATTGAGTATAAGTACCGTTCACAACAAAGTATAATTTAAATAAATAGGCATATATCCATCATCTCTTTCTAATAATTCATGATAATTTATTCTCACAACATTTAAAAATCATCTTTATTACAATGCCCTTTACGCCTTTTACCAAAGTTTTCAAATCTGCAACCGCAGCGTAAAATTAAGTACGTTGTCGATATTTTCGATAGTGCGAGCTCGACAAAGCTGACAGTGTCACTTCGTAAATGTAATATATCGAATATACCCCGCGCTGGTAGCGGGCCAATCGACATATAAATATAAAACGGGTGATTGCGCCGCCGCCGGGACAATTTGTCGACTCGATTTTATCTTAACACTCATCTTATTTTTCCCGAAATGTTATTAAGTTTAATTGGCCATTAAGGTTGTCAATTAAACTGGGTATTTAGGAAGATTTCATGCATTAAAATAATTAAAATGTATGGTTCATGTGACATAATTTGTCCCAAGCAAAATAGTAACAATTACTCTACTAAGAATTTATATATTAGTCAATTTTTTTTGTAAGGAATCTTCTAAATGACACATATTATTAATCGGGCTTCTATCGTTGTAATTTTTTTCTCTGATTATTTTCGATCATTTAATGTTATGTATTTATTGTACAATTCCTTACATATGTATTTTCTTTTGTGTATTATTTACACTAGATTTCTCTTTCAACTGTGATTTGACCGATTTTCAAAATTTTTATTTTATTTCATACAGTATACTCCTGAAGTAGTCCCATGTTCTGATGATGGTGTCCCAGGGAAATCGAGGGCAGCCTTAAAATTTTATAGTCACCTGGTTAAATATTTTTCTAACGCTATTTGACGGTTTTTAACAAACTACAAACAGACAGGCAATTCACCCATCTAACTCTGACCTTAGAAACTCAACACTCATAATTGTGAAAAATTTTATACCATATATTATTATTTTTTTGGGTTTGGTCCTAAGCTTTCCATAAGATACAAAAAGTGAAGTACTTCTTACATTTAATTATTTTGTATCACAAGTTCGCCCTGTTTCAACTAAAATGGCAACTACAATGATTCACATCGACTGATACGCGCATGAAATCTCGACACGGAAACAAATATATTTATACAGAAGCAACAGCAGCAACAAACGTAACATTTGTTTTTTAATTTTAGAGAAGTAAGTAAAATAATTTACTTAAATAATGTTAGTCAAACCTTAGTACAGTCGTCATCAAATATATTATAAAAGACCTGTTAGTCAAATTGACTTTTGACCAGTTTCAAATATATATAAGTTACATACACTATAAAATACCAATAATATCTGAACATTCATTACTTAACTAATATGTGAGCAGCAGTTTATCGGTGCCCAGTACCCCGGATTCCTAAACCAGAGCTTATTACGGTAGTTTGTATCGTGATAACAACTTTAAATTAATAAGAATAAAGCAACTTTTGCCATGGTTTGTCTCACGATGGGTCAATCAAAAATTTGTATCTCGAACTCCTATGTACTGCGGAAGTCATGTTAAACTGTTACAGGGCCCAATCTCGTCGTGTGTTCTGTTGGAAACCTCCATTCAGAACATATACGAAGTACAATAATACAATGTTTTCACATTACATTTATTTTACACAGTGACAGCATATTCAAAATTGACATTTGTCGTAACACATTTACAAATATATATAAAACCTCCAACATGTTCCTCCCATTTAGGAAGGCCTATGTCCATCAGTGCGACGTTTATAGGCTGTTGATGATAATGACGAGTTTCTGATCCACGAAAGATTAATAGACGGATATTTATTATTCATCTGCGCTTCGCTCCAACATCCCGAGTAATGTAAATCGTGCCGTCTGCATACATGGGACTACAAAAACTTTGCAGTTATATTTTTCTCTTTTAGTGAAAAATGCGACCCTCAGGACGTTTCTCTGTCTGTGTGCGTCTCAGAAATGATTAGCGCCTTGTCTGTCTGATTCAAGGGTAGGGAACGGGGTCTTACATATATTCTGAGGGCTATTTTGAACAGCCGATAAATATATATTTAAGTAAAGAAATGGTTAAAAGTAACTTCAAAATCGTTGCCGACTTAAAATTGTAATATTATTAATAAGCTTGTTAATAATTAGTTCCGACATGTAGCGCCATCTCTCGGAACAGAAACTAATTAGTACCTAATGTATTAACGTGCTCTATACAAAATTCATAACGCTTGTGTGAAACGGAAATATTTCCGATTACTTTATTCCGTTTACGTTTATATAAGTGAATTTATAAAGGGATTACAAAATATTTCAAATCAAATTTTAAATTTGATACAAGAAGCATTACATTTAAAATACTTTTTTCGTGCAATTTTTTTTTTAAATGTAATTGCTTTAATATAATATAATATATTCACAATTTGTTTGAAATAGTAGAATTTTCGTTGCTCCGTAACATAATCCATTCCTCTAGTGTACCAACAGTCAATACTGATGACACTTCTAATTGAACTTCCAAACTAATTGTGTCGGCAAACTAATTTGTACACCGTTTACATATGCATACTACTACTATAATGATGCAAGTAATGAATGACACACATCTTCTGACAAATATATTATATTTATCGTATAATAATCATATAAGAATCCACAATTCTAGTACAGGTAGCATGCCGTGGCAACCTTTAGCTAAGATGGCTGTCATAATATTAAGATTTGATAAAATTCAATGCTATTTTGTAAATTTTTGAATACCTGTGTGAAACGTACCGTACCGTACCGTATCAAAAATAATAAGTAATTCAAAACCTTAATAACCTATAAAATGAAAAAATTGTTCCCTCAATTAACTGTTGAGCCTTAGATTCAAGATTTTATAATGCTTCTAAATAGAAGACATTTATTTTTTATTAGGATGGGTCTGATTCACATAGCAGGTATCGATCTTTATTTGTCTTGTAATTTTTATTATAATCATACACCGAATTGTCATCTGTGAAGTTGTTAGTATGTCAATATGTTCTTATTCAAAGGAAACGATCACATATGAACGTTAATAAACATAGTGTTGGTACAGCTGTGACGTCACAGTGGTGCCAAAGTGGCAGTGTTCGTTCTTGAGGCAAGTAGCTCGCCCTCTTCCTCCCTCGCACACAACGTATCCCTGCGCACAATAATAATGGATATGCTACCTTATATCTGCGCGCGTAAAGTGTATTTGAGTTTGTTTGCGGTGGCCGTGTGCACGCATAATCCGAGTCTCTCCTCTATGACGTAACGATCTCGATTATGTTGTCAAGAATCAATAGGAGTGTTTTAATTTTTATATTTCTCCCGTTACCGTCAACGTCGATAGTTGGAATTGTTCGTCGTTATTTTCTGTCAATTGCATTCAACATTAGTTTTTTTTGTATAAAAACATGACTCGACACCACCTGATGATAAGCAGTAGAGGAGTCCATTTGTGATGATAGCTAGTGAAGCATGTGACATACTGCCCTAGCCACCCTCACCTTGCCGGCCCAATAAGTGCCTTTTCACGCCTCTCAATGTAAAATATAAAAAATAAACTATTGGAATAGTCATATATATGGACATAGTCATAGCCATACCCAATACCCAAAACCTGGTATCAACGTTATCCGAAAAATTAAACTCAATGACACGTAGAGGCCATACCGAAGTTCCTAAGTATCCAAAGGAGAACTTTGAAATATTAAACATCTCATCTGGTATTATATTATAACAGAACTTCCAATAAAATATTTAACAACTATATAGTATTGTCTTACAGATATATTATGATTGTTAACTAAGCACTAACCTACAAATAAATTACACCCCTAATATGAAAGTAATCAAAATAACTTATCTGTACCATCTGGATATTTTAGCACCAATCCTTATATAATATGTTCACAACGCAATAAGATGTTATTAATTTATTTTAAAAATTAACAGAACACAATTTCAAACATTACTTAATAAACCTTTACCTTACGTATTACATTCAAATTGAGTACTGATAATTTCGGCATACATATAATATGCTAATTATGGTATAAAAAACAAAACAATAGTCCAATACTTATACAGGTCAACTATATTCATTTGGTTGAGAACTATACTTAACAATGAGGCACCTTTGAAGTTAAATTAATCACGATGTTCAAAGGCCTTGATATATGAACAAAAACTCTGTTATTAAGAACTATACTAGCTATTTTTTTATGAAAATATAGTCATTAAGATTTATTTATATTTTTGGCTACATTTTAAAAGAAATAAATTTATGTTATATCATCTTACAAAAAGTTGCTATATCCTAAATACTTGCGGCAGTCGTAAATTTCTAACAATTACCACTACAAGTTCCTCCGCTACGCATATCTATGGTCCGCGTAGCTGGTGAGATGACTCACTTCTTTTAAGAATAAAATTTTATAAAAATAATAATGAATTTATCACTTACAAGAAGACCTTCTGTCAATCAACTTAGTGACTACAACTTTGGTGACGACTCTGCTGGCTTTCTCTAAAACGAATAATGAAGTTATTTGCCACTCTTTCATATAGTTTTATAACGAAAGGGATAGTATGACTTTTAGGAACGTCAAGTTACATCGACGATCAATCACATTTGACTTATTTTAATCGGCATGTTTTACTTAAATATCTAAAAAGTAAAATATCATTTTAAAAACGACAGATAACGTCACAGGTTTTCCTGTTTTTTTTTGGTGGGATTGAACTGAAGCGTAGTAATTTGAAGTACCAACAATCTTTGTAGGCTATAGACATTAAATATAGAGTTAAGCAAAAACTACAAGGAAATGAAAAAGTTAAATCTCAAAATTTTCAATTGATTTCAAGTAAACACTTAAAATACACAAAGAACTAAAATATTTAGTCCAATAATGTTATTAACCCCGCAAGCAAACCAATTAACACTTAAACGGTTTATCAACAAATACAATGTAACACCAGCTCGATTAACGGGTCCATCATGCGACCTCATAACTCAGCCGGCAAACTACGCACCCTCGCAAAACACCCATCCCACATTCGCTACACGTCCTTTCGACTTAACAACTAATCCATAGCCGCTTTCCTATACCAAAACGATGAAAGTAACAGTGTTAATCCGGTAATGTATTACGTTTGCGTTCAGTAAGCTTGGGGTGTTACAAATTTAATAATTCATTGTCGTATTCATTCGAGAAATTCAATTACCCTGCGTTGTCCCCGGGGCTTCGGTCTATCGGTCCCCAGACTGCTTACTAATTCATTTGGCAATCACACGGTGTAATTATGTAACGAACTGTTGGCTAGTGTGTCTGACAGACGTAATACGGGGACAACTTGACGTGTCTGCGGAGTTCTCAATATATTTTCTCTTCTGTACATATTAATTTTTCTCTCTATTAGTTTCTTACTTGAGGAGCAGTTCGATTTGATAATATTTTTATAGTTATGAAAGAAGTTTCGGAATAAAAATGTTCAGAGCAATAGAATTTTAACGATGTATGTCACAGTTTCGCCACAGTCTGTGCGCTGGACACACTTTATGAGATATATCATAATTATTAACAAGAAAAATTAGAGATATTTTACAAGAAAGCTTACAAGAAAGTAAGCATTTGTGATCACATGTATTCTTCTAAGATTGACGTTTTAATTCATTTACATTATATGTAAAATGATAAAGATTGGTATTTTTTGGCATTCTATGGATGTCGGCAGGATTGGCTTCTTCAGCAGGAAGTACTTACCATATAGATATGACAAGCTTCTATAGCCAAATATTAAAACTAGAAATTATCAATAATTATTTTTCAAAAATTTAAAAATCAATTATTAAAACTCTGACTTCGGTGTTTGTAAAAACGCTTGTCCGTGTGTTCAAAATTTCTTAATTGTGAAGTAGACATTAAAATAAAATCTAAAATCAGTAACACTAAAACCTAGCTATTTTGATTTCGGCTTCAAGACATTTTTCCTCGCTTGTCTTATTTAAGAATAATCTTAATTAAGATACCTGTTAAACCATACAATTGGCTTAAAGTTGTAAATAGGTATCCATAATTATGCAATATTATAATTTAAACAAAATATGATACTGAAACATAACTCGGTGTGTTGTCCCCAGGAGTCCCGACCTTGGAGGCAGCGAAAGACTTCACCGTCGACGGGCTCACAGGATACAACGGGAAGAAAAAGAAGAAAAAACGCAGACATAGGTAAATTTATACATTTTCAATGAACCTATAAACGTCCCACACAGGTTGGACACAGACCTTCCTACGGGGGAGAAACATACGAGGTGTTTGGGCGATTAAACCATTTTCAACCTGGATGGGTCAACAAAATTATTATCTCGTGCTGCTTACGTTAAAAAGAAAAGAGCCACCACTACGCCACCAGAGGGTTGAAAGCGGTTGTCATAGCAATCAGGACCAACGGCTTAACCTGCTTTTTTCACTTTTTAACGTAAGCACGAGATAATATTTTTTGTTGACCCATCTAGGGACCAGCCATATTGAAAGTTGCTTTGTTTTCAGAATCAAAACCAGAGCGCACGAATTACTACGCCGAAGTATCTCTAGTACACTTAAGTTAATGTTTATTTCTTTACCACAAAAGAAAACAAAATTATTAACGTTTTGTAAATTTAACAAAACACCGATAGCAAATCGTGTCAAAAGAGTCTATATTTTATCACAGAGACCCTTGGACGCTAACAATTAAATGAGTACGTGTATGTTCCAGCCGCACCATCTTCACGTCATACCAGCTGGACGAGTTGGAGAAGGCGTTCAAGGACGCGCACTACCCCGACGTGTACGCCCGCGAGATGCTCTCACTCAAGACAGACCTCCCCGAAGACAGGATACAGGTCAGTCAACTCTCTATTTATAAATACACTAAATAGATGCCTTATTAGTATTAACAAACTAATTACAAATGGACACGTGTCAAATACACATAGATAGATACAGAAGTAGTCAAATACACTGTGTGAAGCAAGGGGTTGTCCAACGTGCAACGTCCCTAGCGAACCATTCCCAAACTCTACATCTCTACGTGTCCTCTTGGGGAGAAGACATAACATACTTCCTCGTATTTCAAGTTAAGAAATAAATAAAGTTAATTATTTATTGATTATTTACTATTATTATGCCTTTTTAGTTATAGTTGACGTTGTTCTCGTCATTACCCAAGAATACTTTAAAATGGACGACAATGTTATGAAAAAAGATTTTTAATCTGAATCATTAAAGAGTATTTTGTCCACACACGTGGGGAAACTTATCGCTGAAGATTAAATTTTTTGAATATAAATAATCTAGAGTAAAAAATGATTTACTATTACATACGGTTATTATGTATTTAAGATAAATTACATATCTGTATTATTTGGTATTGATCAAATTCCGCTACATCTAGAAGTATTAAATTCTTACTCGAGTGGTAAGTCAAGTTACTTTTTACGAATAGGCAAATAATATTGATAAGTTTGATTCTTTTTTATGTAGTCTAATGAAAAAAATCTATTGTTATATAATTTTTGGAGGTAATTTAACACAAACGTTTTTATTAATTCACCAACAAACTAAAAATGCATTATCCTCAACGAGCAGGACATAAAATATCAAATATCTTCCCAATGTTTTTGCTACGTCAATTCTTCAAAACGTTTTGCACAAACCATTATTTGAGTCTTCGATTTTTTCACATCTAATCGAATTAGATGGTGAGAGCCGTCGACCGTTAAATTCTAGTATTGTTATAAAAAAGTTCTCGGGTGTCGCCGAGCAAAAAGTCGTATTATCCGCGCATTAGCACGTCAATTGGCAATCGGGTAATGTGACACCATCGTACACGTACGGCCCACGGCCCACGGCCCACGGCCCACGGCCCACGGCCCACGGCCCACGGCCCACGGGGGACGGAAACAAATAGGTATTGAGCAATTTTTAGTTCGATTTAATTTGTGTATAAATAGATATTCTATTCGGATATTATACAGATTTAAATGCTTAAAATAAGTGATTGAGGATGTTGTGGTACGAAAATATTGTAACCATTTAACTAAGCAACACGTGTGGAAATGAAATATTATTTATAGAAAATTCTCAGTTTGTAGTTTCTATTTATTAATATGATTTTCATTTCTTAGTCTATCTTTTTATATATAACGGTGAGTAATTGAAAACTATACTGAATTAGTCAATTTATTATAGTTATGTATTTATTATTATAATTTTTTTTACATTCATTAAAAGTGGTCAAAATTTAAAAATGAAACCACATAACTTTCTACCTACTTAAATTGTGGTAATAATTTACTTAAATACAACGTGAATTACTTAACTAAGATGCTTTATAATAAATTAAAATGAAGTGGTCGTACTGTTACAAAATACGACTACGTAACAAAATAAGTGAACCATCAATGAATTGAATGATCATTTGTATTTCTTTACTGGAGCTATCTAATTCGTGTGTTCCGCTCTGAGCCAGTTTAAGACGACACAACACTGAGATTAGGCTGTATTGAACGAGACACGGCAACTCGATACCTGTTTACCGAGCCTTCAAGGAAGGAACCGTTTTGTGACAATGCGATTGTCGAGCAAATCGGCCAGAAGCCGGCTCAGGGTTGTCACAATCTATGAAGATTAAATAAATGAGTTTAAAAAGCTTACCTACATATATCGTAACAAATTTATTTTTACCATACGCCTATACTTTTAAGTAGTCACTTTCTTGCGTGTGATGTAACATGCATGTTTTTGTAAACTTGTATTAGCTCCGCAAACATATATGCCTTTCCTATTTTATCCCTAAAACAGTTCCCTGTATTCCAGTGTGAAGGGAAGGGCACCAACTACAGGGCATGGAAAGCATTCTCCGTCAACGTACCTATTTTCCGTTTCATATTACATCAAATTGTTTATTAATAAGTTGGCCTTTACTACTTACATGTCCACTAACAGTACACAGTGTACAGAAATCATTCTCGGAAAATACAAAAAAAAATTTTAGATTTAAATTAAAAAAAAAATTGTCGTTATCAGTATTAACAGCTTATAGAAATATGGCGCAGAACTTCCGACATTATCAGTATGGGTCATATCACCAACAGCTTTTCGGTGACTTGACGGAGGCGCTAAAGATTTATATAGAACCATACAGGAACCAACCATAGCTAAAGTTATTATTTTTAAAGTTACACCGACAAGGTTCTCTCAAGATGAAGGACCTCGTTGTTAAACTCATATAAGTGAAAACTTGTGCCAGCCCTAAGACATCCAAGTCGCTTGAGTATTTCGATTTCTGACAGTTTTACAAGAAAGGTAAACCACTTTATATAAATCTTTAATGGAGATATTTGATCATTACATTTATTGGCTTGTATATAAGAAAAGTGAATCCTGGAGGTGGCCGCTAATGATTGTGACACAGTTTTACTAACTAATGCAGGCATTATAGTACACTATATTTATTGTATCTAACTATATGTTTATGTCAACAATATATTATTATTATATTTTACTTGTATGACATATAACTATAGAGAGTATAGTTATATGTCTAAGCCTGAGAAGATAAGCTAGGAACTCAGCAAGATTTGTCCGTCCCTTTATTTACACTTTTTTAATTATAAAACAGCTGATATGGTTATAGTTTTAGAACATTTTGAATCAGTGAGTAATATTTTAGTGCTAAGACAATTAATAAAATATTAAAAAGATCATTTACAATTGGTGCACACATTTTTATCATCTAAATATTCTTGAATCTTGTGATAGCCTTTGTTCATTGAATCTTGTTTAACTTAGTAGACTTTACATTTATGTAAGCACTTCAGTTACATTTGGCGGGACATTGTGACGTGTCTTGTAAATTCTAGAATTTGGAGCATCAAGTTTATGTATTAAACAATTGATGTTTGTGTTGAAGCAATGAAATCACTAAGTTTTTTTAATAGTTTGGCGCGCACAGCTCTTTTTTGTAAAATAAAAATATCTTGAATGTCAGCAGCTATGTCCCACAATAATAAGCCATATGCCATACCCAACACTGTCTTGCTGTTTCAACATCATATAAAAACATATATATTTTACAGTATAAGCAGTTATGGTAAGTCTACCAGATAGTGATGAGGATATCATTGTAGCTGTGAATACTTAATTCCTAAAAATACAGATGAGGCTACGAATTCAATAGTTTTCTTCGTTATTTATTTTAATACGTGTGCCAACCTGCCTTACATTTGGTAAAGTAAGGCAGGTACAATGGCAGACTCAAATTTTGAGACACTTGGTTTTCTTTGAACTTAACATTAGATTATTACTTTCATACCAGCATAGCATATCCAGAAAAGACATTACTCCCACACCCTCATAGTCAGTTTCAGTGCTATTAATTTACAAATGTCATATGAAAACATTAACGTCTGAAACAAATCGTTCGTCATTTATATAAATTTAAATAGATGCAATGATTTTATATAGATCCTAAGTAACGCCTACATCGATCTGCGGGAGTGTGTACAGTCAAGAACAGATCACTCTTTTTACTTTCACGTTCATTTTCAAATTAAACAGAAATTGTCATGAAATTATTTATTCATGTTCAATTACATTACTTGTTCATGTTATGAACAAGTAATAAGTACTTAGTGAAATCAGTGACTTCCGTTATTCACTGTTGATACTTTTATAATCTCATCGCGCTTTCTCTGTTACCTTATCGGTAAACTTAAAAGTTAATATAATCCAAATGTTTATTTCACTAAACACTATATGGTTTTTTTCAGTTTGTCTAATAACCACGATCCCTTCAAAAAAGCTATAAATAGATATAAGTTATAGAACCATAATTATTACTAGTTGTTTGTCTGTCCGTTGGTTACACGCAACCAGACCTCAAGCGGCGCCCTCTCCTTCAACTCCACCCTCCCCTGCAAACATACATTTATGAAAATTTCATTTTCCAAACCCAAATCAGCTTTTAAGCAAAATTAACCTTATCCACAATCAAATAAAGTTGAAAGTTACTTGACTGAATTTCCTAGGAAAGTTTTCTTGCTTCCGTTGCAAATTGGGATTTATTTCTTGAAGTTTAAAGTGTGTTTTGTATTGTGGGGACAGGGAATTCGGTATAATGGTTGTTGGGGATTAGGTTTCCCCAATTGAGGCTGAGACGCTGCAGTAATCGGATTATTATGCAATCAGTCGGGCCCGAGCCCGCGAACAGTCTTACCTGTCACATTATCTGCGCACGCTGCATCAAGCACGAGCTTAAAAATAATGTTACTATTTTACCGCTTAGTTCGTACTAAGCGGTAAAATAGTAACATTATTTTTCCCATAAGTCATCGACAAAATGGCGACTCCTGCCATTAGCCATTAAAAACTCCACGCGGCAAATATATACGTTACATCGGTAGCCAAAACAAAAAAATACTATATAAGTTACGGCTGTATATCATTTAGTTCCCTCGCCTTTCCTGTGATAGTAACAGCTATACAAAAGATATTCGGGTGTTAAAAAGAGCTTTAATTTTAATAATTAGAAATCCTCATCAACATTTCATTGTATACAAAAAACAATTCTAAAACTCTTGCCATTACCAAAACATTTTCAACAAATTCTCATATAATAATTTAATTATTATCTTGTCGACAAACACAGACACATACACGCACGCACGCACACCCACAAACATTATGAGATATTAATAAATAATACATCAATCTACCCACGCTTTGTATCAAACCACGCGGAATAACACTATAAATCAGAAGTTGGAAAAAAACTATAGCACACTATTATCCATACCAGATTAAGTATCATTATGAGTTCCAGTTATGGATACCGGAAATGGAAAAGCATAGATAAATACAATGTATTAAAAATATACTAAATAAACATATTTGTTAATTCGTGACTACTCAAAATACAAATATTTGCCTTTTGCGTGAATCGAAACTGGAACCTCTAGTTTATTAAGAAGGCGGCTAAAAAACAACAGATTAGTAGCCGGACCGCTCCATCAGATGGATTTATAAATATATAATACAATGATCTGATCAAAAAACCATGATTCTTACTAATATTTAAATTTATGTCGTTTTATTTTAAATTTAAATATTTAGTCTCCTTTTTAGGTTTTATTTGATACATGCTATGAGTCTTTATTGTTCTTGATCTTTTCAATAAAAACACCTCTAGGTACCTCAAATATAATGTACGTAGGTCGTCACAGTCGCCGTTTGTATACATCTAGTCATATAATTACGTTTGTACACATTTTAATTATTAAATTCCTAGTGATATATCCTTAGTTATTCCTTTGCATTCCACATATGCAACACTTAATTAGTAAATTTACTCGTCTTATCCAATCAAATCTCTACAAATTACTGTCTGTTACTGTATTATAACATATGAATTAATATAGTAAAAATGACTAAATTTTTACTTTCAATTAGATAGTAATAGATTTCTGTTCTCTTTGGTAAATCGAATTAATAAATGATGGTTAAAATTAACCAAGAAATATACTTATTTTTATAAAAATCTGGTTTTACTTAATTATAGCGCAGTGAAATAAAAAACCTTGTTAATTGTGAATTAGAAATTTTAGTTTTATATAAGTCTATAAATATGTGCAGCCAACGGTCTACGATAAATTATAGCGTGAATACCGTTTTACGTTATTCGTATAACAGTGAGGACCGCGGCCCGATCGATTTAGGCGTTAAAACAAATTGCCTTTCAACTTACAAGTGTTCTATGAAAACATTACAAGCAGCGCCATCTATGGCACGGCACTGACAACCGTAGCCATGGCAACCGCGCGCTGATTGGCCACTTCCACGGACCCCACTCCGAGCAAAACAGACCAACCGCCGCCACTAAACTCTGGAATCTCAATCTTAACGTTACATTTTTAAAGTTCAATTCATTTCGCGTGTATTCATTCAGTTATTATGTTGTTGTGTTACTCTCGTTTTTTATTAGCTCCGCCCTTCGAGGCGGCATGGCGGCCAGCATTGTCTGGGCTTGTCTTTTTACGGCAGAACGTGGTCGATCGCATTGATGGCGCGAACCTCCAGCTATGTAGGAACACTTGTCACTACATTCAATGAGTGATTGCTATTGTTAATGCAATATATATAAAATATTTGATTACAAATGATTTATAATAAGATAAATGTAGGTTGTTACTTAACTTGATTAAACCTTGAACTAATATATAAGTGCCTATGGTATATTTTAAAACGGTGACCTCTATATTTTTAGAACTAAACATAAATAATCAAAGAGTGTCCAAGTCTTAATAAAATTTGTTCATACAGACTTTTAACTTTACGATATTTATAAATACGCCGTCTAAATAGTTTGTGAGTGTTTAGCTGTAATTTTGAAATTGTTTTTATTGAAAGAATGTCCAGCAACTGTCAGCAGTCTTGACAATGACCACCTTAAGACATATGCAATAAAGAAATCAATACAGTTGCTGCGTCGACTGAACACAATGAGTTTAAAGCCTCCAATGCCTTGTTACTACACCGCCAACTGATCATTTTCTTTTTACTTGATTTTATACTATGAGAGACTAGCTGCGCCAAACATACATTATCACAAAAAAGATAAGAATAATCAGAATACTTACGAATTTATTGGACTTCCCAGGTACAACTAGAACAACTTTCATTACAATATGATTTAGGAGCACTACAGAAACCAAACAATAATAAGTAACAATGTTAACAACATTGTAGTGTTCCCGGATCTGGAAGTAAGGTAGCTAGTTCTCTTCCTTATCTTCACTACTGTCAGATGAAAGAAGGGCAAGAGCTACCCCGTTAAGAAAAAAAGTAAATTAAGAAAACACAAGTAACAAATCTATATATAGATATAACAAGTATACCTTTCATATTGACACGTAAAGGCAAAAAAAATTGTTTGTTTTAATTGCATCAAATAATTTAAATGAAATGTTAACTTCATAACGTGTAACTTCATAACGTGTAACTTCATAAATGTATATTACCTTCAAACAGCTAAAAGCTAAAATATTCGTCGAAGCGCTGTACAGTTAAATTGTGATCATTAAATATAAATTATTTATAGATCCCATTGTAATTTTTAAAACAAGCATTGATTTTTATTTAAACCGAATTATCTTATAAATAATCTCTTCCCTACAGATCAATACGACAGTATGCGGTCTATCTACTATTGGTAGTTGTACGTAATTCAATAGGAATGTCTGTCTATCGGATATCGATACCGGCTACCGGTAATGCTGTCAACTGCGCTGCGGCGAGCTTTGCCGGTTATTACACCGGTATCCGATGCGAGATACCTCGGGTAACTAATATACTTTACTTCGTATGTTACCAGTATACGGTGTATTTCTGCTAGATATAGAAATCACATTGTTAAATATTAACATGTGGATAAGTAAAAGTTTTTTCCTCAATAAAACTCTTACTTGTGTTATCGACATGGACAAAAGTGTGTTATATTGCTATTTAGTGTCCGACTTCCAGTATCAGTATAAGATAGACGAGTGGAGTATCCGATTTGGAGTTCAACAATCGATTGGAAATCTTTCTTAGATCGAATATATTGTTTTTACCAAACTGATTATATATAGAAACAGGTGCTTTTATAATGACCAGAGCAAGGCAAGTTTTATTCTTTAAAATCCGGGGACTATCCTAACCAGTAAGCTGCTGAGGATATTCACAAGATTATAATATTCATCATTGCATTTATTTCCACTAAGATAACAAATAAGCAAACTGATGGTAATCAATAACATATGAATGCTTACACTAGGACTAGAATATATAGAAATATTTACAAGTTCATTCCACTACCTGAGTATTAGCACGACGACTAATTTATCTGCAACAATATACTTAAGTACGTACCAACGTACAATTCGACCAATTTGATTACATAGCGTAAATTAATACCCTAGGAATCATGTTTGCCAATCTTATATTATCTACCAAACCTAAACATTATCATTCGAGGTGTGATCAAAGTAGGTTCCTATACATTACTAAAATTAATGATTTAATGCCTTATTATCGAATAAATTGAGCAAGATGTTAAGGAACTATAAAAATGGTAATCCAGCAGCCAGCCAACATACACAACATATTAACAGTTCGTACCGAAATCGGAGTAAAACAAAACTGTGCCCGGGTTAATTACCAGTTTGTGTAGCTCCCCCCTTTCCCCCACCATCGTTGAGTCCCCCTACTCTCTCTCCACGGCCTCTGCCCCGACCGCCGCGCCTCCGAACCATCCGTACAATTAATTAACTTCCCTTATTAGTCTCTAATAAGACTACATCTTAATAGAATTTTGTATATAGCATATAAAGTTGTTGTTATTCAGTTGTTTCTATGCATGTTTCATTGTAACCATTTTAGGGTACATAAATAAATATAAAATGAAACCTTATGCTTATAAGATTTAAATCCTGTACCATGAAAGGTTGTTGTGATAATAATTATGGTGGGTAGATTAGCTAATACTTGTCTTAAAATAGTGTTAATTGGAAAAGCATTTGAAATATCATTGGTAATCAAGTCTTACATGGCTAGTGTCTCAAGACTAAATATTTAAATATAAACTAATGATTTTAAGAGAACTGAAATTCAAGCACGATTCATTGAATTCTTCAGCATACCAACCTACAATATTTGACGTCTTATCTCAAATGACAATTCAGGTCAGGTATTTAAATGTTACTGACTGAGTACTTTCACTCTAAACGTGACTTATTTTCTATTGTACAAATTGTAAAACATTTATGATAATTACAGGCCTCGAATTGTATCCAAGGAAAAGTGCTCACTTCTTTAAACTGCTCAGGTTTCGCACAATAAGTAATCCTATTCACGAATTATTCGGTCATAATTTGAATGTATCCTCATTGAGGATTCAAAATACGCTGAGTGACAATAAGCCGGGTGGGGTCGCCCCCGACCCTAGATGTGAAGGGTGCGGGGGACGCGGGCGGTCGATGTTCGGGCGAATTTAGCAATTAACGTGCGTGCGCGAATTCCGGCCGCGCCCGTGTCCGGTCTGGACAATAGCCACGAAGATTGTCCGGCGTTGTTTAAGGTCGAACGTTTTAAACATTATAAACTGTATACAAAGTTGCTTGATATGATAATTACCGTAGAAACAACATTTTATTTGAACAAATACTTGGACTCTCTCAGTGGATTGTTTTTACAAATACTGGCAAAAATTGCGTGGTGCACGGACTAATTTAAATTTAAGTTATTCGCATCTCTTTTATTCCTATTCAATAACAAGGGATAGAAGGACTTTCAGGAATGTCAAGTTAGTTGACGCTTAGACAATACCATATACTTTGACTTATTTTAAATCGGCATGTTTTATGTTGTGCGTTAAATGCTTAAGTCGCCATTTTAGAAATGTCAAATGACGTCACAGGTCATCCGTCTTTTTGTTCTATTGTACAGAAAGAGTAGTACTGAACTTAAAATAAATTTAGTTCGTGCACTACGGAATAGAGGTCATTATTGAATATCTTAAAATTTCACTGCGCGATCCTGAACTACCGTCATCTACAAAATATTGCTAGCATAAACTACTTCTTTTAGTATTATATTGCAGCAAAAAAGGTCGCCAGAGCTCATTGGGAAAGCAGTACCTTTGTAAAGGTGATTATGATGAAGAGATTGCTTATTAGCAGTAACGGCGACTATTATATGGATACATTATCTTGTTGTATTTTTAGAGTTTGTGTGCAGTAAATACATAGTATTGTATGTCTCGTCGATAGAAAATGTATAAATGACATTTTCACATGACACCATTTTATTTTATAATGGAATTAATTTAATAATGAAATATCTTTGCAAAGTGGGCAGAACACTCTCTCTGTCTTCCAATTGTTTGATGTCTAACTGACTTTTATATTATTTTTGTTACTCACTCAATTTGTAATATGACAATTATCTAAATCGCTAAAACTTCCCCTTCTATTCATATTGCAAAAATAAACTGAAAAATCAATAACACCCTTACACCGAGGACTGAACACCCAATATAAAAAGATATAATTCCCTTTCATCTTCATAAAATTGACAAAACAACGTTCTTTTACAAGTGGTATTACGATAATCTGCTGTTTAGAGTCTACATCAGAGCAGGGTAGTTGCGGACCCCGCGAATCAATTATGAGTCCGCATTGACCCCTCGGATTATACGTGTCTCGGTACCGGGCGATGATAGTGTGCCTTATGTCACCACTTGTTACACAAACGGTACAAGCCAGCTGTTATGAACTACTTTGAAATTAATCGCTTTAAGCGAAAAATTTTGTTTTGTTAAATAAATTAATGGCATTTATATATAAAAAATCGAATACATTCGTGTAAGAATGTTAAAATGATAATTTTTTTATATGTATTTAAAAAGAAAACCTACTTTCATTATCTAATAGAGTGCTAAACGGAATTTATGAAGGCTGTTGGGTATTGAGTCAAAATAAAAAACACTTATAATTAGATCAAACAAACTATTAATCTTTGAAATTTAAATGTAATAAAAACGTTTTAAAAGGAAACATTAACGCTGTTACAAATCGCAAAGCATTAAGCGGACCCTCTGCCGTAATTAAGTTAAAAATATTCAAGGATCATAACTTTCGATAAAGCGCGCATCACATCACTAATTTAGTTAGAAGGAACAAACGACGTCTGTACAAACAATTTAATAACCGCAGAATACAAGCTCTGGAATAAGATTAGTGGTGATTTATATCACCACTCCATGTGTAATAATCAATTTATGGGATAAACTATAAATTATACCAATGCAGCCGTTTGCTTGCGAGGCTTGGGTCACTATTGCAAAGAGTTAAGAATCAAAATACGTGTGTTCAGATGATGGGTAAAGTTTGCGGGTACACGCCCCCACGCACGCGTCCGGGAAGGACTCGTCCCTAATTTGTAATAATGAACTATTTGACTGGTTTAAAAGCCGAATTGTAATGACGATGTTTTTGTAACCGTTTTGTTGACAACTAAGTATGATGAATCTATTTTAGAAAAGGGTTATTTATTTTAATATAACTTTTGAACGTGAATTTTGATAATAATACAAATTAATATTTCTGTGAGTGCAAGTGAGTTTTAATTTTATGAAATAAATATTGGCTTCCTAGATGATTTGAATTAATTTAATTATTATTAAAATCAATTAATAAATACAATACAAAAAATATTTTGTTATTTCAATTAAATGTAACATATAAGTCACCTATAAGTCAATATTATATAACAACTTTACCTCTTATAAAACTGTTTTATTTACCGAGTATAAATAATACTTCAATCAATCAATAAATAGTCTATATACGTACCACTGCTGGGCACAGACACCAACTACCATGCACCATGGAAGAAAGTCATGAGGACTTTTTTAAATATTTTTATGGGAAATAAAGATGTGTGCAATGACGGTGCATTTCATTATTTAATGAAAACTATAGCAAAGAGCCTGCGCCGTGGGGTGTACTCTGAGGACTGGCATGGCACCAGCCACAGTGAGCACTCCCCAGAGGGTGACACACACACCCTAATGATAAATTATTAATTTTAATGTCACTGAGAAACATTTTTCTACAGTTTATATTGATGTGTGAACTTTTACTTTACAAAGGTTTATATGACAGATTTATCACAATACCTAAGTTCGATTATACTTCATTGTTTTTTATTTATTTTAGATAATTATTTCTCATTTATGTTACTTTTTGACATGCTATTAACAAACTAAATGTTGTTTTTTCCCTTAAACAATACAAATACTTCCAGAGATAACGAAGCAACAGCCCGTTCAGAAAATGAGTTAGAAGTCGTCTAAAGTGATCGTTCACTTGCGTTTCTAAAAGCCACAAAATAGCTTCCAATTTTCTATTATAGTATTAATCCCTTAGATAACCGGTTTGACCAAAAACTCTAGTATAGGGTATTTACTACACTGGTAACAATACAAGTGCGAGTGCAACTGTCCCCCGAAGAATACCTACAATTTATGAAACATGTTTAACTTTAATACATTTATATTTAGAGCTCACAATTGTACATTTATGTTTCAATGCATTTTAATGTTGTGAAGTTTATTTAACAAAGATAAATTTGTTTCTTAATGAGTCTAATCCGGCGCGATACATGCGCGGGCGCACATCATTACTTACGCTTTTTATTGATTATTACACTGCAATATTTAAATTTTTAGCGTGTCACACAATATATAGTATTAAGTTCAAATTTAGACACGAAAAGTATGACGTCGGGTTGTTTAATCATTCCACAATTATACAGATATAACTTTTCCTTCGTTCGATTATTTTTTGACATTTATGAATAAAGCTAAATGCATATCACGACAACACGACAACAAAAGAACGGATTTTGACAGTATTTTTTGCCAATTCCATGACAATTATCAAAATATATTAGGTACGTTTGCGTGCGTCGATTGTCGCAGTAGGGCTGGTGACGACGTCGTCTCCCAAACTTTAAAATAATCCGTCGCCCGAGGCTGCACTAGGTCGTGACAACTGTAGCATTACTTTATTCCTAATAACAATTTGTTAGTGTGTTAGGGCACGTGCGCACACGCGACTTTGCCTAACGAGCGAGTTTCTCGGCCTCCCGCTGGGCTGCGCCGGCCCTTATTACAGTGTTTTTCTATTATTGTTGTGAGAAGATATTGAGGTTGGATTAGGATAATAAGTTCTGTAATGAGGAGTCAGTGGGATGTAAGTAATCCGGAAATTGGTCGGTTATCTTTGGTTACAGATATTTAAAAAAGAGCTGTATATACGAAAAAAGTGGAATTTAATTAATAATAACGTTATATTTAGTTGTTCCCTTCTTGACTCAGGAACAAAAGGGATGGCCTTAATCAAACGACCTCCAGTTTAGTACCTGCGGTAACATAATATATTATTATTGTAATCTCCACTCCTAGAAAGGATAGTTCTACATCGCCCGAGCTGTCATAGATTGCCCAAAATGGATTCATGTTAGTTGGTTAGTATACATTTCTATCATTTAGAATTTTGCTCATAAAAGTTAGCTAGATGGTGTATCTAAAATTACACATGATAATAATAAATATTTATTCCAACAAGTACGATTTATTTACAGAATCAGTAATTATTTTTACAAGATACAAAGTCAAAGTCAAAGTCGAAAATAACTTTATTTAAATAGACTCATTTACTAAGTTCTTTTAAATCGTCACAACAGGGAATAAGTATGAGAAAAACAAATAATGTAATTAAAGGCAATAGCCATAACTTAAAGTGGGTATCAACCGGGCATTTACAAATTGTCCCAGTATTAAAATATGTACTAAATAAATTGTTAGTTTTAATTTAAAAATCATATTTATTTTAAAATTAAAAATAACACTAGTATGCATATTCCCAATCAACCCTACTACCGCTTCGACGAATTAGTAGCTGCAGAGAAGAAGCGGCGCAAGAAACTCTCAGCCTTTAGTATTTATAATGACATTTACAAATCAATACAATATTTAACATCCTACTTAGTTGTAAGGAAGGATATAATTGATAGATTATCTGTGGCACCAGCACTTGAATTATATCTTTATTTATGTATTTGATATGGCCAGTGCACTGATATCCTGGAGACAAGAGATAATCAAGAGATTATATAATCATATAATCATTGGTCCCTGTAATCATTCCTTAAAGTACGCAACATAAAAATAATTGTTATTAGACGAGAATGTTGATACTTAATGAATGAACAGGCCGTAATATTATCTCTATTGACGGACATTCCAGTGTATATTGGCTCTAATGGCAAATGAAATGAAATGAAATGAAATTTTATTTTAAACAGCTTACATAAGACCAAGACCAACCGTCGCTGAACTAGGCCGAAGCCTGTATTTCAGCATACAGTGCCTCCATCCTCGGAAGTGCAAAAAACAACAAACAATACTCTTATGATATTTCCTTAAATGAAATGACATTTATTATTTGTATTAAGTAATCACTTTAAACTTAACTCATCGACCATCCTACAAAGTTACAGTTAGTATATATTTGCAGGCATGCAAAGACATATATTTTAAATTATAAATATTTTCATTTATATATTAATTTATGGCGTTATTAATTAAAAATGAAAATTATATTAGTACGCCGATCATGAGTCGGCGTTGGCGCAACATGTTATGTCGTTTTGTAAATTTTAATGTCATTGCGTAAGTAACACGTGTTATACAAACATATTAACTTTATCTCTAATATCCATTCATTTTAAATGTACAATAATACACACTTAATTCCATAATCGATTCAAATAAATTATCGTAAGTAATTAATTCTTGTGCCAAGTTAACCGAGTTACACTCCAAAATGGATATCGGTCGTCAATATCGCTAATAGCTCGCCAATGACGCGAGTGATTGTTGCGTTGATGCCTGCCCTTGTTGCCTTGTCGCTCCTACTCGGCCGCAATAAAACTGATTGAAATGAAGACGTGGCATTGTCGCGGCTACAATAGTATTACTTCGATAAAATATAACGGTGGCGTAAGTTACAGGCGATAGCATGCTTTCATATAAATTATATAGGCATAAGTATTTATTTATTTATTTATTTATCTCAACACTGTTTCAACAGCAATTTTCTACACACACAGAATAAAATGTTTTGTGTTACTTCTGACTGATGCAGTTGTTATAAATACTAGTAAGTGTGAAGCATTGAACTAAAACGACCGTCACTACAATATCAGTTAGGCGCAGATCTATACTTAAGGAATTAATAACTATACATTTAACTTCCTAAAGGGTATTTTCGGATTATTTCTTCACGCTCTCTCGCCGCTATAAATATTTTAATTAACATTTACTGGAACATTGATTTTGAAACCAAAAATGTAAAGAACCTATATAAAATACATTTACTTTAATTTATAGTTCAATTTCCACGTTGAATAATAATAATAATTCTTATACTCCCGTTAATTATCTATCCCAAATTGAGCATAATTAAGAGCTTGTGTTATGGATCCAAGATAAGGGAGAAAAGATATATCAATATGTGTATAAATATCAGAAATATACTAAATAAACATACAAACATCCGTGACTGATGAATAAATATTTGTACTCATAATACAAATATCTGCCCTACCGGGATTCGAACCCGGAACCTCTGGCTAAGTAGACAGGGGTAATGATCACTTGACCAGTTTGTTATAGTTAAATAAACTCTATAGAATTAAAAACCGAGTTAAATGTAAGCCGGTTAACCAATAAAATTCTATTCGAAACGTAAACCCATAAAAATCGCTAATCGCCCATACATTATCCCGCGGTATCGGTCAGCGATCGTTCGGACTAAGTTAAATATCTGGTAATGTGATCCCGGAGCCATTCATCTCCATTACTTGGCGGCCAGTTGCTCGCTCCGCCAAATAATACCATTCACTAGAACTGCTCTCCTAGTAAGTATAATGTTTCCAATTTAATTCAATTTCTAAATACATTAACAAGATAAAATAATTAAGAATTGCAATATATTATTTTGTCGTTTACTTAAGTAACTTTAACAACATAAGATACTTTTGATAATAGTAGTAAAATGAAATTAGATTGGTAATTTAGACGACCGCCCGACCTATGCTGTCGGCCTTTTAGTCTATTGGTCAATGCTCCTGACTACGCAGCTAGAGGTTCCGGGTCCGAATCCTGGTTGGGGCATATATTTGTAAAATGAGTGTGAATATTTGTTCACGAGGCATGAATGTTTGTATTTTATTTAGTATATTAAAGACATTTATCTAAATATTACTCTCTATATTTCTGCGTTATCTAGTATCTATAGCTCTTAATGATACTTAATGTGGGCTAGATAATAGTTGAAATTGTGATAATTATTACTTATAAACCAATTTTAACTTCTGTCAATACCCCTGGACAGAGGAGGCCAGACGGCCGAGAGTCAGGACGACAGAGAGAGGAATCGGCGGACAATTCTGGCGTTATCGAACAATTATTATTATTATTATTTTGCCATATAATTTCAAATATGCGCGTGCGTGTACGTATGTCTATATGATTGTACGTGTATGCTGTTCGTAATTGTTGTGTTCGTATTAAGATTTTCTTCTTCAATAGAAGAACCGGTGACCAGTAAGTAAGGATTCGGCAGCATCACCGTTTGAATCAAAGTCAACATTAAACTTGCTGCACCTGCGAGCGATTCAAGCACAACTTTATAATTGAGCTCTGCAAGCGACACGGCAGATGAATAAATGGTTCCTCGTAGTTCTCGCACCATGGTTGCACCGCCCCGCCCCGCCCCGCCCCGCTCGAAAATTAATTCGGTTCTCAAAGACTTAATTAATTAAATCCTTTGGGACTTGGCTACGTTTTACAAGGCGAAACTCTGTAGTGATTCAATGAACTCATACTTCGAAGATTTAAGCTGACTGTTGCGTTATAAATAAATCAAACAAATATAACAAGAATATCATTATAGAGTAGCTGAATTAGGAGAATATTCTGTCTACTATCTAATAGCTACTGGTGCCTCATATACTGTCATATCTTATACTGTTAATCTCACTATATCAATATATGTAGAAGGCTCTATGTCGTCCGCCCTCGGAGTAAGTTTTAACTGGCGCTCGAACTGTTTACCAAGTTCCCGGCAACTACGGATCGCTCGCCTAGCAATTGGCGCCCTTTTCCAATACCCTTGAGGACGTCTATTTTCCTTCCAGAAAATGTCCTAGTTGTAAACTGAAAAATATATTTTTTAAGTCTTAACGGGGTAACTCTTGGCTCCGTCTCACCTGATGGTGAACGATGATAAAGCCGAAGATTGAAGTGAGCTTCTCCCGGGCTCGTCAACCACAGATAACGCAGCGGTAAGCTAGCCAAGCGGACTATGTAAAATCCTTACTACAAACCATATTGAGCAGAAAATATGGGAATTAAACCCTTGTATTACTTCTTTTACCCATACCAAGTGCTGTTCATTTCTTGGTGGGTGACATTTTGTTAATAACAGACATAGGAAGCAAACCTGCGTCCTATGAGAATCAGGTTTCGAGTTGTAGTCCATGAACTATCGAGAGCTTGGGAAAACCCTATGAATTGACGGAGCCAGCTGGACACGTGGTCAGACTAATAAACTGAGTTTATTTCTGAGTTTGTTTATATGAATATGAGAATATAAATATCATATTAATAATTATTTTTAAAAGTCTCAATACAGATAGAAGGAAGCTTTCTGAAGTGTTGTTGTTATTTATTTATTAACCAAAGTAACACATGTTACTTGTTAGCTGAACAGAGATAGATGTATCCCTAACTATAGACAGATAATGTTTTGTCTTTCTGATATTAAATTTGACTATATTTATCACGTTACAAAGAAAAATAGTTCAATTTGAGTCATTATCTCGAATTTGGGGTAAAACATGGAGCCGTAAGCTGTAAACGTTGCTTGGAAATAAAAAACGAGAGTCATAAACATCTGAGTCAGCTCTTTGAACGACCTCAGGACAAATTGAATCAATGTTGTTATTTAGTCGCTCTTGCTTCGTATCGTTATTAAATCATTTATGTAAAGCAGCCGGCAAATGGCGCGTTGGTAACTTGATAATAGCCCCTCTACCTACCCTAAACCCCCCCTCACCCCACCGCTGGGGCGAGGACACCCCCCTACTGGTACGCAGTGCAAAAAATTCAGTAAGAAATGGCTCATTTAGCTATCGAATTCTGATACCAAAACAAATATTTTTTACCCAAGCTTCAACTAAATTCACCTTTTATACGCTCATAATAGAAAATCATATACAATGTTATCAGATAATTGATACATGTTATTTTAATAACCAACTTAATTACAACTAACACAAAATTCACTTCGCAAGCCAAGTGATTATCGTTAACAAAATAGTACAGTACTCACCTAAATGTTACTAAAACCAAATTACGTTTCATAGAAAGTTAAAGAATTTAACTATCCTTTGTTCTCTTTGTATGTTGGAGTTGGTTGCTTAGTAACTATTTTTTATTTATGCCTTACAATTACATCGTATTATTTCAATGCTTATAATACTATACATTATTATGAGTTGATTGCAATGTTAAATGTTGTATTCTTTATTTATTTCTATTTAATACAAAACAGGTTTTATAAAGTTAAATTTCCTTACATTTAACGTAATCCATAAAAAACCAAATGTATGTTTTTATGTGTTAATAACATAAGTGCTACTCGTGTTTTTGTTCACTGGCGATTGCTTTAACGCCACTTTATTAGACAAATGATAATACACAGCCGACATGACTGGACGGGACGGGGGAGAGTGGGGGGGGGGTTGTATTTGTGGTACTAGCTGGGAACTAACACTAAATTAAGATATTTCTTATACACAGTAAGGGGTTCCTTTGGGGAGCGAAGCCTGTGGTTTTATGGCTTGTAAAGTATTCATTGTATATTCGGAATACAAGTAGAAATAAACATTTTATAACGTATCAGTTTTAATATAAAAAGGTTTTGTGTCTCGTTCTTACAGAATGCAAAGAAGTTTTTACGATAGGTACTCATTACATTAGCAATCAGATTAAAACACTTATTGGTTCGGAATCTCTCTCAAGTTAGTATGTAAGTAGGTACATTCTCTAGTACAGTTAAGTTGAGTACAACTTTCACTGCAATTAAATGGCCACTGACCTATTTATAGATAACTCTATAAGGAAACTAAACACTTACAGATTTTGTACATTTGTACAAATCATTTAATGATAGTTCAGCGCATCTACGACCTCAGACCATTGTAATTCTATGTAAAACTTAATATATACATAGATACAAATAACATATATAACACTGAAGTTACTTTTATTTTTACATTAGTACGTGAAATGAAAAATTTCTATCGGAAAATATAAAAAGATAAAAATATAATATAAATCTTGTCTCGACACTTTCACAATCTGGGTTAACTTTTAAACCAGTAGGGTACGGTTTTTAACAATATAAAATAACGTCTACTGTTTACGATATAAAATAATAAACAAAATATCCATATATACTTATGGAATATTGTTGAACAAATAAAACATCTAAACGACTGCTGAACACTTTTTAATAAATCCGTCAGAATAATAACTACTACCGTTACAAAATAAGTTTAACAAGATTTATCAACTACCCCCCGCTACATTTCGAACCCGATCAAGACATTAAGTTATTAATTTTGTAATGAATTAGTGAACAAAGAGCTGGTGGCAGGCGCCCGAGCCCGCGCCCGAGCCCGTGGACAATCGATTACGTGGTACCGACACGCGGGCTAGGGCCGGCACACATCACCATTTGTGACATTAGTTAGACACAATCATAAGAAATATTATATTCATGATCGCTATTATCTGGACCAAATTAAATCTCTAAAAGTTTGTGTTAGCAAGCTCTATTCATTTGTTGTTCAATTCCAAGTCAATAACAATTCCAAAATCAAGGTTTTATCTTTAAAAAGACAGTGTGTGATAGTTCTCTAATGTGTTTGTTTTGTAACAACCTCATTATATTAAAGTATCTATATACCTGCATTTGTGTTGCGTACCTGTAACTGTACACAATTATAAGTTTAACAGACAAACATTAGGCCTAGTAATATTTATCAAGCATAGTGTTTTTAAGCTTAGAAAATATTGTGGTTATTTGATAATTTAAAATATGTCTATCTTAACTTATTTAAGAGCCGGGATTTACTCCCGGAGCACCTCGACTCGAGGGGCTCTTTTTTGCTTCCCTTATCCTAATGTCTGCTGCCCTGGAATACTTCCAGGATATATGAAATATGCCATCGTCGTGATTGTAAATAATGACCAAGGAGTCCATGTTAAGATACTATTAGTTTTCCACCCTTCGCATAATTTTAAAACCTTCTCTGTAGTTGTACAGACTCAAAGCATTGACTTAAAATACTTTAAAAATAAGTAATAATTAAAAAAAAGAAAATGGAATTCGTATTATTTCTCTTGTTCAATTTATTCAATTTTACTTTTTAACTTTGTATTTATTTTATTTAAATACATGTAGCCGGCAGCCCTGGGGCTGTGTCCTCGCACGCAGCTTTAATAAAATTGACAATAACATTATTTCTGTACAATAGCTCCGTGTGACACTACATCAATGAGCTACGATACGATTCCAATACCATTATTATAGAGTTTTCTGTGAATGCAAAGTTAATTAATAGAAGAGGCACGAAGTAGAGGTATTCACATTTATACAAAACCCTCAACGATCCACGTCACTCAATCGATAAATTGATAATGGCCACCTAATAACACTATTTATTGTATTATGTTCATGATGTGAGTAAGCTCGCCACAGCTCATCAAGGAATTATTTAAATGTCCAAACAAGATAAAATTCATAACCTAATGTAAGTTCAATTCCCACCTCAAATCAAATCATTTATTTCTAAAAACATAGATGTAAAGGAACTAGTTATAATTTTGGATTAGTTTGGATATTTTTTAGTGATTTGCTGACCCAAATAGGTAAGTACATAATTTTTAAAGCTTATCGAGCTTATACATCAGTCTTTATGTAAAGAATACTTTTGAAAATAAGTAAATACTGCATGCTCAGGTGATAGTATTTTTTACATAGGACCTTTTTTTCCTGGACTGCACGAAGTTAATTGACATTGTATACTTCAAATACGTAATTAATTAATGCAAAAGAAAATGAGAAAATAATCAATATTGTAATATAATTTTTTGTTTCAGATGTCTAATTTCAGTGTTGTATATGTTATTTGTTATCTATATATAATTTAGCTGTTATATATATCTTAAGCTTTACATAGAATTAAATTCGTCAGCCACGGCGGCTGCGCTGTAATTTTCCCTTATAGAATTATCTTTATAAAACGTAGTTACGTATTATAAAGATAATTCTTTAAGGGAAACTAATACTTAACCGTTTTTTATCAGTTTCAAACCTTTTGAGACCTCTGGTCCATAGAATTATAGAATCATCACAAATTCAGATCACAGGATATTCCGAGTTCGAGACCGCCGGCGTCCTAGCTATGCGTCAAAATGTTCAATGCTAGTAAAGTGATTACATTAGACCAGCGTACACGTGTAGCCCGTCCCTGGCCCGACGCAGGAGTTAATGGACCGCTACAGTCGGTGCTCCCTCGCGTTATTTGCTTATTGTCCGACAAAGGGTGGGAATGACAGCAAAAATGGTTTGTTTATACACAAATTAATCTTTTTTTGTAAGCAGTACAAGCTTTCGACCACAATTTTATCTCTTATTATACAGACATAAGCGGTGCGGAGGATTAAACTCTAAATATACTAAATTAACGTATGAAATTATTACACATAAAAATCACCTGATGTCAACGCGACCCTTCTTCGAGAAGTTGTAGCGAGCTTACTTGCCACTTTACAAGTTATATTATTAAAATACAGTAAATAAGACAAATAGTGACGTTTGTGTGGACTGTAAATGGAAACGTAAATGATAATTAATTCACAAACAATTGTTTACAACAATCGCTCAAACACCAACAAATTTTGAAGAATACTAACACTCAATGCCAAAGTCTAAAAGTATAATATACAGTGACATATTTTTAAACATATTTCTTTATAAAAATAGTTGTATCATACTAGCTTATCGACAGCAACTATAATTCCATTTTCTTGTATATTTGACAGCGCCAAACAATTTAAAAGTCACCCTAAAAACTCTTAACTGTGTGTTAATTGAATAACATTCGATTTAATTAAATTGTACTGATTTTTCATATTTTCCGAGACATAGATACGTCTACACATATACAAATACTTATTGTCCATTTCCAGTACCTGCTTGCAGACACTATCGCTTGCTCGGCTCGGTATAGAGCGAGCATAATCGATTAAACGGGCAGCAACTGGTCAAACAGCCGTGTTCAGTTATTCGTCGTCACGGCGAGTTAACTCGTTTGTTCGGCCATTGTTAATTACCAACGCGAAGGCCAATTGCGATTTCATGCCTCTCAGATCATATAATATAGTGATGACGCAGTTTATACAATTAAAACTAGCAATCTTTGTTTTATAATAATTATTCATTTAAGAGCCGGATCCTTAATACGAGTTGGTTTAAAAGATGTGTGTGATGTTTTCCATCCCGTGTACATTCTGTCCAAATCAAATTTAAGATATTGTGATTTGGAACAGTCTTTTATTTACTTCCAACTATAAATATAAACCGAGCAATTTTAAAATCAAAACTTTAGCATTGTATATCACATTTAATAATGTCCTGAAAAATATAACATGACTCCTATTTATAAAGGTAAACTGTAGACTTTTACAGTCAAAGCGATCTCCTCTGTGACGCCCACTTGTCATAAGTAAGTAAAAGGTGTCTATCCGGACCGGGGCGGGCCGGTCGCCGGATAATGTCGGCAAATAGACCGGGGCTAGACCGTCCGTGAGCAACGGAGTTCTTTGAAGAAAATAGTAGTTAACTATAATTGTGTAAACTATAAAAATATCTGAGAGCTTTGTAGATGTTTATTGTACTACAGAAATAGTGAACAGTATATTATACAATCATAAAACTTGTTATTTTATGCTCAGCGTATAATATACACACGATTGCTTTTTAATTGACTAGAAGTTGCAGAGTTGGACTGTGACTCTGACATAATGGAAGTTATTTGTTATGACGTCTGTTTCTGTCCAATTAAATTTGTATTGTAATTCGATTGGCAAATCGTTTTAAAAGTTCTCATTACAGATACATAAAATTGTTACAAATATCAATAGTTATATTTCTGCCTTTTAATTTGCTAACTTATATAGTTAATGTAACACAATATACATTTGTATGATATATCAGCTTTAATGTTTAACTTTCCATGCAAACAATAAAAACGAATAAGATTTTCCAACTGCAGTAGAACCTACGTCTGAAAATGGCTTAGAACTGATAGCAAATAACGGGTTTTTGTTTGTTACGAAGCACAGATTACGAAATATAAATAGGTTGTAAGAGATAAATCGTGTTATTACCAGCAGACAGACTCCTATTGGTCAGTAGTAGAGCCCAATTGCAAATATCAAATAAATACAAGTACAATTCACTAGCTTGATACCAATTAGATTATCTCAAACGTTGTCTCGTAACCTGTTATTTCTTTCTCTGTTTGATTTCCAACGAAATACAATTATATAACGCATTTACGGACGGCACAGCCTGCCGGACGCCGATGGCCTCCGGTAATCTAGTTATCTTGGTTTATGCGGCGGTGGCGGCCCGCTGCGAGATTTGTGTCTTAGCTAACGTAATTTATTGCGTCAACCTCGTGTGATACATGAGAAAAATGCGCATACACGCTAATGTTATATAGATATATAAGTTTCAGACGAAGAAAACTGTCGCGTTTTAGTGACCGAGCCCCGATAGTCATACAACAGAAGATTACTTATAATACATATTTAGGAATAAGAGCCGTTTTGAACTTACTACTTAATTGGAAATAGACAACTTCAAAAATTTCAATGATCTTTCGTGTTAATCATGAGGAATTCAATTAATACCAGTATTTCTTCATAATCGTGATTTGTTGCTTGTTTTTTAATGAAGAAGTGGTAGCAAAATATGTCAGTTCCCTTATGTAGTGTAAATGCTCATAAGAAACTCATTTAAAATCATTTCAACTATATTCTTACTGTCTTAAAACTTGGACTAGAAACACAGGTCCTTTCATCATCTTTTGTTTGGTCTTTGTTTGACATAAAAGAATACGCTGCCTTTAATTTTTCTTTTCTAGTATGTACTTCAACGACTTGATTTTTAACAAAGAAAAATCTTTTCATAATTAAAAACCATTAAACAGCTATAGTTTACTTTGATACGCCATTGTTACGTTTACACAGAACATTACACGCATATTGTAACAGTGTTTGTTCTTAATATTATACGATATTTACAAATGTATACAATTACTGTTCGACCTTAAGTTGTAGACTTAGTCTGGTGTAAAAACTGGAGTGTGCTCCAAGCGAGAGGCAAATCAGTCAATATTGACCATCACCTGCGGGATAGAGGGGACACGGGGCTAACATTGACTAGTTTATATAATTTAAGAAGCATCAAAGCCTTTTTTAGGTATTTAATGTGGAAAATAAGCTAAATTATTTCATGGTGGTCACAGTTGGAGGTAAGATATTTAGTTCCTCTGTGGTTGAGAAATCCGGGTGTAGCTCCCTTCCATCTTCAGCTATATCATCACTTACCTTGCAGGAGAGGTGACTTTCCTTCAGATGAGATAAAAGCCAAGAATTCCCCGTTAAGGATTGTAGAAAAAATAAACGATGACTACAGACCAGGGATTCCCAAACACTTTTGGGCAACAGATCCCTTTTCTAAGGTTGTGTTAGTTAAAACTTTTTTTTTTCGGTTTCGGTTAGATTTTTAAAACTACACTGTCATTAGTAGCAAAAAAGTTGCAGGCCATTTGGCGTAGAACTTACTATAGAGGTACAGAAGCGCCAATTACACTCAAATATTACATATTTTTATAATTATTACCTTGTCACTATTAAAAACCCGAGTGGGACTCGCCCACTCTGTGGGCATAAATTTGTAGGTTAATTTTGAATTTCGTTGAAGAATATCTTTTTAAATAGCTGGCTTTGGTGGATTCTTATTCCTTAGTTTTCCAGTTAATTTTGAAACCAAAAATACATACAGCCATTTAAAGTTACTCAATGAGCTCTAAACAACAATATCCCACACGATGGTAATCCGTACAAAATTTCTCCGTTAGGTGTATGGGGTACCCCTTAAAATATTTCTTGACAATTTGTATGGAATTGGGTCAATTAGATGTTATATAATGTGCAAAATTGAAGACTTTAGCCCTAACCTTTGGCTGATATACACAGCTTAATGACTACATACAGAGAGACGAAAGACGGACACGTCAGTGACAACAATACGGAACCACAAAAAAGGATTACTTGATACGTGTAGCTAACGCTAGTTCAACTTTGTGCAGGCTAACTTATTCAAAACTTATTGGAAAAATCTCATCTCTCAAGTTGCCTGTGCCGGCGAACCCATTACAGCATGTGTGCTCCAAACCTGTAGAGGCGACCCTCGCTCCCAATTTGTTGATCGCGGCTCAAAAGTCGTCAAATTGGACGATTCTCTCTCTAGGGTTGTTTATGCCGAACTGTTGGACCACAAAACTATTTCAGCGATTGGACCATCCCGCCTCAATCCCCTCCTCCTTCCCTCTTGTTATCCTATTTTCCCATCTTTCTGTCGCTCGTTCAAACTTTACAGGAACCCGACATAAAACACTTGAAATGGATTTGAGGAGTGCCATCTTTGAATTTAGATTTGTGTTGGAAATATAAAAGGTAGATAGCATTAAATAGTCTGGTTTTGTTTTTTGTTTATTAAATAATTATATATTAGGGCTATCCTGTTCTGTCCCGACTAAATCGAATTATTTTTCTTTCATTCAATTTTTTCTCATACTTTGGGTTTATTTTTTCTCACAAGTTTTATATAATGCCTACGACTATAAAGTAAACGTGGGTAATGCTGATGCCCTGGTGTAGCTAAGTCGTCTGCGTGCGATTGCTGTTTTATGTTGGGTTTCAATAATCTATCTAAGGATGATTTTGCTTTCCAGGTGTTGAATATTGGCATATTACAAGTAAAACATATCTAAATTACGTAATAATACCTTACGAGGTTTGATTTTAATAGTTTTTTTATTAAGAGCAGCCGTAAGTAGATGATTAAAACTCAGCATTACAATACCAACTACAAAGTTTGAAAGGACTTTAAATAGATTTCTAAGAATTACAAAATAATGTAAAAAAATTTAAACAAATTATGTTAGTTAAACCTGAAGGAAAGGAAGAACTCTAGTTGTCAGTATTGGAACTGTCTGAAGTACATCTGGAACCTTACAAATAATTTTTCGACTATTTAGACTTTTAGATACGTACAAAAGAACGTCTCATAAATATAAAACACTGTTATCGTTCCCTCTCCTACAACCTTCAACCTATCAAAAAACTTGACTACAACACAATAGAATATCCAAACGTTGACATGATCGCCCGCGAGTCTTAAACAAACATCGAACCTGCCTCATCCGGCGCGGGCGCAGGCCAATTACTACCACATTGTGTTTACGCAGCTTGCTCGAAATTATTGTTAAATTCAATTTCATGTTTCGGTAAAAAAATATTATAAATGCAGTTATAGTTACTTAAGGTAGAGACTTATTTTGTTAAAGAAATATTGAGATGAGGTGTCTAACTACGCCAACAATAGTATTGATGAGTCGGGAGTAGGACTCATGGATCTATTTATCTACCGTATCATAGATATGAGAATGGTCAATATTACCTATTATTATATATTATTTACAATGGAACACGTCATAATATATTGGTTATTACAAAACATATCGAAGTTACCGTACCGTAATATTGGACATCGTCGGCGCGACCTATCCACACAAATAAAAGGCCGTTACGACTCAGAAAGAACAAACCACACTTAGTCTCAACAAAGGACCTTATTAACGCCTCATTATCATTATTATTATATAGTTGCAATACCACAATAGCTCTTCCTATTATTATTTGTGGTACAACACTCTAATGAACGAAGGCACCTCAGACAATATTACACGTGCATTCGAGATTGACGATTATGAATTTTAGCTGATATGTTTTAGAGACCACTGGTTATTTTAGTTAAGTTGGTGTAAGTTGACACGGGTTGCATCTTGAGATGTCAGGGATGTTGTGAAAGTAAATAAATGTTTGATGATGATTAGTGGAATCTGAGTGTTCGGAGAAGGCGTGTGTGGCCGTTGTAGTGTTGTGGAGTGTTGTGTTATTAGGTCGACGACGGCCCGTTGACAGCCATCTTGGACACTCATAAGGAATTATACGTGAATATGAGTCAGTATAATACGACACTCGGATAATACTTTTCGATTTATTTTCTCTCTTAAGTTTTTTATCGAGTTAGGTTACATAAAATATTTAGTTTATTTATAAATATTAATTTAAGGAAAAATAGTTGAAATACAACGTTGAAGTCAACAACACACAAATTAGTAAACAACGAAAAAACACGTAAAAATAAAGAAAAGATATATAACATTAATCAAACAATATTCTAACTATTTATATTTATTTAATCAAGGCATTTCCCTCCTTTTCTGTACATTTCTGCCATCTATTTGGAAGGTCATTCATGCCTCTACGATTGAACTTTGAGGGCGTGGACTCAACAAACTGAAGGCATTTTGTACTGATTTCCGATTAATTATAAAATTTTAAAACCCTATTCAAACCTTGAATATGTACCAGACCAGCAGTTATTATCACACTGCTTTGCGGGGAAATTGATATTGTTCTAGAATAATTAGAGAGAATAAAGTTAATATGTCTCACTGACACACATTATTAAACTATATACAAACAACCAATTAAATAAAAGAAAACTAACTCACTAACTGATTCACTTAAAAGTAATAAACATCAATTATGATTTTTGTAAACATTAATTGTATTTGCCAATAGCTTAAGTTCATTATTAAAATAACTCATGGGTGATTTAACAGTACGTATTCCTTATACATAAAATAAAATACAATTCATTTATATAGATATGTAGATATAACCATTACTTATTGTGTTACACAAATAGACTAAAGTTCAGTGGCGTTATTTGCTCAGTGAACAAAAACCCAGTGATAGAATCAGTCAAAGGTGTAAAAATGAGCTTTGTTACAACGATGAGCAATAACGCAGTGGTTTTTACATTAGCTGTCAAACTCAGTGACCCAAGAAGCCTACAGAGCTCTTGTTAGTTCGTAGTTTTATATAATTAGAATAATTCCTATAAGTACGGCTCGGTGCAGTTGTGACACACAATAATGAGCCTGATTATGTGTTCACAAGTGTTCGGCCACATTCCTGGCGTGTTTGCTCGCGCCCGATTGTCTGTTCGCTGACATAAGTTTACTTATCGTTACGTATGACGCGCTCGCTCAATATTCACGCCATCGCCGGGGTACCGACGAGGATTATTTGGTCCGATACGGTGCTTAGTGCTTATTACGACGCAAGCCTTGAGTGTTCAAGTCTAACTTAAAATAAACATTGGTTACTTCTTAATTTAACTTAATATCTGGTGACTGTCTGTAAGTCTTGGCATTATCTAATAAGCATAGACAGAATAAATAAGTAAAAAACTTGTAAGTTGCCTTTTTTGACACGTTTGTTGGTTAGATCTCTTTTGTATATCCACCCGATCGAAAACAGTTGGTATAGCCTTAAGATTTGTAACACGCCAAACTGTTAAGTGACCATTGTAAACGCAAAACAAGAAATAGATAAGTTATTTTTTATGTCTCACATGACAACTTCATAACTAAAATAAAGTGCTTTCAGTTGTTGCCGTTCTTCCAAAGAAATAACAACGGCAACGTCGCATATTTTATGATATTACGTCGCAATGTTATAATAAGTTAACATCACAATAATACTCATGCAGCATCCATAGATTGGTATAGATATCGCAAGTAAATAAAATTTTGTATATTATTATATATTACTATCGGTATCATTCATAACAATATTTGACGGATGCAATCTGAAAATCGAATGAAATTGATATTTAAATAGCGAAATCAATATCGCTTATCCGTAGCAAATTTTCATAATCCCGATGTGATCGTGTATTTGGCCGGTGGAGTCGACTTTGTAATGAGATAGATCACATTTTAAAAGTTTGCTAGAAACATTATCAATAATTTATATCCTTCTTGCATTCATAAATAAAACAACAAAGTAACAATGAAAAAAACTTGTACAAGGAAATCTAATTAATTTTTGTGTGTTTGTAAAGTTTGCGTAATTATTACAATGAGAACTTAAAAATTATTATATGTTCACATAAATATATGAACTATATTCCCGGCATATAAGATCTCAACAAAACGAAGGATCAGGGGTTGGTGATCTGTGGAGCTTAACAAACCTGTGCCGTGTTTATAGACAATTGTGACTGGAATACATACCAAAGACAATGATAAGAGGTTACTAAAAACATAAAATGCATAAAGAACTTTATTTCTCCTTAGTTTTTGTCAGGTCCGACCAATGAGACGCTACATTTGTCTGGCACTAGCGCCATCTATTAAAAGTAAGCCAAAGTAACGGTGGCAGAAATGTCAGTATTATTCAACAGACAAATTTTGAATTGCCGTATTAAATATATATGAATTGATAAGAACGTATTTCATCCTGCACACAACATGGGTTCCTTAAAAGAGACGTGAAAAGGCAATTTTCAGGCCGGCAAGGTGGAGGTGATAAGGACAGTATGTTGACTCCTCCTACTGTTTACCAGCAGGCGGTGTAGAGTACATTTGCTTTGCATTTTATTTAAAAAAAAACAATATTTAATATCGGTTAAGCCGTATTTTAGAAACGAAACTAATTCATTTTTAAACAAGAAGAAGTAGATAAAAATCTTTCTTCGTGCCAACGCGAAGTAGTTCTATAGACATCAGCAGATCTGTAGACCACATACCTCGGTTTGGTTGCTGGTAGGACTGTTTCTAAGTCCACCTGGCTATTTATTATCCAACCGCAGGGACACAACAACTGTGTGATATATAGATATCGATATATCGATAATAAGTGTTGCATGTGAGATAGCCAGGTTCCTCTGTCGGTGAGCATTCCAAGTCTAGCTAACTTTGATCTTCGGATCATCACTTACAGTCCTGTGAGATGAAGGGTAAGAGTTACCCTCTTAAGGCAATAAATTGAATGGTAATATAAAAATTCCATACCAGCCCTAAAACAGCACCACAAGCAACACTAAATCGTGGGGCCAGTAATTAAAAACATATAAGGTACAGACCGGACCGCTTCCTTTGAGGAGCGTAAGCCGATTGGCAAAATGTGGTCTGGAGAGGTTTTTAAAGCAGATTATAGAAATGCCAAGTGCCCGCCCCCGTTTATGTTGCTGAGAGGATTTTTGAAGACGCAGCGTGCGTGTGTAATGACTACGGCTTAACTTGTTAGATTGCTTCCGATTTCACAGTCGCACAAATACTCTTCGAGAAGCAATTATAGAAAAAATTAAATATTCTTTGAGATTTTATAAATTAAAAAATACCGTTAGCTTAGCCACAGGCACGCCTTTAGTTATCTTTATTTAACACTAGATTTACCAGACCAGTCATTTAGACTGGTCGTGCAATTTCAATTCAAAATTCCTACTATATTACACATATTTTTTTTCAGAAATGATGTTATTACCTTTGTAGCTATAATTAGAGAGTACGTTTTGTAAACTTAATGTTATTTTATATACATTAGTAACAAATATAATTTTTGTTGTTGACATATATTCAAATCGCTGGTATATCTACTGTTAAATATATTATAATGACATGACGATCCCTGTACCAGTACTCTTAGCTATAGGCTACTGGACCAGTTCGAATCCCGGTCGTAGAAAATATTTGTGTAATAGGCCCGAATATATATTCTTGTAATGGTTGATATAAAATATATTTACTTAACATTAATAATGTTATTCTGTCATCAAGTATCAATAACATAAGCTCTTATGGACGTTACGAATATTATATCCACAGATAGAAGTATACTGAACCTTTCATGCTATCTGTAGATAGTATATTGGAACCAGGCAATAATAGGTTGATGATGAATGATATGATAGTTTTTATTGTATTGTTATTCTAGTATGTCCACAAATAAACTTGCTGTTCCAATCTTTAGACTTCATAAAACAAGTCACTCATTTATGGGGCAATGTATACACATTTATAACAAAATCTCGCCAAATATAACTGAACTGCCTATACAAATTTAAAGACTATACAAAACAAATGTTATTCTTGTATTTCATTTATCTCATTTCTAACTATTCATCTATTTCCACGCCAGTTGACGTCAAGTGTAAGTAGAATATTGGTGTATATGTCAGTATGTCAAAACTGAATATAGGTTAATGTATATTAAGAATGTGAGTATGTGTGCTTAACAAAAAGTTAATTAACACGTAAAGTTGTCAAAAAATTGTTTAAATTTTGGCAAGTGTTTAGTGTAACTGCTTTTATGGTGTAGATGTATATATTATACAATTATTTATTGCACTTATTATTTTAATTGTTAAACAAATCAAATGGAATCCAGAAATATAAATTTAAAGGTAGACATAGTAATTAAAGAGCTCAAAAGGATCTCTTCTTTCCACAATGTAAATATACATTATTAAGTTATTCCTTTAGACTCCTGTTGTCTATCGCTGGAGGCTATCTTATTACTTAAGGTGGACTATCTATTGTTTGACATTGTCTAACATAAGCGCGGCTACCTACATTAATTAGTTAGAGCACTGACCCGGATTGTGACAAGTGGTAGGCTCACATCTGATGCCATGTCTCTTTTAAGCTAAATAATATATGTATATTAAGTTGGCTGTACAAGGCATCACATTATATAATTTCATCCATCTATCGCATAAGGTTTGGTCACAAGTGTCAATGTGACTTGGTTGTAACATGATTACCGGTTTTGGCCGGCGCCCGCCCGGCTGTCCGGCGCCGTCCGCCGTCCGCCGTCCGCCGTCGTCGTCCGCCGACAGCCGCCGGACGAGACCAGACCAGAAATTGCTTATTCACTGCCGCTAGTTGCCTAGTTAGCACAGCTGCTGGGGGATGCCTTAAAAGTTATAAGTGAGCGTTTTAAAGCTCTAAATAAAACGCTAATAGTACCACAAAAAATCCCTGCGTTTAATGAAATTGATATACCTAGTTGTTAATAATAACATTTTTAAAATGATACACCAAATAATGATAATATTTCCCACACTATCTCACACTCTCACCTATTATCTAGCCCAAAGTAAGCATCGTTAATAGCTTGTGTTATAGATACTAGATAACAGAGAAATGTAGATATATGTACATTATTATAAACATAATTATTATAGTAATATGTCCTGCTTGATTTATTTAATGTTCTGCTGCTGCTGTGCAACAAATTTAAATAAAGATATTATTGAATTTAGCGAATAGATTCGAAAGGAATAATGTCTACAAGATAAATTAAATTAAATAAGTCCCCAAGGTGACAGTATTCATAGTTTTTTTTACATAAATAAATATAAATACAAATACTGTCTTATTAGCAAGCAATCTCTTCTAGGCAACCTTGGATTAGAGTAATTAAAAAATAAGAAATAAATAGCTTGGTCTCTTGCCCGAGCCATATACGGTGCAGTCTTACTGTAACCGCTCCCGCTCCCGCCCCCGCTGCCTCCCATGTCTCATACCGTACCAGTGACACGTCTTGTTTACTCTACGAGCTGTCGGAAGTCGCCTCGTTTTCTCGTTAGCGTTATATTTTCATTATTGCGCCACTCGCCATTGTCCGTGATGTGACTGGAGCGTCCCACTTGCCAGACAATTGGGGCTGCCCACCCACCCTTTAGAAGAAACTATGATAACGAGGTAAAAGGCTAAGGTTATTATAGAACATAGGACATGTAAGGGAGGTATGGCGTAAGCCGACTATCGGTTTCAATATACTATCTAAAGATGAAGACCTACTATAGTATAATAACCAAGCAACCAACTTTTTTAGCGAATTAATGGCCCCAATTCCCTTGACCACTGACTAAATTAGGATTTAAAGTATTCGTATCTCTTTTATTACAATTCAATAACAAGGGGTAGAAGGAATTTTAAAGTTTATTCAGTTCGCCTAAGTAGGCGGCCCATACACGTTTGTCTTATTTTAACAGACTAGTTTATGATGCGGGCTGAATATGACAAAAATGCTTAAGAGTCGCCATTTTAGAAACGTCAAATGACGTCACTGTTCATGTTTCTTCTTTGTTTGCATTTCTGAAAGGGAAATAATTAACTTAAATTTATATCGTTCGTGCACTATGGAATCGCGACCAATATCTGAACAATGCTTGGCTACAAAATAAGCTTACTTTTATCTGAGGATTGAATATAGGATCCCACCGTAAAATATATTATAGATACACTACAATGCTATCTCCATTCACGCGGAGCAGTGCTCAAACTAGTCACCTGTTTGCTTAAGAATTAAAAAGAATTCATTTGTTCTGTTTAATAAAATTTCTACAGTATTTTTATATATTCAGTGTAACTGTTACCCAACTGTACATAAAGCAATTACAGAAACAATTTACGGTTCTTAAAGATCATAATGCGGTATGAAGTGGGTAGCTTAAGTAGCCAATTTCATAATTAAGTTGAAAAATTCAATTGTATTGACGTGTATTAAAAAAAAAATATTCTTCTTGGTAAGTCAAGAAACGGAACATGAGATTTGAGCTTAGAACACCCTGCGTAGATCAATACTAACTCATGATCTTATGTGGCTAATGGAATCCAAAAACCATACTTTGATATCGATGGTGTGTTCTTGTTATTGCTAGAGACAATGATTGCTACTATGCTAGATTAAATTTAAAAAAGAATCAAAACGTGCTTATTTTCCTTTCAGTTTTGTTTCAAACCGTTTTTATATTTAAATCGACATACTTATTAAGGTATTTTGCTACTTAATTGTTTTTCAATCCATAAATATTATAAATCTACAAATTTAATAAAATTTTAAATGTGTTGGTGATATTTTGAAACGTCATGGTTTACTTTGTTTCACTTCATTACTACATTTTACAAACTTAATAATGCGTAAAAATCATATAAAACAGTAAAATCACCTTATCAGTTTCAAAAATGTAGAAATACTATTAAATTGTAATAAGAAGAAAGGCTCCCTTGTTTATAAATTCTAAACACTGTAACAAGTATAAAGTATCAATATTCTGAGATTCATCTCATTAGAATTGAGTTACTTTCTACTGCGAGCTTTGATACGGCTCCCACCCTCGCAGCTTCTCGCTGTCTTATTGGGTTACCCTGACGCCAAATTAGTGGGGGACCTCATCTGTGAACTATGAAATCTGTCCGGTATTGATTGATTGGACTGTCTCTGTCTCAGAACCGAACCTTACAGCAGCATGCAGACAAATGACATTACCGTCATCTGTACACGATAGAGATCTTTCATTGAGGTTTTATTAGAAGCAACAATTTTTATTCAGAATATAAATTTAATAACATAAAACAATTATAAATGTTCGAAATAACTCTTATACTAATCAAAAAGTCTATGATATATCAGACATAGTCCACAGAGGGCAAGCCAAGTAATTTTAACAGCTTTTAGCATTTGATATTAAACTTGCAGATCATGTGCCTTCTGTTTATCCCCACAATTATAATGTCGTAAAATTTTATTATATCTATGCTTATTTTTAATTGATACCATCTTGCGAGACTGTACGGGTAGACTCTAACTTTATACATGACATTTATACAAGTTGAATGATTTTTTGAGAAGATATTTAGCCATATTTTCCTCTATAAGCATACATATTTTATAAACAGCAGTAATAAATATTTTAAAAAATAGGGCGTCTTAACTTTCCGGCCGGTTTATAACAGATATCTTTGGATATTGAAATATACTATGTATAGTAGTAATTGAGCGGTAACTCCCGGTTACGATGCTTGTAGTAGCTTACCTGTAACAGTAACACGTATACTTTCAAAGGCACTTCTTGAAAGTACCATAAGCCTGGTAGCACAATGCTTGAATTTACCAATTTAAATGAAATAATTGTCAATAATACACCATTAATTCCCCACTCGACTGAACGATTAACGGTACCATAATACAGTAGCAGTTCACCAAACTGTCACCTCTAACCACGTATTAACCAATTGACTAATCAAAACGTGTCCGGCGCACCCCCAATTGTATAATAACCTGTTAAGGCAGCGAGCGGCCGCATTGTCCCGTAAATTGCCGCCAAATTGCGAACAGACTCGGCTCCATTTAGTCGGCGTCTGCACCTGATTGGTCGACACGCCTCCCCCCTCCCGACACCCGCTTCGAAAACTCCATTCGAACCCGTACCAAAGAAATGAAATCATGCACTCCGTAAATAAGAACCTTCACTCGCCTTATTTAAACTGTCAACGCTCGATTAGGGCATACGGACACTTAATACAATCTTAAATTCTAAAACAACAAAATTAAACGAAAGTGGTAAAAATACAAATAATACATTATAGTTATCTACAAACTCCAATTTTTAGTGACATCCAGTCTAAGCTGTAATAAAACATGACATGCTAACAAGTCAATCTGTTCATAGATAATTGTATATCATAAATAATCTAAGGTTAAACTAAGACCGATATTTTGCAGAGTTTCGTAACAAATTTTAACTAAAATTTAATATGTCAACAGAGACACATAAAGATATATTATTGTCCTGCATTATTAAGATACTAATGAACAACACATATAAAAAATGATTGAGAGTCAATTTTAAATAATTTTACATAATGTTTTCTTTCTATGCTGTGTCCTACAACAGGCAGGGAGGGAGGAGGGAGACAGATTTCCGCTTGACTTTATTATCCATATAGCTATCAAACATTCTTAGTACTCTACTTTAATATTGTTTACATACATTTTTACAATTTTTTACAATTATACATGAAGTGCTATCATTTAGAAGACCGCGGTAGCTTACTTATGATTCAGTTATATATGATTTTTGTCTAATCTAAAGTTGATATTTTAAACAAATTAAGAACAGTTACTTCATAATGAATTATGTCCATTCCTCTTGTACAACTTCATCAAAAGATGAAAGAGTCAGTACACGAGACGTCTATTATCCTCAAGCACTTATCCTATTCGCAGGTTGGTTGGAAGAAATTTCTCTTAAAAATAAACAACATTGTATCTTTTTCTTGTTTTCATTTCTTATTTGAATGTTTATGTGTACACAAAAAATATTAAATAAATAAGAATTTTCAAAAAATAAGTTGAACGATAATTTAATTCAGTACGGCCATGAATTAAAATTTCTGTAATTTTCAAGGCTGTTATTATGTATTTCCGTTACTTTTAAATACGTCTAAGTTATTTCCTTGCCAGCACCATCGCCTGTTGTGTTCCCCAAGTCTTGTGTAAATCGCGAGCGCCAGCTAGCGTTCTAATCGAACAAATCTCTTAGCCATACAAATCAGTTTCAGCGTAATGAATCGATGACGGCGCGTCATTCACTCGTCACAGATTAAATAGCTCGCAGCTGAATCATTCAATCGAGGCTTCGATTGTGATTGTCGACTCTTTGTAATAGTCGATGACAAGACATGATATCTCTTTATTGGGTGACTTGAAGAAATCAAAGAACGCTCCTTATGAAAGCACGTTGATACGTTGGACCCGCTGTCGCCCACCACCCAGCCTTGGACCAGCGCGGTGTTGTTACGGCACAAACTGCCCATGTGTTTCTACCATATAGGAACTACTACGAGTACAGGACGCAGCGATGGAACCTCTCTAGAGCTCATCGCAGACCTTGTTACAGTGGATGATCGAGTAATTGTGTCGTATGCAGTCAACATAAGGCTCTCTTTTGTTTTCTTGGTATTATGTAGAAATATTTGAGTATTATGCGATTGAAATGAAAATAGGACAGAATTGTCAGCAAACCGTGACGTCATAGATATATACTGAAATTACTTCAATACGGGTAACCAATTACTTTATAAAAAAGAAACGTATTTTTAACTGATTTCCAAAAAGAAGGAGCTTATTTTGGTTGGTATAATTTTGTATATATGTACACCATTACTCCAATATTTCTGATCTGATTTCCGTGATTATTTATGTTAGTTGCGGAATTGTTGTCATTTGGTCCCATAAAATGTGGTTCAGTTTGGGCCAGTAGTATTTATTTTATAAGCATTTTAAAAATTATTTTTTATTTAAAGGTTGAACATTATTTTTCATAATGTGAATTCGGTAATCTTGCTAGCTTGTTCTTGCGTTGTCATATTATTCAGTGTAATATTAGTAAGTATTATACTTTTTTTGATAGTATCACTACATATAAGCATTTAGAGAAGTCACGTCCTTTTTCTTATTTCTCGCTGTTTTTGTAAAAAAAAGTAGCAATGTGATTCCTTTAAAAACCATTTCACAATCAGTAAAATTGTGACCGTCTCTCTCACATTTCGTCATCATGCTTTTTGCTTGACTATATTTTGTATTTTGTACTTTGGTTCACCTACAAACTACCACTAGCGCCATCTATTAAAAGAAACCCGAAGTAGCGATGGAAGAAATGACAGTTTTAATGTTTAACAATTTCCCCTACTAAAAAACGAATATTCAGTTGTATATTACTAAGCTTTTCTTTAATATTTTTTTTACACCACCCGTTAAATAAAGCAAATAAAACACAATAAAAATTATAGTTTCAGCGACCTAACGGACAGAAATTCATTTTTATATATAAGAAGAAGAATAAGATTTTATAGTTTTGCGCCTCTATTTACTATAGTATAATGTTTTGTCTGTTGTAAAACACTACTAGCTTCGACACATAACAGCAGGATACAATTCCAATTCCACCACCAGTCAGGTGTAATATCAATAGAAGCGCACACTGCACGTTCAGAGTCAACACGACATGTCGCACGAGCAAGCTGCAATCAATCGGCGCTAACATGTCGCGGAGCAGATTCCGTTGAACAAGTTAAATCAATTAACGGGCTCATCTCTTAACGGAATAATCTCCATAAGTAGACAACTGTCCGGGGCGGGCCCCCTCCCGCGGGACTACTCGGCCCGGGTAGGGGACACACATGATCTTACATTATGGGACATACTGGGTTCTTTTCTGAGAGATCTCATATTTTATTTTTATTAAAAGAAATGTTGTGAATGAACCAAATACGAGTAATATGAGTAAGTTATTTCGATAAAACCAGCGCTCGTGTCCTGAATTTTACCCTTATATTTATTAAGCAGACCTACAAAAAAACATAACCCACTATGTTTTAATCTGGTGAATTTGTATTTGTCTCATGTACAGTAACATATTTTTTGGTGGTGGGAACGGCTTAAGTCATATAGACTTGAACTATCATATCGTATGTACTAAAGCGTCTATGTTAACCCCTTACTATCATCAGAACAGAACCCGCCATCACCACCTTTATGGCATGAAAAAACAAATCAAGTTTCTTTATTACAAACAACATACATTATGTGGAATACAATAAGCAATAACTTATTTAATAATTACAAAATTCAAACATAGAATCACCAAATATTAAATTATTATTAAAATAAATACAAAAAAGATGTCAGATGTAACGATGTCATCGAATAACGTATCAAAATATGCCATGTTACACAAATTACCGACAAAACGGAGACAGTTCTCCAATAATAACTTTATTCACTTAATTTACTTAAAGATATGTAGGTCAGGTTTTTCAATTCCACCGGTTAATTATTGAAAATTATGAATCACTGGTACTAAGACGATTGATGTCAAAACTTTCGTCAATAAAATCTTTTCTCCTTATTCGTTGACTAATAATTTTTTTCTGGAAATTCATATTAGCTTTACATTTTGTAAATTAATTTAACTAAATTTGTATATATATCACGGATTACAATATTTTTTCAACTGGTGCATAAAACAGTGGTGTCTATTCTGATGACATTCTGTTTATTTATTTATTTTCTCTTAAAATAATATTATTTGCCTCCCTTTCATACCAATCATACTTTTCAATATGAAAGGGAATGGATGACTAACGAACGTCAAGTTCATACGTTAACGATTCAAACACTTTCGCTTGTAGTATGATGCGCGTTAAAAAGGCAAATATGCTTAACGTCATCACTGACATCATCGAGTTGTCTTTTTCTTGTCAGAATAGAATAGAATAGAATATATCTTTATTGTACATCAGCCAATTCGAGAAGCGAAATACACAAAAAACATTTAACTAATTTTGTACAAAGGGCGACCCTAAAAGCAATCTCATTAGAAAGAAAGATTACATTAAAAGGGTTTAATTATAATATAAATATATTTAATATATGAATATAGTTAATATTGAGAATCAAAGCATAACCGTAACGGCTTTAACTAATTGTAGAAACTAAATTACACAAAATCTGAGTAATGTAAGACACCATAAGAGAAAAACCACATATTTAGGAAGGTACTAAAGAGAGCTTTTACGATTACTTCTAAATTTTGGTTTTCTTTATTGTGCAATTATTACTAAAGTGTAATTTTTCTTTTAATTCTTTCATCTGTATCCCAGAATGAGTATTGTTTATGGCGACCCCACAGATAGTGTCGTGTAAACAGCACGTTACCATTTGTTCTCGTACAATGTATCGGCCGCACGACGCACGGGTACCAGGGGTAAACCCACCATCGAATCTTGACACTCAATGATTTTATTATCTAATTGATTACCTACCCCTTACAGAACGTTTAAAGACTCTCAAGATAATTTTATACTGAACCGATGAGAAAGTACCGAATTGTCTTTTTATATAATTATTTTAATAACCTGTTGTCCTACAAGGTACTACAATTCAGATGTAAATAATAATAACCTTGTATTTATTTACAAGTTTACAACTAACGTAAGTTTTATTGATTTAAATAGCTTTTTGGCTTATAGAAAGTCATGCCTTTTAGTTATATTTCATTGAAAAATAGAGTGAGGTAAACTAATATATTTATTAATATAAACGCAAAGAATAAATATTTAGGTTACTTTTACAATAATTTCTCGGGTGAAAATGGTTCTAACGAAATATTACAAAATAATTATTGTGTATAAACATTAAAATCCAATGAGATAAAAAAAAAATATTTTTGCAAGAAAAATATAATATACATAATTGCTTATTATTGAAGCTAATATAATTACATTTTAACATTAATACATTGTAAAAATAGATAATTGAGGATTACTATATAATAATTTTATGTATTTATTAAATTTTAAGATAGACGTTATCAATGTGCAAGCAAGATTAATGCACATGTTTAAGGAAACAAGATATGTTTTTGTATAAATTGATAAACTAAACAGTGTAACACATTCTTCGTTGACAATTTTCGACCATTATTAGGAGCTTACCTTTGTATTATTTGTGTGAGACAGTAGCAACCCGTTGATAACAAACCAGTGATCGGGGTTAACACCCTGGCTTTCGGCAATCTCTCTACAGACAACAAATTGTTTCGACAACATTGCTACCGCGACCCTTCGATAATGTGGCCAGCCAGCTCGGAGCCCTGAGGGTCGTAACTGTCGCGGGTTTGCTGGCGGAAGTGTAAACATCGCGTATGACAGGAATAAATTATAGTTTCTTTGTTGCAAGTGCTAGTTTTACATCAACACACACACACACACGTACACATGAGCGCGCACACAATCAGTAAGAATTTACACTAAACTGCAATTTATATCCTTTATATTTTTATTTTGTGTTATTATCAATGTATAAGACGGTGAATAATATTTGGGGAAGTCACTGCGACCTGTAACAGTTTAAAAAATTACAACTGGAAGCAAAGATTAATACAAATGCAATGTGAATGCTAAAATGTAAACAATAAATTTATCTTTATCTAATTTAAGGCAATTTTATCAAAGAAAATTGATAACTGGTGTAAGCCGGATGCATCTTTATTTAATAAATGTCTCATTTATATTAAACAAATATATCTTGAAACCAAATTTTTAAATAAAGCAAAAACTCACCAGTTTCATTTAATATTACTTTCTAAAAAATGCTAAGGAAGTTGAGAAGGAGATCTTCTCCCATAGCAAAACACGGGCTCGCGTATGTACATTAACAAATCAACGGACGCAACAATTTCGCGAGTTGTTCACCGCCCGGAAGGGTTGGCCTCCACACACGCAATAAATTGCGCACGCGTCATTACCGGCTCGGAATGCACCAAATTAACAATTAAGGGAGCCTTCCTACCTCTATGTTAATTAGTAAATTCGTGCGCGGAGATAACTCGTGGGGCGTGTGTAATGTCGCTGTTTGTGCGAGATACGCTCAGCGAGTACAATTCGGGGTTTAATGAGCTATGAGATACATTAACTCGCTGAGATGGCTGAGTTGACCTGTATTGATGCGTACCTTTAGAATAAAATAACATTTTTATTACAAAACATTACTTTGTTCCTTAAATATAATCGACGTTATACTCTTATGAGTGGCTCGTTGGTTAATTGGTAACACTCTGCTTCAATACTAAAACAAAGCATATTTCGCCATGGTTGGAACTGGATGGGTCAATCAAGTTTGTATCTCTAGCTGCTCCGTGCTTCTGAAAGCATGTGTCGTTGGTCCCGGTTGTAACGGCAACCACTTTCACCCAGCAAACCTTGCAATGCCTTGGGCCCGCGATGTGGTGTTATGCTCTATGTGTTTCTTCCACATAGGAAGGCCTGTGCCCAACGGTGGGTAGATAATCATATACTTATATTAATGCAATATTTCTACCATATAGTTTTTAAAGGTTATTATGATTTTAGTTTGACATTTTAGTACTCTCTTAACTATTTTTATTATTATTATTATGATAATGTTCTCATATAAGATACACACAGTTAAATATTTATAGAAGATCACAGCTGATAAACATTACTAGGTTGCGTTGTGTTTCTGCAGTGAGAACTTCGCCAGAGCCCGTTGGGAACGAAATACACTTTGTATTGATTTTGTACATGGTACATGTGGGAAGAGTTATATTGGTTAACAGTCGTCTTGTTGTAGCTAGATGAATCTGCTCTAGCCATCTGTACTCTGTCAGCCGATAGGGTCTCTTTCACGCCCCTCTTAAAGGAACGCACGTTATCTCTTAAAACTCTTGTGCAGGTAAATTCTATTGTTACGACAAAGAAAACAGTATTTAATTTCTTTTTACGAGATGCTGAGGTGGGCACAACAATATTTCTAATTTAATTATATATAATCACTGTACTAAGCTTAACGGCTGCTTTGCGTTAATAGCCTGCGGCGGGCTTGTCCCATGTCACAGTAATCCGCCAATCCTGAGCCGTCCCGCTTCTCTCACCGTCACCGGGACTCGGAACGTGATCAATATTCCCTCAGAATTAGCGCTCCCAGTAATGACTGATGAGATTTTGGGTACAGACAGTGACAAAAGTATGTTCGTAAATTTATCAACTCAAGAACCTTATTGGCTTTGTTTTAGGGATCATTAACCGTTTAAATTATAGAGATAGTTATGTCTAACTGTATCAAATCTTTGTTCTTTAAGGGTTGTTTATTTATAATTCAGGAAAACTATCCTCAACATACCATGTATTTATCTTTGACGTTATTGTGTAACGTCATATCTATCGCAATGACAGTGAAGAGGCAATGGATTTGTTTCTTGGCCGTTTATCACAATAGCTATGTTGAACGTATTACACTTGTATTGCTGTCGCAAGCACATTTCATAATGTAGTGTATTTATTTGATCTTAATTAAATATGTATTATGTGATGTGATTGACTCAATAAACTCAAAATAAAGACAATCAAACCATATGTCCCGAGGCTGAGGTACAGTCTCTTCCCTTCCTCGGGACCGAGGACCCCACATTCGTCACTGGAACTCAAGTTAATTGCAAAACAAACACTTTAATCGTGTAATGTGGCCGATTGGAAGCAGCTGATCCGATTGTGTGGCTGGTTGGGTAATTGTGGGCTTATGTCCGGTCGGGCACTGATCACACAGGATTAGGAGACTCACGATGTAGGTACATACACAATTATAACTCATGGGCCGTCAATATAATGCTCAGGTCTTTTATGAAAACAATTATTGATTTCATATAATTTTCTTTGTATTTTATACTTATTGCAATTCTGGCCTTTTTCTTTACCTGATGTTTGTGACAATCAGACCAAAAAAAATGATTTCTCGACCATTGGGAATTAATTTGTCTAGACGTTTAAATCTCAGACACGTGGACCACTAGACATACAATATGTCACTTTGACATTTAAATTGTTTTTTTTTATGTTGTCATCAAACAGATATCTATATTTACAATATAAAATATATGACATGATTTATCTAAAAACCTTTAATTTTGAAAAATAGTATATAAGCAGTAACAAAATCAATAAGCCCTAACATAACACTACGCAAATACTTATCAAAAAAAATTGGGTTAGCAAGTATTTTACTAAACAGAAGTTACAAAACGCTGAAGTGACGTCATGAAGATTTAATATTAAATTTGAATCCAAAATCAACCCAAGTCTCTGATGCTATTAACTCCGTCGAGAGACGTGTCATGCAAATGTTTGGAATTTAACAAAATTTCTTAACAAGTATTTATTTCTGAGGCGGGAATTCTCGCTGCACAAATAGTGATTGGTGCAGCGTGGTTTATCCGTTCTAGGATAGCCTGCGCCCTGCAATGGTTCTCTATATAGGCTGTAGATCTTGATATTTAACAATATCTATACATGTATAATACATTGACTTACAAATAAGATAAAATATATAAAAACTAATTTATTGTCAGCTTATATTATATTATATGTTATCATTAGTTAATCTAACATTTACATTAAATACACGGATTAATATTGTATATTAATAACGATAATTATTACGAAGATTGCCTCAATTAACGTAATGTCGGTAATGTGTGGGGGCAGCAGCGGGAGGAGGGGTAACATAATACGGCGGAGTATTAATTTGGCAAACAGATCGGGTTTAATTAACAAATTTAATTAGAAATTAACTGTTTTGCGCAGACGAACCGGCGAGCGAGCTCCGATAGGGCTGTCGCCGATGACTTTGTATAAACGAAGTAATAAGAACGTTTTTAATAACATAAAGTAATGAAGTTATATTAATTAAAATTAAACATAGTAACAAGAAACTAAAGCCAGTATTCACCGACTGACTTTTCTCGGTTTTTACTGGAGTTTTCGAACTAGTAATAATATGTTTGTCTTAACTTTAACACTAAATATTGTGAACTTACAAATGCCAACGTAACTTAAATAATAAAGACAACGCAACGTCAGTAATGATGTAAACGTTAATTCTCCCTGCAGCAGCCCTAGGGCCGAGCTGGCGTGCGAGCTGGCGGCAGGGCGGTGCGATCGCTCCACAAGCGAATTTGAAAATTTAATTTAGTTACGTATTGTTCCGCTAATTGGTTTGTTTTCGGCACTTAGTTACTATTTTAACTGAAAAAGCATTACTTTCAGTCGCTGCATTCGCAAATTCGATGAATAATAGGAGTTATTCGTTGACAAATTGTCAATTGGATGGAGTGGACTCAACCTCAACAAATAATTGTGTGTTTAAACGATGGCATTATTTCTACTAAATTTATATTGTCAATCTAAAATTCACGTTGAATAAAAGCTTTTTTTTACTATTAGGTGGAAACTGGAAAAGTTCTTTGTATGTTTAGGACACGAGTGACTGATATATATATATATATATATATATATATATATATATATATATATATATATATATATATATATATATATATATATATATATATATATATATGTTCAAATACCTAATGATCGTTTTACCAAAACCAATGTAAGAAATTAAATAAACTAATAAAAATTGATACTATTTGTAAATTATGTATGAACCAAAAGACATCGCCCTTGCAATTCCTTCACAACTCATGTCTAGTGTGACGTGTACTATCAATATACAATTTTGATGTTTGAATGAAAATCTTAGGTCAAAGTTAAATCTTAATTTTTTAGTATAGGATCCGAATAATTAAAAGGGAGGGGGGAAAGACGACTAATTTGACAAGTAACAGTGCAAATATTCAATTTTTGTACATATATGGACACTTGTTTAACGACAATGTAAGCCGTCCATTCTTAAACCAACCGACAGAAGAACTGGCAAGATACATTTTCATTATTATTATTATTATTGTCGTTTACTTTTTTCGTTGATACAATATGAAACTTTCTTAGAAATTTAATCAAAATTTTAAGGTTGTAGGCGACGCACACACACATTCACATATTTTATTTTATTAGATTTTTTTAATACTTTAAAATACTTACTAAATACTTTATATACATAGAATAAATAAACTTAAGTAAAAAACTATATACAAAAGCATGTATTGTTAAGATTGTTAGCATATATTATATCATTTTTTATAATTAAATCAATTACGGAAAGCTGACTATGAATTATAAAAATGTAAAACGGGTAGTTAAAGGCACGACAGGCAGTAGCTTCCAAACCGCGAACGCGAAGACAGCTTTCCGTAAACTCTGGATCAAAAACCGTGTTTTTATTTCTATCTTTTTCAAAGGTTTTAAATAATTTTGTCGAAAATATCTTATAAATTGCCATAATTAATAAATATTCCATCCTTATCTACAGGTGTGGTTCCAAAACCGGCGAGCGAAGTGGCGCAAGACGGAGAAGTGCTGGGGCCGGTCCACCATCATGGCAGAGTACGGGCTGTACGGGGCCATGGTGCGACACTCACTGCCGTTGCCAGAGACCATCCTCAAGAGTGCCAAGGAAAACGACTCGGTCGCACCTTGGCTGCTTGGTAAGTTGTTGTATACAGTCTCCTTCGTTAGACACCGGACTGAGAGTAAACTTTGGATCCGTTGAAAACAATCAGATAAAGCGCGGCTGTTATTAATCCTGCTCCTGCAGTGCGTCCTCCTGCAGCTACCAACACCAACAACTTAATGTGCCATGTGCCTTCTGACATAAAGGCCCAATATAGACGGCAGCCATTTGCTTTAGTTTTTCTTTTCTTATCCCTATGCCGCAAAAAAGACTTTATTACTTTATCCGTCGAATCACCGTCAACGCCGCGCTGCCGGGGCGGTACAGAGCCGCTCGACGGGTTACAGGGTTCAGAGTGAGGTGATTTTTTACTTTAAATACCCAATTAAATTACCCAATATTTTATACAGAGTTGGGAATAAATAAAACCTAATCAAATAAAATATTGTGTTTTATAAACAATCATAATCAATTCCATAAAGCGCCATCTAGCAAATATCGAGAAGAAAATTTAACAAAAATTAACAAAGGTACCAACTTTTATGTAGGATAGTCTATTATATAAAGACCACTTAAATTTGCGAAGGTTATACAACAAAGGTTGTGCGTTTTTCCTGTTGTGTCTTCACTTGGTTTGTGGACTTTCAATAGTAATAAATTTTAATTCCTTAACCAACAAATGTAAAGTTCCAATAAAAAATATGTGAAGCATTTCTAATATTAGGTATTCATACAATCTTGTGATATGTAGGTATAGTTATCTACTTGGGTTAAAAATTAAGTATAGTTTTAAAGAATATAGTGAAAGTGAATTGCTTGATCATAAAACCTCAAAAATATAATAAATGTAATACATTAAACACTTGACACATAGAGGCAGAATTAATGTTAATGTCAATGCGATATTTATATAAAAAGCTGAGGAGTATCTTCGTCTGTCGCTTCTTCTCCTCAGCCACAAATATTTATTCATCGAAGCGGGGACAGGTTTACATAATGACGATTTAAAAGAACTCAGCAATGGAGACCATTTAAATAAAAAGCAATAAGGGGAGTACCTTAACCTTACAAAATGCTCCATCAAACGATACTATTCTTTTAATCGTGGTATTTCTATGAGTATTTAGATCATCTAGAAAAAATTACGGTAGCCCAGCTATGGGACGTGAGGGCCTGTTGACGACGATAGGTTAACATAGTTTAATTTTTAATTCATTCGGTATCAATTCAAATAATTTAGATCTTTCTCATTTTAAGTAAGAACTCACAATGATTTTATAACAATTTATTAATTGTTTTCATCACGGCTAATTAAAATATAGCATGCATATCCCAATAACCATGAGCAATCAATAATTTGACTATAACGTGAGATAAACTCACGGTGGGCCTCACTCATTGATTTGTACACAGTGAGTAGTGAGTGACTCATAGTAAAAGTCACTGCCATACCGCATTCTGACCGTGCTGATTTTGTTCAAGAGTCGAGAGCAGTGACGGGGGGTGGGCGCCCATAGCAGCCGCGACCCCCCCACAGACCACCGCGCGATGGTGAGTCACAGTACCTAACACTAACAGTCACTGCTTCTTTACTAAAATACTAATTAGCTTGAACAAAACCACGGCTTCATAATGCATGCTAATTAACACAACTTACAGCTGTGTAACAATGACGTAGGCTGACGCTACGGTTGACTCACGCCATAGACTGCGTGTATAACTCACGCTTGACGCCTATTGGCGTAGTTCTCCTGCCTTCAATCTAGGGGGGAAATAACAATAATAGGAATGTAAGGTGGACTATATTTTATGCTGTTATCATTATCTGAATATTACGAATAGACTGACAAAAATAACTGCTGTGATCGAGAAACGTTACGCAGAGTCCGCGCTGACGCATATATAGGATCCCTCAGGCCCCTCGTCCCGCGCTTACCCCTGAAACGGCCCGCATAGTGTAGTACGCATCGCCACGCCATTTGTTCTACCCGTTTTGGACATTATTATTATTATCTAATGATGCTCATTCATTTAGGCACTTCACATATATGTACTTTAGGATCTTGCTAACCTCAGAAAGTTTTAAATGTAATTTAGCTTCATTATGTATCCCATAGATGAAGGCTTCGTTTGTGGATGAGAGGAGAATGTTCCAACCTCTTTTTCACAGTACCTGAAAACATCAGACATGTCTGTTTAGTTTACTCTCCCTGTAATTCTGCTTCTAATCTTTGTACTCATTCGTACTCATATTGAGCTTTATCGGCTCATTAGTGTTATTGACATTAATCAGTATTTATATTTGTCACGTTACATCGTTTATTGAGACGATTGCGAACGCGATTTGAAACAACGTATTAAAAAACAAAAATACGTCACATTTGCCTGATAGTTGGCAGGACGTAGAATAAAAATTGATATCATTGAAACAAATTCTAATCGAAATCTATCTTAATTTTGAATCTCATGACAATTTACTTTGGTACTACTTTATTCACAATACATGTTACTCTTTTGTTCATGTTATCATGTCTTATGGCGATGATAACTAAGAAGGTTGGGGCCGGCCCGAGGCATGAAAATAAAAACTATAATATACGATAGCTATACGTTCAAATCCTGGCTTCCTTTTCACTACAGTAAGTTTTTATCTACATTACTAAAACGCTTTATAACAAGACATAACATCTCTATTATATCTAGCCTTGTGTATTAAATTTAGGAATCGCAATACAGATTTTAACTTTTCCTTTTAAAAAGCGACGCACCTTCTATTTGTTTAGGACTTCTTCAGTTATTTACGACTTCTTTTATTAATACAATCAATCTTTTAATGTCGAAGAGACAAAAATAGATTACAAAAACGTTGTCTTGACCTCAAAAGAACCAAAGATTAAATACCAACGATTCAATTACGTATTTCCAAAGAGACAAGATTAGTGTAACTATAGACAACTGCACATAACAATATTCGAAAGCCATAAATTACTGGACAAACAATCCCCCGGCTCCCCGCCCCCCTCCCGCCACTCCCCAAACAAAGAGAAGTATAATTTTTAATCTCAACAACAAGAGATGCTCATTTTTCGCGGAGAGACGGTTTTATATACACAAAACAATCTCTTACGCGGAAACAAGGGATACTAGATTCTTTGTGTTAACAGTAAAGACGAAAAGAGCTGCAGAGATATGTTTGTAAACGAAACGTAAACAAGAAAATGTTGACAGCTTATGAGAAGCCTTTATGTTTTCTCTACACGTAGGTATTTGTGGCGAGCAGCGTGCTATGATGATATTTTGTTTTGATCAAGGGTGAAATATTTGTTTGTGTCAAACGGTGGACTTTGAGCTGATGTGGATTTGGTGTGTACTTTGCAAGGATACGGGACAACGTGTTATGTTGGTATCACTCGAAGGACCTCTTGCGAGAGTTATAAACGATCCGTCAGAGACCTGACGATCTCAAACTGACTACACATAAAAGCAGTCCAAACTCAGCAAGCTCACCTCTTTTTAACACAACACTGAGCGAATATATTTCCAAAATTACTTGAGTATAAAATTTAGTAAGATAAACTAAGGTCACTATCAAAACTAGATACACGACGAGTGCTCATTCTTACTATAAGTTTCCACAAATTAAATAATATAATATTTGTACAAATAATTCTTACGAGAATAACCAAACACTAGAAATGTATGTATGTATATGTTTATAGTGTTAGTGACTAGAATAACCTCGTCTATATCGCTAATAAATAATATATTACTGAGCATAGGTAATAGACGGTCCCATTACTTCCAGAGAAATGACAATCGTGTAATAATATCTATAATACTAGTAATTTTCTTCATAAATTATGGTTTTTAAATCTTCTTCTTACATATAAAAATGTATTGCTGTTAACTAGAAAAACGACTTGATTTATTTCAATAATTCTTATTGTGTTTTATTCGATTTTATTCTGGGGCAGTTTAAAAAAATTACTGTGAACATTTACAACTGGTTATTTTGTTTTAATCTTTTTTATTTCTATATTTTTTTCTTATAAGTATTCTGTTTCTAATGTTCCGATTCAATATTGAAAAATCAAAATTGTTTGTATAAAACTTCAGACATATCTAATTGAATAGTTATCAAATCTTATTAAAAATATTTACGCAACCGTAGTCGTAGCAAACTTAAACGCTACGGCCGCTACGATCCTGCTACGAGATTTAATATTTTTTAGTATAGTATGCAAACAATTGTTTCAATTGCGTAAATATACCAAATCTTATCTGGGTATTTAAAGCTTCCTTTAAAGTACACAAAAAGTCATACAAAAACTGTCTTTCAGTGCCATTAGTCTTTTAAAGCTTAAGTATTTTTAAAACAAAACAAAATGGGTTATTTTATCAAATCAGTTCAGTAACATTTTTGTTTGCCCTAAACCATTTTACTTCTCCCACTTATCGCAGGCAGGTTTCCCCCTTAAGCCTGGGGGTGAGGCGAGGGGCGAAGGGGCGGGAGAGGGGAGTGGGGGCTCCCAACATGGCTGCCGCATTGTCTAAGCCTTGATTACCGCGAGGGCCGCCGTTCATATTAATTATGTATAGGTGCTGGAATCACCTAAACATATTATGTGACCTGCAGTTGTTGGTAAATAAAGATTTAATGATGCGAGAAAAGTCACGCGGTGGGCGTTAATTATAGTTTTTCTACGGCAAGATTGGCGCAAAAAGCAAGATGGGCTATCCCAGTCCTGAAGATATAAGGCTGCTGACTCCGGGTGTACTTAGTAAGTACATCTTGGAGGTATTCCAGGACAGCGGTCATTAGGATTGGGGAAGCACAAAAGATCCCATTGGGTCGACGTGCTCCGGGAGTATATAATCCTGGCCCTAAATCAAGATAAGATATGATAAGAATATTAAAGGCTTCTAATTTGAAAGATGTTTTCGCAAATGATGGTCCCGTTTTCAGCCGTCAATCCCTAAGAGTCGGTGTATCATGTCATGGTATTGGCACAAACTTCTGTGTGTCTTGTTTCCGACATAGCCTGATGCCAGCAGTGGGACGTAAATATTTTCTATATATAAAAATATATTTCATATTATCTAATATCCATAACACAAGCTCATAATTAAATTCAGAATATTGTTATTATAATGTCAATACTTATTGTATCAGTAACAAAAAAGTTTTCAGATGCACTTATTCGAATTTCATTTTTTTCACATAAGGAAATTTAATTTATATTTATTTGCAAATAACCCAAATACAATTAAGTAGGGGTAATTGTATTTAGGTTATTTGCAAATAAATATAAGTTAAATTATTGATTACTCAGAATTAGTGATTAAATATGTCACATATTAAGTGTTAATAAGAAGGCACCTAGTTGAATAGGTTTTAAATGAGATTAATTGATAGGCCTTTCCTTTGTTAATTGTTAGGCCGGCTCTTTAAACTTTTTATAATTAATATACACTTTTATAAGTTCGAATATTTTAATTAATTTCGAATAAAATTGAGACAGACCCCTTGTTTTGTTTAAGTCACTGAGTTAATACGTTTTGATATTAACAGTTTCTGTCGAAGCTTCAGCACCAAAAATATAAGCATAATTAAGAATTAAGTAGTACAAATTAAAATTAGTTTAGATTTTATTATACAATTTAACAAAGACATTTTACATTAACGGTACTTGTACACGTCTTTACTCGATATTAATAACTAAAAGTTATTATTCTTTGAAACTTGAATAGTGTAAGAGAGGATAGAACAATTCACAATTAATTACAAATTACGCCAAAATATTTATAATCGACAATTTTAATTATTTTCTTTTTATAACTATTTTTGATTGTTCGTTAGTAACTGTCATAAGAAAATTAATGTGATGGTTTTGTTTCGTTTATTAAAAGAACATTGTTTAATTAATTACTTTTTTTCCTAATTATAAAAGGAATATATTCAAATGTAATTTACGTACAACGTGATTCCTTTTATTTCGGCACGTAAAACTTATTACAATAATATTTTTACGTAATTTTGTTTTATAATGTCAATAAAGCTATTATCAAATAATAGAAAATAAGAGGAAACCGTCTAATTGTCAATCTTTGAAGTGAAACCACGCGTAAGTAGTAATCACTTTGCAAACCTCAAACGCCACTAGGCGGTGCTGAGATACAAATGGATTGTGAAGTTTCCTGAGAGCACCTTATAGAATTATCTGCCTATTATACACTCGCTTTGTACAGCTTCCATCTCCGGCAAATGACACCACGCAATCTCACGCCATTACTCTGAGTGAGCATTCGCTATTGAACACTGTACTCTATAACTTACCAACGAAATGCTACAAATGAATCCAAAGACAGTAGTACCGTGTGACATGAGGATGTCATCAACCTTTGTTGATATGCACGAGTGTTCTTTGATCTTGAACAAGTCTGACAATAATAATTGTTAGCTCCATATGGCTTGAAGCGCGTCCTAATTTCGCTCTATTAAAAGTCCCGAGTGGCGACCATCTCGGCTTTGAAATCTTCTTTTTAAATTGTAATGTAAGGCTGCTCAACTTCTCTAAAGTGATGTGGTTTTTAACTGTACAATCCTGATAAAAGATATTACAACATCTGTGCATCACAAGCAAAGTTATTAAGGCGACGGTAATTACGGCACTACACACTTACACACTAGATGTATCTGGCTATCCAGCCACACACACCGCCCACACTTAACATGTTCAGAGCGTGAGCAGTTAAAGGTAACTCTTAGTATTAAATGAGAGACATTGCCTTACCTTCCAATGGTCTTTGGTTGACAAATGACAATGAACATTGATAACTACTAACCGTAACATTAGATGGTCATAAAAACCCATTAGAACTATAAGTTTTATTCGTTTTAAACATACAAATAGTAGTCGATTTGAGTTCTCAAACGCTTCAATGAATTCTTCCCGGTCTCAAAATTTATGGTTCGCGGACTGGTTTTTTACAACAAGGTGGTCTTTTAAAAACTAGAAGAGTGTTCGCAATATTTTTAATAATTTCTAAATCCTGTTTACAGAATGTAAAAAATAAGCAGTAATACAAAACATCAATACCCACTGGAACAAAATATAAGGAACAGCTGTTTTTTTCGCGATTACTATATTGGGGTACCTGTGCGGTCAAAGAAAATCGACTAAAAATAAACTTGTCTATTTTTGATCACTATTTCGGATTCCTTTTAATAGATGGCGTTAATTGTATATAGTAGGTGATAATTTGATGTTCACCGGGACAAATAGTACGTAATAAAATTACCACGTTTATTTTCACAGTGTTGTAATGCGACAGACAATTAGTGACACTAGAAGAATAAAATATTTATAGGACTAAATATGCCACAACCTAGGCAGCGAGAATAATCTCTATTGTAAAATAATAATAATAATAATAAAAGTATTGGCCTAACATTGCAACAAACATCTGAAAGAAACGAGAACATGTCGTCATTCAAAGTAGGTTATAACTGGATTTATTAGTTCTCAAACTGGTACCAAATAAAGTCCCTTGGCTTCATGTGGCCCTAATTGCCCAGCTCATCACGGGGCTGACCCGGCGCCTAAATCATGGGGATTTATGTTCCCGTCACGGTAACGACCAAACTTGCTAATGTAGAATCAGACGAGAAACCCCGACCGACCAGCGGCCACTAATGACAACAAACTAACCATCGGGAAACAAGTTTAAATAACAATCATGAATTAATTTTGGCGGAATAAGACTCTAGATAAAGAACGACAGAAGCGGTTAGGATTTAGATTTTTGCTGGGAGCGATCCTGCAATGTTTCTGACTTTTATGGAACAAATGTTGATTAAATAACGAAGTGTGTGTGTGTAGTTAAATTGTGACATTATAAAAATAATAAAATGATATCCTTCGTCTACTGAAAACCTTTCAAATGTTTTATTAATCCTAATAAAGAGATCACAGATCAAGCTTAACTTAATTATTGTGAGGGTCCACAAAAATTAAGGAAAAATGGAAGGTTATATGTAGAAAATAAAGTTTTAGTCGGATTTAACAATGACACACATGACAAATGACATACAATTAATAAGGTAAACATAGAAGATCTGCTTATTTCATCGTGAACCGCTGGCTAGAACGTTCTTGTTATATAAAATGTAAGTAAGTTAAATGTGTTTTATTCTATATAACTTCCAAGATATTTTTTGTCGTGTCCATAAATAAATTAAATTCTAACTAAACCACCTACGTCATTATAATTCCGTTCCTCTTCTAGTGTCATGAGGCGTCTGTGCAATCAACTTTTGCGCATAACGATAGGTTTTTACTTTAATTGTAAATATAGAATTTGACATCGAATTGTTTCTATATATTTTGGAAGAACTTTAATGCCGTAGGTATAGACAAAGGTTGATAGTTAGATGCAAGTTCAGCATTTTAAACAAGTCAATAGTGAGGACAGACAATTCTCAAGCTACCCTCACTAGTCAAACAGGAGTTTAAACCACCGAAATGAATATTTAACGTGGTCTGAGGGTGCCTCGCCTCCTTGCCTTATTAGGCATGCGTGCCGCGACCGCGGTAAAAATCTCGTAAAAATACTACACATCGTGATATTAACACCAAGCCAGAACTTGTATATTATATAGTATATAGCGGTATCTATGACGGCAAATGTTGCAGCGCACGTGCGATATGAATTATTTGATGGCGTAGTGTGTCCTACTATGATTCTGTAATAGGGATGTTGCTAACAAGTGAAGAATATCCATCAAAAGACACTACTAAAGTAAAATAAATAATATTTACAAAATATTTGTTATTATTTAATTAATATAATTATTTTAATTATATCAAAAGCAAGGTATGCATCTGATGGTACCAAGAAATTAATGTATATTAATGTTGCGGAGAAATCTGAATGAAATTCTGGAGACAAGAGATGTTAATACCCCCATGCCTGTGATTACACTTCCATTCACACCGAACTGACAAAATACATTTGGCAAATCGTAGGATAGGTAACTCTTTGTTTAATTAAAGCTTTCTTATATGAACAATGCAGCAACGTGGACACGACGACACAAATTTAATTTATCCCAAAACTAGCCACCATTCCAAAATTAGCAGCCGTACTTATCATCGTGAACTGCTTCTGGGTACATGGCTTCCAAAAAAGGATCAATTTGAACCATGTGCTACGTTGGCAGGTAATAGAGACCGCCATTCTTTAACAAACCAGATCTTGACACCGCCGTAAGAACAAACGTCTAGTAGGCTAAGACAACAGATTATATTCTGCTTGGAACCTCGAGACATTGGACGGCGTGACGTGTCAGGTTTAGTTTTAAATAGGTACGTAGTGAAGCTAATGATAAAATCTTCAAGTGAGTCTATGCACAATGTAATAAAGCAATCATACGCGTTTCCGTCACGTCTCCGCGCGTGACCGCACACCAACATTTTCTGCAGCATTCCTCAGACTGCATTTTGCAGTTTGCAATTCCTTACAGTGTCGGGCTGCTATGTGTTCGTCCATACACTAGCGCCAGTCGCTACGTGACACTGTTTTACGAGCGACCGTCCGCCATGAATAAATATATTGGGTTATTGGATGACGCACGTTACTCTTACCCTGAATATGCAATTCAATCTGGTTGGAAGTCGGAACTCAGGAATAAAATCTTGGGTTTGTTAAGGTTCTTTTGCTAATATCTTCTTGTTTAGACTAAAGATAAGATAGACGTACGCTTTTAACTCATATGTTTATGGACCTAATGCAGTGTCAGTAAGGGTAGCACAAAGTTGGTTTAAGGAGTTTTCAATCCGGGAATTTTGATGTCAAAGATGCACTCGCTCTGGTCGCCCTGTTACGGATAAAACGGACGTTATTTTAGAAAAGTGGAACAAGATCGGCATATCACCAGTTACGACATAGCTGAAGAACTGGTAATTGACCACAAAACAATTTAAGTCATTTGAAAAAAGCTGGGTACACACAAAGCTCGATATACACAAAGCTCGATATTTGGATGCCATACGAGCTCACTGAAAGAAACATAATGAACCGTGTACTCATTTGCGATTCTTTATTGAGCCGTAATTAAACCTGACCGTTTTTGAAGAGATTGATAGCTGGTGATGAAAAAAGTAGATCACGAACAAGAACGTGCAAAAAAAGTTGTGGTCAAAGGTCGGTCAAGCTTCACAGACTGTGACAAAACCTGGGTTAACTCGCAATAAGGTGATGCTGCGTCTATGGTGGGATTGGAAGGGCATTGTTCGTTATGGGCAAATACCGCCAGGCAGAACAATCGATTCGAATCTCTACTGCCAACAACTGATGAGATTAAAGCAAGAAGTTAAGAGAAAACGACCGGAATTGATTATTAGAAAGGGTGTGGTCTTTCATAATGATAATACTAGACTACATAAATTTTTAGGCACTCAGCAAAAATTAATAAAGTTTGGCTGGGAAGTGTTAATGCATCCACCATATGACCCTGACCTTGCCTCGTATCAAAATATTCGAAGGTTATTGGCATTTAAAATAATAATATTTAAAAAGGTCTCAAATACAGAACGTTTTTCGAGTATTCTTTTTATTTTCATCCATCGATAAATGGAGAAATATTTGTGTTCCGTAACTATAACTTAAAGTGTATTAAAAGTCAGCGGTTATCACAGTATCACGAACTATTGGCGCAGGCATGCATCGCAAGTCGATCGAGGCGGCGCAGCACCTTAAGGAGTCCGGGTCGGAGCGCGAGGGCTCCGAAGCCGAGCCTGACCGCGCCGCCTCCGCCTCGCCGCACCACCACGACCCCCATGACAACCAGGTGTGTATCTTGGTACCTATAATAATATTTATTATTTACGACTCATTAATTTATTGCATTCTTCTCGCAAACCATCTAAAGATTGGCGATTAATTTTTACACATTCTTCGATTGCTCGCGTGAAAGAATTTAACACTGCTTTATAGCAGTGTTATGTAGTACTGTACTTAGAAGTATGTACTTAGAAGTATTTATCTCTCTGTTTGACTTATTACAAATAGATGTGAGTATAATAGAAGAGTACAATAATAATGAGAAAAATTTAAGTCACAAGTACTGTTAGATTTAGTGCAAATTTTCGAACTTAACGAAGTACATAGGATAGTTAATAAATGTGTATGGATCATAGATGAAGAGAGGCGCAACCTCTTGAATGACAACTTTCACTTGAAGAACTTGTAATATATAATAGTTAATATAATAGTTTGATCTGAAAAGCCGATAAAAACAGTCAAATGTACAGTAGAATAAATAATAAGATATGAAATGACCAGACAGCCAGTCGTTGCCACTTTATCTATCTTATCTTACTTCACTTGCATGTTTTTTATGAAAATTTATCCCATATTCCAGGCGCAGAGCTCTCCAGGCAGCAGCACGACGGCGTCCTCGTCAGCCAAAGGCCGCGCTTCGCCCGAGGGCGGTCGCGACGTTTACGAGGACCCGGAGGCTTTCCGCAACAACAGCATTGCCTGTTTGCGAGCTAAAGCCCAGGAGCACCAAGCCCGGCTGCTGTCGAACAATATACTTCTGCAGGTGCGTTAAAGAACTTGAACGGAACGAGGTAATGCTACCTCATGGCTACTTATAGAACTATGGTATGGCAAGCGGAAGAATAACTACATATTTATTATTAAATCTGCTACTGTTTTATCAAAAGGCCTCTCCACGCGCGTGTATAGTGCTACATAGCCCAGGGTGACGCGGAATAAGGAAGCGGGGACCAACGCTCAGTTGGCCTTGTGAGGTCCTTCGAGCCGGATCAATGTGTTTACTTTCTAGAGTGATGTAGATAAGGAGAGAGGTGGAAATAAGAACTGATTGTATGAATATATAAGCAGGTTTGATAACATAGTACACAAATTTAATAGAATAATTGACCCTTCGTTGTGACGCTGAAGGCGAGGCTAACTGATCGCTCGTTCTCTTTAACACTATACCTGCGCGTGGACATCTCCATTGTCTTGCCATATAATCAAAGAATCGTATATAGTAGCAATAAAATAGCCAGTAGGATACAAGACTTAAAGATCTTCTTCTATATTTATGTCTCATACTTGACCTTAAACTAGTAGACAAGTTAAGATACAACATGGGTTCTTTTAAAAGAGGAGTGAAAAAGCACTTTTTAAGTCTGCAAAGGGGAGGTGGTAAATCGCAGGCTGCACTAGCTATCGTCACATATAGATTCCTCCACTGCTTAATCGTAATCAAATAGTGTGTACGCGTGTAGAGCGGCCTGTATACTGATAGAGCGTTGCCCGCAGCCTCGCGGGCCGGGGCGCGCGGAGAGCCCGGCCGACATCGACGTGGGCACGGAGCGCCCGCCCTCGCGCCTCTACTGACGCCCGACACAGACACAGACACAGACGCCGCTGCACGTCGCTGACTTCGCTCTCGATATAGTCCGCAGGACTGACCTACCGATCTACAACTACAACCCTTTAAATTAAACTGACACTCACATAAATAATGTATTTTGTTCGTAAGTTAAGCTAATAGACATTTTAGATTTATACTTCTTAAAAAGAGGCTCCATTTCTGTAAAACGCCAAATAGATAAGTAAAACTTCTCAATGAGATATTATTAAATATAACAACTTTTTACACTTTGCCAATGTAACCAAAAAATGTTGGGATTATTTTTATTCAATAGGAAAGTGGCATATCTACAAGATGGTTTGATTTGGCCTCAATAAAGAGAAATTTGTATTAAGATCGCAAGCGACGTGAATCACCTGTGCCGGAGCATACGTAGCGTCGCTCCATAGCGCGGTCCCTGTAATTATGTACATTACTAGCTCTAAGCGTATTTAAATATGCCCCAGTTTTTCGTGCAATACCTTCCTTTAAGTATTTATCTAAGTATATAGCGTTGCGTTAGTATTGTATAAAGTTCGGCCCCCGGTAGCTATAGCTAAACCCGTAGCGTAAGGACGCGAGAGACTATGTAATTAGTTATGTATAATTGGCACTAAATTAAGTATAGCTGTCCTTGTCTTTTGAATACATGGTTCTAATGTATGGTTACTTATTTATGTGAATACACAACGAAACTAGACGATTACTGTATGGATTGATCATTGTTGCTTTTTATATAGGTGATATTTGAATGTATGGCACGTACTTAGATACTATGTTCAATAGATTATGTTATTTTTAAGTACTTAGCTATTTGTCACATTTCATATTGTATTGCAATCAAGAACGGTTTCTTAAATGAAATTATATATTTTATTTATTCTTAATGATGGAGCAATTGAACGCAGAATTCTCAACTTTGTAAACGACACTAATACGTCTTAATATATAAACTAAGCTATATTTTACCAAAATACATACCTACTTATTGCAAAGAACTAACGGTCTCTTACTGAACTACGACAAACACAATTTTGGTAGACGGTACTGAGTCAAGACACAGTGGCGGATTTGACAATGGCTCCAATAAAATTTAATTTAAATTATTCGCATCTCTTTCTGACCAATTCATTGAGAAGGGATAGAATGACTTTGAGGAATGTCAAGTTAGTTGACACTTAGACGTACTATACACTTTTGACTCATTTTAATTGGCATGTTTTTAGAAACGTCAAATGACGTCACTGGTCATCTGTCTTTTTTTATTGTGTTGTAATTTAAATTAATTCGTGCAGTGTCTGTCGTGGTTCAGTTCAAGACTCGAGCATTTAAGATGAAAAAATTAAAGTAGTACTTATTTGTTCAAGAATGTGAAGGATTTTGATTTGTATAATGGGTATTTCTCGCCATTTAAACAGTTTCTTAAACGAACAAAAGACATCGAATACATTCCATATAAGACTTTAATTCGACGATTTAGAATTTATTCAAATAATTTTACTATCTAGCCATGTCCAGTTATTTGTACTTAATTTTTCATAAACTAGTGTCAAAGCCAATTTCACCTGCTACACACATAGAGGTACTAGGTACCTGACAATATAGCAATATTCAGACGCAAAATTAGGGATGTTCTATTAATTATTCTGTCAGATATGAGTGTAACAAATGATGATCAGGAAGAGGCGACCCGGCCCTCCGCTTGAGCTTTGCATCGAGTGTTCCATAGCAATACGAAGGTACCTTCTAATCTTGAAGTAGAACTTTCCTAAGTTAAATATTTGTAATTACGTAAGTAACACTACATAGCACAACATTCATTGTATTGTTATATATTAGCAAATGGGCGGTTTACTCGCGTTATATTTAATCAACGAGAACGAATTAGTATTGGCACAGTTTAAAGATATCGTATACAGTTGTATTGGCCTTTGATAATTGTGAAAAATCCGTGAATCTGACACCGCCTTTGACGAACCAACCCTGCTGTTTTATTATTCCGTCATAGTAACAGATTCGTTCCACGTAAAATATTTAAATTTAGAAATTATTTTTATTTTTTAATTAATAAAATAAAACCAGTTTTCTGTTTATAATATTTTATCATAAACAATAAAAAACGTCCCGGATCAAAACAAGTGCTGATTGAAAATACATGAATACGTTACATCCGCCATCGTGAATTACCAATATAGCGTCATTTCCGAGTATTATATCATTATAACACCAAAATGATATCCGTATTAAAGCTCCCCGTCCGACTGGCCCCGCGCCCTACTCACCGTTACATTGTACGGTATCTCTACACTGTGGTATTGGATAGAGAAGACCTTGTAATATGGCCACGATGATGTTGATTTTAAAAAACATTTTTTATTTGGCCTCAATGTATCAAAATAGCTATTATCGTGTAAATGTTAAAACATTTGTGTCGCAGGAAAACGATGACATAAGGAAATTAGCAAAATCACTAATAAAGTATTAAGAACTCAAGACAAACTTTTAAACATTTCTTTATAAGAACCCAAGTATTACAATGAATCCTCCGCTCAGCGTTTACCTGACACATAATTCGAGTACTCCATCTTACTCTGTACTTAAACTTATAATAGAGTTGTAATATATTTATTGAAATAAACAAATTTAAACGAAATTGAAAAGGTCATCGTAATACGTAAGATTATTCCGATGAATAAACAATTGTATAAATATTAAGCTGACTTTTATTTTATTTCCACTCGATCCTACTACCTTTAGCGAGAGACTCGTCGGAAGTAAATCTTGCTTAATCTGTAACTGGGATTTTAACGCATGTTTTTTTTTAATTGTATTCAACCGAACACTAAATTGGTGTTCTGTGTAAATTCTTAAACAACAGTGCGGGAAGGTATGTATAAATATAATAGGTATAATAAAAACATGATTTATTAAGTTTGAGTTATAAAATAAAACAACCTCATTATCTTTGGCAAAACAAAGCCGTATAATGAAGAGACTATTCCATAGCCACCAAAAACATCATAAAATATGGTAAAACTTTAAAATACATTCGCAAAATCTATAAAATCTTATATTTAATTACATGTCAATAAATAGTATATCCCTTATAAATGTTTGACTGGAAAGATGCACTGATTATCACTAAAGAGCGTTTACATCACGCCTTTATAATCATTTAAAGGTAGATTCAGCAGATTTTGTTGTCGATTCTATTGACATGAGGAATATCCCAATCCTAAAATTAAGTTACTTGCCGCTCCTAGATTTCATTTAAATAAGAAAGTGTTAAAATTACTATTAAAACGTCAAGTAGATATTATTTTGCATACTAGGTTGTCTTTTTAGACATGCTGTCTGTAATGATTCGTTTTTATTACAGGAAAGAGTTGCAGCTAACTTAAATTTAGATTAAAACGGAGCGCAACAAAGCCTTTATTCTCCTTATAGTTCATTTACAAAATTTATCAATACATACATGAACTATATAAAGGATCATTAAATTATTCTAATGTATTACAAGACAATAGCATTACAATACAACAAAACCTCAGGCTACACACACTGCAACATTACCACAACACAAGACATTAATAGAACGCGTTTTTTGTCACGTAATGAATTGAAATCCAAATCTCGGCCATTTTTATGCTAATAAATAAGACATCAATTCATTTTAGGGTACTGTCTTTTAAGGAGGTAGCTAATTAACGGTGCTTCTTATAGCTTAAATCCCACTAATGTAGTTTAGGACACACATGCAATATTTAAACTTATTAGCTGCCAAGCCCTCCTCTCCTGATCCTCCTCCATTGTTAAGGTTAAATTCTATATTCTACACTACGATAATACTTTTTGTAGTCAGAATAAAAATATGATATTATTATAAAACAAACGTATAATATGGGGTTAAAAAGAGATAAATTTATATTCGATTAGTACCAACAAAAAAAACACTATATCGAAAAACTACGTAATATTTTCTTACAAATTCTGTTGCGTCATCAATGATGCTTCATGTATATAGCTTCTTTGATGACAGAGATGATTTAAATAAATATACTTTGGCATAAATAATCAAAAAAGTGAAAATCATGAGCCAAATAACAGAAGAAATCAATAAACAAGAATAAAAACAAATCATTTTTCTGATTTATTAAAAGATGTTTATGATATAGACCAATTTAACTATATCCTTTGTTTGTGCTACAAATACAGTAAACTTTAAAAATATGGTTGGCATGAAATATATAATTATATAAAATTGAACTTACACAAATATTTAAAAGGCTCATAACAACCAGAATATTAATTATTTGTATACAAAGGTGTAAACAGTTTGAAAGTTTCTTTATTTAAATAAATATCAAACATTTTGGCAGTAGTATTGAGCTTGCGGTTGAGACAAAGTTGATACATTTTATGGATTCATTGGGTTGATGATTGTATGGGTTGTAGCTTTCATTGACCAAGTTTGGTTCTGATTTACGTTTAAATGATATTTAAAATTATTTATGTGATTGTATCATTGAGGTGAATGACACAACAACTAAGCCACTGTCTCAGGCACATTAAATACATTAACGAGCACTTAAGTTACTAATACAACAATAATGTATATATATATCTTCTTACCTAATTGTGAGTATATAACATATAAAGCGAATATTATTAAGTTTATGGTTAAACAGAGTTTACTCGGTGGGACTATTTCACATCAAACCAACAAAAATAAATTATCACTGTATTTAGACTGATAAAATGTAGTTGGTATCACAAAAATGGTTGTATCAGCAGTAGTAACAAAGTTCATACTTAAACTTATAGCATCCTGTGTATGAATTTTATTGACAATAAAAACGAAAACAAAACGTTGAACAAAAACATCTAGATTCCCATTCAGCTTCAGCTAAATCAACGACAGCAGCGCTCGTTGTGACATATATCAAACAAGCTGGGCATGGAGTGTACGATTTACGTGTAACTTGCATTTGAAGCGCTGTTGTCCTCATTCACAAGACTTTATATTAAACTATAATTTTAGTAAGCAATTGAAGTACATATTGGACACAGAATACATTTGATGTCTTTAACATAATAAAATAAAATATAATGTCAAAATTGCTGAAATCTGTTATAAAACATTAAAGTTACTATAGATTACATAAAGTTTGTATTTTAGTTAATTTAATTTTAATAAGTATATATATATTATAATTAACTGTTTATACATAAAAATACGAATGTATAAAATCTGTTTAAAATTTATGTTAAGGCTTCAAATTTGTTGGACGAGCATAATTAATTTCTCTAAAGGCTGCGACATTCAGGTACTTATATATAAATGCATTCGTAATAGTATTTATTGACGTAGTAAAAGTTATTTTCAAATAATATTGTTTTATCTCCTCTAGATTGTATCCGTAATATACTGATACACTTTTGAGAATAAGTGATTCTTATTGCAAAGATGATAAGGCTTACAAATGTGTAAATACATTTAAAAGACATTTTTTATCTGAACGGACATCTTACTTAACAATGCCATAGTTCGTCACTATCATCTTATAGTTTGGTAATTGAATTTCAAATAATTATTTGAGTGTATCAATATTTGCAAATGTAATATTAATAAATCATTTTTACATTTAATGTTAAGAATTTTTATTTTAATACTTCTGATACTTTAGGTATTTAAGTAAAAAGCTGATTTCAAAGATTTACTGCGACACAAACATCAAAACATATATAACATAAGCATTTATCAGCGTCAATACGAACAAACTGTACTCATTATACATACAAAAATATTTATGGTCAATATATGACCTTAAATATTTTCCGTGAGATTTTATAAAATAATTATAGGTTTTGTGCGTTCTTAACCTAATACTTAATTTAATTAAAACACAATCACATTAAATGCTAAAAAGCCTCGAAGCAACCGTACATAATATAAATCGCACGATCTCCTTTGACGATAATACAAAATATTATTCAAGATTTAGGCAAAAAGTGTTTGCAAATATGAAATATTCAGATCTTATGATTTGTTTATTTTAAAATTTAAAGTTTCATAACTACAATATAAAATACAGTTTTGTTAAATACGTATTGGACTGTGAGATGAAACTTTTCACAAAGGAAACGACAATTTTAATAACACATTTCTTACATTTGAGACTTAATTATCAACTATAATAACTTTAAAATTGTTTAAAAATATTTTTTGTATAAACGCGGACTAATAAAATTCTTTGAGATTATTTTGGTTCAATACTTTTCGAATTATAACTGAAAAATATTTTAAGTGGTAAATCTCAGAGTCAATAACAACTACAGAGTCGCACATAACTTAATGGTTCTAAAATGAGGGTGAGTTAAATCGGTAAAAAATAATAATGTGAATCAGAATATCGTTTTTATTCTTAAAACATATCCACGGTACTTTAGTATTAGTCTGTAGTCTGTAACTTGGACTAGAATAAAGACCACAAGTAGTGTTTTAATTTTTTTAAGAACTTTATGACTATACGACGTAAGTTCACCATAGTACTGTAAAGCACTTGAAACGTTTGACAGGACAACTAAGTAATGTCTGTTAGTCATCACTAGATGTCGCTGTTATAGACGACTCGTACGCATGGGAAAACTGTGTGGTAATAAAATTAGCAATCGCTGAATATCCTTTGTAACCAGAGTTAAAAACGAAGCCAATTCGTGCCGTTTATTAAACTGAGTGGATAGGAAATAAATGTGTGAGTGCAGACCTATCGTCTCTAGTTCAGTAGTAGGTCTTAGGGCCCTGCATGTCCTCAGCGCTGCGGAGCATCAGGTAGTAGCTGTTCACGCACAGGATGCAATACGCGAGAAAACCTGAAACATAAGAGACCACGTGTGAGTGTCCGTCCACACAGAACAGCGTAATTATGTAAATCTAACGGTAATGGCGACGGCCTTCGTGTGAAGTTTCAAAACTACTGCTTCAGTTAACGTCACTGTGGGGGTTTAATTCCTTTACCTGTTGCACATTTTTACATCACAGCTCTTATATCTGTTACGGAAAAGCATCCGCAGACTAGTGTCGTGGCACATACAGACCAGACTCTGGTTCCAGTTGGTCTAATGATATTAAGTTGAAAAAATTTCGGTACAATTTGTTTAGACTAAAGTTTTTTATATGATGTTTTAGTTGTGCCAAATACCAACATACTTCAGCCACCGTCCCCACTGTCGCCCACCATCGGCCACAGTCGGCAACAGTCACCCATCCCTTGTCCAACATCGGCCATCATCCCACTCACCAAAGAACAGCAGTCCCTCGAGCAAGGACAGGAACATGTCTGACCCGGAGGCCGAGAGCCCGTAGAGCGCGGCGGCCACGCACACATAGACGACGGCCGTCACGTACAGCGCCACCATCACCCACACCCACGCGCGGATACCACCAGTCTTGCGCTGAAACGCAATTGTAAGTCACAACATACACCTTAGAGCCTCTGGAATTGTATCGAGACATAGCGTCGCTTAGTACCTATTATAATTTGTACCCTGGAGTGTTCTGAAGAGCTCTTATCACTCAGTCTCCTTTTCTACTCGAGCACGCGTGCAGGTCACAGACGGCTAGAGCGTGGTATTCCTTACCGGTACACGTTCCCTCCTTCATACGGTCTCCTTCAAAAGAGGCGTGAAAAAGCACTTTTTGAACCGGCAAGGTGGAGTACGGTTCGATAATACGATTAATATGCTTTTATTATTATTCTTGATACCCTATAAATACATGTTACTAGAAAAATTTAAGAAAAATATATCTAATAAAAATGTGACAACATTGCGACAATGACAATGGTATCGAGAAAAGCGACTAGTTAAATACGTTGTCCCACTGTAAGTTTTTAATCTGTGCAAGTAGTGTCCGCTCGCAATTGTCTAGTCACATCAAAAGAAGGAAAATCTCACCATAACCATTGATATTTGGTTAGTCCTTAATTCAGACTATCTGCATCTGTTATTCGTTAACCAATGAATTGATCCTGGGATTGGTAATAAGGATATGAGTATAATTCTCGCGTACCTTATACAGGGAAATGAGCAAGGTGGCTGCCAACAAGACATGCACGACGCTCACTACGGCGACGACGACGGCGATGACGTACCACGCCGAGTACAGCCCGTCCTCCGCGTCCTCCACGGTACCGATGAAGCCGCGGGCTTTCTCCGCAAACAACGAGCACAGGATCATCAGGGATACAGAAGTCAGCTGGAAATGAGAAAAGACCAATATCCTGAGCTAGTTTTGGATACTAATCTTAATAATTATTCAACGCAGACAAGCGCGCAACAAGACACTTACCAAATGCACGTATCCGATTAACTTAGATCCACCTTCGAGGCCCATGCACCAACAGAAGGTCGTGATATGCGGTAGACCCATCTTGCTATTCTTCTTTGGGACAGTTGGTCTGGAAGCAAGTCAATATAACAATAAACATATAATATGAGAATATTTACTAAAAAGTAAGTAAAAGAGTGTATATTATTTTTGATTGAGATTCATTTCAGGATCAGGATCTTCTCAGCCTCAAGGATGTTAATTTCTTTTGGTATAAACCAACTAGCTAACTAAATTTTAAATTATTTAATTTATCTATGCTCACACTAAAACTAAAAACATACATCGTAAGTAAGCACAAATGTGCATGCTCATATATCAACTAATTTTCCTCCAGCAAACCCGCAACAGGAATGACGTTGAGAAAGCAAACATTGAAATCTTTATATATCACAGTGAATTGCTGTTCTTTAATCTCGCTAACACTAAAGATAAAGACGAACTCGAAATCTTATTAAATTATAGTTGAAAATTAGTAATTTAGTATTGGTAGATGGCGTTTGAGACAGACAATCGTAGTGTCTATCATTCGGCGGAACTATCGGTTCAACTGAAGGTAAAAAGTCAACGAGTTAATTTTACATTAAAAATACTCGTAGTTTATTTTAAAAACAACCAAATAGTTATCTTATCTCATTTGACGCAACTGGGAAAAACTTTGACACGAAAATAAACATTACACATTTACTAGATTTATATTGTGATTAATTTTGATTCACCACATGTAACGGTAAGAACTATAATTAATTGCTCTGATAAGGTTATTTGTTATTAAACACACAATTAACTTATCCATAGTGTAAATAATTATTTGAACGCGGGTAATTTGGTTGATAATCAAATGTAAATAATATAATAAATTTTTTAGTATAGTAAAACTTTTATAGGTAGATGTAGGGTGTTTTATAGGTCGCTCTAATGAAGTATTTTATCATGATAGTAGTGATGGTTAAGCCGAAGACGCAAACGAGCTACACAAGGATTCCCAACCACAGAGGAACTGAACACAACAATGGCTGCAGACGAAGGTAGAATGGTTGCAGCTAGACAATCAACCAAATATAATAAAAAAACAAACACCAAATATGTTTTAAGATACCTACTTATCTTTTTACACTTACGGCTTTGAAGCAGTAAGTCTGAATAGATTGAATCAGTAAAATGAGACGAATTACAATAACCATATTGTTAACGCTTACCGTTCACACCGCTCGTCCATCCCGCTCAGAGCACTACACCAAATGTGGAAGGACTGGCCCGCTAACGTTCACACGCATCGCAATTAACGACGATGAAAAACAAATACAACACAAAACTGTTTCAGACGAGTTAATGTTGATAGTTTTGTTGGAATGGGGATCAAGTTACAAGCGGTTCTACATGCATGAAATAATTAACGATAGAGCGCACTCTCAAACCGCTGGAGATTGTTCGTAGCGGTTAATATCCGAAAGCTTTATAGTAGGAGCCAAACTGATATTTTAAGAAGACTCTTGAAAATCAACGAAGAGGTAAAGATTCGAGGAGTATTTAGAGACCTGGCTATCCACTGGTGAAGTATGAAATAAGTTAGATCAAGTTTAATATCCTATTAATGTAATTATTTAAAAACCCAAATCGCTATTTCACTACAGCATGTACCACAAAGTCCCGCCATGCTACCTTCCAAGATCGATTTGCAAGTTGCAATCAAAGAGTTAATTTCGCCCACCCATCATATCTACAGGTTGTCAAATTTTTATAAATTTAGTATTTATTTAGTTTTAACTAAATTTTTTTTTCTGTTGGAATTTGGAATATATATAAGATGAACAAGAATACAATCTGTCTGAATAGATAACCATTACCTATTCCGTTACCCTTCCTTCGCTTCGCTATCGCCGTATTATTGCATTAGATCCCCGCTTTATAGTCCTATGAAAATAATATTCTTTTTACAGAATACGCAGACGCATTATTGCTTATATACACAAAAATATGCATCGATAGACGAACTAATTGAAAATTTTCTGGATGGCTTTCAGTTTTTCAAATAATATATAAAATTTCCTTGAAAATATTATCACCTGATGCTGCCAAAACCTTCAGGTTATTTGTATTTTATTATTATTATATAAGCGAGTTTAACGTTGACGTCGACGTCCTCGATAACGTGACGTGCAGAATTATACAAACGCTCAATGGTTCAAGTATTCATTCATTATTCATGAATTGCGTCCAAATAAGAATTGTAACGTCATTGATATCAAACTAACTTCACTCCAGTGACTGCGCGTGGAGCAATGGAATTAAACTTGTTTTATATTATTAAAAACCTTGCAAATTTTTTATTTTTCAAAAACAAACAAAGAAAGTATTTATAGAATGTTAGTCAGAGTTGGTCCTATTCTTATTTATTAAGCGATAATAATTAATTACCCTTTACGCAGTAGACAGCGATAACAATGACAAACACAATAACAATAGTTAACTAAACCAGACGCAGTACCTACCTACATCCGTTTCAACATTAACTGTAATGTGATCCGAAACAAAACAACGTATTATGAGATAAATGAAATTCTAACACCTTCATTGCGAGGTTTGAATAAACTATCCATCTGACGACGGATGAAGAGCTAATATTACGGCTTTAATAGAAATATTATTGTATTTGAGAAATTTGTATAAAATAGTAAGGACGTGTCGATTCTGTTGGCAATCTTTAGAACTCAAAATTATATGTCTATAAAAAAGAGATGTTTTAATTTTAGTTATGCCAAAATCAAAGCGAAGTAATAATTACATAAGCCAAATTAACCCACTATTATGCTTTATTTGAAAGCTTAAATTAAATTATTATATATTGAGTTATTTTGAAACCATTTTACTTAGAATTCCATTTAATGCCAATATTTAAAACATCCTATATGAAGAAAACATAGGTCGGCAGCTGATCCAATGCAGTGGGTCAGTACTTAGAGAAATTACTGCACTAGGAGCTACGGTGACCACAATGGCGAGATTTTTTAGGATAAGCTTTATGATGTTACTTCAAAAAATAGGGAAAATCAGGAATAACCTTAATTTGTAGCCAGTGTTCTTAAGAATTTTTAAAAATAGAATTATCAAACCAAAAGTGCGGCAAAAAGTAACAATTATGTATCACAATTAAATCGAAATAGAAGTTTTAATATAACGAAATTATAATTGTCCTTACTACTAGTAAGTAGTAAGCAGTAGCGCTAAACGAAAATTGCTATGCCTGACAAATTTTATTTCCAATTTCATTGATAATTGAAGTCAAAAGTGAAAAAGTTATTATTTCTCCATATAACATTTATGACAGACCTAACTACATGCGGGCGCAGCCGCATGGCTACCCCTTTTTACAAAGAGGAATCCACCAACTTACCTTACCCGCCCTATAGCGGCACATATACCTATTATAACACCCAGGCACATTAATCCAGTAACCAGATATACAAGATTCGAGAGACAAGGTCCTCAAAGTAATTTCGTGGTAAGTAGGTATCAATTAACTTTAGAGCAATCAGACGAGTTGCTAGGCATTGACTCGATAAAAACAATTCCATTATACTGTGGGAAGCAATGAAAAAATAATTGGATCTGTTGTAAAGAATGTTTTAACGTCGGACGACTTAATCGTGAAGTAGACCATAAAAAGGACGTATATCTATCAGGATTTAAAATGAAAGTGACAGCATTATGTGGAGATTTGTGATCCTTTTCATGAAACCCATGATGTGTAAAGGGAGCGAAAAATCTTGCTGAGTTCTTTTTAGAACAAGGAAATCCCTAAGATTTACGAATAGATAGCTTAGACTGACTTTCAAGAAGTGTATATATATATATATATGTACCAAAGAAGAATCAAATATTTTGACTTTGATAAGAATATTGAACTCCGACTAGAAATTTCAAAAATTTGTTTTTTGACGGTTGCTTCCCGCAACAATTGACTGCTCTGAGATTGTGTTTTCTGTTTAGATTTCGATAAGTAAGCGGGTTCTCGCTAGGACATACAGCTTAAGGCTGTGTAAATACAATTTATGACTGAATACACATCTTTGGCGCGCGTTTATCGATACCATTGCAAGCATGATGGTTGTCTGGGTGTTTTACCTTCATCACTGAGCAAGCTACTCATTACATCAAGCTCGTCATTTTAGTATATCACTTTAGTATAAAACACTTTTATAAGTGTAGTCTTTCAAGGCCAAAATAGGAAAGGCCAGTCAATCACGCAAGGGAGTCCAGTACATATTAAATAAGCTCATATAAGTGATACTATACAATCTATAGTAATATTTACTATTCTACATTATCACTTTGTGCAAAGTATAATTTTAGGATTATGAATAAGTTTTCTAAGACACTAAGGAGGCAATAAAGCATACAACCCACCTGAATAAAAAAAGTAACTGCAAACAATTGCAGTCTGCAACACCAGCGGAACCACTTGCAAAATTCTACTGATATATACCCACTTGTTAATAAACCATCATCTTTTAATAAATCTTCTTGGATACAGAAAACTATAAGCATGTCACAAAATCTACTCTGTGTATTGCTTAAGTTCTAACTTAAAGACATCATTCACTTTAAACGGAGACTTAACTCTGCCTAAGAAAGAGGCTACAGAATTTACAACGGATAAACAATTTCTATACAAAGTCAGTGAAAATTTTTCTAACAAATAATCACATAGAAATATAAAATGTATCTCTTCTAATTTATAAAATAATACAAAAGACTAATAGCAAAAACAATTCTAATGTATATTTTATATTTATTTGACATGCTTTAAAAATTCCATAGGTCTTAGGGTTGTAGGCCAACCTGTGACCTTTCAAAATAGGTCAATCAATATTTAGCCTCTCCAGGCTTGGGAAGGCATTTTAACATAAGAAAATACATTGTATTATATCGTTATTAAGGGAATGACTGACAAAAGCAATACTTTGAAGACTCCACAGGCACTGTAATCCTCTTGTTGGACACTCTTGTATATAAATTACAAGAGTGTAATAAAGGAGGAAGTGCAAATTAATTAATCGTACTGAACTTCATTACAACATATTTTCTGTTCTTCACTTAAATATTTAACTTACATCAAATAGGGCTACTTGCATAATTATTATCCTCATGTGTATAATATATAATACGATTGACATTCAAGAAATTTTTCTTCTTCGAATGAACAATAATGAGTGAGTACTGTGAAATACAGTACTCACTCTTAATTGAGGATTTTGAAGGTCCTCTACTGTAGTACTGGAAATATAGCAAGCATAAAAGTTGTTCTTTAATGTATGTCTTATTTATTTAATTATTAACTTGTCTTTTTATAGATAGATAGGAACTTATGTCCTCAGTAGATCTTACAAAAACATTCCTAGCAAAAGATTTAGAGCATTTAATACTTACTGCACTGCAAATATTATACATACAACACAATGTCGCGTATAATGAACTTCACAATACTAATCAAAAATTACTATACTATTTATAACGTATTTAGTGATTATTTACTCAATAACACTATCCACAACAACCCCAACGCGAGTCAGAGATTATTAAACGCAGGTAGGTATGCCACAGTTAGCACAGATTAGAAAGAGTATATCTAAAGTTACGTATTCAGGTACATATTACATAAAACGTAGTGATTATATGCTCATGTATTACATTGTTTACATTACTACTACACAGCTACTAAGGTAATGAAATATTTATTTTTTCAATGCGCTACCTAGTGACATACCCTCTAAAACTTAGTGAAAGTAATTCTCTTAATGCACACTAGATGTCACTGTTTATGGAACTATACAGTGCATATATAAACAACTTATTTTAACTTATAACTTTAATTTAACTTAGGACTAACTATTTACTCCCGATAACATCGAATGAATTAAGGTTTAATGGTTATACCTCAAATTGCATAAAATCTTGCGAAAATCGCTGGCTGTGAATTATTACATTAATTATTTTTTTCTGGCATTTATTTGCAATAATAATCATGTTAATGTACTATTAAATGAATGATTTATGATCTACTTAGTTGGGTATGGCGGGTTTTAATTTAAAATCGTGTTTATCATAAGTTTTTTTTCAACGGTGCATCATATATATACATTTATGTATACATTTGGTATATTTCAAATAAACGTAATTAGTTGGTTAATTTGCAATATAATATTAATTATAAGCCTTATTAATTATATTATTATTTATAGCCCAGCAGCAAAACACTGTGTGGTCAGGAAATATGTATTCGAATTGTAGTTTATTTAATACTATTTTATTTTTGATGTTTACAAGGTGAAATTAACTAGATAGCGCTAGTGTCAAAAGTATAACAATAAACGTAAATGGTTCCCTTTTTATAAGCACTATTTCTCTTTAGACTAACTACGTCGTTACTATAGCATTAGCCACAGTTATAATCCCTATATTAACAATCAGTTGTCAAACTAATGTACTTGCGTAAAGAACCGGTGGATTAACGCGGGAAGGGCGGCGGGGGACGGGGAATGCGGCCCCCAAACGCGCATAGATTGCTAACTCGAACTGAGGCCTAACAAAACTATGTAATTCTAGCTTTCAGCAACTACAGTTGCCGTTGCTTCGCACCGCGTTATCCCACAGCATAGTAAGGCTGCCTTTTCGATAAAATTAAATTAACATAACTTTATGTGTCTATGTATTGAGAACTGTGGATGTGTTCTGGCAGTTTAAAATTGTATATTTAATAAAATGTTTTTTTGTAATACAAATTGATACTGACTGTATCTAAGTCACTTAGTTTTATTTTTATATATTTTTTTATAAATATTTTTCTAAGTTCCTAGTTATTAAATTTTAGTGTTGAATAATCCTGAACCTAATAAAACGTTCATCGACAGGTAAATGGAAAAATGTTAGGTGGTTATACCTACTACTTGATGATAATGTAACCATCATATTTTCAAGCATTCTGACACCCTTAGAATTAAATCGAACTTGCTATACAGGGCAAATAACATACGAGTCTCTGAACCTGTCTTAAGGGCCGGCAACGTTTGTATGATATTCCAACATTAACGTGGTATAATTTTAAAATAGAATATTTTTTACTTTTTAACCACAGTAACCACAAAGATTAATTTAAAAGATTTTTTTTTAGATTTAAAATTAGTTTTAAAATAAAAATATAATAAAATAAATAAATTGCTCTACATAGATACTACAGTCTTTCAGTGCATAATTTGAGAAAAGTACTATACAAGCATTATCCGCAATGAGGTCTGACGGCCTAGACAAAATGCATTTTGATAATTGCAGTCGAATTGCTAAGTGTATAAAGGTATGGGATTTGACATAAACTCTCGCATAACTATCGAGCGTAATTGTCAAATACCATACATTTTTCATTTAGCGATTGATTGCGATTAACGAAATACATCTCATTTACGCGTTCGTCCACCAATGTCTTGGTTCTAGTACTCTTAGCTTGATTTTTCGACCGCTGCAGTAATGAATCTAACATTTCACTCGACTATTTGTACACGTAATTCAATCACCATTAAGCTGACAACAGTAAACTTGAAGAGAAAACATCAAGTAATAACATGTCAGATATTTTTATTTACATACTTGCCAGTATTAACACTAATTAATGAACATGGACTACAAGTAAAATATATCTCAATTGTACACAAAGATTTCACTGACGCACTTGCGAGGAAATTCACTTATATTTTTTTAACACAATATTTATATGATTGTATCACAGAAATGTTTTTAAGCATCCAACATAGTATGGACATTAGATTTCTATAAAAACCTGTTTTATATACGGTGCGTCTGTTGTAACAATAACACATCTTTGGATATATAAATAATATTATTGATTGATTTACTTTCTTACATCCACTCTTACTAATAGTGTTGATGTGGACATTCAAGAGGCATCATATTCGTCCCAGACATAACAGCAAAATGTAAGAGCCGCTCAAGATCTTATAATATAAAATATACAAACGTCACTGTTCAGTAAGTAAGCCTCACCTTTTTCGTAGTGAGACATTGTACTGGCTCACCCCTTAAAAGAGGCTATTCTTACAAAATCTTTTTCGACCGTGTCCTACTACCACTATACGGTTAGTAACTAAGTTGAGAAACATTTTGTCGACTTTCCCTGCCGTGTTAGTCTATGGTATGATCCCAATATTATTTTGACAAAATAGTAGTTATGATAGTGAACATTTTACAAAGTAGTGGACATTGACTAGAGATTCACAGATGTGCTTCTGGCAAGAGTATCGAGCTTGCTGTCCCGTTCTCGCACCGTGAGCAACTTGTGGACCACCATTATTATTATTACAGTTCAGTACACGGCGGTACCTGGAAAGACAACAACTCAATTTACAATCAGGTTATCACTGTCTACTAAAATGAGAGGATATTACCAGGATTCAAAGCCCAATGGCTTTGAATCCTGGTAAAAGCTGATATTTGTATGGTAATTACGAAGGTATCTAATATATATATATATCTTCATTACCTTTAAACCTACCGCCGGCCTACATACCGGTTAATGTTGTTTAGTACAAATTGATTAAGTCACCCAGGGACCAGCCAATAAGGCACGTGATTGATTAATAAGTTGACACCTGCCTATGTGCGTAATATTTCTAGTACTATGCCGAAAACGTCCCAACTCCCAGTTACCACTTAACGATGCATACTAACCATTAGGTACTTAACTACATCAGTTGCAAATTTATAAACTATGTAAAAAAATACTTAAAATGCTATATTTTTAATCAAAACATTACTAAAATTTGGATATTTACCAGTATTAATAATCCCATTGCCGGTTGCTTGTTGGCTGCTACCGCAACGAGCACTCTGAGGGGTTTAATTCTAAATTTTCGTCGACTTCCATGCTGACTTCCTTAATTTCGTTCGAGCATACCAGTGAGGATTTCTGCTTTTTTGTCTTATTAATTTTAAACCTAGCAAGCTGAGGCACCATATGTATATTTGCGCTAGACTTGTGAATCGAAAGAAATCCGGGTGCCGGAGAAGTTGTCGACATAGTCATATTTGCAACAGACTGATGACACCCTTCAACTGCTTTTAGCTCAGGTGCCGAAGTAATGTCTGCGCTAGACGCGTCGATCGCTTCAAATGGTATCGGCCTCGGTGGCAGAGTAATCGCCCCGCTAGAATTATGGATGATCGCTTCAACTGTTTTTCGCGTAGATACCAGAGTATTGCCTGCGTCGCACTCGCGGATCAATTCAACTGTTGTCGAACTAGGTGCTAAAGTTATCCCTGCGCTAGCGATCGCTTCAACTGTTATCGGCTTACGTAACAGAGTTATTACTTTATCAGGCTTGTGGATAGCTTTAGCTCGTTTCAGGCTAAAAACTTTAGTTCCCGCTGAGCCAGACCTATGATGAGATTTAGCTATGTTTGGCCTTGGTGCGCTAGTTAAGTTTGAGCCAATTTTATTGATGACTTTATTAATTTTCAAATTATGTGGCAATGATATCATATTTCCAAACAAATAACTATCACTTTTTGAATTTTGCAGCGTTTCTTTGATGTCTGCATCGACAGCGTCTAAAATACAGTTCCGTCTAGTGACTGTATCGTTGTGTTGACAATCACATAATAATCGTCCTGTATCTACTAGCAGTTGAAGTAAGTCAGTCTTGTTGTCTTCACTGGATAGTACAACACCGATAGCCTCAACAAGGCTGGCAATAGCTGAAGCTAATAATGCCTGCTTGTATTCAATAGCTTGGTCCCGTTCAATCACCATCTTGGACAGCGCGGCTTTAACCTCAGGGTTAAGAGTCGGCGCACCGTACAACATGCAATTACCAAGTACCAAATGCTTAGCGGTCAGATTCTTACGATCGTCTTCAGACAAGCCCATTGTCGACACGTGCTCGAAACAATGAATAACGTCTTTTCGAACATCTTCAATGACATTTGATTTTATTTCTAAGGGTAACTGTTTCAAATCAGTATCTGGCCCATGTGATATCTCATCTACGACTTCAGAAATATATAAATTATGATCGATCTGGCCTTCTTCTACTATTCTCTTTATTTGCAAATCTCCTTCTGGCACGGCTGAGATTGCTTCAGAGGTTGGATAAAAATTTTGTTCTTCTTTATGGAATCCTTCGGGACCTTGCGATCTGCTGTCGTCTGGAAGAAGTTAAATTATGTGTCATCATAATTATCTAAGTAACCAAACCAATATTTTAAACAGAATTAAAAACTTTACGGAAAAAGAAGAAATTAGGTTTTTATTACTATTAATTAAATAATTAATATTTGTTGGGAGTCTGTGCTTCATTTTCTATTGTTTCTGGATAAGAAAGAAAAGAAAAATCAAGTCTCATTTGAATATTCGTAATCATATAATAAATGATTGAGTTTATTAGTTTACCATCCATTTTTGGCATGCAAAAAGTATGAGATTGGCAATATGCATGGTCATTGTGTATTATTTTTGTTGTTTGTTCAGAGTCTTGGTCAACAACGCCTTTCAAGTTTTCTGAAAAAAAAAAGACAATGCGAAATTATGATAATTGTTTTCAATGATTAATAAAAAGATTAACTTTCATCCAAAAATAAATATATGAAGTTTTTTGTTAAAAATTCAACTGAAACTATGGTGGAGGTAATTTAGTATTATTACATTACTCCATAAAGCTATTGGAACTATGCTTAAACTTGGAACTATGCTTAAACTTGGAACTATGCTTAAGCTTTGCCTTACTTCCAAATTCGAAAAACGTCATCCTTAAGGCCGGTGTATTTGTGTATTATCTCTGTTATGGTTTGTTGCAGATTCTGAATGTCAGCGATTTTAATCAGGTCTTATTTTTTATTTTTAGTCATCTTATTCAACTAAATAAATACATATTGAGTTACTTCACTAAATGGTGAAATTTAATAGTAAATATAATTGGTAAATGTTATACCTTTCATTAGGATTTTCGCAGTTAACTAGCAATAACTGGGAAAATCCTAATGAAAGGTTTAATAATGTAGAACTGATAATTTGTTATTTAGTATGGAAAATAGTCTAACCGAAAAGCTACTTCGGGTTTATGTTAATAGATGGCGTTTGTTTGTGAAACAAAGTTGACCCTACATTGTCCTCTAAAATTGTAATGGTTTATCACACAATTATGTGTAAATGGGCTTCTATTAGACCTCGCCCTATAACAATTCCTATTGACTTAAATACAACTTCATACATTATCTTTTAAGAAAGTCAAATATTTACGTATCGTATATTACATATTAAAAAGTATCCTAAGATATAAATGACAATGTGAAAACACCACACAATAGCACAATTTTCAAATACTTTTTTAATAAGTACCAAATCCGTCATTGACCTTGAGGTAATCCTCATTAGTTTGTAGTGTTTTGGAATAAAAGGAATGATAGCTAGTATAATAGCGAGCATAAAAATAATTCAAATATTTATTGACTCTAGAATATAATAATTTTATATTGAGATAAACATTTATATAACTTTATTATTCAAAACCAGGTAACTTACAAAATATTTATGGCTTAAATAAATAATTTTATGTATTTTAACAGTATATGTATTATATTTCATGTAATAGGGGTCTTCTGATAGTAACATAAACTTTACACTAAAAACTCTTTTATCTATTAAAGACATTTCATTATTCATTAAATATATTTCATTAAATATTATAATAAAATACCAAAGTAATTTTGAAACTGTTCATGGGCAATTAAAGAGCAAACTGATTTTTAAAACATACCAATGACTTTTTGCTCTCCGTGCAAATAGGATGCAGTCACTATACTACCAGACTGTTGATTAATTGTCGTTGTTTCAAAATCTTGACATATGCTAGTTGAGGGTTGAACGGTAATATTCTGACATGCTGAAAGTAATTAAAAATATAAATTAAAGTTAAAATTGTCTAATTTATTGAAACCTTTCAGTTAAGATTAAACTATGAGAAATCATATTATTCTTAGAAATTACTTAAATTATATTTCCTTTTATTTAATAGTATTACCAATATCCACATATTTTGGTCATTAGCCATGATCATTTGTTTACTTCCATTCCCTAACATTTAATTTATACTATGTTATTTCTCATTTGACACAAAATGGCTGGCTTTTCTCATTTGGGATTTACTACAAAGAATATACTATGAAAATTTACTTACACATGTGTAGTGGAAAACCAGACATTTGATCAGCACTCAGTGCATTTTTTGTTAAGTTCACTAAAGGAACTGCTCGTTTTTTTAGACGATTTCCACGTTTGTTGAAATCCTTTTTTTTAAAATGATTGGCACAAATACGTTTTATGCGGTTCAGCTTTTCAATTGGCAAATATAATAAATCTTCATTTCCAGTAACTCGCACCCATTCTCTGCACCTTTAACAAACAGTTAATGATGTCGTTTATCTTAAATATAGTAGCTAACTCGTACCATATTAGCTGGATAAATGAAGATATCTATTTAACTATCATTTTTTAATACTTAGTTACTCCTATCTGTACTATTAGATCTTTTAAGCTATGCATCGGATTTTAAGGCGGTTTTCAGCAACAGATAAGAATTATGCAAGAGAAAGATTTTAATGCAGTCTAAAGTGACACCACATTAGTATCTACATTGCACGCGTGCAATGCCGGGGCAGATCGCTAGTCTATCATAAACAAAGATTTAAAACGCTTACCGGCTCTCGTCAAGTGGAAAACATGCAAAAAAAGCATTATTCTCCAAATGCGACTCTTTAACGCCACAAATCTCGCAAGTACGGCGACTACCTTTTCTAGGCATATTAACGTTCAAAATACAGAACTAACAACTAGGTTTCAAAAAGTTTTGACAAGTACAATGGACTCTCTATCTCACATAAAAACAGCAGCTTTTACACAACGATATACGACGGAAGAACAAAGAAGCTCAACTCGACGTCAGTATTGAAATTGTAGGAATAAATGGTATTTTATGAAATTATGAAAACAGTACTATACACAAAATAAATAAAGAACAAGTACCATACATACTCTTTCTAATCTGTAATACACAGATTAGAGAGTATTACATACGCTATATTGTTTTTTTAAAATTTAGTGATACCATACCAATTTTATAACATACTAATCGTTTTAGTCCAAGCAGGTTGAATTAGAACTATAAAAAACGGAAACGATTAAATTTTAAAAGAAATGTAAATGTAAAACATATAAGTATGTGTCATTTCGATTACTTTTATAGCTTAAATGAATGGCAATATTAAGTTTTATTTATTTATTTTGAAAATAAATTATAATTTTTTTTATGTTGGCTGTAGAGCTCAACAGTTTTCAAATAAATTTATTTTTGTATTGAGTTCTCACCACTAGATTACTGATAATACTGGTAATAAAACAGCCATATATCTTTTTGCTACCAGTACCCAATCACTTTTAACTTTGAACATACCTGTCTCTAAAATATTATAAAGTAGATAGGATAGAACTATTTACAGCGACTTTCACTTATTATACTTTTTGTTAAATTTCTGCCTATTAAAAGAGAGGCAAAGGGAACTGAAGGCCATACAACCATATAATACGTTATTTTCTTTATTAATGGTTCCGGAATACCTGTGTTATGTATCCCTTTACCCCATAGTGTTAATGGCGCCTAGTGGTAGGCCCCGCCCTTTTATTTATTTATTTCATTTAGGTAAAAACAGTAACATATAACATAACATATATAATTTTAAATAACTAACAGACCTATAGTATCATAAATATATAAAAGAACTAAAAGATACTGTGGAAATAAATTGTGGATTTCGGACGGAGGCGGCATCTTGAAATATAAAAGGTATCAGTAGAACGTGAGGAGAATCTTGAAACTTTAAACGTTACTCGACAGGATGCGCTAGGTGTCTGCGACTGATCTAAGGCGTTTGACTCTGTTGACCACCAAACTTTACTGGGTAAATTAAAACATGATGTATCAATAAATTGGTGGTTGTAAGTAAAGCTGGATCTTCGGGTGCACCTATGAATATGGGTGTTCCTCAAATTAAAGTTAACAAATAAAATTGATTATGAGGATGTAAGCAATGCCGTTTCAAGCGTGGTGTGCTGGTTTGAAAATAATAATTTATTGCTTGATTCAAAGAAAACTAAATGCATCAAATTTTCCTTACCAAAAGTAAGGCAGGTTGATACACATATTAACATCAATGAAGAAAGACTTGAATGTGTGATGTTGAAACAGCAAGACTTGTATACTTTAGCTATTTCCACAGTGTTATGTCATATGGCTTGATATTGTGGGGCACGGCTGCTGACATTGAAGATATTTTTATTTAACAAAAAAGGGCGATGCGTGCCATTTACGTACTCATGCCACGTGAATCACTCAGAGATTTATTTAAAGAAATTTATATATTGACTGTAGCTTCTCAATATATCTTGTATATCTACAAATATTTACAAACCTTTTCAAAACGTAGTGATTTTTTTCATTGCTTAAATACTAGATATAGAAATAAGAATGCATGGACTATTTAAAAATGCAATTTCAATAAACTTAAGCTGTAATCACACTGAATTGAATTTTAGCAAACCAGAAATGAATTATCGATGTATAAAATATTGCACTATAAAACAACAAAAAATATGTATGTAATACTAATACATAATGACATAGGTAATTTGTAAATCTATAATGTCATTATAAATACTAAAGTCTGAGTTTCTTACGCCGCTTCTTCTCTGCAGCTACTAATTCTTCTAAGCTATTGAAGTTTAATTTGGAATATGCATACAAGTGTTAGTTTTAATTTTAAAATAATTTATTTAAAACATAATTAAAGTCTATAACTGGGACAATTTGTAAATACCCAGTTAATACCCATTTATCGTTTGTACCATGGAGAGTGCTCTGAAGAGTTCTTCGACCTTATCCCTCCCTCTCCTTTCCTACCAAGGAGTACGCGCGCTGGTCTACGGAGTCACTCCTTCACTGTTGCCTGTTGAGATTTTGTGACTCCTTTCTCTGTCGCACAGCTAGAGCATGGAATTCCTTACCAGCACAAGTATTTTGGGTTCCTTTAAGAGGCGTGAAAAAGCACTTTTTGGGCCGGCAAGGTGAGGGTGGCAAGGGCAGTATGTCACATGCTTCAATAGTTATCTTCACATATGGACTTCTCTACTGCTTATCATCAGGTGGTGTCGAGACATTTGCTGTGCTTTATATAAAAAAAATTAATTAATGTAAATAAAAATATTATATCGTCTAAAAGCCAACGATTGTGTTATGTTTCTTGGTACTTTCTTTGTAATTATTATATTAAAAACCAGTGCAACAATTTAAAAATTTATGTCGTACCCGTATTTTGTTAATGACTTTCGAGAAAATGTGAATGACGATGAAAATGGGATGTTATGATAATGAATTCGATGAAATGATACATGATATGATGATGTTAAATAACTGAACTTACCCTATAAATGAATGAATGGAAATGAAACACTGATAAATCTCACGTAAGTCACGCATCAACGCTGAATAATGTATTTTATATTTAAATTTAAAGAATGAAAAAAAACGATGAAACATTTGCGCGCTGATTGAAAAACCTTTTGTTAGATAACGAATTGTATAGCACAAAATAATTATTTTCACTATCATTCTAAGATTTATTGACATTTTTTTTTCTTTATATATTACGTGTTGTATTCTTATTGTATTTTTTAAATAAAAATTATAATTATTTGACCTTTTTGCTTTATAATGAAATTTTTATTGTATCAACATTTTTATATAAATTTTGTTGACAATTATTTTTACACTCGTATTGTGAAATGTTTTATACAAATACTGAAATGTAAAATTTAAATAAATAAATCTAAATCATATATTTCACGTTATAACGATCATAAAATTACACCAATTTCATGACAAAAAGTACACTACAACACAATATACAGCACCCAACCGGCCCTGCAATTACGCGCCAAAAACCCTCTTATTTTTTTCTGTTTTGCTCGTTGTCTGTTGTAGAGACGGCAAGGGGAAATGATTTGGATGTCACGAGGTTTTCACCGAACGCAATGGTGACATCCACTAAGAACACGTGATTCTACTCGGTCCATCAGTACGATTCTAGTCTTAGTATTATTATTATGCTGTCTTTATATTATGAATATCGTTCTGTTTTCAAAATAAACGGTTAGTAATCGATTTATTGTATATTGAACAGCATAAATCGATAAATTGTAAAAATATTGCATTATGAATCTAGAGCAATATAAGATTTTATTGCTTGTCTCAAAGAGTAAGAAGAAAAAGTCTTATAAGCAGCCGCCCGGAGCCAGGGAAAATCAAAGATTTAAGGTAAGGCTGGGAATATTAATATTTCTTAAATTAATAAAAACAGTCTCAATTTTTTATCGATTCTTAACTCTCGCCCTAAAAAAATAGCCCCGATTTATTCGGGTATTTTATGACCACCCATACTTATGGCACTTGTAACCAGTTGTTGGCTGTTAACTCGGCGACCTCAAGCCTAAATCGTAATAATCGTCGTCTTCGATAACATTGTCTTCTCGTCTATTATAGTCGTAAGATTTAGGGTATTTTCGTTTGTTTGGCACATTAATGTGTACCCTAATTATCTCTGCGCCAAGCTGATGGGTAATTTCAGCTGTTCTTAGGCTAGGTCCTAGAGACATTTCTGTGCCAAAATGATGAATCACGTTTACTTTTTTTGAGAACATTGAACGTTTTTTGAGAGTTGTTTTTGAGTTATTTTTTACCTTTTTTGGAATCCTCTTCGGAGCAAACTGATATGTCTGTTCAACGGTTTTTCGCCCAGGTGCCATAGTATGTGGGCTAGACCGATATATTTCTTCAGCGGTTTCTGGGCAAGGTGCTATAGTAAAATCTGGACCAGACTGATATATCGCTTCAGCGGTTTCTGGGCAAGGTGCTATAGTAAAATCTGGATCAGACTGATATATCGCTTCAGCGGTTTCTGGGCAAGGTGCTATAGTAAAATCTGGACCAGACTGATATATCGCTTCAGCGGTTTCTGGGCAAGGTGCTATAGTAAAATCTGGACCAGACTGATATATCGCTTCAGCGGTTTCTGGGCAAGGTGCTATAGTAAAATCTGGACCAGACTGATATATCGCTTCAGCGGTTTCTGATCCAGGTGCTATTGTTATATCGGTGTCAACCTCATAGTTCCCGTCAGCTGTATTCAAATTATGTGGCAATGTTATCACTTCTCCAAACAAGAATTTGTTATTTTTTGAATTAGTAAGAGTTTCTTTAATGTCCTTATTAATAGTATCTAAAATACAGTTCCGTCTAGTGATTGTATCGTTGTGTTGACAATCACATAATAATCGTCCTGTATCTACTAGCAGTTGAAGTAAGTCAGTCTTGTTGTCTTCACTGGATAGTACAACACCGATAGCCTCAACAAGGCTGGCAATAGCTGAAGCTAATAATGTCTGCTTGTATTCAATAGCTTGGTCTCTCTCGATAATCATCTGAGGCAGTGCGGCTTTAATCTCAGAGTTAAGAATCGGCGCACCGTATAACATGCAGTTACTGGATAGCAATTGCTTGTTGACCAACTCGTTGCGATCATGCTCAGATAAGCCCATAGTCGACACTTGCTCGAAACAAAGAATGACATCCTTTTGAAAATCTTCTTTATCGATGATTATATCTGAAGGCGGTTTATGCATAATATCCGGTTCTTGCTCAGGTGGTATTGTATCGACTACTTCAGGAATGTAGATATTATGATCGATACAATTGTCTTCTACTATTCTTTTAATTTGCTTATTATCCTGTAAGTCTTCCCATGTCTCAATAGTTGGAGATGATTCTTGTTCTACTTCATCAAGACTTTCGTTAAACGTGTTGTTGTCTGAAAAATGTACATTTAAAAACATAGTTATAATAAAAAACTAATTTTCTAGTATTGAAACAACCGAACAATAGCTGTATCATTTAATGTTCAATCAATTGTGGACTTGTATATAATTCACACACAATTAATTTCACTACCAGTTTAACGTAGTTTTCATAGATAACATGCATACGTTTTTTATCGATTTATCCACAAGTACGATTTAGTCATCAGACAGGAAAAATTATAATGATAAAGTTTGGATTATAATGAAAAAAGGATATATAAAACATTATTGTAATTACAATTGTAATGCAATTGCATAGAGTTGCTGAATCTATAATAACTATCGATAATTAAGTTAGTCTTTGTAAATTTGACTTCATATATTATATATACCTGGGTGTTTGGTACTTGATTGATGCATATTTTTACAACTGTGCAAGCAAAATACACAGCCCAGATGAAGTAGGTAACTAATTTAAAATGATAAAAATATTGTTTACCTTGAAATTTGGTTGTGTTCATGCTAGTCTCTGTTGATGGCATCTCTTCATCATTATTTAATTCTGAAAACAAAAATAAGGAAGTAAAATATTAAATTTTCTTTATTTTAAATTATATGGTCACTTTATTAAATATTACCTTGTATAAACACCAACTTAGATTTTTTAAACTCCCCATAGCAGTGATCATGATAAGAACAGAATATATGATGATCGTTTTCTGCAAAAATAAATGAAAAAAGTTAAATTTCATTGACAGATACATTAACATAATCATGTCTCAGAGTAGACGAGCTAAAGGCTGTATTTCAGTTCCTGAGATGGCACGAATTTTGTTTATGAAGTTAAATTGCACAAATTAAAATGAGGGATACTGAGCTCTTTAAATCCATCTTCACTATTGTGCCCCTATACAGCAAAAAATTGGCTAACTATTTATCATTATGACCACAGTTTTATAATAATGTCCTTTAAACATGTTTATATATTTTTATACAAAATATAAGTAATATATATTTTTTTTATATATAAAGCACAGCAAATGACTCGTCACCACCTGATGGTAAGCAGTAGAGGAGTCCATATGTGAAGATAGCTAGCTAGTGAAGCATGTGACATACTGCCCTAGCCACCCTCACCTTGCCTATAATATAAGAAAATATTAATATACTATCATATTTAAATAGTATTAAAATATTGTACATATATTTATATTTTTGTTCATAAATATATTTTGTAGTGAAAATTAGTATATTGTACCAACAATAAAAATGTACATCACTCAGTGACTGATATTAAAAATTTATGCAATTCCTTCCTATCCTATTTATTGTGTCTGGAATAAAGCTGCCTTTTGTACATTATATATGTAATTTCATTTTATTTCTTTCAGGGTTGTTGATGTACAATAAAGCTATAAATAAATTTTAAATAATTTTCAAACTCAAACCTGTAACTGAATTCGATGTGTGTATGCTGCTTGTGTCAGGGTGATTTTTTTCTTTATAAAAACCTATGGAAAAATAATTCATGAGCACACTTCTTATTTAGTACCTATGGATGAGGAACCACACCAGATTTTAAAAGGCAAGTTGCACCCTCATTAGGCTGGAAATAAAATAATGTAGCATAAATTCTGGATTTAGCAGCAATATTTATCACAAGCTACATCAATTCAAAAGTGAAAACGACCTGAAACTTGTTAAATATTACTTACATTACAACAAACATAACATTAGATTGAGGAGTATACAAATCTGAGCAATGTTTTGATATACATTGCTGCGAAATTCATAACTTGTGGTGCCAAATTTTCTTTTTATTAAATCTGAGTGCAACCTTCCTTTTAATCTAGTGTAACTTCTCAATCCCTACATAAATTACTTCTTTTGGTGTTACTTTATTATACACTTTGACTTTCAACACAATAAACTTCAATTACAGGGACTACTAAGGGGATATATCACATTTCCTAATATAATATAATATACTCTTAGTTGAGTGAATAGTAGAAATTATATATTACAAATTGTGACTTCTGTGGAGGCCCCAAGGTAACAGTGAATAAAAACTTAGAATAACTTTATGATAAAACCTTATCATATTGGGGCGAGTTGCCTATGTATTATGAATTTCAATAAGCAACCATACACTACTGAGAACAGTGAGTACACAGCAAACTGTCTTGTTTAACTCTTTATTGCACCAAATTAAAATTAATGGATACAATAGTATGCAAGGTATACCTCTCATAGATATTTCTTTCAGTCAACCCTTCATAGGTGCGCAAGTTTTATAGGTATATTTCATAAAATAACTCCACAGGTAAACTTAGTTCCACAGATTCGAAACAATATGTCTAAATATAGATAGTATAATTGTTAGCACAAAGATAATCTATGTATTTTTAAACCAAACCAACTTACACATTGAGATTGGCTGCGCAGGCTTTCGTGAGTCAATTTCAGACAGCGTAAAAAGCGTGGGTATGGCGAACCTTAGCCTACGGCCATCCAACCGCAAATATTTAGGCTCAAAATGAAGTCTGCAACACCACTGCTGGCAGCGGCCATTTAGGCCTCGAGTTAGTTTCACATTGGGGTACATTTTGCGCAATATATTTTCCCAGGCTTCAGAAAGTTGTTTCTGACATGGAAATTTATACAACTTCATTGATAACACTGTAGATTTGCATCCAGGGATGCAACACCGTTGTTTGACCATGACCTGTAAGTAATTAAAAACAAGAAGTGAGCAACTGTATCCTTAATAAACATAAATTTTACAAGTAATCAAAATTTATTACATACATACCACAGTTAAATCTGAAATCTGGACAAACTTATGACTTATAAGCGGCAAGTCGATTTATTTCGTATTTAACTTTGCGTCCTATTTGTTATCCGCAACCGTTCAAAGCAACCTAGCTGATGAAATCACAGATTAGAAAGCGTATATGATGAAATCAAAATGAAGATCTATGAGAAAACGGAAACGAAAAATATGAGTTAACTTCAAAAAACAACAGAAATGTTTTTTTTATTAACTTGGCTCGTATGGTCTGTGAATTTGACAGTGTCAAAGTTAAGGAAACGATAGGTTAAGGGATTTGGAAAGGCTCATGGAAGTCATTTTTAGGATTATATGATAATATAATCTATATTTATAATATTACTAAAAAGGAATAAAATTGTTATTAAATAGTACGCTTTTTATTGGTTTTACAATTAAATGTCGTTTAAAAAATAATAAAAGAAACTATACACATATATATAGATGGATCGTTGATGGCAAGTAATGTAGCTATAAATGTCGGGAGAGGTATACGGAGGAAAATCAAAGCGGATAGGAAGAACGAACGGTCTTATCGAATACAATCATAGAAAATATGATTCACAGTGTCCAATCCACACTCATATGTAGGATCATTCACTATACCAAGTTTGGCAAGATGAGCAGGAGAACATATATGACCGAGTCTCAAACGAATTCAATGCAAATTCAGAACCAATTTTATTCTTAAAAATTGATACAAGATTAGGCACTTCTTTATCAAACAAATTAAAATGTATTATATTAGATGATAATAATGATTCTAACGGACAGTGAAATACGGGAAGACCGTTATAGCGATGTACAGGAGATTGCAAGCTTCTATACTTTTTGTAACTCACTAGTAAATATATGAATATATTTATTCAGAAAGAGATTGGAGTAGAGAGAAGAGCGGGTGTTTAAACTGCAAACAACAGAAGAAAAAACTATCTGTTAAAATTGTTGTCTTAAATGTAACGCAGTTTCATGTTGTTATTCAACCTTTTTTAACATTGGCCACTTAGCTTTTATACACCAAAAAGAGAATGTGTCATCTGTGTTTTGTTCTGTTGATTATTGTAACTCTTATTTTTTTGCCGTTCTTGCAAATTAATTAATTATTATTTTTTCTACTGTGAATTCAACTAGTTCACAGCATGCAACTGTTAAGTGTTCATTGGGCTGGATTTCATAGACCCAGTGATAATTCGTAGTACTTTTGATTGAATAATATCTAATTTCTTAAGTGAGACAATATTTCCAGGTTGTAAGAGAAAATTAGCATAGTCCAGAACGCTACTGATCACTGCATTATATAGAGCATACCACCAAACACCATAAACACATCTCAACATGTTTAGTAAACGCTCACATTTACTGGTTACAAAGTCGCAATGTGCTTTACCAGTCCAACATGTCCTTAATCAAGAGCTGCTTACAATGGTATTTAGAAAGTAATCATCTTTTGGCTAGTTCACAATATGGATTTAGAAAAGGCAGTATAATCGATAATATTAGTGTTTTAATAGCGGATATTCGTCTTGCCTTCACGTTTAATGAGTCAGTTGTTGCAGCTTTTTTATACGTGAATTCCGAATATGATAACGTTTTACTTTCGGTGTTACTTGTTTGTAATTGCTAAAGCTGAAAGTACCACTTATGTTAATTAACTTTAAATTAAATATTTTGTCAGAACGCAGCTTATTTTATCTCCTTCTCCAGACTTAGAAATTATAAGATATGTTAATAAACGTTTGCCACAAGGGTCGGTCCTTTATTCAAATGACTTATTATTATATTCAACCAACCGCTCTATTGATTCTGTTGCTATATATATCTGTAGCTGCAAGGACATACATGCTCTCAACAGTAGCGTGCCGATCTGCCGACACAAGAAACGGACGCTTACGATTTACATCAGCGCTAGAAAGAGACATATGACGTGCGAGTGCGACAGGAAATCACAGCGTCAGCGCGCACGCCCTCTTGCGACTAGTTACCTAAACTAGTGTCTCGCTAAGACTTACAATAGTTGCAATACCTTATATTTATATATATATATATATAACGACATGATCTATTGTTGAGAAGATGATGTTTCGAGCAAGTTGGTAAGTGAAATCCTTTATTCGAGGAATTGGGTATCGGTCCGGTTTTGTTACTGTGTTAAGACGGCGATAGTCTCCACAGACTCTTAGTTCTCCACTCTTCTTTGGCACGATGTGAAGTGGGCTGGCCCATGGGCTTTTGCTTGGTCTGCAAAGTCCTTGTTGAATCATATGCTCGAATTCCTTTTTGACTCTCTCGTAGCGGTTCGGTGGAATAGGTCGAACTCGGCAGTATAACGGTGGTCCGGTTGTCTCGATGTGGTGTTCCACATGGTGCTTAGTAGTGAGTCTCATGGATGTGATTCGCGTTATGCCAGGAAACTTGCTGAGAATGTCGTGGTATGACTGATCTAGGTCAATGCTACGCACAGTAGGTATATTGGTATAACAGCCTGAAGTGCTGACTGATAATTTGGTGACATTGTCGATTAGTCTTCTGTTCTTCATGTCTACCAGTAGTTCATGATGACATAGAAAATAGGCTCCTATGATGGGTTTGGTGACATCAGCGATGATGAACTTCCGTTTTCTTCGTAGGTTTAGGTTTAGTTCCAATGTTAGTTCGCCGTAGGTCTGGATAGTGGTGTTGTTCGCGGCATAAAGACTAAATGCAAGTGGCTTCATTGGTTTTCCTTTCTGTCGTGGAATGACGGATGTGAGTTGCAATACCTTATATTTATATATATATAACGAGATGATCAATAAACGATATTCAATTCCATTCCATTCCAATAATTGCGTTTTCATTTCCAATTATCATTCAACTACATCGGAGTTTTATTCAAACCATCCAGCCTCTAAATATCTTTAGCCCTCAGTTCATTAAAGGGATGGATGAACCATAACCGTTTAAATCTGTCTGCCTCAAAAAATTCTATAGTAATATTTAGACGGATGAGAGTATTCCCGAATGAAAAAAAAAATGTTATGCAACACTACGTGGGCCTTTCATGATAGTGGAACGTTACCTTGCATCCAGGCCAGTAAAGCTTTAAAAAAAAAGTGGAACGTTACCTGTCACCATGACAGTTATGAATTAGATCTTTAGACATACTCTCTAATCTGTGATGCAAGTCCTGGCAATTAGACTGGTTCATATCCAGTAAAGCAAAGGGTGGCTGGTTTGCTTCATTACAACCAACCATTCCTGCGAAGCCCTGGTTCTACAAATTCAAGAAGGCCTCTAAATCTGTTACATCTGTTATATGTAGAATTCGCATTGGCCACTGCTGCACCCCAGTCTTCCTCAATAAAATTAGAGTTCGTGATAGCTCATTATGTGAATGCGGTCTAGATGATGGTACACTAGACCATATCTTTCTTAATTGCCGATTAAATTGTGCTTTCTCTTTTGAACAAGTTATTGCAAAATTAAAAATCCAAAATCCTGTTAATGTCCGTCACCTACTCTCATTTTTCCCTAACCCCCAAATTATCAACGCTTTTATTAAATTTATTTCCATTAACAACATTAAGCTGTAACAGTCAAGCCTATACTCTAAGTATTAGTATATAATATAAATGTTTATATACTTACATTTATATTACTAACAACCTAACATAAATATTGTGTTTGTTGCAGATCACGGAATCGCCACAAAAGTTCCAATAATACAATTAAATCGAAACTATATTACTCATGAGTAGTCACTACATGACACTGGCAAAAATTGTCGAAATCTTCGACAAGTTGCCATAGAAAAAAAAAAAAATCTGTGATGTAAATAATATATATATATATTAATATTATTTCGTTGGTGGTGTTTTTTAGAAATGAGTATGGAATACCATGTCCTTCTGGTCTTTTTTGGTTTTTATTGTTACTTTTAATTCATGTAAAGAAAATGGAGAGCTGAGAGCCTTTATGTGAAAAGTTAGGCGGTGGCGGAGCTAATTTATCTGCAAATTCGTAGGCCAAAAACGGAGCAATTAAATCATTGTGCATTAAAAGCACACTTGAATCTTTTAATATAACCCGATACAATTGTAGGGTGTGTATCAGGAGAAATAGAATCGCAGAAACGTTTCCAGCCTTCAAACTTTTAAAAATAATTTCTTTACTTCTGCATTGATATCTAAAATTGTGTGTCTGATAATTAGCAACAGACATTTATTTTATAATTGAATTCAGCAGTTTTCCTTTTTCTTATAGCCTCTTTGCAATCTATCTCTTACCAAGGTGGAGAAGGTATTTTAGACGATGATCTATCTTTTTTAGAAAACACATCCCTAGCAGCTTCAGTCAAAATTGTAGTTAATCACAAATATTCTCATTACCGGAGACAATATTGATGTGATTTGATATTCTGCTATCTACACTATTCTTCTATTCTCTCCTAGTTGATACTCTATTGTATTTTTTAAATTTATTGTATAGAAAGGAAATAATAATAGGTTACCCTATTATCACTCCTAAGTGTAGTACTGTATGCCAATTTAATGAAGTGCAGATAGACAAATCTATCACACTCATGTTTTGGTTAGTTTCAGTGAAACATGTAGGTGAACCTGTATTTAAAATACATAAGTTATAGAAGTCTATAATTTCATTTGGTTCCTCTCCAAAGCTATTGCTAACCAAGCTACCCCATGACTGATGTTGAGAATTGAAATCATCTAATAATAAAAATGTCTTGGGTGAAGTAGAAATCATATTCCTAATATCTCTAAAAATAAAAATGTAGGATGGACAATATATACTACAGAAACTATACATATATTATTTACACTTACAGCAACAATAGACAGTATTAAACTGTAAAAGAAAATTTAAGAAAGAACAAAAATTCACTGGGCCCTTGTTCAGATTGCTCAGTAGATTTATTACTAGTGAGGGCACAACCATTTTCACTGCTAAAAGATGACATTGAGAACTCATTTCCAGCTGCATTATGTGAAGGTGAATGGGGTTTATGTGTGAGGAATATAGTTTATTTGTTTGACCAGAATTAATAGGAGGAGAAGAAACTACATCAACAAAAGACTTAGACACTGCAGGATGTAGCTTACTAGCTTCCATATATGAAACACAATTCTGTGCCATATAGGCCTTAATTTTTATTTGTCTTACATATTCTGGGCATAACTTATTATATGCAAAATGCAAAGCATAAGCAAATAGAGGCACATTCCTTTAATACATTACATGACTCTCTAGAATGATCTTGACCACACTTAAAACAATGGGGCATTGCAGTTTAGTATGTCCAAAACGACAACAGTTGTAGCATTGGATAGTTGGATATATGTACAGGTCAACATTAAGTGAACTGTAGCAGCAAAACATGCGTTTTGGTAATATTTGTCCATCAAATGTTACAACTATTGTTTGTGACGGCTTCCATGTTGGGGGTACCCCAACAAAAGTTTTAAAATTGAGTCGTCTCACTCAATTTTAAAACTTTTTTGTATAAACTCATTGTATATTGTGTATATAAAGATATAGAGTTTATATACACAATATACAATATGATATACTCAACCACTTTATCACTTGGTAATTTAACTTAAAATAGTAAAAGATAATGATAATGTTACAACTAAAAGATCAATTAGACTATAACTGCAGGAATCATCCCTCACACTTCTTCAGAATATGTCAGCGAAGGTAAAATCTGTTTGAATAAAAGAACTTATGTTCTTGTTTAATTGCAATATGTTCACCGTCTCGTTCGTGCCCACTTATTTTTTGGTCGTGATCACAATGAAATACCTCATATCGTTAGTCAATCAGTTCCCTATAATAAATGTCATTATTTGGTCAAGTCTCTGTAATACAAACAATGTCATAATCGCAACATAAGGAAGGTACTCCTCAGTACCCAAAGTTTGAGTTTTAATCGTATCGAGACGTTCGCTATCCCGAACATAATTCCACCAACATAATTAATAACTTGTAAGCTTATAGTTTTAATATTTATTTATTTATTTTAAGGGCAGTCAACAAAAACACATACTAACAAAAATATTAAACAGTAGCGTAGACATTAAATTAAGTATAGTTTTTAATTACAGACAGCCACGGCATGCGATAATATAATTTATATCTTATAGTTTTTTACAATAATTATTAAACAATCGCTACGAGAAAAAACTAATAAAATCCCTAAAATTTTAATCTTTAACCTGAGCTTTGGGGCGGTCCTCACTTAGAATTAATCATCTAAATGGATTCTGAAAATTTCGGTTAGCGAGGAAAAAATTTATTTTCTCCTAATTAAATGTTATTTGATAATAATGAGCCGTACCATTATCCTGCTTATCATCAGGTAAACCTGATAATCGTACGGCATTATCACAAGCATAAAACGAATTAGGATTATTTTCTCCAAAATGTTAGAAAATACCGTTAAATATTTATCTAATTGACAAGTCAATGTAACGATATACTTCGGTAACCATAACAACAACCGGTACCGTCAAGGAGAGTATCTACAACAGCCTGATGATAATTTGAATTTTTTTTTATTATTGAGATAAAGAATTATCTGACTGAAATGCAAAGGGCTTAAAGACTGAAAATGGTGATCATCATACGAGATGTACTGTCCAGAATTGATCTTTTAGTTGTAACATTATCATTGTTACATTATCATTTCATCAGAGCACAAAATGCCTTTAGGTTTTTTTGTTGACATGTTTTTGCAACTAAAATTGTCAACTCTCCATTCTTTAATTATTATTTTTTATTTATTGGCTTTAACAAAATAACAAAATCTTATACTAATGACCAGTACCTCCTTTTTTAATTTATTAGCCTGTGTCAGGAGGCACTACTCTTCCTTAAAAAAGATAATTACAGCTTAATTAATTAAAACTAGAACGTGTCTAAATGTGCCTAAATCAGTAAGTAACACTGTGTGTGTGTTAATACTTTGTCACCTTATATTAATATGAATGTTATGGTTCACTTCTTGTTTTAAACAGAAATTGTCATATTTTAGAAAATTAAATAGTGTATATTTAAAACAATATAAAATACATATGTATATTTATATATGGAAATATCTGTGGTGAAATAATTAGTGCAATTTATTGTCGTTGTGGATTTTGACTAGAGAGGGGTATTTCCTGAGGTACCTGCCGGTACTTCTGGCCAGAGTTCCGAGCATGATTCTCTCGTTCTCGTACCATTAACTGCTTGTGGCGGCTGTGAACCACTATTATGCAGTAGACGGAGGTAACTGGAAAAACAACATTTACATAAATGGTCATAATTTTAATACAATTATGTAGTATGATGTTCAAACATTATTTTTGTATTTTTATGATCAAATTATTGGCTTTGATACGAAAAAACAGCTATGGAAAGAATTGCGCGCGTGCGACGTTTTTAATACATTTACGAAATAAAATAAAACAACAAAAGGAAATCAATGAAAAACAGTTTAATCCATGGACAACTAATAATGGATATGACAGTTTGAACAATCATTGAGAGTTATAATAAACGTTTTGAAGGGAGAGTTTAAGGTTTGATTTAGACTATTTAAAATTTAATTCATGTATGTAAGCATTAACGATGTAAAATAGTCATTTCATATAAAAAAAATAAAAGAACTTTTGGATTTAAAATCTCGTTCATATGCATTTGGATATTATATGCAGGAGGAAAACAAAACGCACTAGTGCGGCAAACAATAACTTTCCACACGCTACACACACATGGAAAAGTCTCCTTTTTCGAAAATGTATCAAAATATCTATACGCAGACGATTTGCAGCTCTATGGACATTCCCTGTTTCAGACCTCAATGTTAATATAGCATCGTTGAACATGGATCTTAAGCGCATAAGTTTTTGGGATAAAAGTCATGGTTCACTCATTAACCCTTCTAAGTCGCAAGCTATTATTATAGGTGGCCGAGCTATTCATAATTCCATAGATTTTCCTACCCTTCCCCGTTTAACTTTCAAAACTGCTTCGATACCATATTGCGACACCGTTAAGAATTTAGGTGTCCTATTTGACGGTAGTCGCATATTGGTGAAGAAAGCAGAAAGGTAAATTTCCTTCCATTCCTTAAAATGTCTCCAAACCTATTTACCTTTACCTACAAAATCCTACCTTGCTTATGCCAATGCCTACTATCATCGAGATAGTACTACTGAAGAGATACCAAACAAATTTGAGCGTTTACAAAACCTTTGTAATAGATTCATTTTTGGTCTTAGAAAAATTGGTCACGTGTCTGATTTTCGAAGGAAACTGATTTGGCTTCCCGTTAGAGAACGCAAAAACACTCATATTCTTTGTCTCCTCTTCAATATTGGTACACGCCCCACTACATTTTGTTGTCACTTTTCCCATATATAGGTCTGCTGGAAGACATTTCTTATAGAAATAAGCAGTAAATTTTGTATAACTCTCTGATATTCTGTTGTGTCCTTTTAATTGTTTTTGTGTGTACGTAAATTGTTAAATAAATAAAATATATCAAAAGCAACACTACTTTTACACAATACTTTGCTAAGTGTTTTCCTACAGGATCATAAGTGTTGATTTCTAACATGAAAGGTTTTTTGAGAATAAGCTCATTGGGATACCTACGTTTGGTGTATTAATACTATTTCATGTTTTGAACTTTACGAGTAGTACCACCATCTTGATATGAAGATGACGGGACATTAAATTATAAATGCATATAAATTATTTAAATATTTATAGATACGTGAAACCTCCATATTAAATAAAGATTTTATCTATCTATATATATTATCTATATACTACAACCCGGGTCCCGTCCGCTGCATGATTCGCATATGGACGCCTACTGCTTACCATTAGACGGTCGGTATCGAGTGATTTGCTGTGCTTTTTATTTAAAAAAAATAGTTCGGTGATACTCACTTGTTCTGGTCATGAAAACGCAAATCGCAATAATTTCTAAAACTAGCGTCTCCCCGGAGTCCTGTAGGATGAGGCTAATCCCCGTCAGGCAGATCACGAAATAGACCGCTGTGATGATTCCAGTCACGATGGTCCATGGCAACGTAAGCGATGGCAGCTTCTGAAATTAAAAACAAACATAATCTAAGTAATAGTTACCGCTTCATTCTTTTACATTTAAAATGTTGACTTTATTAAAAATCTTTATCTAAATAAATTAATTGTAACTAACTCATTGGGATTGTTAAACTAAAAACAGCTTGACGGAGTTGATCTTTTCTTATTGTTTTGTTCGCTATATATAAACTATCCTTTAGTATAACTAGAATTTGCTAAAATTACGAGTAGGTACGTGTGTATACACTAACACACATACACCCACACATTAAAGAGAACATTCTCTCTCTCTTTTTAGTTATATTGCTAGAATTATCATTTATTTAAGGATATATTTTGAGCCTTTTTAAAAAACAAAATGTGTTTTTTAATTAGCTTATGTCTAGGTAATTCTATTATATTCTGTATGTATAAAAAATGCTGTAGAAACAATCTTTGATTTTATAAATAAATATATTTATTTTTGTTAAAGAAGTATTTTTTTTATCTAATCAACTGTGCAATTTATTTTATAAAGTAGAGACGGACTGAAATCAAAGTAATATTTAATCTTATAAAAATGTGAATTACACTGATTTGCATAAAAGAAAATGACATCGTGATTTACAAGTGTGCCACTCAGGCCATTAGATGTAAAATTATAATCTAGGATTTATAATAATTTGTAAGCGACTGCATACATTATAATTTGATATAAAATAAAAAAGTATCCATTATGCTCTTAATGATGCCTAATGAGCTAGATTGTGAGATTTTTTTTATGAATTAAATTTTACCTTAACAGCGGCCACCACGAGCAGTATAGAGACGAGCATATGTATACCACTGACGGCGGCTGCTACGGAGTAGAAGGTGTACTTATGTATGGACACATGGCCCCCAGACTCGCCCATCGGACTCAGGCTCACCAGCAAGCAGTACCCGATCAGCTCGAGGAGAGCCCATACCTGTAAACATGAAGCATAAAGGAAGTTATCATCATTGTTACTGTTACTTTTACATTTAACTGATTTTTTATTTGTTTTAAGCCTTCTAAAACAGCAATAGATAGGATAGTCAATCTCCATTGAAGTTACGTGATAAGCCGGCAGGTGTATCTGTCAGTGTTAAAGTCAAACTGTTCAGTACGACATAAGAATGAATGAAGACATGAATCTTTATTCATTCTTATGTCGTACTGAACAGTTTGCGAGACACTTCTCCCGCGTTTACTTAAGTTGTGTTAATTAAGTTGTGTTAACTTCCTGCGTAGGTTTTCCCTATCGAGTGCAGCATGGAGTTCTTCAAAAAGGGTATAAAATAATATTTACAGGGCCTTATGCTTGATTTCTAAAAGTTACGTGTGACATGGTGGTCTTGATTGAATAAACTGGACAGGTACCGCTGGGAGTGAAAGAGTCGAGTAGTCCATCCATTATCAATGGAGTACATCAATGGATGGACTACTTAGGTCCTTAGTCTTAGATCACCTCACCTATAGACAGTATATGTCGTGTTATACGTTTCTAGTATTAAAAATTACGGTAAGAGAATATAATTTTATTAAACCGCTGCTTGATTGCTTACTTTAAGCTGATACCAAGAGATCGTAGACATTCCTTAGACTTGGTTTAATACCGTTAGTGAGTTTGGCATCGCCTGCAAGTCTTCATAGTGCGACTTTCATTTGGGACAATAGGACAAGGCTGGTAACAGTATTCGACCTGAAGAGTAGATGGCAAATACACAGAGCTTGTTAAATGCTAAGCGAATGCGAAACCAAATGTCACGAAACCACCTCCAAGGATACTGAATTTGTAGAGATGGATAAAGTTGTGTTGAGGAAATGTGAAGCCTCAGCAAAGCAACGTGCTCTTTAGGGATTTTTGTCATCATCATCGTCATCATAAACCTGAAACGAATGGAACCAACCTTTACCTATTTTGTAAAGAAATTAGAAGCTCTAAATAATATAATTTGATTGACCAGTCTGGAATCAAAGGTGCAGAAAGTCGCTTAGCCCCAGCTAGATCATCCAAGAGGATTTCTGTGTATTCATGTGAGGTCACACGATTAATAAATACTGAGTGGTAACGTAAATATACCACAAGGTTCTTACAATCATTCAAGACTAATGATATTAAATATTAGAGTCAAGATACATTAAGATAACTACTTCAAAACGTCTATAAATAACATCTGATGGTTAAAAAATTGGCCCTGAGACCAGTTCATTAAACAAAAAATCTCAAAAACAATAAAAATTTAAAACCGCCGCTTGAGAAATTTAGAGCCGTTACTGAAAAGAGCCAGCAAGAAAATATCCTAGGTAGATACTTGTATACTAAATACGTCTCTTCAAAGAGGCATTCCTTCATAGAACAAGTACTTACAAAGGAGCTACGAAGATTCTCTACTATTCGTACATTTTACTAGACATAAACATATATTTTCAACAGTACTAAATACTAATTTTTAAGTAACCGTACTAAACTTTATATTTAAGAAGCCCCCAATTTAAAAAAGATTATATTTGCAGTGAAGTAAAGTTATTGTTGATCGATTACTTTGTTTTGTGAATAATTCTAGCCAGCAGAAAGATACGACTGAGGTATGTAAAAAGTCACCTTTGATAACATACAATACTTACTGTGTACAGACATCCAATAATCAATGTGCCCGTGTGCAAGTCAAAACCACAACATGTATTCACCATAGGTACACTCATTTTAGCAATTATCAGGTTTCACATCGCGTAAAATTTATCATTTTAAATAACGTTTGGTTCTAGGATTCTTATATTCTTACGTCTAGGCGCACGCGTCGGAGCGACAAGAACACTCATCACAAATGTGTACCGTTCGATTAGCAGCGGCCATGATTTTGCGAGATAAGACTTTATCTATCGTTAAATGACATTTAGGTCTTTTTTTACAGTTCTGGCGTTTTAACAAAATATTTGAGGATTTTTTAAGAGTTCATGGGCGAACTTGAGTTTTTTAGGTTTCTGAAACGGTAACGTCATTTTTAATTTGGGCATTTTTAATAGATGCGAGCGAGAGGAATATTATTATAATTATTAATCTATAATGCTTGGGTTTATCACTGCTGATAAAAGGTAACTTGGAACCAGCACAAGGAAGGGAAACCTATTATTTATGTTGCAATAGTTTCTTGGATAAATGTTGCAAAACCGGACAAAATGGTTCAAAAACCAAAATTGTAGGGAAAATACTCAAGAAAAACTAAAAGATTAACTATAAAAAATTGGGTGACTGATGTGCTTATTCAAAACTGTTTGGGACTGGTTTCTTTATAAAAATCCTACGTTAAAAGTCAGGTCAACTATATCATTGGTGGGCGTGGACTAAATGAAAAGAAAATGGATTGTATGATAATGATTACGATGAAACAATAAGTAAATGTGAATGAAATCATAAAATGTTGTTAAATAAACGAACTTGCCCTACAAATGAATGAATTAAAATGAAACACTGAAAAATCACACGTAAGCCACTAATCAACGCTGAATGATATATTCCATATATTGCACGATTTAACGAACCTTTTTGTCATGAAACTACACTAATTTCATGACAAAAACAACACTACAACTAACAATAACTTATACAGCACGAAATCGCTTCCCGCCATTACGCGCCAAAAACAGAGATAGAAAGAGTATGGAAAATGTTTCCCTGTTTCTTATCAACATTGGCATCACAGATTAATTGTGAGAATGATAACAAAAAGTATTTAATCGCCGGCTTCCAGTCAGTATTTAACTTGCTTCATAGCAGAGTGCTCTACTAAATATCAGGACAAAATTAGAAATTATTATTCAAAGTTTGTAATGTGTTCAAGAGCGTCGAGTTGTTTTTATTTCATTAAACTAAGCACTGCCACGAAATGTATTGGCATATTTTACACTGTAAGTATGTTTTTTTAACTTTAAATGACTCCGGGTTAAAAAAACCTTAAAAGAATATTTAATTTCCCCTTTTTTCACTGTTCTTATAACTTTTACGGCTCAATAAGTAAAAAAAAATTTAAAGAAAAAAAATTTCCTCATTGGGCTAGCATAGTGGTATTATGGATCAAATTCCTCATGTGTTTCTCTCATGTAGGAAGGTCTGTGTCTTGTAGTGGAACGTATATAGACGATGACGCTGATGATATAGCATTGCGAGCATTGTATTCAGGATCACTTTAAAAGAACTACACATGCTCGTTGCATAGTTACTCAGAATTCTTTTTAATTTTTTTTCTTTAACCAATGAAAAAATCGTTCGCTTGGATAATTCAATATTATTCATGTAAATGAAGTATGTACTCTACAAGAAAATAACAAATATTGATTATATAGAAGGAAGTTATTATAGTGCGGACAGTACATTCAAGAAAAAATATTGTCATATTTTGAATATAATCTTGAAGTCATCAATACATGTATCTGTCTCCCGGTACACGGTCATACAATATAATAAAACTCACTGTAATCAATTTAAACTATGTATTTTCTCTAGGCCGCCTTCTTACAACTAAACCATACACTCCTCACTATTTTACCGTTCTTTTAACATCTTAAAAATTGCGAGCCCGAAGCGGCCGTGAGCAGAGCTTCTTGCAAGGAGGAAACAATACTCGGAAGTCAGAAACTGTTATTTAGCTATCTATTTAAATCAGTTCTTCAACTATAATCCTCAGATAATATCAGTGGCTTTGCTGGTGCTATACAGCGTTCCGCTGATCGCACTGCAGACCCTGCCGAAGGATAGGGCGGTGTTCTACTCCGGCTTAGTCATCAGCAATTTGGCACTCCTCGTGACGAGTTTCCTGCTACTACACGCGGCATTTGGGGTAACTGTTTTTGTAAGAAGTACTTCACACTACAAAGGATTATCAATAAACATTTCCGTACTTACCGTTTTAGTTATATGAATAATAAAATTTTTATTGCAGCTAAAAAAACAATTAGATATTTTAAAAACGTTCGAGTACGATCCAATGAAAACATTTTGTGTTCCTTTGAAAAAATATTCCATTAATTGTAAAAATATTTCCCAATGTTCAGGAGGGTCAACCAAAATTGATGTGGCCCTGGTTAATAACAGCATGGAGCACCAGCTTGCTCCTGGGCCTCGTGGGTATCGCCGGCATAGTCGTAGTATCCTTTCAAGCCTTTTGGGACTTACACAGCGCGACCAATGAGATCTCTGTCATCTTGGCTTACTTATTGCACTCTGGTAAGTTTTATAAATATCGGATCTTACATACTTTCTACTTGAGATAAGAAATAATTTTATTAACAATTAATTTATATTAATTCTAATTCTTCTTAAGACTAAAGATACCTTCTAATCAAAGCGAAAAAATGTAATGACATATCATAGCAGTTACATGGTTTATGGAATAATAACCTTGAATATTCGTTTTTTAATAGACTACATACGTGGTTTTAAGATTCGTTAGAATTTATAAAGATATTCTTGGCACTTTCAGTCATGCTGTGCTTCTGCGGATGGGTGGTCAATAGTCACCGCCTAGAGTTGCAGTACCACGACCATAGCGTCGTGGAAGCGTCCGCTAGTCTCATGAACTCAGTGAACAGTAGGACCCCGTTTTATATAGCCTGAGAAGATCCGACGTTAATTTTCAATTCTATCTAGGAGAAACCTATTCAATAAAATGATGTAATTGCAACGATGTAAGAAAATATTTCAAATTTAAGACGTACGGCGAAGAAACGAGTTTCCTATTACCCGGTATTTTTTGTAGTAGTGGAATTGAGCAATATAAAGACAGCGCACATGCTTCTGAGTTGGAAGGCGGAAGGGAAAAATAAGGTTGAAGAGCTCTTCAGAGCATCTATGGTCCAATTTTGTTACGGGATATTTATAATTGTAGAATCCTCATCAAAAGAACAATCAATACTGAAAAGTGTTACAAAATAAAGTATTTATAATAAGATGTTTATTATTTACTAATTCATAAGAATAAAATCACCCTATGTCCATGTTTACTATGTCACAGAATGAGTTGAAAAATAGGCTGGCAGTTCTCACGAGGGATATACACAACACAGAAATATGTTGAATTAATAATTTTACTTTTTGAAGGCTGCTTTAAAAAATATTCTACAAAAAAGTAACAGGCCAGTGTGTCTGCGCGTGTTGGTGAGAGCGTGTGCTCGTGTGCTTGTATGAATGTACTGCAAAAGTATACGAACCATTATCATGATATCGCAATACAATACAACAAAACCAATTTTCATATCTGTTCAATATAAATTATCTTCGTGTGAACAGTACTACTTCATTCTTTGCGACATACAAGACAAAATTAGTCACTTCCGCAAACGTTCCTTGTTTTGTTGGTCCTGTTGCGTAACACTGCGCATCACGCGTGCGCATACACCGCACGGAGGATCAATTATACAGGCACGTAGCGCGCGACAAAGACAATGGACGAAAATAAACAAGTACACTCTATTACATGTTTTCAACGCAAGACAGACTTGTCCGTAGATGAAATAATTAATGGATTTACAGTTTTATACTCTCTCAATGCATATATATGCCCAAAAATAATCATTGATTATTCTCAGTATTAATTAATCAGTCTAACTGAGTCGAGGATCCAGGATATGTTAAATTATAAATATGTAAGGCTGATATATTATTATCAACTATTATTATTTTATTTCGATCGATAGAGGTAATTACAATACACGTAAGGAGGCATGACACGCACCGTGGCACGCAAGGTGTGGTTTAAGCTCCAGATATTGTCAGACATGCCGTTCTCTGGACATTGGGGCATGTTACTACTTGACTCTTGGCCACTATACTACACTACCGCATGTAATGATTAGAACTACCATCATCATATACAGCCATTTCAGGATCTTTGGTTTTAGTCCCCACGTCTTCCCATAAGTAGATCTGCATATCGCAAAAACTCTAAGAGCTTTCGATATTTCCATGTAAGCTCCTTATCTATAAGTAAATTAATAAAATATTTAAAAGTAATTCCTATATATTTTTCTTCCGTGGACGTCTGGGTACCCGCCTTTTCGGACGGTACACCCTTTATGTTGGTCTTAGTTGTCAAGTCCATACTAAGCCAAATGAAGTTTCGTCCCAATGTCTCCCCACCCACCACGGAGTGTCATTTGACAGCGCTCACTGCACTTAGGACTAACTTCGGGATATAGTTCTCCCCCAGTCTACCAGACTGCACGACATTAAGATCTCACCGCCAACTACGCGGTGAGTCCGAACATCGCCGCCTGTAGATTATCCAATGGGTGAACTTGCCCGGGACCGTCTTACCGGGCCCACAGCCGATTGGCGGAGACTGGCTATTTCTCCGTCTCTCGTTTTGGCAGAAATCAGGGCCAAAGTTCCGTATTGGCCAAGAGAGACAACACAACCAGACACAGTCACCAGGATTCCTTCATCCTCCCATACGGGTCACCGCGCACGGCACAAACATGCAGGTGAGCATTCTATCACTACCATAGCGACATGCTCACACCATCCATGCAGCGGATTGAGATTGGGATCAAGGAAATGTGATGAAGGGGAGGTGTGATTTTATTCAGAATGGGGAATGGAATGTAGGAGGTTGGGAGAGAATTCAGGGTAAAGGGAGTGGACTATGGGAACATACCTGTTGACGGTGAGTTGACCAGCAGGAGACGTTTAGCTTTTAAGTCTCTTTAGGTCTCCGATATATAAGTACGTTCTTCTCAGAGTATTGACACAATGAGTTCCGCTTAGATATTTTAGATGCATTTTTGCCGAGCAAAGTGTACCTTGCGGAAAATTGTCGTTTTCACCGTGTTCACGACGCTCAAGTAATATGTTATAAATAAAGCACATGCGAATGTGCTCTTAGTCGCGCGGGGAGCATGTGCCACTTGGATAACTATGGTGAGTTCATTACATTATAATATGGCATTTACATAATTGATAAAAAAATAGGACGTATTCACTCATTTTTAAAATTTTAGAAAAGATTAAATAGACGTACATACTAACAGTCATGTTTCGTGAATCTTATACTCATCGTATAAATCTGTCCTTACCAGAACTCGAAACCGGGACCTCTGATTTGTGAAACATGGTTTAATCCTGATCAATAAACTAGAGATGGCCAGATCACTACGGCACGATACGATTTCCTGCTGTAGGTTTCGTAGCTTTGAATTTGAATTGGAAATAAACGATCGATGTTAAATTACGTCTTGATTCTTTACGCATCTACAATGAAGATATTACTTCACATATAAGGTGCATTTTCAAAGCAAGACACATGTCAATGTCTTCCATCCCCTATAAACCTTCAGACTCTTCATCGTCGTCCCGTGGGATCGTGTCGTCTTTACACTGAAACAGAAAATTGCGATAAAATTGGTTATGAGATCGAGACTCCGGTTATTCTTCTACTTATAGGAATATTCTATTACTTATACGAAACTACTATACTACTTAAACTAAACAGAAGGAAAAATTGAAGAGAATCCTTTACGTTCCCTCTATTATGGTTGAATGAAGCGGTGTCTGATTCATGCGTCATACCTGTGAACAGGTGCCTCTAACGGGTTTGGGTCCACTCATGTTCTCTTTATGTTTTCTTCAATAAAAATATTTCGTCCTATTTTTAAACATCACATTTTAACTATATAGACTGCTGTATGGCACAGTAACAAATAAAATAAATCTATAAAATTGTCCGTCTTTATAATAGTTTGATGTTAAGTAATTGATCGCTAAGTAAAGAATAATTTGCTGGAAGTTTTTGAATTTTATATGTTAACGATTATTATAATATTAAGCTAATAACTCAATACTAATTAAAATATTCAGTATTTTAATTATATTCTTCAATCTTAACTTTCATAAGAGTATGTAATGTACCTAGACTTTGATTTTGACTTTGACTAGCATCAGTAACTTAATTATGTCGACTTACAATGAAAATTAGTAAACTTAATCGAATTATTTCAGTAAATAATTTTCATAGAATGGCGGTGGCGTGTAAAAGAATAATGATTGATCACCAATGACATAAGGGCAATTCCTGATGCCGCCGCGACAGTGATGTAACGATGGGCGACGTTCCCACGGCTGACTCGTGCCGACTTTCTCGAATTTGTGTTTTAGTGTTGTTTTTCTACTAGACATGCATATCGATGATTTTAACGAGAGACTAGTTATCGTTATTGATTCATCGACAACCTTTATACGTCCCACTTCTGGGCACAGGCTTGACAGGCACAACTTGAGCACCTCCATGTGTTCCGTTGGATTCCGGGTTGTTGGGTAAAAGCGGTTGCGATAACAACTGAGACTAATGGCTTATTAGTCTAAATAATTATGAGTGACCCATCCAAAAACGAGTTATCAAAAAAGCATTATTGCAAAATAATGCCAAACTAAATGATAAGTATGCGGAAAGTATGATTTAATTGGCGTTTTGATATAGATATATCGAAATATATTTCAAAACGCTGCATTACGTTTTGTAAAACCTAACTAGATATTTTTTTTTATTAATTAAACTAGATTTTATTGCTTGCAATCGATCTGAGTTTTTTGCGGTGTTTTTATGTTATTTACAATAAAACAACATATAGCATAGCTAAATTGCTTTTACTACTACTACTGTTATAATACTTATAATGTAATACATTTTTAATTCGTCCACAAATTAAATTAAAGTCCGTGCTACTCTTGAATTACAACCCGACCAAAATATGACACATCATTGATAACGTTATTCGACGTTTCTGAAATGGTGGCTATCCTTTTCGTATTTCAGTAAAATGAAATAAAGTCAAATAACTTAATTTTAGTTTTAATTTATTAATTTGGCATTAGGGTCAACTATATTTTCGTCGATAGTTTGAATGTTACAGCACTATCATAGTCGCCGAAACCGCAACTGTGGAATCTGTGTCACTAGCTGGTGTGTGGCTCTGTGACATAACATCTTTTTGTTAACGTCTGTCTGATGGAAGCTTGCGGTACCATTTCATTGATTATATTAACAGGTGTTAAGATGACGACGGGGTGAACCTTGACGGCTTCAATTTATACTTTATTAAATGTTAAAAGGATAAATACTTTTTCCGCCATTTAATAGGGCCATTTAGTATGAGAAATACTTATAAAAATAACCTGTTCATAGTAGAGAAATATTCACCAATCAAAGTGCAAGTTACATATAATACAAATAATCTAAAATATGAAATGATAAAGTAGTTAATTATACATCTGACACACGAACATGACGTCATTTTATTTTTAAGTTTTTATACATTGCATGCAGTGAAAGAGTTAATATTAAGATTATAAACCATAAATCATTTGAAACTCAAATATAACTGCTAAATGTAAAAATATATCTAGTTCAGTGACAACAACGCTTAAAATTGCATAGACTTGGCCCTTAATGATGCATTTTGTTCATATTTAAAACGTACGCTTTTTCGTTCATATGAATGCATTTTGACGGGGTTTGTGGGACTCCGGGTAAAGGCGTTCTTCAGTACCCTCTAAACATAATACCACAATATGGCGTATGTTAGCGATGACCTGGGCTCGCTCGAGAATATTGCACCGGGTCGTCTCCTGCACTTTACTAAGTGCAATATCCACGACAGAGAATAAAAACTATTTTCACAGTTTCAAAGGAATTACTTGTCGCGGCAGATTGGGTCGACAGTACATTCAGTAAGGTCGACTGTACCTACTAATAGTTATAGAATATAATAAATGAATTATATCACTTATATTGTACACCTAAGTCTGTTTTTACACGGTAGATTGGTTCCAGAAGAAGCCGTGTAAAAAAAGACATTGATCTTATACAAAAATGGGTGATTTGTTCCTAATCTCTAAAACCTATTAAAATTAGAGAAAAACAAGAATTTTTAAGAACAAGAATTCATGTTTATTTTATTAAATCAAATATATAATGCTTATTTTCACAAGCATAGTAATTAATGATAAAAAAGATATGCACTCTAATCTTAAAAGTAATATAAATTAAATGTATGGCAAGTTCAGGAACTAAAAAACTATGTTGTGAACGAAAAGAATAGGTTATTCAATTTTTAAGGTAAAAAATAAAATAAAATAGAATAAGTGATAATCATAAATACAACAACATAAATTTAATTGCTGTCGTCATCAGTTACATATTCAATTTTCAAACCGTGTTATATCAAAACCGTGTACAAAAAGACCGTGTAAAAACAGACTTAGGTGTATTATCATGTACGTTTATCCCTGACCCGTTCAATGCGGTATTTAAATTACTTTCGTTAAGAGATTGTTGAGTTCGTATGGAAGGTATTGAAAATGTCAGTTGTATTAATGATTTATTTTCCTCAAGAGCTATATATACAAATTTAAATAGCAACCCAGAATGGCAAGAAAGACAATTCCAAGCCTTTATTCCCAAAAACGGTATGTGTGCAATAAAACTCATCATCAAATCATAGATAAGTACATTATTTAAATCACGCCACGGGTCGCACCACTGATAAAGATTGTTTTATTCACAGAGTCGCACCACTGATAAACCTTTTTTAAGATAACTTTAAAACCACCCTGGTTTCTTTTATTATGTCACATCTTTTTGGCTTGTCGAAGTTTACATTGTGATCTCTACGCTAGGAATTTCATTCTTTATTTTTAGAAAAGATCAATATGTGACTTAACACCATTTAAATATTATTAAGTTCTGGAACTTATAAATATCTATTTTAGTGTGATTTTGTTTGACCATGTCATGCGCTATAAAATTTAACGTCGATCTGAGTATACCACGCGTGGATGTGAAACTAAAACGCTATTGTGTCTGCCGAGCAAATGGTTCTATTCCGTTATAAAGAGTTCTAGATATCTTAATTAAAGTCGAATCATAAATATATGATGTTAAAAGTAACTAAATTGTATTTTATGACCACGTGTTCGTGGGATGTGGCGTAAGGCTCGTCCACATAACGGGGATGAGGAACGTAAACTAAACGGAATAAAAATATTAAAGAGCCAACTGAGTTTTTTGGCTTTACTTTGGCTTTTACCAAATTTTCATCACGGTCCATCCTGTATGTCATTTTCGCGCTTAAATCGTTTCGGATGAATTTGATATGGAGATAGAGAGGAATATCTTGGTACTCTCATAAACGTTGACGTAAAGCTAGTAAATAAATTAGAAATAGCTCGTATTCTTTATTTATTCGAAAACCTATCACTACAGGGATTTGACCCGGCTCCTATGGTATTGTAGACACTCACTCCACTTTATCAAAATTAAGGAACAACTTATTTTCTGCAAGTAAATTTGTGTCTAACAAGAAATTATATTAGAAACAATAGATTTTCGAATATCAGCTGTCTCGGCGGGCTCATAAGGGACGGAAGGCTCAGAAAGGAGATAATGCTCGGAATAGTATGAAAGCACCTCCACCTGTTCCGCTCGTCTGTTGCATAAGAGTAGCGAACTCACTTTCACCAAATAGCGAGACGATCGCACAGACACCGCCCGGGGGCCGTCGACCACACGACACTACAATAGTTTAAATATTCTTATGTTGTTGTTTCTTTCAAAGATCAAAAAAGTATTGTATCATATCAAACAGCTACTGTATTACGTTTATATCATCATAAGTCATGACGTTATATTTTCTGCTTGTAATTCACATTCAATAAAAGTCATATCTTTACTTTCCTTTCATTCCTTCAATTAAAATATTACGGTTGTTGAACACTAGAATAGACATTCAAATCTAGCACTTTTCGTCATTCATTATGTACATACATATATAGGTTCTACAATATAAATTACACTATATTTAATGTATTAAGACATTAACACCCACCGTGTTAATATCAGCCTCGTGATGGGCCTCTAGTTTGAGAGAAATTTTCAACACTATTATCTGGTCGCTTTGGCGCTCAACCATATTTAAAAACCTATTAGGTATAATCTGTTATGTAAGTGGTTCCAAGATTAAGAGCATTATTGACTCAAATACCGGACCTGCAAAAGGTAATAAAATATTGTGCTGTCTTGGTCATCAAATGTAATGATACGCTGTTTAGAATACGAAATCGATACATCAAAGTAAAGGTTTTTTGGTAGATATTCAAACATAAGAAGCGATAATACAGTGAACTTTGGCCGGCCGTAATGTCACAACTTTCTCATAACCTCAACGATTATAGTCGGGAGTCGGAGTCACTTAGATCCCAGTGGGAGGTAGATGCAACTCGCACAAATCTGTAGCTTTGTAGAAAGTCGCAGATATGCCCAGAGATATAACAGTTATACATAAAAAGTAAGAGCTGGTAAAAGCCCGCAGTTAACTCAAATAACTGACAAGCGCAGTAATGAAATGTAACAATTATTTTCTTGCAGTTAACGTTGCACTTTTAGTTTCAAAGAGACTTACATAAATTATGGATAACATAATATTGCAATGTCATTACTAACGGGAAGGGAACATTATGACTGCTATTTTAATATTCATGCTTTCATATATAAAAGAGATTTACAAATCTCTAATTGATTTTAGCTAAGATGATAAATCTTAAACATTTTAGACAAGAATAGTAGGAACATCAACATTTTAGTTTTGTTTGTTGTATTTAAAAGGACGTTGTTGGCCGAAGTGGTTCGAACGCACCGGTTAAAGACAACTAAGCAACTTTCGCCATATTTACTCTCTGCATGGGACAATCAAAATATGTTTTATCAGTTCCTCCGAGCTTTGAAAGGCGTTAAATAGTTAGTCCTGGTTGTAAGGGCTACCGCTTTCAATAACAAAACCACAATGGGCCACCGTGGTGGAGTCTTTGCCCAAACTCCTTATGTGCTTCGCTCATGCAGGAAGTCCTATGCATAGCAATGGGGCATATATAGGCCGTTGATAATGATGATTAGTATTTGAAAGTAATTTACGATCAAAATAAAAAAATATTAATTTAAAGTATCACCTTCAATTTAACTGATGCAAGTGCAAGGTCCAAATAAACTTATACATTTTACAGATATTCCTCCTGAGTGGTATTCTCGTTATTCTTACCACGCACACTGCCAGTCACCGCGTCACTGAGAGCATTGAAGATGTTCCTCCTGAGGCGTTCTTTAACACCACAACTCTATATCCCGTGGCGAACAAAATAAGAATAGATTCTGAAGCAAATGAGACTGCAATTAAAAATGAGAAACAGAAAATAAGTTCAGATGAAACTGCCTGGAAGGTCGAAACTGCTTCAACCGAATCTAGCAATATACCAAATGATGTGAATACAACAGAAACATCTAAAGTTAATAAGACGGACACTTATAAAGAATTTAAGCCTAGTCCACATTTAGGATCATTATTGGAGGTTGAAGCAAATCCGACAAGACCCACCTTTCATAATATTCGGCCACTGAAGATACCGCCCAAGGGATTTATTAGGTATGTATGTGTTATATGTTCACTAAACTACGTGTTTTGAATAATCTTCGAAACATACGTAAGAAAAATATTTTGCTATTTCTTTATTTCTCTTATATGTTTATAAATGCCATTTAATCATTAAAAATAATTACAGAGTTTTATAAATAGTACGAAGCTAAAAAATTATTGACACAAAAAAATAGAATTCCAATACGAAACAACAAACTCATTAAAAATTACATAAATAAATCTGCCAACACGAGTGAAAGCATTCAAAGTCACATTCGCTGCATTAATATCCAATTTGTATACAATGACGATGATTCTATTAATTAAATATAAAAGTTAATATAATACTTACCACAAACTTTTTTATTGACCAGTTCATCAAATGACCAATTCGAGGCCAGTCTTTTCAATAAGGATGAAAGACATCTAAATGATTTCCCCTATAAGTTCGAGAGTGGCTTTCACACCAGGGCCAAGAATAGCTGGCGACCTTCTGACCTTCAATCCAAGCCCACCATGGAGGCTCCAGTGAGGGTACCCGCCGGAGGCCTCTACAAGTCGCCAGAAGCTTTCAAGGAGAAGCCAGCATGGAGTGATGACGAATATGGGTTGGACTTAAATGATTTGAAAGAAAATGGATTGGATGAAAAAAAAAGGTATGAGTATTTGTTCATTAGAAACGAAATGAGATGCATTCTTAAGATATTTCCCTTCTACTTTAATGTTCTCTGCCAGCCTGTGATATATATTAATGGCTATCTTAACATTATAAATCATTTTCAAACCATCGACTACTTTTTGGGTTCCCTAACTTAATTGGACCTATAAGGTCCTTCCCGTTGGTTAAGGGTGTTAAATGATGTCACAAATACGATACTATTGTGAATACGAAAATATTTAACATTTCATAAAGCACTCGCCAAAATGCGAAAGTAAGAGCCATGAATGAGGACCGCAGCAAAAATTTAATCGAAAGTAAACACATGAGTAATTACTGGTGGTCCTTTCACCGGCCCCAGAGACTCCGGACCGCCACCCGGTAGATTCACATGACACACACTTTCAAGTACATTCACGAACATTAGCGTTGGGTGGAGCGGGAGAAAACATCCTTCAAACAGTCGCGTTTGGCAAGTATGACCTTGTTCGTATGCAACACCAACCCCAATTAGAAGGAAAGAAATGTTATTTGATTGATATAAAACTTAATAAGAACAATACAAAAAGTAATACAGGAAAACATAGGTGCTGTCAAAAAGGATCCTGTCTCAGCAAAGTAACGTGTTACCTTATTCTTAAAATGGCAAAAAAGCGCTGCTTATGACAGGGTCCTGGTATAATTTTGATCTGATTTTTGTACCTATCTAGTGACTGGTTGCCATACAATGCCATAAAACAGATATTTTTGTATTCGGTTTGCTCAAACACTGTGATGTATCTATAACTGTAACGTAAATGTAAAATTATCTTATTTGTCATTCCAGGGTGAACCCATGGAGAAACCTTCTCCATTTGATGACAGCGTTCATACCAGTGGGGTTGATCATCTCAGCGCTCACCCCGAACGTTATCACCGTGCACAACATCGGCCCTGATCCCTCGTAAGAATTTTTAACTAGTACTAGATTAGTATTTCAAGAGTAGTGATGTAATGGAAGCCGGATGTCTTAAGTATGTATCTGGGCCAGGAGGCTAAGCGAGGGTAGACGAGGGTAGGCGACGACGTAACAAAAAAACTATGTCTCTTTTAATTATTTTTATTCTACTTATTAAAGTTCATTAACAGATTACAGTCATTCAAGTTTTTAAAATTAGGGTTAGTAGTTATTTTAAAAAAGTCAGTAATCATAAACAAATGTACATAACTCAACTATAATGTCGTTACAACGCGCATTTCTAAAATAATAAATTAAACAATCTCAATTGAAGCAGATTATAGTTTGACCTTGAGTTGGAGATTACTTTTTAAATTATTGCAATTTAACAAAAATATCCCCGTCCCTATTATTGTCCTTTGGAATTGATTTGGTCACAATGATGGGTTGTGGTTGTGCGTAAGGATATTACAAATCAGCCTTTTAATAAATTATAACAGTGACATCTATTATAGTGTCCGAATTAGTGAAATAATCCGATTCGCAGTTACGCGATTTATTAGCAAGTTTACTGGTACTCCTTGGGACCAATAGCCCTAAGAATTTGTCTCAACTGTCAGAACACAACAATGCTGTTAACATTTTTGTTAATGTTAACAATATGGTGATAGCTAGGCGAGGCGTACTTAGAAACATTTCTACCCCGGCTGGGAATTGAACTCCAGATCTCCAGACCTGGAGTAAATGGCCTAAGCCAATAAACCATAGAGTCGTTTATTGATATAAAACATTGTTCTAATAACAGCAAGTGCCCAGTAATCTAATTTAAACAAATTAGTAACGCAAATTAACAACACCACTCATACGAATAAAAAATCTTGACAACATTTTTTATCTTTAGTTAAGAGATATATATATAGAATACTTATCTCAACAATAAATCGACAAATATGATATAATGTTTATATCATTGATTGAGAATTTAATAATTCCTAGATCCAATAAAAATGTCTGAATTATTTTTTGTCTCCACTTAATGTTGCTATGTTGTTCACAATCGCTGTGTAACTCTAGAATGTCTAGAAATGTCTCGAAACAAAACATATCATCATTCTTCGATTAAAAATATGAATCACCTGTCTGATTGTGAGTGAAGTCTATTTTGTTGTTTGGAATTGTTGTAAGTATTTACATTTTTATTATTCTAGACCCTTCTAAGAAGCTGTTTTCAAATTATAAAGAACGTTTTAAAATCATTTTAAGGATAAGTAAAATGCAGTCTTCATAATTCACCTAACAATATTATTTGTAGCCTTTTGTGCTAAATTAAATGTTCATTTTAAAAGACTTATGTTGATGATATTCTATATCTATATAATCGTTTAATGGTTTCACTTTCGCGTTTGCAGAGCGATTTATTTAAAACTATTGTTGTCAAAGTTGATATTATACATATAATATTATCTCCATCAATGCTCTGTTTTTTTTTAATTTTAATATACGTACGTAACCTAAGTAAAAGAGAACATGGAGGGTTTATCACATAGATATATTTCTAAAGTATTTGTGATTGTAAAAAATAAAAGCTTCGTAGAGTATATTTATTTTAAAATTTAGTATTGGTGCAAAGTTCATTCAAGGCACAGTGAAGCAATGAGACTACTTACATTATATGTGCACTTTATCGTACTATTTATGCATGGATACATAAATAGTACGTTAAAGTGCACATATAACTACAATGATATCATAAGTTATGTTCACGCGCACGTACAATTTTATACGTGACGTCACTTCTAGGTTTTGTAGAGGGGTTGTGTGTGTGGAAGTTTATCCACATCGCTTTTACCTTTGTAAAATAAATAAGTAGATTCAATAGAAAAAAAAACTGCCATCGCGGAGTGGAATATTGAATTTAGTGTGATGTTACTAACTTTATTGTTTTCTACACTTCAAGTCCTTTCATCTGTTACTCAGATTACTCTTCGAGTGGTAGCCATATTGAAATTACTACAATATTGCAAATTGTACGGTTTCAACCGCTTTTATGGCTTAATGCCTGAGATACCCACTTCCGAACTGGAGATCCGGAGTTCAGTTTCCACTGAAGGAGGAATTTTCTGCCCGTAGTGGTTGATGGTAGGGCTTTTTCTATGTCTGCCTGGCTAGTTATTACCATGCAAGCTAACTCTGCCGCCATAACAATAATGTATAACAGCATTGTTATGTTCCGGCAATTCGAAAAAATATAGACAGTTCCTTTGTGATGGAGATGTCATTTCCATCTTCGACCTTATCTTTACTTACCATCATGTGCGATGAATTCCAAGAACTACTCCGATAAAAAATAAATAAGGAACTAAAGATGTATGCGAAATTCCAGTAAAAAATATTTGATTTATCTATTAATTATTTTGGTCGCTTTTACGGACAAGTTACATACGAACAGTGCTAGTTAAAGAAATACTTATTTTTATCTAACCCAATTAAGGTACAATTTATATATATTTACATGGTAATTCAAAAACTATTAACGGACGATTTCGCTTAGGATTTATTTCAGATGTGTATTCTAAAATTTATAGCCTCGTAAAAAAACGATTGAAACACAGCTTAACTTAAGCAGTTTACAGACAGACCCTCTCTTTCAAAAATTGAGTGTTTCGATTTGGACCAATATTTAATTGACTATTTACAACGCGCCATTGCTTTAACCTTTCCGCTTCTGGTACCAGGTATTGATACCGGATTACTGTTTCATGGAATTTAGCTACTGATACCTTCAAAACAATGATAAACTAAGATAGCGTTGTCTACTTTTACTAAGTAATTAGATCAATTCGTCTCTGTCCTTATATTTTACTAACTGAATAATAATTATTAAGTTGTTATTATTAAATCTTTAATACAGCGGCTTACAAGAGTTAGTTATGCTTTTGAAATGGCATATTTCCTAACATAAGGAGGACTTAAAATCTCCTGTCTCCAGAATGTCAATACACTTACAATATCAAATGTTTTCTATGCTACCTCTAGGATTGCCCAAGTAACTCTGGGTAATCTCCTTCAGCGCAAGCTCGGCCGTAAGGCTGGGCAGTCTGGGGGTGCCTGGTGAATTGTTTAGGCAGAACCCCCGCGAAAGGTAGCAGAGTTACCGGGGATTTTAGTCGGTATGTCCAGTGTTGCTTTTATCGGGCACTGGGTGGCGGATAGGAATTTACTATCAGTGCGTACGCGCAGGCGCCACGCCGCCGCCTGTGAATCATCGGATAAAATGAACGGCGAGTTCGAGCTTGTTATTGGTTAGTTGTTCGGCTTAATCGACGCATTAATTTGTTATAACAAGCCGCGTAACTTGATTATGGGCTTGATTAGATCAGCAGTGAATAGTGGTATCATAATCACGAATAATTAGGTGTCTTACATATACATAAATAAACTGTAATATTGGGTGTATTAATATCATGTAAGCTAACATGATATTGTTATTATTAATAGTCTGACACTGCACCGTATTCCATTTACTTACTTATTTCCTAATCGGTATTCAGTATGATGACCTGGCAGGAGTTCCAAGAAACCTTTTTTTCTCAAGGAGTAATCCGTTTACGGACCTACCCGCCTCTGGCTGAGCGGTGGGCGTGTGTGGGGCTCGCCCAGTGCCTGATAAAATCAGCCCTGGGAATACCCACTAAAACTCCCCGGTAACTGTACAGCCCTTCACGGGGGTGACCTGGGTTCTGCCGAAGTAATTCACCAGGCTGCCCCAGGCAGCACAGCCTTACTGCCGGGTTTATAGCCGAAGGAAATTGCCCAGTGTTACTTGGACAATCCCAGACGTGGCGACATGTGCGGTGGTGCGGGAATCACTCACCCAAGCGGCCACGCTTAGGCCATAGGAAGATAGGCGACCACTGCCCGCCTTCTCACGCCCACACGTCTACGCTGGAGAGGGGCAGCTCGAGGATTGTCCTCCCGCTCCCTCCTGCGAGAGAATAGTCTCACAGAAGGAGGCGACAGTCTCCCATATCTTCCCACTACCAACTATAGTTCTTACTATGGTTAGTAGTGAGAGAAAACCACCGCCGAGCGCCATACATAGCTTGTGGCGCTCGTGTCGCTTGGCCGGGCACTCCAAAAGGGTGGGCATACACCCTGCCGGCGCCTTATCACTCCAACAACACCGGACGGATAGCGTCGATCGTCCGATAGTCGACAGATGATAAATTATTATAAACGATATTTTAAATATGCGATTATCAGATGAACGCAAATACGATTGAAACTCGCACTAGAGATACTGAGCAAGCACGGAATCCGAATTGTGTAATTGTATTATAAGGATAAAAATGCAAGTTATTGCTAAAACTCAAAGTAATTTGTTTTGAGTACATATATGTACACTTATTGTATTCAATTTTGTCTTGAGGCAAGAATTAAAGAAGAATGGGCAAGAAACTTAGCAAATTTGTCCCTCTCTTTGCACGTCATTAAATGCTAATTGTTTGCTAATAAATTAGTACTAAAATGGTTTTTAATACCTTTAGATATGCCGTATTAAATATATCAATAAAATGACATTTATTCTCTAATACTGAAGTCATTCGAATGTATCTAATGTAACCATTAAAAAATGTGATTTGATATATGAGGAGATCCTCGTGCTTGGAAACTATACCTAAATAAGGTCGCCCTTTATACAAAATTAGTTGAATGTTTTTTGTGTATTTCTCTTCTTGAATTGGCTGATGTACATTAAAGATATATTCTATTCTAATTTTTTGTTAATTACGCAAAATGCAAAAGAAAGTTGCAAAATAATTTAAAATAAAACATTTTAAACACATAAAATTAATAATTGTGAATCGAACAATAAGACACAAATAACAAAACCAGTAAAAGTTATTAAAGAATGTGAATCAGGTATTTATTATTGTAATCTCACGCCATTCTGAATTCTCCGAACTTTTACAAAGTCATGGGAACACGTCACACTTGCAAATTTGAAAAGTTATAAAAAATCGATCATAACGCAAGTGAGTGGTGTGTAATTTGCGCGCAATAATGTTTAATAGCTCCGGAACCGTCCAGCGGGCCGCGTGGGGGCCGGAAGGACGCTAGTTACACAAGCAAGAAAGCAAGAAAGTGGGTAACGTTCGCCATTACCACGACAGGCTTTTGCCGGACGTGTGTGCGCGTGCGCGAGCGCTTATTGGGGTTTACGCGTGTTTATTACTTAACAAATATTACAATAATAAGGGATTTTTATTAGAACAAAAACATTAAATGAGCATATAAAATGATATTTCGTAACTATTATACGTTTACATTCCCCTTTAAAAAGACCGATATTAATTCGAACTTAACCCCATAGGTGTTAAGTTCGAATTAAATCAGGAGTTCAATCAAAATATTTGACATTGATACTGATTCTGAAGTATAGAATTCATCTCGTCGTAATATAATTGCGAAATGGAAGTCACGTGACATTTAGCAACGTATTGTATTTAATTGTAGGGTTTTAAGAAGTAGCTCCGCTTCACTTTTACTTTGATTTTTATTATATGATATAAAATTTAAAGTCAATTGGTACACATACCGTTTGATTAAAATTATTTGATACGTGTGTCACAGTCACATCTAAAATCATCCCCCAACGGAGTTAAATAGGGGTTCAAAAATCGTACACAGTGGTCCTGGCTCCTAAAAATATTTTTATATCACAAGTCTTACCTTTCTATTTCATATACTGAGTGAATTCACAAGTACGTACAGAACCTTTTTAAATTTTTAACGGGGTAGTTTTTGGTCTTCATTTCACTTTATTAGCAAGTGAAGATAATTCTGAAGATGGACGCGAACCACGCCCAGGTTCCTCAACCACAAACGAACTGGTTATCTCACCTCCAACGGTAGGAACATATTATTGTTATGACGGCAGATATTCGGAATTATTAAATGAAATCACCTTGTTCTGACTAACATTGACATTCAAGTGTCTTTTATTTTCTTTATGTCATACATCAAATATATTTCAAATAAAACTAAAAAGATAAATTGTGCCATGGTATTATACCGATGGTATACCAGTTTTGCACCATTTTCCAACAGCAGATTTAAGTAAGACGAGGGTGGTAGCCAGGCGGACTTCGAGAAACTTGCAGACAGTGCAGAAAGGATCTGAAATAGGTGTTCTTAGCTACTAGACCACAGAAGACTTTAACTTTTGACTTAAACATAGATTTAGAGTGTCGGTATTTAGAGATCAGGCGCATAATGTCTGTGTGTATCAGCCTCTATAGGAATGTGTAGGCAAGCGTTGTTACAAGCGTTTACAGGTACTAATGACGTATTACCATACGTGTATAGGATCAAGATAGAGCATTATGCTCATCAATAAAACTTACTCTTTGTACAGCACTACCAATAAAACAGCACTTTCTCAATCACTACAGGAACTGCAATGATCATCTGTGTTGTCTACGTATTGTCCTAGCTGAGCAATAAATTCTAGAAAAAACTACTATGCATTATACTTTTATTGATATAGATTATTTGTTGATTGGATGTCAAATATTCAATGCCGATGATAAGCGAAATAATTGTGCAATGCAATATCGGAATTTGTTTTATAATGTACGGGAAAGTTCGTAAGTTATTTAAAATTTTCATTGCGTAATTTGACTTTCCTAACATGTAGGTATACGTTGTACCTAGTGCTTTTCGCATATCTTGTTATGACAGTTGTAATATGTCTAAATTGCGTATAAAAAGGAACTAGGTAATTTAGCCCCCGTTTTTGATGGATTTTCATCTGCAGCCGAACTGAGCACAGGTCTTCCCACATGAAGAGTTTGGTCCATACACCACGCCGGCCCAATGCGGCTCAGTAAGCAATATGCCAACGAGCTCCAACAGTTTTTGTTTTTGACGGACTTTATCCACCTATAGTCACAAGTATTGGCTACTATTAATATCATATGGAGACGATATAAACACATTGGACAGCAAGTTTCAATAGAATGAATCATCCTATTAACAGACTGACCTTACAAATCCGCACTCCTGGATGTCACGTTAACGCGAAATGATTAAAAACGTCAGCAAATACTGAAATTAAAACATGCATTTACGTTTAGCGGCGTGCTAGATTTCTTGTTTCAAATAAAAACAAGAATAAGTTAATACCTATGTATATTGGTATTGGTACACACTCCTCTGCTCTGCGTTATCACTTTCCCTTTTTATGGGGTTTCTGGAAGAGGTCGCTAATAGAAATAAGCCGTACTTTTGAACAATTTTCAGTTATTTTGTTCTCCTTTTTAATTTCTGTGAACAATACACGCAATTGTGCAGCAACTCTGTTCTTGCACGATACTAATTGAAGATGTTAAAAATTTTAGTAGCAGAGTGACATAAATTCGGTGCATGTCGAACAGGACTCTACATCTATGTTATAACTTTTATGAAACATTACTAAAGTTGTCCAATAGCCCTTTATCGCAAATACAGGCGACGATCTGTCTGATGGGAGTATGGAATTGATTAACTGAACAGACTTCGTGTCGCCGCTCAACGTAACAGCAAGTAGGTGTTGCGCAACACGCCCGTCAAACGTGTATAAAGGGCCCCGGGCGGCCGCGGTGAAAGCCAAACATTGCATCTGGCTTGATTGATACTTTGGCCGAATATAATAGAAAAACTTTGGTTTTACAAAAGAATGCAATTAAGGCTAAGAGAATAAAGGTGTCTTTCCGCCATTAAGACACAAAGCCTGTGATAGTAAGGTAGACAGACGTGATACGATATGTTACATTATTCGGTATCATACAATGGATGGGTTCCCCTTCAAATACAACACCTGGGTTAGGGGAATATAAATACTACTATTATTATCGTACGGTTGATTTTAAAGATTCATATTCAAATTCTGAAGTCAGTCTACTCATCCAGGCTGTCCCCGAACCTCCCCCCGGATCACTCCTCAACGTTGTTGTCAAGAATTATTATAACGCTGATTACTGTATGCTTCCATCTCGACCATACAATCACTAGTTAATCCTATTCCTTCCAATTTAATAGGTATGAAGTTCCTTAGTGCTATGTTTATTTAGTAAATAAATTAATATATTTTACATTATTAATTCCAACAGTTTCCAATTCTAATTAAATCATAAGCTTTAAATTATGATTAGTTTCTTCTTTATCTACGAGTAGCGGTGACTTCTTTAACTTTACCTAGCTAAGGTGAATTTAAAACTGAAAGTAAATTTATTTATTTCTTTCATTCCCTGTTATGACGATCCAAAATAACTTAGTAATTGAGTCTATTTAAATGAAGATATTTTGACTTTGATATGTACATATAATAAACAAATGTAATTGCAAGGAGACTTTTAAAACTCCGTTAGATCATATGGCTATTGGATTATGTACGGTGTGGCTCAGTAGCCCTAGTGTAAGTTTCATTCGAATTGAGATGTTTCGATTATAGTAATGATTAGGGATGTTAGAGAGCTCCGTAACCGTAACCGAAACTATCGGATATCCGATATAAAATAATATCCATAACCGTAACCGAATCCGAAATAAAAGTTTCGGATAATATCGGATAGGGGCGGAGCATAATTGCGAAATATTATTGCACGAAAACTTTTTGTTAAGTACAATTTGCCTTTGCTAAATTTTGACAATTAAATATGTTTAATGTTATTGTAAATTGAAAGACGATGTATGATTCAGAGCAAGTGAAAATTAAGTAACTAATAATAATAAATAAAGAAAGCTGTGATAATATTAAACTTAAAATCTAGTAATAAATATGTGTAATGAGCATTCCAAATTTAATTCTAATTTTAATATTTTAAATGACTGATTTTTGTTCCTACCAAATAAAACCATTTTATTAGCTATTAAATTTAATACTTTTGAAATTCCTTAAAAATCTAATATCCGTAACCGAAATTATTCGAAACTAACGGATAATCCGAAATAATTTCATATCCGTATCCGTATCCATATCCGGTATAATAATCATTTCTATATCCGTATCCAAAATTTCATATCCATAACATCCCTAGTAATGATTACCAAGCAAATCCATATATGAATGTCCTTTTCAATGCTTCACAATCGAGGCACCGTTGTCGCATTCATACGATTTGACAACGGACGACAAATACTAACGAGACTGTTTGAATTTACACTAAGGGATACAGATAATTGATTTATCGCTGATTCCTGTTGATATAAGAATATTATTGACAAATCACATCTATTTGCCCTGACCCTAGTAATTTTGTTTTAGCTATCCTAAAAACCCATTCCGGAAGTCGGAAGATGTTGCAGACTTATCTCCAATCAGCGAGTCCTGTCGACGCCGGTTGCTGTGCGAGCTGCACTCTGATAAAAACTACAGTAAACTGTAAGATTACCTTACAATATGGACAAACAAAAAGATAGGAAGCTGTAATATTTACCTAAGAGACTCAGCTGCATAACACAACCGTCCCTGATAGTCTACCTAAAACAATTTTCAAATTTTAGATGCATTTTCTTTGGGACACCCATGCAGTTTATATTGAGATATTATGCTGGTCTTATACATAAAACTCATAGTTATATTCCACTACAAGAAGGTTCATGTCAAGAAATAAGTGAGCTTTAAGAACCCATTATTTATTAATAAAAATATAACGATACTACTTAGGAAGAAGCGATTGCGCAGATACAGTTTATGAAATAATCCCTTAGGAGTTATATAACACAGTTCCTTCAGTCTACAAATACAATCAGCTGGTTTAATCTTCAAATTTCATCAGCAATCTATCGTTTGACATTCAACAGATCGTTTCTATCGACGCCTAATAAACTAGTGTAACAATGAGAGCTACAGTGTTGGGACTCCTAAAATAAACGTACAGTTTTTTCTAATCTAAATATAATATAACATGATTATAATTAATAATTTAAAAATCACTTGTCAAATTATAATTGACGGCCGTCTGGTCGACTGGCCAGTACCTCTATCTACTAGGCCAGAGGTTTCAGGTTCGAATCCTGGTAGGGACAGATGAGTACAAATAATTGTTTTTAACCTTGTTTGTGTGTATGTTTATTTAGTATAATTCTGATATTCATATACATATTATTATTTAAATTTCTTCGTTATCTAGTTTTCATAATACCAGCTTCATAATACTTAATGATGCTTTTTTTGGGCTAGATAATAGGCGCAAGTTTTAAAAATATTATTATAATATGAAGCAGACATATTATTCCCGGCCTCAGAATCTAAAAAACACTTTCCTCATTTAACTTTCGAAAGCGTAATTATTTTGAGTATTTTCTAACCGTTTACGCAACAATGAAATGTAGGAATTCAATGCGATTGTCAGATTATTAACTGTACGCTATTTAACTCGAAAACACATTTCCTTTGTGTCTGTAGGCATTTATAATATTTGACCAATATTAGTTGTTTGTTTACGAATGGGCCGTAGTTTGGCCATTTGGTTCCTTTACCGTCATCATCATCATAAGTAAAGAATTAAATTTGTAGGAAATTCAACTGATCTTCTCCAAAGAATTTTGTAACCCATCGGTCCTAACATATGTATTCCAGGGTTTCAGGCAGTCCGCGACGGAGGAGACGGTGCCACAAACTAAGTTGTGAGGACCCGCAGACTCTGTCTAGAATGCTGCAGTGGTTACTGACCAGACATAACACTACTGAGAATAATAAAGAACTACATTTTAGGTAGATTGCTGATATTTTTTTGTTGTTATTTGTATTTACCGTTTAGGAAGGAATTGTGGGGTAAATTAAATATAATGAATTAATACAAGCATATTTTACTCTTGTGTTTACGTTCAAAATTTCAAACCTTGGTTATATCTTATAATATATGCTTTTCAGTAGTATTAGCCTAATTAAATCTGGCTGTGTAGTAATCATTATTAGCAGCGTGATTGCCCGGCCATTGTGTAACCGACACATCCGTCATCCGGACACAAATAAATACTAAGTGACAAAAACTATTGGAAAGTCTATAACCACGTAATAATGCAAGCGAAAGATTATTATTTTAATTAGACACACTTTTACGCTGTGTCACGACACCGTGAATCTATAAATTGTGATCCCTAGTCCACACGGAATAGGTATGAGAATTAATAGATATAATAATTATCTTCAATTTTACTTTAGAGATTTGAAAGAAAAATTTGGAGAATCTATCAAGGAAATAAAAAATAAACAACAAACCAGTAAGTTAGGTTAATGAACTGTCGAGGGGTAAAACCAATTGAACTCAAATATTGTTAAAGCAGATTAGAGCCCTTGGAATTATTATGGACAAAATTTTGTACAGCTCATAGAAATCTTGAAAAAACTTACGGAAAACAAAAGACAGACATTATGTTTTCGAAAGGTGATTCAATACTTATAATACAATTTATTTCGACAATGCGAGACAAAAGTTAAACTTATAATGCAGAAATACCTAAACGGTCTGAATAACTGGAAATTGGTTTAGTTCTGTGTAAAGAACTATTGATATAAAAATTTAGAACGGCGCCAAGAAAAGGTGACAATAAAGATCATCAGCAGTCGCCCGGATTATGAAAGGTTACAAGATAACATAATTAATTAAATTTCAACAATCATACCATCATAGTGTTCTAAAAAATTACCAATATTACCTATTCTTGCCTTAAATTAGTGGAATAAGCGTATTCTGAGCAGGTTGTCCGTGTATTGCTAAATGTATATTGTATTAAACTCAATTAATATGCAAATATCAAAATGAAAAGTATGAAAGGAGCATTTGAATATATCTATATTGTACTAGGAACCGAAGCTATAATAATTTTATATACCCTAGATCTTCTTAAGCTTAAAGTTTGGGCTATTGTCACCGCTTTGGAAAGCTGATCACTTATCATGATAGAACAACTGAATAGAGGTCCATGACATGACCATTATTCCCACACAGTCAGCAGAGAAATTAATTTTGTGTCAGTGTAAGTAGATAGAAAATAGATATTGCTTTCCAAAAAATACTTAATGGTCTTTTGTGAAACCGATCATAATTAGCAGGAGACAGAGACAAATGCTGCGGAGATAAAATCAGTTTAATTATCAAAGGTTCCATGGCGTTTGGAAATTTAGGATCGACGGCGAGACTTACAAGTTTAGTTAAATTTAAGTACGTTACGACAAACAGTAATGGCGATCAAGTATCTAGCATATAAGTCTCGTAATTTATGCGAGTTGTTGATATTATGTTAATTTTATAGGCAATTCTTGTTTACTTGACAATTGTCATCTCGAGTGATAGACTCATGGATGAGTCGACACCGCCTAATAGTTAGCAGTAATAAGAGTCGAAGAATGCGAAGGTAGCACCTTGCCAGTCTAAAAAGTGCCTTTTCACTCCTCTTTTAAAGAAACCCACATTGTATGAAGGAGGGAATACGGGTGTCGGTAATTCCACGCTAAGCTTTGCGACAAAAAAATAAAAAATTATAACTGCCTTTAATTATTTAGCTTAGATATTTCCTTCAAATATCGCAGCTAAATAACATTACTTGGTTAGAATCTGAAGTCCTATGTTCCTGGCGATCTTACTCATAAGAGCTCATTGAAAATGAATTATTTTGGAACAGGAACTTGTTTCTATGCTCTCAACACGAGACTTTCTGTGCTAAAAAGACAAAAAGGCAAGCTACGCGTGTGAGTGTGTGATCTGCTATGAGAGTGTAAAGCCACGGTAATCGATTATCACTAGGCGCCCCTTACCTACGCGTACTTGCCATCCCTGCCACGCAAGCTATATAAAATATCTAATACGTAATCAATACTTTTAAAAGAACCCATAATGAAGTTGCATATATTCTTAATTCAAAGATGCTTACGGCTTTCACCACTCATAGTGATTTTCCATTTAATAATTTAACAAATACTCTCCTAAAACAAATATCTACATAAATAATGAATTGCAACAATTAGTGTTTATCTGATAAAAGCTCACGACATCTAACAATCGTGTTCGCTTTCAGATTCGCTGTCAAACAATACAATACAATTTTGGGCGATGTCTCACTCGGAGAAATACAACAAGCCTTATCTTAAAAAATAATCTAGACACAGTGTAGACAATTAATCAGTATGTTGATTATGATAGGAAGTGACTGTTGCGAAATAATAATCTAAGAAGTCCGAAGTACGAACTCAATTCTCTCTAACTCACAGCTAACTATTTGTTTTTAATGGCTTTCTTAAATGGTTTTAATGGCTTTCTGTAAAATAAAATAATTTCCATTTCACTATCTGTAGAAGTATGATACATAAATATGACTTGTAATTATTTTCTTGAAAGCTAATAATTTGTTATACTGCCTTAGTTTATCCAATTCCATCCATAAAGTTAGGACCTCCTAGTGACTTCTTATTAAAACCAGTTTTTCATGGTACTGCTTGTATCGTTATCCAATTTATAATAATCTAGGTAGATTTGAATATTTCAAGGGACTTAAAATATGCTACACTACTGTATGCTTTCTTGCACTGGAATAACTTTGCGTTTTATCGGCGATACACCATCTTAATTTTACTAACACTTTAATACGTGTACATAGAGTTGACTTTTGCTTCATTTAATAAAATGACTTAAATAGGATGCACAGCATTGTGTTTTAATATGATCTCTTCTATGTTGAAACCATGACTTATTTTTATGAGAAGCTGTTATTACAGCTGTGTTCTTGGTAGTTCTTTTAATGCAGAGAAAGTGAAGTCCTGAGGAATGCGACGACAAAGGTTGCATCACCTCCCGCGGCTGGGCGAGGCCCTTATTTATGGCAATGACACATTTCACTAATGGGCTCTTATTACAGGCTTTAACCACAAATTTTGTGTTTCTAAAAACATATAAGTTTAAATAACTGTCTGAAGTTCTGACCATTTTGCGGGAAGTAATTTTAATTTAATTAGTCTCAAATAATTTAAATCGATGTTTTGCTGGGGCTGCTATTGTTGTAACACATTATTTAAAAAAATTCAAAATGCTTACCATCGGGCGCAGGCCGCGTGCTGTTTTACATCCTAGTCGTTTAAAAAATATAAGTATGGGTAAAAAATGTATAAATATTACTAAAAACCGACATCAAAGCAAAAAGAACACGATAATTCAATATAAGATCTAATTTATAACTATTTTTGGAGTGGGTGATAAGTTAATTTCAGAAATCCTCCAAGAGTTAAAAACCATCTCCAAAAATAGTATTTAAAATGAATTATTTTTGCCCAATGTTTTAAAGGTAGTTTTGTGTAAAAAATTTTATCGAATTAAAAAAGGACTTTTCAAAGAAATCACTGAATACAAAAAATATATGTATATAATATATGCATAAAAAATATTTTGAAATTAGACAATAACAATCCCGACAAAACCTGATCGCAAAGGAGTATGTATATAGATATAACTCCATTTGAAACTAATTTGAAGACAAAATATGAGTTTTTAGCATCTGTTGTACGATATTGACAACTTCACCAACACTTAAGATGAAATGATACTGTATCTAAATATAATATTTATTTATTAAAATGTCATTCAAAAACAATATTAATTGTATCCTTGTGTGCGTGGCAGGCATCTGTAAGATTTACACGCCTACATGAATCGGTTTTGGCTACACGTTTATCAGCTACCCTAATTGTTAATATCCTTACCTTTACCTCTCAGAAGGGCGCAGCTTCATTATAGGTACTTCACGGTTAGGCTTAATTAAAGTAACTGCTTATACCATTATGTTCAAGCCAATTACACTAGTGGCTTTCCAGTCAAAGGGCGAAAGTAAATCGGTTTCCAGGAAAGCACAATAAACCCTATGTCTATGTAATAAGGATGCTATGGATACAAAATTTAGTTTTTGAATATATAATTTTTTTTTCGGTTAATTGAATGACAATAAACAACAGGGTGTTTCGAGATAATTAAAATCAACTCGTGTCTGGATTTTAAGGTTTGGTAGTTTAAGTTATGGCTTGGAAATGAAATTTCATTTACGGATACTAGACTTTATTTTTAGAATTTCTAAAAAAGGAATCCTTAAAAAAACTCTACCCAAGGACTATTAAGAGTTGATAGGTAAATTAATAATAATGAGATACTTAGGAAGCTACGTAACGAAGGTAAAATGCGTGATTTCTTTGCTTCGAAATTTCCCGATGTACACGACCCGCCTAACACTTTGTCAATGTACGTACACGTGCACTTGCAAAATTATATTATGTCCGGAAATGACGAGTAAAAAGTCGGAAAACTACTTTTTAAAATGCGACAGTTTGCTCGCCTTTCTACTGTGATTTACGGTTGTTCCGTGAGGCCCATTGGTTTTGGGGACACACCCACCCTTTAGCGCATACCAAACCATATATGACTTGAGGGTCCACAGGCTCATGGTACCGTGATGTAACAAAATTTCACAAGTAGCTTCTGAGAAGTGAGATCGTAATTTTGTTAGTGAGGTGCGCAAGCGAACTTTATGCCCAAGCAACTATTTGCCGGACTAACTATAACCACATAACCAAACAAATGGACAAATGAACCATACAAATTGTTCACACAAAGCGTTACTTACCCTAGAAAACCAGTGTTACCAGAATTACCCAATTATTCTACTATTTAAAGACAAATTAATATTCTGATACACATAGCAACTGATGGAATAATAACGTATACTGCTAAGATGTCAAATAGGCATCTAACTGAGGGTAGTTAATAATAAGTTTGTGAAATCAGCACACAATTATTTTTAATACTGACTCATCTGTCATAGGTGGCAGTTGTTATAAACGAGAGCACAGTAAACATTTAGCATTGTTTCAGTTTAATAAACTAGTTCTTACACCGTGTTACGTTTAATTGCTACTTAATGTGTAAAAACTCTTCTAATTATGTAATGAGTTAGTTTATTAGTTAGTACTAATTGTTTGTTTCCTAATAAATAACCAAAACTATCAAATTTAGTTATTATATTTATTATACTATACGTCATTTAATTGTAATCATTCAATTTCCTAAAGATCCATTTCAAACGTAACATAACCGTTGATCAACAACTTTACCTAATTAGTTTGTTATACAACAATAGTGATTTACCTAGCTGTTAATTTTATTCAGAAGACTAAAGGGAATGTTCACTTACTTAGTCCCGGTTCGGGTTCGAATCCCGGATGAAAACAAATATGCTCTTCTTGCAAACAGGAGTTGGAGTTGCCTCTTGGGCAGTTGTTTTTAAACGAAAATATTGAAATTCCTGTAATATAATTTTAATTACTTTTTTGCTTAGTTACTATTTGGGGGTAAAAGTGCTTGTCTTTAAATATTTTTTTCTTAAAGCAGATATTACTAAAAGCAGGTTGAATATGTAATCGCAGTATATGACGCCTCGGAGACGCTGACATTCTCCGATAATACGATAAACGTATTCACTTTCTATTAACGATATTTATAAAAGTCCTTTTTAAAAGAATGCGGACACATTACGCGATGCTAAGTTTATTTAATTCGTATTTAAACGATGTAATTGCTTATATTTAGTTAACTTTGACTTACGTCGACCTACTTTTTTGCCTTTTAGGGGTTGGGTTGTTTGTGAAAGGTGGGGAAAGAAATTTTCAAGAAAAATGAAGAATAATTTGGAGGGATTAAAAATGTTTCAAAAAGAATTTAAGAATTTATTTAATTTAAGTTAATATTATTTAATTAGAAGATTAATTAGTGATTCCATAAAATTATATATCGCTCTTATACATATACATATATCGCTCCTTTTTTAATGTGATTCATATCACATTTTATCGCTTGTTATAAAGTAAAATACGTTCCAATCAGGATATAGTAAAAGTAATTAATGTTAATGGATAAACAACAAAACAATTTAAAGTTGATCTAATGAAAAGTTAAATTTACCAAAAAACTTGTTTTTTTTCGTAATTATTTTCTACCACCAATAGCTCTGTCATATTAGGGCTTCCTCGGAATTAGAGATTTTAAGCTTTCATTTGTACTCGTATAAATGATGGCTGGATGGACATGGATAGATATTATCATCATTAGAGATATATTTTTATTATTTTTAATTACGCTTAAAGTCTAACATATGTTGTTAGACTTTAAGCGTAACACTGTTAATTTTAATCGAATTGATTGATAATAATTACAGATTTACTCTTTGTAATCGTAAGTTATAGAATCGTAACGACCGTCTGGTCAAGTGGCCAGTATCCATGTCTTCGAATCCCGGCTTCGAATCCCGGTAGATGCAGATATTTTTATGAAGAGAACGAATATTTGTTTAAGAGTCATGGTTGTTTGTACGTTTCTTTACTATATTTCTGATATTTATATACATATTACTATGTATATTTCTTCGTTATCTGGTTTCCATAACGCAAGCTCTTGGTGATGCTTACTTTGGGCCAAATGATAGTGTCACACTCACACTATCATCTACCATTATATATCATCAAAAATAATACAGTAGGTACTTGTGTTAGATGTTTTAATATTAAGTATGAAACATGTGAATGCGAAAACCATTCATTAACTCACTTTGACAGTTACTTTTTTGATATAGCTCAGTGACTATGGAACTACAGCGTAGAAAAACAAAAATAACATGTTAAATAACATTAATAATTGTGACATTTACAAAAATTTCATCTTGCGCTCATGTTTGGGAGATTTTTTGTAAATGTGACCCTTAACTTGAGTTTTTAAGATTAGATAAATAAATTATCTGCTGTGTCCGGATACTCTGGTGCGGTGTCCGGGCTGCGGCAAGTTTTCTCTAGTAATGGTTGGTTGCATCACACCGGGCGGCGCGTGCGCGTCGTAGTGGGTACGATCAACAACAGGTGATAAACGGCATTAAATACATTTAGATTTTTTTCTAGGGAGCTTTGAATAATAATTTCACATGTCTCCAATGAATTAATTTTTATTTTCAATAAATAATCTTTTTAACCGTCCGTCTTTCAGCAATTTGCGCGACGGGGCTAGCATACCTTGTATTTTATATAAATTTAGTCGCGCCCAACTGGGAAAGCTAAATAGAGTGTTATCTATTGTCTTGTTTACTACCTATATTTCCATCAAGCATGCAATAATAGGTGACTAATTGAAATAAAACAGGTATACACAGGTACTCACTTATATTTCCTTTGGTTTTCACAGAACAACAGATACTTAACACTCGTAGCACTTCACGACTTCCAAGTGTAGATTCGACTGACTAACTCTTTTTTTGTGTCTCTTTCTAGGCAACCTTCAGAAAACTTCAAATAAAAGAAATCAATTCTACCCACTTTTACTGGACGAAACGTCACTCAATGAAAACAGTCGAATCTATGCTTGAATCGATAAATACAGATATTTAAAGTTCGAATTCATACATTTCTTTGATGGTAATACATTATTTAAGCAATTAAAATATAATAACATAAACAGTTGATGACAAGAGGAATTTGAGGAGCAAGTTTGGATTAGTGGCAAAGGACTTATTTATGATGTTTATTACGACCCCATCACACAGCATTAACGTTATTTCACTGTAGGATTTTAAAATGTGGTAATACCGCTCCTATCAGGTGGCTTATTCACGACTCATGTTGTATAAGACATAACCCTTCAATAATAGTTAAGTTGATCTATAGTGAATCATAAAAACTATTTCGCGCATTACGAACTAACGAAATTTCCAACAGTTTCGCAATAAGTTATAGTTTCCATATGAAACGAATCTGTAACACTAAATGACACTTTCATTTTAATCAAACTGATTTCGTAATGAACTCGTCTGAGCTAAAATTGGCGGGTGATGATGACACAGATTTTCTAATGTAAAATTTAATCTTCAGCTCAGTTCAGGGGTCACTAGGAGATGCACAAGAAAATTAGAAACACTATCCCCCATACCCTTCCATGCGCGCGCGCAGCTCTCACCAGCCAGTCGCACCTGCCGCGCGGTCGAACACGCAAGTGCCGTAAACTATTTAAAAAATAACAAAAAAAAGTTGCAATTTTCGAATTACGTTCGAATTTGGAAAATTAAAATAGACGAATTCTAAGTGTTTTTTGTGTGAACTACAGAGTGAGAGTGATCAAGGAAAGTTAGACGGAGCATGCGCTGACATTTTCACTTTCGGCGGGACACAGTTGCGGTGAGTGTTGTGTAATGGCGAGCTTTCTACGCGACTTATGGAAACTTGATGGAAATCTATGAGAAAAACAAGCAGCATGCATGTGCGAGGGTAACGAGCTGGTGCCAGTAGCATTGACCTAAACTGTATATTTATCTTCACGATGATGAACCAGGGAGCCCGGGTTTGAGTCCCGGCCGGCGCAAATCTGCCGTATATTGTTCTTGAGTCATGGTTGTTTATATGCTTATGTTTATATATTTCTTATATTTTCATAAATAATTCTGTATAGTATGAAATATGTTTTTCCTAATTTGGGTCAGATAATAGGTATAAATGTAGTGTTATTATATAATAATAATAAAAAAATAAAGTATCTGAACCTGGTACATGAGGCTACCGATGTGTGGAGGATGACGGCCACTAAGATTATACCAAACTTAGTCTCAAATAATGCTCTCGTTCCTAATTCTTTTCGGATGAATAGGACTGGTTTACGGACTGATGATTGCGAGGTTCCAGCGAGTGATCTTGCTCGATAACGCCAGGACTGTCCGTCGATTCTTCTCTCTGGCGTCCCGACCCTACTCCTCTGCCCAGGGGAGTTCTCCCGTCCCTCGAGTCGTCAAGGGACTAGGAAGATAAAAAATGATAATTAACCCTTCCTCCTCCTTCATACAACATGGGTTCCTTTAAAAGAAGCGTGAATAAGCACTTTTTGGGCCGGAAGATGAGGGTGGCTAGGCCAGTATGTCACATGCTGCACTAGCTGTGCTGTCACATATAGACTCCTCTACTGCTTATCATCAGATGGTTTCGAGTCATTTGCTGAGCCTTTTATATAAACAAACTCACACCTATTTATATATTGTGTCGCGTTATATGCCCGGGAACTTCTAGACAAGTAAAAAAACCAATTGTGTCTAGATGGTACGTTTCGGCCTCAGAAGTTTGTTTACTTTAGGATCATATTACGACATCTATTACGTTTACATTTTATGGTTACATGTTACATCTCTGACTGTATGCTTAATATTTACATTAAATATGGGACATGGTACTAAAGTGTAAGGGTACTTATGATGTCTGATATCTTAGCTGTGGTTAAAATTCTGAATCTTTTTAAATTAAAAAAACTGGAAATCATATTACTTCCAAATACCCTTTTTTAGCATGCGCGTAGTGAGTAACGTCTTACGGGTTTAAAATGACAAAAATATGTATTTTATTATTATATTCATAGCCCAATATATTTAGAATAAAATCTTATTTTTGATTGATAAATAAATACAAAATGCTTTATAGTACACCATGAATTTCAAATACAGACAATTTTATTTAGCAAGAAAACTTATGTAAATTGAGTAATTATGTACCTTGAAGAATAAAGAAATGTTTTCCTTCTCCCTTTACTCTTGATGAAGTTCTTAAAAGTAATAAACATATAGTTTTTATGTTTTTTTTATTTTTTATGTTATTTTCCTTCTTTTCAATTACCGCTTAGTTCTTCGATAGTTTAATTATATATTTTGGGAAGTAGACAGAAGCATAATAAAATAGATGTTCTATTATTTTAAACTGCCATGCTCATCAATATGTAGATAGTTATTAAAGGATTTTATACCATGCACCTTTTTGTTTTTAAAAAGGTAAATGCAAAGGTTCATCTTATAAATCTCGTTAATAACTATAAAAAAAAATCTATATATATTCTACTGTTGAGGAGACGCTCGCGGGCTAGTAAAGGGCGATAGTTTAAATAGATGATAATTAATGCAACTGAACACGACGATTCCTTCCTTTACTTTACGTAAGTTACGATAGTCTTACGAGTTATAAGAAAGCAAATATTTTAATATCAAATGGACATACAATTGAATGATAGCATAATTATAAAAATAATTACCTCGTGAAAGCCGAATCAGATAAAAAGATCAAGTATCTGAACCTGGCACACGAGGTCACTGATATATGGAGACATCCACTTAGATCATACCAGTCGGAGTCAAATGTCTCGTCCCAAGTTCTCTTAGCGACCATCTGAAGAGACTGGGACTGGGTATGGACCAATTATTGCAATGATCCAGCGGGCAGTCTTGCTCGATAACACCAGAATTGTCCATTGGAATCGTTGGAGTCGTCCTCTTTCTGTCTTTCTGATCCTCGGCCGTCTGACCTCCTCTATCGAGGGGTATTCTACCGTCCCTCGAGCTGTCGAGGGATTGGGAAGACTTAAAATTGATTTGAAAATAAGTAAATAAAATATGATTAATTTTATTATGATTTGTTCATTTTTTAAGCGGCGGGGGACAGGGTTTTCTTCATCACTCTCATTTTGATGAACTCAACTGTCAACTGTTGTTTTATTCCTGTTCACTGGCCATAAACAAAACCAAACAATTTTTTCAAATTGGTTTACATCAATCTTAAATTTCAAAGAATGTTTTAAAAATTTAATCCAATTAGTCCAGAGGTTTGTGGTGAGCAATAAATTTTAATTAATTATTTTTATTGACTTATATGTGCATATTTACAATGACAATTACAAACAATAACAATTAACGATGTAATTAACGAAACTTTTTAATGTCAATAGACGTGTTAATTATGTTGAAATTAAATGCTTCAACGTTAATTGTATATATTTTCTCTTCCTACCCCACTTACACAGATACAAGAGACGCCACTAATTGTAGGACATGTAGAGCAGCTAATTGCGTCCATGTGTATAGAACTTACTTATTATTTCTTATTTATACTGTAATACCACAGTAGATTTACTATGTATTGTAAGTTAATATATCGTGCCATTTATTAAAAGTGTACCCCAAAAGTGAGTTGAACTCGAATTGAACCGACTCGAACGTGTTAGTCGTCAGTTTTCAAGAAGTATGGTAAACAATACTAGCGCGTCTGTTTTGAAGTATTCGAAACGATTTTTTATATATGCCAGTTTCAGCTGAACGCAACTACGATACGATTGAAAGTTACACTAGGTGTACTATATCGCTAGTGTAAATTTAAAACGTATCGAGATACGAACGATACGACCACGGCTGCGTTAGCTGAGAAATGCATTTGTAAAAAGTTTTGGTTAAATAATAGATGCGAGTTTGAGAATCTTTATTATTATTTTATTAGTGGGTGATATTGTATTTCGAAAATTAGAGTTATTTGATTGAGGAACTTTATTCAAATAACCAGTCAACTAACTCTTCGAAACAACTAAGAAATAATAAACAATAGTAATGAAGGAATATAAAAAGAAGTATAAACAATATAAGGAAAGAGAACACAGTAATAACAATTAGGTACAGTTGTATTCTCAAGGTATAGTTCTGTCTAAGATATATTTAGTAGCATTTTTCTCGAGCCCTTGATGTGTACAATTATAAAATTAATATTGTTATTTGAATTTCATTACAAAAGAAAATCTTTGGTGCTGGTTTTGATTATAAATCTTAGTCACAGTCAAAATACTTTAACTTTGGCACATAAGGGTTTTGGCGTTGGAGGACTGGTTTCTACTGGCTATTCATCTCAGTCTAGGTTAAGTGTTAAATGTATTTCACATCACATAATCCTTAATATTGTTCTTTAACAAAAATACTTGTTTCGCAAAACTACACTAATCTACTGCTACACGATTTTGTAATAATTTCAAATAGTATTTAGACCATCGCTATTAAATGGCGGCAAAATTTAATTATGGTCGTGTGAAGACATTAAAAATTACAATAGCTTTATCTTAGTGCTTCAAGTAAAACTTAGCTCGAACCTAAGATAGTATATGTGTACCCTAATGGTTATAAGATTACATATAAAGAAATCGATCTGATTCACACGAGCACTGTTTGCACATCTAGCGGTTGCCTAATGTATTCACGATCTGTTGCTGCAATTCCTTCAATTGGCGTCACTTGATTGTCGCCGAGGACGCTCAAAGCCTTAATAGAATCAATCTTTAAATAGACTTTTATATTTAAAAGCACTGCTGCATCACCAGTTTTGTACGGGTTTGCTGTATTCACAAGTGTTTGATTTAAAACGTACCTTATTACAGTAAAATTTAGAACGCATTTTAAAATAAAAAGTGCTGAACTTGTCTATCGAAATACAGAAATGGTATTCTTTTTAGAAGGATAACTCTAGTGTAAAGTTAACTTAAGTTGAACCATTAAGTTGTTCCATCATCTGTTAATGACATGACATATCATAATAGGTTGGAAAAAAGTTTCTTCGCATTTTATATGAAAATTCAATACATTTTTTTCAAAATTAATTTACATTTAATTCCATTCCATATATGCCATTTTATTCGTAGACTTTCTGCCATCTTATAGTTAGAGACATGATCCCGTTGCTGTAGAAGTTTTGGGACTTCTGATCAAACAAACGCAACAAGTAGTTTTGGTATTCCTCTCTTGATGTTATCCTGACACTACCTAAAGAAGGTGCTACTGTAAAGGACTTTGTGCTACTCTTACTGGACACTGCATTAGGTCCACAAAGGTCACAATATTTCCCTTTTTGTAATAAAATCTTCATTCGATTCACTTATTTTGACAGAAAGCAAAACGAATTGAAAATAGAAGGAAACAAAATTCTCCAAATATGATTTTTTTTAAATGTCATCTTTTTAATGTCATCAAAACCAGCCAGATACAAATAGTACAGCCAAAGATATTTTATTACAAGTTTATACATACTATATGCGAAAAGACTTTTTCCCCGACCTCATATGTTTGGAATGTACAAACCACACACAAAAAAAGAAGAAATACTAATGACATTTTTCAATTTTTCTATCTCAGTTCCAAACTTCATCAATTTGGATAATAGTCTTTTTAAGGTCAAACAATTGGTTATGTAAGAGCGGTGACCAGTAAGATTAAAATGTATGGCGTGTTTGACAGTGATTAAAAGGTAATGTAATTTTGTAAATGTAATAAAATAAGGAGCGAGATTTTTATTTTGACTTCTATTTAAATTAACCTGTCAAACTTATGAGTGAATACATAGACATACAGTGGCCATATTTAGACCAACAAGTAAACATTCTATAAATGAAATTAGACCGCATAACTAACTACTACACAGAAATATTGAAACTAGGTCACAAAATTTACATGACAAACATGCAATTGATTATTCATATAAGTATATCATCAATGTCGTGAAATTGCATGATAATATCGATGTTTGGACAACCCGCGCTTAGGAACTGGGTCAAATGTTTTATCGGAATGTAGTCAAGCGGCTGCGGCTACGAGTAAACCTTGTTTATATCCTATAGGTTACGCAACCAGTGCTAAAACCATCCTTTCATATGTTAATTATATTCGATGAGCTTAATAAGAGGGTTACGAGAGATCAGCGCAGTTACCGCTGACAATATTATGTCAAAACGATCAACCACTCAAATCAAACTCTCCAATTAGTAATTACACACATCTGCTATGACACGTAACGCTGCGTGGGAATCATTGTAATAATTATCGATGGTGAATCTCGCAGTGACGTCGGCAATTCTCGGGCATTGTCGGCTAATGTCACGTCGCACCGGCCAATCATCGGCCGTGACGCAATTGCTTTCACCTGCGCCCAAACATTGTCCGATTCTGATTTTGTAATTATATCGGAATGCGATGCTTTCTTATTTAGAATTGATTCTGTTTCCTCGGCTGTTGCGCAATCAGCTATCAATTATACATCGTAATACTTCCGTTTTTGGGCGGGTTTCGTAGCTTGACATATTAATGCCGTTTCAGTTTTGCTCAATTGATTTAACGGTTGACGAATGTGTTGTTTCTTGTTGATATATTGGTCACAATAAATTCTCAATTTTATATTGTAATTACTTGTTATTTAAGGCATAACTATAACTTGTTGTTTAAGCTTAATATAGAGATGGACAAAATGAAAAGAGGGTAAAGAGGATTTTATTTAAGCAGCAATAAAGTTGGCAGCAGAGGAACATACTACGTTGATCATAAAATAGGTACTTGTCCAATCAACTTGAACAATTGATACACTTTGGCTGACTTAATTTAATTACTTGGATGTACATAAATTGGTATTTGTATAGAATAAATAAGAGCAAGTGTGATTGCCAAGCAATAAACCACTTATGTAGTTATTGATCTCTCGTGACACGTTTTAAGCGAGCACGGAACATTTTTTATCAATTTATCGTTTCGTTTTGCACAGAGAATGTAACTTTGATGTTGTAAACAGTGATTAGCATGTGAAATGCGAGCGCACAATACGGGACGTCACGCCTGCGCACACGCAATTGAATACTAGTACTGAATAATGTCTCTCGCAAAACCAGCCATCCTTGGCTCAAGGATCTTTTGGGATTACTCGTAAACAAAGCATATTTATCTAAATGCTATATCTTTTTTATAAGATAAGGCGTCCTAGTATTCTTGCAGTACGGTGCCAACAATAGGGGTATGGGGGTATGGGACTACGGGTAAAGGCATTCCCCCATTACCCACTAAACATCCTCGCCAGGCTGCCCACCATAGCGTGTGTCAGCAATGACTCGGGCTCACCCGAAAACATTTCACCGGATCACTACCTGTGTCTGCCCTAGCGAGCCTTACCCCTTTAAAACCAGTCCGTCTTCGGAATCGACAACGGACCGCCGGTCTTGGACAAAGACCACCATCGAGCGCAATGCTCCGCTGGCCCAAAAGGGCTTTTTCTCACCGATCCCCCGTGCTCGGTCAAGAACGGCTTACTATGTGACTACTCTTTGTCCCCCCGTCTTAAGCGTGAACTCCAACTTGAACATGATGGCACCAGGATCTAGCATCGCTACGACTAGCGCAACACCCAGGACATAGGAGGCCAGTATCTCCGACCAACAGGGGGCTCACTGGCCTATAAGGCCCCACCAACCACGGCAATAAGGCCACAAATTGCATGGTCCCAGCCAACTCCGCAGACCGGAGAAGTGCCTGTTGACCCAACTGAGAGCCCAGAAAAAAGCAATTTTTCCTTGAGATTAGCTGACTTTGTAAATTATTGTAATTTAACAAATATATCGACGTACCTATTGCTGCGGACACCTAATTTAAAATCAACATCTCCATAAAGCGTCTGGCTCAGTAGCAGAGAGTGTAAGGCTCCAGGTCGCGCGAAAGTTAAATCAAATCTTTAGTGCGCTATCGCCAATACCTAGAGCGAAACGGCGAGAAATTGTACATAAGGCTGTAAAAGATGCCTCGTTGTGATCAGGACGCTCTGAATAGAATGATACGACGAAGAAAAAAAGATGAAATGTAAGATGGGAATAACAAGACTGTATTTTTTTAATTTGTGAAAAATGAATTCGCATCTCATTCTAGAATGGAACGACATTGGTCACAGTTCTCGATTATTGAATAATTTGGAAGATTTAATTCTAACTCGTCAAGCAGTACGGAACGGATGGCGTGTCGCAAACAATTAAATACTAATCGCGTCTCTATGACGATGCTTCAGAAATGAAGAAATTGAAAAATAGCATTAGTATTGGTCTAGCAGTTGTGATATCTCAGATCTAAAGATTCAATTTCCATCGTTTTCTAGCCAACTACCACCATGAACTAGTTATGTGTTCTGGAAGTTTGACTTCAGTTATTCAGTTCCTCTGTGGTTTACGATAAATGACCTTAAGGTTAGATAAAGGCTAGCATGACACAAAACATGAAAAAAACCTTTTCCTGATTAAAAATTGCACCAGATCTCCTGGTGTAAGTTTCAATGGAATTGGACCGTTGCCTTGATATATAAATCACAATCGGATCTGTAGTCTCATTCTAAACCTTTAGTTTCTCAGATCTCAAAATCACCTTGATTAATCTCTGCGTAGTTTACACTATCTTCTATCTCTCATGATGCTTGGTTAAGTTCAGCTAATGAGCGCCGGACCCGAGATCAGCTGATACCGGGTCAATGGCCGGGCGAAAGTGAAAATCGTGCTGTAAGCTCCGGTACACTATACTATTTACTACATTGATTATTTTAATAAGAAATGCAGAATTTTATAGAAAAAAAACATTTCAACTTACAATTTAAAACAATATAAAAGATAATGTTGATATTCCAAGCATTTCCTTAATAGGTTTTTGATATAGTGGTAGCCGTCATCCAACAGGTGAAGGCGAATCTCAACAAAATAATACATAATGAAATGATAATATAATAATGTTACTAATCACTTTCAAATTTCAAAAAGAAACTACAATTGAAAACTTAATTGAATGACTCATATCTGAAGTGAATGTTCACTTTTTATCGAATACCGGAATGAGAGAATCGATAACAATCAATCGGAAAGGCATCTAATGATTCAAACAAGGTCACAGAAAGAGGTGAGAGCCTACAACAATATAGGTCAGTTTTAACGTCACCCGTGCGAAACGATGCTACGGTTAATGGCACCTTTTTGAACGATGAAAACGAAGAAAATTAGATAGCATTGTCCTATAACATGGTTAAAAAATTTACAATCATACATAATTGAATGGTTTTATTGTCGACAAACTAAAGTAGTTTGTTGCAACAATAATTGCATTCAGTTTTGGTGATATAAACATTCTCAATATTAAGTATCTTGTATAATTATTGTATATGCTAATTGTTTTTCGTCTTTTGCCGTAGGAACAAAGGTGATAGTAGGTACTTACAGCCATAACATGCCAAAAAATAGCTTTCTGCTAGTTGTATTTTCTTTAATCACCGGGCCGTGTACTTCTCTCCAATGATTACGTCAAATAATCTCGAAGGCGGATGCCTTTGTTAATATGTCGTATAATTATTATTTTTTGTTTTCTTATTCTGTCAAGAGTTAATTGTATGACGGTTCCTTTTATTTTGTGGATGCGGCGCGTGAGTGCGATTTCACTGTACGCTCTAGTTGTCCACGAGACGCCGCATGAAATAAATATCTAATAGTTGACACATATGAAAGGACTTTGGACTTTTTTAAACCCTTCTTATGAGTACTATTGTAAGCGACTACGTCTCGGTTCGATTCCATACGTCACCACGTAGAAACGTGGTGACCGCCAGTGGTGACTGGCGATATAGACCAGGTATTAAAGACTTTCAAGACTCTTGCAGTAGATGAGCCGAGAATATGCCGCGGTAACTCCAGAACATTGCCCAGCAGAGTTTATAATATCAACTTGTTAAGTTATTAATATTAGATCGAAGCTAATATGTTTCTATCACAAACACTAATACATTTTCAAGTAAAACTAAATATAACAAATACATGAAACGTTAAAATCGGATTACGAAAGCCAATTCAGTCGCTGCATGCGTACAAACCCGTGCGACACGTGCGTCTATATCAGTAAACCGCAACAATTGATTATCGGAACTGTACTAATCCGACTATCACTTTGTCAATCTTAAAACACGCCAGTTCTGTAAATAGTCTTAACGTAATTGTAGTAACGAAGAACCATACAGATAACATATTTATTTTCTATATGTTTTGGATTATTACCAGGGGTTGTCTTGTGACTGCTTCGATAGAACCCAGGAGTTTAAATGGGTATTCCCATTGCTGCTATGATCAGCGCTGGGTGAGCCCCATCCACGTCAACAATTATTTCAATTAGTAAAACTACACGATGAACAAATGATTTTTGAATAGGAGGTGCATATACTCAACGTCAGTAAGTAAAAGGATCTCTGAGAATGTCATGAACTACTAACAGCCTTAGACTCGACAATGTGGGTGTAGTTGCAACACAGTTGAATTGGCATTTAAGAGCTGCCTATGCCTCATTGGTGTTTAGAAAAAAAATGAATGAATAGCTAGTTGAGCTATTAAAGCAGAAATAAAATGGTGGATTTATAATTGGTGATCTCATCTTACAGACGATATATGAAATGAAATGGAAATTAATTTGTTTGAAGTAGCCACAGCAGAGACATACAGGACGGAAACAAGCAATTATTAAGTTAAGACAGTAAGAAGAAGTTTTAATAATAAATATAGAGAAAACAAAACAGATAAATAAACAAAGGTATTTATTAGGTAGCTGTACATTGAGTTGTGAAACAGGAAACCAGTTCAACATAATGTCAGACTTTTAAGGTCGACTTATAACACAGAAATATATAACACTTTTTTAAACAGATTTTCTTCTCTAGCTGGTGGAGGACTACGCTTGCATGAATGTACCACCTGAAGAGTAATCTCATGTGTCCTTCCTCAGGATTTTGAAAGGACACATTAGGCTACCTTTTCAGATTTACTATTTACTATTAAATACTGGGCCAGCGAGGTACTGTTATCCCCTAAACTCCTCATATGTTCCTCATATATTTATTATACACAGAATCACAATAGAATTTTAACCCTTTGCGGTCGGAAGGCGGCTTCTTCCGACCGCAAAGGGTTACTTATCTTATCTTATGTTTCTCCCAGGAAGATCTGTGCATAGCAGTGGAACGTATATAGCTATTGATGGTGATGATATTGATAAGCAGGTGATCAAATTATTGTTCATATCATTTAATTTAAAGGGATTTCTGTTGACTGTGAACTTTTAAATAATATATTTTATATGTAAGACATTTTTGATAATCTGTCAGGAACATAAAGAAAAAATTATGTTAAAATCACTGCCACAACAATTTCCTCTATACTTATACAAAGTACTAAGACTGCTAAGGTAATGCGTGCAAGTCTTATTCACGCGTAAATCTTACTCATACGTAAGTCTTAATCATGTGTTGATTTATTAGTCTTAGTGCCTTATAGAAGGGAACTTTCATTTAAAATAAAAATTATGACGCTAAATTCCACTGGTATGATGTTACAAGTCTTTACAGACTATTCTCTTACTACAGAGTTAATGGTAAACGCGCCCAATGTCAAACTGCCATATCTTACTGGTCGAACCTAACCTTTTTGGTTGGGAAAATGCATTAAATCACGCACGTGTAGTGTGTAACTTGAAGCACTGAAGCCCGATATACCCCCTAACAAAACAACGTGAACCTTCGTTGTCAGGACTTTGGCACAGCGCAGGGTACTTCACGAAACTACTATACAAAGCTCTAAACCAATTTTTATGAAGTAATCTTATATGATTTTATAAGACACGTATAATAGTATCAAATGGTAAAGTTTGGTTAGAACTGTGATCAAAATAATATAAAATTAAGATATCCAGTTTACCTCTACCTGTATCATCAAATGGGTAACCGTGCCTTACCATTGCTGTTTTAATTTTTTTTTAATTAAATAAAAAAATTGTATCTGGGCTTGCGAGCCACTCACTTCTTTGCTAGCCTGCTTTAGTTTGTAACTAGTAATTGTCGGAAATGTCATGGCGGTCATTAATTGACTGAGCACGGCACATTTCAGGGAATACACTAATTGATAACAATAAGACTAAAGTAGCCAAGATATCTAGCTATTTGTCGAAGCTTAAGGCAGCTGTATACTTGGTAAAAATGTAAAAATACGAAGGTACTAGGTAAAGGTATAAAAATTGACAAAGCTACGTTATGGGTACAAATATGTGATTGTTTCTTTAAATTGTATTAACGTGGAAACGCATGCTCATATTAATATTGTATCTGATATTATGTTGGATCTTGAACGCTTAGTTAAATATTTTTCTGATAAGTAACAATGTAACACACTAGCTGCCCTGCTTCACATAATTTTCAATTTTACAAACCTTATCCAGACAATAACATCTGGAAATAATAATATAAGAATTGTTCAGTACGGAATTTACGAACGTTTATACATTACAGCGATTCAGTTTTATTTACAAAGATTATGTCTATTTTGCGGGAGAAACAAATTTCTTTAAATAACAATAATATATTTTATAAAATAGAATAGAATATAAATTGTACATCAACCAATTTAAGAAGAGAAATACACAAAAAACATTTAACTATTTTTTTATTGTAATAATTTTCTATCACCAAAAGAAATTTTCTTTATATTTATAAGTAGCGATGGTATGTCAATATCTGTCACAAACAATATTAGCGAAACCACTATGATAATATATAAAATGATAAAGTTACTTACTTCCATCATGAAATCTGACTGGAAATTTATTGTGAAGAAGACTGTTAGATAAACAAAATGTTAAATAAATTAAACTAAGAACCGCACGATAAAGGCACCCTTATCTCCGTCGCCCGCAGCTCGCTCTCACGGCCGGACTGTTAGCCACGCTCCAATTAGCCCCACATCCGAGCATCTACCAGCTCAATGCCAGTAATGTTCTGTACGAGTAGAATAGTACATAGATAGTGAACAAATTAAACATTAAGCAATCACATCTATTAACAACATAAAACGGTTATACCTACCAAGGGTCTTTCTTAATCGTGTTACAGTTAGACTATTACCTACTCATAGGAAATATGTCAAAATTCAACGCCTCAAAACGAAAATTATCCGCAGATAGATTTCCGTAACCAAAAATTTGTTGAAAAAATGCATTGCTTATATTTATATCAACAAAAAATACCTACTTATTCCCATAACCCAGATAGTTTGGACTAAAAATAATGAAACGAATAGTAAATAAACTGTAAATATTATGGAATCGAAATGGTTGAGTTCGAGATGAAATTGTTTCAATTTATGTTTGAGATCTACATCTCAAACGCGGCCTTAGTCAGACCGCGTAGTCGACAATAAAATCGGCGAACGTGTGGAAAAATTGGTCAAAAAAATTGGTCATGGACCTAAGCACTAACGCTGCATCAATAAACCCGGATTTTAACAAATTCAAGTAGGATAATAGGGATGACAGATTCATTAATTAGCATTATATAGCCCATACAGTATAACATAATATATAATCAGAAGTGCTCCGCGATGCATACAAAATACCACGGCGTGACGTCATACTGCATTACTCCTTTCTATGGAGCGTTTTTGGGCGAGTCAAAAATGTGCTATTTAATTTGTAATATGTAGGGGAGTTCCCGTGCTATCGGAACAATTACTTTACCAATGTTTCTATTTAGTTTGTAATATATAGGGGAGTTCCCGTGCTATCGAAACAATTACTTTACCAATGTTTCAAAAACACACCAAAAAATTATGATCATGCCTTTGCTTACTTTAAGATTATCAGAGATTTAAGTCGTATGATTTTTATACAATTTATGACAATTTGAATCGATTACAATCGTATGTCTGAACCAAATTACCACCAAAAATTGATTTTAATAGCTTTCAAACTCTATATAACTTTTACTGGTAAAAATCTTCGTATAAATATAAGTTAACATTCGATTATCTTAACATTGTTACTAATTGACATTTTGTCATTTAATTGTTCGTTTATTGTTGTGTTTTGTAAATGTTGTTATTTTTATACAGGCATGTGGTGTGAACTTAGTTATAATATTACAGACTGATTCATTTGTTTGATTAATTTTTTTTAAATTAAAACGATATCTTAGTTTTTAATTATGTAAGTAATACTTTCCAATGTACTCAAAACTAATTTCTCATGATGAAAAGGGCTTTATCTACAAAATAAGTACTTCCTTTGTAACCACATTTTAAGCGAAATAAAAATATTCCATTTCATAAATTGTATATGAAGCAATTGAACATGCCATTGTATTATGTATACCACAGAGTGTATTATGATATTTTTATATATGATATTTATATATCTACCTGATTACTCCTCAGAATTACTACAAGCTTCCCTGTTAAGTTATCATATTTTTAAATATACATTTTCTTATACACTGAAGGAGAAACTATCATCAAGCTATTTAACCATCATCGTTAAGTGTGACAAACAAATTTTACGCGTTACAATTCCGAAAGTAAGATAGAAACAAACCCATCTGCTCTTGCAGCGTGCTGAATCATTTATCTAAATGATTTCCACAATCCTAAAGAGATGATAGTTGAGATGTAGTTATATTTTGAAAGTGAAAAAAAGTTTAGCGTTTAAAAATAGATAAAAAAATACACTGTCGTGTTTTCTACGTACCACGCCGCGTAATAATAACTGTGAAGAAAGGATAACGTTATCCACTCACTATTGGCGGAACATTTTTGCATTTCTCGTATAAATCACACTTGTAGATCCTGTTTAAGCTTAATTACGATTGTATATTAATTTGTAAATTTCGTTGCTTTGTTAATTTTATTCAATTTGTTACAGTTGTTTAATTAGCGTTCGCTATAACAGTACATTTTCTTACTTATCGTTTTTTTTTAAATATGAAAGTAAGTTTCAATTGTACGAGACGTTGCGATCTCAGTTGCGTTAAACTGACAAATTCACATATAAAAAGTAGTTTCAATAGTTCACTACAGAGGCGTTGTTGTCGTATAAGATTTGACAGTTGACAATAAACACTATTGAGACAGTTCCATTAGATCCCAAATTACGCTATAAGGGTACTGTATATTTGAGACTAGCTGTGCCCGCGACTTCGTTTGCGTGAATGTGGTTATAGGTCGTTAGGTAACTTACATCGTTTTATTTGAATGTTTATTTCGTTAAAGAATAATATTGTTTACTAAATCACCTTCACAGATAATGCATTATTTTATAACAAATGACTACCAAGAAGGTTATAGTAAGTTAACCTTAAAAGACAGACAGACTTCTGTTGTCTTAGACTTTTTTGAACTTTTAAAGTAGAACAATTCCTATATACATGGACTAACACATAAAGAATTTTTCAATTCGAATCAGTAGTTCATATCAGCGTGTTCCACAAAAAACTCTTTTTTTATAATTTATTATACATATGCACGTTGTATAATTTAACTTATTACAAATGTAACCTTGAAGATACAAGGTTCCAACAGAGAAGAATTTCTTTTTAGTAGCATTTCTTCGCACAGTTTATTTTATATTTTGACATGACAGCGAAGATAGCTGAAACATGGGACATGCTTACCTCCATCTTGAGCAACCAAAAGGTACCTTTCCACGCCTCTTTAAAGAACGGAATAGGTGTCCTGGTGATGAATTGCACAAATTCCGATAATTGCGTACAGAGACGAATTTTAAGATAAGACTGCGAGCGAACTCGCCGGAAGATTTTCCCTTTTCACTGATGACGTGGCGAACTCAGACACATCCCAATTCCGCGTCGAAATTATTTTTACTGTGTCGTTAAAGAATCATGATGATTTATTACAATTTATGTTGTACGAAAAATAATTCGTGTTATACGAAATGTTACTTTATTGACTGTTATTGGCTATCATAGCCAATATCGTTCTTTCAACGTTACAATCAATATAATATTTCCTACCGCATGCGGTTAGCAAGCCATGACAATATAATGTTCATTCGAAATGCAACATGTAAAATTACTTTCGATAGTAAGTATCCGTAATTATAATCACGATGACTCGTGGAAAACCCGAGTGGTTTGCAAGGATTTTCTTTCATAACTTTCACTAATATATGCGTTCACATTAACTGCGTGAGTCCGTTCCATAACCGCAATCATGTGAATTGGTATTAAAAACCTAATGAACATTAGCAGCGTAAAACTGTGACGGACGTGTACAACGGTACCCTACATTATCTTGATGGCTCGACTGTAGTGCTATTAAAACACTTTACAATTTAGTTTAAGCTTTCCAAAGTAAAACTGTCTGATTAATTTTAATACTTAAAGAAGATTGGAACATTACACGAACATCGGTATCGATATATATAATAAAAGAGTTACATAAAGATAGATTTGTCGCTACCTTCAACTATTTTTTAATTTAAGACCGAAGGGATTGTCTCAGCAATACAGGACCAGATCATCATGACCTGTTACTACCGGAAAGTTATTCTAAAGGATGGGGCAGAGGACATATGTCCTGTCTCCAGCCCGTAGAGTCACACAGGCATGTAATTTACGGATGTACTGTATTGGCTAATACCGAATATATGCACAGACATAACCAAACAGCCAAAATTCTCCATCTCGAGTTAGCATATATGTTCGGTCTAATAGATGAAAAGGTACCCTTTTATAAGTACTTGCCGGAGCCAGTGCTCGAAAACGACCGTGCTCAATTGTACTGGAACCAATCCATCATTATGGACAGGACTGTTTCAGCTAACGAGCCCGATATCATACGTGTGTTTTTAGTTGATGTCACCATTTCGTTCAATGAAAACCTCGTGAAAGTCAAATTGGATAAAAAAGATCAAGTATCTGGCACACGAGCTTACCGATATGTGGAGGAGGGTATCATCCACTGAGAATAATCTCAGTGGATGATATGTTTGAAACAATAGCCTCGTCCCAATTTCTCTTCGCGACCATCTGAAGAGATTGGGACTGCGTGACGGACTGACGATTGTGAGGCTCCAGCGAGTGGTCTGGCTCGAAAAAGCAAATATTGTCCACCGACTCCTCTCTCTGTTGACACTCAGCCGTCTGACCTCCTCTACCGAGTGTAGAATAGAATAGGAGGGGTTGTGGAAATAAATATACAACATCCATACTCGAGAGCAAATATTCGTACTCATCATATAAACATCCCTACAGGGATTTGAACCCGCAACATCTGGCTTAGTACTGACCACTCGACCACGCGGCTGTCAATGTCTTTAAAATTATTGAATATCTTTTAACTGTTCAATATCTTGTTTTAATTTAAAAATTTCTTGTTTCAGATGACTCCCGTTAAACAAATGCGGTTATGTGCCGCAGTTTGGCTGCTCGTCGCGTGCGCCGCGGCCGAGCTCGCTGACCAGAACGCTACCACCACTAAGACAATCCGGACAACCATCCTACCCTCGCGGACAACCCGCACAGAACTTAAGGTCTCTCGTAGTCTCAACCCTCATGACACAACCACACTCAATGTCAAAACCAGACAAGGACATATGACGCAGCTCATAGTTAAAAAGAAAGACGCTAGATCTACCACTACAGCACCAACAACCGCTTCTGTGAAAACTGCAATGCCTGTCATATTAAATACGACAAATGAAGACACGAAAAATAAAACGGAAAACAGAGACCAAAGGAAACTCAACTTTCCCAATGGTGCACTTAATAGTGACTTAGCTGGTTATGATTACTATTCGAATCGTAACAAAAATGCTGAAGTTTTTACCGACATAAAAGCTGAATATGGTAATTGGTCACCAGTATCAGTCTACCCGGAGTCTCATATCCAAGAAGATGGGGGTAAGCCTGAGACAGACCCTGAGACATCTAGCTACTACCCCACCTATGATAATGATAAAAGAACAGAGAACAAAAAAGTTTATATTACATCTACAAGCTATTTAGATTACGAAGGCCCAGTGAAAAATTACAGGTTCGATCCACATAACCCTGTGATAAAAAATGACAGGAACCCGGTTTACATAGAGGTCGTGAGCACCAAAGTCGCAGACGAAGGAAAGTCGATCAATATTCCCGATCCTGTTGTCATTAGTTCAGAACCAATGTACATCAAGAAAGCAATCGAGAAGTATAACAACAAACGTGGAAGGTCAATTTTAACCCTCGGTGACGACGGCATTCCCGAAATACAGGGCGTAAGAATGCCAGATGACGAATCTGACAAGAAAACGTGGAGAAACGCTAGAGTTGTAAATGGAGAATTACTGCCTTATCCTGAAGGCTACACACCTCCAAAGGCAATACCGGAAGCTGAAATGTACCCTGATTTGACCGACCCAGCACGTAACTATGGACCTTTTACTAAAGATGATAATTTCGAACACAAAGACGGGCCATTTACTAAATTTGATAACTTGAAATTTGACACAGACGTCGACAACGATGATATAGATATCTACACAAACGATCCGATATTCATTCATAAACAGAGATTAGACACATTGAAATCCGGGTACGGTCCTTTCACTAAGGCTGATAATTCGAAAGTAGCTAATTCGAAATTGATCGAGTATATAAAACAAATAAACGATCAAGAGTCGAAACGTGATTACTTCAGTGGACGCAGCTCAAGAGCCCACAACGGCGACCTTGAATACGCCGAGAGTCATATCCAGAGGCGCATGCTACAGCATCCCGGAGAAGCGAATTTCCCAAACTCTCAAATATATACCCCGAATAATGCGAAACCATCTTTTGACGAAAGTGTTAGAAATCCTGTCTTGCAATATGCTCATCCTGAACTTGGAGTGCAACCAGCCAAAGCTACTCGCGATAATCCCGATAGAGAACAAAAAGTTAAATATTATACCAATGTTCCGAAAAGCGCTCACCCATACCCAATGGAGCCTATACAAGGCTATGGTCAGCAACGGTCAAAGAACAACGTCAATGCAAACAGATATTATGAAGATGAATACAAAAAGTTTTCTTACTATGAAAATAACCATAATCCTACGTACCCTTACAATTATGGTTATATCCGGAGAACGCCTGAGCCATCCCTCTGGAAGAGGTTCACTGACTCCATGAAAGACACTATCAATACGGCTAGTCAGACAGTCCATCAGTTGACCAAGCCAATTATGGAGCCTATTGCTAAAATAACAGATCCTTTAGTTGAAGCTACTCACAAAATATCTCATAACTTGGGCTTGTATCCATCTAACTCCATCCAAACTCAAAGATACGCCCAGGACAAAATTGGGGTAGCCGCGGCTGCACCTCCAGCCATGCTTCCAGCAATCGGGCTAATGGCTGGCGGCGCCGCTTTAGGTCTTGGAGCTGTAGCTATGGGTAGACTATTAGACGTAAATCTAATGCGTTCCGCAGGTTTAACAAACGAGGATATTGAAGAAGAACTCGAGAAAGAGCACAAAAGGGCATTTGGAGGAGCACCTTACGACTATGACAGGAAAATCTTAAGCAGACAGAAAGTTTACGATGATAACTACAAAATGCCCAGCGAAAACGTTTACGTTGTTATGTCACCTGATGGTAGCCAAAGCAGATCTAAACGGGATTTACTAGCATTTTATGAGGAACCTAGTTCCGGTGGTGCTTTGAGGAGCGTGGAGAGGAGACGTGTGAAGAGAGCTCTGGACGATGACATGCCGCAGGATTTGCAGCATTTGGATAACAGCCAGAGTCATTCATTACTGACGTCAGCAGCCATGGACCTAGTGAAGCAAACGGACTGGCGGAACTCGCAATGCGCCAAGTATACTTTCTGCAAGGTGCTTACGTCACAGCCTGACGACTCGATCTTCGCGATGGAGAAGAAAATGGAGTCACTATTAAAGTTGTAAGTATCTTGCTTAATTCGATTTATATTTTCTATTTTTTTTACATCGACTCGGGCACCATAGCGTCAGGTCATGATGGATACTGATTTATTTATATATATAAATACGTGAATCAATCTGGAAGCAATGCGTTGACACTTTATATGCAGTGTGTTGTGCAGCTGCAGCGACCTTACTTTCCCAGGTCACTCAAATGACAGCCACAGTCACCCCCTGGTTGCGCAAGCGCTCATATAACGCTGCACTCTCATTGCATAAACCGGACAATTTCAAAAGTGAGTGGTTTGTTTAATTCGGTGAAAGCCACATTTGATACAACACCAGTATAATCGTCGATTACCGCTAAATATGCGAATTAATCTTTAAACTTTCGTATTTGAAAATCATAATCATAGCATACTTAGTGAAGAAACGTGTTATGGTGAGAATATAAATAATAGTGATACTACCATAATTTTCTTATTATCAAGAAAACATACATAATCATCCTGAATAAGTTGTATAATTTTAAGGCTAGTCTGAACACATATTTTCTCAATTTGAAAGTATCTTATACAATAAAATTAATTATCCAATTTATTAAACTAAGATAACATTAACATCAAATCAGCTAAAATAAATAACATTGACTATGATAATAATAATAACTATTATTATTTAATTTAGAAATGAGATTTCTAATAGAAATAGCAGTACCTTTGTACAATTATATTTTATCACAACCTAGAAAGATAAAAAATTGAACTAATATTGACAAATCCTATTGCAAGAGCTGTATGTAGAGAACTACTCACTCTGTAAAAACCGTCCATTATCGACATACATACCTATATTATTACAAATGATACTATTTGCGAGCTGTATAGTACGGTAGCAAAGAATTTAAGTGTTGCCGGGGTAAAGGGAATACTTCTTCTTTTACGGGTTTATAATATTAAATATTTTGGTTCGTAGACAAGAGAATATTTTTTTCACGCATCGTTAAAAGCCCCCCTTATTTATTAAACTATCCATTCAGACCACTTCATTGATTCTTATATTATGACAACTATTGAGACATTGCACTGGGCTGACTACTTTAATATTGATGACAGGAATGTAAATAGAAGGGTAACTATTTAAATATGTTTTCACCTGACGTGTAGTGTGAACAGCCAAGCAAATCGTAACGTACTTATGTAACCACAGCACAACCGATAAGTACAAACATCCTTATTAACATAGAAAGCAAAAACGACAAAATAAATAACAAACAGTCTAAAGAATACCAATTTCTTACAAAGGATATAGGACATACAAAAGCTGTCTCCACGTGTACAGGTCTTCCCAGGGTGTACAAGGGACAACCATATTAGATAGAGCTGTAATAGAATCCAATATCCTCTTTTCTCTCTGTAATAACATCACCCAGTTTCTATTTACATTTTAGTTATCACTTGCAACAGATTAGTAAATAAATTAAAAGCTGTCAAAATAAATTATAAATAGACATTGGAAAGTAGTGAAAGTTAATATAATAGTATTTATTAATATAGATAAACACAATTGAAATCCATAATCGATGCTTAACAGATTAATTAACTTTGATCATCACACTTTGAAAGCAAGCGCTGTGTGAGGCAGACGTCTATAAAATATAGTAATGGCCGAAAGTAAATAGTTATACATACAAATGTGTTTATTTAAACACACGTGTCCTGAGTAAGAATCGCTGAAGAACAATTTGATCGTATAACTACTTCAATATAACTATCCAATTCCTCTGGTAATGTATTGATTTTTCTGGTAATTTAAGATCGCTAATTTTGCTACACTTCCATCATTACACGAGACGAATATCTGTGAGTAGTAGTAGGTAGTCTGCATAAGAGCAGACGTATCATTCCTTTTTGTTTAAATACACTGTTTTCTTCAGAAGCATCCTCTATCAATCGAAGGTTAGTTGCAATTTACGTTGACTAAAGATTAAAGCGATCTTTCTAAAAATAATCCATCGCATGTAAAACATGCGATGATTAATATAATAGCAAGAAGTAGTGTAATATAGAGCCTACGTCGATGTCCACACGTAACCTAGCGTTGGGGGTTAAAATACTTTCACTGTCGGTCCGTGCGTCACGTGGCGCAACTACACGCGGCCGTGTTACCGATGTTATCCGACCATTTTTTACCGACTCCAATTGAATTAACCATTACAAATGCGTATGCGCAGAATTTAAAATGCACTGTACGAAATCTTTTGGCTAACGATCCTGTAGTACCTGTAGAACTTTGGACTTTATTTTCAAATTTCTCTACACTAACTGATAATTGATAAGAAGGGTCTATATATGGAGACATCTTCCTTAAAGGAACCCATATTTTGAAGAAAATGATCACTATCAAAAGTATAGCATCGTTATTTTAGATACCGGTAGCATTTAAGAATCTCTTAAGCTTAAGAATCCGCAACTAGAAGTTCCGACATTAAGAAAATCTTAGCCAAATAACACTAACGATGTGTATCTACGATAAGTTTTCTATAAGTTCACTATAACTCATGAAGAAAGCATCGTTTTAGGAATATGGTGAATTCCCATTAAATTTATGAGGATAGAGAAGACGTGAGTGGTAGTCATGGTTTTATAACTCTATAGGCTACAAGTAATCACTTCTTACATAAGAACCATCGGTCAATTAGACTGTGTGTAATAGGATTATTGATTAAAATAAAGAAAACTCAAGTAAGTCATTTAAAGCACAAAAGATCCCATTGGGTCGACGTGCTCCGGGAGTAATAATCCTGGCCCTACATCAAGATAAGTCATTTTAACCTCAATTAAACATAGTTACACATAACACGCCATGGCGTTACACAAATACGTTGAAAAAAGATGAGATTAGAATGATTCGTGAATCATGTTTCCGATGCCATGCGCTTCAAAACTAAAAGTTAGCCACCAAACTACTAAGCATCATTGATAATTGACAATGTAAATAGATAATATAAATGGAGAAGACAAAGATAACGAGAATGTTGATACTACATCCCTGGATATTCCGAACCCCGTAATTTATTTACGACTTAATGACATAAAGTTTAATAAATATATAAAAAGCTATTACTAAAGTCTTAAACGAAACCTCGCTCTTCTCTCAACAGCGCTAAATATAATAATCATAAATTGAAAATGAAAGATATAACGTAGCGTACTGTTATATATATGGCTTGTATGCTGAATGCATGAATAGGCACCCCATCAGCAATTGTGCCCGATAGCCACAACAATATCTCAAGTTAGCTCCAGTTCGACATCATCCGCGCTCGGGGACACTTGCCCTATTTAATTAATAAGTAAATTAATAAATTAATTTTAAATCTGTATTCTTAGATAAAATAAACATCTTTTCTTTTTTTTAAAAAGTGATTTTATAAAAACCTTACAACAGTACGTTATACAGACCTGTAATTCAAGGTTAATCAATTAACATTTGTGGATACCTTAATTAATATAAAGACTTTTAATGCTCGACTTCATTGTTAGTTCTGAAATGTTTTTAGATTATTATTAAGTGTCACCTCCACTATAGAGAATATCGTCGCGATGAAAACGCTGTGTGGAGATTGGTGTAAATAGATTATATATGAATTTGATTGCACTATTCCCTGTTTAAATTTTGGGACAATCGGTCACGCACTCATGCAACTTAAGCAATTTTTGGGAATATACTATGTAATGTCAATAAACAATTATAGTCTTTTCTTCGCTTTAACGCTCTTTACTATGAGCGAGGAAATATTTAAAAGTAGTTTAAAGTTGAATTAGACGACAGGATAACAGTTCCGATACCATTGAACGAATAAGCGCAATCACTCGGTGATTCTTATACGACATCCATTTATAAGCTGCTGTTTGGTAAAAATTTCTTCTAGATTTATATTTTTAGAAAATTAAAGCGTATGCCTGAATATATGTGTTCAGATGTTTACGAACACACTAATACTCGAACGTGGAGATGATGTGTTAGCAAACTTTAAAACAACACAATAATAATAATTTATACAATTGAACAAGTTTAAAACTATGGTGAAGAATAGACAATTTGGAAGCATTCGTCTATTTACCTTTCTGTTTTTATGTACATATTTTTTTCTAAAAAGAAAATTATGAATTATGTCACTTCAAAAATACTTTAGATTCAAAACTTGGTTTGTAGAATAAAAAACTCCGTAAAATCGTCTTTTAGCATCAGGACTCTACGAAAGGCCTCAAGACTCAGGCCTCAGGATCCATTTAGACGAGCTCTGTCAAAATTAGTCTCTAAATGAAGACCTCTTCAACACTGAATTATTTTAAAAACCATTACATAAAATTCTAATAAACTCATATCACTATAACGAGTGCGTTATACCACACAAAACTATTACATCAAAGTTACATCACTAGCTGTCAAAAAAAAAGTAAATTGTCAAACTTTTTGCGCGCGCTTCAGACTGCCGGCCGCCGCCTCCGGCGCCGGCGCTGCGGTCACGGTTAGGTAACACGTTCGGCCTCCGCGGTGAAAGTGGTCGGACCACATTCCGAGTTTGTTTGGACCATGAGTCTATTTTGTCATGTATTTTGTATTTGGGTTATGCAATGACGGCCAACGTCTTTTGATGACTTTGAGTTTTGTATTCTGATGGAATTATTAGTTGTAATAGCAACCTGCTAGAAGATACAGCATAATCAGTCAAGCATTTCATTGACAATGCGCCAATTCAATGCATTCATAATGTCTTCAAACTCCACATCGTTGCTGTCGTGTACAAAGCTAACAGCGTGTATATAGCTGACAGACATAGTAATTTCTGTCATGGCAGAAAAATATGGTCTTCGAAGATGTACCATTAACTAAAAACTTAAATTTGAGAGATCATTAGAAAAAATGACCTGACAGACACTACAATGACGCACAGAGTTGCAGTACACAATTAAAGAAACTAACTGCAGAAGCTCTCGACCGAAACTCACAGTAAAAATTTTTTGACTGCAGACTGCAAAGTGAAGAATACCGTTACACTTATTGAAAGACAATATCTGTATTACGTTCCAAAATATCTTCAGGTCTTAAGCCCAGCAATATTGTCGTTTAACATTGCAAATATTGCAATATTATACAGAAAAATATGAGCTAAAATCTACATCTCGATAAGCAATCCGGTTCGACTGTTCTAAGACAGATGCGAAAGTATTATTATCTAACTTTTGAAATCAATTCCATTTAAAGCCATAATTATGACCTAGGCTTAAAAGGCAGGCCTTTGAAGAAGATCATAAAATAATATGGACTAAATAGAAATGACGTCCGTGACGATTAAATAAAAATGTGACTTGTATGTGAGATTTTTTTTCCATAGAAAGCGTCAGTTGCGAAACACTTCTAAGAAGTGTTAAAGTCAATGTTTTGATTTCATATCGTAAAAGGGAATTCCACCACCTAAAACTAAATTTTAGTATAGACTTATTTGCTAAAAGCAATCTCTTCCAGGCACATGAAACCTTTGGGCCATTACATCACTACAATGGCCCATAATTTTTTTTGGTGAAAACCACGCTTCATACCGAGATTGAATAAAACTTTAAAATAAAAATATAAGAGTTTCCTGTAATTTTAATTAATTAAACACGCTAAGAAAATGTCAATAAACAAAATTAATTTCCGTTGTACTGTTGTAATAGAAGTCATTACGAAATGGAAAGTGATATGACAGGCCAGTGGTAATTTAAAGGATTGCTTATATAATTTATTTCACTGAATAATAAACGTAATAGTAATAAAATTGTAATTATTAAAATAACATACCCTATACCTACGTAATAAGATCAAATAGACTAAGTAAAAAACATATTTAGCCAGCAGGTGTTTCTGTTTATTTAGTATATATCTAATATTTATAAACATATTACTCTCTATATTCTTCCCTTATCTAGTATCCATTACTTAATGATGCTTAATTTGGGCTAGATGATAGGTGCGAGTGTGAGAAATATTATTATTATTAATGGAAGAAATAATTGAAACAACAGTGTATTCACAAGCTTCTAGAAGAAGCTTGTATTGTATACATTTAAAAATCTAATTACAATAAAAGCAACAGTTATTGAAAGCTCAATAATAAGCGATTATTATATTGGATACCTCTGTTTTAGTATTATATCAACCTTTACAGTAAAGAAAAGTAGTAAGAAAAGTAAAACTAAAGTAGATAGTAGATAATAAAACGTACAAAAATAAAAATTACAGAAATTAATTAAATTAAATACAGAAATTATAATAAAAAAACCACATATATGTATATATTATTATTTTTATTTTATTTTGTTTATATATATATTAACGGGGTAGTTGTTGGCATTAACTCACCTGATAGTAAGTGAATATAATGCTGAATGAAAGCGAACTACATCCGAATTTCTCTACCAAAGAAAAACCAGCTATCTGAACATAATGGATACTTGTTAACTTTTAACCAATTGATAGACCCATGCGCCGCTTCGCAAGTATTCCTCGAAACAGTAGTACAATCTTTACAGTTAATCTAGTTTAAGTCTAGGTTTCTTATATTTGGAGAGACTCCTCTCCAAATATAAGATTGGTTGTAATAACGATAACAAAGCTACTTTCCCGTGGTTGCTCCTGGATGGGTGAACCAAAATTTGTTATCTAGAGAAGTGCTCCGGAAGGCACGCTTTCACCCACTAACTAGCATTGAGCCAGCGTGGTCTTTGGCCCAAGACTCATGTAAGGCGTGTGACTAGCCGTGGGACGTATTTTGGTGAACATGATGATGGTAATTTGTTTAATTTCAATCAATTTTTGGTTCAATGAAATCAATAGTGACGTATTAGCAGATAGGTTCAAAATGACGTTACATAAAGTTGTCAAACGTCCATTTCTCAGTTCTCCGTCTTCCTTTCTTCTAATATTGTGGTGCCAATCCACGTGCAAGTCCACAATTATCCTCATTTGCCATCATTCATACAGCGCTTTCCAAGAAATACGCAATAATCTAGGACCTAGGTAATAAAATTTCATAAACTCCAATTAACTCCATATTTTGATTTCCTATTGAAATGAGTCTTTTAAGATTTATTAATATTTATTGACCTCTTACTGTCAAAATATTAATTAGATAACTTCCGTGTCCGCTTTGGAAAGAGCAAAAACAAAATTAATGGCTAAATTATGCTAATCTATTAGTTTTCATGTTTACAAATTAACTAATAGCTCTCAATTGGTTGGTTGTTTCGTAGCTTGTAGAGAGCAATGTTATTAGATGACGTTTAAATAAATTTCCGTTATGCCACAAATTTTTTAACTAATAAAAAACACTATATAAGTATCCGATAAAATGCAATTATTTTAAATATAAAAAAGCCAATATATTATTTTTTAAAAGAACATTTATTTGATATAAATGCTTATATAACATTCAAATATATATATATCTCGAAACTCACACGTCCCACATTATCTAGCCTAAATTAAGCAACATTAAGGATATTAGATAACGGAGAAAATAAGTATTTGTTATATTATTACTATAAATATTTCAAAAACACAAATATTCATAACTTATGAGCTCGTAGGTACTAATCATATATACTTGGCGATGACCTTTTGCTACGAATCGCCGTGGATAAGATCATTAGCTTATCTGTAAGGACGTTAGGTCGCAGAACGCGTTCGCAAAGATGACAACGGACGCGACCTGCCGACAAAGACCTGGCCGAAGTAGGTACCTGCACGGCCAATTTCAACCGTGGGTAGAATCGAAATCTAGAATCGAAGAACTATAAAAATAACAGCACATTCATAGATAGCTCCTTAATCGAGCAGTGAAGGTCTAGTCAGCATAGTTATCATACCACACTTTTTTAAAAAAAAGGAATGCATTTACGCTTCTACACGTCATTGGCTAAGAGGCGGGCGTTTGTGGAGCTCGCCCAGTGCCATTCAATCGTAATATTAATATTTTATCCAGATATTAAGAATTATTATAGAGTAGTTCATATTAACAAGATCGTCTTTCTGTCATTCCAGGATCTCCCGCGGGAACAGCGCAAGCGCAGAACTAGTGGCGCATCAGCTGGGCGACGTGATGGCCGCCAGCCGAGACCACGACTGCCAGAGGTTCCGCTGCCAGCTCCACTGACCACCGCCATATGCTAACAATGATACAGTCATAGCACGAAATTGTTACAGCAGGAGAAACTCGTAGAAGTGCGCCTGGTTGTAATGTATATAGAAAACTGTTCAATAAATTAAACGAATGGTGTCAATTTGCCGACATTAACACAATGTAACTGTAATAAAATTGCATCTCTTTCATTATATTTTCCGACGAATGTCACCTGTCACTGTCCTTTTCTAGTTAATAATGAAAGATAGCATTGAAATTTTATTTAATAATGTGGGCCAATGCCGGAATGCTTTACACGGTGCTTCCTAAGTGAGTAAACTGATTGTACTTTTAAATTATAATAAATCTATGCTGTTTTCTTTGGTATCACCAAATAACAACTATTTACAAACGGTAATTATTTACTGAAATTATTAATAAGCTTATTGTATTGTATTAAAGTCACAGAGTTATGTCATATCAAACTATAATGGATATCCTTTGCATAAACAGTTAAGTACAAGATTATTATTTTTACAAAATATTGAATAAAAATTGTATGATGTTGTTATATTATATTTATATTACAGGAAAAACATTAATAAAAACTAATTAATGAAAACATAACCTCAATTAATTGAGGGATGAACTTATTAAGTACTTTTTAATTTACTCATATAGTTTGGATTATATAACTGCCTAGTAAAAACCTACCTACTTTCATTACATATAAGCAAGAGAAAGGATCCATTATAATAACGTGTATGTACTACGTATATGTAATAATATTGAAAAATGTATACAAATATATGTCTTATAAATTGTATACATTTTCCATAAAAGTAAGTAATGGAGACGGACAAGTGATTTTAGCATCCATTTATTATTATTGTTTAATAATATTTATTCTTATATTAAGTTTTGGTTTCAGGGCGTAACTCGCGTGTTTTGTATACAAAAATATAGAGTAATATGTAAAGAAATATACACAGAAAGTAATCGGGACAATCAGTCAATAATATTTTACATGTAAATGAGACTTCGATAGTTTTCAGTCTTTACTTAAGTTATTGTATGGGAAACTCTTAGCGAAAATGATTTATTACTAAAATAATTATGGCTTAGCCTTTAGATGCTATATAAATGTATAATCTGGCAAACCAAGAGGTGCATTTGTTTAACAAATTATAGATGTTATCACTTGTTCCATTCGTGTTCTCATCATGATATAATAAACGCCAGGTAATCGTTATTATACTTAATATTATTTACATACTGAAATTACAAAAAACCTTGGTGATGCTATGTAATTCTAAAGATTGAAAATTGTCATGCCTTCAAAAGATGCATGACACGGTGTAGGAACGCACGGGCAGTATTCTTGCAGCGTTAGTTGTCTTCGTTTATGAATTCTTCTTCGTTCAATCATTAGTGATGCTTTTTATTAGAAGAAAATTTTATGGCAAAGGTAATGCTGACAGCTATGAGGGTAAATTGTCTTTTATTTCCATAGAATATAAGATACATTGTCGTAGTAAAATGTCATGATTTATCTGCTCTTAACTGTACTCTACATCAGTGTATTATATTTATTGTTATCAAATAGCACCCTTTAATAATGATTGTTTCATAAAATTGCAACGAAAACAATAACTATAACGATCCGAATGTCTATCAGGCAAATAAATCGGTGAGTTATGGAATCAGTTCGTAAGTTTAATGAATCGCTTAATTGTACTTTACTTGTAGGTATTTATTTAAATTATGTTAGAAGGCAAAGATAAGTTGTAAATATGCTTTTTGAAAATGTAAATTATTTTACGATATAAATTATTTATTTTTACATTAAAACAAAATTATAATGAAATTTAACTCTTTTATTATATAACCAACCCATTATTATAATTGATATTTTTGATATTTTCTGTTTAATATTTTCTCGTGTTCTTCATTCGGCTGTGGCTTTTTCTCCTAAAAAGATTTTAAACTAATTTTGGCAACAGTTTAATTATTGTGTTTACTAAACTAGGCATCATAGCGTAACAGTCATCAACGATTCGACGCAGCATTTAAAATTGTAAAGGAAGTTTTATTTTAAATAATAAGAGCCTTACAAATAACCAACGTGTAGCCTTCTGAAGCTACACAGTGTTTTATCCCTTAACCTTTCCTCAAGAATGTTGTTATACCGGTAAAGATATATCTTTTATCCTTATACATTTGCATACATTCATCTTGATATTTATTGTAACAAAAAAAAATATTAAATATAATTTCAAGGAACGTGACAAAACACTGTGTAGAGCTATAAAAATGTTATTATAAAGGCCCTTAAAGTAGTAGCAGGATGTAAGCTCTGAATAAAGATTCGAGTGATAAGAAAATGTTGATAACATCAAATTATACGATAAATGTTTTTGTAATGTGCACGTGTACTGAGAACTTTATGCCGGGTGAGATTTAAAAAGGTCTTCAACGCAATGGCGTTTAATGAAAATAATCAAATTTCTTTACAAATCCATCTTTATTCAGAACATAAAATCCTGCTCCACGGCATACGTAAAAACCATGCTTATATTTAAATGCACAATCCATTTAAATGATTAATTCTGAGCGTGGGGCGCCCTGAAGCTATTTATTTCACAATGATTAAGCGCTCCACGCTTAGAATTAATAATTTAAATGGATTCTGAAAATTTAGCCGGGAAAAAAAGTATTTTCTCCTTTTTTGCGTTTAAATATAAGCGTGGTTTTTAAATACTTTTTTAAATGAATACAACTACTAACTCACTCTGTTAATATTAGCGTGGTAAAAAAGATCCCGAAACGACGACTGGAAGGGCATCAAGGCGTAGACATATTATGATGTTATAAGATGAAGTGATATGAATGAGAAACGCTGAACTCGAATTTTCATATAATTGTAAGTAAGCGCGAAAGAGAAGGCGGCGTGTGTGTCGCAGATGTATTCATACCTTGATCCCCAGCGCCTTGTTCACCAGGCGTCTCTTCTAGAACCTTCTCTGAGAGCTGGTTACATTCCAGACATGGTTCAAGTGCCTTTTCCATCATGTACAACTAAAGAAAATAAATATTAAATTTCAGTTCGACTTATAGCAAATTTTACAATAACTTCGCATAAATTCCAGCTGTTCGCTGTTAGCTTGTTACCTCTATCAGTTTACAGACAATTTTGAAAATAATAATAATGATTAATAACTGAGGTATAATGATTAAACTTTTATTGATATAACACAAGTGCAAAATGTAAAGTGAAACACCTGACTCATGTGCTAGGTGTATAAAACCTGTGTTACAGAAGTCAATGCCCAACTACTCTCTGTAATTTAATATGCATAACTCCATTTTTATGTACAACATATAATATGTTTCTGATTTATCAAGAACCTAAATTAAATTTAGAATTTAATAATAATTTTTATAAAATATTTAGGTACTCTTTCCGTATATTGGTAATTTTATTTAAATCACCAAAATTCAATTTTTTAATACATTTTTCAATTAATTAGACTTCATCTCGCAGTCGTAGGCCTGTTCTACTGTAGTACGTCGTTGGAGATTTTATTCTCCACTCTTTACCAACGTCTCGACGTCATTAAACTAGTGCAATTTAAGCTAGTGTGGTAAGTCCCCATAATACGAAATAAAAACTACATCTATAAATACATAATTTAATAAATATATAAGTAACTAATATCATCGCATAGACGCAGAAGCAGACGCTGGCAAGTTCCTTATATTCCTAATTATAGCTTATTTAAATTTAGTATCCAAAGGATGCACTTTTATATTACTTTGTGTTTTTGTTACATATTTCGGTGTTATACCACCCCCTCCTCCCTCCATTAACGTGGTATCGTACACTCACCCGTCCATCAGATCCAAATCCTGCAAATTTCTTGGTGGGCGGTAGAACCATCTGAAACTGCGGCGCTTGTTCATGAGTGACTGGCGCCAGCAGAGTGTGCGACCCTCCGCACCAACGGTGGCACGTGTGCTCTCTACGCATTTAGACTTGATTCAGAGAATTACTTAGACTAAGAAAATACATTTTCCGTTCGGTAATTCACAAAGATTAATTACAACAAGGTAACTCCAACTATATATTTGGTTTGAGTTGTAATTTTCACTTTTCAAAGACGGATTTTTTGGTAGGCAGTCGTGTACTGTATATTTATTACGTGTATCGTGTAGTAGTGTATTTCTTGCGAAAATGGTGTAGTTTAATATCAACAGATATCGCTGCATCGTGCAACTTAAGGTATACATAATTAAGGATAATTTTTCGTGACTTCCATAAGATATTTCAGTATTTTATTTTCCTTCATTTGTTCTACGATTCTCAGATGTCGAACCAAAATTCTTAGAGAAAAACTTTTTCAAAGTAATTCTAAATTACATCTGAAGATTGGAAGGTGTGCCCTAAAATGTAACCTGTTGTCAGGTGGATAGGGTGGCTGCCACGCGGTAATGCAGGGCTCCTGTGGTGACGGGGCCGAGGCTCCGATGGGGCGCGGCCTTAGCGCAGGCAGCGGTGGCGGCGCGCCGAACGACTCGTCCTGCGGCTCCATGCTGGCCGGCGCCTGGCACGCGCCGCACGCCGCGCCCACCGCCAGCGCGCGCCGGAGCATGGCCGCCTAAGGACGTGTGGACAAGTGGACAAGTGGACAAGCGGACAAGTGGACAAGTGGACAAGTGGACAAACGAACAAGCGGACGACCTCCGCACATGCTGAGATCTTCTACAGAGGGCCGCAATGTCGTATGCCACTACGCTAACATTTGTTTCGATACGACGCCCACAGATCTTTTGCAATTATAAGCAGATATTAACAAGAGCTCATACATAATGATGAAAGCGAGCGTATGAACCGACTCCAATGAAGAGGTAGATCAATCATGTAGCACTATGAGAAATTCACTCATTGAATTAACAATATTAATGTATAACGAATAAATTATTAAAATAATGGGCACAAAGCTCATTTTTTAAATTGAATTTTCAAGCCATTGAGTATTCGTTATTCTTGAATAGAATTGCCTTAGCCTTTCATTCTTCTGCCTTCAAACTGAGAAAAATTGACCGTGTCTAGGAATGTCTCCTGGTTATCAGAATCATATAGCAAAGTTGGCCTTAACCAGTAACGGACTTATCAACTAAGATGATGTTTCCTACCTTAGGTTCGCCCAGGATGAGCGCCAGCTTCTCCTGCTTAGCTTGCAGTTCTTGTAGCGCTTGCTCTGCAAAAACTCGCGTAGACAACAGCTGCATCACCTCCGCCTTAGTCTCTATTATGTTCGACAGGTCTTTGAGTGCAATCTGGTAAAACCCCATCATAATCAGTGTAATAACATATATCGAGTTTAAATAGGTTATCGGTAAGCGTGGATAGGTACCTCCTTTTGGAAGTTGTTACGGTATCTGAACCAACCTTTGATCCACCGCAAGTTTTGTCATATAATCACATTACGATTCCAAATCGTCGTAAATCAACAGTTCACGAGCGAAAAACGGAAAGCAAATTCTAATGTGAAGCTCGCTTTTAGCGCTTAGTTTGTCAAAGCTAAAATCATAAGTTATGACTATATCACTACTCACCATCCAGGTGTTCTCTTGTCGCTGAAACTTCTCGTGGCAGACTTCTAGTCTATTCTCCAACTCAGAACGAGCCACTGCGAACTCTGCCGAAGTCAGCAAGCCCGCCAGTCGAGAATTATCCGCCTAAACATTCTACCAATGTGAATCGTATGTGTGTGGTCCTTAGTATCAAAATACAAAATGTTTACTAAGTCTGTTTATTTATAAACTCAAAAGCATAATGAGGTATGCAAATAATTACATTAAAAAGTTTATATGTGTGCTTTATGGTATTGACCTTAAGGTTGATTTTGGTTTAAGTACTGAGAGAAACACAAAGACCGTGTGTTCTGAGCAACTAGTGTATTTAGACTGATTTAAAGTTCACAAAAACAAGATTTAAATATTATAATAGACATCTTTACATCTAGGTGTAACTGTATAGTATAAGCAGCAACAATATGCAGTAATTACCGAAGAAAATCGGATAATTATGTTCCATACTTTTTCCTACTTATCAGCTGCTATCACAAAATGGTAATTAATACAGAAAAGCAAGTTATATACCATAATGATAGCATAACGAATTTAACGTGCAGCGTGAAAACGCATTTTAGACCGCTAAGGTGGAAGTGGCTAGGGTAGTATGTCGCATGCTGCACTAGCTATACCAGCATATGGACTTCTCTACTGCTTATCATCGATTGGTGTCGAGTAATTTGCTGAGATTTTAATAAAAAATTATAAAAAAAAGAACTCTAGCTTAGCCTGGCGCTACTACGAGGCTCAACCTTACAGAATATTAGCAGTTTGTACCTTATCTCGAAGACCGTCTTGTACCTCGTCACAATCTGCTTTCTGCTCCCGCAACATTTCGACACACTCCACTAAACTCTGCGAAAAAGAACATTCATCAACAACGAATTTCACAATCTTATTTTCAGTCCAACTCTGACGGTAAGATTTCAATAAGTTTCAAAGTGACGTAACTCTGATATACTTACGTGTAGCTGATCACTGAGTTGCCGCTGGAAAGTGGTGAGGGTGTTGTGGGAGTTCAGTGTCTGTTCAATCTCCGTCGATAGGGACTCATATCGTTCGGTGAGCTCCATCACCGCTGCACAAATAGTTTAAGATGATAGAGATATGTCTGCCCATCACCAACACATTATTGCACGTTATCAGATCAGAGTACTGATCCAAACAACATATCTTTAAAATTTAACTTCATCGTGTTCTTTTCTCTTTGGTTCACGATACTATGCCAGCAGAAAGTTCAAACTCCTTCATTCCAATCTTATTTTTTCCAGAAGACAATAATTAATGTATATTGGAAAAAATAAGAATGTAGAGCCTTAAACACTTAAATATACGAACCAACATTTTCTGTGTTATTATTCATCTGCTGTAGCTGACCCAACCCGGCGTTCAAGTCGTTGCGCATCTGCCCCATCTGGTCGTTGAAGCTTTGTATCTAAACATGCGAACAACAGGTATGCATAAATTACTTCTAATGTCCTTTTTATTTTGGCACTAATAATAGAACGGGCCTACCTGACTGAATTCATGTGATAATTTACCAAATTCCTAGTAATAATAACGCTTTCAATATAGCTTTTATAAATATTTTAATTATAAACATTGTTTGTTTGGAAGAAAATCAAAATAATATCTATAATACCTGAGTAGTCAACCCTGAGTCGAAGCCACTCAACTGTTCAGCGTAGTCGGACACCAAGGCATTGAGGGTGCTGATTCGATCACTTAATACCATGGCTAGAGCCAATTTGTCCGCTGTAGGTAATATTAGAAAATAATTAAGGCTTTGAAATCTTATTTGTATACACTCTGTAGCGTGTTGCCTGCCGATCCTAACCTCAATTTTAAGCTACTATTTAGTTACTTTTATATTGTCACGTAACTGTAACGTTATACGATACCAAATCTGTAGGAGAAGAAGCGTAACGGAACAGGAAAAGTAGAAATTTAGCAGAAGAAAGAGTGTGGATGAGAAACTTAATACTAGGAAGAAAAGAGAATACTAAATTATATAGGTACAAGGACTATTACAAATAAAAACTATTTTCTTCGAATAATTAAAAAAAACTCAATAATAATGTATCTTTCATAGAAGTTTTAACGAGCTACCTAAAGAAATATAAACAATTGTTATATATATAATGTAGTTAGATATGTGTTTCACATCATAGTTGGCTTTGAGCTCCAGGACTTGACCGACACATAAATTCTCTAGTCCTATCTAACTTCGATCAGTGACAGTACACATTGAATGACTTACACATGCTTTTCATGGTGACGTTGACATTTTCGGTTACAGTCGACGCTTTGGCTGTCATCGCTTGGATGTTATTCATCAAATCCTCCCTCAGAGTCCGCAATGCCTGACTAGCATGTTAACAATAACATCTTATTATAAAACTACAAACTGTACAATTAGTAACCTCCAACTCTATGCCTAAAACCAAACTAAACAGGTATGACGATGGTGTTCTGACTGAGTGACTTGTTAAAATAGCTAGTTTGTAAATATAACTTGTTAAAACTAGTTGAAGTAGAAGATATGCATAAAGTCAACTTAATAAATTTAAGGGTTTCAACTTGTAGTTGAATCTTAGTAACGCATAGTGCTCGGATACATCAATTTATGTAGAGGAAACCGTATCCATAGCAGACATCTATACTTCGGCGGGATAATTTAATAAAATAGAAGGTTCATCGCCATCAATGATTGGTTCTTGTTGTAACGCCTGATATTAGTTTTAGTATAAAATATAAAACTAAACTAGATAGTTACTTAGGAATATAAATCACCCAAAGTTAGGTATCAATAATATAACTATAGTGATATTACTTTTCTTTGTATAATGGTGTTAATTATGTTGGCGTTCAATAAATACATACATAAAGCAATATTGTTTGTTATCGTTATAATTTTCAATGAAAACCTTTCCTCGGCACTTTCTTCAAAACTACATAAAAACTTTAACAAATTTGGCAATGGCATTATACTAGTACTAACCCCATTTCAGGATGCGTGACACCAGGCAAGCCGGCAACGGATGAAGCTACCGAAGCCCGCGATGCTATCGACCGTGTTCGTGTGACCGCCGCGCGTGATGCCCCTGTCATGGCGTTCTCGCCTAAGTTCGTGGCAGATTCCCCTTGGATTGCAACAGACTTACCAGAAGGTTCGATTGCCCGGGACTTCTTTGGCTGGGTAAGTGAAATATGATAAGTATCAGTAAAGGACAACTAGATCATCACATATTCAATATACAATATAATATCCACAGACAAAGTAAATCTAACACCACGGTTTAGTTACAAGTGCAATCTGTTACATTTATTCCATAATTATTAAGGGCATGTTTTTGTCTACATCGAAGTGGAAATATTTCTTATATTAAAGTTATTGGAGTGGAAAACTCAACGTGAGTGAGACAAATAACATTTGTGTACTTTTGAGGAGAAAGGCATTACATCGTGGTATTATATTAAAAAAATCATCTTCAGGTTGTACACAGAATGAATCTGATTGAATTAACCCCGCCAGATGCAGTGGTAATGGCGTCCGCTTCGGGAGGCTCAAACTTGACTTCATCGATCTTGTCAGCGAAGTTCTTGGGCAGGGCGCCCGCTGCCGCCAGCTGGGTCAAGAGGTCACCCATGCGGCTTATAGCTTCCTCAGCCGCTCGGACGCGGGCCGTCACCTGATATCAGACCAATACAATCCATTGACTTACCAGTAATAATCGTAGATGCACCATCTAATCCCCGGATGAATTTAGAACATGTGTAGCGAATCAGTACCAATTCCAGTCCAGCTCTTTACGGTAATTAAGTGCATTACATATATCTTTTACTGCTTTATAGTTACAGAATGTCAAATCATTTTCTTTTAGTTTATGATTGCCGTACGCTCGCGCCTATGTCTATCAAACTATTATCATCAAACAAGCTTACATTTTGACACATATATTAGATAGTGAACCTGCATAGCCTGCATGGCATCCGGAAGCGAAGCGTTGCCGCGAGCGAGATCACTGCGAAGTTTCTCGTTATCGGGGAGCTCCAGCGCAGGCATCGGGCCAGCGCGGCTCTGCAAGTCCCTCACGAGAGCCTCCACGAGGTCGAACTGAGAACGAGTCACTACTTCTATGCTCTCTCGACGAGCGTCTGTGTGAATGGGGAAGAGGAGTAAGTAAAACAATATTATAAAAACTTGTCACAGTGTCAAATATTACTAAGTCCGACAAAGAGTTAGCAATACGTAATCATGATATGCATTTCTACTCATAGATTGAACCTCTTGCTAACTTAAAGACAGCTAATAGTGACGCTAATCAAATAATTTGCAAATCTAATATGTCTTTACAGCGTAATTTAATGTTCTAGTCTTGTAACGCAGCACTCGTTAGGAAATTTTATGTCTTTGATGAAACTGATGTTGGCAAAGCTCACGTAAAAATGGTATATGTCAGTGAATAAACTCTTTTCAAAATAGGTACTTACGTTACGTATACGTTAACGTTCTTCAAATTTATACTTATTGACAAAATAATTCTAATAGGCATGATGACAATTTTTGACGAAACAATTAATTGTTTCGATAGCGTGGAATCTACCATAGATATTATAATTATATATAACTCGCCCAAAAAAATGCTTTTCAAGAGAGACGGGTAAAGCAGTATGACGTCACGCCGTGATATTTTTTCTGCATTGCGGACCAACTGTTCGATAGCTATTTTTAAAATTATCTAATGTAAATACTAAAAGTTTAGAGAGATTGTACGGGTTACCCAATGATATTGGTTTTTTAAAGAATTTAATTATTTTATAATGGACCTTACTCATAAGCTGTGAAAGTGATTGCTCTCGCATAGTCTTTATTATGAAAATAAATAATTACTACGATAACGATTAAAAATTATTGATTAAAATAACAGCTTATGCATTATTTAAACTGTTCTCGTCACAAAACATATATAATGTTTTGTTATATGGCATTGCGTTCTGGGGGTTTTCTACGTATAAAAATAAAGCAGTTACAATCCTAAAACGTTATTTTAAGAGCTACCTCGGGTTGAAAACAGCGCATAGCCTCCTCCTCGAATATATAATTCTAACTCTTCCGTCAATGTACATTTTAGAAATTGCGAATAGATTTTTATATGCATACTCAATCGACATGAATTTAGACAACTTTTCAATAGTGTACGAGTATATACCTAGTTTTATAGGTTAGATTTTGTTCGACATTATTTTTATAGTTTGACAGGTTATTTTAATCATAATTAATTAAATTTATTAGAAAATTAATTGATTAATACCAACGCTTCAATATATCAACCCTGTCATCATCCCTATTATAACCTATACTTACATTCTGTTCAGTGTGATAATAATGAGATTCTAGACTGTTGCATAGACAAAGTTACGAAATAAAACAACAGTTGTAGTGTTATGTATATCAGTGCTTTGTTCACATCCCGATGTGTACAAAATTAGTCACTGAGTTGCGACCCTTTTGCACTTCTGCAGCGCACACAAAGGTCTTTAATACCTTATTATACAATGTTTGTCTTATTCTTCTTTTATCTATGTACTGTCTGGATGGATGGTGTGTGATGTAGAGATGGAAATAAATGTTTTATCTATCTATCTATCTATCTATCTTATGAAACGTTGGTAAGGTGACTTAGGTAAGAGGTCTGATGTTCTAACCTGAGCGCGTGGTAGGTCCTTTCTCGACTGAAATGCAAATTGAGAGTTTAACAAAACAATTCGTCAAAGACAAACCAAGTCTGAGTCGCAGAAAACAATGTTATATTTACCAACTAACACCTTTTCTTTTTTACGGTCCTTTTCTGCAAGAAATATAAGTCATTATTTATGACTTTTGACACTTGAATAAATATTGTATCTACGTTTTTTTTTCGTTTCTACTTTTATTATTATTAAAGAAAATCAGGTTGTTACATTATAAGCAATAATTCTTGTTACTAGTATTCAGTATTAATTTTAAATATCAATATAATGCTTTAAAATAAATAATTTTATTATTATTATTACTGAAATATACAAGATTTATTAATTTTACATAAAATATTAAATTTTATACACATTAATTTCTAATAAGATGCAACAGTCTGTTGTTGTCACACAATAATTATACAGGTCCACTATTTCTTGAGAGCACAATATTTAATAAAAAAATAATTAATTAGACCCGTACCTGATATAATAATGCTACTATCTGACGCGGTTATTCCCCTTTCTTTCTGAAAAAAAAACTAGTTGTTTACACAGGGACAGCGTTTCATAAATGCATTATATTTACTTATTTTGGCGTTTTTACTTTGATCTATGGAACGTGGATTTGATTAAAATTTGTATATCACCTTACGAACCATACAGAATGGAACTATTAGTGCATGTTTAATTGATGGACCGAGTTTTCATCCATATTTTTATCAATGATAGGTACTATAACATTTCCTAAAAGTGGAAGACATCTCTGAGTAGACTCCCAACGTTAAAAGACTTTCTGAGCCCACGCTCATCCAAAGAAAATACTATACAATTATAATGAAGGCAATGAAATTTACCGATTTACCGCGCCCAGCTTTCACCCTTTCCTTAGCATGATCTTTGTCTGGTTTCTTCTCGGCTCTACTCTTATCTTTATCCTCCTTTACTCTCTCTTCCTCGGAATCTTCTTCTAAACTTTCCTGCTTCTTGGAAGCTGCCTTCTCTCGTCCTACCTTCTTATCTCTGTCCTTTGTAGCTGTTCTCTCATCTTTGTCTTTATCTCTTTCTCTTTCAGCATTTTGCTTGTCTGGTGATCCTTCACTTTCCTTTGAACCTTTTCCACCCTTTGTTTCGTCAGATTTTCCTTTCTTGCGCCCTCTTGATTTATCATGTCGTTTTTTTTCCTCCTTGTCCCTAGTAGGAGATGTAGATGATTCGTCGTCAAACCGAATCTCTACTCGTTGTTCTAGTAAACGCATCTGTCTAGCAAGTATGTGTAGTATAGTCTGAACCAGTTTAAAGTTGACCATGTTTTTCTGTAATATCAAAGAAAATAATACTAGACTTTTATTTATGATACTTTATACTGCGTCATCAATAGTTTTACAGTGTAGTGACGACAATACCACATTAAGAACGTACATCACATTTATACAAGAATTTGGATTAGTGTTAAACATTTCTTTATATTATATAATTCAACGTTGTGCAATTAATGTTTTAATTTGATTTTCTTTATATTTATATTGTTGTATCCTCCTCGTCTCTTTTAATTCTTAAGAATTAAAATGCCAATATCTTTGTTAATATTGTACTTTAGGCTCAGTAATGGAACTAGAAATCCCTGCAAACTGACAAATTATGGAAAAAAGCTCCTTCAAGACCTTCCGTTCCCCGTCCCCTACTCGTACTTACAGCCACTACTGATTTACCTTAAGTTAATAAATTTATGGTATGTTCACAACTATAGCATTCATAAAAATTTTAATGCATACAATAGTTTATTGACACCATGAAACCTAACCCTTTATGGTTATATGAACACACATTCGCGCGCAATCACACAAATACCTTTACACTCCTCACAAATGATGCAATGACGAGACACACGATCATGCAATAACTTCTACCATTTTACATTTTTCTAATTATTTTTTCATAATTATCTACTAAAAATTGTGAAAAATAAAAAACATAAGGTGTTTTTATAATTGGCATATGTAAAGCGTGACGTGGCGTGGCGTAGTGTGGCGTTTATTTGTGTCTTAAGTTTTGCTATGTAATAGCTATATATGTATTAATTATACTGTTGATTAAATAAAAACCTAAGCTTCAATTTTATAATGGATTGTATAGTACACACCGACCTATTTCATGATAATCATTTTCATACATTTTTTGTGGCTCGTTAGAGCTAATAGTATTTATATTTGCATTGACTCAAACACGTCCTAAAAGTCGCAGTTATTAAACTGACGCGAGTATTGGTCTTAAGTTGGAACACTTAGAGCTAAAATTGATAATAGTGAATACTGACTTCAGCAGGTCCCATGGCAATATTAATGAGGTCCTCTACACTGACCAGCAGGGTCCTGTCGCTCATATTCGGCTCGTCCAGCTCTTTAACCATTATGTCGGTATTTTTGATTCAAGTTACAAAAAAAAATGTAAACATGCAAAAGCTCTCACTAGCCCTTCTGTCAGACTTAAGGATTATGTCTGTCATACATTCTGTCATGAAGAAGATATTGACGCATATAGCCAGTTTAAAATTTGAATCGTACTTGTTGATTACGACCTATTTCCTCCAAGACTACGACTGAGAGACTGAGATACAAGACGTACGACTGAGATACAAGACTCTCAAGTTAACTTCACGAAATTCAATATTAACACAAATTACTATACTATCAATATTATACCATAGCCGAGCCTCTCTCAAGCATCTGGCGACAGATTAATTACTATACGGCTTTCTGAACTCATTGTAGCATAAGTTGTTATATACTGTCAACACGGGTGTAATGGTGCTAAACCCTCTTTGTAACATACAAAATTACATATCCGTAATAAAATGAAACGATTATCAGCGGGACTACTGAAATGCAATGACCTAAATCTTATAATAAAATCGGCCTCATCGATAATAATTAAGGTTGCGATCTTTATTAAGTGAAGCACTTGTCTTGATATAAGGATTTTTTACTAACATGTTTGGAAATTTGACCATTATTTTGACAACCTTCTCCGAGATAAATCGAAATTTATGTATTGTCCAAATAAATGCGAGAAGCGGCCGGCAAAAGTTGTATGAAAATCCATATCTATCTTGTAATTTAAAAATGGAACAATCTTTTACTTCTGAACATGGCTAGCAAGGAGGTAATTAATCGAAGGTTTTGTTTAAATTTCGAACTGTCTTGCTAATAGAAAGCTGTTGCCTGAACAAATAAAACAAATGGAACTCATTGTTCGTTGATCATTGATTTTGAAATGTAATTGTATTTTAAAATAAACAGTCCTACTTAGATACTATTATTTCTTATTTCTACGCATTGAGAACTGTACTATACAATGTATGTAATGTACTATTACGTTCTCATCAAGCTACAACACCTTGTAGGAATGTCTATTCTACAATTAAACAAAAACTGTATAAGTTTATGTATTATTTATTTATTTATAATAACTTTCGTCTCCTCTCAACACGTAACGTCACAGAAATTCAAAACAGCAAGTATATACTTTATTGCGTAGAATATATTTGTACATATCTTACTGAGAACCGATCCTTAGCGTCTACAACATTAGGTATTGTGCTTCACTGCTACGGATAAAACGACTCATAATACTGAAATAAATATAATATTATCAAAACTGCATCAAATATTAAAAGCGTAAAGCTCTGATGGGCTAATTTAAGTTTCATTATCCAACACTAAAAATAACGTGGAATGCAGAGGGTCGATATAACATTGATTGATTGAACAACTCACACAATATCAACGGGCAAAAATAATTCATTGTTAGTATATAAATATTATATAAATTTTTAAACATAAATAACAACTAAGTAACCATGGCAACGTGTCGCGCGACAAAACGCTTTTATATCGGCTTATGTACACGAGGTGGAGTTTTGTCGCGAGAGCGTCACTCCTACGATCAACAATGGAATCACCGATTACTGAACTTTACGAGTAAATATAAACGAATGCACTCTAACTGCATTTAACATATATACGACTATGTTATCAACAATGTTCGGCAGGGAGGAGTCGCTTCAGAAGTCATAGTATCACTAATATGGTTTTTATGTACAAATAAGTGTTTTGTCGTGTGGTGGTATACCCCCCCCCCCTGGGCCCCCCCGGGCGCCCCCCCGCGGGCTGGGCGTCTAGTCCTCGAGGTTGCGGAAGGCGGCCGACATGTCTTCCAAAAGTTGGTCGAAGTCCGCCTTGATCTTAGCTTCACCATCCTTCACGGGGTCCTGGAAACGTAATCATGTAGTTTTAAATCAAAATCTAAAAAGCTCTTCTAAATGGCTTAAGTAAATAACGTCAAGCACTTCGTTGACTCTGTATTAATTACAGATAGTCATACTACTGCTATAAATTGTATGTCAATAGCACAAAGAGATTTCTTGTGTCCTTTCTCTGTCGCACAGCTAGAGTTGAATTCCTTACCGGCACACATACTCCCTCCATCAGACAACATGGGTTATTTAAAAAGAAGCGTGATAACGTATATTTAGGCTGACAAGGTGGAAGGGGCTGGGCTAGTACGTCACATGCTACTCTAGCTATCCTAGTACGATCCTCTGGACTGCTCCTAATGCTTACTTAACACTAGATTTACCAGACCAGTCATTTAGACTGGTCCTGCAATTTCAATCTAAATTCCTACTATATTTTACATATTTTTTTTCAGAAATGATGTTATGACTTTTGTAGCTATAATTACAGAGTACGTTTTATAAACTTAATGTTATTTTATATACATTAGTAACAAATATAATTTTTGTTGTTGACATATATTCAAATCGCTGGTATATCTAGTGTTAAAAGTAGATATGTTTCTAGCGAATCATGCGCAATAGTTTCTTATAATGAAGTTTCAATTTTGGTGAGAAACTGCATACTTCTCTAGTAGTCTTATCTTCTTAAATTTAATGAAGTAATGAGCGTGACGTGATGCGGACTGACCTTGAACTTCATGGAGGAGAGTTGGTAGAGCACGTTGCCCATGGCGTCGCGGATGACGTTCCACGTGACCTTGTTGTCGGACTGCGCCGTGGACTCGACGGCGTGCCGCGACATGTCGTAGAACGAGATGATGTTCCGGAGCATGCCCACCGTCTTGTAGAACGGACAGAACCGGTCGTACGCAGAGTAGCTGCACACATACACACATACACGTGTTACTACACATACACACACCGTCTTGTAGAACGGACAGAACCGGTCGTACGCAGAGTAGCTGCACACATACACACATACACGTGTTACTACACATACACACACCGTCTTGTAGAACGGACAGAACCGGTCGTACGCAGAGTAGCTGCACACATACACACATACACGTGTTACTACACATACACACACCGTCTTGTAGAACGGACAGAACCGGTCGTACGCAGAGTAGCTGCACACATACACACATACACGTGTTACTACACATACACACACCGTCTTGTAGAACGGACAGAACCGGTCGTACGCAGAGTAGCTGCACACATACACACATACACGTGTTACTACACATACACACACCGTCTTGTAGAACGGACAGAACCGGTCGTACGCAGAGTAGCTGCACACATACACACATACACGTGTTACTACACATACACACACCGTCTTGTAGAACGGACAGAACCGGTCGTACGCAGAGTAGCTGCACACATACACACATACACGTGTTACTACACATACACACACCGTCTTGTAGAACGGACAGAACCGGTCGTACGCAGAGTAGCTGCACACATACACACATACACGTGTTACTACACATACACACACCGTCTTGTAGAACGGACAGAACCGGTCGTACGCAGAGTAGCTGCACACATACACACATACACGTGTTACTACACATACACACACCGTCTTGTAGAACGGACAGAACCGGTCGTACGCAGAGTAGCTGCACACATACACACATACACGTGTTACTACACATACACACACCGTCTTGTAGAACGGACAGAACCGGTCGTACGCAGAGTAGCTGCACACATACACACATACACGTGTTACTACACATACACACACCGTCTTGTAGAACGGACAGAACCGGTCGTACGCAGAGTAGCTGCACACATACACACATACACGTGTTACTACACATACACACACCGTCTTGTAGAACGGACAGAACCGGTCGTACGCAGAGTAGCTGCACACATACACACATACACGTGTTACTACACATACACACACCGTCTTGTAGAACGGACAGAACCGGTCGTACGCAGAGTAGCTGCACACATACACACATACACGTGTTACTACACATACACACACCGTCTTGTAGAACGGACAGAACCGGTCGTACGCAGAGTAGCTGCACACATACACACATACACGTGTTACTACACATACACACACCGTCTTGTAGAACGGACAGAACCGGTCGTACGCAGAGTAGCTGCACACATACACACATACACGTGTTACTACACATACACACACCGTCTTGTAGAACGGACAGAACCGGTCGTACGCAGAGTAGCTGCACACATACACACATACACGTGTTACTACACATACACACACCGTCTTGTAGAACGGACAGAACCGGTCGTACGCAGAGTAGCTGCACACATACACACATACACGTGTTACTACACATACACACACCGTCTTGTAGAACGGACAGAACCGGTCGTACGCAGAGTAGCTGCACACATACACACATACACGTGTTACTACACATACACACACCGTCTTGTAGAACGGACAGAACCGGTCGTACGCAGAGTAGCTGCATACATACACGTGTTACTACACACCGACATTTACGGGATACACGCATCAAAAGTATTATGTTTAAAAATCATTTAAATTTCAAACCATTCATTCAACATACACTCATTCCGATACTGTCAAATATTATAATGAACTCAAAATAAATTGTTAACAACGCCATCGATAGTATCAGTGCGATATTGCTCTTCTAGCAATACCCTTATTCTCTATATTAACACTACAAAACTAATTGTAAAAAAGGTTCCCTTTAAAATATGCCTAAATAAATGAAAAATAAAAACGACAGCCATGTTTTTAACTTAAAAAATCTAAACAGTATTTTTATTAATCTTTCAATACCATTTAATAAATAGAATGATAAATAAACTCAAAGTCAAAATTTATTTTAATAGATTCAATTACTAAGTACTTTTAAATTGTGACAAGGGGGAATATGTATGAGAAAAATAAATAATAAATAATCTAATATGTATCTTTATTTCTAGTATAAGTACTAAGTAGGTTCAATCACCAAACTATATCCCACACAATAACTAAATGGCCGAATACTCAGAAGCTTTTTAAATATTATAAGTAAGTAATAATCAACATAAAATATAGTATAAAATGTAAATTGGTTAAAAGTTAAAAATTCAATTCAAACTACTAAAGGAATTTAACCTTATCTAACCGTGTTTTAGTGTCGAGTGATTATAATTAATGATTACCTGTTCTGCTGCAGGAAGTCATCCTTGAGCAACTTGGCCACCTCGAGGGTGATCTTGTCGGTCTCGGCGAGCGAGGCCTTTCCTACAAGCTGTACAATTTCAGATAAGTCCTCTTCTTCCTGGAGGATCTCCTTTACCTGTACAGAGCAGATTACAAAATGGTAGAATTACTACAGAATATTTGGCCAGAGTCCTGCATTCTAGTCCCCTCCGGAGTAAGTGTTTATAACGAATATTTGTTCTCCGGGTATTTCTTTTTTCTAATATTATAATATAAAAATATGTATAATAATATATTTACTTACAAGAAGGTAATATTCGGTATGTATTGAATTAGCTGTGTATTTGCTTTCGTATGTTTTGCTTTTACGTCAGCGTATTTTATATGTATTGATGTGAGTGGTGTACCTACGTATTGATATGAACTGTATGGCACAGTTTCAAATAAAGATTATTTACTAAATGGCTGCTAAATTGTCCTATATAAAACGTGTAGTGATGACTTATTTGACCTTTATGTACACTATACATAAAGGTCAAATCAAAAAGATTTTTAAATTTCTTAATTTTAACTATTACTATTAATATCAAGCTTCTAACTCAGTACTTTTCAGTATAATAATTATATTCCTTATATTATTTTAGGCTAAATTCAGTCAAGTCAGAGAATCCGTGCTTAGGACGGCACGTGAAGCGTTAGTCCCGGTTGTTATGGCCACCGCTTACACTCATTAACCCGCATCGGGCCAGCAAGGTGGTGTTATAGACCAAGCTCTTCGTGTCTTTTCTCACTTAGGAAGACTCAAGTTGGTGATGATGATACAGAGAACCGTAAACTTTGACATGTATAATGTGTGCAGAATTGAGTATACTTTTTTTTAATTTTCTTATAGATTAATATATGTTCAAGGGTGCGGGGCTCATTAGTAACGTAGGCGAGTGCGGAGGTGCAGACCTTGGTCCTGAGCGGCACGAACTCGGGGTAGTTCTTGTCGTAGAAGTCGTCGAGCGCGCGCATGTACTTGCTGTAGGAGATGAGCCAGTTGATGCTGGGGAAGTGCTTCCTCTGCGCGAGCTTCTTGTCGAGTCCCCAGAAGACCTGCACGATGCCCAGCGTGGCCGCCGTCACCGGGTCAGAGAAGTCTCCGCCCGGCGGGGACACCGCGCCCACGATCGACACAGACCCTGCACACATACAGACATACAGACACACATACACATACACATACACCACCAAAACTATATCTAATGTCATTATAAAAAATACGGAAAACTCCAAGTCTAAATTTGATCAATTTGAATACAACAAATTTATAGTGGTATTAAATTAAAAAAGAGCTCTATGATTCAGTAAAACATACCTTGATATAATAACTATAAAGTAGATGAGATTACCTTCCCGGTCGGGGTTGCCGAGGCACTTGACGCGTCCGGCGCGCTCGTAGAAGGAGGCGAGGCGCGCGCCGAGGTAGGCGGTAGGAGGTAGGAGGTATTACCTTCCCGGTCGGGGTTGCCGAGGCACTTGACGCGTCCGGCGCGCTCGTAGAAGGAGGCGAGGCGCGCGCCGAGGTAGGCGGTAGGAGGTAGGAGGTATTACCTTCCCGGTCGGGGTTGCCGAGGCACTTGACGCGTCCGGCGCGCTCGTAGAAGGAGGCGAGGCGCGCGCCGAGGTAGGCGGTAGGAGGTAGGAGGTATTACCTTCCCGGTCGGGGTTGCCGAGGCACTTGACGCGTCCGGCGCGCTCGTAGAAGGAGGCGAGGCGCGCGCCGAGGTAGGCGGTAGGAGGTAGGAGGTATTACCTTCCCGGTCGGGGTTGCCGAGGCACTTGACGCGTCCGGCGCGCTCGTAGAAGGAGGCGAGGCGCGCGCCGAGGTAGGCGGTAGGAGGTAGGAGGTATTACCTTCCCGGTCGGGGTTGCCGAGGCACTTGACGCGTCCGGCGCGCTCGTAGAAGGAGGCGAGGCGCGCGCCGAGGTAGGCGGTAGGAGGTAGGAGGCATTACCTTCCCGGTCGGGGTTGCCGAGGCACTTGACGCGTCCGGCGCGCTCGTAGAAGGAGGCGAGGCGCGCGCCGAGGTAGGCGGTAGGAGGTAGGAGGCATTACCTTCCCGGTCGGGGTTGCCGAGGCACTTGACGCGTCCGGCGCGCTCGTAGAAGGAGGCGAGGCGCGCGCCGAGGTAGGCGGTAGGAGGTAGGAGGCATTACCTTCCCGGTCGGGGTTGCCGAGGCACTTGACGCGTCCGGCGCGCTCGTAGAAGGAGGCGAGGCGCGCGCCGAGGTAGGCGGGGTAGCCGGAGTCTGCCGGCATCTCGGCCAGCCGCCCCGAGATCTCGCGCAGCGCCTCCGCCCAGCGGGACGTCGAGTCCGCCATCATGGACACGTTGTAGCCCATGTCGCGGAAGTACTCCGACAGCGTGATGCCTGACACACACGAATATACCACACTTTATAGCTCACATGAATTGTATCCGGAGACAAAATTATTTTAAAAAGGTCAACATAATTTGCTAGGTAATTTATATTTGAAAACTAAAATCAGTTAAACTATTGTAATTTTAGGAGCACTGTAATGCAGACGGCAAATTTTGTTTAAAAAAATCAGTCAATACAAAAAGTTGTCTTCGTACATAATTAAATGATATTCTTTATGAGATGCATAAAAATACTTCTATCGAATATAATTAACTCGTAGCTGTCTATGCAAAATCTATATGCTAAATTTTTTTAAACATAAGCGAAAATATTTTTGTGAATGACGTCATTTACTTCAGAAACAGCTTACGCGATATTGAACCTTAACGCTGCACGATACAGTTCTAAAGTTTTTATAGGAAGTCAGCACAGTTCTATCGATCTTCCAACGACGCACATTGAGCGAGCGTAGTGTTATGGCCCAAAAAACAACCTTGTGCAGCAGTGAGATGTAAAGGCTATTGTTCGTGTTCAGAGATTTCTAGAAATCTGTGTAGTATGTGTTTAAAAAATCCTTACCAGTATAAATGGAGGCTTCACGAGCGGCTACAGGCATGTTGGAGGTGTTGGCCACGAGGGCCGTTCGCTTCATGATGGACTCGGTGACGCCGTCGATCTCCACCGTCAGCTCGGGGAAGTCCCGCAGTACCTCAGACATCTCGTTACCTGGCACAAAAACCAAATCACAACTTAATTACAGCAATTATAAAGAACTGTACCAGATTTAATGTTTCTGATTACTGTGTACTATTGTTTGCTTCGTTCTTTTATTGTTATAAAATAGTTTAGTGTTATTAAGGAATTATATGGATCTATGAAGTCTGATTTAAAATAAATAAATAAAATATCAACTGAGCAAAATATCATCAAGTATGAATACTTGAATTTATAGTGTGTGTATATGACTAAAAACTATAGGGATTTTTTTCCCTAGTCAACAATACTTGAGGCCAATTTTGATTTACATACATTGTGAAGGCATCCAGATGATACAGCCATTTCTGATATATTTTAAACACCATTTACTTAAACACTACAAAAGCAATGTTAACTACATGCCTATCATTACTTTCAACAGAAGCTCTTTACTTTCACACCTACAATATCTTTCTAATATAACATTTGCTACGATTAAGATTTGCATATGTTTTTAATACTAAATCATTTTATACTTTCTACTGAACATAAATAATATAAACCCAATGGTTCATATTCTTAGTAATTTACATTAATTATCACTTTATTAATGACCTCTTGCACACAAAATAAGCTACTATTTTATAGAAAACAAGCGTTGACGATCGATATTCAAATACCGATAGCAAAACGATAGTCTATTGACAGCTGTAGAAAGTATGGCCTTTAAAAAATATTACTCCTAAGTTAAAAACTAACAATATAATATACAAAATTGTTAAATAGTATTGTTTCAAGTTTGTACGTCAATAGTACACAATAGGCACATGATAAATTGCAACTATAAAAAAGGTAAAACATTTTGGTTGGTTTGTTACTTGTGGTGAGATTTTTTAGTGAATAAATATTCATTAATTAATCCATTTTTTTTAAATTAACGAGACAATTTATCATTAACAATAACATGTCAGTTTTTTAAATTTCTTCAGTAAGTCTTGGACAAAAAATCGTTTAGTATGAACATTATAAATGCAGCTATTACTTAAAGGTGTTATTTTATGAAGTGCATAGGATCATTAGAATAGAAATGAATAAATAAAAAGGTACTGACCACGCTCGCCGCAGCCGACGTAGACGATGACGTCGGAGTTGGAGTACTTGGAGAGCGCCTGCGAGATGACGGTCTTGCCGCAGCCGAAGGCGCCGGGGATGGCCGTGGTGCCGCCCTGCACGCACCTACGGGACAAGCGGCTCGTCATTGAGGACGTCGACGAGCTGGTGCACGGACGAGGTCGTGAGGCACTTACGGGAACAGCGAGTCCAGCACTCGCTGGCCGGTGAGCAGCGGATGGTTGGCGGGCAGCTTCTCGGTGACGGGGCGCGGCTGGCGCACCGGCCACACCTGCAGCATGCTGTACGACGCCTTCTCGCCGTCGAACTCCGTCTCCAGCACGATGTCCTGAACGACAATTATATTCGTCACACACTCGTACAATTATTACACTTTATGTTTACTTCATTTATATTTTATGTTAATTTGTTTTGTTTAGTTTTATTTTTCTACAACAGATGACGTTATGGTTTTGATAATCATGCTATCACAGTATTCATATAGATGTATATAAGCCTAATGAGATAAATATTAAATGAGTATCTTGTTCCTGTCATTGGTGGTTTTATTACAAAGTAACGTTGTGTGTGAACACTTTATTATTACTGTATTCAAATTATTATTCATACTCACGGTGACTTTGTAGTTGCCGGAGGGCGCGATGTATGTGACTGTACCCTTGGCCTTCGGGGGGAGGAGCATCTTGTGTTTGACTAAGGTGTTCTCGTGAACGATACCGTACAGGTCTCCGCCGGTGATGTGTGATCCGACCTGGCAGGGACGATATTGTTAAAGTTAAATCCTATATATTGTTAGAACAATTATGAACGTTTCGATGGCATATTTTATCTGAACTATCTTTGAATTGGAATCGTTTTTTTGTACTTGTCAATAAACTGTTGACATTGAGTAATTTCATAAAAATTATCTTATTGTTGCTACTTTTGAACATAATTTTTAATTCATATATTTTATATGACTCACCTTAACGTTGAGTGGATTAAATTCCCAGTCTGTTTCCCGAGCGAGGCAAGGCACGTTGACACCCTTGGGGATGTAGATAGACTGTGTGAGCTCATGGATGTCTTTGAGCGGACGCTGGATGCCGTCGAAGATGGAGCCCAAGATACCGGGACCGAGCTCCACGGATAGGGGCTTGCCAGTACGAAGTACGGGGTCGCCGACTGTGACACCTGATGTTTCTTCATATACCTATTTTAAGGAGGTAATATTAACTTTTCATTTGATATAGACATTTGTAACTAGATGCAATGATAGCTACAGAGTGGCAAATATATCTTTATATCTCTCAAAAAACTGCTTACATTTTTTATCTTTCATTCCAATATGAAAGGAATAAAATGAGGAACATCGAAATTGATTGACGATTACTTCAATAGACGTGGTTAATAACGCGCGTTAAAATAGGGCAAATTTTAGAAACGTAGTATGACGTCACGGGTCTTCTGTTTTTTCTGGTCAGATTGTAATGAAAGAGATGTAACTTTAATTCTCATCCATGCACAAAATAATCAGAGAGAATAAGAGATGAAAATAATTAAAATATACATAAAACACCATTATGACTTACATGAATTATATGATCATAAAGAAATTATTAATTACTTAATTCAGCTAGTTATTGTAAAAATTAAAGAAAAATCTACCTTTAAACCATCAAAAGCTTTATCTACAAAATTGATAGAACAGACAAACATAAGTTGAGGTGTTTTCTAAAATAAATTATAATGATAGGTGGAAAGATTATGCATTACACATAAGAATTTATGAAAAAAAAACCTACATTACCTAACAGGACCTACAGATATTCAGGTACTGAGTCCTCACCTGGATGGTAGCCATGTCACCCTCAAGACGGATGATTTCTCCTACAAGCTCATGGTACCCGACACGCACCAGCTCGTACATAGCCGACCCTGACATCTTTTCCGCCGTCACGACTGTCAAGAGAGCAAATGTAGTATTAACACTAGAACAGTTCATGTTGGAAAACAAACTCAAATTTTTTCACTTAGCTAAAGCGACCTAGTAATAAAGTAAACTTTATTATTAATGAAATAGGGATAATTATGTGATAATGTATTACAAAATCTTCTAAATCTTCATAATTTTATATGGTTTCTACATAGATGCATCAATCAAAATTTAATAGTGTCAACATGATTGATTTGATTCCAACCTGTTGATCTTGGTTGTTACCAGCAGACAGCATGGTGGTATTACAGCTCAATGTCACTTTTTTAGCTTAGTTTATAGGCTTACCTTAGCATATAGGCACTTTTAGTAGTTGTGTGCTACTAAACAATATGATGCATTTTATTAGCTAGCATAAAGTCTAGAATGATTATGATGATCTTTCTCACCATAGGAATACAATACCACAAATACATTGTATGTACCAATCATGCAATTGTAACACTTAATAAATTTGTAACATTGCATATTCGTAATAATAATATTATATTAACATTATTATAATAATAATAACATCAAGTGTCATACATACCCGGACCGGACACAGCGAATACATAACCAAACTTCTCCTCATTTTCTTCAGTGGCGATTGTTTTCAACCCGCCTTTCATCGCCATCTTGAAGGAAATGCTTTTTCTGGAAAAAAAAATTAAGTATATGTTAACATTTTAGTCAACCGCTGAATTAAATATGTTAAAATAAATTTATAGAACTACACATTTTAAAATAAATTTATATAAGATAATTTTTGAATTCTGTAACAAATTTAACCATAACCATTTAAAATAATTTCATATACAAAAAAATACTTTATTCTTAACTTTCATTAGCATCAGATGTTTTTTTTAAATACTAGTAAGTATGGTTATAGCTATGAATCAAACTATGACCTGAAGGTTTCTGGTAAGTGACTAGTAAAGCTAAATTTAAATTTATTTATTTCTTCAAAATTAAAACTGATTTGAAATCACAATGAAACAAGAAAACCTGGTTATTACTGTGCTAATTAATTTTTTTATAAGTTCCTAGCTGAGAAACAAAATGTAGTGTTGGCAGAGACTAACTGATCAGCTGACCCATATCTGATCTCTTATCTGGCTTATTATCCATCAAAGTCAGTTTTAAATTTATTTTGACATACATGCATATTAACAAAGCCTACTTGAGTAGACCACAGTGCTTGACAATAAATTTTCTCTTATGTAATGGTGATCATATGTGATGCTGTGCCATTGCTCATAAAAACATATAACTTTATATTAGAAAATATATGTTATTTCATATTTATTATGAAAATTTATATGAATGTGTATTATTTATAAATCATTCCTCAATATTTAAGGAAATGATTTTAAAATCTACTATATAATGATTCTACAAGATTTTTGTCAAATAGAATTAATGAAATTTATATACTTAACTAAATTTAAAGATTTATTTATTACATAGGCTGAAAAAGGTGTTCAACAATGAAGCATTTAAGTATCTTTTATTAGTTTCCAGGGGAGTTTATAAAATTGGGTCAATCGTATTGGTTACGATTTTTAAGTGGATTTTGATTTTACTCTTGAGGAGTTGACTTCCTGAGGCACAAACATTTAAAAACAATGTTAATTGGAACAGGAATTATCAACTCAAAACTGTAAAACTGTTTATTACCACATATACCTGATAGATGTGGTAAAACAGGTCTAGCTATAGATCACACACTTTAATCTACGTAAAAATTCCAAATTAATTTGAGGAATAATAATACTAATTGTACTGAAAATGAACTGTCACATGATTTATGGGTGGTACTGCAATCATTATAATTAGCCGAATAATTACCATATCCCACTCGAAAACTATAAATTTGAATCATACACATAATTATAAAGGTGAAATAATTGAATGCATTAGAAATATTTGTAAAAAATCCAATGCGTTACTTTGTGAATAACTGAAGAGCACAATTTATACACAATCTTACCACAATTAGCTGCAAATTGATTAAGCACAAGCACTTATAATTCTAGAGCGAAGTTTTATACAAACTACACCAAATAATATGAAGAATTGTAACTCACAGGACGGGAAAGATGGAAAAGACGAACCGAGAATGGCGGAGAATCACAACTTATCACAAGACCAATGATAAAAGTAAAGTCAGCTGACCCAAGCTCTATGCTTCATTGTCTATGGTTACACCATTCATTGATTTTTCGATTTCGCCATGAAGTTATTTCACTCTACACACATGAATTTTTTTAATCGTTTTATTTTTGTTGTAAATGTACATAAAGTATTAAATTATATTTCCGCCTTTTCAAAAGCAGGAGAGTTTTGATATTACTGTTAGCCTTAATTTCAAGTGCAAATATCAAATCCCATATTTTTATATTTAGATATAGACTTAACTTAGGTGCAATAAATATAGACCATAAAAGCCCAAAAAGTAAAAGACCAAAGACCATAAAATTATTAACATAGAAAAAAAAATATTTTTTAAATTTAATGGCGTCAACACTCCTAGTATCTTTTTGAAGCAATGTCGTCTATTACTATTACACTTTGTCTCATGTTAATTGGAGAAAACTTTCTTTCTTACACTTTTCTGCGATTAGTCGTCAAAAACTCCATGGAGTTAAGGTATATGTTACACTAGTATTCCGGAGGCAATAATATCACATAATACATGGCTGTTTGGTTTAGTTCCCTTTGCTTTCCCTGTAATATAAAAAAACAGCGCTAATGGCAGGATCGATTTGAAGCTTTATATATTTTATTTCGTGTTCTTGTTAAAGTTTTGTTAAAAATTATTGTAATTTCATGTTAAAACATTTTTATATTGTGCAATATATGGAATTCATTATTCAAATTACATCCTTATCTATTTTTGTATCATTTCATAGTAATCACTAACATTCATTTTCAATGACACTCGTTCATTCGTCAAAAACTCCAAGGGGCTGAGGGATGCGTTACACCAGCAGTGCGAGCATGGAACTTGACAATCGACATACTTACCGATCGATAAACGGATTTCGTTTATCGAGCTATATCGATAACCGCTAGCATGGAAGTTGACTATCGATCCATAAAAAAGCCATAAATAAAGAAATTACTTCATAAAACATGGCTGTATAAGCTTCAGTATCCCTTGCCTTCCCTTTTGAATTTAATAAAAAACAAGAAAATGTAAACTTTTATAAAATATCGATAGTAAATTATTACGTGTTCAATTATAGTACCAATAATATTATTATGTAGGAATAGTGTATATAGTATAAAATTGTATTAGATAATAATGACTTTTTATTAATTATTTTTAGAAACAATGGAAAATCAGCAATACTCTTCATAGAAAAGTAATATTTGCAATCAATTTACTGTCCAACTAAATTTATTTACAGTTGATATTGCAATGTTTGCTTTTGTTGAGAATAAGAAGTAAATACAGAAAAAAGTAAATACATGTATTAGACACATTTTGTTTCCATCGTAAACATTTACAATAAAAAGAATACAAGTAGAAGTTTTAACTAGTCTTTATTTTTTAAATAATTTAAATTTTTACTTCAATTTATTAGTTAAAATAATTAAAATTAATATATGAATAGATTCATTCAAATATTTTATGACTTACACAGTACTTAATAGTCTCATCTTACAATTACAAATTCCGAGATCACGCGGGATTGTAAATCATCAAATACTGAGATCACAAATAACAGACGGGATTGGATGTTGATTCAATTATACTTTACATACTATAATCTGCAATAAAAAAAACTATTATTTTGCTATCGATATTGGATCTCATACTATGTTCGACAACACTATTGTTGACTGGGATTGACGTTTATTGAATATTTTTCATTCTAGGTACTTATAGAAAACCTTTGTGTTTTACTTTTGCTCGACTAAATATACTTAGACATACTCTTTGAAATCTGTGATATACTCACGAGATAAATTAGTACAATTTATTTGAATTTATTATCGTAAAAATCCTAAATACTACAATTATGACGTTCACCTTGCTATAATTAGATGTATGTATTTTGTTGTTACTTGATTGTTACCCGATGTACACCCATGTGCTTTATTTTATTACTTATATTTTGTTTGTTATTAATTAATGTTGTATTGTTTATAGGAATTATAATGATATACAGTTAAGCAAAACCTTATCGTGGCTTTTACGACACGGTGCAATCAAAGAGGGTCTGAGAATTAGGTATGGACATTATTTATTTTTAAACTTATAGTAGGTAGGTAGAACTTGTACTAAAATGTATATTCTTAATGTTCTTTAATATTTAGATATCATTATGTCAACTTTTGAAAATGCAGAATGCAACAAAGTTAATTAGCAGATAAGTCGAGATTTATGATTTATTGTCTCAGAAAATAGGTATTATTTATATGATTAAATAAATTCATTAAATTTACATTACTATGAAAGAATAGTAATTCTTGTAATTTAATAAATTATCATATATGAGTAGTGTTGTATAGTGAAAATTTTGTTCATGTTTCGTTTTGATTCAAGCTCATCTGCTAACATATTATTTTGTGATCTAATTACTATTCGTTTAAAAAATTAACAACGCAACATATTTCTAAGTACTTATAACTGTCATTTATGATTTCTCATCAGGAGCTGTCCTACAGAATATTGTTAACTTATCATTAATTATATTATTTTACTTATTATAGCCCGGAAGGTTATGTAGATGTAAACAGCATACTGCAGCACAGATCTTTTAAAGAGAAATTTGGGAAATCAGATCTGGAAAGGGTGGTGCAGATAAATGACAAACAACGTTTTAGTTTTAGAACCAACCCACAAAACGGTGTACTTGAAGTCAAAGCAAACCAAGGCCATTCTGTTCAAGTCACTGATGCTGAGCTCATTCCAATATTAGAAGTAAGCTAAACTAAAATATTTGATTGTTTATATTTTTTGTATGGATTACATTATGGAATGGAAAAAATAAACTTTATCATATTTTTGTATTTATCTAGCCAAAGTACAACACAGTAGTCCATGGTACATATTTGAAATGCTGGCCTCAAATTAAACAACAGGGTTTGAGTTGCATGAGACGGCAACACATACATTTTGCTAAAGGCACTTTGAAAGACAAATCTGTGATCAGTGGGTTGAGGAAAGACATACAAATTTACATTTTTATTGATCTTGAAAAGGCTCTGGGCGATGGTATAAGATTTTATGAGTCTGAAAATGGAGTGATTTTGTCTTCAGGCAGTAAGGGATACTTAGACCCAAGATATTTTACAAAAGTTGTTAGAGTAAATACTGGTATGTTATTTGTTATTTACTAGTTTTGTCACTTAACTAAGCTTTTATCTTATTTCATCTCATTAATTTGTAACCATTTGTAATTTAACTAATAACAAGTGTCTTATCTCCTTTATTCAAATTTAAAATGCTATTCAAATGAATGTGACCAAACACTGTGTGACTAGACTAATCATAAACGAGTGTAGAGAGCTGTGAAAAGTACACTGGCACATAAACACACTTTTATAATCACATCTACTAAACCAACGGCAACATAAACCAATATATATATATATTACTTACTACACTTTATATATGTATGTATATATATATACATACATATATAAAGTGTAGTAAGTATGTATATAAAGTATTTTTGTGTTTTGTTCTGTTAAATTTAGGTGTGGTTTAAAAATGTAAAACGGAAAATTCTAAAGAAAAGGTAATAAAATAGTAATTGACGAGAATAGATTCTGGATGGAAAATCTTCGAACTGATATGCTATTCAACACTGTCATTTCATCTATCTCTAATTCAGATAAATAGATGAATGGTGGTAGTGGCAGTTTAATTTGGGTGTTACAAATGTCAATGGGTCAACTAGCTTATAATAATATGTAAGTCTTGTTGTCCGCTTGTCAAGATGTGAACAGGCTTGTTGAATCTAAACATACTATGACTATTTTCTGTGCTTTTATATTAACAAGTTCTTGTTGTAATTCTGTTTTGACCTGATTCATTAAAGATATTTGAACATAAGTAGGGTACTCAGGTTCATACACTGTAAGTGTTAAGGAATCTATATGATAAATGTGGTACCAAAACTTTTGAAATATAAGCATTCTACAATTTTAAGTACAAACATTATTATTAAATTCATTATGTGAGTCAATTATAATTATCCACGAACTTACTAATCTATTACATTTAGCAACAATTAATTTTAAAGTAATTAAGTTTCTGTTGTATTTAACACTTTAGAATTTGATACTTTTCTTTATTCACATATCACAGAAAAACATATTTAACCATACATAATTATTTTTATTTCTGCACACAATTATAACACAGCCACAAAAAAAGGGAACTCCCCTTTTAAACTGAAATTGAAATGTTGTTGTTTCCAAGCTAAATGATAAAATAAATATCTAATCAGAAGTTCTCAAGTAACAAGTTGATATTCTCCATAGCTATCACATTCTTACATAGCCACTGAACAATATGTTTATATAATTTTTAATTGAGTTTATGGTGTCCAAGTGTGTTTAGTGAATTACTTTGTATCATATTGTATGATACAGCAAGTAAGTAAATTTAAGATTGTTAATTGCATCAACTATAGTAAGCATATTAAGATTGATTCTCATGAACACATTTAACTCAATTTTAATGCAGTTTAACTTAGTCTATGTCACCCTCATAACATTTAGAGAGGTTCGTTAAATTATAGCTTTATTTAATGTGATAAAAAGTAGTTTTTTTAGAAAGCATTTAAATGTAGTCTTCAAACCTTTTCTAATAATTAGAATGTGTCTTTGAATAAGATTCAATTCACCGTCATGGGCACTTACAGCTTTATTTGGAATGTACCCTGTAGTTACATGTCTTATCGGAAAGCCTATATTTCATTGTTTAAAAGGGACATCAAAGTATTCGATAATTTAATTATGCATATTTTGAATTGTGATTTTATATTGTATGTAATCGCAGGCGGGCTGGTAAGTGATGGAAGATTAAACACTCGTTTGATTTTCAAGCAGTTGTTAAACTACAGAGACGCATTGTTCTCATTGAGAAATGTTTAAAGCCTAAATAAAAAATGATTCTACAGGAAAACTATTTACTTTATACATTTGAATTATACACATATAATTTACTGTCAGTTCCAAACACAACTGTAAAATAATGTGGTTTTATAATAATAATTAGCATCCTGCACCGCTCGGCACTATTGCAATGTGGGTGGATTATGCTTTATTGTACACCTTAAATAGATACAACAATATTAAACTAATAAATAACTTTCCTATTACCGAAAACCGCATTAAATACCGTTGCTTAAAACACCTAAGGGCACAGCAGGACAGACGTCGTGAAACTTTTGTTTTGTTTTGTCCTATACTATGTCAAGATGATTTGGAAATACCGATATGACCGTTTATTTTGGTATAAGTAAATTGTCTCAATGATAATGACAATAGGTTTAATGTTCAGCGATAAGCTAAACCGGTCAAGCCGTACCATTTAGACACAATTAAATTTTTAGTGTTACAAGATTCCCGGGAGTTTACAGTGGGTTAACGAATTTATTTGGTTATGCAGACGAAATCTTAGACTGTGAATAGAATAAACTTGTCATCAGGTGAGCAACTATATCCGTAAAGTATGGAAGTGCGAGCGGAGCACGGGGCCGCGCCCTCGGCAGCAGCGGTCCCGCGCCGGCGGCCGCGCCCCGCCACCAACGGGGAACCGAACCAGGCAGCTCAAGATCCATTTAAAATTATTGTAACAGGTGAGTCTTCAGCGTACAGATGGTTTAAATACATAACAGATCTCTAATAGACATATCATTTGCTTGCAACCTTCATATTGTACACTTTCTAACTTCTGGAAAAAACTATGTTTAGTCCTTCTTTACATATGTACCTACTTCTTTCAAGTGCTGTGGATTTCTGTAAAACTAATAAACTACAGCAAATAGCAATCACACTAAAGGCTAAAATTTCATGAAAAATTATCAAGGAACCCTTTCACAAGACTGCACCATCGAAGCAATAGGTAGTCAAGTCATAATTTTGTTTTACAGGTTTCCCTCCATATACACAACCACAAGACTTATCTAGAACCTTCTCTCGGTTCGGTCAAGTGGCTGTAGAAAAAGTGACTCATAAATTCGCCGTTATATCGTTCACTGACGCGGATGAGGCAGCCGCAGCCGTGAAGGCATCTACCAAGGTGAACATCTATGGGGAGTTCCTCGTTGTGAAGCCGTTCTCGACACAGAAAGCCTCAGAGCTTCATGCCAAGTCCTCACCTAAGCGAGAATTCACAAGGAGCAAACAGAAAGGTTTGTTGTGGTGTGTACACGGTAATGATTGTATAAGGATTATGGAAGTGATTATAATTTTAATTTATGTCGACAAGTGCAGCGGCATAGTGTTGAGTCCATAAGAAATGTCACAGTTTTTAACCGACTTCAAAAGAGGAGGTGGTAAATTTGGTTGTATGTTTTTATTAAATAATTATTATTTAAGTTACCTCAGAACATGCCTCATTAGCAAACCGATTTCTAAAATTTTTATTGATTCGAAAGAACTCACTTCCAGTTTCATCTCATTATTTTCTAAGTTCATATTATTATTAGTATCCATATTATTTCTTTTATCCTGGTTTTGGAAGATAAATAGTATTTTTTTGTTGTAGACACGATAGTGCAACCTAAAAACATAGATTTGCGAGGATCGTTCAGCGCTCAACTGGAGCGTCTCCTGGCGGCCGTGCGGCTGACGCAAGAGAACGTCGTGGCGCTCGGCGTTCTGTACACGGACCTTGAGCTGGCTCTGCAGCACCAGTGGCCAGGTAAGTGCACCGCACTGCTGGCCGTACGGCGCAACACTACTCAACTGTTTCACCTATGCAGGTACCACGAGACCACGAGTGATGTACGGCGCTCGTTGGCTTAAGGGTTTGTGCGCTCTTGTCTATTACGAAAACAAATCAAGGCTTGATTGGTCCTTGGATGGGTCAATTAAAACTTGTTATCTCTAGCGCCTGAATGCTTAGGAAGACGTTGGTCGCGGTTGTTCTATTATAGTCTAAATCGTCATTGTTAATGTCATCATCATATCTGGACATAGGCCTGCTGCAAAGGTTAGGCTCCAAACCGAGCGGTTCAATGACTTCCCACGACCTTACTCAATCGTTCAATTTGCTTTCTTTTCGTCGATTATACAAAATGTAAACGTAAATATAAGTTAATTGAATTTTGTTACTTATTTAAACGAACAAGAAAAAGTCAAGTCACAAAAGTAAAATTAATCATGACCAAGAAAATAGTTGCCTTTGTACACCAGGGTAATATTTTCCAAGGACAACAAATGAAATCAAATGAAGAAAAGGTTGAGAGCTGATATATGGCACCTACAAATTGCACTATGTTCAACTAGATGACCAAAGTGGAATAATTTAGTAGGTAAAATGATGGTTCCTACCAAGACACTTCTGTCTACAATCTAGTAATGGCTTATGATTGATGCCAAAGGATGCAAGTAGATCCTCTCATAATATGATTATGTACAGGTTGTACGGCGATACCGTTCGGGTCTATCACCACTGGTTTAGGAGTGAAATGGTCAGACGCTGACTGCTACGTGTCCGTGCCGACGCGGCAACAGAGACAACACAACAACTACGTCAACCGGGCCAAGCGGCTGCTCGAGCAATACCCTCAGGTAATATACTCGCCGGGCTCAGTCTTTGTGCACAACTACGGACTTAACACAAAAAGTACGAGCTGCTCTTTCGGTACCATACCACTAGAGGGCTCATTCACTAACTTTATATATATTACATATATTGATTATGCAGGTATAAACCTTTATCTGCACATAAACACACACACACACACAACTAGTAATTTATATGAATTTATACCAGAAAATAAACGAGAATAGCAATAAATAAGATTTGAAAAAATATACGACATATTTACGATACTATAAATAAATAATTATTTCTGCGTGAAGTGTTCAAACAGGTACACTATGTGTCGACCTTCGTCGAAGGTTGATACTAAATAATTCAGAAAAGATTTTCTGATAGCGGATTTGTTACACAGATGCCTGATGGTAAGCAGTATTCTGTTGGTTGTGTATTTTTCTGCCTATGGTGCTTCTTACCTGCTCTGTAAAAATTAAGAAAACGTAAGAGACAAGTCCCTGTGCTCTCATCACAACTCTTCTTCAAAGACCATACTGTCCCCCGTATCACAATATTACCAGCCCTAAACTATCTCAAGATAATAAATTAATGTTAATTTTGAGTTTCGTGTTTGATTGCCGCCAAAATCTTAATTCTTTTTATTCATTGTTTATTTATTGCTATAAAAGGCAAAGGGATTAAGTCAAAATGCTGTTAAACACATTTATAAAAGAAAATATATGTTCACACATATATGTTTATTTCCAGGTATTCGCCGAGATCCTGTCAATCCCTCGTGCCAACACGCCAATAGTAAAATTTTTCCACGTACCCACAGAGATCAACTGCGATTTGACCTTCAAGACCCCGCTCGGAGCGCAGAACAGCAAACTGATTGCCTTCCTCCTCCACGCTGACCATCGCCTGATCCCCATGGCCGTCGTCATCAAGTACTGGGCCAAAGTACATGATCTGACCGGCACTGGGAAACTAACGAACTACGCCCTAACTATGTTAATTATCTTCTATCTCCAACAACCTCCGCTCTCTATCCTGCCCTCGATCCAATGGCTCCAAAGAGATGCAGCAGACGACATCGTTGTAGACAGCTGGAACACAGGATTCTCTAAAGGGAACCTTCCTCCTTGCTCGAACACCTCCTCGATATCTGAACTTTTAGGCGGTTTTTACGAATACTACTCAATATTTAATTTCGAAGAGATGGTCGTCTGTCCATATTTAGGGTATCCCGTCAAAAAAGAAGCGTTCAGTGATGTGAATCTCCTTCCCCCAGAGTTTCAACTGTACAAAAATAATGTGTTATCCAACGCAGTGTATCCCATGAGGATCAACACTTCCATGTGCGTTCAGGATCCGTTGGAACAGTGCCATAACGTAGCGACCAGCGTCACAAGTAAACTGACGTCTGAGATAACCGCCTACTTCAAGTTTGCCGCTAACTCCTACGACAAGGAAAAACTAAATAATTGCCAGAATTTCCTCGAAACTATCCTGCTTCAGAAACCGAAGATAATAAAAACTAAGAGTCATCCTGAATACAGAGTTAACGTGTTCCCACGAATAATTGTCACTATAATAGATCCGGACTGGAAGCCGATCATTCGTAACATAGTATTCACGATATTCGAAAATATGTTGAAGATAAAATTGGGAAAAGTGGAAGAAAAGATGAATCCTGACTCGAAGAAGGAGAAGGAAAAGTACACTGGCAATGTAACTAAAGCTATATGGAAGAGAAAGCAGTTCTCGAGACTGTACTCAGTGATGAACTTGAACTTGCAAGAGAAGCAGGCCAAGATAACAGAGGAGATCCTTAAAGTGGAGAAGCAGGTGTTTAGCATACAGTTCCAATTGACTATAACATTTTGCCATGATCCGAAGAGTGCTGTGATTGCGATTAAGCTTGGAACGGGAGACATGGTAGCGTTTAGAGAGTTTGGTAAATTTTTCATATCAGTTATGCAGAACTGGCTTACTTTGTTGCTGAAGCCCCACGCACGTCCTGCCGAGAAAGACACTGCTACTAAAATAGCTGATTCATTCAAAATGTTGGAATTAAGTCAAGAGAGTAACGAGGCTGAATCTGATGAAGAACCAGTTGAGTCTCTGGTAGTAACCAACTCCAAAATGGCGGTTGATTGCGGACCAGAGAGAGATTGACAGGAACCTCAACCAGTCTGCAGTCTGAAAGATCATTCTGCCGATAGTTTTAGTGAATACAAACTGTTTTATTAATTAAGTATAAGACAATTTTTTTTTATATTTTTTGACCGTGTTTCTGTAGAAACCAATTTAGTTTTTATATTGCGTTTTACTTGAACGCCCTGTTCAACGAAGCTTATGATTAATTTGAGAGTATTATTTGACATTGGTAGAACCATTTTGGAATATTGCGTTTATATATTTTTATTTTTCCTTATTATATCAGACGCTTACAAGACATTTTATATCCAACAATTGGAAATTCAAAATGAAAAAAAATACCATCTATCGGTTTTTTTTATAAATCATTCAATATAGAAAATTGATCACACTTAATTGTGGCACCAAACTATAGTGTATACGCCTGGGGTCAAATGGGGTAAATTAATGGGTTAAAAGCCTGTAGTGGCAAAGTGATAAAGTCAATATTCGTTCTTAATAAATATTTTTGTACAAAATATTGTTTCAGTTTTTCAAAAAAAAAAGGTACTTTCATGTACCCATATATGTATATGTATATAATAAAAACACTAGAAATAATTATTCACTAACTATCATAGCACAAAAGTTAAAATTTTAAAATTAAAACTTACTTGAAATATAAATGTAAAAAACAATTTCAGAAAAGTCAATTCCTTTACAGCCGTGTATTGTGGCGGCAAGATCTCACTTTATAGCTCTTTGAATCTAAACGATACGGCTATTATTACGCATGGTCTTTTTAAGTCGAATTTTTATAGTAAACTTTTTTTTATATAATATTGATGAAAAATAGCTTGTATTTTACTGTTTATTTTATTTTTGTTGGTTCTCTGGGTTTTATTTATTCCGTCAGACGGATTTTACGAAACTTGCTTCTTACATGAAATTTCTCTTATTAACATTTTTTCACGCAAGCCACACTAGTTTATCAAGTGTTTTCCACACTTAAAGGTATAATTCTTTGGTGGTTATATATTTATATATACGAGTGAAATATCTTTCTCCAAAGCGTAAATTAAAAAGAATGTTAATGCTCGAATTGGTATTTTCCATTTGATTTTTTGAATCTAGTCAAGATCAGATCTCTTATTATTACTGCCTTTAAAATGCATTTGTATTTTGCTAATACTTAATTAGTGAATAAATTTCACTCTATCCGTATAATAACAAGAAGGATCGCTGGCATATGGAATGACATTTAGAATAGTGTAATTTTTTCGACCTTTTAGAACATACTAAAAAGGTTTTTGAAAGTCCTTTTAAAATTGTCTATGGTTCCCTTATAAATTTTAATTTAGGTTTTTAAACAGATCTTAATCATACTTTAACTTAATTTTATAGTGTCGTCAGATTTAGTACTATATTTTGTTAGTATATAGCGCTTAAATAGTATCCCTGTTGATTCTCGTAGTATTTTTTTTTATATAATGTGATACGAAATAAAATCACTATAATTGTTTCTGTTTTTTCTATTGTTTTATTCTAAAGAAGTTGGAATGTATTCAATATCACTCACTCAACGGAAGAAACTTAATTGTTACCAGCGCTGTGGCAATAATAATTGATAATTTAATTGTTTACTCTTCTATAATTAGATTTGACAGCTATAGTACACTCGACACTGGGATATTTACAGATTTTTTAAAAGGTTACTAATATTTTTTTAAATATCATTCTTGTCTTGTGTAATAATCAGCAATGGATAAGCAATTTCGTTAAATACTTTATTTGATAATTTAAAAATTCTAATCTAAATCTGGCAATAACTATAAAAATATAATTATACCGGTCTGCTGCAAGGGATACGAAATACAAATTGTAATTATATTATAGTATTATGCAGTCAAAATAAGTATAGAATGGAGTTGCTATCAAATTGTGTCATCATATACATAACACTTAATACACTTCAGTGACTAAGCGTTGTGACAAAAACAAAATTAATCTTTTTAAATTACATTTAAAACCGTATTTTTTAAATATGAATAATGAAACATATTCAAATGTTTCCCTATTCCTACAATACAGAATAAGGTTAGTGTTAAATGAATTGAGTGAACAATCCTGATAGTTTAACTGTTCACATCTAGGTGACTGCTTGTTCATAATCATCTACTTACGTAGCTGCTGAGGAATCCTATTATTAAGGTTTTTAAGCGAAAAGGACACCATTTTTGTTCGAATGATACTCTTGATTCAAATTAAAAAGATAAATAATGTATATATGGCTTATAATTTCTTTTTAGCCCTAATTAAATCTTATAAAAAATTCTAATATTAGGTGAGGTCACTTGAGTGCTGTGTATTTTATTTCGTATGTTGTGTTACAGTGTAGTTTTTGTCATGAAATTGTTGTAGTTTTATGGCTAAAAGGATTGTTATATCGTGCAATATGGTGTACATCATTCAGCGTTGATTAGGGATCTACGTGAGAATTTTCAGTAAATTGTAGGGTAAGTTAATTTCACATAAAATTCCCATTTTCATATCACTGTATCGTAATCACTTACATTGCATTCCATTTTCAAAACATTTTCTCTAAGTCATTAACAAAATGGCGGGGCCTAGTCACCTTAACCACCTTGGGGCAAAGGGATATATTATACCTTGGAGAGAGTCAAAAATAAAGAAATACTCGCATAAAATATGACTGTATGGGCTTTATTTTCTTTTGCCTTCCCTGTGATAGGAACAATTTAAAAAATCAATTTCATAAATGTCAAAAAATATGACATGCGCGTGCGTGATGGTTATTATGGAATTTGTTGACTAAATAAAAATAAAAATAATGCATTCGCAATAGTTGTAGATTTGTAGAATTTTTTTTTTAGTTTAAGTGTGTTGTTTTTCTTGGAACCATGGAGGAAGGTAATAATAATTAGTTAAATTTTTTATTCAATCAAGGGGCAAAATCTACAAATGTCTATAAATGTGCAATTGAACTTTTTAATGTTGCGATATTGTTTCGATTAAGAAACATTTTTTATAGATTGAATCTGTACTTGTGATTATGTTATTAATTGAATATCAAATCAGTAACTGATATAATAGATGTAACAAAACTCAACATATATCATTTTAATGTTAAATATAAAATAGTAATTAAAAGTTTTTCTTTTGAATTTAGTTTTATTTTTATTTTTTAGCAGGAATATCACCTAATCACCTAAATCTGGTGGGTGATTTTGATATGCAAGTGCAACATATTATGGAAACTGTCCGACTGACAAAACAACAAGTGGATCATCTACATTTATTATATATTCATTTAGAAAGAGCTTTATGTACCAAATGGCCAGGTATGTTTATGAGCAATTAGAAAAGGGCTTGAATTAATATGGAATAGTGGAAGTTTATTTTGAAGAGAAAAACTTGAAAATTTTAATTTGTTCCAGGTTGTAAAGTGATACCTTTTGGATCAATTGTTACTGGTTTAGGTATTAGAACAAGTGATATTGATTGTTATGTAGACATACCTGAAGGATGTCATGGTGTTGACAACTCTAGCATAGTCATGATAGCCAGGAATATTCTAAGAAAACAACATCAGATTTTTGAAAAACCATTTGCAATTGCAGCAGCTAAAGTGCCTATTGTAAAATTCTATCATATCCCTACTGGATTCCATTGTGATGTTAATTTTAAAAGTCCGTCTGGGGTTAGGAACAGTAGGTTAATTGAATCATTATTGAATTTTGATAAAAGAGCACTCACACTAGCAGTATTAATAAAATATTGGGCAAAAGTCCACAAGCTGACTGGTACTAATCTTATATCAAACTATGCTTTAACAATGCTTGTAATCTTTTACTTACAACAAGTGAATATACTACCTCCAGTTTGTGACTTACAGGGGAAACATGAAATGTTTACTATTGACTGTTGGAATACAGCAATCAACGACAACATTATTTTAAACTTTAAAAGTGATAATTGCATGAGTATGTTTCAGTTGTTGGGAGGATTTTTTAAATATTATAGCTCACTCAATTTCGATGAAAACATCATATCTCTATTTGCAGGGCACCTTATACCTCGCATATCTTTTAAATCTGTTGACAGTGTTCCTGGCTTATTTGATTTATATATTGATAATATTATTAGTGAGGTTTGTAAACCATTGAATATAGATAGCAAGATATGTATCCAAGATCCATTTGAACATAATAGAAACTGCACATTGTCAGTTTTTCCTAAACTGGCTATGACTTTAATAGCAAATTTTCAATTAGCTGCTAGAATACAAGATGAAAATAAAAAAAATAATTATATTGTAGACATTTTATACAAAAAGGCACCTTCTGTACAAACCACAAAGAAGAATAGAGGTGCTAACAAATTTAATAAATCTATCGCTGTGGCAGCACACACATCAAATAAAACTTCTTTAATGAATGGTAAAATCATCAAGCCGAATAATAAAACCAACAAACTTTTAAAAAACAGTCTAACAGTTCTCTACCAGCAAATTAATAAAGCAGAAAAGGAAAAAGAGAGACTGTAAATATATGATTTTTAATAATAATAACAAATTACATGATAATGCCTAAAGTAATAGTATTATTCTATTATTAAAAATGCATAAAGAATTGTACAAAATATTATAATTACCCGTAAAACTGTAAAACAGCATTAAAATGACGTTACATATAGGGAGGTACTCAGTGTACAATAATTATTTTATGAATGTCTTTTACAATCCAGAATGTATCTATAACTTCACCACCAAGATCAGATGATACCTGAAAGAGATAATTAAAATAAAAAATTATTATTTAATTATTATAGAATGAGACATTTGTTTTTATATATAAGCTATAGTCGAACCATAGTTAACAGACAGTTGTTTATACAAATATTTGTATATAAAAATAAAGATTATGTGACGTAGACGTGTAAATAAATAAAAGTGTATACATTTCGTACCTGTTCAATATTGATGTGGGTCTTATTAAATGCTTTAAACTTGGTGTAGCCATAATCCTGTGATCGGAATGCTGACCATTTGGATGTGTTACCTGTAAAATACAAACTTAACTGTTTTATTTGTTTTATATATGTTTATTTCATACATTTAATTATTTATATTGTTATGATATATAGCCTCAAATACACTTAGTGAAAATAGTTAGTTTAGTTACATAACTGAAACACCAAATTAAAGTAGTTAACTCTCTAATAAGCTAGCTACGCTTGGCTAAGGTCTTTTCCTTTATCATCATATGGCAGATGATTGTCTACATAAATGTCTTTATCGTCGTCATCGCCAAACAACTATGTGATCATAGTCTACTAACCGAGCGATTTACAATATACTCACGTCTGAAGTGGTCTCGGCCCTCGCGGTTGCCCGCCGACCCGGTCACCAAGTGCACTGGAGCTCTACAAATATTTATACCACTATACATTATGTAACGTTAATGTAAATGTAATACACTTAAATTTAGGTGCAGTTAAACACTCCTTCATACCTTCTTTTTTGTAGTTATTTTATGTTCTTGACTTGTTCCTGTCAGTTTGCTCAAGTTGCAACTTCAACTTATAAATTATGTTTGAGCTTTTAGACACAAACTTATGTCACATTGCAATTCTTAATAAATGTAGAAAATTATTATATACTTATAGGTAAATTAGTAAATAAAAATCTCTATAGATCAATATCGACTTTAGGAACCAAGACCGATGGGTGTGCAAACATACAGTTCTAATAAAGCCTGACCTGTTATAATTTTATTATGCCTAGAAATAATAAATCTGTTTTGTATAGGAGTTACGTTATTAATTGACAGATAAAAATGAGTCTTTTTATTTTGGGCGTTTTGACACAATTCTTGATGTTAAAATTACTCGTATAAATTAATCTCTACTTGTAAAATTAATTATTATATAACAGATATTAGAATGATATATTAATTAAAATTCATTACTTGGATATTATAGAAAACATTGATATTAATTTGGCGCCCGTAGCCAGGGATAGTTATAATCGAGACAAATGGTTACAGTTGAAAATTTGATTGAAATGTTGCTACTTTCGTCATCCACGTTGAGATAGATCTTATAAATTAACATTTCTAAATCAAAGAACCACAGTTGTTCTGCTGTCGTCTGTACAAACAATATTTGTAATTTTACGGATTTTAAAAGCTTTTACTTAATGTGAAAATCTAATATACTACAGCTAAATTAGTCAAAGTAAGGTTTAATTATTTTCACAATGAAACCATATTTTCAAACTACAATAAAATTTATTGAGTTTTAGAATACTTAATTAATATGACACTAAATGTGATACCAAACCGAAAAACACATGTGCGTGTAAACGATAAAATAATATGAAGACAGTACAATATGTGTATTGTTTAAACAATTTTATAAAAGAGTATTACATAAATTATAACATATAAATGGATTCAATTTTTTTTGCATTGGAATATTGTATAATATGCTGATGATATCAATGCAAAATATCATTATAAACTATCCTACAATTGTATCATCTACAAATTGAGTTCATAAAATAGTTTCTTGATATAGTATATATTTACTATTTCCTATACGGCCATAAAAGTTTAAAAATTATTTGTGTTACCTTGAAAGTATAATCAGAACATGTAAATATTATGCAATAGATTGTCTTATTTGTTAGTTATTTACTAAACGTCTTCCAAGGCCTATTAACATATTGTTAAAATCCTTGGTTATCAAAAACTATAAGGCTGGTGTTTGTCTTTGACTATCCAGAAGGAGTCCACTATATCTCCCTCTTTGTTCTTGGGCACATGCTCCACGACAACCTGCAAATAAAAATTGTATATTATTAATTACATTGTAATTTTTACATATTGCTATTTATTTTTCAATATGACTATTGGGCCATTAGAAATATTAATAATATTTATCACACTCACACCTTTTATCTAGCCCAAAGTAAGCATCAGAAGAGTTTGTGTCATGGATATTATATAACGAAGACATATAGATAGTAATATATAATTATAAATATTAGAATAAATAAATATCTCGTGAAAAAATATACGTACTCAACATACAAATATCTGCCCCTGCCGGGATTCGACCTCTGGCTAAGTACAATTATCTTTGCAAAGTATATGTCTTTTTTTCGTACATATGATGAATGGAGAAATAAAAAATAATTGGTTTCCTTAAATATACCTTTATAATGCTAACTATTTATATAAACGCATCAATTTCAATACATATATTATCGATATATCTAATAAATTATTGATTGCAGATATACGGTTGCGTATGCCATATTTCTTTATATATGTACACACTATTTATTTATGAAATAAATTGTCAAATTATACATAAATAGTATATACGTTATTGTACACTATACATTAAAAATAAAGACTATACAGATACTGCATTCTACAAGTGCCGTCCCATAACTTGCAAATATGTATTTCGATAAACATAATAAACAATGGGGATGATTACAGGGTTAAAGGGTTGTAATAATTATTTATTATTATAACAAACTACAAATAAAAAAGACTGAAAGAACGATTACTTTGAAATCTAATAAGTTATTTGTTTTATAGTCATTCCAAGTGCGTTGGGCAAGTACATTTTCAACTAATGGAATACATAAAAAATCCAATATTCATTAGATAATTATGGCACCATTTACATGACAAAATTTTTACAGATATTCAAATTATTGCTTTTGCAAATTAAAGCAAGTAAAAGAAGGCTCGATGAAGAGACACATTTCTTTGAAAAGTTATATTTATAATACACTGTATTATACATATAACTTTTATCGAGCCTTCTACGTACTGAGGTAATATGAACCCCATTCAAATATGCTTTTAACATTAAAACTGTGTTTGTAATGTATTGCAGTAACCAGAATTGTTGGCTACAATACTATATTATAATAGGACAGTGATATACCTGTTCAAGGTGTAGATGCGTGTGGTTGTGGGCCCAGAACTTAGTGTAGCCGTAGCTGCTTGACCTGTACGCTGACCACGGGTTCACCTTCTCTGTTAGGGTTTAATTTATAGGATACCATCGACCATAGACATAAGGATACAATCAGGCTGTAGCCCCAGTAAAAATATTAAGTCTAATAATAACATTAAAAAATTATAATTTCAAAGCTTTAAATCTGATGTTCTTGATATTGTTATACGGTTTAGTCTGCTTGAGACGATTCAGCTATTGTAGCATAATATAGCTGAATCAATCGACATATAACGAACACATGCACGCAAATACTTAATAATGGACAAAGTAAGCCTTGTAATCTACCAGCCCGCCTGCATGGCGTCTCCCTAACGATTCAAATACATAATTTATTTCTGGTGCGTGTATATGTGCCCTTATATGTCTCGTGTGTGCTATCTGTACCTAACAATGTAATTTTGATAAAAGTAAAAATGTATAAACGATATTTTTTTAAACACTTTACCGGCTGGTGACTAAATTACAACTTACTATAGTTACAAAACCAAACAAGACCAATTATAGTTGCAAAGTCCATTAAAATAATGCCGCTTAGTTTTCTATACATTTCTAACAGACCCTATCATATCGCACACCTGGTAAAAAAAGTGGTAGTATGATAGCTAAATACTAAAGAAATATGCAACCGTTTATTCTTACTCAACCTTGGTTTGCAAAATTAAGTTTTATTAAGACAGTTACGTCACGTTTGTACTCCTGAGCGTCTGGCTAGATTCAGGATAATGACATTTTTAAAAAAAATTAAAAAAAATGTCTAGTATTTTCATATAAAATGTTAATTAATTTTTTCCTCCAACCTATTATAAAGAAATAAACTACAACGTACTTTATGTGTTTTTACAGCGAATAGTATTTAGAAAATTACATGTTTTACTGTAAAAAAGGACTTATGTTACTACTGTTTTAATGTTATGACAGTTTTTAGCGGGTGTTCTATATTACAACTATTCATACTTCTTTTAACAACTGACGACATTGGACGTCAATGTAACTATTAAGTTTTGGCGCCCAACGTGGGGCCCATTTACTCAAAAATAAATACAATTTGAAAGATACTTACTAACAAATGGATCCGTTCCTTCCCTGCAGCCTGCAGACCCAGTTACTATGTGCACTGGCGCACTGGAATATAAACATTTAAATAATTATGAAGTCATAAATCAAAATGTAAATATTGGTAATTAATCACCACTAAATAATTAGCGAAAGGCTGCGTTGATTAATTGGCAAAATGCTTTAAGCTGCGTGTTTCAAAAAAGGATATTAGATATATTATGTATATAAAAATAAAAAGCCTTGAATATTTACCTGTGAAAACAGACGTTATAAGAAGAGCTTGTAGGCGGTATGTTAGTAGTTAACGAAAACATCACATGTAAGAATTAACTTTAAGGAAAAAAATAAATACCCACTATTTAAGTTTTTTAAATAAGTCACCGCATAAAATTGAAATATAATTAGATATTCATGAATTATACGTACAATATATAAAAATGCATTATATAAGGCACAGGCGCACACACACAACGCGCGCGCGCACACATTCTCCCACACAAACAAAGCAAAATAGAAATTAATTTGTTTAGTTAAATGAAATTTTAATTTTTGTATTTTTTTTCTTTTGTAATTTATGGAATGTATGTTATGTTTTATGTATGTAGAGCAATGTTGGGGTGTTCCTTTCTATACTCGTCTATACCTGACCAGTACACAACCTTTATTTTTGTCGATAGCAATTCCTATCGGTTTTTTAAGCTTGGTTTAGTCTTTACTTGTTGAAAGCGATGAATTTACAGTTAACATCTATATCAAATTTCACATAAAGCAATGTATATTGGAAATACTGTGCAAATCCCCCAGAACTGCGTTAAATAAATGAAGGTTCAAAGGTAGGTCAACTTACCGCGGGTTATGGTAGGGCTGTTGGTAGGAGCCGTTGTAGACGCGTTGGTCGTAGAGCGGCCACGTGCGCTCGTACGAGTGCTCGTGCGCCCACACCGCCACGTCCACGCCGAACTCCTGCAGCAGCGGCTCCAGCGCTGAGCCGCCACAACATGCATGCATGAGCCATCTCCGCCAGGGTAACACCACACCTTATATCCTATGCTATGTTCCCTAGGCGGCTCACATAGTAAAATACATATAACAATCGTGACAGTTCAAGGTTCAATATCGTGTTCAAAACAATACAGCGACGAAATAAATGACGTTTGTCACAAAACTATTTTATTTATATTTATAGCACGGCGTGTGATCTGTGGAATTTTTCCCTAATTTCACTTCCCTTCCATCTAAGGACGACGCTGGCCTACGGAGCTACCGACTAACTGTCGATTATTCCTAAAATTTGGTAACACATTTCTATGGCGCACAGCCAAGTAATAGATTTTTTTGCCAGCACACGTTTTCCCTCCGTCTTACAACACTGGATCCTTTATTAGTGGCGTGAAGAAGTGAAGAAACATAATAATTGTCGAGAAGATCAAAATGGCGAGTGTAGCGCATGGTTTCACTCGAACTAGCCACCTTTTTATTTCGGACCCCACTTCTGCTTACCAGTACGTGGAATAAAATGATTTGTGACCTTTCTATAAAAAAATGTTAATAAACCATTTTGCTCGAAGTTCCACAAAGGAGTCAGGCAAAGAGTTCCACAGTCGCACAACTTGTGCGCAGAAGAAATATGAAAGGCATACGGTGCTACGACAAGGGACTGAAAGAGGAGCGTAGATCAAGGCCACGGGAAGAGGTATGGATGTTAAAAAAATATCTCCAGCAAAAAATTAAGAGATATCCGACTCCAAGTTCAGTTTTTTTCAAATGCCTTTTTATTCTGTTATATTTGTTCTTAATAAGGAAAATACCTAAGTAAGAGATCAAACAATTATCCAGTTTCAGGATGTTAGATAGTATTTGGCCGGAAACCGCAGAGATAATGTGATTATTATTTACTGCATTAAAAAATTACGAAATATATTATTTTGGTAGGTTATTTAATTCTAAAAAAAATTATTTTATTTACAAGAAATACGTGCACTATTTCTGCACTAAGTAATGGCGAACGAATACCAATTTCTCTACATTCAGTGGCAACTAACGGTTGTACTTGTCTTTAATAATCTTTCGCTGAATACGCCGTTATATTGTACCCCTCGTGTGAGTTTCTGTCAAATCAAGACGTTTCTATCATAGTTGCCGTCAAACCGATTATCACATTTATTAAAAATCGTTTTCGATAATTTACAACAGAGGCGCTGCTGATAGCTGATGACAAACACGATTGTGTTTAAAATTAAAATTGGACAAACTTCGGGTTTAATAGTTAATGTTTTTACATATGCTGAACACTAAAATAAGGGCCACGATCGCGATCATTGCAGTAACTTCTGATAAAAGTCTGCAGGCGAATATCTGTCTTGCAGTTAGTCAAACAGCCATCTGTTTCATTTCTATATCAATTATTATGGTGCAGATATGAAAAAAATTAAAAATCTCTACAAAACTCAATCAAATTGCGATTCTTGTCATATTTTTTATACATTATCGAAATTATGAAACGATAAATTTAAAAAGTGCGTGAATTTATTAAATTGTCCGTTAGCGATCGTCGTCATCTAGCGGATGCACTTGTCGGTGTCAGATATACATATTTATTTAAACATTCTTATCAGTCCTTGCTTATATACCGTGCATTGTTTGTATATATATAGTCCTTTAGTATATACTAAGGTACCAATTATTATCTGTGTCTGTATGAAAAACAGAGTTGATATAAGTATTTAAAAAAATTAATTATATTTAATAAGGAGCTCGTTGGCGTAATGGGTCGACTACAAAAACAATGCAATTTCGCCATGTTTAGATCACATTTCGTTATGTCGGGTTAATTGTGCTTAAAATGGAATGTTAAGCCGTTGGCCCCGTTTACCAACCAACTCGCATTGAATCAACGTGGTGGGATCATGACTCTATTTTTCCCTCATGTAGGAATGCCTGTGCCCAGCGATGGGACCCAAATAGGTTGTTGTTGACGATGACACATCCAAAGTATCAAAGACAATAAAGAAAATACTCAATTCAACTTTGATGGTTCAGGTTTCCCAAAACATTTGAGGGAGAATATGGTATTATGAGAATAGTTAACTCACGGAATAGCCCCAAGAAGCCGGTACGAGTGTACTCAACGCTGCAGTCGTAGTCGTCGGAGTTGCTGCAGTACATCGGTCGGTGGCCGTACAAAATGATCCACGGATGTCTCTTCCTGGCAACACGACGTTACAACATCGAATAAATAAGAATTTAACACGTTATTTCAAAGACAAAAATAAACTCCCTTTTTAATAAAGTGAACTAAAGGCCAATAATTCCAAAGGTGTTTTATTAATAAAAATGACTTTATTCTATAAGAAATGACTTGACCTTGTCTTAGACGAAAGACATATCGCAAGTCTTTGCTCATTAAAATGAACTTAAAAGCCAATATGGTTTCACTATAGTCGAGATGTACAAGAAAAAGATTTAATTTAATTACGGTATGACGCTTAACATTTTGTATGCCCTACTCGTTTAACTACCATATTAAATTTATGTTATCGCTGGTTAAATACACTCCATTTGGGTCGGTCACTGATCGAAACAATGCAATGATGACACAAAAACAATTAAATTTAATTTGTTTATCTACATTTGGGTACACAAACTAACTTCTAGAATACTTAGATAATATATATTTCGATGTTTTGTTAACATCATAAAGTACGTCTATTTTACCATCTGCGTTGTTAATTTGGAAGCAGATTTTTTAAAATTATTGATGTTGACATTCTAAATTTAAATTACATCTCGTTCCTTTAATATTTATACTAAAAAGACATCTGTAAAATAATCTGGCAGTAAAGTATAAGTTACCTGTTAGCTGGCTTGTTAGCTACAGCCAGGTCTTCTTTGAGCCACTCAAACTGGTTGGCGATGAGCTTAAGTCCATACTGCGTGAAGTAGTAAACCTCAGTAGATATGGAGATGAAGTGAACGGGACCCAAGTTAAAGCTGTAGAACAGGTTCGAATCCGGGCCCGGCATTGTGAACCGGGACGAATAGTGGCTGAAGTTGCTAATGAGACAATTATTGTATAATTAATTCAGTTCATTCGAGTACTACTACGACCTTCAAATATTTCTACAAACTTTTTTCGTGCGTAAACGCGACACAGTATTAGAATTATCAAAAAACTGACTTGTAATTGTCAGAGTTAGTAAAAACAAAAGAGCCGTAATAGTGACGAAAAAGAAGCAGTAGTAATTGTAGATAAGGGTTCACAGATTCAATGTTAACTAATAATCTTAAACAAATTGCAAGGCTTCATAATCATTCCCGAAATCTTGAAAACATAAACCTTAACTAGTTAATACAGATTAACTAGGAATCGCATAAGTCAAAATGTTTTCAAAGTCAAAATAACTTTATTTAAATAGACTTATTTACTAAGCTCTTTTAAATCGTCACAACAGGGAATATGTATAAGAAAATAAATAAATATAATTATAAAGGCAATACTCATAATTTTACTGGGTATCAACCGGGCATTTACTAATTGTCCCAGTTATAGTATTTCAATATGTACTAAATAAATTGTTAGTTTTAATTTTAAAATAATACTTATTTTAAAATTAAAAATAACACTAGTATGCATATTCCCAATCAACCCTACTACCGCTTCGACGAATTAGTAGCTGCAGAGAAGAAGCGGCGCAAGAAACTCTCAGCCTTTAGTATTTATAATGACATTTACAAATCAATTATGTCATTATGTATTAGTATTATAAACATATACATGTTTTGTTTTACAGTGCATTAAAAAATATATTTTTAAATATTGCAAAATATAATAAATAAGTGCAGAGAAGCAAATTATAGTGGCCACAAATTTTTATCTTTAAAATAATCTTCTACCTTGTAATACCCCTTTTTCATCAAACAACTTTTAATAGTTGACTTAAATTTATGCAGAGGCAATTCAATAAAACTTTGTGGTATCATATTGTACATTTTTATACTTATTTCTATAAAACAATTACCGGTCTTATGCAGTCTGTGGCTTGGAAAGGCGAGCTTATGCTTATTTCTGGTGTTGAAGCTATGGCAGTCTGAATTTCTAAGAAAAGAACCACTGTATTTACGTACATACATAATACAATCAAAAATGTATTGAGACGCCACGGTTAGTATGTTAATTTCCTTAAATAATTCTTTTAGCGAGTCACGTGGTCTAAGGTTGTATATTGCACGAATGGCTCTCTTTTGAAGTACAAAGATCGTCTGTATGTCAGCAGCGGAGCCCCACAACAGTAGACCATACGACATTAAGCTGTGAAAATAGCTGAAATAAACTAATCTCGCCGTTTCCACATCAGTAAGCCGTCTTATTTTTCGAACTGCATGCGCAGCTGAACTTAATCTTCCTGCCAGAGCCGTAATATGTGGGCCCCATTGTAGTTTGGAATCTATAGTAATTCCAAGAAATGTTGTAGAATTAATTATTTCTATTGGTTCCTCATTTATCTTAACACAAATATTGACCCGCCTTACATTAGGCATACTAAATTTAATACACTTGGTTTTCTTAGAGTTTAAAACAAGATTATTAGCATAGTTAATAACATTGCTCGCGACTAATGTACGAAGGATAACAACAAGCGTCGCTGCCATTTTCTATGAGATATCCTTTAAATTATACGGATTGAGTCAAAACTTGGAACTTCTAAAAGGTACTTCACCAATATAGCTAGCTTCATATTCGAATGAAACATGAATAACTACTGAGTAATTAGGATTATCTAGCACTCACTAAGCTTGCTCGTGGTTCCCCGGGCATGTCATGTACGGTACCCGGGCGGCTATGGGCTGAATCATATTCATGAAGTCATCCCCCACTCGACCCTCCTGCTCGTTCATGTCGTACGCGAAGTCCCCAACGTGGATGATCATGTCGTATTTATTTTGGGCCACATCATTCTTCAGGAAGGGCAGCGCCTGGTAATATGAAGGCTTTTGTTTAACAGTGAGTCGGTAAACTAGCAATTAGCAATAGCTACATGTTAGTTAGATAGAAAAATAAAGCATCAATATCGACATAGTCCAAAGAGTTTGCAATCAGAAAAGTTTATATCATAATCGTATCAATACACAGTAAGATTGGGAGATAGTTACTGAAGATTTAACAACGTGGGAGATAGTTACTGAAGATTTAACAACATTTTAATGATTCTTACAATTTAAAAAAAATGATTTTGTTAAACGTATTCTCAAGATAGACCTACCCTCAGTTCCGAAAGAAATGTAAATAGAACTTCTTATTGCTACTCCAATAGATTCCGTGTGTATTTTTGGAAGCTGAGGGTGTAAATCTTATCATACGTCTCTCCGAATACGAATCAAATACGGCAGTACTATACATTGTTGATTGACAAAATTAGCGACATAACTGAGGCTGTCTAAGTTTTAATACAAATGCAGATAGAGACGGACGACGTCATGGTTGAACCTTTTAGATGACGTTTTGTACAGCAACATACAAACTAAATAAATAAAAATGGTTTCAGCTGGTTTCAACACAATTGAGCTCAAATTGGATGTTTTATAGAATACACAAATTATTAGAGCTGACTCGTTTAAAACTGTATTATACAATCTATTTGAATGGGATATCTAATTTTTCCACTACTGCAGCCTGGCTGCCACATTGAAAGTATACTCATGAAAATCCAGTTTTAATCTAGAATATGGTTTCTTCTCGGATGTATTGAGCTCTCACTAACCTTAGATCCGTTGAGCCCCATGTCACCATAGATTGCTATCCTCACAACCCAGTCCTCACCGGCAGGGGGAGTCTTGAACGAGAAGTTCTCTGACCAGTGATGATAAGAGCCCACCTTATACACTGTAATGCAGATCTGCTTTCAATATTTGTGTATCAAATTTCAACATGAGCCATTTTTGGAACCCTTAATAAATATGAGTGATGAAAAAATTTTCATGCAATGTCTAAAAAATACATCCGCATTTCCATCATCACTTTTCATCATGCAATTGTGCAATAAAGCATATTTTGAAAAGGGATTCATTGGATCTTTAATAAAAAATCTATAAAAAGCTTACCATAGTGAGTATCAAACTTTAAATTTTTCATGGCAGCTCGGTGAATCCATTGAGGCCTCTTCATCTTGCCACCATCAATGAAAATTTTGCTAGTCCCAGAAACATTCTGGTTAAAATTTTTGATGCCATATCTTACTATGGAATCAGTTTCGTTAAATGTTGACCATGTAGCAACAATTGTATTGGGTTTGTCTGCAATATATTTATATTTACAAAGATTTGATTTAATGGTTGGTGAAATCTAACATTTCACTAAATTTAAGTGACATGAAGAAGAAAACAAGATATATCTGCTTTTATAAAATATACCAACATAATCATAGCAAAGAATACAAGTCAAAGAAGTAGTTGCTGTAAGAAACTTTTATTGTCAAAACTTACTATTTTATAAATTATCAATTTTCATTTCACAATATTTTTTTTCTAAGGTTCATATCACTTAGTGAGTTATTTTATTGAATACACAAATCTTGTAATACCAATACATAGCTATGTCATATTATCAATATGTGCTTAACACAAAATGAGGATATGACAGTGATAACATGCAACATTCTATAGAATTTTATTTTAAATGTATACTGTATAACTTATTCAATGTTTTGGAAGGCACTAAAATTGCCTTCACATAAAATATAGCTAAATCATATCATATTATAAGTTAAATAAAAATAAATCACTAATAAAAGATTAAATGTGATTTAATACAAGATTCTATCTAAAGAAACACCTAAACGAATATTGTGACTTATATCTACACATGTCACAAAACGAATATACTCAAATTTGTTAAGCTGGAACCTTGAGACAATTAATATTTAATAATATAGCATATTTGAAACCATTGATATTTACAAGGCATGTCAAGTTGATGTAAATATGTTATTTAGAATATCTAGAGCCCAACAATAACATAAATACTCCAGAAGGTTCTGTATGATGTCCTTTGTGATTCATTTTTGATATAGAAAGCATTTATATATTTAAACAATATTTAATGATACAAAAGAATTTTTATCTTCAATATAAATATAATAAACTCTCTATCCTAATCAACCCAAATTGTAATATTTATTTCAAAAGTACATTGTTGCCTTTATAATTTAATTTCGTTTAGGTGGGGTGAGTAAAAAACCTCCTTCAAAGTTTCATGTCTTACCTCCAAATGATATGTGTACCTGTTCAGGTTTATAATAATTATTTTTTTCTCGTACATGTTTGCACCAACACGTTCCTAACATGAACCAAAAGATAAAATAAGTTTTCATCCTTAAACCTTTTCTTTAACTTCGGTTTTTTTTTAGTTGTTAAACTTCTTCCAGACAAACTGTACTTAAATCACAGATACGAAAACGTACAATTTTGTGGAAGCTTCGTTATTCGTTATAAAAGCAAATTAATTGTCAATATACTTTATTACATCGAGTGGTCAGTGGTCAACAAGCACAATAACAGTATAATATTATACTACTCTATGCACAATAATCTAATTACGTTTCTAAATTTCTATTTTACTATAGTTGTATTGGTCTAGGCACATAAATTACGTTTATTATCTAAACGCATATACTTTATTATCGTTTGTTTATAAAATGTTTATTTTAAATTCATATATCAATCAACTGTCAAATCCATTCCATTCGTTTATTTTTTGTGATAAATTGTTCCCTATTAAAGGGAAGGCAAAGGAAAATGAAGCCTATACAGCACATTTTATATGGTTCTACACCAATTCCATAACAAAAATTTCAACCAACTCGCCATTACGCGCAAATAAACTCATTTCTTTTATTCTGCGCATTAGGAACAAGTCTACAAAAGCACATCTGAGGGCAAGGTAAATTTCGAAAATCACGACAAAATAGTTAGTTGCAAAGTGGATGTTAATTGAAATAATTTTCCATCAACGCAGACATCTTATTTGCTTTAATTTAACATCGCAACGCAATTACTTCTCAGACCCATATACAAGCCCATACATATCTAATGTCATATATATGCATAGTATTTTATTTATAAAATCACAGCAAATGACTCGACACTGCCTAATGGTAATCAGTAACAATTCATATGTGAAGATAGCTAGTGCAGTATACCATGTTGTATGAAAGAGGGAATACGTGTGCAGTGAGGGATTCGATGCTATAAAGAAAGGAGTCACGAAATCGCTTTATGCTCAAAGAAGACGTGGATATAGTGAACAAGAGATTCCGTAGACCAGTACGCATACTCCTGAGTAGGAAAGGAAGTGAAGGATACGGTCAAAAAGCTCTTCATAGCACTATCCATGTTACAACAGATAATATGCACTAAGAGTCGTAAGTCATGATGAAATTCTCTAGGGTGTTCGTTGCCTTCGCATCGCTAACTATGCGCGACGCTGCAATCTATTCAGAGTATTAAGGAATCACTGAGCGGGGCTATCCCAAGATGGGCCTGGGTTTTGTACAACAGGCCTAATTGGTGAGAGGTGAAATACCTACGCACTAGACTCGGGATTCCGAGTAGAATTTCTATTATTAAATCCATATAGAATTTAGATTCCATATATTTAATTACTTTTAATGTATTAATTTTTAAGTAATTTCTAGTTAGCTTGCAGTTAGTTGTTATATTGTTTATATAATATGTTGTAATATTTTATGTTTATGCAACTAAGAAAAATTATTAAGATTTTATGTATTTCAGTCATAATAGTGAAAAATATAATATAATTACAATACGTAACTACTTAAATAACTGTAAAATTAGATAATATTATTTGTACACTTGAAAATAAAATAAAATATCACAATTTATATTGCGATAACCGATTTGTACTTTAGGTGAGTTAACAACAAATGTAGGCAAGGTTGTAGTTCATTAACACAAACAATTACATTCATTAAAATTAAAGGCACTGGAGAAATAATACATTACATTATTAACCAAATGTCAAACTTAATTGAACCAAATGTCATATAGCCTCAAAATACATTTCCCCGTCACTCTCTTTGCGCACAAGTGACTTTCTAGTCGTTTGACCAAAACTTAATTCTCCTTCACTTTTTAATGGAAGTATATCTCCTGAAACTGTTTCCGAACTTCGAGACACAATAGAGGAAGAACTTGTTGCTATTACTGAGGGTACTCTATTTTTCAAGATCTTTCTTCTCAATTTCAATTTCACTTCTCCTAAACTACTCATTACGGACGAGGAATTATCAGCGTCTACCGAACTTGAACTGCTGGCAGCATATTTTCTGAATGTTTTTGTATCTTTGGCGGATTCGTTTCCGTCTTCGTTTATGTTAGCGGGAGTTCGACTGTAGTTATCGAGATTTGAAATGACTTCCCGAGAGTTTTGCGGTAAACGTAAACTAAATCTTGAAGAGGAAAGATTAATAGATATACCTAATTCTTCAGGGTCATTCTCTATTTTTATTTCTTCGCCGGTCGCCCCTTCTAATGGGCTAGTCTGGCGATCGATGGTATACAGAGAAAACGGCGATGTAGTTCTTGTTTTTGTTCTCGCCGGCGATGTCATTACACATTTTACGTGAGCTGGTGAAGTTTGTGTGTTCTTTTGATGTGCTGCCACGTTATTTTTTTTATCATCGCTATCGATTGCTTTTGAAGTTGAAGGTTTTGTTATAGTTTTCTCCAATATCTCACCATACTCGTCAACAATAAGTTTTTTTATAAACTCTTTTTCTAATTGAAACAGTTTATCTATTCCTCCTTTGGGGTCAATAGATGGCCACAAATCATTATGAACGGGTTGTATATTTATTCTGTCGTTCCTAGGCGAAGTCTGAGTTTCTTTCAAAGATATTTTATTCGTAGTATTACTTTGCGTACCAGTATCTTGAGTATCAACGGAGTGGACAAATTCAAATATATCAACTTCATCTTTAAACGACAAATTGGATGCTTTAATATACGTACTATTTTGAATGTTTGTGTCTTGTTCGTCTAAACATTTTCTATTGCTTTTGTGATTGTCAATATTTTCGTCATGAGACAAATCGCTTTCGTAATCTCGAGAATAGTCACTTTGTTTTTTGTTGGCTGAAATTTCGGTTGGTTCTGATCTTTCATCTTCGAAATCATCTAAATAACTGTTAGCATCTTCGCTACTTTCATTATGTACATTCGATCCAGAATTTCTTGCGTTGTCAGTAATAGGTTTGGACAATGTCTCGTTAATCGTTTTCTCTATATCCATAACTTCTTGGAGCAAGTTTTCGTCAGATGTAGTGAGAATTTTTGGACTGTTTTTTTTCTGACTATGTGGGCTATCTTTATGAAAAGAATTCTCTTTACTGCTAAGAATTTTTTCTACTATCGAACTTAGCGGTAGATCTTTTTTGTTAGGAAATTCAGATATCTCCCTTTCTATGTCACTTACTCTTATTCCTCCCAACGTTAGTTTTGAATATGGTATGTATTCAGCATTATTTATTGTATTAGGTTCAGATTTTCGTAAATTCTTTGTAGAACAATTTGAATTTTTCGGGGACGATTTTTTTGTTTTAGACAATGAGCGTCTAGTTTTGGTTGAATTGTGTTGTCCATAGACGGAATTAAGTTTCTTTTTCCACGCATCTAAGTTAAAACGTGATGGTTTTTCTGACTTTTTATAACTAACCTTTTTATCTTTGTTAGCTATACGAGCTGATAATTGTTTTGGAGTTTCCACATATAGTTTAAGTTTATTCTCATCTAATTTATGTTGTGTTTCAGAACAAATATTATTTGTAGATTCACTACTTTCAGATATAATTTTAGATACTTTTCTAACGGTTGATTTATTTGGCACGCAAGTAATTGGCTGTTGTTTATGTCCGTGACTATTGGGTTGTAATAAATCTGTATGTTGCAACGCTATTACAGCTATATTTTTCTTATTCATAGACGCCTGTGTATTATTTATACAATCAGGCAAAATATCTAAATGTAAAACATTTTGTTCCTTTAGTTGACTTCTTATATTTATACCTGGCATACTTTGTATCTGTAACTTTGACACTTTTTTCGGATATTCTTTTTTATGGTTTATATATTTATGGGTAATTTCATCATAAGATACTTTGGATAACGTATTAGAACATTTCTCATCATTAATTCCATTATCATTTAAGTTGATCGCTTTGTCTTCTTTAATGTGAACTATTTTGGGTCGTGTGGATTGCAAATTTTTACTCTCTATCGGTTTTTTCAGAGATGATATTGGGTTTACCTGTACGCTTACATTTAAAACCTTAGGCTTTTGATTTTTATAAGCTAGCATTTTATTGACCATATCTTTTTTTGGTTTAGACTCGGGTCGAAGCGGCGACATTTCTTCTACAAATTTGTGGCCATGAAATTTAGCGTTGACAATCTCTTCGATATGGACTTTTTCATTAAATTTCTCATCTAAAGGTGTTGGTTGCGACTTTATCTGAAAGCCTGGCTCGTGAAATTTTGTCAGTTCTCCGGAGAGTAATTTAAGGTCGTCTGCAGTTGACTGCAGCATATCTTGAAGTTTCCTCAGAATTATTTCATCCTCAGGTTTCAAAGCCGGCTCCGGTTTCCAAATCTCACCATCTAAGATATTAACCATTTCAACCTTTTTGCTGCTGTCAACCTGCAATATTATAAATGTATTAATTAAATTCAAATTAACAAGCTTTTTAAGGGAAACTGAACATAATAAGTAACATAATTGGTTGTTATACAATAAAGATATATTCTGTTCTATTCTATAATGGCATAAAGAAATAAAACTTCAATATATTATAAGTATTAAAAAATACTAACCAAATATCTATCGACTGGGTACCGTGGTTTCGGAGATCTCATCTGTTCGTCAGACATAGCGGCTCGGGCATCCTCTCGGTTGTGCGATCTGCGAGCAAAGCGATTTATATAGAATTCAACCAAAAGATGTTATCATTTTATTTATATCAGTATTATAGCCTTATTGTTGCCCATACTCTTAGGAGTGTATAATTTTTGTTTGTTAAATAGATTTGAGTGAGCATTTTTAAGTATAGTAAGCCGTACCATGTTAGATTATGTTTTGTACCACATCGAATACTGCATAGAACAGCTTCATGGACTTGCTCTTGAGACTCATTCAAAATATATTTACAACTAGACACAAAATAAAACTAATTTACATGTAAGCTAAGGACAATTAACTTTTAATGGGTTATTTTTATTATATCGTATTATCTTTGAACTATTATTGATAGATCTATCATCGTTTCTGCTTCTTCTTGTTCCAAAGGTGGGAAGAGAAAACTGGAAACCTACCCACTTTATTCATTTAATTCGTACTTGTGCGTAGAAGTGTAGTTTGTCGTCTTTGAGTTATTTTTCGGAAGAAGGTGGTTCTGATTCTACTTAATATCCATTTGCGATAGGATAATCGTATGAATTGGTTAAAATACGGTTAGAACCTTGGTATGTGACACACACCAAAGTGCTACACCTTTGTGTTCCAGACAGCAATAGACGAGTTCATTGATCGGCTGATCTATTTATATAACGATAGTAAACGCTCGTTTGGACTGAGAAAACAACGGCTCAACTCATTGATAAATACTTGTTGACCAGTCTTCCAAAAGTATTTCGCCTACGTGTTATTTGGGAGGGCAAGTTTGGTATATCAAATGTCATCATAGGGTAGTTGTGTAACTCGGGCGGGATGATGGACCCAACTGCGAGAAACTCTTAGAAAGACTAGAACCTTAAGGTACATAACATAATTAATCAATGCCGTAATACGTACATACTTAAGGATTTATTTATATCATAGATCCTTCCGTAAATATTTTCTATCTTGTAGTTCCATTACGATTCCATCGTGAGCGATATTCTAATGAATGCAGGTATAATGTTATCAATATGGAGAATGTAAAATAGACGAAATAAAAGTACATTCTTACAAAATCACATCAATTGTATTTCACCAACATGTACATTAACATCTTAAAAGAAGCATTTCACTGCTGCTTACGATTAGAAAGAGACACGTCTCATCTCAAATGATACATTTTGTGTCGACTGCTCTCGACATCTACAAACAAGCCTAAGTACAGGCGGACTATGATAATTTGACATATTAAATGTACGTCTGAGAACGAGAAGTAAACAGCTAATCGGTTTACTGAAAAATTTATAAATATTATACAAAAGTGTTCCTCGGAGTACACAATGCTGTTTATATTTTGAGTAGAGTCAATAAGGGCAATATATAAAATGAAATTTACAATACAATGTTAAAATATTGCCTCATTGACTAATCCCAATGATATTTAACAGCGCTTAAGTCAACTTCACGACTAGAAATGATTGTAAGAGAGTCGCATGAAGTTACAGAACCATCACCAGTCGTAAAGTTGTTTACAAAAAAGCACTTAACAGATATATATATATATATATATATATATATATATATATATTTAGCCATTTTACATAAGACTAATATAAAAACGTACATTTAATGTACCAAAAGAAAATAGTAAAATGCACTCGTTGTGCTCACAATGCCTTTTGCCACTTCATAACCAGAACTAATATTTGTCAAACCCGCGCCTAGGGTACTTTTATTGATAATACTAATTATCAATTTCGAATCCATCAGATATAAAGAATAGACCTCAATTAAGAATTCGTTCTATAATACATACATCAGCCTCAATTACTGATCGCAAAAATTAAAGTATAGATAAAATATCTGACAGCACCCATTGAAAATAATAATTACATACATGCAAGCTACTGATTAATTACTATGTTATAACGGATGAACAGTACAATACCGAGTAAAATTCGTTTGCAATACATATAAGATCAATGAAAAATAAATTTTAACTCATCGTCATAAGGCTCAAGTCTCCACTAATACTGAATGAATTCTCGACAATTTCAGTGGCTGTCCGATCCTACCTAAAATATTTACAAATAGGCAAAAGTTTATACAACGTACATATATATACACAACGTACATCTAAAATAAATAATGGACATATCAATTTTATTGAATGTTCTAATAAAAACATGTTCCGTTTAAAGACTTCAAGTCTCCACCTACAAATAGAGCAAAGATTATCAAATCGCTATTCGATTTAAAATATCTTAGAAGACTCGGACACGTGTCAAAATGTAAAAAATGCACATAGAACAACTCACGACAACTGACACCGAAGACCTACAAAAGACTTCAGGTGACGTCAGCTGTCGTGAGGGGACTACACGACTATGGTCGAACGCATCCAAAGAAGATATAAGAAAAAAACATCCATTTATCATAAAAATGCGTAAAGAAAATTCAAGCGGTACGGGCGTCCTCTGATAGCCTTCGAAATTGACACACACTACAACTGTTTAACATTATGACATATTTAATGACAATTATATAATGATAATTACTTCACTTTATACAAATATAGCAGCGAGTTTTAAGAGTTCCTATAACGGCCGCGTGATCGCGGTTCTGACAATTTGACATTTCACAAAATGACTAGGTACGCTCCCAGCGCATGCACAGCGACCCCGCTAATACTGTCCGTCCTAACTCGTCGAGCGAGTCGTCGCGTCGTCGCGTCGTCGCGGACGACCTGGGCCACGCGCGTAGCCTATCCCCATAAGTCGCCTACAGATTAACTTATCCTTACAAAATAATCAACCGAAATCAACTCCATAAATAATAAATATCAAAAATACAATTTTGAACGATTTCCAATAGAAACCAAACTATCGAATTCACTAGGAATAAACAAAAATCTTCGAAGGACCGAATTTTGTCATCGAATTGTACGACAGTAACGGAACTCGAATCACTCGGAATAAATCGCTTCATAAGAAAAGAATATTTAGTACGCGTCGTATTCAATAAATACAAATATATAACGAGCTACGGTCTGTACATGTCGCGACGCGTTCTAACGTCTGAATCTACATTTTTACAATCAGTACTCTCGACTACATAATGTCATGATCGTATATCATATAATACTCGTACAGTATACAAGAATCACATAAATAAATGCCAAGTTCACTATGGTTCGAGACCTAAAGGTAACTAAGGAGATGGCATTAGAAAATACACCGCTCACAAAGCAGTGGATCGTCCTCCAATGAAAACTAGGCAGCAACTTCCGACAGAGATCGGACCGACAGACCGTCTACAAACGTCACACACTACTACGGCCGCGGGGCCGACACCCCGCTCGAGGCCAGCGTCGAGGTGAAGGATGCCGTGCTCTGAGGCGGATGGCGTCGGCGAACGAACTTAACTTATGATTATTTACAAGTGTATATACAAGTGTCGGTGTCGGTGTCGGGCGGCAGGCGGCGGGCGCCGGCCTGCTGCGCCGCGGAGCCGCTGAGCGCTGAGCGCCGACTAATGAGCGCTGAGCGCTGACCAATGAGCGCTGACCGATGACCGATGACCGATGAGCGCTTGCGGCCACGAGCCGCGGCTAACTGCTCCCGCGCTCTTCACAGCGAGAGGGACAAGAGGTAGAGTCGGGGCGGCGCCGCGTTGCCCTAGGTCTCCCGCTCCTTCTTCGGCTTGAAATCCTCACCGAGGATCGTCGCGATCTCACCCTGCATGAATGCCCACGGCACCGTAGAATTTGCCAAAGGACATTTCTCCCCGCTTGGACAGTACACCTGAAAGGGACGTCGGGTGATGAGAATTCGCAATTCGTTTCATTCGATTCGAAATGAAATAAAAACGCAAAGAACAATAAACAGGGAGTGCCGATAACTAACCTCTGATCCTTGCTGTCGCTTGATCGAATCTCGAGAGCAGGGGAAGCAAAACTTATGATGTGGTTGGCTGGGGCACTGGACGAAATGTGTATCTTCCAAGCGCTCCTGGCAGAGCGTGCATTTGAGCAGCGGCGTGGGCGCTGGCGCAGTGGCATCGGCGCCATCTCCCGCCTCCGTTGACGAGACCGATGTGGTCGACGACACGTGCCGCGAGCCCGACGACCGCCGCCCGCCGTTCGACCCTGCGATCGGAGGATACTGTTAGCTACTGTCTGCCGGTGGTAGACCAATCCTAATGTATTGATAGAGGAACAGAACCGAGCAGACTGTAACTGAATCTCGAAGCGGGCGCAGGCGGTCGTCGGGCGACCGCTACGTGCGCGGCCGGCGCGGCGAACGGACGCCCCGCCCGGTTTTCACTCAGTCTCATAGTAACGCAAGAAATAGGTTTCTTTAAATTTAACTTGCACTGACTCTCGGATGAAAAATTTCAAGGAATATAGTAGTTCTTTTATCAGGACGTTTTATATGCAGATCTTCTCTGTATGCTGCGAATTCGAAGTGTACCTGAAGAGTTGGGTGAATGTTGGCTAGAGCGGCTGTTGGATCGCTGCGGTGGTGGCTGGGGTGGCGAGCCGCCTGCGGATCGCGGTGAGCCCGGTGGCAGGGTGTCAGCTACGGACATGAGCGCGGCCATAGGCGACGGGCCAGCGCCTGCTGCGGCCACACCCGCAGCGCTCACTGGTGGCGACCCAGCTGATCGTCCTAGTGGTGAATTCGCTGAGCCATTAGTCAGTGGTGCACTGTTAGCGTAACCTGAAAATTATTATTACTTATTATAAATTCTTAATAGGATTAAAAACCACGAATATATATTTGTGCCAATGTGCCTTGGTCAAGAATGGGGATATATTAGAAAATATTTTTCACGCTACAATCTCTCGAAAGACTATTCACATTATCCTTAAATGTAGGGAGCCTGGGGAATGTATTCAGCGATAATTTAAATTTAGTACGTTCGCAGCAGAACTATTTGATCATTTTTTTAACTAAATGGTTACCACTCAGTTCTAAGCCACGACAACGATGGATTCTCATTTACATTCAATGTTAGATGACACATCGTTAGCAGTGGACCGGTCGATAGTAAACATACGTCCACGCATGCATATGATGTCTTATAAATAGGATTGTGTGTTACATATACAAGCTTACGTATTGGACTGTAATGGGTCACTGGCAGATCACGACGTGGCAGTGGCGCTAGCAAATTGTTCAGCTTAACCCAGTCAGAGACGAGTTCGCGAGCATTATCGAGTTGGTTGATACGAGTTTGTATTCGAATTTGTAACCAACCAGTCACATCGCGGTCGCGACGTTGCCAAACGTCTATAATATGTAGATCTTATGTTAGCTTTGTTAGTCACGAATGTTATGGTACTATTTACATTGCAAAGTATTAAATTATAAGCAACTGCCTTATGGACAGCTTCCTCTCGGGTTTACATAAAGTCGGAAACCATAATTTAAGAGCTATTCCAGGAGAATATGAATTAGATGAAGAATATGTTATTTTCTTTGTATGTTGAGAATAAATATATTCTATCTAATAATATTGTGAAAGATGAAATAAATCGATAATTTCTAAATTAGAGAGACAACATAATTGTATTGTTTTGGAATGGACATAGAGGGCACAGTTAATCTGTTGGGAAGGCACGGCCCATATGGCAGTGTGGTGACGTCACGCACTGTGACCTTTTTGGCTGGCAGATCGTGTCGGCCGGTCGCACGATCCCTACACACACGCCAGCGGAATGTGGTCGAGCGACTCTGCCAAGCGTAGGCAGGCGCTATATTTTTTCGCCTGACGGCCTACCTACATACGTACGCGAGCGAAAATGTCGTCACGCGACGTTGCCACACCGCTGCGTTGTGCATGCATTCACGGAGCGGTGCCGCGTTTACTTTACATTACGTGGGTGTTTGTACGTAGCGAGGTTGTGTGCGAGAGGCCGCAAACGCGGCGGGCTCGCTTTCGAGAACGCTCAACCAGTTGGACCGGTTTCGTATTTATGGACTGAGTTAATGCACCTACCTAGATATGAATCCCGTGGCGGACGCTTGCGCAAAACATACATGATTGTCCGCTTGGGCACGTTCACGTTCTCTGGCTCGTTCATGTTATCGCTACATACACCGTATTTTTCAATGACTATTTTTAAATTATTAACCTACATTGTTATTAGTAAACAACTGTACAAATGACATCACGAGCCCTCGACTTTATTTGTCATTGTAATATCCATATCAACTAATATGACCTGAATATGATGCACGCATTTTATTAGTCATCAAAACATTAATATTAAGCCTGTATGTTTAACAAAAATAATTGGCCTACATTTCTGTTTGAATTATTAAATCTTTCGTGCCTTATTTCGTTGCGCTCATACAATAGAACGTTTAATGTGCCTGATATATTGACACTTCACAGGTTAATGAAATAAATGGAAAATAATTAAATTTACTCTAGTATAAAATAAAGACGTATGAGTATATATTTTAATAGTTTTCTTGTATTTCATGTATCAATGAGTACTTATTTGTAGCCCATTAAAAACTTGTATTTAGACTTTAGTAATTTTAAATTATAGTTACTTCATAGACGCAAAGATTCTATTAACCAGGAAAAATGAAAAATGGCTATTTATTTTAAAAAAATAACCCCATGCTGACAAAGACCACTTTGTTACTGCGTCATTATACGAGTTAAGAAAAATACACTCACCATTTGATTTGAAAGATGATGCATCAAAAGATGGTGTGCGAAGTGGATGTTTTTCTTGTTTGAAAACACGGTCTGGAGCAAAGGGAGCTGCCAAAGATACTGCAGGCAGAGAATCTCCACGAGTTAGAGGTGGTCTGGAGTGTTCTTCCAGCAATCTTTTAGCGGGCTCGTGATGATTCTGATGATCATCATCGTCGAGTGACCGTTTGAGGGTGAGGCCAGGAGCTAGTCGGGCACCTCCATGTGTGGGCAAATGGTGTGTAGGCAAGTGCGTCAACCGTCTTCCTTCATGTTCTTCTCGACGTCCACTATACTCAGCTAAAAGCCCTGCACTAGCCGTTGGCCTGGCATGATGTAAAGTAAATCCAGTAGTTGGCGCGTGGTGAGCCGGAGGAGCGGGTTGTCCTCTCGAGGTTGTTTCACCTCCATTTTGATGAGCCTCTAAAGGAGCCCGATGAGCTCCTTTAGTATGTGTAGGTCCTCGACCCTCCTGGAAGCCATGGGCACGTTTTAGTTGGCGAGCAGTGTCGAGCACCACTTCAATCCGATCCGCACCCTCATAATTGACACAGCCACGACAAACCGCCTCCGAAAATTCGTGCAACATCGCCCACGGCATCCGGGGCAAGTCGCACAGGTAGCAATGCTGCCGCTTCTGCATCACCGACATCTCGCCGCCGGACGTAGTACGGAGCGCGAGAGATCGGTTGTCTTCGTTTCTTTTGTAAATTTTCACAGATTTTTCCGACTGGTAAAGAAAAACACCATCACCAATAAAATACACAGGAACACTCGAGAGTTTCACATTCGGCTTCGAGAACGCTGTTCACCGATGTCACGTAACGTAAGAGGCACTCGCTTCGACGGCGAGACGAAGAGAGACTGAGCTAGGATCGCGGCAAGCGGCGGCAGGCAGGGGTCGGGCGGCGGCGGCAATTATCGAGCGGTGACGTCAGCGCGCGCACCGCGACCACCGAGAGGCGACGCGCGACGCACCGAGGACGAGCCGTTAGCCGCGACTCGGATGCGCCGCCCCAGCCACATACGCGACAATGCATTGGTAACATTCGAGCCTTTGCAGATTGCATTCTATCTAATGGGTAATGACACTTTTTCTGTCATATATCTGGAAATTGAAAGAAAAATCTATACCCAAAATAATATTATTCTTTTTTTTAGTACCAATAACTGTAAGGAAGCCGCAATTGTATGGTATGGTTATAATACAGTTATACTCAATTCAAAAAGTAAATATCCATGGTTTGAGATTTTAGACAGAAACATAGTTGATGATCTAAGTTACAAATTATGTCAAAGCATAATTGAAATTCTAACCTAAATAGAGAATTTCAATGAAAGTAAACTGCTTCTGTAATAGAATAACAGATATCAGTATACTGGTCATGTCGTGTTCGGTGCATTAAATTTCAATCTATTCTCGCTCGGTTTCCTTTCGGCCGGCTGCATTCTAAATTATTATTACTGAGTAACACGAACGGATCCGGTTGGAAGACGGGAGCGGGGGACGCGACCGGTGTGGCGGCCATCTTGAGACGTGACGTCACGTGACGAGTCAGCCGAGCGTGCGGTACGGCAACGTCGCTTATTTGCTGAACGCTGTTGCCGTTCATTTATGTTGTGCTTTAATAATAATAAAGTTGAACGCAGCTTATCGCTTTTTGTATGCGACTAAGAATCGGAGAAAAAACAGTTATACGGCCAGGTAAACGTGGATGACGAACCTGAAATCCGATAAGCGGGTTTCTTTTGAGTGTCTACTATTGATAATACTTTATTAGATCGTAATTTTTGCGTTAGTAAGACACTAAGAATTGAAGTTATATTTAAACAAATTAAAACGATAACGAAGATAGGGAACATGGGTAATTGACTGAATGGACATTCCTCTTCAGTACGAGCGAAAATGTAATCTGCAATCAGATAATCACATTTTCCCCTAAACTCATCAACGGTTTAACTGGATTCAGCGACAGCCAAATTAGAAAAAGTCAGTTTGTCATTTGGAAACTTGTAGTAAATGTGGAGTTTAGTTGTAACACACGCAGAACTTAATTTTTAACTCTCTCACGAAATTTTAATACTCTCAATATTTCGTTGTCTTTATCTCGTATTGATTTTGGTTTGCCAGTAATAACAATATCGATAAATATAATTTAATATTCCAAATATCACAATGAAATAAAAATACGTTTCTGTATATTATACCTGTATTGACATATTAAAATATTTAGAATAAAATTTATCTAACACATACTTTACCTACAACGAAGCCTAGACTGTCTATTTGTTACTTTAGAATAGTAAAGCTTTTCGGGATTTCAGTGAACTCACTTTGGACTAATACATTTCTTCCATAAATCCCTTTTCACTTTTTCATCAACTTGTGTTCAGAACCTTATTTAGTTATTATATATCCCCTACTTTTTTCTCAATGTAAGCACAGTTGACACCTTCACAGTCTTGAGTGCAATTAAGTGTAACGACCTCCGTCGTTACTGTTGGATGTATGTTTATATTAAAAAATAAATTCTTAGTATTAGCTATACCGCCAAATGGACCAATCATTAAAGCGTCACAAACCCCAATCGCGCTTGCGTGAATTTCTACTCTGTCGAACTATACTAGAGGCACGTGCTAGCCATGTTTATTTACATCCAGCGAACTGCGGCAGATAGACGTTATGATGCCGAAAACCCAATATATAATATAAATGGCCTTAGAAGAAGGGTAGACCATTTTAATACATAGCCATACTAAGTTTTATTAGATAATGTTAGTTTCAGTATTGATTTTATAGGGCAGGCTATCAATAGAGTACATATTTGTACTCACAACTACATACGGCGATATCTAAAAATATACGGGATAAAATAATTACAATTTTGTAGAGCATTTTAACAATAGCAGAGGTTATCCTGTGAAAATAATAACTCTTACTAATATTTTAAACTTCTAATTTCAATTCGTGTCGGACAAAGAAAATTATAAGACTTAATATATATAATTAAAGTATTAGGCATCTTCAATGTTGGCGTATAATTTTGTAACTTAAAATGTTGTCAAAGGGAGTTGAATCTGTCAGGATTCCTAGGAAGTCTGGGTGGGAACAAGGTGTCATCGCTCATCACGTACGGTCAGAGGGAGGGTGGAAAGAATCGATGCGCTGGCTCCACGGACGCATGCGCCTGCCCGCACCCATAACACGTGTCAATGTTTATTTACGTTTCGTGCACGTATTATTAACGTCGCGAGCCTGTGCATTGTATTTACCTTAACATACATTTAGAAACGCGTAGAGCTGAGTGGCTTAGTAGCCGAACAATTTAAAGATATGTACCTGTCTCCGCCTTTCATTACAAAGTGGGCCGAGTCCTCCATCCGTGCATCGACATTTGCCAAAAATCCATGTACATTAATAAGCCATTTGACGTCATTTCGAGCACCAAACTATTATATGGATGTTTTCATTAATTTTGTCGACTTCAGTTATTGAGTAGGTATTTGCCTATTACTTACTTATTATTTCCTTCGCCTATTTATTTGCATGATTAGTATCAAAGTAAACTGTAGCAACTTTTGCTGTGAACTACTGAACAACTAGTTTCGTTAGTTTCCATCATAAGTAATATCAACTAAGGTATTACTGGTATAAGGTATAACAGAATTAGTAAAAGGCATTAACACTAGTTAACCTTCCACACCCTTGAAACAAAGAGTTCGGGGTAGACCTCACTAAAACACAATGTTACATCATTCGATACCCGGGATAAGGGAGGGGAAGCAAATATCGATTTGTGACGTCACCAGACTTCACCCCTGGCCAACCCAGATTACAGCAAAACCAACTAGTCACTTGGTATAACTAATTTTTATATAGATATTAAGTAGAATTATTATTTAATTATTATATAGATATTAGTAGTATTTAGTAGTTTTGGTGGTGGAAAAATTAAAAAATTGTAAGAATACCTGAAACTAAATAAGGTAGAAAGATATTTTTAAAAAAGAAAGAATATTTATCTTCTCTTTCTCTTAATGTTCTTGCTTACATTAAATTTATATTCTCTGTTGGTCCTATTTAGTCATATGAGAACAACACTAATATTATTATGATGACTGTATTATTAGCAAACATTTCGATTCCGTAATGGAGTGGCGCTTACCAAGAAATTTTTATTTAAGGGGTAGACGTCTCCAACATCGCTCATCCACGTTTAATTAGTATTTGCAACAAAAAAAAGAAAAAATTTGACAGGTGCTGACGTGCCAGCGATATAAAATTACCGCTTCATTATTAACCAGAGGAACGACTTACACAAAAATAACTACATCCACATCCAGGTGGTGTATTTCCTCGCACATGTAGCTGAGTAATTTTCAAATAAATAGAAGAATCACATTACTAAATATGCATTGAGAAGGAAAGCTTTTATTCTGAAGATAACATTCTCACATGATCACGATACACATTAACGTGACAGCTGTAGAGAAGTGTCATGTTTATGAATAACGTGTTTTTACAAATGGAGTTATTGATCCAACTATTGACAAATACTTTGGACAGATGGAAAACAAATACGTTGTATAGATATTTCTAAATCTTGCCCGGCATTAGATTAACCAGATCTATTCCCTGACCACTTTAATAAGCCATGCAGCGTTCTCTGAAACAAAAGTAAAACGAGACCTATGATAACGACCGCGAGTCGTTTACCTCAGAATGTGTGCTAACCTATCCTATTGAGCGTCCCCGCTTCTCGCGCATGCGGCTTCCTATCGATCCCACACTCAACAACCACCCTCTAAATTCAGTCGATAAGAACGAACACTGGATAACTGCTACAAGAGATGATAATGATGTGACATTCATAAGAACCTCGGCAATCTTGAACCACCTCAAGGTCATTTATTCTTGGATATCATTTATCCAATTGAGATACTTCCAGTTGATACTGAGTTACATCAATTGTTCAAAATCGTTGCTCGACAATCAGATTGTGATAGTACATAGTACAAGAATGATGGAAATAGTTAATACATATTAGTGTTATGCACCTTATTACTACTAAAAAGCAGGTGCCGAAAGATTAAATTGTGAGTGATGCAGATAATAATTAGTTGAATAACCTCGACTAATGCGTTCGTAAGTGTAATTGCAGCAGAGTGAAGACAAATAACGCAATGCATCGCGGGGCGACAGTTGATTGGCGACGATCGATATCGCGCCGGATAGCTCGCCCCGACCGGCTAATTTATACCTACACTACGTAGACCCGATTAACGAAACATTTCCTGATATTATTTTGATGATAACGTTTGTTCTAAAGGTTATATTTTCATTCAATGAACTAATAAGCGATAAGACCGCCCGTATACAATGTAGCACCTATAAAACACCGTACAATAAAGCATATTCTATCTATCTATCTAATTTGACGGGCTGCAAGAGTTTTATTTGTTTTTAAATCATGCAGATTGTAATACTCAATATAACATCAGATTAGGCATCCTTTAGAGTTGTTGTAATAGATAGTGGAGAAATGTTCGCGTTCATCACACAGCTATAACATCTGCACGCCCTTACGAGGCTGAAATCCGATATTTCTGGTGTAGTAGATGAGTCATTTGGCTTTTAATTTATGTTTGAAAAATAGTCCTTAAATATTTGTACCAAAAAGATATTTTACTTTTTAAGATTTAATAAATAAATGATAAAGAAAAAATTAAACTATTTTGTTGGGTCGAAGTGTACAGTGCCATTATCATGGTCCCATGATAATAGTTAATACAAATTCACCTAGGGCCTGGCGCTATGGAGCGGGTCCTTTTAAGGATCCTTGGCCCCATTATCGGCGGCGCGACCCAGCCCGACCTAAGCTTTGTCTGCGCAGCTTCGCCTCGAGACGCCTTGGCGAATCACGTGTCGCTACTACAACTACAGAGCCATAATTAATTTTGTTTATTGTTCAAATACTGGCACTTTATTCTTCTAGATCATCGTGAACGTTTACGTCCGGTTCCAATATTCTTTGTACAGATCGTATTGGAACTGGCTGTAAATAATGTTAATCATTCTTTGTTTGCTTTAGTCTTACAATATCGTATATTAAAACATGAAATTAATTAATTCAATACTTTTCAATATTATTTACATTCTCTACTACATGCATTATGCGTAATAGCTTTTTTAGTGTACTTTGATCAGTAATTTCAGTGTTAAATGAAATTTCAAAAAGTAATTATATTCAAGAAGTAACATTTGCAAAGCAAATGCACAGAAGTGTGGTATCCTTGGCCCGGTTATTAGCATGACCCGGTCTTTAACCCGCGCGATATCAGCTCAGTCACCTTGGCAGATTTCTTCACACGAAATCAGTTTTATTGAAAACTTAACTGTATTATACATACATGATTCATATAAACCAGATCTGTAATAAAAGAAATAGTTCAAGAAAAGAAAAAAGTAAGATATAAGATAAGAAGAAATAGTAGAAATAGGTAAAATTATTTGTTGCAGTTTGTGCTAAGTAGTGTTGGTGTTCCCAATATACAATAGTAAGTGAAGCACGATCTTAGAAAAATACTTTTAAATGACACATATTGACTATTTTAGTGTCAAATTTTAACAAACGATTTTTCGAAAAATTTGGTTTATATTATGGGCTATTTCAACATAAACGTCCACAATTTTGGCATGGACTTATAACTCTGACTTTCGAAATGCTGAATAATATCTTACTTAAAGATGTACTCATTAATTTCTACTTTGTAACTCTGAACGAGAAAAGCATTTGTCGCTTACTAGTCCTTCAACAAATTCTCAATATTAGAATGACTTTTATTTAAATTCTAAACGAGGTAGTTTATGGCCTTCATCTTCTTGATTGTAAGTGAAGATAATGTCGAAGATGGAAGCGAACTACAACAGAGGAACTGACTACCTTACACACAACAATACTATTAACATTATTATGGCGGCCAACTTAGGTAAGATGGTTGTAGCTAGCAAGACGGATAAAGCAGATAAATATTACTAACCCAACCGAGAAGATAATATCTGAAGTAGGAGAGGTCTCAGATACTAGACCACAGAGGCGATTAAAATCTATTCTACCTATAGTGACATTTCTGACGTTATATATTGTTTTTGGGACTTATTGCATTCCATTTGATTTAACTTTAAAAACAATACTACCTCTGCAGTTATTTAGACAAATAATGCTGCTACTTTTATTTATTTATTTGGGACTATTGTTAATATAGGCAAAAACAATATTCCTTTCAATATGGCGTTTGTTGTGTAGGTCTGCTGCGCTGCTTTGGTTCAATACTGGTCGTTATAGGACCAATATATTATTCATGAGAACATTACATTAAGTCAATTAATTGGGAAAATGCTAAGTTAATCCGTCTAATACTAATAATTACAGTATCTAATTGAAATTGGCATACAGATTCAATCGTATCCAGTTATTTAAATATCTTGTCTATTTAAAAAGTTCTGTTTGAGTAATCTACGATGATTACGTTGAAACTATAAATGATTTAAAAGTTTGGTACTGTCATCATCATTATCTACCTATTTGACACACGTCCACTGCGGGACATAGGTGGAATTTGAACATTTTTAATACAAAGATGCATCAAATTCTAAAATACAATTGTGTATTGTATCTCTACCTAGTATAGCATTTCAGATAATACAATAAAACAAAGCAAAAAAAAGATCGGCTATCGAGGCTGGTCTAATAATGAGGTCAACCTTCGGGGATATACCGGGAAAGCTGTGGGTCCTTGACACCGTTGCCTACTTCCGAAAGCCTACCTGTTGGGGCAAAAAATCTAAAAACTACCTCAGTTTAGAACAGGGAGGAAATGTGAACGTGGGAACTTTATGAACACTTTTGTACAAAAAAATATATACACATGTTACTAACAGATGCTAAACGGTTAACGGGATTTGTATTTTTTGTGTAAGGAGAAAAGTGGTGATTTATTAAGGGGCATGATTTCTCTCCATTTGAGAGCAAAACAAAATAAATGTTAATATGACATTTCGTTACACAGTCATTCTAGTCATCTCCTCCTCCGCACCACATATAAACATTATGCATGAGGATCGTAATAGGTGATTTGGAATTTGTGTTCGCATTTTCGTCCTACTTATTTCTGTAGAGTGGAGATCATCGTGAAGCATAGCACCATGAGTGGTGCGATTCTGTTTGGTCCTACGTATCAACTATCGTTTCGTGTTATATCTAAATTAACAAAGGATCATTTTGATCCCGTCTTTGTGTTCTGACATAATTTTATGGTATTATTCTTCAGCCTACGCAGACCAAATCACGCGCAGAAGAAAATAGGAATACTTCGCCTAGCTCTGAATTCGTAGAAAATAATCAGATGTTTCAAAGAAAACTAGATTGTTCTTTGTTTCATAGATAAATTTGTTCATTTTGATGGTTTTGAACACCACTAAAAGAGTGCACTTTTAAAATATCCACCAGGTAGAAGAATCATTGGATTTAGGGTCTATAATTAACTTTTAACGAAGATTACTAACTATTGTAAAGTATTGAAATATATCAGTTAGAAAAGCATAAACAATCTGACATTCTCTTGAGTGGCTCCGAATCAGTGACTCGAGATCAATAGCCGAGCGACCGGGCCACCCCACCGCCGGGTCCTTGGCCCGGATCACGACCTGCGCTACGCCCGGGAACTCCGTCAACGGTCATGCTCCGGCCACATGCTGAATTCACTAGCTTCTTAGCATTCATAGCAGCAAGTTTGGAACTTTATGGAAGAATGCGGTTTGCATAGTTTAAAATAAAAGTGCGGACCTGCATGTGATTTGTATCCAACCTCAATCGTTTTCAACGAATGCCAATGGTATTTCGATGACATGACTTATTTAAATTTTGACTTGTTAGTCACATTGACTTCATATTTAGTGGCATTATAAATCAATATTAGCAACAAACCGACCTTACACTTCGGTTTAAAGGGCAATGACGTTTGAATCAACTGTTAAATGGGTTTTACAAGAGTTTACGAGACTCAAATACAACTTTAAGTTAGATGGCATAGGATCATTCAATAATTACCTCTACGATTTTTGTAATAAGGTTTCGAGTGCTTCCAGTATGATGCCAATCACGAGCGGAGTTTGCGGTTTGCCTGTTTTGTTCGGACAAAGGGAAAATGGCATCGCCTTATCCTTAGAATTCGATTAATTAATGAGGACGATGACTAAAAGGAAAATGTTGCATTAATGCGCAGTATTTTTATAACTGATTTGCAAGTGGTGGCATCACAACATAAGTAATTTTGCAATTAAACAATAACTATATGTTTGTACCTAATTAGCTATTAAATAACAAATTCTAATAATAATTATAACTACAAGTTTCGACTTTAATAGGATAGGCGAAATAGAATTTTAACTTTTCTCTCTTTTTTAACATATTTGGAAATTTATGTATTTACGTCCACAGAGTAAACTATTTTTATAGGGTAATCTATACGTTATACAACAACCTTCCAAACGATATTAGTGTTACCTATAGACAAATTTTTTAAATAAAATAAAAGCGAAACTATTCTTTAAAATAAATGATTATCTTATTGATAGTACAGAGTGGGAGGAGGCTTAATAACAATTCATGAAAACATTAATTGTTTTAATTATAAGAATATTGACCAGTAGTATTGATTATCTGTAAGGTACATTGCAAATATTTAAAATTTGATAAGTTTTTTGCTTCCTATCCAAAGCTAAAGTATTTGTTCAAGAAAATTTAATAAAATAAAGTGCTTTTCGATTTGAAGTTTCTCCGTTTACAAAACTAAAACAAATAAAATAATCATCTGTTGTAGAGTGTGATGAATAAGCCTTATTATATGATGAAATTGGTTGTTGGCAAGCTTTTGTAAGACATCAGAGGTGTGACTGTTTTTATTAACCTTTGCTTTACTTTAAATGTTCATCATAATTATCATCATCATTCTTAGTTAAATGTTTACAGTTTTCTATTATCTCTTTTAATCACATTTAATGGATTAAGGATATTATTATTTTTATAGACTACTGTCAAGCCGAACAATTTTATATTGTATCTCCTACTAAATTTTAAGCTTCTAGTTTCCCGGAAGTATATCGCGGCTAGACAAATTAATCAACTTCAATATCCAGATTAAATTGAAAACTATAAATAAGATTTGAAATTGAAAATTTCATTTAGCAATGAAACGGAAAATTCGTTTGATAAAACTTATACTGAGTATCTGATAGTGTTCAAAGGAAGGCTCACAACAAGTGAAGTGTAAATATGGATAAGCGTAGACATAGAGGTGCCTTGTGTACAATAATACTTATTATATAAGATATACAATGCAAACTAATAACGTCTTATTAAGTAGACTTCCTTAAAGTCAAATGGGTCTTTATCGAACGGCTTTTTTGATTACCTTTCCGGAACAAAAAGTTCTATGACTCTTGTGGAAATGGTCAAGTTGCTGTCAGACGTAAAGAGGCTTTTAATGCCACAGCATTAAAATCCTCTTTAGGGACAAATGTTTATTATGATGAACATATTATTCGTTATATTATAATTTTGAATCATTGGCAATATTCTACAACCATATAGGGATAGGGATGGATTTAGGGTGTGATTCGTTTTAGTTTATAACGGTGACAAATGTAATTCGTTCTCTCCCAGATATTTGTAAAGCTTTTTTGCAAAATTATATATTATCCAATGACATAGTATTTCTAAATTTCTAATCAACTGACATAACCACAAAGTACGTTATATTTCGATTAATGTTTACTACATTCTGTATATTTGCTCTCATTATTTTTGGAATCACGTGTCTCTAATCGAACACGAACGATAACATATTATTAACCGTGGCGATTATGTCACGTGTTGATTCACGTTGACAGTATAAGTAATTTAATGAATAACAAATTTTATCTATATATATTTATCTCTTCAATTATTATGATCGTCTACATTATCATGGTAATAACCATAATTTATTAGAAATAAAACTGTGTAACTGAATTGAATAGCTATAAATTTTTCATTAGCTCTATAATCGTATTATCTAAATTTTTTCTACAAGTCAATAGTATAATTTTATTTACGAGATGGAATAGTACTAGAATTCATTATCAACATTTTTTAGATAAATATGTTTTCGCATATTCTGTTTGTATTGTACAATCTGACATTGAAATTAAAATGTGACAAAACCAGACACGCGGCTCGTTCACAAACGTGTGTGAATATTGATAAATGATAACTAGAGTTCGTCCGTTCGTTTGCAAATAATCACATCCTCTTGGAAACGGAAAGTTTGTTCGACAAATACACAGATACCAGCTTCGAATATCAGTAAAAATTGGTATTTTGTTGTTATCAAAGTGATTTCAAATCAAAGGAATTAGGGATTCTAACTCGGTAATATAATAAGTCAACAGAGAAATCCACATTAATGATATCATAGAATATCACATTAATTAAGTCATAGAAAAGAAGAAAGGTTCTTATGACTATTTAGTCATATGAATAACAGAACATCAGCGTTGTTCTCGTGTCCAAGACACGTTTATGTTACGATTTCTCTACAAATTCGTGGTAACGCTATTGTTGTAGTATGTACTCGTAAAAAGACGGCTTTAGTGTAATAAGTTTTCTTTACGTACTTTCATCTAGTTGTTTTCTCGTCGGGGACAAGTTAAAGGCCGATAACAGATATGGGACGAAGCCTATTTCTAGACGCAAACATATTTGTTCGTATATCAATCAATAATAAACAAACGAATATCTTAATTCCAGTTCTAAAGATTAACAGCAATTTAAACTAGATTTTCGGTTTTAATTTAATTTGACGACTAAATCTAGATTTAATTAATCAAAATTGAAATATTTTTGATGCAGGCAATTAACTATGATAATGGAACTCTTAGGTTTCATTTTAAAAGAACTATTTCAAATACAAGAAACAAAGAACAAGGAAATAGTCGTAACCAAATTCACACAGACATGTCATCATGTTATGCAAGGTATGGATGTTGTTCTACGTGATAATCGTTGTAAATATATTTATGGCGGGGTTGTACTTTACGAGTTGAGTTTAAACATAATCAAAATGCTTTTTATTGTTCAATGTTCATTCATTTTCCAATATCAATAAATTTTTCAATTATTTTAATAAGCAATACAATAATAAGTGATTATCTTTCGATATATAACAGCGTCAATCGATGCTATTGATGCGTTGATCGATGCTCTAGAACACCCATTGCCATCATATCCCGCTCATAATGGATCACTTCGACACAAGAAAATTTCGTAAAGAACATTTTGACGAAAATGAGTTTTATATATATTTGGAACAAGCGTTACGAGCTCTAGCGATTGGTATATATAACGTAATTCTACGATTTCAAAAAGCCTATTACAAGTAGGATTTTAAAGAGATCTAGCTCGAAATTTTTTACAGTTTGAGATGTCTTAAAAAAATTCAAATAGTAAGCGGAAAGTCATGATTTTTATTATTTAAGAGGTCGCAATCTCATTTTTACATTGACTTTTTAAACGACATTAAAAACTATTTTTTACTTTATGATAATTGAAATTTACCGTATCGACTTGCACATCGCCAGTTCGCTATATAATTTTGGCAAAGCAGCTCCACACGTCAATGAACTTGCTTATTCAAAACAAACAATGGCGAATCGAGTCAACTAATCACACTAACATTAAATTTTAAATGTACTGATTTAACTAGATGATAATATCTTTTTCTAAATCTATGAATCAGGATGTGATTAGAATGGAGACGAAGAGATAAATTGCATTTCATTAAACGAAATCCATTTTGTTACACTGAAAATTCAATTCGAATTTCTTTGTTGGGAGAGTATCTGGGTCACAGAAATCAAGCAAGGAATCTAAATCATCATAATATAATAGAAAAGCGTGTTCGAATTTGTTCGTGAACGACGACGCCAATGAAAGACGACGCCAATGAAAGAAAAGCCACATTCATAAAGTTATTTTGCCGCCTGAGACTTAAGTCCTTAACAACAGATATGGTCACCTAAGGACATCACTAAATTCTAGAAGCTTCTAGGTAAATACATCTGCTCGTAAGTCAACAACGTGTGTAGGTAGAATTGCTGTTATGTAACACAATATGTAAGGTTATGTAATCCTGTGTAATCGGCCACATGGACTGTTGGAGTACACTGTATACACATTAAAACATTGTGCGCAGTTTGTGATTGATATAGGTATTTTGAAATAATGCACAATGACACATTTGTACTGTTGGAAAAGTTATAAAAAAAATAAACTTTACAGAATGCTAGAATTGATTAGAAAGATGCTTTTTAAACAGCAGCTGGTCGGCGATGATAAATGTATCCAAACTGGCTGACTTGACCAGTTTAATCATTAATAAACTTTCTTCATAAACAAACTTAGTCCATAAGTGTCACTACGAGAATTATCTCAAACCTGTCTAACTCTGCTCTAGGCTACGAAACAAAAATAAATTGATAACATTTTTTATTTATTTTTACATTTGGAGTGCGCCAGCTGGCATACATAGGCTATCGAGCTATGAAACCTGAACTTGAAATTTAGTGCCACACCCACGGTCTCGCTCACTAATGATGTTTAAAATAGTGTTGATATAAATTATTGTTGATTTCATACAGCGACACGCCACGCCTTTCTATTAAATCCTGCAAATGGCAAAGTTACGACATTATTGTTTATTTTATATTACTTATTTCAATTAAATATATGATAAATTAAAGTTATTTATTTTTAACAATTTCTTATACTTTTTTGTCAATTAATTAATCAGGTTTAAAATTCCTTAAATTTTATGACAAGAGTTTCAAATAAATTTCCAAATTCGCTTATGGGGGTTCATTAATCATCCCCACAAGGAAAATTGGAGAGCATCTTGACGTTACGGTCATTAAAAAGTTTTTATATAAACATCAGCAGATGCCATCAATTTTTCCTTTTCCATTTTGCTCAGTTATTACATTGTCGCACTCTACCCGACAATGAAGTCACACATTGAAATGTGCGATTGCACTTTCTATTACGTCATTTAGGTGTCTTTTATGTGGTTCCGTACTAACATTTACATTGAAACATATTAGTATGATTTGGTAAATACTTAATTATTACATTTTAGAGCAAAATAAAATAGTGAAGTCTTCTAGATCAGACCTTGCAGTTTTATTCATTTCATCGATAAAATTATCCTGGATCATAATCGGATAAAATGTGGTATACCAACTGCTCGGATTGCTATTTTTAGTTCATGTGAGATACATTTGTTAAATGCCCATTAATGTAAAAATTAAAGTACACTCTACAGTATTGATATTTCTCTGTTATGATATTTGGAAGACTATTAATAACAATTTCTAGTACATAATAATCACCTCCCTGAGTGCTGTTGGCCTGATAGCGTGTAGATGTTTGTCCAAGTTTTCGAAGGCAGATAGACCCACGGCTGGCACGTCAGCAGCGCGTGGCCACGACCAGTGTCTGATAAGCTATCACACGTCGCTGTTGAGGAACTTTCCATTACGATATCGCATACAACGTTTTGTCTGGGTTTACTTGTTTTATACGAAATGAATGTAGTAAAAATGCATACCGTAATAAATAAACGTGGCGTGGTTAATGAACCTACTACCAAGCGTCCCGCACACTTCGTTATCTTCGTAGTAAAACAAACAAATGAACATGATTAATGTACCATTAAATGATGATTGAGGCAGCCAATAACACAATAGCCAGATAAATGACGAGATGAAAAATAGATTGTAACTAATGTTGCGTAATTATTAATCTCAGAGTTACTTGTGCGGTTGAACCTCTATTTATATAAACTATAAATTATAATATATATATAATTTATGAGGAAGACTTTTTTAAAATAGTTTCAACAACAATCAGTTATTACTTCATATTAGGTATATGCTAAACTTAAAAATTGTCCTAGAATTGGAAATAAATTGTAATGTTTTAGATCCGTAAAATGTATATTGAAACAGATGGACATATAAAAAATTAATCATTCAAGCCGGTAGCCGGATGTTGTGAAACAACAGAATAACATCAACGGATAAGGTAGTGTTGAATTTGGGATGTTCGTACCGTGCTGATATAAAATTGCTTTATTTACAATTTATTACGTATTGGGTGCCACGATACCATCAGCATTACAACTTCGGTTTCATCTTAATACCTGAAACTATCTGAAGATACGTCGTTTCTGAAATAGCTTCTAGGTATTTATCGGGGACCACTGCGCTTTATTGTAGAATGTTAATGATAACGAACAATTAAAATATCTGTCTTAAAATGCATTTCATTCTCATGTTCAGTCAAAACCGTTAAAGTTTTAATAACTTTTCCTCACTGGGCCGCCATCTACTTATCAACAAAAGAAATTCTATATAGCTTTTTTACAATTCGCGATTCAAAGTTAACCCTGTGGCATTCAACCCGAGTCGTTGATAAAGATCAATAGAAATAGCATCAGATTTTAATCCTTTGAACCAGTTTCCAAAGTTTTCTAACACGTTTTCTAATTAGTTTTTGCTGGTTCATTTTTTCTTATAGATTAAAAAAGAAATAACACATGTGACTGACTGTTAATATAGCGGTATTGTTCTTGCCTTGTATATTGCATGCTGAATTACGTCATTTGTAAATTTAAAACATAAAAGTTTTTGATCATTTTACTATCGTAAAGACGGTTTGATTTTGGAGAAAAATAAACATAAAATTATTTCAATTAATTATTTCCCTATTATTTTTCCTAACAGTTGTAGAAAACATCTGAATTGTCGCTAACCTAATTTATAACATATCGTACAATACAGTGCAAGTAATAACTATGATTAAAGTAAAATTGATAAGAGCGTCCATATCAGAACAAATCCCTGAACGTCGAGATACGTATAACTGTGTACGCCAACGGATTATCAGTATCATACTGATAACGATATCACTTATCAGTTGTTTGTCGAATACATTAGTAGGTACGTCTGTAGAAATATCTGTTGTAAAATATCAGGCGATTTTATCCATCCTTATCTCTCACACCAGGTAATGTACGGCACGTTGTTTATAGTTGTACCCATTGCAAATGGAATTGTTTTCCAGCAATAATGTCCATGTGACCCTCATACTTGTAACATGGGATTTAATATAAATTGTACTTTGCGGCCGCTAGGGAGAACAGCTACCACTTATTGTAGATCGCTAAGAGAGTGCTTCACTTTTTTTTAAATCTTTTAACATTTGTATATCCCGATAAATTCATTTTTCCATGTACATACAGTATACTAGCTGAATCGAAAAAAAATTTATGAATATTTTAGAGTCAAGACCACAATTTTAAATACGACTTCTCAAACTGAATAAAGCTATATTCTGAAATAATACTGGAGTATTCTTTTTGGAGAGATAGATACAGAAACAGACCTTAACAATAATAAAATATATAGGATATGACGTAGACAAGATATTGCATTATCAGTTTATCATTCAGTTCCAGTATTTCGTATCATAATGCATCACACTTAGACGGAGGTGAAGTTGTGATGAGTTTATCTTCTATGTGGTGGATAGTGGATTACTAACGGGTCCTGCTAGTCTCCAGATTCTAACTCTAAATGAGGAAGTAGACCTGTAATAATGGGGATCGTAATGAACAGTCACACACCATCTGACTAGAGAGCAACAGACTAAAGAGGAGTAAGTCACTTTGCCAGATCAATGTGAATACAATCCGTTAGTTTGTACGGAGACTGCCATAGGTAAGAATGTGCATAAGTTTCGTCATTTTCGAACCTAATTATTCTGTAGTATCCCCCGCCTTGTTTAGAAGCCTATTATGTATTATAACATATAATATGACCAAAAGCGTTTTATAATTCTGTTTGTGTGCTCTGTTTACACGCAGTCGTACCTATAGACAACGTACCTATCATGAATTTATTTTGTATAGTATTTTTAGCTGAGGATCATGCTTGGCGATTGTGAGGTCATCGGTTATTGCGTTTCGACGTTTTACTATATGATAACTAAAATAAATATGTAGTACGCGATATCGGAACACGATACCTAACACGTTTAATAATACTTACTGATCGAATTGTTTAGTCAGTATACCTATCTGTAAGTATAACTATTTCAATTGAATGTAATTCATATGTAAAACTGAGTTTTGTCGCATAATAAATTCTTCCGCTAGATTTCCAAACGTTTTGTATCTGTAACAGATTTATATTAAATCTTTGCTTCAAAAGGATAAAGGTTTTTAATTGAATAAAAATGTAAGTACTCTCTCCCTTCATTGATTTAAAGAGCTTTCAAGTACAGAGTTTTAAATGCACAAAAAATTTAGTTCGCTTTTATCGCGAAATAAATGAGTAATAAACCGTGCAATAAATGGTACATGAATAGCTCTAATTATGCAACGCGCGTCACGGATGAACAGTCAGCCCGCTGCGACACGTTCGAGAATCAAATTCAAATGTCAAGGTGAAGGCGAAAGGAAACACTCAGTGACGTAACGTACTCGTCGTTCCCGCACTTTTAATACATCCCTATACAGTCAGGGCTCTGAGGCGTCAAACAATAGCTTTAATAAACAAAATGTAGATTAGAATATCAAGTTTTTAGAGTTCACAGAATCCAAGGTTGGTTTTAACAAAATCATGATATGTATGACTTGTATTACAACCAAAGACAATTTGCGCGCCATGATGCAGTTCAATTCAAAAAGTCAACGGTTAATTAAAAACGAGTATTTGAATCATTGAGTTACATTGAAAACGTCGGAGATTCAATTGAGTATTTTCGCTATTACTTAATTTCTGATTTCCTTGGATCATCCAGTAGGTCTCTTAAATTTAAAATATAATATTCTCATATTCTTAACTTGGGCGTTGTACGCAATTCATTATAGAGTTCCCGAGACTATTATGTGGGCCTAACCGACCAGAAAATCTAATGTAAATGTAATATAGCATTACAAGCTCCAATAACTACATATTACATCAATAGTATGAGAATCTTTAAGTGATAATAAGCCAAAAGGAGGGGCGGCAGTTAGCACACCGAATCCCCTGAAGCATCGTGCGAATGTTCCCACAATTATGCGTTACACTGGGGATTTCTTCGAGCACTTTTTATTACAAAACTACAAACCAACCAACCGAGAAGTCCGCAAGCCGTGGAACCCTCGCGAGTCATCAGCGAATAACGCCTGCTATGAAAACCTTGGGAATTCTTTTAGTCTATAACAAGTTTAGAAATAGATACATCTGCTTACTTCTAACAGAACAGATTATAAAATGTAGTATATTACTTCTTGCGATTAAATATTCATCAGCACAAGATGATACTCAAACTGTATAAGTTTCGCGAACGAAACTTGTTTTTACAACGGCTGAATTTATTTAAGGTAATCAACATGCGAGTCGCAAGTAGTGAGCGTGTAAACGGACGACCTTCGGGGACCAGTTTTGGACACCGCAAACATCGGCGAAGCGAAAAGAAACGTGACCGAAGCTGGTACGTGACGTTACCACCATACGTAACAAATTGTGTTTTTATGTTCATCTCTATCATATTATGGTGTAGCGTCTTCAGCGGCGTTACTACTGCTGGCATTATGAATAATAACTATTATATTGTATGTTTTATTACTACTATTATTATATTTATTTCAAATATATGATTACAAATTTGGTCAGTAAAAAATGCTGATTCCAAATTTTAATTTACTTCACATATGCTGAGGCACGACATAAAGTAAGAAGAGAAATCCCGATCGGTAGGTACTGAGCATAAAAATGTACGTATTTGAGGGGAGACCGTGAAAGGGTGGTTGTAAATAAATAAAAAACGGCGAAACAAGACCAGCTGAGTAAAAGTACTTGAACAAAGAACTTCCTTCAGGTTACCTGCAACAAAGGAAACGTGACTTGTTAAAACATTACTCATACTATTATTTTTTAAATAAGGATTTACACATCTCAATGCTCCGAGTATGATATTGTTAAGTAGGTCTGAGAATATGAAAATAACTGCTATTGTTGTGTTAAGCCTCTTTCAAATAAATCTCCTCATCTTGGTTAAACATTGCACAGTAAAAGGTTTAACACGATAAGCAGTGGTCCTTGAACATGAAGACAATAAGTAGATGACCCTTAATATAATTTCTATTGAAATAGGAAAAGGTAGAATGACGTCAGTGGAAGCAAGAAAGGCTAATAAATAAACAATGAAGGTGTTGAACACTTGGGTGGTCCGGGGATTGACATGAAAAGACCATTTGTACTAACAAACAGTAACGGTACAAACTTAAATAAAAGTGTACGTTTACGACTGCCGAGTAAAGACTTTTAATTCTATAATGATAAAACCACCTGTTAATTTTACAATATGTTGATCCAAAGCAAGTTGAAGAGATTTGTAAATAAAATCATTTCTCCATAGGGCGTGGCGGTACATATCATGCAACTGGATTCTAAGCAGGGTTGGCCTGAACTCATCACTTAGAAATGGCTGCGATGGTAGTCGCGTGCATCGCATGACGGGTCTGGTTGCCAACTCACGCGACTGATGGTTTCCGAGGCTCGCATGTCGCACGTTACTGTCACATCCTTTACAAACCATACTAAATATAAAGAAATGCTGCTATTGTATCAATTGGTAGATAAGCCTAGATTTCTGAATGTTATATACAGCGTATCAGTTACCAACATAAATACTTATAGGATAACACTTGATTTAGAGTAGAAACGCAACTTTAATCACTGGTGAAGTACATTAATATAATAAAATTACAAGAATATCATATGTTTAACTGAATTGAAAATATTTTCTGAATAAATCATTATCCACGGATTGTGGATGTAAAACATGCAGTTAATATAATTTTATGCGCGTTGTACATGTCTAGCTAATCTAATGAATTCCAATTAATCTAAGTAATATAATTTTAACTCCTAAGGTTCCGAAGAGACATATTGAATATAGAGTAAGAGAGACACTTATCAGTTCAAGAGTATTCCTCATTAATATTAGCATAAACAACTGTGAGAGATGAAGAATATTTCATGATATAAAAGAGAAGCAAAATTAAACAATAGGCGACTATGTTCAATCGAATTCGTAGTGGAATAAGCAAATCAGAAAACATTAGAAAACCTTTTTTTGATATAACAATACCACCATCAACGCTCGTGATGACCATCAAACAACTGTTTCTAATACCATTGTTTTGGACGAACACTATTTCCGTTCGGCATCAAGCATGATATGCAGGATAGGCGGCTGCCGTGTCCGAGAAGCATTAGGAGCGGTGTGGCACAGCACGCGAAACAAAATTAACACAAATTAGACGATGCCATGGCAGCGGTCACGCGACTGGAGAACTAGAAAGCGTAGATCAAACACGCATAACACTCATAAGGCCAGATGCACATCATCGGCCGAGTGCAACCGCGCCTATATCTGATTCCGTGCTTAACAGTGCGTTGGATATCATTCGATTGATTTCAGAAAGTTTGATTAATTATCTGTTTACAATGAAACGTTTCCGGTTCTTGTATTTTTACTCCTGCATATAGAAGAGTCAATATACGGTCACATTAAAATCGTGAATGGTTTTCTAACTAATCTCTCTAGAATAGTCTAGAGAGATTAGTTCAAAGAAATAAAAATGTGTAGGTCAAACGATAGCGACCTACACATTTTTATTTTTTTGATTATGAGAAATATATTGTCTACAATGAAATGTCATATTTCTTACCCGGGAATAATTATTAATATAACACTATTTAGATTAAATTAAGTTATAACTGTTGCAATAAATCACATCAAAATACTCTTTATAAGATATTACATTCATCATATTTTATATCGATCTTACGATGAAATTGATTTTTAACACCAAAGTTTCTCAAGAAATCAGCAGCTAGACGGCAGTGTATAGTTTACTAACAACGGATTCACATTTAAACTTATATGTGAATATAACGACATACTCCACGATTATTGGTCAAGAGGCAGCCCAATAGCCTTCTGCAGACAATTCAGAGAGTGTAAGAAGTAATAACAATATTTCGTGATATATTACTATAAAATAAAGCTATTGGAATAATAACACGCACGTGGCGTGACTAAAACTCTAGAAATATTGCAAGACTTAAAAATTATCGTACGGTTAGCTAGCACCCCGTCAAGAATCACATTTATTTTTATGACAACATAGAAATTGTATCAGAATTAAATAGATCTTTTCCAACAAAAACTTGATTGTCTAAGAATGTTTCTTACATTCAAGCCATGCGAACGTTTCTGTGAATTTCACTATTTATCAAATAATTTTAAATTATATTATTAATGAATTCCTGCAAAATTTTGATTACGCGACTACTGTTTACGATATTAAGATTATCATGTAATAATAAGACCTGTTTGATGTGAGTGACGTATGTGTTATTTATTTAATGCCCACATTTCCTTCCTAGAATTACTCGAAACTATTAATTGAGTGAACTGCGACTTTAATAGACTCTAGTGGGACAATCTGATATTGACATTTCGTGCAGCACCAAGTTGATTGCTCACGTGTGTGTTGCTCTGAAACATGTCTTTTAGTGTCGGAACTTGAATTATTATGAAGTCTTAACTTTTTATATTATACGGAGTTAACCTCTGTATATGTGATATTAAATAAGAAAATTATATCAAACTTTATGAATGGGGAAATTCTAGAGAAATCAAGAAGCACGGAAAGAAGAAGCACGCATGAAATTTCGGAAGGACCAGAACAACCAAACTGAACACGATGGTAACAGTAGCTCGAACCTAAAATAACTCCTCCAAATATATTCTACAACGGAGTAACTCTTAACCTTCATCTTACCTGATGGTAATTGAAGATAAGTAAGCCGGATTCCTTAACCACAGAGAAACTGGCTCCTCCAAAACTTGACCAATTTCATAACCTTTTTTCATTAAAATAAAGTATTTGGCTGTGTTCGTTGCCTGTTCTGCTTTTTAAAATGAACTCGTCAAATTAGTTTGGTGCATGTCTGAACAGAGAATAAAATCAGTTTTTTTTTACTTTTGGAACATATCTTCTAATAAATAAATTTATGAAAAATAGGGAATCATATATAGCAATAGCGAACATAATGTTTTTGGAAAGACAATTGCTGCCTATGATGTTATTATCCAGAGAGGAACCAGGGGACTACGTTTGTATGAGAAATAAGCCCTCGTCTTTCTTCATAATGGGTTTACACTTAACCTTTTACACCACCACTTAAAACTATTTATTTTTGTGACCTAAAACTGCTGTTTTGGCATTTCGTGTTCGTCAGTACCAAAGCTACTTTTCGTGATACGGTTAGATCATTCAAACATTTATAAGTCTACAATGGTTCAGCCATTTAGGTCTGACATGCAAGATTCCATGCCCAAATAGCTCGTATTGCTTTTAATGGTATAATAGTATTGGATGTGTGGATAGTAGTAATTTTAACAAACAACATTGATTAATCCATAAATAATGCGTCTCTAAACAAACAACTAGAATATTCAAATTTAAGCAGTGATTATTGAAAGAATGAAAATAACGTCTACACTATCCGGTTCTTCGTACACATTTGAAATATTCATAATAATGAATAATGTATTGCATCATTTTGCCTAATTATCGAAGTGACTCAAAAGGTTGGAGGACTAATTCAGTTAGTACAAGTAAGGAACCAATAGAACATCACATTAATTGGGCGCATGAGCTCATGTGTCAAGTTAAGTTCATTACGGCAGGTTTATTTATAAGCCGAGTAGCCGAGTAGCTGAGCGACGGGTGGCGAGTGGAGCCAGTGCCACTATTACTCACGAACTCTTATCGGAACTGTCCGTAACGTGGAGCGGTCGCGGCGTCATGCATGCCGTTGTAAATATATGACTCCTCAGTATCTGGAGATTCGTTAACTTTCATTTCCTCCAGTTCAAACATAGTTAAATACTTTTCTTACGTCAATTTAGAAAGTTAAAATGATGTAATTTCTATTTACGTTGCAAAGGTTACGTTAGTGATGTAAACTTACTTCTGCTTGTTTACTTAACTAAACAACAATAGATTCATATCGTTGTTTTTGTTCCCAAAACTAATGCAAGATTTAGAAGTTTAAATTGAAAAAAAAAATTAGCATGTAAAGTTAAAAAAAATATATCTCGAATAATGAATTGAATGTTATAAACAATTATGACAAAATAATTTCGTTAAGATTTTGGAGCGACGAAGATACTGTATACTATTTATTTTACTTTGTTTACTTTTGTTGAGTTTAATGATTTGTCAAAATAGCTAATAGGAAATCTAAATTTGCGTAAAGACGTCAGTGAAATATTTTTTACTTTTTGGCAAGTGTTGCTGAACCATTCCAATAGTTGAAGTCAGTGTTACATAGCGGTAGCGGTGGTACCGTTTATCAGCTAGCGTGTCTGTGGATCTAACTCCCATGTGACCTAGCTGACTACGCGATATCGCATCCAGGTCCTGACCCGGGGGAATATTCCGTTGGTAGTAACGACACGACACTAGGTGGTGCCTGATACAAATAAACTTGAGTAATCGTATGTATTTAATTAGATAGTATTCAAAGGTCTTTCGTGTTTTTATTCCACACGAGATATAGAACGATTTCGTGTCTGTGTAATTAATGATAACATCGTATCTGTGCTTTCAAGTTATTTTTTAAACAAAGTATTATTATAAATTTAAATTATTCGTTTATTGGTTTAGATAACAGAGAAACTAATTGTATCTAGGTACTACTCTCATTGGTATTAACTGTGAATATTATTATCATAATTATACTTTATATATTTGAAGGAAGATGAATTGACTAGTATAAGATTTGGGAATGTTTATGTTCATAACACGTTTAAAGAATTATGGACCTTATCACCCGGACTAGACGCTACTTAAAACTATGTCAATTAAAATGATAACTAAGGGCTACGTATAGTGTCTATGTAAACAAACAATATTAGGTTAATTAATTTTGTACATAGAAGGCATCCAATGACTTTCGAATGTGTAAGTTAACCGTAGTTATAGTTTCTTAGGCGCCAATTTATATATTGAGGGAATTACGAGTGAATGCTGAATGGAAGTAGAGCAGTACTATCGAACTGAGCGAGTTCGCGATTACATGCTCCACAAGTATATGTACTTATAACAAGTAACAGGCTGATTGCTTTATGAAATCGGTGATACTTTATTAAGGTTCGATATTAAGATACCGTCTCTTTTCAGTCGATTGTACTTGCAGTTGCTATGAGCGATCGTACACAACATTAAAATGTGTAAAAAATTGTCGCATGTGCTAAAAATATGTTTAAATGATTGGAAGTCATGATGCATTGATGCAAGCATGACAAACTCATATCAGAGGCATGCATGAGCTGTAAATGATAAGATTACATGAATTATGATGTAACAATTATTACAACATCGAATATGAAAACTCCAATCAACCCAGCGGGAAGCAAATGAAGGAAAAACCGAGCTCGATTAATAATGTAGTTTTACGAGTAATACTCATCACTATTTTGTTGTATATTTTCTACTGATAGCATGGGATGGATGCAAGTAACATCTCAACCACTAGATTAAAGTTGAAATTTTAAAGTCTGTAAGGTGCACGTTCTCTACTTACGTTTGTCGTTCTCTGGTAATCTTCTAAAAAAAGGTATAATGACAATTTGTGGATAGCAAGGAGTCAAAGGAACTTCATAGGTTGAATTGAAATTTATTATAGTCCAAAAGACGCGTGTTAAATAGTTGGCAAAAACAAAATTTTTGCTATTTTTTAAGTGGAAGACGTCACAGTGACAACTGAACACATAATCTTGACATTTCACGATTCCACAGAAACATCAATCGTTCTAAATACAGATACAAAATGTATTTTTATTGTGCCACAGATGACGAAATCTTGCGTTATCACGAGCAAGTCGAGTGTCGACTGAACACAAACCAAATACCTACCACGCGATAATATGTCCGTCTGCAATATTTTTAATATTTATTATTTACGCTAGTAACTATATGCTGATATTTAAAGGGGTCAATAGCTTACGACATGGTTTATCAGAGTGGTAGGCTAATGTGTGCTAGTGTGAGTGGTGTGGGACGCGTGTGCGTGCTTATGTAAATCATACGCTCGAGTTCGACACAAATCTATACAAGAACATAAATAAAACTCAAATATTTTGCGCAGTTCACTAGTACCGTGTTAATGTTTGATTTACAATAGGGAAACTAACGCTTCACCAAGCGATACCCAGCTTATATAGTAAGCAATATCCCGTCAATTTATCACAAAACTTGGGATTACATACGAACGCACGACACGAATATGAAAACAACATCTATAACATTAACGATTTCAAGTAATCTAGACATTTTTACTTGTTTAAAAACAAGGAATTCTTTCTTTAAAACTTTTTCTTTCTTAAAAACAACTATTTCTTTTAGAGGAAGAGGTTTTAAATATCAAAGATATGTGTTTCTTTAATCATGAGACGTCATAGTTTATGAAATCCACATTTTACCAGTTTTTATTTAATAACTTTGCATTATAAATGGTAAGAAAATCATTTAACTATATAATTAATTGGTAGATATTCATAAGCCATAAAAAAAGAAAAGAAGTTAAAACTTAAATGTACTTAAAAATTAGTTTATTCCAACATAAACTTTCAACCTTATTTCTCTGTTAATTACTCAGTTAAACTATTTATTTATATTATAGAAGAATGTTTAACCAAAAAGGTTTTAATTAACACTAAAATGATTTAACACTTCGGCCTAAGTGCACGCAAATTAATCATATTTTCGTCACCGTAACTAATAATACCTTAACTACTAGAATAGGTGCTGATTCATTTGTTATTGAATATATATAGCGCATTATTTCTCTTTAGAGATACTAAATATATATTATGCGTATGTATGTATGTATTATTATTATGTATGTATGTATATGAATGTGTAAATAATATTGTTATTATTTTATTTTATGTAATTTTACTACTACTTTCTCTTTTAATTATATTTGTATTGGTACACGCTCCTCTACCTTTCGTTGTCACTTTTCCCATATATGGGGCTGTTGGAAGAGATTTCTTTAAGAAATTTTTTCCAGCTCCAAAGCTTTGTACCTTTGTACAATTTACTGTTATTCTGTTGTGTCATTTTTAATAATTTGTATATGTACATAAATTGTTAAATAAATAAATAGCTAGTTATATTACAATAAAATATTTATGCTATATCATCCATGTATGCTTATCATTTCCATATGTGACATAATGAGGAGGAAGCAAAAAATACAACTGCGGTCATTTAAATCTTAAGGAGCTCAGATTAGCGAATGCACTATCCAAGTAGTATAATCGTACAGATCCCGAAACTTCACTTCTATAAACAGGTAGACAATTTAAGAAGATAGTGCAGCATTTATCTACTTTACCTTCCTTGATTTCCTTCTCGAATACATCAGAATTGTATATTCTCAAATATACCACAAATAACAGAAGATTACATTCCTTTGTCAGAATAGCAGTTGTCATACAAACATAATTTTTAATAATGAACTTAAAAGTCAGTAGTTATGTATTTAAATATTCAATCATCAATAATAAGCTTTAAAAATAATAAAGAAACTATGTTGTAACGGTCGTAAAGTTTTAATTTTGTTTACATGTACAATATGCTTGGTGACCTCAAAATTGTTTTGTAGCTTTAAAGCATTTCAAAATATTTTCAAATGTTAGTATTATTTTTTTAAATCTATAAAGGTTAAACAACTAAGGGAGTTATGGTTAGTCTTCCGTCTATATACATCCCAATGCGGGGCACTGGCCTTTATACATGGTAGATATACATGAATAGTTTAGGCCATGACACCTCTAGTAGTGTCACGAGGAAGAGTACGGAGAGTTCGAGACAACGCGCGGGGTCCGTGACCAACCATTGCCAAAGTTACATTGTTCCGTAATCTAATCCAGAGCGCAAGTACCTACACGAACAAACTCCTCCCCTTTTTATGAAGTTTTAAATTAAATATTAATCTATTAAAGACACAATTTTCATAGCATATTGCTATTGGATAATGACGGGTAATTGTGTTTTTATGCGAATTATTGACACAAAACGAATTAAGTTATGCAATTAGTCACATAAGTCATGAGCTATTAAATATATAACTGTCTCCGACATGAATGTTAATGTATTCATGTAGAAAATGGCATAAGTAATAATTAAATTAGTAAAAACAAGACTTTTACTGTTATTTAAATAGCCCCTGAGATTAATTTTGACCACTAGAAGCTACTACATTTTACCGTTCAAAACCACATTATTACGTAGAAGTTGATTGGCCATATAACCCCACTATCACCCTTTTAATGACTATCCTCGATAGAAATAACAATTGCGTACATTTTAACATTCGTTCTCGTTAAAAAAAATTTCACTATGAGAACTGGTCCTACAAGTGTACGACCAGTCGTATATGTAGCATTGTTGTGGCCATTGTTATTATTGTTCGTATACATGTCACCAAATTTTATTTTATTAAAGATGAATTTAAAATGATGGTCCAATTGAACTTCTTCAGTTCTTCTCTGCAAAGAAATTTATATAAATGTAACTAAAATATGGAGAAGCAGGTAATATGTTCAACATTGCGCAAGTTTAAAAAAAAATCCTATTCACAGATTCATTTTTCATCAATTTATTCAAGGTATTTATTAAGTCTTTATGTAAATCTAAGCTGAACTCGTTAACTAAATTCAAAAAAGGGCTGAATTTAGATCAGTTACATCTTATTGGACTTTGTCTAGGGTCTTACTTAAAAACGCTCATTGAATAACAATTTCCTCAAATCCAACGACGCATTGAAATGAAGATATTCGATAAAACCCTTCTTTGTTACACACAATTTTCTCCTTGACCTTTGCTATTTGCTTAAGAAACGAAAATGAATTTCGTCCTGAAAGCGTGGGCCTATATTGTCGTATGACGTCGTCGTGACGTCACGGATCAGGTCGCGTGGGGTATTGGCTTTGGCTTACGCAGATTTCCTTTAAGGCTCTTAATAATGAGAATGACGAGGTAACTCTATTACGACGGAGTAAAAACGCAGGACAGTCAGCAGTCAGACACGTCACTTCCCTTAACAATCTTATTATATTATTATTTTTAATCTTCTATTATTATGTACTTTCATAGAAACGTCAAAGTACATTTTCTAATGTCACGATGGCAATACCGATAGTGGACACGCCTAGATCCTTAAATAAATAAATAAACGCGATCACATGTCCAATTTAACGCGACTTAATCTGTTGTCTGAAACATTAAAGCGGGAATTTCATCTTATTTGATCAGGAAAAAGTATAAAAGAAGCAAAGACAATAAAACAGAAGCTGTGGTGATACATGTTTAAAATATATTGATTCAAAGCAGGTAGGAATGGTAATCTCGCAACATGACAGCAGATAGGCACTAGAGTGTTTGCGTAATTAAAGTCAGATAAGGTGTCTGACGTCAAAGCCACCACATCAGGACATATAAAGCACAAATATATCAGGCTTATCATCACTATACCTACCTTATTATGTCATGGCAACACGTGTGAATTTAATATGCTGGAATCACGTTTATGGAATTACCAAACCAACTCAGACCAATGATATTTTAAAATCTAAAGATAACGGAAGATTGTATAAGATGCGTAGTTACCATATAAGAAGTTATTTACTTTAACGGTAAATTTATTGTTAAGTGCCTAGTCTAGCTAGACTGCATTTCGTAACAATATTGCGCTCTATTTTTAGATAGACTTTAGTTCGGCATTCGAGAAGTTTCATCACAAACATTCTAATTCCGAAATTCATAAAAAATATTTGAATTCTTTGACTTAAACACGTGTCTATTGAAACAATTACTTTTGTAACGTTACGTGTGCATACTGTTTACGATCTGCATCATTTCCTATATACATCACTGTAATAAGTGCTGCGAGTACAGTTTAATTAGTATCATTCAAGACTCCTACGATCGTGGGCAAAGTGCCAATGCGCAAAATAATATATCCAAACCTACGAGGAGATACAGAGCTCTGGTCATTCAATAACTTACATTATACAGGTTTGACGTCACTTGGCAGTTCTCAACGGGCTGGCATACGGTGCCAGTCGTCGTAGCATTAAAAAGTGCTGTTAACTTCATTAGCGGCACGTGATATAAAAGATTCACAATCCGTTTCGATTTAGATTCCGCTGTTTTCCAAATTTTGTCACTGGCGGTCAATGAATTACATGTTTACTGATTTATTTCAAACTCTGTATCACTTTGTTTATTACCATAAACAATTTTGAGAAAAACAGCGTTATATGAAACAAACCTTAAAAGTTAATCATGTCTGATTGAAGCGTCATCGAAATTAGCTCGCGTCTAAATCTTAACACCAATTGATTAGTAATTTAGCCAGTAATGCATTAAGTACTTTAACATAATACTATGTGTTATAGTGTATGGAAGTCATCTGTATCTTAAGATAAGCAATGAATTAAATTACGTTTGATTACGAAAAATTTGTAACCCGTTTAAAAACATTGACGCTATGCAATGCTGTGTTGACGACAACGCTGGCCAATTACCTCCAAATGTCTAAAAATATATGTGGCCCGCGTTATAGTTACTCGTGACGAAAATATTTATTACTTGTGCCGGTATTGTGAAATAGTTTTTGCAATCGATACATTCGAAACGGATATAGTTAGTTTGTCCTTGTTAGTAAATGAAAGACCATTCCGGGCGACAACCAGTCCTAAACTTGTTTCTGGGCTGCAAAAAACAACTTCTTGTTTACCAATGCCCAGAACTGGAGCTGAATGCCGCTGCGGGTTCTACAGCCGGTTTATGTACTAATAATTTTTACCATTTCGAGTTTAAAACACCTCCGTGTTAATAAGTAAAAATATACACATTATCATCTAAATTCGAGGATTAAACTATCGTTCTAAGAATCAATGAAATTCATCAATGCTGATGCTTGAAAGATATATTTATTTGAATATCAAGATGTTAACGGTTTTCTAACATTACGTCATTCGCCAGATCCGATGACTAAGACAATAATATGATATATTGCTACCGGATTTCAATTTCGTGAGCATTTTGAAATATGTAAGCTTGCGGTCATGATAAAACGTTGGAGGGTGCTCGCTCACCTCGCTCGGTAGGAGTAGCAATCAAGGTCAGCGGCACAAATGAAAAACTTCTACCAATGCGTTAGTGTTTGCACGTGTCATGCTAACGATTATAAATTTATATGTTGTTTGTGTTTCACAGTGAACCTTTGATATACAAATATTTGAATAGGTATAAATTTCTAAATTATTGCCTTTCTATTTTTTAAAAACAACTTAGCTTATAACTTTAAAAAAATCATAATATTTTCCTATTTTTTTCTAATTTGTATATAGGACATGACCTTCTTCCTAATTAAGTCATTTTTTATATGATGGTGTAGGTTTGGTGTGGTTCTTATTGGCAAGATGACGAACCAAAAACAACTTGACAAATTAAGATGCCTCACCTTATGATGATACATCTAAAATTAATGTTGCTAAGATATTAAAGTTATTTCCAGAAGCATGATAGTTGCAGGAACCCATTTAATTATTTACGCTTCACTTTGTAGTTGGACCAGACTTCTGGTACGTAACAAACGAACTGTAGTCCCAAGAGGTGAACTTAACACCTCGTTTATTAAAGATTTAAATTTGCCATAGATTTTGAACCTTATTGTGGTTGGTAATGTAAATTTAACTGCAAGAAAATGTTCTACATTAAAATTTTAATACAATGTTATCCAAACACGTGGTACTAGGAAATGCGAAATGGTGATTGCCGAACGACTGAAATAGTTCGGCTGAATGACGTCACTCAACTGTCAAGGACTGCTTTTTCGCGAACACGAGTATACCTACAGGTCTCATATAACACCTTTTACTACATTGTTGTTTAGATCAATCTGTTGACAGCAGCTGTCTAATCACCGAGTCAGGGTATGTCTACAATCCACATAATTGGCTGTCGATGGAAACATTAATTATCTTTTTTTATATTAAGCTCTGCAAATGACTCGACACCACCTGATGATAAGCAGCAGAGGAGTCCATACGTGAAGATAGCTATTGAAGCATGCGACATACTGCCCTAGTCACCCTTACCTTGCAAGTCCAAAAAGTGCTTTTTCACACCTCTTTTAAAGTAACCCATGTTGTATCAAGGAGGGAATACGGGTACCGGTAAGGAATTCCACGCTCTAGCTGTGCGACATAGAGAGGAGTGAAGGAGTGACTCCGTAGACCAGCACGCGTACTCCTGAGTAAGGTCGAAGAGCACTTCAGAGCACTCCCCACGGTAAAAACGATAAGGCCACGCAATTACAGAGCCTCTAGGGTGTTCGTTACCTCCGCATTGCCTATAATACGCTGCAATCTGTCCAGAGCATCGAGGAGGTACTGAGCGGAGCCATCCCAAAGGTGTGAGCAATACTCCACACAAGACCGGACCTGGGTTTTGTACAGCAGGCATAACTGGTCAGGCGTGAAATACCTACACATTTGTTCAGGACTCCGAGCTACCGATTAATATATCGTATTATTGTAATACGCATTATCCACTATGAATTTTAAATATTAATAATTTATTAATTGGTGGCCCGTCAAACGCTAAAATATAGTATGTTCGAGCAGCCAACAGTATCCAAAGCGGCTACACTTGGTCATGTTAACGGTAGGAACGTACGTCAAGTCTGTGATGTAACAGATACAAGCTGACACAGTGATAGGTCAGAAATAACCTCTGATTACGTAACACCTGACACATTTTCAAGGTCTGGTCAAGTAGAATAATTCATGCCATTGTTATCATAATACAACGGATTACTAATTTAAAAAAATGGAGAGGTTTCTGTTTACTATTTCAAATATTAACACAAAATATCAATAAGTTAAATACACTATTGTAGTATTTCAGACAATTGTAAAATATAACGAATACCTGCTATCTACTGGTCGGTTTTCCATTAAGCGGGTACGTGAAAAACCAGTGAAAATATCGTCGCCGCCATAATGTCTAAAAGAAATATACGGAGAATACACATAAAACAAATTTGAAGCGTATATTTAATTTTGACCAATTCGTATATTGAATACTTTTGATAAATTATTTTATCAGACATACCGAGGAAGTATAATAAAGTGTTGAAAAATTCTAATAGGTATCTAAGATACCCTGTTGAAATGATCTGGTCAAATCAAATCTTTGGGCAGACGTTGCTATGACGCGATCTAAGATGGATACTGATAGGGAATGTTAAGATGCCTGTTACTGGATTAATGATAACACTAATGATTTGCATACAACGAAACTTGTCATTGGATAAATAAGGTTAACTCTGAGGTCTAAGGTTAACATTACTTCATCTTATACAATCGGTCAATCCTCTTAAAGTTTTATGATAGACAAAGTCTGACATAGTTCCCGAAATTTAACTGCAATAGCTAGAACCGAAGACATAAAAATATTTTGTGGTCGGCGCCTGGCAACAGACTACATGTCACCATCAACTAATCCATTATGTTAACTGAACGTATATTAGGTAACACAATATATAACAAATGATCGTCGCGTGCACAGCGTAGTGCTTGCTAGTTTGACGTCACGCCCCCGCTCAGTGCCAAGGCTCCCAACGTAAACAGTCGATCGCTCCCGCATCATGTAAATACTCTGATAGCATGCCTGCTTCTAGTTAAACCGCTTTATAAAAACATTCGTTAAATATAAATAAGTGATCTTGTGTGGAAACTTCAATGCGGGTATTGATATAAAATGGAGGAATACTAATTTTAACGTAATCATAATTTGAAGAATAGCTTATTGGTTGCTGGAAGACTCGTTAGCTTATATATATGAATGAATGGCTTGGTTTTGAACTCTCATAATAGGTAAGGACTATTCTGTACCACAAAATATTATTAAAGCAGGAAGCCTCTATTCCAAAACCGAGGCCGTCAAAGCCAGAACAATTACAATTTAAATGGAAACTTACAAAAATCTATAAATATAGTTATTGCAGCATACCTAATAACTGATACAATGTGGCACACAAGGTTTGGCTAAAAGTCAAGGTTCTCATTTCCCTTTCACAAACAGTAGTTGCTTGATATGATGTGATTGAAAACGTTAATTAACTTATAAGTAAAAACACAACGTTATTTTCGTCATAATGTTAGATTTTATCTATATTTAAAAAACAATACTAAAGCTCAACACTTTGTTCGAACTTAAACAATGAAAACTTTCCCTTTCGAAAGGACCAAAATATAGCCAAATAGCAGAGTTACGAAAGATAACAATAGTAAAAATATCCTGAACGAGGAAACAAAGAGATTTAAAATTAAGAAGTGGTTCGAATGCTTCAATTGCAAGTATTTGGTAAATTGTGATTAATTTTTTGAAGATGATGAACGTTACTGAAAATAGGTACGTAGGTGTACACGAAAATGAGATCAATAAATAATCCCCCATTTAACAGTTATAACAAAAAATAAGTTCGAAAGTAATTTCCTATTTCAAAAGACCCTTAACAACAATCATTCAAATGCACCAGTTTCTAAACAAACGCGCCAATGTTAAACAAAAACTTGTAAGGGCTAACGGTTTTGTCGTAAAAGGAACTTTTATGAAAACTTTTACTTTTATTGTTGTGTTAATTTTGGCCTGTCACGTGGTACACTGTTTATGGCAGTCAGCAGTCCACGGTAACATTCAAAGTTCTACACCCACGAGTTTTAGGAACCGGTCGCTTTTTGTCTCTCTCGAGTCTCTTAATATTTTGGGTATTGTCTGAAATTTTTGGAGTCGAAAGTATAGCTAAATTTGGTATTGTATTTTCTTCTTTTGTACAACTGTTCAGTGAATGAGTCATAAAGATAGTTGTTGCAAGTGTGGCTCGCAGGCAACGGTTACATAAACAGCACCTGAGCCAACATCCTTGTTTGCGCAACATCGATGAGCTGGAGTGGGCTCGATGCCTTCAGGTGATGAATAATTGTGACTTTGTCGTCATGCTAGTACTTACTTATTATACTGGAGGGATCATTGGCGGTTACGATGCGGCCATAGAGTAATTGGACCAGATACTCAACTCCAAATAAAAATTACTAGTAAACTGTCTCAATCAAAGATTTTACCAGCATTCGTTGCTAACGCAAATTCTTCTTTTCTGATAGCATAATCAGTACTTTATTGGACTAGTGCTGACCAGAGCTACGTCATTGACTTATTTAAATAACCTGCACATAAAATTGTAAGCAACGGAAGAATGACGTCAAACTTGACGCATTATCAATCTAATAACCAGCGGCACTGTGACCAGAATCACATATTGAATTAAATGACAAAGGTAGTGAGCAAATTCTTTGTTAGTAAATATTGAAGGATGTCTTTTGGTTAAGAGCTTGTGTTATGGATACTAGATAACTGAGAAATATAGATAGTAATATATATACTAAATAAAAATACTAATATCCATGACTCATGAATAAATATTCGTACTCATACAAATAACTGCTCTACCGGATTTTGAACCCGGGACCTGGACTCGGAACCGAGCTAAGTAGACAGGGGTACTGACCACTCGACCAAATGCTTGTACATCATGACAGCTTTGCAATCGTCTGTTTTTTCAGCTCTCACTGTCTTAATAATGATGTAATCACAAATGACCATAATTACCTTAAATAGTAAGATGATTATAAGTTAAAATTAAATGTCGTACGTATTCTGTAATGGGTAAGTTGTCGTTTTAGTATTCAAGAGGAAGGAAAGGTAAGAAAAGGTCTAGAAATTACTTGGAAAGGTTTTTGCAGATGTATAAAAGAATTAGGTAAGTTCTTTGTGATGTAAATAGTGGCTGACGTCATTTCGCACACATCTGCCGGCGCAGCTGGTTGCCAAGGTTTCGGCGTGGATGTCCTAAACAAGATAATTATTCTAAAAGAATTACATTTTATGAATAAAAATTCGATAAAATGCTTGTTAAATAAATTAAGTGAGTAATATTCATTAGCAAAAAACAATATCATCAATCAGTTGAATTGCCATAAACAATTCATTTCACAATGGCCGAACCTAGTTATAGGAACTATCTTTTGGCATCGATGACATAAATGACTGTAAATTATAACGTTATTAATCCCGAAACTAGCTAATAGATGAAATATGCAATTAAATAAACGCAATTCTTATATGCTCTTCAAATACACTCAATTTGATTAAAATAACAATTTCAACTTTAAACATATTCCACTAACAACTATTATTTAAAGACAACGCAAATATATATCTTTCACCACGACCCTTCAATGACCTATTTTTATGCTCCCGTTTATCTCAACTAGATTGCCTCATGACCTTGAGGAATGTCAATGTCCATCGTAAAGACAAGGACAGATCTAAAGGGCATATCTAACGAAATAAATGAAAACATTTCCATAACATACGATTCCAGGAAATATTCTTTTCAAGTACGAGTATTCTTTCTGCGAATTGTCTGCCATGTGGTCGTTGATCAGACGGCCCGGTTCCAAGTTACGTGGTATCATAAACACTCCGTCAACGGCCGCCATTTTATAATACAAATACACACATTGACACTATCAATGTGTATATTTGTTTTGACTTTACACGTCTTTGTGTAAACTTCTGCGCACGCCATCTGTAACTTTACTGGTTTATTATATCGGCATCATTTATTCGTGGTCTATTGCAGTTAATTACATTTTTTCGGTTACTTATAAAGTTATGACTCGTACAAAGAAAACCCTTATAAATGACTGTAGTGATTATCAATTCTGTAATTATTTTTAGCATAGTTGTTGCGTACGTCAAACATAATGGGACAAGTAATTTAAATTTACAGTAATATTTAAATAACATTAATTCAAGTATTATTAAAATCGATGTTTTTATGATATTCAAATATAGCAAAAATCTAGAAGCGAATTATACATAGAATATTTAATTATTAAAAATTATAACACCTCCTTATACAAAACATAAAAAGAAAAAGAAGGTAGCCTGATTCTTAATAAGCAATCAGTTCCAGGAAACGTTTGGTGAGAGCAATTAAATAAATAGGACATAAACTGATAGAGTGCAAGAAAAAGGATAAATAAAAATGAACATATAAAACGAATATATAATATAATTACGAAGATGATTGATTTAATAAAAAAAACAAATAGGGAGGGACGCCCTGCCAAAGAGATTTATATTTCAAGTAATAATAAGTAAAGTACTAAACAAGTAATAATTAAATTTACTAATAATAATGCAGGAAATTCGCAAAGTTTCTAGCATAGCCGTATTAGTATACCGTGTATCCCAGCCATAAATCTTGTACACGCATTGAGCCCTATCGGGCACGCAGTGCGACCGCGGGTAGTCGGAGTCGGCAGGCAAACGGAAGGTGGGGGTAGTAGGGTTGTCCTTTAGACTCCGCATCAGTATGCGGCGCGAGCTGCGTGTCGGCATTTGCGAAACGTACCGGCACTACGTCATGCTTATGTGAGGTGTAGTGAGACAGAGACGTATCGAATATTGAGATCTAGAAAATAAAAATAACTTAGCCATTTAAGAGCTCATGGTGCATAACGCTTATTAGGAACATTAGTCAATCATTGTATTTAAATAATTTAAAAAAATCAAAAGTTAAAGAGAGTATGACACCCGACTACTTAGTAACAATAACGGAGATAAAGACAATGCCTTTTTCATGCCATTTTTAAGAATCAAAGTAATTATGTGGAAATTAAAAGAATTGTTTGTGTGCTTGACCAACATAGATTGTGAGGAATTATTTTTATGATAATATGTAAGAATAAGTTGCTACACGATAAAAAGCGGAAAACATATACCGTCAAATAAAGTTCTAAAAATAGAGCTAAGTCTTCTGATTGTGTGATTAAATAAATAAGTAATTAGCTCCTAGCTTCATTTACGGAATGTTATATAAACTGTTAGTTGTAAATTAGAGACGACTACCTACACATTTGTTTGTTCAACCTTTTGCGATAAATTATAATATTTTCAATGCTCTTATTCTGAAGCTTATTCATAAACATACTACAGGCTTGGCTTTGATAAGAAAAATAAACATAAGCCCGATCACGTTTTTCACAAGATAAGATTTGTCACTGTTTTTTAATCAGCTCATAAGGAAAAACATCCGATATTTAGCAATTTTAATACTCACTGTGATTTCGTAAATCATAATGCATCAGATGTGATCTTGATGGGAATGATCGTGAGAGAATAGTTAATAATACTACGTGGTATGAGCCGGCCTCGTGTCGAACACATTATGGTCCTGACGCAAGCGGGCCATTTGCAAAACAACCAATCGCAGTTCTCACCGTAACGCTAAAAAGTGTGCAAACACCCATTCTCGCAAAATAACTTCGTTTAGCCAGGTTGTCTTAAACTTTGATTAACAAACATTGCAGACGCGGTCTTTTACCCCGTTCACTTAATTTCGCAAATAATTATTGACCAGACGTTAATCAAAAATTTGGGAATGATGGATTTGTTGAGTGAGGAGGATATTCAAATGGATGTTATTCTAAGGTATTAATGTTTTAATAAAGTAAGCAAGATTTCATAAATATAATTCCAGGAAAACTTGCTTCATTACACTAATTTTTTTTTGAAAGTCAAAATCAAAATATTTTTATTTAAATAGCGATAGAGAGATTTAAATAGATAACTTTAAGTGGGTATTTACAGGGTATTTAAAATTGTCCCAGTTATAGAATTAAAAGATGTATTAAATAAATTGATTGATGATTGCTAAAAAATACGGTTGAATCTTGAATCTTCAAATCAAAAGGTAATAACATATCTTGCTGCTATATGACTGAAAGTGCATTTTCATGGCTTATAATTATTTATAACTACTTTATTAATAATTCATTTATATGTGTAAATACATTAGGTTGCATTAAAGCCTTATATAGTACTTAATCAGTAAAATGAAATAATATTTGAAAATATTTATCAAGTTATTTAGATACGATTCCATTAATATTTGTGTTTAAGACCGACGTTAAATTCTAAAATTAGTCAAGTGTTGATAGTAACATGCGTAGGAGCACCAGATACGATTTATTACTAATAAACTAATAAATGCACTATAAAATGTAACTATTTCGATGATTTTTTTTACAAATTTCGACAAAACTGTTGCATGTTCAAGATAAACAGGATGCTCATGGAAATAAAATACGCAAATCACACGCTTTTAAACAAAAATATTTTAAAATTACTATAGGAATATAAATTTATACCTAATGTAAGTGAAAAACTATAAGAATGTGATTAAAACTGAACATGCAAAACTGTAAAAAGATGTATTTAAAATAAGATATTAACCTGTGCAATTGAAATGTTTTTGCCGATCACATTTGGCTGATAAAAATAGAGATCAAAAGTCTGTTAATGCATAAAAAACACATAGTCGAAAACAACAATTGCAAATCACAGCGTTATTATCAGAAAAAATAGTAAAACAACAATTAATAATCACTCTGAGCGAAAGACTATAAGAGCGTAGGCGATGTGTTTGAACAGATAGTCCCCAGTTGATAATAAAAATGTGCTAAACACATCAACTCCAGCACTAAATAACAGTAATGACGTAATGTTGTCGTAATTTGCGTTTCAAATTTATAGCATTTCTAATGCAGATGCCGTAACGTGCACTGGAATGTATACGGAACATTTTTACAGATCTACACGCTACTAGCGAGTCCCACACTTTGTTGCAGCTTTACTAGGCTTGCACGTCACACATACAAGCTGCTCAGGCTCTGCGAATACCTGGATGCTGTCAGTTGCACTCAAAACCATAACAGATAACGATGAAAATGTAATAATCTAAAACGAAATCAAAGGTTAAATGCAGTAGTACCATTTTTTTGCACGACCAAATTCGGGTAAGATAGTCAAAAGTCAAAGTCAAAATATCTTTATTTAAATAGACTCATTTACTAAGTTCTTTTAAATCGTCATAACAGGGAATATGTATGAGAAAACTAAACTAATGTAATTAAAGGTAATAGTGATAACTTAAGTGGGTATTAACCGGGTATTTACAAATTGTCCCAGTTATAGAATAATAAAGATATAAAAAGAAGTTTATCTGTCGACTGTCGCTGTTAGACATGAGCTAATAAATTGAGCTCATTAAGAGCTGAATTTTAATCATGATTTATAAGAAATATTTTTTTATATATATAAAGCACAGCAAATGACTCGACACCACCTGATGATAAGCAGTAGACGAGTCCACATGTGAAGATAGCTAGTGAAGCATGTGACATACTGCCCTAGCCACCCTCACCTTGCCGGCCCAAAGTGCTTTTTCCCGCCTTTGAAGGAACTCATGTTTTATGAAGGAGGGAATATGCTTGCTGGTCAGGGATTTCACCCTGACGCTGCGAAATACAGAAAGGAGTCACCAAGTCTCTAAGTGCGTAAAGTAGACGTGGAGACAGTGAAAGCGTGACAAGAAATGATCATAATTACAATAAATGAAAAAAGCGTTGTAATTTACTTGATCTTTGGATCTTCAAAAAGTTGACGACTTGATTGAGCTGAATTGTAAAAGACAAGTCGGAGAGGTCGAATGCATTAACGCATCATCCCTACAGTACGGTGTCAACTGTAAGGGAATGTGGGACTAGGGGTAGAGGCGTTCTCTCATTACCCACTAAATATCCTCTCCGGGTTGACCGCCATAGTGCATGTCGACGTCGGCGAAAACATTTCATTCATGATCTTCGTCTTGACCTTAAATTAACTTTTAATCAAAGAAGTGCAAATTCCTTGTCGCCAATTTAACTAAAGTTTCTCAATTTGAGGGACTTGCTGGATCCATTAGTGTTACCATAAATTTTATATATCCTATATGCTGCATATATTTAATAAATGTATAATACGAGAAATTTTACTAATTTCGGTATTCCATTTAAGAAGTAACGATGTAAAAATATGAAATGAAATGGGAGGCGAAATTAAATTTTTAGATTGTTTAACTGCACTATACTTACCTACCACTCTTAAAAAGAAGATTTAAGACGACCTGACTGAATACGTTCCTGCATTTCCCGGCACACTATTCCGATCACGTCGGCCGAAGGACGTCGAAGCACGACCGGGCAGATGCGCTCGAGTAAATCGTGCTACGAACTTCCCCCTCTCCACTCCCGGCCTCTATCGACGCCCACTGTGTCAGCGTGATGGTAACACATGGTTCGTAGAAAAGCCTGCAGCCGCGCTGAATAACAATGAGGTTTTACACGGCCTCAGTGCTCCTGGGAATTTCGTCAGAGCATATAGCACATATGCTCTGACGAAACTGATCAATGAGCACGAAAATAAAACTTCAGTCCACTTGTGAATTATTTACAAGCTTATTTATTTTTTCAGGTACACACAACAAAAACTTGTTAATAAAAAAGAAGAAAACTATGCTAAGTATGCAGCAATATTTGCGTAAACTTTCTCTCTGCCGAAATAATAGTTCTAATTAATTTAAAAGACTAACAATTTTTCTGCCTTTAAAAGGTAATCAAAATACGTTTCAGTATCTTTGAATGGACTTAACCAGGGTTGGAATAGCTTCTCTGATCGCATTATACATATTATTATGACAAACCATGTTCTTTCTTTGGAATATAATATATCTTTTGCAAGTAGGGTTAACGCTTCCAATAAACTTAATAGTCTGTCACAAATACATAAAGAATGTTACAGAGACAATCAAATTCCATTCAACTAAAGACTTCAGAGTTATAGACATTAAACAAACCGGTGATAAAGGCGCATTCACATAAGACGGTCATGGTCCGCCAAGTGTCGGTCAGTGGCGTAGCGGCGACGCCGTCGTCGTCCCACGTCCACGCTCCACGCTCTGCGAGCCAACCGAGAACTCGCGCGCTTTCTAACGCTCTTGGATGTTGTCCTTATATACCAAACCAATTAAGAATCAACGTTTCATAAAACTATAGACAAGCCCAAAATGTCGGAAACCACAAGTTAGTTAAACGATTCATTCATCAATGATTCGGCTAGAAAATTAGTATGTTTGCAGCATATTAGTTAATAGTTAATTAAACTAAGACCAACTTTCAACACCATACTGTTCCTGCGTGATTTTATCAGCAGTAGACGTGTATGTATTTCGTGAAACAATTTACCGATCTTTTGTCATTTTATGTATGCACTTAGTGTATATATTGGTAAGTCATTGCATTAAAGAAAAACAATTTATGATAGCCACCTGAATCAAAGATGCAGCTAAACATCTGGAACATGTTAGAAGCTAACAGTACGATAGAATTACCATAACGTTACAACATTTCCGTGTGTTCGAGTAAACCATAATCCTAGTGCTTACCGGTTTAAAAAGCGAGTTTCCAACCGCTACACAAAAAAGTACACCTAATAAATAATACGAATCGAATGCAAGTCATCGGGCCGGCGAACGGAACGGTCACGCGCGGCGGCCAAGCGTGCCGCAGCCGTCACGGAACGTGACGCCTGATCTTGACGCGCTTCGCTGCGCCGTAGTGTGAATGCTCCTCTACATTTGCATGACTAAGTCAAAATTACTCAACAGTACCATTGGGACTAATCTTCATGACTGTCTTGTGTTTCTATTTCTATCACACCTCGCTCTCTCACAATGGCGCACTAGGTACCCCTAGATACATGTACATCTATAAATATGTACGGCTGGAACTTACAGTAGGCTCGTATCAAGACGTTACGATCGTAGTTTGCATATAGCTGACAAAAACATATAATAATCAAAAGTTTTTTCCAATATTTTACAACAGAGGTCCTATCGTTTACATCAATGATAGCTAGCGAAAAAACAATCGAGACAGTTTAATTCGATCGCAACTTACACTAGGGGTACAGATGTACATTTTGAAACGCTTAGGTACTTAGGTACTTACTTAGGTCATAGATATTTATAAATGTCACGTGTGGCGCACAGGCGAGATATTAAATAAATATTTCTTTAAAAAAAAATGATAAAACAACATTGTTCAAGAGATACAATTAAGCTGATAGAAAAATGAAAATAACTGTGTCTGTAAATTGAAAACGAGGTTGTATAGTAATGAACGGAACGAAATGAAAACTATGCGATGACTAAAAAATCATAATTACAGCATAAATAATTACGGAGTATCTAACAAAGAACACATGCGGAAAATTATATATTGCTATAGAATGTAAACTATTATATTACTTGACTGTAAATACATAACATGATAAACTCTACATTATTCCAAAGAAATTTTTAAGTGAACTGTTTTTGAATAAAATTTAAGTATTGAATTCCATTATATTTACACAGACGTAGCTATGTCTGCTATATCACATATACCACGAAAGCGTTGTTAAGTAGTTGATAATTTGATAAGATTTCTACAAACAGATAGTGGGGCTAGATATCGTAACAGCATTGTACAAGTCACATGACTGTATCAACGAATGCGCACGTAGGCTATATAGAGCACCTCATGTCACTTTTAACAAGCATTGGTGGTTGGTAGCCAGCGATAGCCACTTATGATAAACGGGCCTATTTGCTTGAACTCAAGAGTTATTTCCAGATCCACTTCTAGTTTGATGTGTGTAGAGAATGTAGAGACTGCAGAACTTGAACCTCAGACATTATACGTATAGAACTATTGCTAGCTTTCTAGGATCGGCAGACAATGCGAACCACGATAATTCCTTATCATATTACTATGAATCCATTTTATCCAAACGGATTATTACAAATTACAGTACAAATTGGCAACAAATTACGCCATTTTTATATACTCGTCTAAGATAACACATCTCGTCATACATCATTATGTGTTCCGTATGATGAGTTTAAGATTGAGATCAGTGTAAGGTTTACAATTTCTCAATATCATTAACATCTGCAGAGCTATTGGGAAGGATTATTGTTTGTATTGGCAATTTTATTAAAAGCCCTACATGACTCGACACCACCTGATAATAAGCAGTAGGAGTCCATATGCGAAGTTAGCTAGTATAGCATGAGTAATACTCACCTAGCCACCTCCACCTTGCAATCCTAACGAGGGCATTTAACGCCTCTTTGAAAAGAGCCCATGTAATAAAAATATGTGTGCCGGTAAGGAATTTTATGATCTTTCTGTGCGACAAATAAACGAGCTACTAAAGCTCTTTGTGCAAATACTATTCAGAGCTCTCGCTATGGCTAAACGGATTGAAATCGGCGTCGTTAAATGTATATAGATATTCGTACACTTCAATATTGGAATAATAAGACCCCTTTTCTTTGAAGCGTTTAGTAACTACAACTTAAAATGTCTTTTGAATCTCTGTCTCTTCTCTGCGCTAACCCAGACATTTCCATCAGTTTTGTGTTATCTAATCAGTACATGTCTGATTGAAGTCCCTACGGTATCACAGCTTATCGCTTATCATCGACCTGATATGAACTAATCAAACAAACAGACGGATTTGATATCGATCGGCTGATCGTCATAGAATGACTTCATTGTTACTTCTACACAGGATATCATCAGTAGATTAAATAAAATGGTCGTTGATGTGGACATATACTGACAGAGCTCGTAGCCAGCGTGATTTTTAAATTTTCGTTATCGCTATTACTAGTAGGAAAATGTATTCCATTAGAAAACACACTGGAATAATTTCGTTATGTGTATTCTAAGAAATTTTAGTAAGTAAATCGAAGATACTTAGGCTGCTGTATTGGTCATACCGATTGATATTTATACACAATGTATTATGTACAGACGCGCAAAATAGTTTCAATGAACAAAGTCAAACAGTATTGAAATTGCTGTTTACATGACTCAGCTGTAATATTTTACTACGGTCTGTAATGAGCACTGTCCAAATATTTTTAAATTCTAATAAGCAAATCACAAACTATTCGTGAACAGGCACCCAACAAATTTCACAATAAAACCTTTTAGTCTCTTACTCTCGCAAGCTCCATAAATTAGTCATGTGTATTTTGCTGCAATTTATACTTTTCATAATTTAGACCAGAAGCCTCTGTTAAAAATGATTTTTAAATAACATAACTTCGTAAGAGTTCCAGGTGTGACGTTGTTAGCCTTAATATATAACTACTGTGTACAGTGCTGTAAACTTTATTTGCAGACTGCCAAAAAAATTACATATTAAACATTTTGTTGCCAGGTCAGATGCCTCCGTACTTTCTTACTACTTATATACTTTCTTACTTATTATAAAGGTCGAGAATCTATAAGAATCAACAGAACGAACTTATATTAAAATATTTTATTTTCGATCAAATTAACTACGTTAGTGCAATCTGTATACAGGGTTCAGTTTAAAAGGACTGCTGCATTTATCTGAATACTTCAGCTTTACATTGGCTCCATACGTGAAAGAGATCAGAACTCAGTTGTGGATAATAAAAAAGAAAGTCTTGTACCGTTAGACGACCTAGTTGTAGTCTGAAGCGCCGGTGGCGACGTGACCGGGGATAAAAACGAAATTAGCTTCACTCGTCTGCTGCCGGATAGGAAGACACGAAAGCGAAATTAACCAACAATTAGTAAGTTGTCGCCGAAGTTATAAAATATTGTCAATACGGTGCACTGGACTGTTTTGGCGAAATAAGCAATAATATGCAAGAATTAAGATTTCTGATATACGTTATACTAAGAACAATCTCATGCTGTTTGAAAATTTACTTATTGTCAAATTTAAAATCATGAAGATTGATGTCTGGATTTCTTAAAATATTCAATTGTTTGTCAAGTCGAGTAAAATGTAATTAATGAAATAATTTCCCAGCCAGTTTCAAAACCATCAACAAATGTAAATAAAAGCTTGGCTTGCAACAAGCGGTGCCTTGTTGCAAATATAATATAAATAGGAGCCTTAATGAATATAACCAAAAGGATTTTTGTAATTAGAGTTCATTTTATAAATTGATTCAATAAATTTAGAATGATGAATCAAACGTTCAGCATTTTAACTAGAATTTATATAGGAGACGGTCAAAACAAACCGTTTAAGAATATATTGAAAGAGACCAATGATCATTTTTTACTGCATGGACCGCTTAACCAATGATGTCTGCAACTAATTGAACATCGTAAATCTCAACGGTTTCGGCCCACTTTAATTGTCTGTTCTGTTCAAATACGGATCTGCCGAAATAGGGAGTTGTGGAGTATTAGACCATGCTATAATTAGTATTACACGCTTCAAATCAATACCATCTATTAGCACAAACAATATACCACTACCTACAATACTAGTAAAAGTCTACGCGTAACGATTTCAAAATTTAACTACACACTCTTGTGGTATACAAACCAATTTTAATGGACATTAGTAGGTTTAGTAGACTGTTACGATAAAGCCGAAGGTTGGATAAGGGTGTGGCATCATATTGTGTTTAGATAGTTGCAGAGAGATCATTAGATGTACTCAAAACGAACTGCTTTGTTATCAGCAGCTGATATGTCTGAGCTATAGTTACAAAAGGTTACAGGCCACAGTAACTTATTGAAAGAACTAGGTGGTACAGGGTAGGTAGGTATTTTCGCATTTCCTATTTGAGTACCGTGAAGCAGTAAGCTCCTTCACGGCTCAAATAGGCTGAAACTGCTCACACGGGTCACACTCTGTTAAGATTTTAAGCAAAAGAAAGCTTCTTCAAATTGTTTATGCAACTTTCATATAAAAAATATCCCTTTATATTGCAAAACCAGCTTTTTAATGATTTTTACTTAAAAAACATTTATTTATTTAGTAGTAAAAAGCGGATTAGTAGGTACGTGACTTGACAAAAACTTATATTATGCTATTAGACGAAGCCACGAGTACTGCCGTAGAGTATGCGAGAGTGCATTAAAGATAGGGAGCATTGGCCTGGCTCAAATCGAGTGGTTGCAACAAGGCGCCTTCCACCAGAGTGAAGGTGCCGGTGCGGCGACCGGCCTTAACCAGAATGCCGGTGCGCTGACGTCGCGCTGTGGTTAGAAAGTTGCCGTGCTTGCGTCACAGCGCATCGGGGTCGATGACATCGTGCACGCGCCATGTTATTTTGTAGGGTTGCTAGTTTGGAAAAATTGAAAATGTATCTCCCTAGTTAAAGCAGACAAGAACTACACCAACTTTTGTTTCAATCTTTATGATTTAGTAGTCTTTGTCTAAGTCAAAATCAGTAACTGCCTGAACAAGTTTCAGTATCACTCCTAACCAAGTTAAGCCACAACAGCACGATTAAATACATTAGAAAAGAATTCTATGTAACACTCACAATGAGCAATGATGAATAAAATTGTCATGTAAATTTAGCGCATACTACAAAGTCATTGAAAACGATTATAAATGCCTGCGGCGGTAGCCAGAATTGATATTCTAGTTTACTTTGTTTTCAAAGACTTACAAATTAACTGGTTTTACGCAATGGACTTTTAAAAGAGGTTAACCGAAAATATAAATGCCGAAGTAAAGAATATTTATAATGCCAAAACCTTGCCAAAGTGTATAATACTGAAATAAATATACCTGAGCAGTATCAAAATACAAACGTTTATAAATATTTGTAACATCATATTATACCAATATTCTCAATGTTTATAAAGTTTTATGAATATTAGACGTCAAAAAATTAAAAACAACTTTACTTTTTAGTGTTTTATGTTCCATCTACAAAGTGCTTATACTCCTTTTACCTGAAGGATTTCTATGAAATTAATTGAAGTAATCTCTACGGGAATCTTAAATTGGTTCTCACACACATTCTACATAATTCTGTGTTTGTGAACGGATCTATTACTCTAACAAGCATCGGCAACCCTAGAGGCGTCACGTAGAATTAACGTAGCGACCTCGTTCGGTCGCGGACGCGTCTACTTCGCCTGCTAGAGTTACCAGCTGTTTCACACAACACCAGCAATAGACACGATACAAACACATACATCAACACTCCTAGGATAGGACTGCCTAACAGATTTACATCTGATCATGTATTTGTAATCCAAGATATAACGGTATACCAAGTACGAAAACCACTTCTATTGCGATTGAATAAGGTCTGCCTAACAGAAGGGCTGTTGAAAATAATTTTAAAGTCAAATAACTTTCGTTGCTCGAGCTGTTTCTTAGAACGTTTGTGATAAGAATTTTATAACAGATTTATTTAAAATTCATTGCAAAATTTCTTAGTAGTCACCAACACAGATAAAGAGAATACGTTTAATATTTACGATGACCTAATTTGCTTAGCCTGTGCTTGCTAAATAAAATTCTCTTTGATAAGATATACGTTTTGTTTGATTAAGATTCAACGTTTATCAGGTAATAATGTCACCATTATACTTAAATAGATTTTTTGCACGAAACAACCAGCACCATCGTTATTGCATAATGACTTAATTTTTTTACAACAGACATATCGCTAAACCTGCTACAAATTGTCGTAAGTCCTCCAGCTTCAACACCTACGCTGTAAGTGAGTGTTGTATCCTTCCCACAGTGGAGGTATTGTCTCTACTAAAAAAATGGTTCGGTGCTAAATTTTGAAAGTTGGCGATTATTTACCAATGTTAAAATTTTAAGCTTCTTTGATACCAACTGAGCAACATTCTCTATCTTATTCTGTTAAGAAACTAACCACTATTGTGAAAAACTACACATTCATATTTTACTGTCATAAATAAATCGATTGTAGATTTCATTATATAAAATATTATTTTCAATATGCTTGTTGAGTAGAACTCAAAAACCTACTACGCAGCAGCAACTCGTTAAAACCGGTGTTTTCAACGAAACAGGATCGTAACGAACAAGTCGAGCTAGGCCTAAAGCCTTTCTCTTTTGCAAGATTATTTCCTTTCACGTGTACAAAAATACCGGTTATCTAGCAACCATCATAGGGAGGCCTGCGGTTGTCTTCGCCTACTAGAGTCTAGTGTGTGTCGTTAGGAGCAGGTTCGATGGCCGGCCTTAGCCCACTTGAGTGACGGGCCCCAAACGCCCCCCACTAATCTCTGGGAATGTTCTCAGAGAACGACACAACGAAACAAGGTCACCGGCGTGAATGCGTGTTTGCCCGACACCAACGTAAATTGCTTAAAATTAGTCAAGCGAAAAACAAGCTAGGTGAAGTAATCATTACATTTGTATTTTTATGTAATATACTTTTGTCACCAGATTTTTATATGGACGTTTCTGGTTTGTGGGTGGTGGTGATTCTGTGCAGAAAACGAACATCGAGGGGATGACGCAGCAAGGCTCTCTTGGTGAGGTACTGTAAACCTGTTCTGTCACTAGGTGTGGTAACTATCAGTGCTTATTTATATGTAGGAACCTTATGCAACATACAAGTTTTTAAATATGTTATTAAATCATACTGCAGGTAATGACCATAACGGATTATAGAGTTTCGTACACATCAAATTTACTTTTAATGGTGCACCCTATGTGCCCCTTAAATCCAACCTCTAAAGAGAAAGGAGCAGATAATTTAATAATAATCTGTAATACCACTTTTTTTGCTTGTGATCTTAAGTATATTTTGTTTATTGCTAATCGTTTTCGCACACATCCCTTTCCCCCCTTTATTATATAATACATGATATGATTTACGTCTTCATATTTATCTCAGTAACATAATTGTTATCGGCTTGTACATGCACGAACTTCAGTTGAATACAGGACTCCGGCTCATAATTAAGTAACCAACTGACATTCAGTTTCGATGCTTCTATATCTTCATGTAGTTTAAAATACACCTTCTGTTAGGAAGAAGGAACTTTTACCAGGATTCTATACACAATATCAGATTTAGGCATTCGGGCGCGGTTAACCAGATAAGTATTGTGTCGTTACAGTTTTCCTTATCAACAGTATGATGGCGAAACATTGAAAATAAGTATGTAAATATGTCAGTAAGAATATTTTATACAAATTAATACGTATATACCGATGTACTAATTCTGACAAAGTTAATCATTCAAAATATTAGTCATACGCACATATGTTATCGTGTTCTTGAACCGTAAATTTTGCTGATGATAAACTTCGTAGTGACTGTGGGGGAAAACAATGAATATTCTCTGATTAGCCGCAATATTTTATTCTTGAAATCGACAGAAAATATTTTTTCACGTTTTATTATAAACAATGTGCACACAAAAATAGGTATAGTATGTATGAGTCACGTTTGCTCGACCTTGGCAAAGACAAAGACACACTATTGTGTGGGACAGCTAGCAGTAATGACAAAAGTATACCTAAACGGGCCATGCGACGTGTCAAGAATTACAATTAAACATTTGCATAATTATGACGATTTGAGGAAGTAGTTTTATTGTTTATATATTGTATTATAATATGAGTTTATGTCCCAAAACGGAATGATATAGTGGAAAGTTAAAATAAGACATTTTGAAATTATAATAAATGTTAAAAACAAAACACTTTTCACACAAACAGAACCTTGTTGGGGAAACTCAATGAAACACCACGATTTTAGATTAAGATGGATAGGGGACATTTTATCCAAATATTATGTTGTTAGGTTTGATAGGTCGGCGAAAGGTTGCTTTTTTTCTGACTAGTCCTGTGAAAATATGAAGAAGTGCTTCTACTCATATTAAAATCCCCACCATGTAGGTGCTTTCCCACTTCTGTACAATGATTGACATTAGTCTTGGCCGACCTATACTAATTTTATTTTAAAATTAAAATTATTTTATTTTAAATTACTAATGAGAATAATGAAAGAAAATTGATTAAGTGAGAACAATAAATACATAAATAAAGTCATAATGTTATTACACATTTTTATGCATGTGAGCGAAGGTTTGTTTCGTAAACTAACGTAACCTACACGTAATTGTAATTAAATAAAAGTTACTTTCTAGATTGTCGATTGGTCGAAAGTTTTCTTCCAATAGTGTAAAAATTAAACAATAATTATTGTATTCGTATCTATTAAGAAGACACAACCCACAATATCTTGGCCGTTGTACGAATGTTAGTTTATTCATTACAAGGCTACATTTCAAAAAACCACCTTTTCACCTTTAAAACTAGCCAAAAATATGAAGATATTCTTTTAATACTACATATATCGTATTATTATTTAAATCTAAATATGACTCAGAAGCCCTAACAGCAGCAACACCGATTAGGTAATATTTGCAACTTATGAATAAACATAATGAAATATGTGTGCCAACTTGCCAAGTAGTCGTGACAAGCAATTAAGTTATTGCGTAGCTCAAACACGGAGCCATTGAGCCTAGATAGAAATTATCAGGCAACAAGAGGAACAGGCGCTGTCGAGTATACTTACGTAATTTCATATTGTGAAAAACATTAATTGTTTTTAATTTATTTTTAAGAAATACCAACCCTAATTGGTATAGAGCGTAATTATTTACAATCGACTAGCACTATGACTATAGTATTTACTACAATAATTCATTTACTATATAATTTTTTTTACTGTAATTAAAAAGTGATATCAAAGATAGATCATGATACGACCGATGATCCAATTTGTTACACTTTACTTTGTTAAAATACTTTTTTTAAGGCAAAGAAACAAAGAACGAATTTCGTCAAGCACCTATAATTATTATAAGAGCACAAACACAAACGCATAATGCAAAAAGAAACGAACTGTCTATAGTAAGTAGCCTCTTTATCATTTCTGCTTCATTTACATGCCAATATATGTAACATATTCATCGATATAAATCGTTACACGTGGAGCAATTCATACTATTCTAGATACTTTACAAATGGCTGACATTTCACCGTTACTACCTAGAATTCTTTGTATAATTCAAATTATCATTCCTCTTTCTAATTCAAATGTTATGATATGAACCATTACTTATAATTTTAGATTACGAACATTGTGTTAAATCACTTTTAAAAAGCTAATAATCGAAGCGGGAAAATTCCAGATTAGTTCCGTCGACGAAGAGCTCAGTCCTCGCTATTCTGATCTCTTGGTAATTCTGCAGAACAATTCCATGACCGAAACGTCTGTTAACCTGTGCCAATAAATAACGCATTTCTCCGAGATCACGTTGTAGTTGGATGGGTGATGCAACTCGGGCACACCACGATAGCGGTGGAATGCAATTAAACGTGTCGCCGTGACGAATGGCGTATCGTGATATTGTATGCGCGACCTTGGCATTGACATTGCACGAGCCTGCTGCAGCCTGACATGACACCGCGATCAAGAAAACAATAGGAACTATAATCATTATCTTGCAATAATTATGACTAAGAGAAAAGATATTTGCATATTACGTATTGCTACTGAAGATTGTAATAATGTTGTACGTAAAAAAATTACATATTTCATTTTAAAAATAAAACGAAATTAATGTCGCATCAGCATTACATGAAATTTGTACATTGCAACAAGTTGCAACTGTTATTCTATAAAACCCAGCAACAGTGAAACAAACCGCTGAAGGAGTCAATTCATCTCCAGAGTAATAATTATGTCATAGATTCAGAATGTTTCCGACACGTTGGTTATGCAGTTGTACAAGATTGTATAGTCATAACTGTGGGGAACGTGCAAGTCAGAAATGTTTGTAGGGATGCAAGCAAGGTCAAACAAGGAATGAATCACAACAGAAAGTCCTAACTAAAAGACGAATCAAAGAAAAACGTGAATTGTCGAGAAAGAACTTAACTTTATCAAAACATAAACACGTGTTCAGATAACAGCCACTTGTATGAATTTTCATGAGGATGTTGTTGGTATGTCTCATAAGCGTACTGATATTTGGAGGATACCTTATATATACTTTTACTCTAGAAAATTTTTGAAAAGCATTTGAAATTCTCTAGGTTAGTCGTTCGAGTTAACAATAGTCAATCAGCCCTGGAAATTATAATGACGAGGCTATTTATAGTTTAAGTGTTATCTGATACTATAAGTAGTATATAAACCAAATAGTCTAGCGTGATTCATTGTATGTTGGGTTCGTAATGACAGACTTATGCGTATCGCGGGTTTTGGAACAGAAGAAAAATTTATAAAAATAAACAAAGTGGCAGAAGTCGTCACATTTGACAGGAGAATATAAATGCCTCATTACTCCAGGTCACCATTGAAATTGAAACCAAAAGTCACGTGGCAATTGATAGGCAAGTGGCGCGTGAGGAGTTTATTAAAAGCTGTTTTACGAATCCTCTCGGAAGTAGCTTCGGGTGGAAGTGGAGGCACCCGGGCTGACTAACAATGCCGCGGGCGAGTACTCACGACTGCGCAACCTTTTAGCGCGACTATTGAATAGCTAATGTAATTAGACGATGCTTTCTGCATTTGCATTTTGTACGTTATCAGGAAGGGAACGATGCTTGATGTAGAACAATTGGAATCAAATAAGTTTTTTAAAATAAAGTTAGTAAATATTTTCAATTCATTTATTTTGAAATTAATCAATTATTCACTACATTTTATTACAATTTGAACAACACTCAATAACAATAAAAATGAATTTTCTTTAGTTTATGACTTCATAATGTTTAACAAAGAACTGCTACTAGTTAATTCAAAGAGCAATGATGACGATGATTCCATTATTATAAATGTAAACAAACAATATTGGCATAGTTTGCCAATACTTACCATTTTTAATAATAATTTTCCTGGGAAACAAAGACTGCTTATGAATAATGATAAATTACAATACGATGAAGGCAATCCCTTGAATTAATTAAAAATTTATTGAATTGACTGATGAAACAAAATAGATCAGGGTAAAAATTTTATTATCACTCCGTGTAATCAATGACAATTCTGTATAATTAATCAATGACAATAATTCATTATTGAGTGGTTGGAGTTGGTTGGTGGAGTCGTCTGGTTGAGTGGTCAGTACCCCTATCTACTTAGCCAGAGGTCCTGGGTTTAAATCCCGGTAGAGGCAGATATTTTTATGATGAGTACGAATATTTGTTCACGAATCATGGATATTTGTATGTTTATTTAGTATATTTCTGTTATTTATATACTTATTACTATCTATATTTTTCTGTTGTCTAGTATCTATAACACAAGTTAATTATGCTTAATTTGGGCTAGATGTGAGTGTGAAAAATATTATTTATTTATTATTATAGTTACATACAGATATTGCAGATACTAGCAATAGGGGACGGAATATAAAATTTGTAAAGTCACTTTTGAGTTTTAGCGAGACCATTGAATTGCTATTCATTTTGACACAAACAGAAAGATTTGTTTTAAAGTTTGCTTAATAGCTTTAATAAATAATGATTTCATCAATTATGTCGAACATAACCAGTCTTCTGCATTTTCGCTTCAAATTATTTCAGCTATTTCTTTTTTTCTGTAAAGTTGGTCGCTGACTAATAATGAAAGATAATTGGAGCATTTACATTTCTTGTCTCTAGAAAAAAATAAGGATAGCCTGTTTAGGATTAGCCTTTAACAATCTTGCATAATACCATTTTCCCATCTACGAAATCGTTGTCGCATCGTCCCACCTCGTACCTGGGCGCTTCTCTCCTCCACGACACGACTCACCTGAGCCGAGGTCCGAGCCTTTAGAGGCACCCTCAGGTTTGTCGCTCCCTCATGGCTCGAGCACTCTGGAGACTCTAAAAGTCAGCGGGACACCTCCCCAGGAGGTGATGCCTGTCGATTAGAACTCCTCCAGAGGCGAATCGCCCCTTAAGGCTTGAGGACTCTCCATGGTTCTCGCCTCCTTAAAACCCCGGTAACGCTGTAAAGGCCATCTGCGGCCAACAGTATTAGTCAGTCCAAAAAAAAATTCGTCCCACCTACGAAACAGTCTCCCACTTTCAATTGTTTTGCCTTGAACACCGTTCCGTTGTCTGTAGCCTATTTATCCTTTTTGTTACTAATCATATGGCCTGTCCCGCCCTACTTTAGATTTTAACTGCATAATCATATGTAAGTTTATTAGACGCTTTTACGGTGAAGGAAAACATCGTGAGGAGATCTGCACACCTGTGAAGAAATTCTTAGGTTATGTGTGAAGTCGACCAAGGCGCACTTGGTCAGTGTCATTGACTAACGCCTAAACGCCCTAATTTAGGGTAGGCTCGAGAATGACGTATATGAGCTGTTGATGATGTCACATTACATATGTGATTGTTTTGTAATTGTTTCAAGATTTATTCTGTTTCTTAGATTAACATTGAGCATGTTTCTTGCCATGTTGTTGACACATATCTGCTTATCATCCATGTCATGACTGGCAGCATAGACGACCCAACCATAATATTCTTAGATTTAAGAGGTCATATGTATATCGGGGATTTTTCACTATTTCATTTAGGGACCAGTATCTTTTCCAATAAAGATTACTGTTGTTTATATCTTTAGTAATGAGATCTTTTAGAGAAATAATTTACGGGTTACCTTAAAATATTCGACCTCTAATGTTTTGGATTAAAGGGTATTTTCCAAGTTTGTCATTAATTTTCGAGGTGTTTATTGATAGTCTACGTCATAAGTTGTTCAAGCAGTTCTTGCAGACTTCTGGCGTCGCCCGAAATAAATCTCACTCAGATCCACTGAAAATCTTAGTATAAACAAATCTCTAGAATAAACAATCACTTCAAATATATAGTATTCATATTGCAGTATAGGTGGTCTACTAGTTTGCAATTCTTGACTTGTATCTGGATAGGCCAGAGAGTTGCTATGGCCATGCAATTAATGCAATACGGACCTTTGATTACTAGTATCAATGTGAAGATCATGGCACTACTGGTTAGAATAGAGCCCTCTATAAACAATCCTTGGCTTCAATTAGGTTAAAGGGAGCGCTAAATAACAATTGTTGTTGTCGTTAACATTTCTTTTAATACCCATTTGGGAATACAAAATATATACAAAAATATTTCTTCAGTATTCTTTATTACATTCGTAGTTGTATTCTAAAAATTAAAACTAATAGCCTTTGGCGAAATATCGCGAATGTTATCCTGAATTCAAGCTTAGATAGTATTTGGTCGCCCGCCTGCACCGCCCATCGTAATTGTCAGTCTACCGACATACTATCGCCTATCCCGCTACGTGAACACATTACAAACTGTTTATTGATATTCGCTCCGGCAACGTCGCGACAGATTATCATTGTAAATTTTGCTGGTCGAACAGACGAGATACTGTTAGGAGAGAAAATGTATGGCTTGTTATTAGTTAAAGCATTTCAGAAGTAAAACTTCTTCTGCTATTTTAACATATTAGACTTAAAATATAATTTAAGATTAGCTGAAAATATTGCAGCAATATATTATATATTGTGTATAATTTGTGCTTGAATTAGTTATACATTTGTTTTAATTTCTGTGTCTAGTATTGACAGGCAATTTAAATGACTTTATATTCGACTGCCCAGAAATGGTAGGAAATATAAGCGTCCTCATTAATGTTCTCCACAATCCTTCCTCCCCATTCTGTCTACATGAAATCTTTTCCCTTGCTCTCCCACCTGATGTTGTATTTCCCAAATTCTCCAAGTACAATTCCCACACTTTCTCGGTTCATATCGTCAGTCTATGTAAAATTCTGCGGACGGACATTCGTGACGCCTCCACTATTATCTTTAAAGGAAGACTTACTGTTCTAAGTCTAGACTTATATTATTTATTGCACACATAAAAAACAACTTACAAATAGAAACAAATATACAAGTGAGTTTGTCTCTAAGGGATCTCTTTTGCTTTTTATGCACGTCTTTTTTTACATTAGGCATTAAGTTTGATCCAATTGAATCCTATTCTATATCATCGATGTGCACACCGCCTGCACAATTGTCTGGAAGAAGTTTTGCTAAATTATCTAATTATTTAGCAAATTTTCGTCAATATTCCCTTTGTACTTTCTTTTTATTGTATTAAAGGTTTTTTCTTTCGTCGTGTGCACATAAACTTTTTAAACAATTAGGTAAATTACTTTTACTGCAATCACTAATGTATTTAGTATTTTGGATGCCATTACGAATGCAAATATCGCATTACTTTGCCTATCTGGTTCTTTAAATGTTATTATAACTGCTTTCATCAAACTATCAATTTATTTAAATAGAATTATCAATAGAATAAATGCATTTCACGTGACTTTCGTCATTTGCTACGCTTGCTCGTTGGAAAAATTAACCAGATCCTGAATAATTGAAGACGTCTAGCGAGGAAATTGCCGTTTTCATTGCTCGGAGGGAAGCGGAGACAATTTTTACTGAAAGTGCTTGAGTTAACGGCACGTACCACATTCGACCGTCTCGTCTGTTAAACCCGACGCGACGCCAATGTAAATGCTAGGCGGTGTCCTCGACGCCGTGCCGGTCTGGCGATGGAATAATAATTTTGCCAGTAAACGTGCATCGACTAAAGACGGGACTCCTCGAGCAGCGAGGCGAAAGGTCCAGGTCCTGGACCAAATACGGAATGCTAATTATTTGGATACAGGATCTGAATAGCAATTAGGATTTTTCATAATGCGGATTCCCATGTTAACATTTGTTATTAAATTGCTAAGGGTACTTAATGGAACAAAGAAATAACTCAGTAGATCGGTCTATAGTACTCACGGTACAGGATCAAAATTATAAAAACTAGTAATTTTATGACAAACGAACCACCAATGTTGCTACCTCGATGTGAAAATACAATTTTAAGCAACTTTACAAATCTTTTAATAACATATTGAACTAAAAACCGATAATTATCTTAAATGTTAGTATTGCCATAATACTGACACTTCAATATACTCAATAGATGACGTTGTGTATAGCAGTATAAGCAAATATAAAAGGTAAGGTGTGAAAGGTTAGCTGATAATCACAGGTGAACACTGTGTAGTTCTAATTGATGCAATAATAACGATAGGATTGTGCGCACGCTCATAAGCACCTACAAAGATTGTTCATTCTTGGCAGTGAACTTGAAATGGAGAAACCATTCTTATCAATAAACACTGATTCGCGTGACGTGTATATTTACAGTCGAAGCGTATTGCATAATGTACTTTATCTTCTCTGTATCAAATAACATTACTATAAAACCATTGCACCTCAATCATAATAACATTTTCTCACACACACCTATTATCTACCTTAGTAGATGGATATATAGATGCTTACATCTATAAGAGCTTGTGTTATGGATCAAGATAACGGAGAAATATAGATAGTAACTTATATATAAATATGAGAGAAATATCGTTTTCTTCAGTCTAGTTCGATACTGTATTTCCCCTTGTAGCAAAATATTTTCTTCAGCTGAATGTGCAGTTTTTTGTATAAGGCACATTTAGCTGTGTTATGTAATTGTTTCTAAGACTAGTTTTTGAGTAACTTTAAATAAGTGCCACCAACATAGGGCCTAATGCGATAAACGATACACAAACAGAAGTATCGTATTGACAATTTTACCAGAAATTTACGCCGGTAACTGTATTTCGTAGTAGGGCCTCAGAATACGATAATAAATTCAATTGAGCAATATCAATAGATAACAATTAGTCTGCCTTGTGGCACTTTATATTACCTATCTCAGTATGGAATGCACAGAGAAAATTCTAGTTTTTGCGAAACGTTCCTAAACACATGGCACGTACAGCGCAGAGCTTCACCAACTGCTACAATCCATATAAATTGATTCATTCATCTAACGTCTTTGATTTAGCAAAGATTCTGTTGTGAAATCAAAAATAAGTATCAAAATATACTCAGAAGCACTACATATAACTTTTCAAATACTTTTTATTGAGTTGACACAAAGTCAAAGTTAAAATGCTTTTCAACACATTTGCTCGTAAAGAGAGTCACATCACTATAAGGGCCATAAACCGAAATATAGCACACACGTGCGTAAAAACTATACATACTCCTGCGTAATAGAATTATCACAACAAAATTAAATAAGTACTATAGTGTAAGTTATAATTTGTCTACGTTGTGCTTGTCAATATACATATTTTGGTAGATTTTTACATATCTTTGTTGCTCTAGAGCAGCTAGCTTCAAACTACGGCCAAAGTTTGTAATTTAGTTTTTTAATAATTGAAATGCAAAAAAAGCGTAAGTTTGCTTAGGTCGTGCACTTTGCGACTATTCTAGTCTAGAAATATAGTTAAGGGCAGAAAAATTAAAACTGGTTTGGCCCTTGGAACAAACTGAAAAACCATTAAGGCCCGAAGGCTTCAAAGTTTGGAGACCTATGCTCTAGAGTGAAGTATAAATAATAAATGCTGCTTTTATGAAGCCTTCACAACTTTAACCACGTACACAAATTTCGTGCTACATTTCAAACAGTTCAGTCAGTCAGTGGTAGTTGCTCAATGTTAAACCTCATCGACGACCGAGGAAAAGATTTAAAGTTTAAGGAAAACGTCGAGCCGTGTCACAACACGTGAAAAACTTGGCAGAGCAGAAAATGTGGCGAAACTTAACGCCAACTCTGAATCTTAAATTAAAACAATACTCGTTAAGAAGTTAGAAGTTAAGAAGAATTTAAGTAATATGTTAGTAGTAACAATATAAAGCCAAACCTGAAAACTTAAAGAGAAAATTAAACATAAAAATAATGATATCAAGCCCAACGTAATAAAATAAAATATAAATAGCTACCACTGTCAGATTCATTTATTACCTGTCTATTGATACGTAACATAAATAATTGCAATAATCTTTATTTAGCCAGCAATTGCTTTCAATAAACTTCAAAAGAAGTCCATTGCTATCCCTAAGTACCCTTCTCCAATATAGGAAATCTCGTTGATCGTCTTTTAAATAGATGCGGTCTCAATATCTAGCCAGTGCTAATAAACAGATTTACCTGATGGAAGAAAAGTAATCAGATGATATTGCAGTTTACAATCTGCCTTTCCCTTGACACAGAAACAGAGAACTGCTACACGGCTGAAATAGGTACAGCGCTCATTCCTAGCTAGGCGATCCTGCAAGCGGGTCCTTAACTTTCTTCGCTTTATCACCTCTATCAGTTGACTTTGGTAAATATTTCCTTTGAGGAACTGAAGCTGGCTCTGATCACGTCAATGGCCTCGATTGCGTAGTGCACAAACTAAATTAAATTTAGGTTCAGAACTAGTCTTTCAGTACAATACAACCAAAAAGTCAGAAGGATGACCGGTGACGTCATTTGAATTTTCTAAAACGACGACACGCCAATTAAAATAAGTCAAAAGTGTATAGTACGTCTAAGTGTCAACTAACTTGACATTCCTTAAAGTAATCCTTCTTAATGAATTGGTTTGAAAGAGATAACAAAATTATTATACTTAATTTAAAATTTTGAAATTATATTTCAATTAAAAGCAATTTTGTGGATAGCGTTATTAGAAGCAATGTTAATATTCAAGACCTTACCTCTTACAACAAGTGAGCATACTTGGATTACATCAAGATAAAAATGAATACAATCAAATAAGTTTCGATTAAAATATCGAATTAAAATAACACAGAGGTTTACTGGAACTAGGCTCAGGAATACTGCTATTATTTACGATGTCTTACACTTTTGGCTAAGGGGCGGTTCCCAAAATACAATCCGTATATCTGTCGTGGCTAGCCTCTAGCTCGCGACATCCGTTTCATATTAAAAATATGGATATATCTTTGTTTAGCTTTATGGATGCTCGTAGTCAAGTTAAATTCTACTGCTAACATTCAGTTTTGTTTTCATTTCCAAATATAAAGAGAGTTTAAAAATAATATTTCCCGCTTTTGTTCGTCAAAGCTTAAAAATTCAAAGAAATGTATTGTACAGTAATGGATATAGCTCCAACAAATGGTTTATCAATAAGTTTGATATTTGTTAGGTTTCGTGACAAAACAATACCATTTTACACTTTTGGGTTTTACAAAATAGAAAATGGCACAGTATTTTTATAAATCGTGCACTTTCACAGAATTCTGCTAATTTCGGCCTCAATAAACAAAAAACATTTGTGCGGCTTCTACAAGTTGTAAGGTGTCTATTTTTTTTAACTTGATTCTAAATTAACCTAACCATCGTTAATTTACACGTGACTTCTGTACAGTTTCAAACGTATCGAGAGTACCGAAACGTGACGATCACATTTACGTTTACCTAATAAAGGCATTAAGAATAATGTGTTTCCAATAATTCATTTTACTATCGTTAACAATCAAACATGAGCTTAAATTCCATATAAGAATGTAAAATTTACTATAACTATCTTTAGGATATAAGGTTTATCGTACTTTCGATTAACATTATACTCGTGCATTTCCCCCATGTAGGAAGAGGAATCTGTACCCAGGAGTAAGACGTATATAAACTGATGATGTCAATGACGCGTCATTCTGTGCAGACGTATCTTATTAAACGTCCCGTCATTGCACGGCGATCCTGCTAGGATTCATCATTATTTATAAATGCCACCACGCACCATGGCCTCGTCTGATGGTATAAAGATTAGAATTATTCTAAATTCAAATACTCACAGTATTGTAAAGTTTTTTATTACAGGCTACGTGTGTATAACTACATAAAGTAGTATCCTAATCACGTGATAAGTAAATTTTAAGTCCTCTCACGTTGATTGCTCCAACTTATTCGCGGCCATTTTGATCAAAGTTTTCAGAACACGTGAACGGCGGACGTGACACAGCAAAATACTTCGCAGTTGGTCCCTGTGGGGAAGTCGCGAAGAGACCAGAAAAGTTGAACTTTTTCAGGACGTCTGCAGGTTAAGCTGACGTGATCAAAAAGAATCCTGCGAAAGGTCTTTTGTTTACTACAGCAAACACGAAGAAATTGATTAAAATTTATAAATAGCACTACAATGCAAATCATTGAAATGATTGCAATAATAGTTAAAAGTAATGTTGACCTACCATAACCTTCATTACAATTAATGTCTCAAGTCTTTGTCTTTCAAATGCAATATTTAATACAATGGTAGACAATAAAGGTTAATAATTACACAGATTAATGTCAACCAGTAAAAACTGGATAGTTAAATGTCTGTTACAGGACCGGTCGTACACGGAAACCAGTAACGAGAGTTCCTCAAGGCAAGGAAGGTTGTGTGTAGTGTCCGGACGCGAACGAGTCACAAACGACTGAGGAGGAGAGAGGAGGTGGAAGCTGCGCCAGCGCCGGCCGTCGACCCGGTCGGTGACCGCAGGGCGTGCCCTTCGCGCCTATTGTACACCTTGACTCAACACTCGATTAGAAAGTTGATTCGAGAAAGGTTACCGAATCGGTATTCGGAGTAGGTCGGAATTTATAAGGTTAACCGAGGTCGAGTAAACAATCAACGAGAGCTTTGATGTAATCGTTATTATTGATCGCGATACCTGGCAATCTACCGTGATTAAAACGACACTTAAAGAATCCAAAGCAACTTACGATTGTATCGAATATAAATTATATTTAAGCTACACAAATTTATGTTAAGTAATTTATTATAGATATTCTGATTAAATTGATAAATTACCTTTCAATTAAACTTGTATGTATCAATGCAAAGATTATCATGATATTGAATCGTGTGAGGGATCGTCATAATAAGCAACAAAATTATTGAGCCTTTTTTGCATAATTTATATCAAACACATTCCCCAAAGTTTCAAGTCAAAACAGCTTGAATAAAAGCCACCGCATTGCACCAAGTACTTGACGCTTACAAGTCTGCAACCAAGTACGGTCAAGTTCGTGACTAGAAACTTGCCAGGTCTCCCATTACCCCTCGTTACATAACAACACGTAGTTCTACCGTCTAACAGTAAGTAATTGCATCGTATCTGGCATCTCAAAAATGAGTTTGACTCCAAATAAATGGTAACTGATATCTATTTGAAAATCAAACCCTGGCAACTAACGATATATTAAATTTAACAGAAAGCAAACACCTCATTCACAATCATCATTAGTACAAGTGCGTGTTAATTTGAAATATTTTTGATTAATAAAGGACCTAAGGAATTTTCCTAAGGAGTATAATTGTCTGATCAATATATCGTCATGTAACATAAGTTACCTATTGCTTCATCGCTAAATCATTAATATAACACTTATTAATTAAATAACCAACAAATACGATATTAAAAATATAACGCGTCAATAGATCGGATTCAAATTACGATTTGATGAAGACAGGAAAATGACTGACGAAACAGTACAGTTAATTAAAAGTGCAATGGGAATGAATGACGTACGTTCATTGAGTAGCTAATGTCGTCACGGCGTCGTTTGCAGCCAAATGGACCGTATGTTTGAACGAATTACCGTATTAGGATACGTATCAGTGGAGTTCCAACACGTATGGAATATTACGGATGGCCTCAGGATCGCTGCCAAAAACATGACTTGCGTCGATGTTAATAACAAGTTTCATTATGTCTAAATTTAGTTACGTTTATTCAAAATCAACCGAACGGATTTTAATACCAACATAAGCAGAAAATAATTAACAATTCGGTGTACTCTACAGCTTTTATTATCAATTCCTTGCAGTCCTAATATCTATTGAAACTGAGAAGAAATGTAACCATGTAATATACATTCCTTCTTTATAAATATACTAATTTTCTCACTAGCCGCCATCCCGATATTTAGCGGTAAGGTAATTTAACTGGAACATGAGTTTAGTCAGGTATATTGGATGATAGCCAAGCCAAGTGCATAGCTGCACGGCGGAAATGGTTTTCGTGTCGAAACGTCTATCCCAGATGCATGAGAAAATGTTGCGAGGTAACAATAGCCCCTGATATTATTCCATAATGATCACCAACGCTTTGTCAGTATTTGAGAGCAAGTGAGAGAAGTAAAAGATATCGCTTCGTGATGATATCTGTGACTGGTCATATTAGTTTTAAGTATTAGGATTCCAACCTCCAAATAAAAGAAGATAGCAGCTAAATACAATAGAACATGGGCTCCTTCATAAAAAAATCTGCGGAGACACGTTTGGGACCAGCAAAGTGAAGATGAGATCTGTTGGTAAGTATGTCCCATTTTAGGCTAGCTATCCACATATATTGACTCCTCTTACTGCTTATCATTATTACAATGAGAATAGATTGGCCGTCCTTATAAAAAATTAAGTACACGATATTAAAAATATGTTCCAGTGAAAGTTTTTATCTAGATTGTATTGATATTTTTCTCGGGTTGAGTAGAGATAACTCCCATTCTTTAGCTAATGAAAAAAAATGCTATGTAGAATTGAATTCGATTTTTGATAATTTCAATTGCTGTTTTTATTTGACACTCTCAAAAGAGTAACAATTTCTAACTATACCGTAAATCATCATAATATCATTGGCGCCGTGCGAGAATGCAGACGCTGCGCGTGAGTCAGCTCAGCACGCAAAGGTTCAGTTTTCATCGGGTTCAATAATTGCCGTCAGAAATACTCTGGCGCTCCGCCAGCTACCACGGAAACGGAAATGACGAAGCGGACGACCGTATAGTCGTATCAATAGTCGAACGATTGATATGACGACCATGAAAGCTGTGTGTGTACTTAATTACAAGTTATCATTATTGGATTTTAATATTAGTTCAGTCAGTTAATATAATGTTCAATAATTACGATAAAATAACACATAAGTAAAGTCAAAGTCAAAGTCAAAATATCTTTATTTAAATAGACTCATTTTTTCAAGTTCTTTAAAATCGTCATAACAGGGAATATGTATGAGAAAAAATAAATAAATAAAATTAAATGTAATAATGATAACATTAAGTGGTTATTAAATTGTCGCAGTTATAGAGTTTAATTATGTATTAAATAAATTATTTTAAAATTAAAACTAACACTAGTATCGCTTCGAGGAATTAGTAGCTGCAGAGAAGAAACGACGCAAGAAACTCCAGCCTTTAGTATTTATAATGACATTTACATATTACCTATGTCATATTAGTATTACATACACATTTTTTTGTTTTACATTGCAATATTTTATACATCGATACGTAACGGGGTAACGGGGGATGTTTGCATTTTTACACACATTTATAGATAAGAGAAAAAAATAACCAAAGGTAAGATGCACCAAGTCCAAATGAAAAGATGGACACCAAAGCAGTATGGACGATATTTAAGAAATGACTAGGTAAATTTTAATATGGAAGAACTACCGATGAATACAAGAGATTTGCGACGACACTTAATAACGCAGAAGGTGACTAATGAATTTTTACATAAAGATAAGTTAGTATATGTATTTATTATCCTCTTCGCAAATAAACAGGATATAATGAATTTAGTTATTTAAGATTAAATATAATTTTATCTTAGTGATGATCCAAAAGTGTGAGAGGCTGGTGTCTGATTTAAGTTTTTTATAAACCTTTGTTATAGGTCAATAGAAGTGGTTGTCAAAATAATCTTTCAATTCTTGAAGACATTTTTGTTTATTTTAAGATGGCGTAAAACTGCTGTATTTATTAAATAAATAATGTGTCAATAAATAAAATAACTAGAACAAAATATTGTTTCAGTCTTGTGATGATATGTGATTATAATGATTCAATGTAAACGCAAGAAATAAAATTAGTATTTGATAAAGTTTGACGTCGTAGAGAGCCGAATGTAGTTACAGAACTGAGAAATAAATTAAAAACTTATTAATAGATACAGAAATAGCAACTAAGAACTACTTAACCAGATTAAGCTATTTACTTTTTATTAAGCGTTAATAAACTATTTTTGTCGTTTATTTTTTTGTACAAAGGAATCCTCGTCTGCCTTCAAGCCCGAATGCACAACAAATATTTTAGCCACACGACAGCCCGTTCCGCGTGGGCTTGGTAACGGTTAAAACAGGTACACTTAACGGCGTCCCAGCCTAACTGTAGAGAGGAATCTGTCGCTATACGTAGTAGTAACATACCTAAGCTCGCCTTCCTGAAATTATTATAAGACCGATGACGCCGTATGTTGAATCGACAACATTTCTTAACTATCCCGTTAATAAAAGAATAAGCTGTTTCGGTACCTAGCTAATATAACCAACAAAACAGAAATTAAAGTATCGAGTCTCCAATATGTCTGCCACAGTTGCAAATAAATATAAATCTGAACCATCTGCTTATTGGCCAGTCAGCACCATCTCGTAATGAAGAGATTGCTGCTCAGCAATAAGGCCGCCTATTGTTTTGTTTGTCTGTTTTAGGTTTCATGTTATGTGTTAGTATTATTATATTGTGTGCAATAAAGTATATTTGATTGATTCATTAATTTGGGATTGTTAACTCGAGTCTTGATGAAAGATTTTAAGATATTACAGGCAGTCAAACAGGTTGCACTTTAATCTTTAAAAATGTTGTTTCTTAGTGATTCAGCTAGATCTATAGACTACACGAATGTGAAGCGATATAGTGCCCTAAAGCACATTCGAGTTCAGGATGTGTTCAAGTCTAGTTTAATATTATCATGATAACCCCCAACAGTCCATTGCTGGGCGTAGGCCGCTTTTATTTGCACGCAACTCGGTACAATCCTTATCTAGTCTCAACCAGTAACTGACAATGTCTCTTCGAAGACCGTCATTCTACTGGTTGTATTGAAATTATTAAATTAAAGCTTAAACCACATTATTTAATATTTCAATAATATTTCCTGGATAAAATATAAATAGTTATTAGTGACTAATAAAATTCCCAATTTTACCAGGTATTTTATTATTTTATATAATAATATCCAAACTAGATAAAATAAAATAATATTTATTGTTACTTGGGAAATTATGACATTTGTTGATATGTTGTTGATATCTCTCAGAAAAATTAATTTAAACAAAATATTCGCTCTGTTTGTAATTTTTTTATAATACTTTCGCAACGTATTATTTTTATAACTATGTTAGGATATAAAATAAAAATCTATCAAACAAAAGGAACTTATTTAAGCAAAATTAAGAACTTTTAATTTTATTAATACATAGAAATGTCTATAAGATTAATTAAACAGAACAAAAAATTATCCCAAAAATAATTTGTATGGATGCCTCCTGTGAGGATTGAACTCACGACCCCTGGTTTACGAGACCAGTGCTCTACCACTGAGCTAAAGAGGCGATGCGAAACGCCGCGAAATACCTTTTCCTGTTTGACGTGTTTTTATGGACAACGAATAGATGTACAAACACCTTCATGTCATCGTCATCGTCATGCACCTTGATCTTTTAACTTTAAAACATTAAAATCAATAAGTAACTATGTTTAATTTATTACTTAATTAAAGGCGTTAATTATCCTGTCTAAAAGAAGGTACCTACTATTTATTACTAAAGTAAGAAAAAGATTAAACACCTACCCACATAAAAAAAAATGTGAACTGTATACATTTCGCTAATCATAAAATAGTATTTCCAGATTCACTGTTAACTTTGCCGTTGATAATTCATTGTCGTAATTCACAAGGATTCTTTATTATTTTATTGGATGAAAACATTATTAAAAAATATATAAAAAAAATTGATTTTTGTTAACGATGAAATAATAAGTTATTTCATAGTTAACAAAACTCATTAGCATTTTTTTGTTTATTATTAATTGTGGATTTCATTAATCGTTGCTCTTTATGGCTTGTCTTTATGTACCTATTTTTTTAATTAATTTCTTATCATTATTGAATTAAAATAGCACTAACTGACTATTCATCGTGATTACGGTCCATGGTATTTTCAAATTACAATTTCGTAAGAACATTACGTACCTAAAATACTTTAAAGTACAATCATCAGTGGCAAATAAAAACAAAAATGGCCCTTATTACAACCTTAAAGTACCCATAAATGACAGTGCTTCGGTTGAAATTGCCTACATCTGTATTTTAACATAATATTGTTAACATTTTTGATTAGGTAAACTAATCAAAATTTAAAAACGCAACAACAATTAATTAATTAATGTTTTAGCTTACCTTATTAAATTGTCCTCGTTATCTGTAAAGAAAGAAATGAAACTTATTGCAAAACTATTAGAAACCATTTATTGAATAAAAAAAATAATTGCCGAAACCCGGGATCGAACCAGGGACCTTTAGATCTTCAGTCTAACGCTCTCCCAACTGAGCTATTTCGGCTAGATGGTAACTAAACAGAATTGACAACTACTTTACCGAAGTCCAATTGTTTAAAGATCGTCAAAGATTTTATTAAGTACTTCTTTACAGAAGTACATATATTAATTATTACAGGATTTATTGAATGAACAGCCATCAAACAATTATTATCGAAGCAAAAATATATTCTGTTATATTCTTGATCGAGACCAGTAGTGCCATCTATGGAAGAAATCTAGTATTAAAATAGCGCTTATTTGAAGAATTTACTGAAAAAGCGGAGGTTCCCGGAAGTATCAAGAGAATATAACAACTCACAAATAAACAGAAAGACTAGAGGAAGTACACAGTATCCTACAAAATCCACATATAACATAGTAACAGATAAAACTACATGAGGTGTACTTGAAACAACCTCCTCATAAATTTATTTAATGAAAAATTGGCCTTTCATATAAGTGATTTTCCGTACATGGCGCCATAAAAAATGTCATGGTGGAATTTTACCCTTTAGGATCTTTTGTGTGTAAAGCGAAAATAAATGTCATTTTTTTCTGGATGATTTATACAGTTTCTTGGATTGTATTAACTTCTGAGTGCAACTTTTCAATAGTGTATCAGCTAGAAATATTGTTGGCCAGCACACTGAGCATGATTTTTGTCTTCCCCTTCTGTTTTGTTTATTAAAGGAATTTTACTATACATTGTAAATTTGGTATCAAAATTTTGTAACTAATTGTATGAATTTTGTACATTGACAAATCATCAAATATTTAATTGACCTAAATATTGCTCTTTATGTAGATTTTCCATTACATTCATTTCACAATAGGTCATCGAACTATGTGCATTCTAATATTTCACCTCATTTATGGTATCTCAGTATAATTATTTTTATAGTTTCTCTTTAATTATCAATTTGTATGAAAAATATGTAAATAAAGACTGAGAAACTAATAATTATATATAAAATAATTATATTGAGGCTAAGTAAATAAGGTGAAATATGGGAAAATGGTGATGATTAATGTGTTTTATGACGTATTAAATACTTAATTTAATTGAAAATCAACATAACTAGCAATCTTTAGGTCATTTACATATTTGATGATTTGTTAATGTACAAAACTCATACTCTTATTGTTATAAAATATAATTCTAATAATATTTCTCACACTCACACCGATTATCTAGTGCAAATTAAGCATAACCAAGACCTTGTGTTTTGGATACTATATAAAGGAGAAATATAGAAAGTAATATGAATATAAATACCATAAATATACTAAATTAACATACAAACATCCATGACTTGTTAAAAAATATCTGCACCCATCACACAAATCTGCCCCTACCGGGATTTAAACCAAAGACCTCTGGCTAAATGGACAGGAATAGTATAATTTTATTCCAGTTACAACAATTAAGGCTATATTATTTTATTGTTCATCTATGATGATTATGTATACTTAAAAATAGTTTAACACAGTACAAATTAAAAAACTTTTGCATTGGTAATTTATTAGCAGATACATGGTATAAAAATATTAATCTAATTCTAACACTGTACTAATATATATTTAACAGAAATACTCACCTATCACTGGGACTTGTACTTGAACAGCCTTGTCTGCAGCCACTAGACCAGTATCATTTAGGATAATACCACAACTCTTATACAACCGACTGCGAAGCTTCAACTTTTTATCAGTCTCTTGGAAGGCTTTTATTTCATCCTGTAGATTATAATTGATTTCATTATGTTAAAGTAAAAATTTAAAAGAATCAAATTTAAATTCTTATTATGCTATTTATATAATTATTAACCATACCTTTAAATCTTTGAGTTTAGTAAGAGATCTGCTAGAGTAACATCGTTGTAAATGAGCGTCAGACCAATTTCTTCTATCACTATGAATTGTCGGAGCAGAGTTTGGTACTTTCAAGTTAAATAGGTTTTGACGAGTATTCTTCGTAACATCGACATGACGATGAGGTGATGTAGCAGGGTCCAAGGACCGTATAGTTTTTCTAGGTTTTACTACGAATTTTCGTTGCTTCGACATTTCAGGAACATAGTCATTTAGAACAGTAGGAAGTTCACTTAACACAGAAGAATTAACATTCAAAACAGATGGTTTGGCGCCAACTGATGAAGTTGATGGTAAATCATGCCTTGTAACACACGCTTTAGACTTAAAATTACTTCGAGTTCGGTCATACACACGAGGCATGACTCTCTCGTATTTGCTTTTACCTTTAGTACCAATTGAATCCATTTGTAACTTAACAAATACCTAACACTTATGAAAATTAGTTTTGTTTCACAACACAACAGCAACTATTAAAAACACAACCACGTTCTTACTCGCTGTAAGCCTATGTACAGTTGGTTTGATTTTACTCCTAAAATTTATTTTAGTATAAAAAATTGCGCGTTGTTACAATTTTGACAAATAAAACAAAATTTCCTTAATATGGAACAAGACAAAAAAGACAAAATGTCAAAGTCAATTTATTTATTGAAATGAACTACATAAGATATGGCTGTATGGTTTTCAGTTCCTTTTATTTTCCCTGTAATAGTGTTGAAATATCATTTTTGTAATGTAATTAGTTTAGTTTCATGCCATAAAGATAACTAAATCGTGGAAGATTTATTTACAACTAGATTTAGACTTACAAGAGGTTTTTTAGTGTTTCATTTCCATTCATTCATTTGTAGGTATGTTTGTTCATTTTTTAAACGTTATCTATCATTTCGTTTTTGTGTATCATTTCATCATAGTCATGGCATTCCATTTTATAAATAAAAATAATTTACACAAAAATAACAGAATGGCTGTGTCTGCTATTATTCGCTAAAAACTCCATGGGTAAAGGGGTACGTACCATCGGTATCCCGGAGTCATAAATAAATAAATAACTACATAAGACATGGCTGAATAACTCCAGTTTCCTGTGCTTTAAATGTATAAAAAAAGGAAAATTAATTCGGTGACTTTTTAATTTTTTGTGGCATTGGACATACTCTTTCTACTTTGAGAATGGATTATTAGACTTGGAGGAGAAGAACGCCGCACACACATCGCAGACAAAACGCAAATGGCCTAAAAGACTTGCATCTAAGCCAGTAAAGCTTAAAAAAAAGAAAACGCAAATAAACCCGCGCATAATTTTAAAGGTCCCCTATACAGTGGCCCCAATTTCTTTAAACACGGACTAAATTATTCGCATTTCTTTCAAACCAATTCATTACCTTAAGCAATGGATTTGGAATTAGAGATGACTTTAAGCAATTTCAAGTTATTTGATATTAGTGTCAACTAAAAAAAATGTAAATGTCTTATGCAAAGTCAAAACTGTATGGATATTCTAGGGGCTATTCATACACTTTTGACTTATTTTAAGCGACATGTTGTATGATGCGCATTAAAATAAGGCAAACGCTTAAGTAGCTATTTTAGAAACGTCAAATGAAGTCACTGGTAATATTTCTTTTTTAGTTGTATTGTATTGAAGTAGTACTGAACTAAAATTTAATTTAGTTCGTGCAGTACGGAAACGGGGCCAGTGCATGTCTGTAGGGGGATCAATTATGAAAATTATGTTTTTCAGACGGCTATGCAGGGTTTTGTCAGGGAATCCTACTCAATATTACAAAGGACAAATCTTTTTTAGATTTTGTTAATGTTTATGAGCATTTTATGACATGATAATTTTTTCTTTATAGACAATGCAGAAATTAATGACTGAATTCAGTAATGTATTATCAGTTGTCCAACTTTGGGAACCTCAGGGACACTTAAGGCTCTTGCTATTTACATTCTTTCAATGCACAAATTAAAATGCTTTTTTTTGGAATCTTATTTATGACTTTGTACAATAATGAATTGTAATTTTTATAAAGCCTGTAGTAGTTGAATTTTTATTCTCACTGAGTCCTACTGTCACTAGGCATCTGTAATATTTTTTATGTAACTAAATTTAGTCATAAAATTATTTTTACTTATTTTATATATAGACTAATAAAAATGTTTAACTGTCAAGTCTAACAAGCCAGATACAATTAGTATTTGTCACAAGTACTCTTAATCAAATCAATAATATATTGGAAAAGACATTGTAATGACAGATAGCACTATTCTACTTATGTCTATTGTATAAAACAGTCAAAGAGAACCATATTGTATTATTATATATTAATAATTTTATTGCCAAAATTTTACTTAGTTTTGCATTACACAAAAAAACTTGAAATGCATAATCTATTTGATCTTATTATTTTCCAACTAGTTCAGAATGCTTTGTTTCATAAATATTCTTAGCATCATTTTGAAATTCATCACAAATAACAGCAATTTGTTTTGAGACATTATAAACCAGGTCTTCAGAGACACCAGTCTGTTTTTTAGCTTTTTTAATAAAATCATTTTGAACATCTTTCAGAGCATCTCTGCACTTTATATACAAAGCTTTAGCATTTTTTGCCAAAGCTTCCCTGTGTTCTTTGGTAACTTTAGGCACAGGAACAAACAGAGTGATACCATCTTGTTGTGGGTTTAAATTTAATCCAGAGTTTTCAATTGACTTTAAAGCAGCAGGTATTGCTTGAGGAAACGATGAAAAGTTGATTACAATAGTTTTGGGGTTCTTCCGTACAATTTGTGCTAGCTCTTGCATTTCATAATCTTTGCCTTCGAATTTAACATGCAGAGATTCAATAGACCCTGTTGTGGAGCGCAGAGACAGGTTCTTTGCAAAATCTTCTCTCATCTTATCAATGGCAGCAGTGCACCTCTCTTTCATTTTGTCTACTGATACTAGTTCAGATATTTGTGCAATGTTTACTTCCACTTTGCCACCTTTTCCTTTCTTATCTTTACCTTTATCTTTACTTTTGGCATAATTTCTAATAATAGTAAAATTTGATGGGCTAACTGTAACCTGAACTCTTTCACTCACTCGTATTATGTTATAATGACTACTTTTATACGAATTTAATATAGACACCCCTAATTTCAGTAACATACGTGTACCCATATTTAACGTTTTTCTCAATGATAATTTTAAACATTAATAACACATAAACATTAAGATAACCTCAATCTCTTTGACTTTTTTTGTTTTCTTATTGTTATAGGAAAGGCAAAGCGAACTGAAGCCTATACCATACCGCCACTTTTTAGGTAATATTGCTTTATTTATGGCTCAGGAATTCCACCGTAACGTATTCCTTTGCCCTATAGAGTTTATGACGACTTATGGCTGTATTGGTTTATAACTTTGGAGTAAAATTTTGAAAATGAAATGAAATGTTAACGATAATGACGAAATGATACAAAAATGAGATTGAAATGATACGATGAAGTTAAAAAATGAACTTATCCTATAAATGAATGAATGGTAATGGAATCTCATGTAAGTCACTGTGCTGAATTATGTATTCGATATATTGCATGATGTAATTATCCTTTTTGGCACGAAACTTTGGTGTAGTTTCATGCCAAAAAGGATTAAACATAAATTTGACTAAAACATAATACAAGAAATAACATATTCAGCAACCAACCGACCCTACCATAACGAGCTAACTCCAAAATGAATGTCAAATTAAGTGGTGTCAATCGCCAAACAATAGCAGAGCGTTAATACGCCTAATGTAGTACAGCGGTTCGGCGCTGAATATTTTATTTCGTATATTGTGTTATAGTGAATTTTTTGTTATGAAGTTATTGTAATTTCGTGCCAAAAACGTTCGTGAATATATGTAATATATCATTCAGTGTTCTTTAGTGAATTACGAGAAGGGTAAGTTCATTTATTGAACATGACCATATCATAACATCTTATTTGCGTTTTACTTCATCGTATTATTCATCATTTACATAACATCTGATTTTATAAATAAATAACAAAATTCTCATTTCACATTGCATTCCAATTTTTAAAAAATTCTCAGAAGTCATTAACACAATGGCGGAGCCTACTTTTAGTCGCCAAAAATTCCATAGGATAAAGGGATACGTCACACCGGTATCCCGGAGTCATAAAAAAAAACTACAAAAGAAGTGGCTTTATGGGCTACAGTTCCCTTTCATAAGGAGAAATTTAACGAAACAATCAGTAGCAGAGCATATACCCAATCATACACTCTATATGTGTTCAGTGTCTTTAGACGTACTCTATAGCCTAAAAGACTTACATCCAGGCCAGTACAGCTTAAAAAAATAACATACTCTTTCTAATCTGTGGTTCCGTGGGCAGAGCATAGAGTACTATGCATAATAGAAGGGTGACAAAATTGTTCAAAATCGAAAATGTCTATGATATTTCAAACAGTTTTAAATACTAGTAAATTTTGTCATTTTAATAAATCCTTGCGTACATCAATTACTTCATGTAGATGTGTATATTTAAGGAAATATTCAGGTTAGATTTTGTATGTATATTTCGCTAATATTTTCAGTTGATAGTGGTTTCGAGGTTATGATTATATTTTTTAGAAATTCCAAAGAAATTTGTCGCATTTGAGGACGTCGTAGCTCAGAGACGAGCAGAAGCAAAAAGAAGCCTTGTTGTTCAAGTAAACTCTGAATCCTCATTCAATGAATTGTTTGGATATTGCTCAAAGTATTCAGATATAAATGGGGTACATCATTATCGAAATTCAGGAGGAGAGGTATTAACAACATATTTATCTTGGTTTTCTATAGAGAATTGAAAAGAGTCTTAGTATAAAAATCTAATATTTTTGTTTAATTTTCAGCATTTTATGCTCATTGAATTCAGTTCAGAAGATTGTCTTAAAGATGTTCTCATTAATTGTGGTTCTCATCAAAATGAAGTCGAAGTTATGGCTTCAAAGTCGCCATTCTTATGGTTTAGAGCAGCTGCTGGTAGCAAAGTCAAAGTCACAACTCCAAATTCTAAATCTCTAATAACTAGGGATGGCAATGCTCCAATCTCTGAAGAAGCTCTCTTTGAACAACTTTCAAAATGTTCGACAGTATCTGATCAAGTTCAAATGCTATATGACAGCACAAAGTTAAATGATGTGGGTGTTCGTTTGAGATTCATGGTTGCAAGGCATGTAAGTATAATAAGAAAGCTTTATTGGTTCATTTCCCCATGTAGTACTAGTGTTATGAAAAAGTACATTTTACTAATTTTTTTGCATTTCATTCATTTTCCTGTAAGGTTAAAAGCCTCCTCCAATGATTTCCATTTTCCTGTAAATTTTTCTATGCCTCCATCCCATTGCCTCTGACACACTGATATGTAGGCACTTGAAAAATAAAAAAATTGGGGTGAATCCATTTAATTCAGATGAATACTAGCATTTCAATTTATTTCTGCTTTAAATCTAAATTTATTATTCATATGACATAACTTAGATATTTGGCCTCATTGAATATTTTCACCTACAACATTTAAATCCTTGCACCCACTTTCAAGGTATCTATCTAAGCCTACAGGTTGCCTGTAAGCAATTACTGCTTAGTAGTAATGCCGCCTATCTTGTTGTTTTTGTTCTGTAAAGATATATCTTGTACATGTGATTGATTGATTTATCTTAAGTTATAGAGGTGTCTCTCATGCTTTCTAAAATTATCTTTGATATTAATTTATTTCTCTTCAATATACTCCCAAGAACTTGTGAGACAATAATGGCGGAATTGTACCCTTAACCTGTCTAATTTAAGTTATATGACAGTTTTAATAATTTTTGCTATTTTTTTATCAAAGAATGAATTAAGAAAAGATATATATTTAAGAACTTAAAAATACTGAGCAAACCCATGAATGAGTCTGTTCATAGGGTCCAAACAAAATGCATATCTATCAGTGAAGATGTGGCTTATTATAAGTTAGTTTCAAAGAAGTGGATTCAATCCCGCACACAATATAAATGTCATGTAATTTAAGTATATGATTCTTTTATATTTGTCTAAAATTTGTCTACACAGGAACATAATTTATTGGATTATTTATTATACTTTCTTTTTTCCCAATGGTGTGTTGTTATGAGAAAATTACTCAAGCTATATATATGAATAAAAATATCTCTATTATAAAATAAAATAGTTTTGTGACATAGGTCATTCACTTCTATCTATGGTATTTTTTTTTATAAAAAACTTAGCAAATGACTACCCATCACCTGATGATAAGCAGTAGAGGAGTCCATATGTGAAGATATGGTATACTCTGTAGCAGGGCAGATAGCCATGCCATGATAGATAGCTTGATTGTATTTTGGAAGCCCCTATTTTTAAAGCTTTAACATTTTGTATGTTGCAGTTAGAAGTCCTCTTCCAGAGCATATATGCTAATGTAGAGGTGAAGCCATTTGGTTCTTCAGTAAATGGCTTTGGAAAGATGGGCTGTGATTTAGACTTAGTGTTGACAAATATGGTGACAGCAGAAATGGTGAGTTACTAATTTATATTGCTTGGTTACAATAGCAAAACAATACAGTTTATTAAAAATAATTAATGTGATGTTAAAGAATCTGTTGTGCTAATAAAAGCATAATAGAATATTATACATCAACTCAACAATAAAATATTTATTAAAATAACTACCAAGACTGCGACGCGGACTGTTTGCTTGATGGCTACACGTTGATTGTGCCGTACACTTACAACTACTCTTTGACTGTGGCTATCACATCTAGCATGATTTTTGCGCCTATGTAAAGTAGTAAAAAAATTAGACGGACATAGAATACATTAATTACTTTAATTCACTTACAACTTTCTGTAAACTTAATAAAGTGTCCTCCCAGGGTACCGAGTTCTAACACCTAGCACAGTAGTCAGGGGTTTTACTTTTAATTTTTGTACTTGTTTTATCATTATCATTATGATATTAGTAAATATATCTATATTGTAATAAAATAAAATAATTCCAAAAATTTCACAAAATTACTTTTTTGCAAACCTCACATTAAACTCAAACTCTTTAGTAAATTCCCTTAGATAAATTTTTACACATGTGGTAAATGCCTATCCTTCATAAACTACATGTCATTAATTTCAATTGAAAAAATAAAACAATTAATTTTAAAAATAATCTCAAAAACCATTCCCTTAAAACAAAAAACAAAGGTACAAAATGGGCGGCAGCGTGGGGTTTTTAATTAGTCTAGTAGTAAATCTTTTGTTTCTTGGCACGCGCGTTTAGTGTTCAGTTTATCAATGACCTTTGAAATAGACTCGAGTATCTAATTAGCGATCGTAAGACAAAAATGAACTAGGTCATTGTCAATTAAGCACCGTACAGACTATTTCTAGTTCAATTCAAAGCGTAATTTCGTAAGTCAAATTTTGTATACTGAATTACTAACAGAGTGACAAACGTAAGCGGCTAGTGTACCAGGAGAAGCGTTGCGGCGGCGGGCGCACCCTGTGGCAGCGACACCTGGAGCTAGCGGCCGAGTTGCTCGAGGCGCGAGCCCCCGGGGCGCAGCGAGTGCAGCGGATACTGCACGCGAGGGTCCCCATTGTCAAGTTCACGCACGACCTGGCCAGTGTTGAATGTGACCTCTGCTACAACAATGTGTAAGTACTATCAGCACTACCTGCATCAATCACTCACATTCAATACCACTATCAATCATAGCTTTCTCTCTTTTATTAGACCGAATACAAAGAGACTTGATAATTTAAATTTGTTTCACTTGACACCCTGCAAGTCCACAAAACGTAAACGACTTACGAATGTTTAGCCTCTCGCTTTTACTAGTATTTACTTGATTTGTGTTGTTATTACATCTATAAAAATCTTCCTAAGCAGTGAAACCCTCAGAAGGCAATGAAAGATCTACACATTTGAACCAATGCTATTTATACAATATTATAATAATGATTGACATAAGAACGGACAGATTTTCGACTTTTCAACTGAAGTCAACTAAATTCCAACGTAGAATATTCGTTTCAAACCAACTGCCGGTCTTTTATAATATTTGTTCGGTGTTGCCAATTTATGAAAAAGAATTTTATGGCTTTTGCAGTCATAGCGATTAATACTAGGTCCGCTATTCTGTGCATTGCTACTGATGTATCTGTGGTCGGTGATAAATACTAGGTTCGTTACAAGTTTAGTTAAAAATTAAATGATATATAATAAAAGTGATATCTTTCACTCGCACCTATGACGGAGGTGTGGTGTCAGTGTATGCTAGCGGCGGTAGTCCGACAGGTCGGGGGTGCACATGTCGGAGGTGTGGTGTCAGTGTATGCTAGCGGCGGTAGTCCGACAGGTCGGGGGTGCACATGTCGGAGGTGTGGTGTCAGTGTATGCTAGCGGCGGTAGTCCGACAGGTCGGGGGTGCACATGTCGGAGGTGTGGTGTCAGTGTATGCTAGCGGCGGTAGTCCGACAGGTCGGGGGTGCACATGTCGGAGGTGTGGTGTCAGTGTATGCTAGCGGCGGTAGTCCGACAGGTCGGGGGTGCACATGTCGGAGGTGTGGTGTCAGTGTATGCTAGCGGCGGTAGTCCGACAGGTCGGGGGTGCACATGTCGGAGGTGTGGTGTCAGTGTATGCTAGCGGCGGTAGTCCGACAGGTCGGGGGTGCACATGTCGGAGGTGTGGTGTCAGTGTATGCTAGCGGCGGCAGTCCGACAGGTCGGGGGTGCACATGTCGGAGGTGTGGTGTCAGTGTATGCTAGCGGCGGTAGTCCGACAGGTCGGGGGTGCACATGTCGGAGGTGTGGTGTCAGTGTATGCTAGCGGCGGTAGTCCGACAGGTCGGGGGTGCACATGTCGGAGGTGTGGTGTCAGTGTATGCTAGCGGCGGTAGTCCGACAGGTCGGGGGTGCACATGTCGGAGGTGTGGTGTCAGTGTATGCTAGCGGCGGTAGTCCGACAGGTCGGGGGTGCACATGTCGGAGGTGTGGTGTCAGTGTATGCTAGCGGCGGTAGTCCGACAGGTCGGGGGTGCACATGTCGGAGGTGTGGTGTCAGTGTATGCTAGCGGCGGTAGTCCGACAGGTCGGGGGTGCACATGTCGGAGGTGTGGTGTCAGTGTATGCTAGCGCGGTAGTCCGACAGGTCGGGGGTGCACATGTCGGAGGTGTGGTGTCAGTGTATGCTAGCGGCGGTAGTCCGACAGGTCGGGGGTGCACATGTCGGAGGTGTGGTGTCAGTGTATGCTAGCGGCGGTAGTCCGACAGGTCGGGGGTGCACATGTCGGAGGTGTGGTGTCAGTGTATGCTAGCGGCGGTAGTCCGACAGGTCGGGGGTGCACATGTCGGAGGTGTGGTGTCAGTGTATGCTAGCGGCGGTAGTCCGACAGGTCGGGGGTGCACATGTCGGAGGTGTGGTGTCAGTGTATGCTAGCGGCGGTAGTCCGACAGGTCGGGGGTGCACATGTCGGAGGTGTGGTGTCAGTGTATGCTAGCGGCGGTAGTCCGACAGGTCGGGGGTGCACATGTCGGAGGTGTGGTGTCAGTGTATGCTAGCGGCGGTAGTCCGACAGGTCGGGGGTGCACATGTCGGAGGTGTGGTGTCAGTGTATGCTAGCGGCGGTAGTCCGACAGGTCGGGGGTGCACATGTCGGAGGTGTGGTGTCAGTGTATGCTAGCGGCGGTAGTCCGACAGGTCGGGGGTGCACATGTCGGAGGTGTGGTGTCAGTGTATGCTAGCGGCGGTAGTCCGACAGGTCGGGGGTGCACATGTCGGAGGTGTGGTGTCAGTGTATGCTAGCGGCGGTAGTCCGACAGGTCGGGGGTGCACATGTCGGAGGTGTGGTGTCAGTGTATGCTAGCGGCGGTAGTCCGACAGGTCGGGGGTGCACATGTCGGAGGTGTGGTGTCAGTGTATGCTAGCGGCGGTAGTCCGACAGGTCGGGGGTGCACATGTCGGAGGTGTGGTGTCAGTGTATGCTAGCGGCGGTAGTCCGACAGGTCGGGGGTGCACATGTCGGAGGTGCTGTGGCTGCTGGGCGGGCTGACGGCGCACGTGCGTCCGCTGACGCTGGCGGTCCGTCGCTGGGCGGCCGCCGCCGGCCTCACCAGCACGCAGCCCGGCCGGTGGATCACCAACTTCCCGCTGACGCTGATGGTCATATTCTTCCTGCAGCAGACCAGCGGCGGAAAGGTTCTGCCGCCGCTCAATGAGTTGATCAAAAGAGCTGGTAGGTAATGTTTGTGATTTCTAATTTTAATTTTCATTACTTGCTCTTACTTTTTATGGATATTTAAAACTGTGATAATTGTTACTAAAAAAACTTATTGTTTAGACACCAACACCGAGAAGTACACAGTAGTACATTACAGTTATTTTATTACTATTCAAAATGAAGAAATATGAATGCATCATTAATGAAATAAGATTCTGGCGGAAAAACATAAAAAAATAAAAATTACCTTACGAATATTATATATATATATATATGTAACATATACATTTTAAACATGATATTTAAATGACTGATTAAGTTTCAATAAATGACAATTGCTGTAATGATATTACAGTGTAACTCGTACCGCCACAATGAAGAGATCTCTAAAATAGTGTCAGTCAGTTTTTGGGAATTCATTGATACAAGGCTAAGTTATAAATAACAACCTCTGTAACATACCGATAGTCCGTCTTGAATGCTTTAGAAATTTAATAAAATGTCACCTATTTCACAGGTAAAACAGACGTAAGAATAGCAGAAGATAATTTAAACTGCACGTTCTTACGTGACATGGACAAGCTACCAGAGGCTTGCTACGGGCAGAATAACGCCAATTTAGAAACGTTACTCCTACAATTTTTCGAGTATTATGCCCAGTTCGATTTCCAAGAGAAGGCAATCTCAATAAACGAGGGTATGCCTGTTAGGAAGCCAAATTCTCTGCCATTGTATATATTAAATCCTCTAGACCAATCGTTGAATGTCAGTAGAAACGTTAGTTACGAAGAGTGTCAGCGACTACAAGCTGAAGTGAGAAATGCTGCATGGCAGTTGGAGTCTGTAGCAGAAGCTCCCCACACAGAAGAATGGGGCTTACTCGGTCTTATAGAGAAGAAAACTACTCAAGGTCTCAAGAAGTTACTGCGTGCTGGAAATTCGCATAGACTAGTATCAGTGAAGGATTTGTTCATAGACAACGGAGAGGTGGAACCTGATGGCCTGCGGGTTAAGCTGCAGAAGCTCTCGGAAAAGAGTAGTAAAGAGGTAGAGAGGAGTGTGAGAGAAATGAAAGCAGAGTTTATAAATAAGCATGACAGTCTGGTGAAGAAAGAACCATTCAAATACAAGAGTAAGCAAGTGGCTAGCGAAGTGTACAGGATACGTAGGGACAAAATGTTATAGGTGGGACCAAAATTAAATAGTTTTTGTACTAGAAACATAATTGGACTATTATTAGCAATGAAAATAAACTTTAATGTGAAGTATTTATTTTTATAAATACGTGTTTAATAATTGGAAATAATCTGAAAATTAAAGATATTTGGACGTCAGCAAACTACCCTCCTTCTGATCTTTGTTGTATTTAGATCAAAAGTTGAAAATAAGAAATGTTATAATTTCCGTTTTAAGGATTGTTTAGCATCAACAAAACTTAGTGAATAACGGTTGAATATCAGGCAGTTTTTTATCACCTCACTCACTCTAATTACGGTTCTGAGTGACAGAAAAGGATAAAACGACGTAGTATGTAGTTCAACCCTAGTTCAAGTTTATAACGTTACTGCTTTTTTAAAACTAATTTTATTCACGTTGTAACGTGCCAGATTCTCTACTATACTCACTAAACACAAATAGAATCTTTTATTCAATAAGTGTGGCAAACAGCTCAAATAATATGAGATTTATAAAAGGTATTAAATTTTCGTTCTTTAACCTTACGGTTACAGAAACCGCTCTACATTTTAAGGAGTCCAATAGTTCTTAATAACGCTATTCCTTTGCTATACTTATTGACAGAAAGACATTCCTGCGTTATGTACGTTTAGTCTGTGTAATAAGACCTCTATTGTTCTGTGACCCCTATGATAGGTGAAGGACGAACGGTTTGTATTAAGCCGCCGTATGTAATATTGTGATTCTGATCTAATACACTCATAACTGTTTACATTAGATCTGGGAAGTAAGGAGTGATAATCGATGAAATAGTTTTTTTTTCTACTATTGGGAAAGTAAGGGAACTAAAGCGTATACTGTCAATCATGTCTTAAGTAATCATTTATCCTTTTCTTGGCTCCGGGATACCGCTGTAAAGTTTGCCTCGTGTAATAGTAGGTGCCGCCATTTTGGCTTACGAGCAACATGGAAATGTAATGTTAAAGATAACTATTAATAATACGGAAATTAGTATGAAATTATAAAAAAATTTAACCAACCACCGAATGAAAATAAGTTTGTGTAAAATGATGAACATTGTGTAAAAATATCTTTCGTATTTAACAATACGAGAGATATTTTTAAATGTGAGATTTTTATTAAAAACATTAGGTAATTATTATTGTGAGTTATCACAGTATTACACAATGCGGCTTCAAATTAATATGAAAAATGTGTGCTGTAATATAAGAATCTATAAAGTACGATTTTAATATGATTGTATACTTTGAATGATCGAGTGTTTGTAACATTATATTACATGACATTGTATAAAGTCCCTATGTAAACATCTTGAAATTAACCTTTGATAATTTAAATAATATTTTTTCTTGTTGATTGTACAGTCAGGTGCATGTTAATCGCGATAATCTTCTTTTAATGTTAATGTTTAGTTTGACTTGCAGACCACTATACATACCCAATGTTCCGTTATCTTAAATTTATAGAAGTTTTGTTTGTTATTGTTGGGAGACAAATGAATAAAATTGACTTGTAAATAAAAGTTATGGAAATTAAGTTATTTTATTTTTTACACCATGTGTTCAGTTTTCAGATCATATTAATAAATAATTATAATTGCACTTTAAAATAAGACTTGTACTTGATTGAGTTTGCAATTAAGCAAATTAACAAGAATATTATTAACAGTATTGGGCAATTTAATAAGTCTGCCCTCGAGCAAGCCCACGATTTTTGTTGATTATATGAAATAGAAAAGGAAGTAACATTCAATCATATCATATTACAAAAGATTCAGAATTGTTTTATTATCATTGTGTTTTTAAGATAGATTAGATAGATTTTTTTTTGCTTACAAAGAAAACACTTCTCGCTACCTGTGAGTAGTCTGTGCTGGCGCGTATCTTTTCAAATGTTAAATTTTTCGTGTTAAAAAATATGCCTATAGGTAAAATTATTCTATTTCTCTCAATTTATTGATAAATAATTCAACTTTAGGGTTCAATATCTCGTGTTTATATGTAAAACTACTATCACCGATCATTTTCCTAAACAACACTAGATTGTTGTTGCACAACTTCTGAAACGTTTCCACGAACACAGGCTTGTCTATGATTGTTTGTACTAGTTGTATGATATTTCCTTTGTCTTTGAACAGGTTGATAAATTGCTGAGCACACTTTGTAGTCCACACAGTTTCTTCGAGGAATATGTTGTATCTTTCGTTTTGGTCAAACACACGGCACTGGAAATAAATTTTATATTATTAATAACATTCACAATTCTCATGTACACATCAACCCACTGCTGGGCATAAACATCTTCTGTGCCAGTTTCATCCAGTAAAGTCACCCTGGCCAACGTGGCGTTTTACAAACAAAATTCTTGATAGTCAATTGCACAATAGAACCACATCTTCAGTCCCCGGCATATCATATAATTATTACATAATATAAATAACAAAATGGTTTATTTCATAATTTATCTTTTTAATAATTTAGCTAATGATAGAAAAAATGCTAAGGATAACTAGAAGTTATACGGGGACATATTTAAAATTACATGCAAAAACATGTATCTTTCAGTAAAGTACAGGAAGAAACCTTGCTCGCCGCCACTTAAACCTTTTGCATGTATCATTATTTTACTTCTTTTGGTATTTTTCTAAAATTACATGTTTTTATAGAAAAAAATACAATGTTTCGAAAACTACTGGCTACCTTGAATAAAAATCAATATTTTCGCATAAGTACTTATCGATATTCGTATCTGATGATATATCCTTGTAAGGTGTAAAACAACACGCTCTTAAATTTTTTAAACATCATTTTGTATAATGTTGTTATACAGGTGTTCATTTTGATATACTATAACTTTCAGATTTTATTTATAACTACTACCAATGGTAGGCCAAGTTAGGCTTTTACAAATTCTCACATCCCAGTGTAAAGCTCTCTTAATTGTGACATCTCTCTTACAATATAACTTTAACCTATGACAAGTCAGAAACTGTAATGTAATTGACAATTGTGTAGAACCAGTACCGGTTGTAGCGATATTTTAATATGTGAATTTTGTACAATATCTCTGAAACTGCAATCTGCACATGTTTCTTAGACAAAAAGTTATCGAAACAACCTCATTGTATACAAGGTAAAGGAACAATGTAAATATGTAATATATTCTGTAGTTACTTATTATACATAATATTTAGTTCATGTCTGCAATACATGTAGCGGTCTCCTATAATTGTAAGAACAGCTCCATCATCTTTTTCTTTATTTAACTTGTTCAAGCTGTTTCTTTGTATCTGATTCATTAAATAAATAAATATATACCTATTTGAAGAGCAAATCATCTATTGCTATCTCACTCTGACTATAATGTACTGTGGTCTGAATTCTTTTTCTAAATCTGTTACTAATGTAACCTTAGTAATATTTTTTTCATGTAATTCTACTAAGTACAAACAAGGATTTGTAGGATATGATGACGTCACACCGGAAGTCCATAAAGTTTTTTTCTATAAATTAAACTAAGGCTATAATAATATGATAATCATATAAAAATCTTACCTCGTCATTAATTTCATCAGTCATGCAGACTTCAGACCTGAAATCCAGCAGAGCAAGCAACACTAAAGTAGCCCCGGCCTCCTCCCCCCCACCCCCCGCCACAAGTTCCCGAAGCGCCTCTCCCGCCCGGGAGGGTATGACGCCCGTGACGTCACCGCGTCTGGTGATCACGTCTGACACACGTTGCCGGATTGTTTCATCGTCGTCTTCGAGTGTTATCACCATAGTGGCGAGTAAGGTGGATTTGAATTCGACTGAAATATGAAATATAAAATAAGTAATAACGATCAAGTTGTTCAACTAAAACATATCTTTTAAAATTGGCAACTTTTTTCAAACAACTCCATAAACTTACATTTTTGCTTGTCATCTAAATTATTCAAACTTCGTCTCATTAATATGTCGAAAGTCCTCTCCAAGAACCCAGCGACCACGCCCCTCGTGCTGTCATTATTCTCAGAAGAACTGTACGCAAATATCACCCTTATTACATCGAGAATAGTAGATTCATTTAAACTGTCTTCCTCGAGCTTCTCTGACACATACTTAGATAAACTTTCCAAGTATATATGGGTTAGATTCTCGTGTTCGTTCTGAATGCAATCAAACAGTTTTCTTATAATCTCTTCACTGGATATATCTATCGCATTCTTATTTAGTTTTACAGCTACAATATATTTCTGTGTGTCTCTTTCTAACGACAAAACTTTAAGTGTTTTCTGAACGCATTCCAAATATTTATTTTCTCTCATAACTTGGCATAACTTGTGAACATATTCGTCTTTTTTACTTAACTCTGTCAGGACATCTTCATTTTGTATCATAGACAAATGCTTTAGGAATTTACAATTGCTGACGTCATAGTTTTTGTACAAGATTAATAAATAATTTATGGTACTCAAAACTACGTCATAGGAGCTGTGTTCCAAACCTTTAAAAATAATCTCAATAACGTCTTCGGATCTCGATATTTTATTTGAAATAACAATATTTAAATACAAAGCGTTTGATAAACAAACTTCTCTTCCAAATGTAATCGTTGGCTCGTTATTCACAAAGAGCATTTTCTCTAAATATTGTTTTATGACGTTGAGCATTCCTGGTTCCACGAGGGTCGGAAAACTAGAATGGACAAAAGATTCCTTCTATAAATTTAAATTTTGACTATACAATTGGAATCATAGTTTCACTATCGGGTTGAATACAAATTGTTAGTCAAAACAAATTATGTCAAAGCATTATGACTTGATGCAAGTTATCCTAAAGTAGATTATAAATTATACATTCATATATAGCTGGCCAAAGTCACCAACCAATCCTCTTTATTCAAAAGTGCATTTGTTAGGTATTAAGGTTCGAAATTCCCCGCATTCCCACGAATACTCTCTCAAAAAGTACTCCCTGTTACACAATCTAATATTCCTATGCTTACGTGCAACAACACCATCGTGTCGGGAAGTGCCTATCGGATCTTAGTAGTTAAGAATTTCTCCTACTTCGCTTGTACTGGGGTCCCGGTCAGCGTAGCGCGTAAAATCATCTCGGAATATCACCAAAATATAACCCCAAGAGAGAGGCAACAAAACAGGCGGCACACAACACCTAGCCCGTCACAGTGCCTGAGGACTACCAGCGCATAAGGTACCGTGCATTATCTTATTTCTCAAGTTAAATATTTTCCAGAGTTACAATAAAAAGTGACAGATATATTTTTATATATAAATAAACTGTCCAAACGAACTTACACAAAACATGGAGATTATAATAACAGGTCATAAGTTTTTAAGGTAGATGGTTTTTTTATTTTCTACCTTCAGGCGGTGTCATTGGCCGTGTTTTTATATATAGTAGTTTTTTATATATAGTAATATAATAGAACTAAAAACTAATAAGCTGGTATTCATAAATAGGAATGAATTTTGTTTAAAAAGGTTGAGCTACCATGGGGTTGCCATAGCCTTCATCTAAATTCCTTAAAATAAACTGAAGATAAAATATACCAGGTAAGTTCTCGTGTTTTTATATTTACCAATGGTCGTATCAGCTAACAGCTACTAAGAAAATTTTTCATTCTGAGGGCTCTACGATTAACCAAATCACTATTCAATGAAATCACGTTAGAGAAAATTTACGCAAAATAAATTTGTAGTAGGTCTGCTTAGATGGGTTTAGGTTGGGTGAAAACATAATTGATAACGTTATATAATTTGAGATATGAAAACATATTTTCCGGAGAAACGTGATTTCCATGAAAAGTACTTCGGTGAACTGTGAAGCGATTATCCCTATTGCGAGGCTCGAGATAACCCTAAATTTAATAATTAATCTGACATAATTTAATAGTATTTGACTTTTTTATTGGACTGAAATATTATGAATTTATGGTAATGAATAAATAAGTTTTTTTCAAATTTCTTTAAAAGTGTAAACAATATAATATACTGGTAACGCTTTATAAAACACTGTGTAAGCATATTTTTGCAAATAAATAAATTATTATTATTAAAATAAAAGATTGTCATGCCTATTATTCCATATAGTCAAAGTATGTCTATCTTACTGAAGCCTTTTCTTACGCTAGAGTAGAAAATCTCATGATTAATTATTGTATTAGTATCATTTCATAACGTATAAGCACATATTCGTCCAAGTTCAAACTAATGTAGGTGACTTAATTTTCTTTGGATTTCTTAATTATTTTCTACTATTTGACTGTAATATCGTATTTATGAATGAATGTTTATATTTTTGTTATTATATTTGAAGGCCAAATATATATCAGAGCTTACCTCCAAATAAGCACGTTAATTATCTTAACATACTCATCGACGATCATGAAGCATGGTGTTTCTCCGATACCCTGCTCCAATATCCAATACGTTTCTTTAATTTTATCTACAATTCTTTTGTTAGCGTCTTCCTGAATTATCAGGTCATCAGGTCTGAATGACAGCAGTTTGGAGAGCTGAAGTAATACGCCGTGGCAGTGGTTCCTCTTTACCGTTGGGTTGGCGATTATGGACAACATGGATTCTATGTATGGTATGTATCTGAAATAATTAAAAACAACTTATATGAATAAGTTGTGTTGTTATGTTAAGTTCAAACCCCCAACGGTGAATGATCACCGTTAGGGGTTTCATACACGAAAGTGGAAGAAATTAGAAGATTTATACGCTAGCCCAATGAGATGGGTGAAAGCGGTTGTAGCCACAACCAGGACTAACTGCTTCAGGGTCGATTTTCTTAATACTAGTTGGCTTAAAAGTAAAACGTAAATAGGTTTATAGGCTGGATCAGAGGTTTTATTGGTCAAAGTGGATGCAGCCACAACCACGACTAACGACTTCTTAAATACGAATTAGTTTAAAGATATGTGTTCAATTCCATAAACACTACAGAAGTGAAATTTAAGTATATAGTTTTTTGTATAGTTGACGTAGCCATGTTGTTATTATATTTGGTTTATTTTCACTGATCTATCAAAAAACCTGGCTGTATGGGCTAGATCCCTTTGCCTTTCCTTTTATGGGGAGAATAATGAAAATAATGAAAGTAAGAGGTGACTGACTGTCCGGGCGCGACGAGTGGCAGCAGCGCCCGGGCGGCCAGCCGGCGCAGCGCGCGCGCCGGGCTGCGGCCAGCCGCCGCCACGAGCGCCGCCAGCGCTCCGCCCCCGGCCCCGGTGCCCCCCGCTCCGGCCCCGCCCCCCGCCAGTCGCGCCAGCAGCGCCAGCGCCGGGCAGAGCGCCGCGCTCGGCCGCTGCTCCATGGTGCGCCCCGCCACCACCAGCTTGCTCTGGGGCACGGAGACGGGAAACGTTACCATCAATATTTAAGCTTCGTTATACGGGTCGCACTTTTAGAGCGGTCTGTTGAGTAACTCAGTAAAAGACATACAAACATCTGTTTTTGGAACCATGTCATCGATTTTAGTGACAAGAAAACTTAATACAGAAATTTAAAAAAAAATGTACTCTGTTCGGGAACCGAATGTGATATCATCTAAAATGAAAAAATACATCTTACCAAATGGTATAACTACGTTGGTCCAATGCGGGTTTGTGGGTGACAACGTTTGCGGTAACAATAGGAACCCTCTATCAGACCTGATTTGTTCATTTACCAACTTACCTGTATAATTTTTATTTTATATGATTGTTTAAAAATATATACTAAAAATTGAGACAAATATTGATTAACCCATCCAGGGACCAACCATGGCGGAAGTTGCATTATTTTCGTAATAAGAACCAGAGAGTAGGAAGAAATGCACTCACCATTAAAAAGTCATATAAAGCGGGATATCTAAGGAAGAACATCCGGTAGGTAATCTTGATCCTGTCGGAGGCTCTTGGCCTCCACACGCCGAAGACGCGCACCATTAGAGCGCTGAACAGCAGAGTGGAACTGTTGCGTTCCTGAATTTATACGGGTTTTGAGATCAAATTTTCCACATTTTGGGACCAGTGGTACAGTCAATAACAAAATCACTTCAACTCCTGAGAATATAACATTACATCGGGGAAAAACTCTTCACGCATATAATATGTATAAACTTGTAATAAAATATATTTGGCTGTACTTTGATATCAAAGATCACCTCGCCCTGCTACAGATAAAATTGGCGCTATTTTTGAAAAAGTAGAGCAAGATCGACATATCTATGCCCCTATGAATATTTGCATAGCACGGACAGACCAGCTATTAATATCACCTAAAATAAGGGTATCCCAAAAATAGAGGAATTAGATTACGATCGTAATATTAAGCCCGCGATGTCAGTTCTAACACTAACTGTAAGGTGAGCAATGGGGATGTCGATGTATTGCTAAAGAAAAGGAAATAGCACCATTCTCGCACACAGTAAAGTACTCTTTAACTATATCTGATATATGGCTTAATTGACCTTAACAGTTATACTTTTCTTATAACATTACATGAGTCAGATAGCAATTCATTGGTACCACCTAAGAAACCACTTTTATTTATGTTGTATTTTTACTTACCATCCACGTGTCGCCTTCGAATCCATTCAAAGCTACCATCAGCCCTTGTCCCACATAATTGGACAAACTTTCCTCCAGAACTGAATTCCTGAATAAGGCTCTCAATATATTCAGACTATGGGTTCTACTTTCTATCAAACTCTCTGGTGACATCGAGTCCTGATGTGTGAGACTAATAAACTCTTGCGATTCCTCTGAAGTCTCGTTCGATTCAGTTGCCAAAGCTTGGTGTGAAGCTTCTTGAGACGTATTTCCTCTTTGAGCTAGCTTGAGGAGGGTGGTCATAATTTCGTGAAGACATTTCGGATTGCCCAGTACTTGCAACTCAGTTGTCACTAACGCCTGTGGGAATGAAAACTCAATTTTATTGTAGCCTTTTCAATTGGCATATGAGTCAGAAAAATCAAACCTGTTTGACAGTTGAATAGATAAGCTGTATGAACTGAAACTGGATTTTTTAAAAATTATTTGCTCTAAAATTTTACCAAAGTCAAAGTCGAAATATCTTTATTTAAATAGACTCATTTAATAAGTTCTTTTAAATCGTCATAACAGGGAATATGTATGAGAAAAACAAACAAATGCAATTAAAGGCAATAGTGATAACTTTAAGTGGGTATCAACCGGGCATTTACATATTGTTCCAGTTATAGAATTTAAATATGTACTAAATAAATTGTTAGTTATATTCATTTTAAAATTAAAAATAACACTAGTATGCATATTCCCAATTAACCCTACTACCGCTTCGACGAATTAGTAGCTGCAGAGAAGAAGCGGCGCAAGAAACTCTCAGCCTTTAGTATTTATAATGACATTTACAAATCAATTATGTCATTATGTATTAGTATTACAAACATATACATGTTTTGTTTTACAGTGCATTAAAAAATATATTTTTAAATATTGGAAAATATTATAAATAAATGCAGAGAAGCAAATTATGGTGGCCACAAATTTTTATCTTTAAAATAATCTTCCACCTTGTAATACCCCTTTTTTAACAAACAACTTTTAATGGTTGACTTAAATTTATGCAGAGGCAAGTCAATAAAACTTTGTGGTAGCATATTGTACATTTTTATACAAAAAGAAGTAAGAATAAGTAAATAAGTTTTATAGAAAAGTTCAAAGTTTTTAATATAGGACCAGGTTAAAAAAAAAGCAATGTACTAGGAAATTTAGTTTTAAATAATGGAATATGGAAAAGCCACCACAGATTGGATTTCAAAAAACTGAGTATTTAATCTTAATTAATTTTGCAATATTTGAAGTAATATTTTGTTTTAAATAGTGTAATTACGGCTTCTGAAATATTCAATGTCCCTTTATAAAATTGTAATAATGAATGTCCAAAGTTATTGTGTTTGGGAGCACCAAAATATTTACATCCTTTCCTTTTTTTTCATTTATTTTTCTAGACTCTTAAGGCGCAAGGCAAAGAGAGCAATAAAATGTTGGGTTAAATTTAATTGGGGTAATTGGGATTAATTTGGTTGAAATAGCGAACAAATTAATTGTATCAAACAATTATATAGTCTAACTAGATATAACTCTTGGGCACTAGAAACATGAAATTACCTGTATCATGAATGGTAGGCCAGCGCTACGGCGAGTGGGCGAGGCGCGGGGCTCCGCCACCGAGCGCGCCAGTTGTCGGAGCCACGCGCGCGGCAGCCCGTGGAGCCCGGGGCTCCGACACCGCCATAGTCTACCACATAACATACAACATACGCTAGCTACTAGACCACCCGTGGAGCCCGGGGCTCCTCCGGTAAAAAGTTCTGTTAAGTTGGCATGGTGCTGCCAATTGCTTTAAATGGTTGTAAAGTTAGAAGGTGCTTCTAAATCGGTTTTATTATGACAAAGAATTTCAAACAAGGATGTGTTTCGTAAATGGTACCTATTGTCTATTGACACCAGCGATATAAAGACCTCAAATTTTGATTCTGGAGACAAGAGATGTCGATAATGTTGTGCACGGACCAAAATTAGAGTTCATGTTAGTTTTACATTACAAACTGACCAGAAAAGGGTAAATCAGACATCATTTGGCTTTTCTAAAATGGTACTTCCAAATGGCTGTGGTACCTTCCAAACGATTCAGCAATCAGATCATCGTTATCAGCAGTGAGCCATGTTGCACCAACTACATTCACATTTATGACCCTTTTAAATGTATCTATACATATATTATCGATTAAGGATATTAAAACGATGGCTGCATACAATTTCATGCGGTAGTTTTTGTTTGATTTGTCTACAAACGTACAAACGGACACAAATTCTGGTTTTTTTTTTACTTTAATGAAAACCCCTATTTTCACTGATGTCTAAGTTATCAATTCAATAATACTAACCTGGCCAGCAGTCTAGTAAAGCCAACGTAGGCCTGCTCGAAGGCGCCCCTGTGCTTGGTCTCCGATAGGAGCGTGGTGAAGTGTTCCCCGATGGTGGTGAGCTGGTCGTGGGAGAGTATGCCGTACTCCTGACCCTCACCCTCGATGCTGAACCGAGAGGAGATAGTGCCCAATAGAAGAGATACCTGATTCGTTAAAGAATATCATTAAGCCTAAGGTATAACTTAACCCACGACAGAGGCCTTTTAAAGTCAAGGTAACTGCCCTTACCACTGAGTCAACGACGTTTTGAGAGAACTATCTTAAATAATTCTAGTGTTGTTCAAAATGACAAACTTTTACTCAATGAAATAAACAAAGTTCCAGCAGAATTTTGGTCAATTTTCACGTCATGTTTAAAAATGACAAGTTGATTGTCACTAACCGTGGATATACGGATGATTTTCCTTACGCGATTCTAATTTTTAATTGAGATTGATTTTTTTGATTTGATTTTTTTTGATTTTTTTTGAAATTCAAAACTATGTCTCAATGAATTTCATTTAGAGTCCCGTAAATACAAGGCATGTGACTTAAAGTAGTTTTTTAATATTTGTTATAAAATTCTCACCTCTTTCACAGATCTCCAAGCACAGAGCAACACCATCTGAGCAGTGACCGGGCGTCCATCTTCCAGTCGTACGTCGCTGTTAAAATTATATTAAGAGTTAAAACGATTAGACGGCTGAACCATGACCATACTGCTAGAACTGTTAACTTCAGTATTTTCAGTGTTATGTCTTATGAAATTCTTCACTGGCGTAACGAAGAAATATATACTAATTTTGTTTAGCAAGAAAGAGCTGTAAGAGCTGTATACCACCTTGGCCCTCGGCACTCACACAGAGGAAAGATCAAGGAGGAGAACATACTATGAACTATCGTAATATAAATATAAAAATATAAAATATGTACGAAAAAATATAACCAAATTAATGAATTATGTGGTACTCTTGTTGGAAACAGTCTTCGTCTTCACAGAAGAAACGATTTTTTTTGAGGCCATGTATACACTTTTACAACCAACATATTAAACAAATTATTAATTAATTATTATTTAAACAAATTATTAAATTAATTATCGTGTCCACCGAAGCGGTGGTATAGTTTAATTTTTATGATTCAAAAAAGTTAGTAATTGAGATAAAATGGGAGCATTTAAATAGAGTTTTTTGATTTGAAGTTTGTTATACTAATATTTTCATATGACGAGTGATAAGCGACGTGCGTACTTAGGCCAAAGGTATCTACATCGAAGGCTTAGGCTAGACCGGCGGCACACGAGTGTTGCCTAACGAACCTTTGCCCGTAGCACGGGAGCCGCGGCTTCTGCAGCCTGTATGGGGATCAGTAGAGTGATCTACTGTGTGAGGAATACGCTATAACGAGCGAGCATGAACCGTTTAAATCTCCAACATCACCAAATCCTAATAACCAAAATCTTATCCACTTTGCTGATTCTTAATCGAATACTTAAATTTTTTCTTGTTGTATATTTTTAAGATTTTAATAATTTTCTGACATCATCTGCCATCTGTTTTAGAAGACGTGTTTAGAATCAAAAACAATTTTATATTATTTCTATGATCATAGAATCAATATGTACTGCTGCCAATATAAGATTTTAAACTTTCGCTTTGGAATTTCACACTTCTGACGCCATGATGCGGGCAGTATGACAATACCGCTTGCACACCCAAGGTGTCTAGATGCAAAACCACATATATAAGGTATTCAGATACTCAAAATCATCTAAGCTTTTCTTCATCATCATCATCTAAAGCCTATATCTGTCCACATGAAGAGTTTGGCCCATAACACCACCACGCTGGCCCAATGCGGGTTGGTGGAATAAAGCGGTTGCCGTGGCAACCGGGACCATCAGCCGAACGTGCCTTTCGAAGCACAGATAAACTCAAGATAACAAATTTGATTGATCACCACCATACAACCACCGACACAAAACATAACAAAGAAAGAGGACGTGCAACATATCATTGCCCAAGGAATCTGGAAATTTGTGGAATATGCGGGGCTAGGCAGTGGAATCTAAAGGGCTGCCACAAAAGATAAACACTGGTCGAAGTGACTTTTGGGGCCCAAAAGAAACTGAGTAATAAAATAATAACCATATCAAAAATTGCTGCTACTCTTGTTCAAATGGAATAAAAGATATAATAAACTAAATTTCAGTTTAAGAGAAATTACTTGTCTCGTATACTATCATAAGAGTAATTTTTCAAATACGCGTTACCCTTGATATGCACGTTCATATAATCATTAGCTTCTTACCCCGTGTTGTCGTAGTCATCGACCGCTACTGCACCAGCGTCCATGGGCAGATGACCTTCGGGCGAGGAGTTGTTCACAACGGACACCACACTAGCGTTCACTGATATGCACGTTTCAATCAATTCCTTTATTAAGGTCTTCCATTCTTGGTCAGCTGATATTGCACTGTGATAAAATGTAAATGTTGAATTAGCATGCACAATGGAATAACAATTAAACGAGGCATCATCAAACTTTTTTGTCAAAGCGAATTCATGAAATGTCTTCGCCGTTTAAGTAATCGTGGTGTTTTTGAAAAAGGCTCGATTATAGAAACATTGGTAAAATAATTGTTTCGATAGCATGGAAACGCCTCAAAATAATACAATTTAAATAACTCATTTTTGACTCCCCCAAAAACGCTCATTGAAAATGGATAATGCAATATGAGGTCACTCCGTGGTATTTGCGGAGTACCTCTGTGCGACAGCTTTATTAAATATTATGTTAATGTAAATTTCATATTGGAAATTATATAATGATATTTGTATTATAATAAATTTATTTATTTTAAATTAGCCTTGCCCACTGAACTTTAAATTTGTATAAAACAAATTACACATATCTAGGCTAGACTGTCCAAGTAATTGTTCTTTCATAGTCTTTTTTATTGGTATTTTGTTGTGACATTAATTACTTCAATCTGTCAACCCTGTAATCATCTCTATTTCCTTTTTGATTCCATTTTCTGCTATAAAAAAAAGGTAAAATAAGGCTTTCAGTTACAAATAAAGCCACATGTTTCTTACAAATATCGAAAATTGTTCAATGAATGAAAGTAAGAGGCAAACTTTAAAAATGTTTATAATTATATTGTGTACGTGTAAATTACCTGTGAGGGACGTGTGTCACCACGCGGCCCATACAATGCAGCAGGCCGTAGCTGGGCGCGGCCACGACGCGCACCGACACAGTCAATAGTTACCTGTGAGGGACGTGTGTCACCACGCGGCCCATACAATGCAGCAGGCCGTAGCTGGGCGCGGCCACGACGCGCACCGACACAGTCAATAGTTACCTGTGAGGGACGTGTGTCACCACGCGGCCCATACAATGCAGCAGGCCGTAGCTGGGCGCGGCCACGACGCGCACCGACACAGTCAATAGTTACCTGTGAGGGACGTGTGTCACCACGCGGCCCATACAATGCAGCAGGCCGTAGCTGGGCGCGGCCACGACGCGCACCGACACAGTCAATAGTTACCTGTGAGGGACGTGTGTCACCACGCGGCCCATACAATGCAGCAGGCCGTAGCTGGGCGCGGCCACGACGCGCACCGACACAGTCAATAGTTACCTGTGAGGGACGTGTGTCACCACGCGGCCCATACAATGCAGCAGGCCGTAGCTGGGCGCGGCCACGACGCGCACCGACACAGTCAATAGTTACCTGTGAGGGACGTGTGTCACCACGCGGCCCATACAATGCAGCAGGCCGTAGCTGGGCGCGGCCACGACGCGCACCGACACAGTCAATAGTTACCTGTGAGGGACGTGTGTCACCACGCGGCCCATACAATGCAGCAGGCCGTAGCTGGGCGCGGCCACGACGCGCACCGACACAGTCAATAGTTACCTGTGAGGGACGTGTGTCACCACGCGGCCCATACAATGCAGCAGGCCGTAGCTGGGCGCGGCCACGACGCGCACCGACACAGTCAATAGTTACCTGTGAGGGACGTGTGTCACCACGCGGCCCATACAATGCAGCAGGCCGTAGCTGGGCGCGGCCACGACGCGCACCGACACAGTCAATAGTTACCTGTGAGGGACGTGTGTCACCACGCGGCCCATACAATGCAGCAGGCCGTAGCTGGGCGCGGCCACGACGCGCACCGACACAGTCAATAGTTACCTGTGAGGGACGTGTGTCACCACGCGGCCCATACAATGCAGCAGGCCGTAGCTGGGCGCGGCCACGACGCGCACCGACACAGTCAATAGTTACCTGTGAGGGACGTGTGTCACCACGCGGCCCATACAATGCAGCAGGCCGTAGCTGGGCGCGGCCACGACGCGCACCGACACAGTCAATAGTTACCTGTGAGGGACGTGTGTCACCACGCGGCCCATACAATGCAGCAGGCCGTAGCTGGGCGCGGCCACGACGCTCCGCCGGCGCACGCGCACCGACACAGTCAATAGTTACCTGTGAGGGACGTGTGTCACCACGCGGCCCATACAATGCAGCAGGCCGTAGCTGGGCGCGGCCACGACGCGCACCGACACAGTCAATAGTTACCTGTGAGGGACGTGTGTCACCACGCGGCCCATACAATGCAGCAGGCCGTAGCTGGGCGCGGCCACGACGCTCCGCCGGCGCACGCGCACCGACACAGTCAATAGTTACCTGTGAGGGACGTGTGTCACCACGCGGCCCATACAATGCAGCAGGCCGTAGCTGGGCGCGGCCACGACGCTCCGCCGGCGCACGCGCACCGACACAGTCAATAGTTACCTGTGAGGGACGTGTGTCACCACGCGGCCCATACAATGCAGCAGGCCGTAGCTGGGCGCGGCCACGACGCGCACCGACACAGTCAATAGTTACCTGTGAGGGACGTGTGTCACCACGCGGCCCATACAATGCAGCAGGCCGTAGCTGGGCGCGGCCACGACGCGCACCGACACAGTCAATAGTTACCTGTGAGGGACGTGTGTCACCACGCGGCCCATACAATGCAGCAGGCCGTAGCTGGGCGCGGCCACGACGCGCACCGACACAGTCAATAGTTACCTGTGAGGGACGTGTGTCACCACGCGGCCCATACAATGCAGCAGGCCGTAGCTGGGCGCGGCCACGACGCGCACCGACACAGTCAATAGTTACCTGTGAGGGACGTGTGTCACCACGCGGCCCATACAATGCAGCAGGCCGTAGCTGGGCGCGGCCACGACGCGCACCGACACAGTCAATAGTTACCTGTGAGGGACGTGTGTCACCACGCGGCCCATACAATGCAGCAGGCCGTAGCTGGGCGCGGCCACGACGCGCACCGACACAGTCAATAGTTACCTGTGAGGGACGTGTGTCACCACGCGGCCCATACAATGCAGCAGGCCGTAGCTGGGCGCGGCCACGACGCGCACCGACACAGTCAATAGTTACCTGTGAGGGACGTGTGTCACCACGCGGCCCATACAATGCAGCAGGCCGTAGCTGGGCGCGGCCACGACGCGCACCGACACAGTCAATAGTTACCTGTGAGGGACGTGTGTCACCACGCGGCCCATACAATGCAGCAGGCCGTAGCTGGGCGCGGCCACGACGCGCACCGACACAGTCAATAGTTACCTGTGAGGGACGTGTGTCACCACGCGGCCCATACAATGCAGCAGGCCGTAGCTGGGCGCGGCCACGACGCTCCGCCGGCGCACGCGCACCGACACAGTCAATAGTTACCTGTGAGGGACGTGTGTCACCACGCGGCCCATACAATGCAGCAGGCCGTAGCTGGGCGCGGCCACGACGCGCACCGACACAGTCAATAGTTACCTGTGAGGGACGTGTGTCACCACGCGGCCCATACAATGCAGCAGGCCGTAGCTGGGCGCGGCCACGACGCGCACCGACACAGTCAATAGTTACCTGTGAGGGACGTGTGTCACCACGCGGCCCATACAATGCAGCAGGCCGTAGCTGGGCGCGGCCACGACGCGCACCGACACAGTCAATAGTTACCTGTGAGGGACGTGTGTCACCACGCGGCCCATACAATGCAGCAGGCCGTAGCTGGGCGCGGCCACGACGCGCACCGACACAGTCAATAGTTACCTGTGAGGGACGTGTGTCACCACGCGGCCCATACAATGCAGCAGGCCGTAGCTGGGCGCGGCCACGACGCGCACCGACACAGTCAATAGTTACCTGTGAGGGACGTGTGTCACCACGCGGCCCATACAATGCAGCAGGCCGTAGCTGGGCGCGGCCACGACGCGCACCGACACAGTCAATAGTTACCTGTGAGGGACGTGTGTCACCACGCGGCCCATACAATGCAGCAGGCCGTAGCTGGGCGCGGCCACGACGCGCACCGACACAGTCAATAGTTACCTGTGAGGGACGTGTGTCACCACGCGGCCCATACAATGCAGCAGGCCGTAGCTGGGCGCGGCCACGACGCTCCGCCGGCGCACGCGCACCGACACAGTCAATAGTTACCTGTGAGGGACGTGTGTCACCACGCGGCCCATACAATGCAGCAGGCCGTAGCTGGGCGCGGCCACGACGCGCACCGACACAGTCAATAGTTACCTGTGAGGGACGTGTGTCACCACGCGGCCCATACAATGCAGCAGGCCGTAGCTGGGCGCGGCCACGACGCGCACCGACACAGTCAATAGTTACCTGTGAGGGACGTGTGTCACCACGCGGCCCATACAATGCAGCAGGCCGTAGCTGGGCGCGGCCACGACGCTCCGCCGGCGCACGCGCACCGACACAGTCAATAGTTACCTGTGAGGGACGTGTGTCACCACGCGGCCCATACAATGCAGCAGGCCGTAGCTGGGCGCGGCCACGACGCTCCGCCGGCGCACGCGCACCGACACAGTCAATAGTTACCTGTGAGGGACGTGTGTCACCACGCGGCCCATACAATGCAGCAGGCCGTAGCTGGGCGCGGCCACGACGCTCCGCCGGCGCACGCGCACCGACACAGTCAATAGTTACCTGTGAGGGACGTGTGTCACCACGCGGCCCATACAATGCAGCAGGCCGTAGCTGGGCGCGGCCACGACGCGCACCGACACAGTCAATAGTTACCTGTGAGGGACGTGTGTCACCACGCGGCCCATACAATGCAGCAGGCCGTAGCTGGGCGCGGCCACGACGCGCACCGACACAGTCAATAGTTACCTGTGAGGGACGTGTGTCACCACGCGGCCCATACAATGCAGCAGGCCGTAGCTGGGCGCGGCCACGACGCGCACCGACACAGTCAATAGTTACCTGTGAGGGACGTGTGTCACCACGCGGCCCATACAATGCAGCAGGCCGTAGCTGGGCGCGGCCACGACGCGCACCGACACAGTCAATAGTTACCTGTGAGGGACGTGTGTCACCACGCGGCCCATACAATGCAGCAGGCCGTAGCTGGGCGCGGCCACGACGCGCACCGACACAGTCAATAGTTACCTGTGAGGGACGTGTGTCACCACGCGGCCCATACAATGCAGCAGGCCGTAGCTGGGCGCGGCCACGACGCGCACCGACACAGTCAATAGTTACCTGTGAGGGACGTGTGTCACCACGCGGCCCATACAATGCAGCAGGCCGTAGCTGGGCGCGGCCACGACGCGCACCGACACAGTCAATAGTTACCTGTGAGGGACGTGTGTCACCACGCGGCCCATACAATGCAGCAGGCCGTAGCTGGGCGCGGCCACGACGCGCACCGACACAGTCAATAGTTACCTGTGAGGGACGTGTGTCACCACGCGGCCCATACAATGCAGCAGGCCGTAGCTGGGCGCGGCCACGACGCGCACCGACACAGTCAATAGTTACCTGTGAGGGACGTGTGTCACCACGCGGCCCATACAATGCAGCAGGCCGTAGCTGGGCGCGGCCACGACGCGCACCGACACAGTCAATAGTTACCTGTGAGGGACGTGTGTCACCACGCGGCCCATACAATGCAGCAGGCCGTAGCTGGGCGCGGCCACGACGCGCACCGACACAGTCAATAGTTACCTGTGAGGGACGTGTGTCACCACGCGGCCCATACAATGCAGCAGGCCGTAGCTGGGCGCGGCCACGACGCTCCGCCGGCGCACGCGCACCGACACAGTCAATAGTTACCTGTGAGGGACGTGTGTCACCACGCGGCCCATACAATGCAGCAGGCCGTAGCTGGGCGCGGCCACGACGCTCCGCCGGCGCACGCGCACCGACACAGTCAATAGTTACCTGTGAGGGACGTGTGTCACCACGCGGCCCATACAATGCAGCAGGCCGTAGCTGGGCGCGGCCACGACGCGCACCGACACAGTCAATAGTTACCTGTGAGGGACGTGTGTCACCACGCGGCCCATACAATGCAGCAGGCCGTAGCTGGGCGCGGCCACGACGCGCACCGACACAGTCAATAGTTACCTGTGAGGGACGTGTGTCACCACGCGGCCCATACAATGCAGCAGGCCGTAGCTGGGCGCGGCCACGACGCTCCGCCGGCGCACGCGCACCGACACAGTCAATAGTTACCTGTGAGGGACGTGTGTCACCACGCGGCCCATACAATGCAGCAGGCCGTAGCTGGGCGCGGCCACGACGCGCACCGACACAGTCAATAGTTACCTGTGAGGGACGTGTGTCACCACGCGGCCCATACAATGCAGCAGGCCGTAGCTGGGCGCGGCCACGACGCGCACCGACACAGTCAATAGTTACCTGTGAGGGACGTGTGTCACCACGCGGCCCATACAATGCAGCAGGCCGTAGCTGGGCGCGGCCACGACGCGCACCGACACAGTCAATAGTTACCTGTGAGGGACGTGTGTCACCACGCGGCCCATACAATGCAGCAGGCCGTAGCTGGGCGCGGCCACGACGCTCCGCCGGCGCACGCGCACCGACACAGTCAATAGTTACCTGTGAGGGACGTGTGTCACCACGCGGCCCATACAATGCAGCAGGCCGTAGCTGGGCGCGGCCACGACGCTCCGCCGGCGCACGCGCACCGACACAGTCAATAGTTACCTGTGAGGGACGTGTGTCACCACGCGGCCCATACAATGCAGCAGGCCGTAGCTGGGCGCGGCCACGACGCGCACCGACACAGTCAATAGTTACCTGTGAGGGACGTGTGTCACCACGCGGCCCATACAATGCAGCAGGCCGTAGCTGGGCGCGGCCACGACGCTCCGCCGGCGCACGCGCACCGACACAGTCAATAGTTACCTGTGAGGGACGTGTGTCACCACGCGGCCCATACAATGCAGCAGGCCGTAGCTGGGCGCGGCCACGACGCGCACCGACACAGTCAATAGTTACCTGTGAGGGACGTGTGTCACCACGCGGCCCATACAATGCAGCAGGCCGTAGCTGGGCGCGGCCACGACGCGCACCGACACAGTCAATAGTTACCTGTGAGGGACGTGTGTCACCACGCGGCCCATACAATGCAGCAGGCCGTAGCTGGGCGCGGCCACGACGCGCACCGACACAGTCAATAGTTACCTGTGAGGGACGTGTGTCACCACGCGGCCCATACAATGCAGCAGGCCGTAGCTGGGCGCGGCCACGACGCTCCGCCGGCGCACGCGCACCGACACAGTCAATAGTTACCTGTGAGGGACGTGTGTCACCACGCGGCCCATACAATGCAGCAGGCCGTAGCTGGGCGCGGCCACGACGCGCACCGACACAGTCAATAGTTACCTGTGAGGGACGTGTGTCACCACGCGGCCCATACAATGCAGCAGGCCGTAGCTGGGCGCGGCCACGACGCGCACCGACACAGTCAATAGTTACCTGTGAGGGACGTGTGTCACCACGCGGCCCATACAATGCAGCAGGCCGTAGCTGGGCGCGGCCACGACGCGCACCGACACAGTCAATAGTTACCTGTGAGGGACGTGTGTCACCACGCGGCCCATACAATGCAGCAGGCCGTAGCTGGGCGCGGCCACGACGCGCACCGACACAGTCAATAGTTACCTGTGAGGGACGTGTGTCACCACGCGGCCCATACAATGCAGCAGGCCGTAGCTGGGCGCGGCCACGACGCGCACCGACACAGTCAATAGTTACCTGTGAGGGACGTGTGTCACCACGCGGCCCATACAATGCAGCAGGCCGTAGCTGGGCGCGGCCACGACGCTCCGCCGGCTCACGGCCAGCCGCCGGCGCACGCGCATCGTAATGGCGCGCAACACGCTGTACGACACAGCCTCCGCTATCGCACTGGGGAAACATACTTTACATTTTATTTATTTTAATAAACAACGACATCAAATATGTAAACATTAAACTACCATGACACGAGAACATATACAACATCTGCCCCGGACCCTAGCTTAGGCACATGTAGATGAGGTTATAACCCTCATCTACATGTGCCTAAGTTAAAAACAGAAATTATAAAAATGACAGACAACAGAACAGAACAGAAAATAAATACTGTTGATAGTAAAAATTTCTCCCAAGAAATACCATAAAATATTATTTACACCTAATCACAGAACTATACTCACCTTTTTGAATCTCGCAATATATATTCTGGTAGCTTTTTCATTAAGAACATGAGTTTGAAAGAGGCAGAGACACAGTCAGTTGGTTTCATGGACGACGCTTGTTGCAAAATATCCTCTATATCTATGCTGACATGGTACTTCTTGATCTGGAAAAAGAAAGTTTGCTTGTTAAATGTGATGCAATACGATATTTATTTAACAAGAAAGTATAATTTACTCCTAGATATATTATCAACAAGATATGTTTAGCAATGAAAGTATTTTTTTATGTTGTTCTAGAATCAGGGTTTATCAAATTATTCATTATTAGGTGCATTACGAACTGTAACTCAAACGTTTTCTTATAAACTTAGATTTGTGTTATTTCAAATACCTAGAATTTTAATAATTAGGGATTTTAATTTAATAATATTTAGTTATCAAAATTTAATTTCATTTATTATTTTAATGTTTCCTTTAGAAATTTGTTGATTTTCTTCGATATTAGCAGAGACCTTTTGATTTTGCTGAAGGAGAACGTGAACTAGTTTCAGGTATTTATTTTCACATCACACAGATTCCAAAGTAAAGTCATTCAAAAAATGGCACGATAGGCATCCTTATAGCTAAGAACGGTCTCTTCCAGACAACAATAGAATGGAGGTTTATCCGAAAAATACGTCATATTTATTATAATCTAGCTACAATGGAACAATTTCATTAAACTGGTGGATATATTTTGATATTGGGCAGTCGAATAAAAATAAAACATGGTCCCTTAAAAGAGGCGTAAAACACTTTATGGGTCGCAAGGTGGTGGTTAGGGCAGTATGTCGCATGTCGCCCTCGCTATACGAGCGAATGGACTCCTACTGCTTACTATCGGCCTGTGCTTTTTATATTAAAAAAGTGCAAGCTGCCGAAATTTTGTCTTGTTTATTCTGCTTTTTAATTATAACTTCCTATAAAATAAATTAACATATTAACTGTACATTGTTATCCAACGTAATTAAAATCCTTATCAATTAACCATAATTAATATAGAGCCATATATTAATTTAGCTGATAAACGTAACAGCTTTCTGAAATAATGTACACCATTTCCAGTTATAGTTTATTAGTTAATAAACATCAATCGTCACCATGGAATTGTTAGCTATCCTGACTATTATAATATCGGTAACGTCAGTCGTAGGTCTGTTTGTGACGTGGCATCAGATGCCACTGTGGCGGACCTTGGAGAACTTTCTGTGCGTGTACCACATCACCGCCGAAGCTGCTTCGTTCTGTTTCTCCAGTATAGTTCTCACTTCTCTGGGACATGCAGGGTTTTATACATTACTTATTCATTTATACTTGCTTCACACGATTAGTTTTACTGCACTATGTTTGATGCTGACCATCTATGTGAAGATTGTTTTCAATATTAGAGAAGTCTCCGACGAAAAAAAGAAGGCCACAGCATTTGTGATGTTTCTATCAGCATTCGCAGTGGGAGTGCTGCCGTGTATATGGATTGCATTACGCTATGAGTGGTCCTACTGTGAGTTCAGTAGCATGATAATTTTTTCTTTAGTAACCACAGCAAATATCTCGATATTATGGAAGCTGATAGCGTATTTGCGTAAGAACCACTTATCATTAAGGAAAAATTATATCATTTTGCCAACTGCCATATTGATTTGTGATTTAATACTAGTTATTATTTTCATTGTTACAATGCATATATATGTGGCGGAGTGGGTTCAATTCTTGTACAAAACACATATATTCTTTGAAGCGCTCTATATGATTTGTAGTAAATGGTCTTTGAATCTTTGGAAGAGATATTATAGACAGAGCGAGAATGATGCGCATGATCATAGGGAATTTATTTTACATTGAAACTATAGATAGCGGGTCTATTTAATGTCGCTTACTCTCGTGATTGCCAAATCTTTATTAAGGATGACAGTCTTCTATTTACTTGTCTATTTTTGTAAAAAATTACAAGCTAAATATTTGATTATATTGTAAAATTAATAATTTTATACACTAAAAGGCCTACCTTGATGAGTGTTTGGGGACATTTGTCCAATATATGAAGAGCGAGTGCCTTGTTACTCTCATAGCTATCTTCTAAATGCAGTAATAACTTATCTATGTAGTCCTCCTTCCATTCCCTGTAATAATGGAAAAAATATTCAGCTAGATTTGTATAACAATTATATTTAATTAATCATATGGTTTTTTGTCTAAAATCCATTGTTTCACAATCGAATTAAAAATATATATGATTTGAGTGTATGCGGTAGTGAATTTTATAAAAATTGAAAGTTTCCCTTTCCCTCCAATAGCATAATAAAAGGATATATGACGAATGGCGTCATTTCACCTTCAATAAACCTTTAAAATATGTTGCTCATTTTATAAATACATAATGTGTAAAAATTTTACAGTAATTTTGCCTTTGCCGACCTATTACAAAACAATAAATATTGTGACAGCCCCGACAGCTTTCATGTTGACATCGGAGCGATGCTCGCCGCGAGGAGAGAAGTATAGTTAATGATGCAGACGTTGAGCGCGCACAAAGAAAATTACATTCTAAATGTATATGATGAGATTATCTTATTCTATAACCTACGTTGTGTACCCATCCAAAGACATATCATCAGACCACGCCAACACTTGTAAAGCAACGAATCTCCTGCTGTAATTAGCTCCGGGGAGCAAACTATCGAAGCACTGACTTCTTAGTCGTTCAACGAAAGTCAAGTAATAATCGCCTTCATTGATGTTGCTGTCGAGGTCCTTTTGCCGCTTGAGCACTTGGTAACTTTCCTCGAAGCGTTTAGTAAACTGAAATATAAAGTTAGAGTTAAATATTTGGATAAAATATCAATAGTTTGTAGTAAAGTCAATAATAGTAACCTTTTTCATGATGGAGAGCGTGAGTTGTCTGAAGTTAGGCGACTGTGCGTTGATGTTATACCGTAAGAACCATAGCACGAAGTCTAAGTCTGAGGGGGAGAACTCCTCCGTGGACTTGGGAGACTCGCACACCAGCGACAGGGAGAGGATCCGAGTCTGAAGCCAAGAGCAATTTCGACAGTTTTTATATTCTGCCTTTAACAACGACTGTAGTCTAGGGTTCAATTATTATTCCCAGTAGGGGCAGACATTTTCTGGTCGGTTTTCTTGGTGGTAGGGCTATTTCTAAGCCCTTCTTGCGATAGACTGCCACTAATTCTGCCACCACAACAATAATGTTAACTGCAACAATGCAGTTAACATTATTGTTGTGGCAGAATTAGCAAAGTTCCAGCATTTGGGGGCAAAATAGCTAGTTCCTCTGTGATTGAGGAATCCGGGCGTAGCTCACGTACACGCGTACTTTATCTTCAATTACCATCTGGTGAGATGAAGGCCAAGCTACCCCGTTAAAAAATACAAAGAAACTAACCAAAATTTTCAAATGTTAATTTATCCATAAGACACAATTTACTGCATTATATACAATAGCCAGTTTTAGTCATCAATCCAATAATCAAACAGCGGCAACTTCTCTAACACGCGTCTAAGGTATATTACAAGAATCACCAATTGCTAAATACATTACCATTACTAAGATGTAGAATTCAGATTTGTTTTAATAACAATAGCCTTTAATTTGAACAGTGTCCGAAGCATTCTTTATTCAAAAAAGATTCTTTTGTCTTGTCTTTTTTGACATAACCTCTAAGGATTTGATCCTTTCAATTTAAAGGATAATAATTAAGATTTCTTTTTTACAGTTCCTATGTATGCCTAACAAATTTACATTTAGGAAATCTAATGCTGTAGTTTAGTTTCTTATCAAAAACGGGACAGTGTTTTAATTATTTTTCATAGTCCATCCATGCACTTTTTGGTAAATCACACGTACATCTCACACCTTACCTCTTCAACTGCATCAACAGCGGCCATCTTAAGTACTTCATAACTTATAACTCCCTTCCACTCGCCTTCCTTACACTCCGTAGACAGTTTATTAATGAAACCCGCTTTGCGTGCGACGCTTAACAACAATAATATGCATTTTATGTTGCAAAGCGTCGAGGTTTGGTCACATGTCTTTTTTATATGAGGTAAGCTGTAAAGAATAAACTATATTGGAGTCTTAAATGTAAACACCAATTTTATATGAAACATTAGTGTTTGAATAACTGACATATAAGTAATCAGATTTTGATCTAAAACCACGGCATTGGCCATTAAGTTCTCCAGAATGTTAAGAACTGAGGAGTCTAGTGAATTGTTCTCGACGTGGCGCAGTATCGGCACTATCCAATATTCGTATAATGTTTGGGAGTCAGTCTGTCTGGCGTGTTTTTGTAGCAATGTTTCTAGGGTAGTTGTAGCCTGAAAAATAATAAAAATTATTTTAGTTTAAAATATTATATTCCTATTTTATGGAAATCAGCACAATAAAATTAACATTGTCTACGCCAATTTCAACCTTATTGTTAGCCAATAAGAAGCGCTTCTCGCCTCCGTCACGTGACTTTGTAGCCAATAAGATTTATTTATTTATTCTAGTGTTATGAACATGCACATTTCTGTCTCCTAACTATAATAAGTTAAAACTTTGAGTTTTACTTTGTTCCCATCGTGAACAACATAGAAAGCAAAACGAAAAAAGTGGGGTACTAGAATAGATCGTTGAGGAACCTTTACTGTAAATCTAGTATTTTGAGCCAACGTAATCACAAGGTTCGAGAAATTCATGCAGTTATGTTACGTTATATTGATCCTTTTTGGTATAAATCCAAATTCCTGTTATAGAATAGTAAAATATAATGTAACTAACACTAGCTTGTACAGCCTGCATTTGTAATGCTCGCACAACGTCATAGACGATGTCGGGCTGTAGCTGTAGGACACGCGTGGCTCCCAGCTCTGTGCCCAAGGTGCTTAGGCTGATGTAGAAACTTCTGCGAGATCGGTCAAGTGAGCTTAGAGCTCGGAACATTAAGTTGAAAACTTCAAAGTTTCCTATAATTGAAAAGATTATTAATTACATATATCATTTTCTTTCTTTTCATTATTATTGTTAAATAAGTTATCAATTATCATAATTAATATCCTACCTTCTTTCTCTACCCTCGTGCAATACCTAACGACATTACTTAGAGCCTGCGCAGCCAAATGTCTTACATTATCCATGTAATGTTCTAAGTGTCCCCAAATAAAGACCAGTATGTGTTCAACTAATTGCTGACCTAAATGATCATCAGATACTTTGTTAAGCATTTTACTGATCTGGAGTATTGTTCTTGTTACGCCTAAGGTACAAGTAGATTCAGAAGAGCTCCTAAAATAAAGAAATCAATTTATTAATTGTTTTATAATCTATTATAGTTGTATCTTTAGGAATACACTGGGGCAATTTAAACTGCAGTAATTTGGTATCTTCTAACGTATTTAATATAAGTTGAGTCCAACTATGTATGAACGCGTCAATGGTTTGCGAGTAAGTGAGTGCACTTAAGGTAATCACAGAAACGTATTCATTCGTGCGACATTGCTGTAATAGTTATAATAGGCGCGCGGAAACACAAGTAAATACAGCTCGTGTAATGGTTGGCAACTGATTATGTCTGATTGATTGTTGCTAAAGATGGTAAAAAGGCAAAACTAAACCTCTGTTACAATATAAAACATTATGCATAGCACAACTGTACATAAGCTAAAGGGGATTCAGTATATATAACAAATTATACAATACCTTTCTCCAATAGCGATAATTTTTTGAGTAAGGCAAATTAGTGTTGATATGTCAGCTATTCTGTGTAATTGCAACTTCTCCACCGATACTACAGTAGCTATAGCTGAGTATAATGCTAGCTGAGCAGCCTCATTACACAGGAGAACATCTAAATAAGAGTCACTTCGACTTTTGTCCAGAATCTAGGAGAAAAAATAAACACATCCTTGAAATAGATTTTACTTCTTCGATAAGATTAAAGGCACCTTCAAAGATATTTTAAAATGCTCAATACACTGTTTTATATTTTTAATAAGTAGTTACCAAAATATTATTATTTTAAGCTTAATATGGTTTTCTATTTTTTATCAGAAACAAACCTTAATCCATGATTCAGTCCCATTTTCGAAAATTTCCATAGTCAGATAAAGAATACCGCTTAACATTTTTGTATCCATAGGTGCATCCTCATCAAAAATTATGTCTTTTATTAAAAACCTTAATGGCTTAAACATAATGATCAAAGTACTAGTATTCTCATCATTAACTTTTTGTACTATGTATAAAAGTAACCTTAGGGACTGGTGGGATAAGTTGAATATTTCATTCTTCTCTGTTGGTGATAATGATTTAGAATTGCTGAAAGATCTATAGGTATTAAAATTTATAGGACTCACTGTAGCTATATTATGCTGTCAAATAAATACTTATACACATCTAATATATGTAAAACGTTGTTGAACGATAACTGCCCAAATAAGCAATTTGACAATTTAACAGTCAAAAATTATTTTTCAACAGTTGTACCTTTAGTAAATTTCAAGGTGCCCTTTCAATCCACAATAACATTTATCCAGAGAATATTTGAAGAAAGAACTGATTAAAAATTATTATTTTTATAATTTTATTTAATAATAAAAAAAATATTTAATTGGACATATTTAGAAGAAAGTTACCTCAAACTTGAAATACACCACTCAAGGCAGGCTTTCAAATATTCAGCCAGTTCAATGTCAACCAGCCTTATTGCTACAGTTCCAGCAGTAAAATTTTCAATGCATGGCATAATTTTTGACACAACTTTATTAAATGACTGATAGTCTGAGCTTCTGTCTGTTATATATGCCTTTATGTGTTTAGATAATGTCTCAGAAAATGGTTGTTGTATTGATTCGGTTCTTGAAATGTGTCTAAAATCAAAGTTAAAGTCAAAATATTTTATTCAATATTGGTACATATATGTACACTTCTTATCAACCAGGTGTTCATGACCTGCGAAGAATTAGCAAGAAAGTCAGCAAGATCCTCCCCCCCCCCCCCCCCCTTACATGATTTGAAAATGGTTAAACCCACTATCAAACTGTTAAAAATGATGATCAAGAAGGGAATGATCATGGCTGTTATCTACGGAAAACCACATAGTGAAATATAATAAAAAGTAATGGCGCGCGAACTTAAACCTTATTCTTAACAGAGTAAGGTGTATTTCCAACACATCGACCCCCTGTGTAGCTGGGATGGCTTATTTCACTAAACCACAATAATGGAATTGTATATATATTGTACATATATATACTCTTTATAATACCTGCTACCTCATAAGCTGTAAGCAGTTGATTTTTTATGAATACACCTTGTACTGTCTATTTGTTAAGTTATCGCAAGAAAAATTTATAGTGAACAGAGCTCCAAAAATATCATGAATAAATTATTTTGCTAAGGTTTGTTACTTTGTATTATTTGCAATACCTAATTTTCAAAAGTTAGCAATCTATTCAAAAAAACCGGTATAGAACACATCCATCAATTAAGAAATTCCACTTTATAAAACCTATTGGTTTAAACAATAAAATAAAAAATTAGTTACCAAAACAAGAAATAACAGTATTTTTTAAGTTACCTGGTCAAGAAACATTTGATTGGGTGTTTTACTTCTGCTTGAAGATAAACAACAGCTAAAAATTGTAAAGATTCTGATTTGGAATGGGCATCTTTCGAGTGAAATAACTTTTTTAATATTTCTAACTGTTCATCTACAGTGGATACCTTCTTAAATGCTTGGTATAGTGTATTTTCGCTTCCTGTAAAAGTAAATATCGCTATATTAAATCTAAAATACTACTTATTCTATATTATACAATCTAAAACAACATTTCAAAGTCCTGAAATAATTCATAAAAGTTACAACATACTGTTTACTAGCCTTTATACTAAGCTTCCTAAGCATTTCAAATATATTCTATTTTAAGATAATGAAAAAATATAAATTTTTATTATTTTCTACTATTATATAATGAAATAAGGACTTTTATGTTATAAATGAAGTTTTGTTTACAATATTTTACTAACCTATAATCACACAGGTTGGCAGGGTAATTGGCTCATAATTCATCACATTTTTCTTTTTATTATTATCACTGGAATTTATTCTTAATGTTAGAGCATTCATTATCGAAATTCTAGATAAATTATGTGTATTCACATAAAAAAATTATAATATTAGATGTTGAAATTGAAATATGGAAAAGCACACAAACAACATACGACCATACGACTTCCTTCACAAGACTATTTGACAGATTGACATTTGAAACAGTGTATATGACAAATCAAATCCACATGATAAATTCCAAACAGAAGTAGAAGTCATGCTTATAAAAAAATTGAAAGCAAAAGGTAGTGTTTATATGCTCAGTAGCAAAAGGTTTCGTGTAATCGGTGTTATTAAATAATCGTTTATTTCATATCCGTAATTGAGTGCAATGCATGAGGGTATTGTAATTTGGATACTGCTCCGGATAACAGTCAATAATATCTGGCAAAGCCTGACTTGACGATTATTTTTAATTTAGAGGTGCCTTTAAATAAAAATTACGACAAAATTTCTATAAAATGTTTATTGTCTCGTTTTTATTTACATTTTTTGAAACTTATAAATAAATAATTGTATAAATTACCTATATTATTATTATCACACTACAATAACGACGCTTCAGTCTTTTCTTTTTCAACATTCTTCTGTGCTACAACTTCATTCTTGGGTTCTTCAGGAATGGTGTCTTCAATTTCCACCACCTTCAATGCATTTACAGGTTCTATCCCACCGCTGCTGCTGTCGTTATTATCCCCTGAGATAGAGAGAAAATTATGATACGCCTTGTATAAAATAACAGCAATAAATAGTGGAAGTTAAAGTTTGCTCAGAAACCTTTAAACTATACGAGTTATTGCATCTTGGGGTTTCCCTCAAATGTCTAGATAAAATTGTAATATGAAACATATACAATTTAGTTTGTTTCGGAGGTCTATCTACGAGATAAACGAAATAACAGTTTCCTAAAAACTTCCCGATTACATTTATGTAATTTCACGAACTCGCTTAATTTTGGTACGAAACATTGTAATCTAATGATGTGAAAATTATAATACATTTATCAATTACGGTTCAAATCAATACATTTATAAGTTATGATGGAATGATTAAACTTTTAAATAAATAAACTTGATTAGTACAGTTTTTTTAGTACACTGATCAGGCGAGTCTGAATATAAATAATTACGAAATATTTAAGAAATAATCTCGCGCTAAGTAAGACAGGAGTTGACAAAGCGTTTGGTTGGTAGTTATTATATACAAACCGGGCTTGATTCGTTTTTATACCATTTAGTAGATAGTGTTATTGAGCGGAAAAATCTAATGTGTGTATTTTTATAAATTTTTCTTTGTAAGTTAACATCGCATGAAGAGTCCATATTTGTGTTAATATATTTGTATGTACCTACTATTAAGCTATATCTAATAAATAGTTTACTGCTACAATTTAGAGGTTATGTTAGTGTTGTTAAGTGACTCTTTGTTAACACACGGTTAGTTAAAGAGTTACTTTATCTTTTGCAATATTGTATGTTACAAGTGATATTATTCTTGAATAAATGTTGTTAATAACACAATACACAACAAAGTAAAAAACGGTTAAAAAACGCCATAATGTAGGTTTGAATTAAGAAGAAAACAGTATCAGGTCAATTTTAATTACCTACATATCAAGTGCACTTACCTTATCTTAATAAATGAGACCCGGTTTATATTATATACTATATATAGACATTCAAAATAATAATAGCAACTGTTCTCAAATGTAAATCTGTAAAATGTTTATTAAAATAATAAATATAAAACTATGGTTTGCGTAGTGATTAGTGGTGTTTTATGTGGTTTCGTACCTAGATATAAGTATGAATAACTGAAAAGATAGATGCGAAAATTCGTAAACTTCCTAAAACCTAATTGGCTTGAAGATATTATTATTAGAGACAACTGCCAAGAGTTACAAACAACTATACCCAACACATATATAGCGAATATTATTCCCGTGATCGATCGGGATACCTGTATGTTGGCGCCTAACGTATTGATGGCAGAGTTGATGGAGGTGGACACCACGTCCGCAGTGCCGTTGATGGTGGCAGCGATCGAACCTATTAAACCGGTCACGAAATTGCCCCAAGCTGTCACTGTTGCTATAGGAAATCGACAGGGAAGAGCAATGACAAGATATAATAAATAAAATACTTAATACTTAGATAAATAGAAAGCTACGTAGAGTAATGATTGATAAAAATGTAAATTACAATAAGTTAATAATGTAATTTAAAAGTACGTACCTGATGAACTACTGCCGCCGTAACCTTTCGGGACTACTTCAGCGTCTTTAGATTGATCGGCAATCGTGTCTCTTGGCTTCTCCGGGTTAGACAAGGATTGCAGCTTCTGCACGGCACCGGAAATACCTTTAACAATTGGATTTTTCTGGATAATATTTTTTATCGGACCGTCATTACTAACAGCTGCAGGTTCTTCATTCGCTTTAACTGGTTGAGCTTCAGGTTTGTTTTCTGTGGCTGGAACAGCATTAGTACCTTCTGGGGCAATAGGAGCGATGTCCGAAGGCTTCACAGGGTGTGGTTGCGCTTCAGGCCTAGCGGGCTGTATTAAATTAACTACTCCTTGAACAAATGGAAGGTTCTGAATTGCTTGCGCTATTGGGCGGTTTGGTGTTCCTGTACTTTGAGCTCCTTGAGAATCGCTGGATGGAGTTTGCCCTGGATATAAAATATTTTGGATGGAAGACTGGATGCCTTGCCATATGGTAGGTCGCGATGTACTGGATTCATCAGATTGTGTTCCAGCGGCCGTAGATCCTTGTCCTTGATTAAATATATTTGGAATATTCAGTCCTTGTAAAAGGCCACCAGATCCATTGTTATTTTGTCCCACGAAGTTTTGGAATGCTTGAGTGACATTGTTGAATCCTGCCAGCATTGTAGTTTGGAACATTTGTAAATATTGGCTGAAGAGATTGTTTGGAGGGGCTGGCGCTTGCGGTGCAGGATTTTCTTGCTTCAAAGTTGCAAATACTTGGACTCCTTCCGATAAAGCTTTTACGCCAATTTGGAAATTATCCTCTAAGGATTTTAGATGATTCTCCAAACTTTCAATCTGTTGTGTTTGACCTGGTTGTGCAGAATTAGCTGAGTTCTGATTAATCCAAAATGATTGGATTGTCTCATTCAGTCTGGTTATTTGATTCGTGAAACTCGCCTGCAGTCCTTGAATACTTTGTTGAATAGCGCTAAGTTGCTCGTTATTAGCTATCCAATTTTGGATCCCTTCAGCAACTCCTTGGAAGCCTTGTTTCAAATTAGCTTCAGTGTCAAGAACAGTTTGTTTAATTGCGCTTACAATTTGCTGGTCATCTTCATAATGTGTCGGGTTCTGAGTTTCGTGTTCCTGACGTTGAGGTTCCCCAGGATTATTCAGATCAATTTCTACTCTCTTTATGGCGGGGCTGGTGTCATCATCGATCTTAGGTTCATCAACGACTACCTTCACGGGGATATTGTCAGCTGCTTTGATGCGTAGATTATTTTCGACATCCTTAATAGTGTTCGCAGAATCGATAAGCTCCTGTTCACTGGAGACATTTTCTAGTGGAAAGACATCCTTGTCAGTGATTTCTGGAACAGTAGGGATTTTTTTCTCTACATCTGGGATGGTTGCGGCGCGGGCGTGCACCGCGAGCAAGACAACGACAAGTTGCACGTGCAGCCTCATGGCGAGTCGTCGCGGAGTACCTGCCGCTTGGGTGGGGTATCACTTTTATACGAACGGGCTAACGGTCCATCCTCGGCCGTCTCATACGTGTTTACTTTCCGTGCATTCCCATTACGTTAAATGTTTCTGTCATTATTTGTATTTATTATAGCAATATACTATGTGAACGGTATATATTATATAGAAAGGATATATTCAACTAAAATAATCTAGTACCTAAATCCAATCAATAAATCAAAAAGATTATATTATTATAAATAAAAATATATCAATGCTTTAGCATTAGCGTTATGCTTATTATGCTTTAACATTGATATATTTTATTCTATATAACAAGTTCAGAAATGCCAATTTACTGTGTGATTAACACATAATAATCCAACATTTTCTTCACGGGTTTCATAAAAAGTCATTAAACGAATAAAATAAAGTTTACAGCTTTTGCTGTACACTTTATTGCTGTAAAATTGCAAGTAAATTTCCAGGACAACAGGAAAACATAACCTATTTAACACTAGACCAAATATCTAAAATCAACTTCAGACAAAAACCACTCAGTCCAAAAGAAAAGTACAAAGTAAAAATTAAAAGTTTTCTTTTTAAAACATTTGTTTATTAAATATATTTTTCAGTATAGTCAGAATTATAATTATACAGCTAAAGCAGCCAAAGTTCTCTTCCTTCTGCCTCTTCTTGATAGTAGATAGTGTAAAGTCAAAATTTTTACTGTATTATTTTTACCTACTCATAATCGGTTTTACTTTCTTTTTGTAAGAAATGAAGAGATACGCACAAGTTTATTTTTCAATTTTCTTCAAGTGACATAACTATTTAGTGCTTACTTTCGTTTTCTGGTTCTGGTAGTAGTTTATCCATGCTAATTCGTCGGTCGGGTCAGGTGTCGGTGTCGCGAAGAAAGTGTATTGTTCAAAACGAAAGTACCCGCGTAAGGACTCGCATAATGTCATTGTTACTGACAGCTGAAATCAAGATGGACGCATTTCGTGGTTCTTTTCTTTATTTAATGAAGAAGCAGAAGAAAGTTAAAAACTAGAACACTTACAGCTGTGGTATTATTAAAAAAAATGTTGGTATTTTTCAAAAAGAAAGACCCTGAAATATCAAGCTAACATTTATTTATGAACGTTTTTGATCTTAATAGGAAACCACGTCTATTGAGAAAAATGTTGTGTTAAGATGTTCATTTTCCATCGAAGTACAATTTCTTAGCCTATACCATAAAAAGGCAAATCTTGACTTACTACATTTGCTGGCAGGACAAGAGTTGAAATCTCAGTTTCCGCAAATCATACCTAATCAATATTATGTACCTATCATGTCATTTACACATCAATATTCAATCGTATTCCCTCCTTCTTATAACATGGGTTCCTTTAAAAGAGGCGTGAAAAATCACTTTTTGGACCGGCAAGGTGAGGGTGGCATGCTTCACTAGCTATCTTCACATGTGGACTCGTCTGTCATCAGGTGGTGTCATTTGCTGTGCTTTATATATAAAAAAAATGCTCTATTCATTATTCTCTCCTCAGTTAAAAGTTAGTTTACTTAATATTAAATGAAGCTCACTTCCATTATGTGTTTAGCATTATTTATTAATTTATTAAGAATAAGATTTTACTTGTTAACCTAACATGGCAGGCCTATCTCTAACATTACATAGAATATTGACGTATTTGATCGCAAATTATAACGAGAAATGTGTTTGTTTGACATATTGTACATAATTACCACCCATTTAATAATCGACCATAAAAATGTAAGGTATCTAATAATAAAACTCTTTTGCCTACTAATACTAAGCGTAATATTAAAAGTAAATAAATAGATAATCATTGTATTAAATTAGTTACGATAACTAATGATCAGATAAAATTTTATAACAATCTGACGCTAACACGGCAATATATTTATCTTGTATTTATAAGTCGCGTGAGTTCGTTGACTTGTCCTAAACCAGATTTTGGTGTAAACCTTAAATATAATTAACGAAGATATATTTAAATGTATGCGCATACAACTGGCAACGGCTATTGGTCTGTGATCAAAAAATTTTAATATCGGATGATGGGTATTTCCAAATAAATACACGGAACCGTTAAATGTCGGACTGGTGATAACTCCGAACTGGATATGATCTGTTAAGTCGTAAACATACTATGAAATAAGATTTTATTTACATTTTAATGTGCTGTTTCAACATCGTCTATTCGCCATGTGTTAAGTGTCGTTGACCACTCTTGCCATAAGATTCTTGTAAATAAATACTTCTTCTTCTTCTTTGGGGTTTTATGGCGCTTTCTTAATAGATTTAAATAATTACTAAACTTACATTAGCTTATTAATTACTGTGCTATTGTGGGATGGTTGATTACAGACATTTGAGAACCTCCTCTTTTTTTTATATAAAAATCGTGAAAATAGGCACTAGCTTAAAATTTTGTGACAATGAAACAGTTATTGATAATTAAAGTCAATTTTGCTGTAGAGAAACATTGTATGTCAAAATTTATTTATATAACAATAAAGGACCATCGTGAGAATCCTGCTATCCCAATAATGCAAGTCAAAGCTTCGGTCAGTCAAAAAATACACAAGAATAGGCGGTAGCTATAATATACACCCAAGACTAAGTTTGTATAACATGAACATGTTACATGTTACAACAAGTAATGTTGCAGTCTAGCATACTTTATTCAATAATAACTATTTAAGTTGACATAACTGTTTGCGACAAGCGAGTACCTCACTATGAGCTAAGTAATGGGTATACTGAGATCAACTCTATAATGGTAGATATCGTTGGTTTAGACAACTAAAGTAGCTATTGTAGTTCAAAAATTAGAAACTATTTTAAATCAAATATTTTAAACCTATTTTACTATTTAGACCATATTGCGGATGAATATATTTATTATTTTATTTTAATATAGGTTATCTTAGGTAGATACATCTGGATGGGCACCCCCGATTTTTATTTATCCACGATATTATTTTGAATATTTCATAATATTTTGGTACCTACTTTAGTATGTTAATGTCAGTTTTTCGATTTTGAATCTCTCAATCCATAGGCTCAAAAGTAAAATATTTTAATGAATTAAACATCTCATGCGTAGACCCTTATCAAATATGATATCTACGTATTGAAAGTGGGTCTAAATACCAATAGTATAATAGTTCATAACTATGTCTCACGGCACAAGCTATCTTACCATATTGACATTTAAAAAAAGAAATTGTACGCCGTTCATAATAGGCCCACCAGTGGGGTTAGGGCTTAAGCTACTGGTGATTTGATCACTGTAATGACCACTATATATGTATATTATCTTCTAAGTGTGAACTCGCTATGTAATGAATGCCATTATCATTGTACCGGTTGGCAAGTTTACCACATGCGTATGGGCACATTAGTAAAAACACGACACCCGTGTTTGCAGACAAGTTAGAGGTGGATAGGCCAGAGTTGCATGCTGCACTAACTACGAGTATCTAACACTTCAGGATATGTCGAGTCATTTGTTATGATTTTTTTTTTTGAAAAAGGAATACTAAGACTAGATATTACGTTGCTGAAGGCTGAACAGCGATCAAAAGCTTCTAAAGAAGATAAACTTAGGCTTTCTAACAATTCTATTAGTATTAATAGAACATCTGAAGTGGACATCGAGGGAGTATTGAAATGAGTAATTTCTTTTGAATACAGGCTAGTCATAAAAGGTAGATACTTCAGGTAGCAATATAAATATAGTCAGCTAAAACGTGTCTTTCATTTAATAATTAAAATAATATTATTTTTTAACCGCTCATTCCAAGTTAAAAAATTAGACGATCCAGATTTGACAAGATAATAACGACTGTAAACTGTACGGTTTGGTCTTAATACATATGTGCTTTGAATCGAAAAACTACAGTATTCTATACAAAATATTACAAAGAGATTTTCGGTCAAGTTGTCAGTTTATTGGACTGGGCTATTTGCAGTCCCGTTAAATGCTGATAGCTTATATTTTAGACAAGTATATTGGTGGCGTTTGCTTTTTATACGATGAGCGCCGGCGCTAGGGACTGTATACGTAGTGAGAAAAAAGCGGCTAGAACTACGCTATATATTTTCCGATCAAACTGAAGATCTCCAAGAATTTTTATGTAACTTCGATCCTTATTTAAAATAAATTGATTACATAAAAAATATAAAAGTGCATCTCAATCTATACGTATTAACTGAGGAAACTCCAATGTTACTGACAAATTTATTAAATTTTCAAATATGTAGCTATTAATAAAATATGGACAAACAAAAATATATGCCTTGGTAATAAGTAAATAATGGTTACAGTTTTCTTCAGTGCTAAATTTACGGACATAAATATCTTTATCCTTAGTATTATTTACAAACATTTTTGGCATCGCAATATTATTTATGACGAGACCAGGTTAAGACTTCGAAAGTTATTATGGAGTTGGTAATAGTGTTTAAACTTTAACCAAACGGTAACAGTAACTATACTTGTCAGGATGGAGTTTTCCAAAACTAACCGATGATTATTGTATAACCGTAAAGTTTTCACATTTTATTCCATACGGTAAATGTCAAAAACCATCATTTGCAAACAGTATTTAAATGTGTTCTAATCGCGACAGACACACTACTCGACTAATCAGATTGGTCAGTGTAAATATTGATTACTTGCACTTCCATTCAAGAGAACAGAAGCCCAAACGCATCTGCGTTTTCAAACAAGTAAATTTTGTATTCCCGCCTCAAAATGAAGAATCTTTTTCAATGAGAATTCACGCAAAGAACGAAAGAGAACTCACTCTGCTATTCGCACTAGGACTGTAACAGGCGTGGTCACCAAAATACGGTCACTTACTTATATAGTTTATTTTTACCTTTTAAATAACGAAGAATATGATTTAAAAAATTAGCGCTGCTAGCGGCTGTTGGGTCTTGAGACTGGACCGGTCAGAGTGCCGTTACACGACGGGTCAGTCCCGCTTACCAGCTCTAACTGAGAACGACTGCAGTCTCACTAAAGTAGTTCTTATTAACGAATACATGAGGCTCAAGACTGAGGAGTGCAAAGTAATTAAGAAACCTTGAAATAAGTACTCATTATTATATCTACGTACGGCTAGACATAAGTATACCTACATCATAGACAACACGAAACGTTGAAAAAATTGAAAAGAGACAGACGTACCAATTCTCATAAAATAAATAAAACTATTATGAAGAGCAGACCATTCCCTCGATAGAAAATCTTCGTTCCCGTGATAGAAAATCAAAATTTTACAAATACAAAAAAGTAATATTTGTGAACTTATGTCTGACGCAGTCACTTTCAAAATTCCTGGAGCTGAGCTTATAAGCATTAATAAGACACACATTTGCTCTGACAAATGTTTGAAACTAGTTGACAATGAACAGGTATAACAGTTTTCATTTATGAGTAAAGTTAAAAAAAGTGATTCATAAAAGTATTTAATACCATAATATATACTTTACCCGATGAAACTAAAACTCACTAAATCTCTTGTATTATTGATAAAGCAATGTGAGTGGTTATCGTGGTAGCAAAGTTAGAAATACCGTTTAGGAGAACGTACTCCTTCATACAGAAAGGTATTGTCAACTGAAATCACCAAAGCTAAGACAAAATGGCATTCAAATTCTTCAGCTTTTAAAAAAGGTTTAAAAAGGTTACTTTTAGAACCTGCCCTAAATTTTCTTACATTTCTCTACGCGTGCACAACAATAATACAAGATATAACAGATATGGAAAAATGATGTCCTTTACGACTTTTTTTTCTTTTTATAATCGTCTTCTTCTTCTTCCTCTTCCTCTTCCTCTTCCTCTTCCTCTTCTTCATCTTCTTCACTTTTTTCGTTACTTGTGAAGAAAAGGTAAATAGCTAAAGCGACACACGACACCTAGTAAAATAAAGTGTATATAATGATATATTTTAATTTATTTTTTTTCATACGAAAAAATACTCTATATTTGTGACTAACTTTTGTCATTATCATTATCAACAGCCTACGTCTCGCTGCTTGGCATAGGCCTTTAGGAGTTGTCATTTATATTCGACATCAGAATATTCGAATCGCTGTGCCAACGAACTCCTCAATTTTTGTCAAATCGATAAAAATTAAGAGCAGTTGCACAAAATTTTTTTTTATTGTGCTTCTGTATTGGCTCACAGAAATCGTGGAGTTGACATTAGATTAAATTTTAGGAAATCTTACCTCCCAAATTATTGCACCGTACATTACATACATAATGTATGCATTTATACTGAGGTACAGTAGTGGCCTCGACAATGGTCCTAACTGAAACACGATATGTTTAAATTGCTAAAATCTATAACTGTTTTTATTGATGTCGTTATTAAAGACCAATATATTTAGAATTACTTACAATGGGTTTTAGTTTCTGTGCGTACACGTTTTTATCTGGCTCTAGTATATCAGGCAAGATCCAGTTCAACGCCCCAGGAATGTGGGAAGTGACCGCGTCAGACACATAGTCTTTGCCAGCTTGAAATCCTTGATTGAAAGTATCACTAATTCCTTGACCTATAGAATCGCCGATACCTTTATTTATAGTATCACCGAATCCTTGACCTATAGTATCGCCGATACCTTTATTTATAGTATCACTAAATCCTTGACCAAGCCATCTTCTATTAAAACTTTCTTTATCTTTTCTCACAACGTCTTTTGGCTTATTATCACCTTTACTATCAGCCCTTCCTAAAATTTTCTGACTCCCATCAAAGAATCCTGATGCAGATCCTATGAAGTCTTCAAACTTCTCTTTACGTTTACTTGATTCCAAGTTTTCGCCAGTTAGATCGTCATAAAAAAGATTACGCCTTATTTTTCTATTATTTCTCTTCGAATTAATATGATTTTGATTATTTTTGGATTTTAATGCAGCAGTTTCAACTTTTAGAGTTGGAAATAGAGGCAATATCTTTAAAGAGTCAGTTGTGGAATTGGTTTTGACGTTTGATAGCATTCTTCGATAATTTATGAACACGGCGTTTTTACTATCACGATATTGATGAAGGATGACTGTGATATAGATGTGTAACACTATGATGATAATAACGGCAACGATGTACTGGAATAGTCATCAAAATCATATAATATTTGGACGAAAGAAGAGAATAAATTTATTCAGTGCGTAAATGTTTATCGATTTGTTTACCAACGGATCTCTATTGCTACACAAATCTATGAACATTACGTGACCAAGACTTGACAATAAATCTACTGTAAAATTGTTAAAAGAAACGAAAACGTTAAAAAAAAGAAACTTACTACAACTAGTATAACTTTTCCAAACTTCCCATCATACACAGCTCCTAATGCTCCAAGTGCGGTGACAGCGAGCACCACAGTACCCAAATTGATAATACTCTTCATCACGTTCTCTAAGAAGGCCACGCTGAACCATAAGTCGTAAAGTTTCAATATCAACAGAACTATGACTCCTGTTAGAACAATAGTGCCACCGATTACCTGGAATTATTTTAGTATATATTAATTTTGTAATCTCCAAACCGCAGAGTTTCCTAAATATCACTATTTTTATTGAATTAACACTTAATGCAATTCCGATACTAAATGATAAGCTTATCAAAGATTGTACGGAAGGTATACTTACGGCACCTCCTGCGTTTGATATTATCAATATAACTTTCATAATGGTCCTGAACATGATGACAGTATCTTGTGTGTAGATTATCCATGTAATATTTTCTTCAGCTCGCTTTAAATCACTGTTGAGCAATAGAATGAAACAATGCCCTCAATAATTTATTTATTTTTAGAAATTATTTACGGTGTGAATATGTAAAAAATATGACATTAACTTTTGTCATAGTGAATTGAAAATGAATTGTTGACGTAAAGTTTTGGCGAGTTGACGAGGCTTTTTGTAGCAATCTTATTGTTTGTGGGAGATTACATTTAGAAATATATATAATTTTACCTCATTAAATAGTGTTTAAATCGTGATTTGAATTATAGTAGCAAATGTCATGTGGCAAAACTCCTGCACGTCAGCTCCCTCACTACGTTCTTTAATATCCCACATAGTAGTATAAATTACGGCAATAGTCCTCCTGTTGGGAACACCAAAAAATATTCAAACATTAAATAACCTAAACACATATTTATATTATCTACACGTAAACATAGATATACATAAATAACCAAAAAGACAAGAATCAAGGATAAGGTCGTTAGTAGTTTTAAGTTAGAGAGAGAAGTTCATATGCGAAGACAGTAAACATAGTATTAGGACGACTATATGCAGCATTAAAACATTGCATATATAAACCAACAACTACAACTACAACTACAACTTACCAGGTTTAAGGTGCTTATTCTCTTGATGGAACTCGTTACATCAGTAAAATGTTTCATGTTCCTGGACGGGAAAATGAAAAAGATGAATTTGATTACATTTTTAATTTAAAAGAGAGAATCTATTATATTTGATAGGGAATACGTTTGTATTTATAAAATGTGGATCACATATTGAATTCCTAATCTTAAGTAAATTATAAATCTCTTCCAGTAGAGAGTGCTAAGATTTCACTATTACCAATAATTCTTTTCGCTGCTTCTTTGCTTTTGTCTTACGAATACTGGTGACGAGGATGTAAAGAGGTCTATTTTTTATTATATCATCGGCAGTTTGTAGAAATGATTGATTTATTATTCATGAAATACTTCTTATACTATCTCATCTATAATCATTCGTTATACTCAAGAGAATTCTGATCAATATAGTAATCTGTACATATTATTTCCGTACCTAAATTCATTAACCCAAGTCTACCTTCCAAGGTTTTAGTGTCATCATTCACAGACAACTTTCTCCCCTTTTTCTCTTCACAAGTAAGTTGATTATGGCAATTTTTCCCTTCACAACATTGAATTTTTTTAACTTCATACTGTAGTTCTTTTTCTAAGATATCAAGTTTGGCGTCGTTGACATCATTGACATACATACACACTAATAATTATGTCATTTATTGAATTGATATTTCACTAAAGATAATTATGATTTTTATTATCAAACTATCTCAATGTCGTAACTATTTTGAGAATAATTTATTTTTGAGCAATAGTTAAATGAACAATGTACATACAGGCCATAGCAACAATGTTCAGAAGTATCATGAAGCATTTGCTAGTTATGTCAAACTCATCAGGATCTGTGAGTATTATATTAAATAAATTGGTTCATGTTTCTCTCTCATGATCTAATGAAATTTTATTATTAACATCTACATTCTACAGTCATTAGAGTATGTGTGTAAATAAACTAACGTCTGTGTCGTTGTCAATATAATATCAAAATTTAATTGGTCTTTCTTAATACTCTTCACATGGGATTCTGGCTATAAAACCCCAAATCAAAGATAATTGTACATTTAGACTACAGCATGAATTATAATAAATTCTTTCTTACTTTTATCGATCAGCAATAACAGGTGCCTCTCTTCTGAAGATTCCAATACCATCTCATTTAGAGCTCTATTTGTCTTCATAATAATAGTTATCGCTGATAATGTTTTGTTTTCGATGATAATGTTATTTTTTTATATATAATATTGCAGGTAGTAGGTGCCAGTATGATGGTGTCTGGGTATATAGTTAAGATGGTATTCAAAGAATACCTATCAATTTTTAATCCGGTGTTCATCCAGAACGTCATGAAAAGTATGATGATTTTAGGGGGAGTGGTGCTTGGTCTAACTATTCTTGGATCCGTTGGCGCCATCTTTGAAGGAACATTTGGAAAAGTGGTCATAATTTTAGTAATAACTTTTTTCTGCTTTAAGTATTTGTGGTAAAAATTATGAGCTTTTAAATGTATACCTATCTACTACATAACGATCTGCGAAAGTGTGGCATATTAACCCATTCTCAATAAACCTTTGGAATCTGTAAATATATCATAAAATATATTTTTTCCCCTGATTCTCAAATTGTTCTATAAATTTCCCCAAATTGGTGATCAATTTTTCATTAATTACACATCTGCTTCTTTATCTAAATTAAAATTAGACTATTTTCTTAAATTTCATTTTAACCTTTCAATATTCATATCTTGATGTATGTTATCTTTTCCAGTATGCGATCCTGATCCCAATTATCTTAGTAATGCAAGTATATGTCACAGTGGTTCTATATGACTATCGAGGCACCCGGAAAAGCAAAGTATTCAGGAGGGCTGCCTCTAGTTTATCAAATAATGACGATATATTAATACACAATGTCACACTTGATAATAACAAATTTTTGCCTCTCTTTCCGACTACACTGTCCAAATCTGATAAAGTGAAACTTATTAAAAGAGGAATAGATTCGAAAATAGATAACCAACATGTAACACCAAAGCAAAGAAAAAGCCCAATTAATAGGGATGCTTTGAAGTCTAAATTTGAATACGAAAATATTGTTAGTATACTTCAGAGCTTTGTGGATTCTGAGCCCGAATCATTCGATGGGAGCAGTAGTATCAGGAGAGGTAATTCAAAAATAAAAAACCTAGTTGAAGGCAGAACCGATGTACAAGATAAATATACCAGTAATACGATGCACAGAGGAGGAAAAGGCACTTTGAGGTATTCGTGGTTGATTTCTACGTTACTCGGATGGCTCTTGCCAAATAAACTGGAGCCAGATACTAATGAACATGTGAAAAAACTAAAACCACTTGTAAGTATGTTTGATGTTTCTCTAACAAAAGAAAGAAATTCTACTTGGGTACTTGGTCTAGCAAATTATTACAATTAGTTATTAGCGCGTGGAAGTGATCGGTCAATAGGTTATTTGACACTGTTTGTTTATTTCGATTTATTTGCAATCAATATTATCGGTTATATGCTTATTCATTAGCAGCTTCACACAAATGGTCCTTGCATGTGACATCATACGCAATGAAATGGCTACCCATATGTATGGGCGCAAGGGAAAATTAATGATATTTTATGATAGAAGTAATTTGTTACTTTTAATGTGGGTTATCCAAGAGTATAACTCAATTTTATAAAGGAATTGTTTAATATTTACTAAACAATTTTGGAACATTTCTACATCACATAACTTCGTTTAATGTATCGAATAAATTTGAAATGAATGCGAAAAACCTAAATTTTTTAGTCAACATACCTGTTGCGAAAAATGACTGAGTTTGGTAATAAACAAAAATAATTTTTTTTCCCACGAATTAACGCGATGTTTTAATATTTATTCTGCTATCCGGGACAAACACAAATGCAAGAAATCATCATATCGGCCCAGCCGGTCTCCAGTTATAAATGGCGTAACTAACCAGACTTTGTTTTATTATAGATAATAATATTACTTATTAACTTTCTGATGTCATATGTTAAATTTTCGACCTTAATGAATATCATTAAATCATTGTATTACAGTTGGGAGCATTATCGAAGCCATTACTGTTCATCAGCCTTGACACTGACATTATGATAGCGGCAATCATCACAGGTGTTGTAGAGGTAACAACTAATCTTAATGACTCCCAGAAAATATCAATATACGGGTTTTAAGGTATTTTAAAGTAACTTGTTGGTAGACCGGTGTTCAGGAACAGGGTTAAATTTAAACGAATCTTTCAATAAAGAGTCGAGACGATTCCGCATGTATCTAATCCCTATTATTATAGTTTGCAACTTCGGGTTAACTAGTGATCCCATCTCAATAATTTGATGAGATCTTATTCACATCTCATAGCACAGAAATTAATTTTTTTAAAAGTAAAATAACGATACAGCTTTAGGTCGTCTGCGGAAATATGAAATTTAGAGGAAAAGAATAAGAAGGGGATCTACATGTTTTGTTTTCGGGCATTCTAGAACTAACGTTCTTTGCAAAGTGATTCCTTGACTGTCTAAAGACTATGGTAGGTTACTGTTTTGTTAGAAAAGTTATAAATGTCTATTGGCTAAGGCTTGTCCATTAACAGCTTACCACCAGGCTGACCATAACCATACTTCTTGTTTTACGATTCTTTTTTCTATTCCAGGGTTTTAGCTTTTTTATAGCTATTTACCTGGCTATCACTAAGAATGCAGATGAAGAGGAAGACGAGGAAGATTGAAATTTATAAATATAAACTGTTATTCATTTTATATGTGACTTATCTGAATAATATTTAAAATCTAATATATTTTTGAAAGTATCATAAAAATATAGCTTTGTTTATTACTAGGACAATGAACCCTATTCAGGACATGAGAATAATCAATAATGTCATGAAATCTGTCTATAGCCTTAAATTTTCATTACACATTATACCTATATAGCCTGCTGCATAGCACAGAATCAAATCAAATAACTTTAAGTAAATGGCCGTACAATTGCCAATATAAAATTAAAACAATCATTTGACTCCTAAATATGGTACAATTTGATGAAATGTTATGGAATTGTTTGTTGTTGTTGTTGTTTAAACTATTATTTTATTATTGTTATCATTAGAAGCGCCGGTGGCTAAGTGCGTAAGTTCATTTTCGTCCATGCGGATCAATCCGTCACGTACCATTTCAAATTTTGAATTCATATGTAAGTTTATTCGACGCTTATACTGTGAAGGAAAACATCGCCAGGAAACCTGCATTTACACACATGTGAAAACATTCTAAGGTTGTGTTTCGAACGACCACTTGACCAGTGTGGTTGACTAAGGCTTAATCGCCCTAATTCAATGAAGGATTTTTATTAAACTTGTAACTCAATACTTTGCAGTTTTATATAATAAGAGTATGTGATAAACATTCTCTTGACCAATGCCATTTATTGGTATTGAAAATGATGATGCGAACTAATTTCGTTGAAAAGCTTTTGTATGAATACGGATAAAGATTTCTTTAATATCATGCATATATAATCTTTATTTCAAGAACTACAGCTTACCAAAAATTGTGAATAAGTTTAACGTCATATCTCTACAAGGAGATCCGAATTATTTCAGGAGTCTATACGAATCTGTGCACAGATATTTTTGTGATCCAAGTCTCAAGATGGTAATTCTTCCAGTAATACTTCTGACTCAAAACAAAGAATTTTGTTTATTAAATACTGAACTTTATTCCTAATATTATAAATAAAATACTAAATTCTAATACATCAGTACAAATAATCATTTAACTCTTATAAATTTATATTTTCGGTCCACATTATCTCTTCCTCGATATAGAGCTACAGAGGAACATCCCGAAGAGCATCGCCACCAGCTAAAATATAAATGACATATTTAATTAATCTATAAATCATATCTGGTTTTCGTGACAACTGTTTTATTTTCGGTTAATGAGAGAGTTAAAACATCAAAGACACGACGCGACGCTTTATTTTGTTGCGCTGTTTCTACATAAAAGTTCTTCAGTGATAATATTTAATTAAATAATCACGTAATTGAAACTAAAGTAAAGTTATGTATTTGAATGAATATATGTTTGTAATGTAGGTATTCTTATTTTAATTTAATATGTATTTTATTTTTAATTACAAATTTGGTTAATATTTGACATACTTCAATTAATCTAATTGAATTTTTAATTTGTAAATTTATGTCTCATTTTAATTTTAAATTTGACATACTTATTTATGTAATTATAATATATATTTAATTTAACATTATCTACTTATAATTGCTGTGTTATAATTGCTAATGTAGGTCCTAATGCAATAAAGAAACTATATTTAAAAAATTATATCAAAAATTTCACCTCGCACTAGTCGACTTCACAACGAACATACAAGAGATCAAATAAACAAATACTCAATCAAACTGAACCTGCATGCATTCTACGCATATATCATATTACAAGAAACACCCAACAGCGAACACAAATTGCCATGTGAAGTGAATATAATAAAATGAATGACAGTGACAGTCAACCGTTTAAAACTATATACCTCAATAATTATGACAGAAATGAGTAATCCTCCAGTTGCTTCTCCGAAAAGATCGAAGTATTCAGCAAGCTTGACGGAGCAGCCAATAGGGTACGCGATAATAGAGTTGCAGGTGGTCACAGCTTCGGTAATGGGGCAGCAAGACAATGGCAGATCACCCACGTAGGAGCTTGAGTCACTCGTGCCACAGCATTGGAACTAGAAACAGAATACATAAAGATCAACTGAAAGAGGGCCTTGCGAACACATTACGGATTTTTTCACCTATTTCGTCACCAATCAACATTTGTAACTAATTGCAGTCATTATTTTACTGTCACTCACTGGAGCGTAGAGCTCAAACTATGTGGGGCACACCCAGTATCTGATCATAGCGGTACTGCGAATACCCAAAAAAGCTCCCTGGTAACTCTATTCCATGGGGAAACTCGGGTTCTCTCTAAGCAATTCACCAGACCACCCGTAGGACCCCGGCCTTCCTTGCATTGGACAGCACGTTCTTGATCATACAGCGCAACTGCCTCCTATTGGAAACAACCGTGACTTTTTCCTCGGTTGTTCGCTATTTTATACCTATGATGGTTAAAATTTGAAGCCCGACATTGAATACAAAGAGTTTAGTTATAAACTCTTGTTGCTGTGAACTGCCCAGATGATGACCGTTAGGTCATCATCTGGGCAGTTCACAGCATGCTCTTATTGATGTACGTACACCTACTTAAATATACTAGGGCTTACCGCAATCTGTAAAAGATCGAATGGTCCATTGATTTCTGTGGTAGTACTGTTAGTTGCCTCGAAGGCATCGTTCACCCAACCATCCACCGTTGAGTAGATATTGTCAAGCCCTCGGAAGATCACCACGGTCAGGTATATCTTTCCTGCCGCCAAGATAGCCATGCACACGAAGTACTAAAACGGGAAAACAAGCCTCAATATGTGCGCAATCTAACTTAGGCATTAGGATTAGCATTAAATTATAATAGGCATGGGGACATAGGTTTTATACTCGTAAATGAAGGCGTTCGTCGTACGCCCATGCGCATATATATGAAGGAGCAGAGCACGCATTAATTTACGGAAATATATTGGATTAGCCAACGGGTTAACGAAACTTAGTTAACATACGTTGTAAAGAGCCAATTGATTCTTAACAAAAAGTGCTGTGTTCATCTCATCACATCTCGTCTCTCAATATGATTGTAAAAATCACAGGTGTATCACGTAATCCACGTGACCACGGTGTCCAAAATTCGGTGTGGTTAAATTTTCTTCTCAGTATCTGCTTAGTACCTAATTAGTGCATTATAACATAACGGGGATTACGGTACAAATGAACACGCTTGCAGTTCTAAACCCATCGTTCCCATTTTTCTCCCCAAGTATAATCTAAACGTCATCTTTATCGTAGCCGAGATGAGCACAAGTTGATGTCAAAAAAAATGTACAATGGTATTGTCAACGGGAGCACGGTTGAAACAGGACACGTTGGAAAGAAAGTATAAAATGTTCTTCTAAAAAAGAGGTTGTGTTACAAAATGAACAAACTGAAATAAAACCTCTAAAAATCAATTGTTTGTCATGACAGATTGAAACACCTCAATGTACCTACATAATATTTAGGGTTCTATATTGCTGCAGGCGCTAGCTATGCGAATGGTTAGCAATTATCATCAAGTGAAACACCTCAATTGACAGACTTTTACATTAAAATATGAGAAGTTGTGAAACTAGCCAATTTAATCTTATGAGTATACCAACCATAGTGAGCAGGCACCTCGACTCCCTAATGGCACCGCAGCATCCAAACATAGCTATTGCCAAGACAATAGCTCCGAGCACGATGATCGAAATGGGGATGACGTTGATGATGCCTGGTACTACTTCCATGATGTCTGCTATCTGGACCAGCACGGCAATGCCTATGCCGATGAGAGTAATACCGGCCAACTGGAAGTCAAGTCATATCAATCTATATTTTACTCTTCTCCTTATCACATCATAGCACAAGCTCTTGTTTGAGATAGATGATACGATGTAAGAGTCATTATCAATATACATTCTTATATTATAGGCAATGGCTAGGTAATCCGGATGATTTCAATCTTCAAGCTGTGTTATTTTGACATAAAATGTACAATGGTGTTGAATTATGTAAAAATGTTTAGAGATTGGGAAATTAAAGTTCTAGACCAGGGAGCGAACCCATTACTTACATGAGACAGGTCGTCCCTTATTTTGTTCCATCTCTGTCATTGAACAGTTAAAGAACCACAATTATTTCATATTCATTATTTTTAATATTGCCTTAGTTTTTCATTATATCAAACAGTTCTCAATGACGTGTAAAGGGAGGGAGATAAGTACAAAGTATATAAGAATATATACATATAAAATAAAAGAACATATACAATACAACATACATATATACATATATAATAATTTCTTATATATATATATATATAAAATAAATAAAGAAGTTATTTGATGTTATACAGGACCTTAATTAATCATTAGGTCCTTTAACTTTGGAATCGAAAACGATTACTATGTTTAATTCTCCGTTATCTAGTTTCCATAACACAAGGTTCTTACTTTGGCATACAATAGATGTGAGTGTTAGACATATTACCTATTGTTATTATTATTACATGTTTAAAATATTTCTTACAGATCAACTCTTGTGCACAGATTTTAAAATGGTTGGTATAACCCTTTTTTCTCCAAAAAAAGGGAACATAACGCGCTTACATTTTGGTGATTCATTTAAATTTATGTAAAAGCATAATGAAGTTGTACGTACTTAGATAGTATCACAGATTAGATTATAACTAGGAATTATCTCGGAGTAATCGATTTCTCTAAATAATTTATTCACCAATTTTTCCCTGAGCTCAATTCCTAATGGAGGCAGAAACTTGCTCGATTTGGTTGGTTTAGTGCCTTTTGTCTGACTAGCTTCCAACATTGTGCCTAAGTCTGCCACCATGATACCAAAGTTAAGAGCGTTTTTATGTCCCAGCAGTTAAAAGGATTTTAATATTGTGCAATAATAAAATACATAATTCATTATTAATTGGTGACTGACGAGAGTTCTTTCTGTGAATTATTATCATATTATTTTATTCTCATATTCGTATCATTTCTTCGTAATCATTATCATTTCATTCCATTTTCGTTTCTTTTATTTTGTAATCGTTAACGTTATATTCCATTTTCAATTTTTTTTCTGTAAGTTATTTATTAATGGGTGGTTCCTGCAGTCGTCAAAAACTCCGTGGGGTCTCTTGCCCTTTGGCTAGGTTTTGACTGGTTGAAAGCGAAGCTTTTTTATATCGGCAGCTGGTCTGGTCCCGTAGCTGACCTTAAGTTCCTACTTGAAATAGATACTTAGAAGGAAAATTAGAGGAAATACCAAGAATTTAATTCTAATAAATATTTACTACGAGAGATTATTCATCAAACATTTTACTTCATGAAATCATATAATAACGTGTATACAGAATGTATCTCGATGAAATCTTGATACTTGACACATTTTTAGACAGAGTAACATAACATTAGACGTATAAAAATATATATGTACTTATCTTAACAATAATGTTATCTTGACCAAAACTGTATCAACCTAATTGTAATAAGAGATAGGTAAGATGATTCAGTTTTGGCCAAGATAACATTATTGTTACAATTCAATATACAATACTGTATATATTACATACTATGTATATATTATATATAAGTTTTTAAAATAAGGACAGTTAATACTAAAGGACCCGGCAGTACATCAAAGTAACAGGTCGTGCATAAAAAAAATCTATTATGACTCACTCAAAACATACTCATTTTTAGGTTAATATTTATTTATTTAAAAGTCAATTATTACATCAATTACAAAATTCCTACATAAAAATGTAATGTCAATAATTATTAATCGAAGTAATATCAATCACAATATATTAACAATTAATTCATGTCAGATCCTAAAAATAGGGTCTACTCACACACGAAACGGACAGAAATCAACTTTCGAGCAGCATGAGCAACATAACCATCTCTGTGCATTCTTGCACAAGTGGTGGGGATATGACAGACTCTTTGCTGACATTATTTATAATGTACAATAGGTATAGGAAGCTAAAAAAGTGGATCTACATTAACACGGACAGTTTGTCACTGAGGGCACACGCTGGCATTTTTGAAATAAAATACGAACTTTTTAGAATAAACGAGAAACAAATTCAGAACATGTCTAGAAGTTTCAGGACTTCTGACGGACTTCTGAATACGGACACGTATTGAATAAATTATTCTAACTGATGCTGCTCGTATCCAGTAACAAGAAATATGTGATGATTCACTAACTGTAAAAAAATCGACCTTGAAGAATGTACAACTGTAAAGGATTCTCTTAGATCCTCGGTAGGTCTGCGGTTACATTCACGTCCTTTTATATGTAGGAGCGATATTTCAAAACAAGGCAACAATGTGAAGAATTAGTTAAGAAAATTTATACAATTATTTATAAATTTCATCAATGTTAAATAAATAATAGGCCGTGATAAAATATTAAAAACTTTTATATTTAGTGCTGCCCGTAGCAGCAGCACAGACAGAGCCAAATGGAAGAAGAGAACACAGATTAGAAAGAGTAGAAGAGAAGAAAAAATAATGTTGCCAGAAGGCATAAATACATAAAATGTCATTCTTACCATAAATAGAAATAAATGAACAATATTAATAAAATATAATTTTAATGTTTTCAAATTATATTTAATTAAATAAGAATAGCTTATAATATTTTAATTAGAAAATAGTGAATAGTCATGAATGTTTTGAACTTAGATTGTACAATTATTTCAACATTACTATGAGGCAGGTATATCTTATACGTTGTTTAGTACTAGTGCTTATTACCATTGATACCATGGGTTTAAACAACATCTACGAAGTAAGTACTTTTTCTTAAGTTTTTTAAAATAAAGCTAGTTAAAATGTAGACGCTAAAATATCCAGGAAAAACAATATTTCGGTGTAATCAAAGATGTTTCGAGTACTTCGTGTTAAGGCTGTTTTCACCCGGTCGGCTTATGTCAATACCAATTTTTTAATATAAATAAAAAATTTTCATCTTTAATTATTTACTTAATAAAATAATCATCGTTTACTTACCGAGAACACAAGATTAGCGAAAAACAAGACATATTTCACAAGAAACTGAGCAAGGCAGCAACACATTTTGGTATTTTTTTTATAAATATCAATTAACCAATCCTTAGTAACTATTCACTGAAATAGACATGAGTTATATATTACCTACACGTAAAAGTAAACACATGTACGTTATAAATAGTACAAACAATATATGAATTTGGTAACGCGACTGTTTTATATACGCCGCGTCCGCCGCGCTATTCAGATATGAATGGATAACACGATAAATCACTAACCTTGTGCAATCTTATCGAAGCCATTACTAATTTATGGTCACCACATTCCCTGTTTAAGTGTAATAAGGTCAACTAAGCAAAAATTAGCAGGTAAACAAGTTGGGTTTACATTCTGGAGGGAATAGATGTTTCTGATGATCTTTGAGGCGCACTCACGCCCATCAAAATTATTCGTACGCGTATCTATGATGCCTTTTTCCCATATGTGCAGTAGAAGAATGCAAATAAAGCACAAGAAGACATGAACACCTTACATTTTTCAATTTACCTGCCGATAAAGAAAGGTACTCTTTATGAAATTTTCAATGACATATTTTGATTCTCCCTGCACCTTTTTTACCAAAACAATATCGGTCAACACTAAAATGTAATAACCAGGAATTGAGAACGGGTTAGTTAAATTTATAAAAAATATATAAAAACACATGTGGTTTTAAAACAGTTATTTATTTTACCTACACTCTGACCTCTATAGTTGTGTATATTTATAAAAAAAAATTCTAACGATATAACTTTAATCTACCACCTTCATTCAGAACACGTCCACAGTTCTCAATACATAGACCCAAAAAGTTATGTTAATTTTAATTTATCGAAACGGCAGCCCTACGGATTGTTGTTGCTTTTTTTTGGACTGACTAATGCTGTTGGCCGCAGATGGCCTTTACAGCGTTACCGGGGTTTTAGGGAGGCGAGAACCTTGGAGAGTCCTCAAGCCTTAAAGGGCGATTCGCCTCTGGAGGAGTTCTAATCGACAGGCATCACTGGCATCACTCCAGGGGAGGTGTCCCGCTGTCTCTTAGAGTCTCCAGGGCGTTCGAGCCATGAGGGAGCGACAAACCTGAAGGTCCTACGATTGTTGTGGGATCATCACTTTCGCGCTCGGACGTGCCACGGTGCGGATGTGTATCGGAAGTGTGCTTCTGCGCATAATATTTTGCTTACGTTAATTGTTTTGTTATTCATAATTAAATATTTTCTTACAAATTAATAGGTTATATTAAGAAAACGGTTGTGTTTAAACAGTTTTTGTGTTAGTGATTGTATTTTTATTCCTGTGGAATCGTTGGAGGTGCTTGCACCCTGGAACCCTGAGTTGGTTTGTGATTGGAAACAAGGTCGGTGGTTATTTTATTACTGGTTTGCTGGATTTTGAGCCCTTTTTGACCATATAAGAGAACCGCGAGTGGATAAAAACTCAGAGGGTAGATTTAAAAAGTTTCACAGAAGATTTAGATTTTATTTTTAGTAAATACTTTATAAATTTATTAAAGGCGGTGTAAACGATTCTGTCGGTGTCACTCTGACATCTGAGGGCTGTCATTGTCATCGTTCTGACATTTGTCACTGTCAGTGATCTGACATTTGTTCCGTTCCATTTCAAGCAGTTTTTTTTTTTTTTTTTTTTCTCCCGGGCCCTGAATTTTCTTTTTTGTACCAACCTCGTTGGACGTGTAATACGATGGAGGAGGACGAAGAGGCGCGTCGTATTACCAGGGATGCCATTGAAGCCGAAATGGCCCGTAAACAGGAGGAGCTTCGGGTTCTCGAAGAGATGGGACACGAGTCTGGTTTTAGCCCAAGACAATCGCTGGCGCGCACACCACCGAGTGGCTTCACCACACCTGCGCCTACCCCGGCCCCCTCAATGCCCGCTGCGACGTATGGTAAGCGGTCACTAGCTTCACCTGAGGAAGTCCAAGAGGCCGTCCGTCGTAGAATGATGGAGACGAAAAAATCAACGGCACCACCGGTAGGAGGCATCCTTACTTCACAGCCTCGTCCCGCCCCGCAAAGCGTCCTACCAATGTCGCAGACTGCCGCCGAACGACCGACCGACAAGCGCGAGGGAGTTGCCGCACTTGATAAGTTGCAGCTCCTTGAGATGGTCCACAAAGCCTTGCGAGGAATCGCCAAAGTCACAAACGCAAGCAAATTGAACATTGGTGATAAGACCAGCGTGGCGTCTCACAGCCAGGAAATTTTAGCGGCGGTCGGGGCGCTAGAACTAAGACTAGCCGACATGGAACACCAAGTTAGCGCTACTAAGCTGCAAGCGGCGAACGCAGAATTGGAGTATTCCAAGAGGATGCTTGCCATGAGCACCGGCCCGGTACCAGTGGCCCAAACTTCATCTGTCCCCAGCTATGCCGGCGCGCTTAAACTGCCACGAGGAAAGGCCCCTCTCGAAGTGCAGCAGCAGGGCCCAGCTGTCATCTTTTACCCTGCTGACGAATCACTGAAGTCGTCCGAAGACACAAAGAAGACGCTGCAAAACGCCATCAAGCCTGGGACAGAAGGCATTAAAATACATAGCGTTCGTATGGTGGGGAACTCAGGTGTGGTGGTGAGGACCGCCAATGCCGAGGCTGCCCAAAGACTGAAGGCAGCAGCGCCGCCAAGCCTGAAAGCAGCCGACCCGAAGACCAGACAGCCTAGAGTTGCCTTGCGGTACCTCAGGGCGGACCTGAGTGAGGAGGCTCTAATAGAAGACCTGCATGCAGTGAATCTTGCTGACGACGCAGCATGGCCTCTCGCAAGGGTAAAGGCGTCCTGCAAACTGGCCGTGAAGAGAGCAGTGGGCCCGAAGTTCCTGATTGTGCTCGAGTGCACGATGCCTTTGCGAGATACACTGGTGCGCCTGGGCCGAGTTTACATTGGATGGGACGACGCGGAGGTCAGCGACCATGTTAGAGCGACCTGCTGTAATAAGTGCCAACAGTACGGCCACCCAGAGAAGTACTGTAGAGCACGGGAAACCGTATGCGGTAAGTGTGGAGATACAGGCCACAAGGCGAACGAGTGCCAGTCTACGACTCAGTGCTGCGCGACATGTCGCCGCTTCAAACGCAAAGATGCGCACACCCACGCTACCGCTGCAGCCACATGCCCAGCCAGGCTACACGCCGAACAGCAGGCCGTCAATATGATGCAATATGGATAGTACGCCCGTTACTAAACTTCGCGTAGGGCAGTTAAACCTGAATGGCTCGAAGTCCGCCACTAAGGAGCTGCCGGTTATAGCGAGATCGCAACGGCTAGACTTCGTTCTTGTTCAAGAACAATACGGAAGCCCCCCCGGTCTCCTTCAGTGTGGCGAGAGCCCCATGGCTGGCGTCTTGGTGTTAAACCGAGATATCGCATTCACCGTTCTACATGAGCTCAGCAACAAATACTGTGTGGTAGTCCATGTTGCATACGGAGACTTCAGCGTTCACATCGTTTCAGCATACTTTAAGTACAGCCATGATATCAGCCGTCACATACAACACTTGGAGTTTGTGCTCTCTCAACTTGCAGGCAGACCAATAGTCATCGGTGTCGATAGTAACGCACACTCACCTATGTGGTTTTGTGAAGAAAGGCAGTATGTGGGTCGCGGCAGGGACACAGATTACAGAAGGAATCATATGGAGGGATTCATACTCGGCAGGAACCTTCTCGTACACAATACTCGCGACCAGCCGCCCACCTTCAGCGGACCGAATGGTATGTCTAATGTGGACCTCACACTTACAACGAGAGGGATAGATGTATGCAACTGGACCGTACACGAAGGCGCCAGCCTTAGTGACCATCAACTGATTACCTTTTGTGTCGCCTGTAGCCGTCAGTCATCAAGACAGAGTGAGAAGGAGGACATGTTGCCGGCTCCATTTAGAGTGAGAGGGGTGAACTGGACCAGGTTCTGTTCCATGCTACATGCTCGTGTTGGGAGTTTAATTACCAGCCTTCCTGCTCCAGCGTATTGTGAGAGGTTCACAGAAATCCTACTGCGCACGGCCCGAGAAGTGATAGGCCAGAGTGCGCGTAAAGATGATGGAAAATACGAATGGTGGTCGCCGGAGCTAGATCAGATTCGCCGTAAAGTCAGTAGGGCTCGTCGTGACTGGCAGCGATCTCGTCGTGTGGGAGGAATAAGAGAAGAGCTACTCCATGACGCGGTACGCTCCATTCGATTGATCTACAAGGAGGCTATGAAGAAGGCAGAGCTAGATTTCTACCGCAAGATCGCAGAGTCAGGTAACGATGACCCCTGGGGGGCAGCATATCGTGCCGCGTGCGGGCGCTTTCGCGCGCCGCCTAACATACTCAATGGCTTGAAGCTGCTGGAGGGACACACGGCCGCTTCCAATGACACCATGTCGTCGCTGCTCACCTCGCTATATCCTGATGATAAACCGGAGACTGACACACCCTACCACCGAGACGTGCGTGTTGCTGCAGCGTTTGCCCCTTCGGGGACTGACGCGTTGGAACCTAGCAAACTATCGCTAGAGAACATCATCCGCGCACTACCGAATACCGCCGCCGGTGCTGATGGGATCACCGCCAGAATTGTCAAGTGGGCATGGAAGGCTGCGTCCGACGAGATGTGGCACATGTATCGGTCGTGCATCATCCAAGGAGTCTTCCCGGACATCTGGAAGACCGGAAAGTTGCTCGTGCTGCCGAAGGGCAATGGTAGACCTCTCTCTGATCCCAAGGCCTACAGGCCTATCACTTTACTGCCGATTTTAGGTAAGATACTGGAACGGGTCATAATCTCCGGCGCTCCCTGCTTGTATCGTCATATTTCAGAAGCTCAGCACGGCTTCACCCGTGGCCGCTCCACGGTCACGGCGCTAAAGCGAATCAATTCCATCACAGAAAGCAGTGCAGCTTCTTACGTACAGCTGGTCTTTCTGGACATCTCTGGTGCATTCGATAACGCTTGGTGGCCAATGATTCTTGTCAAGGCCAAACAGGCTGGCATTCCACCGAACATTTATAGAATCTTGGTCAGTTACTTCACGAACCGACGGGTGGGTCTCTTTGTGGGAAACCAAACGTCTTGGAAAACCTGCACCATGGGCTGTCCACAGGGATCAGTATTGGGCCCGACACTCTGGAACCTCCTCCTTAATGACCTCCTGCTGCTACCGAGACAAGAGGGTGTACACGTGGTGGCATATGCCGACGACGTGACGATCGTTATCGAGGCTTCGTCGCGCGCCGATATTGAACGTAAGACCATGTCTATGTTGGGTCTCATATCCGATTGGGGTGACCGAAACCGACTCGGTTTCTCCCCAGGAAAGAGCCTAACAATGACCTATAAGGGTAAGTTTAAACGTCCGCCGATCATTAAGTTCAACGGAGTCTCGGTAGCGAGCGTCACTCAGGCGAAGGTGTTGGGTGTGACCCTGGATCATGCTAGGTCCTACGCGCCGCATGCTAAGCTCATAGGCGAGAGCGCCTCCATGAGCTTCGGCAAGGTTTCGAGAGTTTCCGCGTCGAAGTGGGGGGTCAGGTATCAAGCCCTAAAGGTCCTGTTTTCAGGGACCTATGTGGCAGTTTTAACCTATGCTGCGGCAGTATGGTACCGACGCTCATCCTTTTATGTCGTGAAGAGAGCGTTACTCAGTACGCAAAGACCGGCGCTGATTCTACTAACGAAGGCTTACAGAACGTGCAGTACTGCGGCACTTCCCGTGCTGGCCGGAGTTCTCCCTGCCGATCTGGAGGTTGTTCGTGCGGGACGATTTTCGGAGGAGGCAGTCCAACTGGCCCCTAGGGAGCGTCGGAGGTTGCGGCGCACCATTAGAGAGGAAATCATCGCCATTTGGCAGGAGCGATGGGACGCGAGCGAGGATGGCCGTGAGCTGTACAGTTTCTTCCCCAACATTGCAAAGCGACTCTCTTACAATTGGGTTGAACCAGACTACGTTGTTTCGCAGATGCTCACGGGTCATGGTTGCTTCAGGCAGCGCCTTAACCGACTAGCGCTGTGCGAGACCGCACTGTGCCCCTGTGGAGAGGATGGAGTCAACGAGAGCCGAGACCATGCGCTATGGGAATGTGCACTGTATGCTGACGCCAGAGAAGTCATGCTGGAACGTTTACACAGAGCAGAGCCTGGTCCGGTGTATCACCAGGACCTCATCAGTTGCCGTGATAACTGGGAAGCAATGCGCGAGTTTGCGCACTCCTGGCACACCATCAGACGATCATACGAATAGGAGGAATCAGGTAAAACACACAGAGCAGCCCGACGCGAAGTCACATATTGTGTCGTCACGCCCCAGAAGGGGGAGAGTTGGCAACAGAAGGGACGCATAAAGATAATTGTAGGGAGCACAGATCAGCGCCGAAGGGGAAAGAGCCCTATGCAAGTACCCTCGCGCTCTCCCGTGATTCGGTCCGTATGCCGCAAGGTAGGCAGGACCATGGGTTGGTGGAGGGATTGTTGTGGGATCGCGGGGTACGAAGTAACGACAACAGTACGACGGAGTAGGCTATTATCGCCTACTAGGTTTAGTAGATAGGGAATTTTTCATCATTTTACATGTGTGCATGCTTCCTATTAATCTTAACCAGCACCTGGCCTGCTGTAATGTTTTATATTGGTTTCTTTTATAGTGACATTTATAACTATTATTTTAGAATTATCATGTATTTACCTAGTTATAAAGTAATGTATATAAGTAATAGGTTATAGTATAAAGCAGCATTAGATACCATGCAAATTTCAGTCTAAGAAAATAACAATACCCAAACTAGGCCCTCCTCCCCTTTCTACTGCTTACCATCAGGCGGTGTCGAGTCATTTGTTGAACTTTTTATAAAATATTTATTTTTATTGAAATAAGGAGTTAAAGAATTGTAGAACAAAATAAAAAAAAACAAAATAAACTGAAAGAACTGAACTAAAAAAGACAGTAGAGATAATTTCTAAAATTTTAAAAAAATCCATTGCTGTTAATTTTCTTTGCCACTATAAGACTTTTTTATTCCAATAATAAATTAAATTGTTATTATTATATTTGATAATATGATACTTATTACAATTAAATTCGATGACAATCAAAATTAATTACATCGAAAATTATTTTAGAAAGAATTGTTTCCTGCTTATAAGATAAGATAAATTTTATTGGGATTCTATGTCCAATAGATCTTACAATTTCATGCTAAGTGCAGATTACAACAGATTGCCATTTTCGGGCGTACAATATTAACATTGTGAAATATAATTTTTATTTAATTAGTACTATAATATGACTTCAACTGTCATACATTATTCAGAGAATTGGTTAATACCCTACTAATATCGGATATGTCTGATATTATCAGGCCAAATTATCGATGGATAGCAATAAATTTCATAGATTGTAGTTTTTTCGTTTAATTTGATCGAATTCTAGACGTGGTTATCCGAAAGAGAACTAAAATAGCTGACATAACCCATGGCAATGTTATCCGCAGCCCTGATTATAGCATCATCCATAAACCTGATTACCTCTATCGTGAACCTCGGGTTCATGGACGAAGACCACGGCTGGAGCAACCATTCAAGGTTGGTGGAGAGACGATCTTCGTAGAGTGGCTAACAAAAACTGGATAAGACTAGCGAAGGATCGAGTCAAGTTAAGTCCAAATTGAGACGTCTATTTGTTCTTTGTTGAACCTTGGCATAGGTCCAGTAGAAGACTGATGCTGGTAGGTACTTACTTAGGCACTTTATTAAATAGTACACGTATAAGAATTAATGTAAAACACAAAAAATATGTTTGTAATAGATAAAGACATAGGTAATTTGTAAATGTCATCACAAATACCAAAGGCTGAGCGTTTCTTGCGCCGTTTCTTCTCTGCAGCTACTAATTCGTCGAAGCGGTGGTAGGGTTACTCGGGAATATGCATATTAGTGTTAGTTTTATATTTAATATAATTAATTTAATACATAATTAAATTCTATAACTGGGAGAATTTTCAATTACCCTGTTAATAACCACTTAAAAGTTTTCACTATTTCCTTTAATTACGTTTATTTATTTTACTGATACATATTCCCTGTTATGACGATTTAAAAGAACTTAGTAAATTAGTCTATTTAAAAAAAGATATTTTGACTTTGACTTTTGACTTTCCGCTCTTGAAGTTGATCGATGCTTGACACAAGCAAGTTTAGTGATTGAATCTAATCTAGGGACGCACTGATGCGGAATTATCTTTGTTTGGTTTATGGGTACTTAACAAATATCGATATTAAACTGAATCACAGCGTGTTTATGACTGAACCGATGTAATATGCGCCGAAGCAGCTATATAATGGTGTATATGTCAGGAGCCCAATGTCAAATCATCTAAAGATGAGTATAATAAATTAGTGGTCCACGATATACGTTTTCCCGGGAACCTCGAGAGAATTTAAAACTAATTGTGTCTGACTGGAACGGCTTGGCAGGATAAAAGGAATTGGAAATTAAATAAATACCATAGGAAAATCTGTTTTATTCATAATGTATTTTAAACTTTATAAAAAATAAGTCATTAATCTCTATCTAAAACTATTATATATCTATCTCCTTCATAACCGCAGCCGTAAGTATTTTTCGAAATAACAGAAACTCGGCGAATAGATATACGTGCCTAATTTTTCCCACATTTAATATTTAATAAAATCGAAAGAGTCCCAATTCAATGAAATCCCTGAAGAAGAATTAAATGTATATCTTCCGAGACTTTACATTTTCATAGTAATATATTTCGGGTTTTAAATATTGGGTTACATCGTTTTTATACTTTATGCTTATGCTATTTAGATTAGAGTTCAAAATGACCCCTTGGCTTTATCGCCATTTACGAACGGCGAGTAACTTTTATGTTTCTCTAATAAGAATTACAATAACTTGTCGATATTACGATTTTTTGTCAATTATTTGGACAAAATTGGACCATATTTTGACTCCATTCATAACAGCAATTGTCCTAGTACACAGTTGATACTTTAAGTATTCTGCGACTAAATTATAAAAAAACATCAAAAGCCTACATACGTCTCACAGCTGGGTATAGGACTTCCTACATGGGAGAAAGAGAGATCGGGCCAAAAACGATGGCTGGGCCCGTGCGGCTTTGTAGCTGAAAGCGGTTGACGTAACAACCAGATCCAACAGGTTAACGTTCACGACTAAACACGAAGGAGCGAGCGATTACAAATTTTGATTGACCCATCCAGGAACAAACTATGGTAAATGTTACTTAAATTTACATAGAAATTAATGATATGATAAACCATATAATTATTTTCTTTTAACTTACAAAATTAGTTTATTACTTACAAAACTAAGGTATTTCTTTCAAACATCACTAACCTATATTCACCATAATACAAAACAAAGTCAAAAGTTGTGGCGTTTTTCCATAGCTTCTTTTCGAAAAAGTCATTTCGTTATGTAACCTTGTAAATCAGCAATGAACAGAGTATTAATGGGAGCGACACATCTTGCTGAGTTTAGCATTGTACTCAGATCATGACTGTACGTAAATTTACTAACAGGGATATTGAGAAATTAAAAATTTTGAATAAAATATATTGACTTCATATTTATTAGCAGATAGGCAGTTTCAGTTCTAATCTTTAAATTCATATTTCCTTCGAAAATATCTCGAATAGTCTTAGTCGTTTAGTCTTTGAATCCTTTTGGACCATAAAATCTTGTAAATCGATATTTTTTCCAAACTTCTATTTTCAACGCTTATCAAATTACAGGTATATGCGATGCGTTAGGTTTCCAACATTTCAACTTAAAACTCCTAGTTTTAAAAAATAATCTCCATGCAGACTTTATTTAGCACAAAATGGCGTCGAATCCGTTTCTAAACAAAGGTCGCTCTTTGTACAAAATTAGTTAACTGTTCCCTATGTATTTCTCTTTTTGAATTGACTGATGTTACAATAAAGATATATTCTATTCTATTCTATTCTATTCTAAGAAATAAATAAAAAACACCAAGTAAGTAAAATCAATAAAAAGATTGTTTTTTAAGAACTCAGCAACGCGATTCAAATAAAACTAAAGGCATATAGTTTGCGTTATGGTGGCAGGTTTGTAAACTACGTTTTGTAATATGGTTGTATAGGTCCTCACAAAGCTCAATACTCTCTATTCTTCGACGGTTGGGGCGGCTGCGGTGGTCCGCCTCAGCACGTAGTAGGACACTCGTGTTCAGTAACGCGACCTTCGGTATTTGTTCCTCACGTGGTTGGCCAGGCACAGCCCGAACACAGCCGCTATCAACTAGAACAAACAAAATACAATCGTGCTGTATGGAACAGTATCAAATAAATTAATTTACTAAATTGCTGTAAATTATTTTTTTCTTATAATAACTTGTGTATAAGTATATAAAAAAAAGTTACTAGACCGCTAGGTACATATAGTACAACTTGGTGAAAGTTTTCTAATTGTATAATTTCAGCTATTATAATTAATATGAAGCTAATAACTCAATTCTTTTCGGTATTATAATTATATTCTTCAATCTTGACTTTCATAAGAGCATGTAATGTATCTAGATTGAATAAATGTATTTTGACTTTGACATTATTTTGGAGGTTTTAATACTATATTAAAATAGTTTGAGTATTTTGGAAGATTTGGTATTGACAATGGCAATTTAAAATCAATCAAAATCATTATAGTCACAAACTGTCCAGTTTGAGTTTGTAACTATATAATGATTTTGATTTAATTAATAAAATGAAACGATTTAAATCTTTGATAGAATCGTTTCCAAGTTACGCCTTATATAATTATATGTACCTCTATGGCACCAATAACGATAGCGACAATTCCAATGACAAGCCCGAAGGTGCGGAAGAAGTCTTCGACTACGTCGTCACAGCCTGGGTAAGCGTTGGCGATGGTGATGCAAGGAGCGTTGGCGCAGCAGGAGTCCGGCAGGGTCACGTTCATGTACGCTAGGGCTCCGGTGGGACCGCAGCATTTAAACTGTAATATTACATGTTACACATCAATTACAAAGTACGAAAAGTCTGGCACTAAGTATATTATCAAAACTCAAAATGTGCTTCACTTCTGGGGTATTGTTGTAGTGGTCGTACACAAATATTTACTTCTTCTGGGATTCGAACCCGTGACCTCTAATTTAGTAAGCGGGGGGAATGACAAATTTAACATCTGGAAATCTTTAATACATAACATCCCGGTCCACTATTAATATAAATATATCCAATATAAACCCGTAATAAAATCAATAACGTGTTGACATATATTTAATAATTTGTGTCGTAATAAATGGATTTCATGACTGAATAAGACGCATTTTTGAGATAAAAGAAACAGGTGTAACCCTTAACCATTTGGAGACTCAAACGATATTTCAATACTCATTTACATCTCTTGCTTTCTAAATGAGTATATAAATTATCAGATTTATCAACGAAATACATTATTTGACAATATAACTAAAGAAGTTGGACTATAATTCAGAATGAACGAATAATCAAATATAAGCAAGCATAATATGTAATCTGTTCCTGTTGATACTTACGGTGTTTTCAATGGTGTGGAAAGATTCGCGATCGCTCGTGAACAGCTGGTTCGTCCATTTGGGAACTTCATTAATGACGCTGTCTAAGCTTACAAAGATCAGCGTCGCCAGGGTTATCTTGGCTACCATCAGCACCAACATGAAGATTGAGAACTGGAAATTGAATTCAATTTATAATTTTTACTTATATTAGATCATGCTCTAGCTTGGAATGGATGGCGATGTAATAGATAACAATAGTGTATAGAGAAAGATATAGTCTTCTAACAGGGCAAAGAATAATACAGTATTTTTAGGGTGCTTTTCCCGCCCAGGCTTTCCCGCTTTCCTATGAAAGAAGAAACACATAACAATGGATCGAATGTACCGTAACACTACCTAAAGCTACCAATAACGAAACATTTTTATTTACGGATTCAAAGAATCCCTAACAATTCTACAAGTAGAAATGTTAAGTCTAAGCAATGGAAACGAGGTAATTAAAAATAAAATTTAACTTAGCCACATATCAAATTGGTCAGTAACAGACTGACAAGTCGACTACTTGCAGCCTAAGTTAACAATTTGATGAAATATATGAGATTAAGTGGTGCGGCTAAATTAATCTATCATCTTACAATGAAAGATGACAATACTATAAATCAGAACGGTTTTTACTTACCGTCACCAACATACAATTGCTTTCTCTAATAGCTCCACAGCATCCGAAGAAGGATATGAGGAATACGATACCGCCCACAACCATAGCGGAGATGGGCGCTATCTGAAGGCCATCCGCCACTTGGGATAGGTCCGCGATCTGCAGCTGAACTACCACGCCTAAGATCAGCAACGCCAGGCCCGCCAACTGAAAAAATTCATCATTACATCACCATCTATATACTAAAAACATTATAAGAACATATTAATCGATGGAACATCTTGGCTACAATCAGAATGAAACTTATAGGGATGGCATACTCAAAGATGGAAGACTTCAGGCTATTCCTGCCCAGAGACACAGTGAAATTTATGGCTGCTGTGTTCTGGACACAGGAAGGGTCGAAGCAGGGGAGGGGGAGGTACACAGAGGTTTCTGACGGTTTTCTCTTTGCTTTGCTTTAAAGCATACTGGCAGAAGTTTTATACCAGCTGACTTTGGATGCATTATTGGGTGAACCTGATAAATATCCATCCTGAAAATACAATTTATTTATTGGGGCACTCTTGCATCGGCAGTGCACCAGTGTTTGCTGATCGACATACTGATGATTTAATGCCTTGCAAGAAGGTTTAATGAATGTTTCCCAGTGTTTTTGTGGAGCGACTGGATGGCTTTATAAATCATGATCACGTTACTAACAAAGCGCATAAGTGTGTCTGTGTGTGTAAGTATACCTAAATCCTCATTTTTGATTAAGAACTGTGTTAATTGACGAAATTTCGCTATAGATATGAAGGTGCGTATGTAATAATCGCCAATTTATGTGAATATTCATATTTCATGGAACATGTCTACATCAGTAGATACGTTGACGAAAAAATCAATAACTACTTTGAGATAGTTCATACTGTCTATTATCACTAAAAATTACAAATGCAAATTAGAACCGTGAATGTATTGCAGTAAGAGCGATAAGGATTTATTTGTTTTGCGGCACGGTAATCTTATCTATCGATAAGAGCTGGGGTGCGACCTAGGTTTCTGAGCACAATTTAAGTTTGTAACAAAAGCAAGAACTCAATTTTCGAATAGGCTCATTTTGACATAATATTTATTTACGTTTTTTTGAAAGTATATATAATTAAAAAGGCACTTTTTGACAGGCTAGGTGAGAACAGAACAGAAGACAGTGTATTTATTGTATGATTTATTAACTGATACGTGCGTATGAAGTCCTCCTGCTGCTTACCATCAAACGGCTCACTTGCTTTGCTTTTTATAAAAAATATCAAAAATTAAATTAAAGTGAAATTACAAATGTAGCTCCTTGACGCATTGAGGGAAAAAATAATAATTTGGAATCCATACTGTTGTTCAGTATTCAACCGGACAGACAGATGACAGATGACAGATTTTCAGGCTCTCCTTGTCCTAATCATATCGAGAGACATTTATTTTAGTCTGTAGAGTGAATCTTTTCACTGTGCAGACGTTACAAGAGCCACAGTTGCACTACGAATGCCGGTTCTATGATGATCGGAATTGTAAGGAGTTGTTATGCAGAGAACTGTGTCTTTAAGTATATTTTTTTTATTTTACATAGGTACTGTATTTGTTTAAGCTACGGTCGACTGTATTTTAAAAAACTCATTTTAACGATTTCTATTGAAACTGTTTTCTTGTTCTTTATAATAAATGATGTTATCATTAGATTAAGATTATAAAATTCGTGGCCTAGATACTAAGCCCAGTTTGAGTGCAGTAGACAAAATCATAAAAGCCTGACCCCGCCGCCCCAGTCGCGCTAGCTTTCAAGCACAATAAATCTTAGGAGCATTAACTGAAATATAGGCTACCTGTAGCCTTGAAAGATCTTTCTGACCTTTAGATTTATTAAAACTTTGAAAATATAGTTACCCAATAATAATTTATTAACATTAATGATTATTATGACGATTATCCTAATATGTTCAATGAAAAGTAATATTAAAGATACACTTGTGACTTCTACCAAAATTGCAGGCATGATTTTAATAGAACGTGTTGTGTTAAATTATCGATATATGTCACGCTATCAAATAATTATCTTTCAATTAGATAAATCGCTTTTATAAAATTATTCAATACGTGCCTTCCGGAGGAAAGTGGAGTTCAACTACTAATTTTTATTAACCCATCCACGTAACAACTATGGCCAATGTTGCTTTGATTTCGCTATCGAAACCAGAGCGTTCTAACCACAGCTCCACGGAGTTCCTCCTGTAGTCCATGTTAATAAGTTATTAAATTTCATGCAAGTTCTGCCACTAAGTGGTTTTGGTGTGTGATTACACCTTAAATAAGTTTTGAAGCTTTATCAGTTCTTTCTATTCTATCTTCCAAAAGGCTTCCTTCTTTCCTTCTAAATGGACAGATTTAATTAGATATTAATTCTCTCATCAGCAGTAAGTTATAATCACCTACAAGCAAATTAATACTCTTTTTTTTGTCATGCATTTACTTTTATAGTGTGCGAGTAATATAATCGATATTTTCATAACCACTATATTGTCATTTCATTTTTATAATGAAAATTTGAAAAAATCAAATACACAAGAGCATCATCGTTAACTTCGTGAGGTAGTTGGATTAAATTTTCTAACAAAACATGAGTCATAATTATGATTGTGTTCGTTGGAAATTATCATTCTATCTACATTGATAAGAGTTTTTGATACGCATTAAAATTAGAATATTTTTTCTACTTACAGCAAAGAATAGATTGGCGAAAAAAAGTAAATATTTGACTAGGAACTCTCCGCACCCCATCTTGGTAATTTATATCCTTTTCTTATTAAAAAAAAAACAAAAAAATGACACGATAAACTTCGTTCACTACGTGCGGTATCGCGCAGTTGACTGAGCTAAGGATTGTACAAACATTATGATAATCTTGCGTTTTGTGATAATGAATACAAGATATTATATAAGCTACTTTGTCAAAGTAAGAAGTATATTGCTAATATAGTATTATGATTTACTTGTATTTACTTTTTAAACCTGTACCACTGCATGCTCCACTCATTGAGAGAATATCTATTTTGCATTTTGTTTATGGATAGGTCGCCTTTCCTATTTTGGCCTTGAAACAGCACACTGAGGTACGGTGTGAAGAAAAGGTCGAGAGAATGGGTTTTGTTGGAAACAGACGACTTATCTCTTAATCTGTTTGACCGCTGTCTCTAGTAACCATCTATGTAGTTGAGACTGCCTACCTCATATCATGAGGCTCGGAGTTCAATTTCCAGTGAGGACATAAACTTTCTGTTCGATACCTTTTTTTATATAAAGCACAGCAAAAGACTCGAAAATTTTTTTTTCAAAAAAAAAATTTCGTTAGTCGTACTGTTGTAGGGCTGTATCTAAGTCCATCTGGCTAGCTTCCACCATCTCACCTAAGTCTGCCCCATAACAATAATATTAAAGCATTATTGTGTGCCAACAGTTCAGGGTAAGATAGCAATGCCTCTATGGTTGAGGAGTCCTGAGGAGGATGGAGAAATATAAAAGTGTCAACATACAATAACCTTTTCTTCGTAGGTAAGCGTGTCATTAAATTTCTTACATAAGCATAAAAAGGAAATAAGTAACTGTAATGCTAAAAAAGGCGATTATCTTCTTCTGCGTCTTCTTTTTTCTTCTTCTCATATATAAAAATGAAACGCGGTTCGTTAGTCTCGCTAAGACGGCTTTACCGATTTAAATATATTTTTTTTTGTGTTTTGTTCGCTTTAGTACAGGGGTGATTTAAAAACAATTACAATAAATACAATAGAATAGCTAAAACAAATCATTCAAAAAGAGTAACCAAGCATGCAAAATTGGTCTAATTGACTTGCTTTATATTATCATTTGTGAATTTTCCATCGCCACTTCTGATTACTTTCAATAGATGGAGCTAGTGGCGGTGATTCGGGGATACAAAGTTCACTGGGTCAAATAAAATAGTTATGTAATAAATGTGTTCTGTGTCATATTAAATTGCCATGTTTGAAATTTAATAAATTATTTTAAGTGCTTATAAAGAATCCCTAAAAAAATTCAACGGCTAATTAACTCTTCTGCAAAAAAAAATTATTGCTCACAAAAATATGCAGGCGTTCGCGTGTCACATACTTCTCAGTTAAACGTAAGTTCTAATAATTGACCATTGTAAAACTGATAAAAGAATTGAACCGTCTTGATCATGTTTGTCGTCAGCTATCAAAACGTATGACAACGATAGCAGCGCATACTGTGAAGTATTGGAAACTACTTTTTACATAGGATTTACCAGCTGAACGTAACTACGATCGTAACGTTGTGATTGAAACCTACACAAAGGGAATTGAGTTCGCCTGTACGAGATTTACAAACAATGCAACCGAAGCCAAGGTATTTGCATTTTTTTCACAATACCTATAGCATGCAAAATAATCAGCTTTAGATAATTCAAATTCATACGAGCATATTAGGGTTCAACAAAATCTGGGTGTGGTCTGCTTGCTTTCTTCGGTAGAACTCAGATTTAACGAGAATTTATAGTTAATATCCCTCGTGCCGCTATGATCAGCTCCTTATTTAATATTTAATTAATATAATTTCCATGTGGTTGTAACTCCGCCCAGTGACCAAGCGCAAGAGAAAATCTACTGGTAAGGCACGAAAGCTTCACTTTTATACATTATGTTTGTAAATAAATCGAGGCAGTAATAGTTAGGAATTATCTTCTGCTTCATTACTACTTTTGAAATTCTAAGAAGGATACTATATACTTCATAAAATTAATTAACATGTCTTCATAGGGTGTATTTTTATAACAATATGCTATACCAGTCATCAAATTTGATCTCATGATAATGTTATTCAAATGGTGATGAGCAGTACTCGACGTGCTTATAGACGGTAATGAGGCTCGCGATGATGGAAAGCAACGTGCCTAGAATGTTCTAATATCCTTTTTTATATACAATCAAATAAAGGCTAGAGTCCACGCTCAATTCAGATACAATCGGAGACTAATAATAATAAAATAAATATATGACGTAATAAGGAGTTCGTAGACTCTTTGTGTACTATGTCTTTAAGTCTGCAAGAATTATGCTGAATAAATAATTAAATAAAGTACATGTCTACTGCCTTACGGTAGGCAATGACGTATTTACGAAATTACTACAGGGGCACATATTTGTATGACGAATACGAATATTCGTTTATTAAGTACATTAACATATATAATGTCTTATATTTATTTACATATCTTAAATTAGCTTCCACCCGCGGTTGCAGCCTCCTCATGGAGATCGGTCCCTCACAAATGTTATATAACCTGTAACCTTCTCCTATAAGTATCATTATTGTTAAATTTAATTAAATTACTAAATATCATTATTATTTAAATTTTAGTACTAAAAAACAGGGTAAGCAATTTCCATAAGAGGTGGTTTTTCTTGGTACCTAGATATGGAATTTTAGTTTACACTAAAAATATGCTTCTAATTAAAACGATTGAAACGGAGACTATAGCTCTTGGTTTAGAGATACTAAATGTTTAATCTACTTTTTATAAATAATGTATGTTTATTGTTTTAACTGTCTAGTTAAATCTTTTATTAAATTAACATGCTTTTCGATAGAAATGGAGTTACTCCGTAATAAGAATTGCAATACTCATGAAAGCTGATTTAAAGATTTTTGTTGTTGAATAGCTTTCTAACAGATTTACCTTGGTTTATAGTTTTTAAAACCATCATGTTATAATGACAATATCTGTCGAAATTATGGGAAAGTTACGTTATAACGTAGGTTGACATGTTTAGGGTTTCCCCCTTTGCCGGTCTGGTTACGGCTCGGGGTCTAGATTTAGTCATTCGCTCTCGAATTATGTGGTTTTCAATAATTAGTGTAAGATAATATTTGATATGAGGCTTATGGTGTAATAATCTGAAATGAATCCCATTTAACGTTGGTAAGATCCAAAGCATCTTGTCTGTGTGTTCTGTGACTTATTTTGTTGTTAATATGAATTGCTATACTGTAAATTCGGAGTAAATCACGGGATATGCCTTGTGTAGTGTGTTTCAATTATTTTTCAACTTTTACTGAAATAGAACTACTTTATTTTATTCTGCGATCGTTATTTGGCTATCAAATAAAGTAAGCATAAATTCTCTGTTCCTCCAAATTTTAAATAACTCATTTTTAATTTGCGCTCAAAAATGTTGAGCAGATAGACACGTAATACTTCGTCTGTAGATTGAAAAGACTTTATATTTATTCGACGTAATGTTATTCGTTCTATTTATTTTGAGCTTGCTTAAAAGAGAGCTTTATTATTATTTATTTCGAATGATTAATTACAATTCGCAGTGCACCTAAATTTTTATTAATAAAGGAAACCTGCCAGCCCACAACAAAAACTATACATAATGGTGTTTTGTATATATTGACTTAGCATTCATGCTTACTTAATAATATTTCTAATGAAACGACACAAACAATTATATCATATAACCTAATATGTCTAAGGTCTAAATCCCAAGGCAGACTGATTACATTGCATCCTATCTACGTTTGTGTCTAATGAACTTACTTCTTTATTTTCGCTTAACGTAAATGGCTCAAATAAACTCCATTCCATAATTTGTTCTCTTTTGAAAAGCACACGCCCATTTTTCTAAAAGAAAGCTTTCCCCTCAGCATGTTTAAAATTATAATACAGAAAGTAAATACGTATTATAATGTCAAGATATTGTCATACAGTAATTTTTCATTATCAAGACATTTTTTTATTAATTAATTAAAAAATGTCTTGATAATGAAAAATTACCACTCTCCTTTCCTCTAACCAAAAAGGCATACAATGACAGCAATAAATCATCAAAAGTATAACTCGCAAAATGAACTACATAACTATGTATTACATTTATAAATATAGAAATGTAAAATTTGTTTTACCATAGTCGTAGAGCAAATTAAAATTATTACAGTAAGATGAGATTTCAATTAAGAAGAACTATTTAATAATATTGAATTAATGAACCATTTTTTTACTGTGTATATACACGAAAACTTTTATTATCCAATCCATCTATTTCTGGATTTGGTACAAGTGAAAGATTATTCCCTACAAAAATCAGAAATAGTTTTACGACTAAACAGACCGCGTGTTTCCTTTATTTCCTTGATTAACAAAGTGAAGAACGTAGTGTTTATATGCTCAGTGCAAAGTGAGATCAATTTATGGTCACTGACACGTCATACAAAGAATCCCGTCGAATAATTATAATGGTCTGCTTTTGAGTACAAGCGATCTTCTACAGACAAACCATAGCCAGTTTCAAACAAAACGCGATCGCGTTCGGACGTGCCACGTTGACCGACTCAAACGCATCGACTCAAACAAACCGAAACAGTGTTTTAAATTTTTCTACCTACTTCTACAAAGCTTTGTGACTGTGCTATTAAATTGAATTTAAAGTTTTTAGTGACAATGTCGAATGATAACACGCAACAAGAAATGACCACCAGTCCAAAGAATTTTAGGAGTCCTAAAGAAGTGGATCTGAACGTCTTGGAGCAAGTGTTTGGGACACCACCCAATTCAGAAAAAAAAGGAGACACACCAACCATACACACGATCACCAACGAAAAAAGCAACGGCAGAGGACCGGTAAGATGATTGACCTTTTTGGGTGGTAAAAAATCTTAATTTCTTTAAGAACTTTTTGATTTTCTTGAATTGATAGTGTGTTGGTTTGTTTTACCATTTTAAAATTGCGAATCATTTTGGAAGAAAAAATATATAACATTTTTTAGAAACATTTCTTTTAGTGACTAAAAGTGGCTGTTTAACAGTTGTAACACATGATTAACTAAAAATAAAAGAATTACCATACCTGCCCATATCCGTCTCAATTATGTATAAAGTACAATGGTCTAACTTTATGGTTGAGGCATTCTCTAACAGTGAACTTGTAGATAGCGTAGTAAAAACATAATCTGGCGATAGAATGGTAAATCAGGAAAGTTATAAATAAATTAAAGCAATGTTCAACATTGTAAGCTAAGCTTCACTTGAACAAATGTAACGTTTTCTTTTCTTAATTCATGTACATTACTTCTGGTTAATGAATCGTGCAAAAATGTTTGTAGTGTGATGCATATTTCCACAAAACGCCCGGGAACACGACATTTCATTAAGATTGTGGGTAGAAAGTACAGTTTTTGTTAAATTAGTCTTTGTTCAACATTAATTACTGTATTTGGATACAAAATGTTCTTTTATATTTCAAATACATACGTTTCTGCAGTAGCATTATGACTACCAGTGACTTATCTTTGTGGTGATAAGTAGTTATTTAAATATTTGTCTCTTTACATTATTTTTGCTTGTATGTTTATCGATAGTGAAATTATCATATACAATTAGGTAATTGCTAGTTGTAGATTTAATTAAAAATGTATAAAAGTAAAGTGAAAATATAAAATATATGTGCTTACCTGCATTACGGAAATCAAAAAATTTAAAAATCTTGTAAAAGATAATAAGTAGGTAGTTGAAAAAATATAATGAAAATCAGTTAAAATAATATCCTTAGAGGGTAAACATTAATATTTTAAGTAATTAATAGCTTTCTGTAACATATTTGAGAGAAAACTACATTGTTACCTATTAAATTAAATTTTTCTTTATTACCTATTAAATATTAAACTTTCTTCCTGTACCAGACCGCCAGTAGGTAACAGTAAAACCGTTACTGAGGTGCACCACAAAATATGCATAAATTTATAACATAAAATCCACTTACAGCAGGAGAATTTAGTTAAAAATGTTCAACCCTAGTTCATCGACACGGAAATGAAGCGACTCAAAGTACGTATGTTAAAAACGATTTAACATTGACGATAACCAGACCTTTTACTGCTGCTGTAGGATATGCCTATATTAAGTAGTTTGGACCTTAGTTCTTTGAACAAAGTGATTAAAGTTGCCAAAGCACTTTTAAATCATTCTTCTTGTCATTAGTAATAGCTATCAGAAGTAGTCTAAATAGAAACGAAATGCTCTGCCGGAAATTATTAATACTTACTTACACTCTTGTCAATCAAACTTTGATGTCACAAGCTCCACGGTGCTTCGGAAAGCGTGTTAAGAAGTTAGTCCTCGTTGTAACCACTTTTACCCCCCTACCGGCTTTAAGCGAGCATGGTGTTATAGCCCAAACCATTTCTCCCACGTAGAAAGACCTGTGCCCAGTAATGTGACGTATGTAAGTTGTCGAAGGCTATGATGTAACTTTGATAGATATTCTTAAATTTATCATAAGAATTTTCAAATGAAGTTCATCTTACTAATGACTCGTAAAGTTCAGCCCGAAGCTGAACCATTATATTAAATAATTTTTTTAACTAATTGTGCTTGCTACCAAACTATATCAAACTAACTTATTGATAATAACTTATTAATATTTTAGTGTAAAATAGGTAGATATGTGACAACGATGCGACGGTAACGGATATACGAAAATAGTAATTGAACGCGAGTGTGGAATTAAAATACACACACACACACACACACACACACACACATACAGAAGTGTTTGCCGGTCACAAAATTTAACGAACTCGAACTAATGAACGAACAAGTACCTGTATTTAACATATTTTTCAGTTTTACCGCGTTCATTGTCACAATTGAAGGACGAATAGTAAAATACATGCTGTAAAATGATAATTACATGTAAATTTAACTAATAACATGAACAATGATTGTGCCATGACAATTATTGACCAGTTCAGGTAAAGCCACAGGTCATTGGCCCATCCTACACACGTTGACTCAACTTAGCATAATGTATTGTAATACTTAACTCAATGACAGCTTCGTACAAAAAAACTGTACCTATTGATCATTGGGTAAACATGGGCAGACTATTAAAAAAATGATTTAACTATATCATACTGCCGAAAAAATCAATGTTTGTTTCACCACTTTAATTAAGACGAAATTAAAATTGTGTTCGTCAAGGAATATAGTAAATAAAAGCGACCCAGTTCAAAAGCGTAAAGCGTAAGTGCTATGAGGGAATCTGGGGGATAGGGAAAATACAATGTATTATGTACATATTCTAATTAACATATATATTGTTGATATAAATATAGAACTTGTGATAGATTTTTTTTTGTAATATTGATTCCCCGACAAAACGACGCAACTAAAACGCCGCATAGCCTTCTGAAAAACACAATTTCGTAATGTGCCTTTTGGTTTTAAATGGTCATAAAAAATAACTTTGAACCTACCCATCACCTACAGAATACTGTATAGGGAGACCTTCTAAACTTATGCGGCGTTTTGTCTGCGATGGTTTTCGTGCGGAGTTTCATCGAGTTACTATTATATAGGTCTTATTTAATATATGTGTCCAAATTATACAATTAATTATATAAATACAAGAATTACAATATAATTTTACTTAGATACTTGTTCGCCTTCACCGAATGTAACCTGACTGGCTCTTTGGACAAACAGGAGTTGACTTCTCTTCGTCTTCATCATCACTTAGGTCCTCGCGATAAAATAAATACTATGCTTATGTTTTTAAGTTTAAATAAATCAAATGAAATAAATTTGGCACAATGTGAGTGAGAGAAACGCGTCATAACAATGTTTTACTTTAACTTACGTAAGTAAATCTAATGATAGCTTCGTACAACCATAAATTAAGTGTGTAATATGTGAAGTACCATATGAGTTTGAGATTCGATCTATTAAACAATTATTGACAGTACAATGTAAGATTTCTTTATATTCGAGTTTTTAGCTCAATTCAGAATATAATTAAACAACTACTTCTTCTAGTGTCAAACGTTGGAAGTTCTCCGCGGGCCAAAATAGTTAATCGACTTAAAATGTTACCGTGTATTTATAAGAACTCATTATAATATTGTTAGGTCTTGGCAGGAAAAAAGTCGTTCATATAAATAGAAACTATACTCGATTCTCTCAAAAATGTGTGTATCTACTGTTTTATCTCCCGCTGAGTGAAATAAAATTTACTTCTTTACTAAATAAACTTACTATTTTTAGAATTCTAAGAAATCAAATGCTCTGTATACACATGTGTTACATGGAACTTTGTTTAACATTTCATCCCTTAGTAATCCGGCAACGTGCTAACACAATTAAAACATCTATTATATTTAATAAACTTTAATTATGGTAGAATTGCCACAACCATAACAAATCTGATAAAATTACAATTACTGGGTAACTAAAAAAACCGTTAAGATTTAAAAATGAAAATAATCTATTATTTTTAAATGTGATGCTCTGTAAAATATCTAAAACATTACAATGTAGTCGTAAGAATAATAATTAATTTAAATTTAGCTGACATTTTAATTACGATGATAACTAAAAATGTGTCCCCTTAAGTAGAGACAATAATTAACAAGACGAAGACAAATTTTTCGTGTTTTTTTCAATCTTAAAAACACTCACTTTACCAGGGATTCCTCGCGTCGACATATATGATGATGAGATGAGAGTTTTCTTGTCCAAAACAGTTTGGGAATCATTGTACTATACTGCCGCGTTTAACTAACTGAAAGGGTTTAGTTCTTTCAGTCTTTTCACTGTAATTACATAGTACGGTATGCTAACAAATTTAATAGGAAGATGTACATTTTCAAGCTTTCATTAAGAAATGATTTGAAGCTTTTACAAAACGCTTTGTCTATGGATAACATTGAAACAATTGCAAGTGATGTCTTTGAAAATAGTTCGTATATACTTAAATAACAATGTCAATTAAATAACATAAAAAGTGTAACAATTATCTATATATGAATTCAAAACCGGGACCACTCGTTTCATTCTCAAATCTCTAGCAGTTGGGATACCAAAATATCAAATAGTATTCGTTGACCTTCTACAATAATAGGTATAAACAACGTAATAATTTATCTATATTTATAGGTATATTATATGTTGTATGTAGGTATAATATCTATTATTTTATCCTCAATTTTCGACACTCAAACCACAACCTTCAGTTTTACAGTAATATTAATTGTTCATGTACTTGTACTTAATATTTACTTAAATATCGTCTGATAAGAGTTTCTATGTTATTTATAATTAAAATAGATAATCCATTAAATACATATTTTCGTGCAACCTTTAGATTGGCTGATACAAATTAGTTTCGCTGTCCATAAAATATCACTACAAGATTCTTCCGCGGAGAATTATTATTATTTTACCATTTAGTAGATATGTAGTGAAAAAAAAACACTAATTATGTATCAATTTTAGATAAATAAACTGTATTTTGCTACCATTTACATGCATTTCTTAGTGGTGTTAAATCAAGCGAAGCGTTTAGTTTGTATGATCCTAATATAAATCTGGTAGGTTTCTTCGAGTAATCATTTGATGCATTTCATTTGATCTTTTTTCATTTCATTTGATTTGACTTTTTTTTCATTTCATTTGTTTTTGCCATTTGGTCTTGAGTAGAACCCCGTAAAAGCCCGTAAGAACATTGCCCTCAAAACTGCTTCGAAATTAATTGTTAATCGCAGTTGTCTCATAATTATAATTAAAAGCAATTTAGTGACGAAACGGGAAAATTGTACCCGTGTGTATTTGACCTTTGTAAGTTGGACAACGACAAGATTAATAATATTATTTTTGCAAAATACGTATTTCAAACAAAACCATTTTTTGGCAGATATGATAAAGGTTGTCCAGAAATAACAGATATACACGTGAAAACTTGTAATAGTGTAGATAGGTTAGTCTACGAACCGCCAGTATAGATAGACTAGTCTACGAACGAACGAGAGGAACGTAGCGCGTTCGTAGCGTTAAGGAGTTACAAAAGTCTTACACACAATAAAATTTCAATGCAATCTATAGAATAGAATAAAATATATATTTATTGTTCATCAGTCAATAAAAAAAATCTATCTACGGTTTGATTATTGAAACTCAGCATACTTACGGTGAATATTTTGACTTTGACTTTGATTACTTTACCAATGAACCTAGATATAATCGTGTTGTCTTTAAATAGGAAACCAAACAATAAAATTACGTCATGCATATCTACTAAACATATTACACAAAGGCTAAATAAAAGCAATACTTTTAAATTCAGAATTATGATCACTGTCTTCAGAACCGGCCTATGTAAATTATACTTTTATCTTGTATACTTTACCTAGTTCTTATGTATTGATACGAACACCAAGCGCAACAACACCCATCTTCCTAATTAGTACCCTAGGTCAAGACTGTAAGTAATGACATAAATTTGTGTCAGACCTAAAGTAAGCGTGACATACTTGTAGTACATAATCTTCATGTAGGTACTTTGTACTTAAGATTAGATAAGGAACACTTCGTCTTAATGTAGTTTTTTGTTTATTTCAATAATTAATGATATCAGTACAGTAATTATATTTAAGTCAATTTGTCGATGTATTAAGTTGTTTGCCAGGCTTCAGGATTGTTCAGTTTCTAGACTATGTTCCTTTAATAATATATATAAAATAAATAAATAAAAGTACGTTGTAACAAGTAATGTTAAACGTAAAAAAGTAATGTTGCTTGGTGTGTACAATAGTGATTAATTAATAATAAATAAATAACAGTATTAATTTGAAAATACGGAAATATATTTACACAATTTAATTAGTTATGTGATACACATAATTTAAATACAAGGAAGAAGCGTAATTTTGTTGGACATTTTACGTCAACGTTTACGACTGGCTTCCAATTGGTGTAGGAGAGTTACCAACCAATAAATAAAAAAAAGCAAACGCGAAACTGTGTAAGAAAGCTTACTATAATATTTGATATTAAAGCGTGGAAGTAAGTAGCTCAATAGCGATTCATCAAAATAATAAATTGTAATAATAAAAATATTAACACGTTATAGCATAAATAATTTGTAAAAGTATTTAATAACATTTAAAAATTTTGGTGATGCTTGCGTTGCTACTTCTCCAAAGCTAAAGTTTTGGTCAAAGCCGTGGTAGAGTTAAATTTTAACGACTTAGTAAAGTTTAAGTTGTTAAATCAATTTAAGTAAAGAGATTTTTGGATTATTCATAAGAATAGATGCTTCAAGTAAATAAAAAATAAGCTGCTGGTGTTATTCGCAATAAATAAAAAAGAAAGCCCCAATAATATACAAAGATCTCGCTTTTCTGAGCTTTCTTTTCGTGGTGAGATATAAATAGGTACAGCCAAGTCAATAGCCGCATGCGTGGGTAGCTTCTATTCACGCATTCCACGCACGTCATGTCTGGTATTGCCCATGTAACTCTGAGCAATCCCCAAGTCACCTCCACGAAGGGCAGTCGGGACCTTGACTCAACGGGGAGTTTTAATAAACGAGTCCTACAAACTTCCGCCGATTGCTGGTAGTTCCGGAATGAATTTCCTCGACGTTAAAAGTAACAGCTTAAAGAACTGCTAAAAAAGTACTAAAGGACCATCTTCAGAGGGTGCATCAGATGTAGCCTTGGCGTTACAAGAGAATAACAGGTTAATAAATATGGTATAACTTATAGGTAATGCAATCCGTATGATAATAATTATCTAATAAAAGAAAACTTACGATAAGAATATTTACATATTTACGGTGAGACAGATTAAAAAATCAATAAATTACGTGCAGTTCAGAAGCTCCCACGAAGCCAGGAGAGCACCCAGTCAATTTATAATCAGTCTTCTCGTGTTATCTGATGCTTTTATTGGTGCAAGCTCATTGAAGTATCAATGACGCTCATTTATGAAATGCATTCCGTATTGAATATATAGATACGACTCGATGAAAATCTTAATATTATTTAATCATTAATTTACAGCTAACAAATGTATTGTCGGAATAAATTGACATAACGCTGCTGTCCTACACCCGATTGTTTCATTTGTATAGTTAATATTGTCAGTAACTTTCTATTGATCAGCTCCCCTATTATCAATAACTAGCATTACGACAATTATCTTCAATCAAACTGGAGCTTGACAAAGCGTCACTGGTTATAATTCTTTTGGGGCAAAGTTTATTGAATTTAAGTGGCTAGCTATGCGATGTTGAGACACGAGATGCAGCGTGACGCATTTCATTTCAAGTCGGCCGCTTTGATATCTTTGAAAGGCGAATCGCCCCTAAGGCATGAGGATTGACCAAGATTCTCGCCACAAAGCACCATAATGGTTTTGAGCAGTCACTCAAACTGTGACTGTGAAAGTACCTGGGTTTTTACCTAAAACTTTAGACTTTAAGACTGCCTCTGTGATCGAGTGGTGGAGTGTTATATATTGTGCGTGTAATATTTAGATATTCTGTCATTATTTCTTGCATCAATTTAAGCCGTTTGACTGATATTATAGTTTTATTTCGTCTAAACATAATTATCGATATAAGCCACGAAACTACGGGGAAAACCAGCCCTACTAATGTCTCATGCCGTAGTTTATCGACATACAAAGACTTCGGCTGAAAGTGACTCATGTAATCAAACCCGCTTTCAAAGAGTACAGTGACTAAACTAATTACGTAGGTATTCTTTATTATAGGTATTTATTTTCCCTAACAAATTTACGAGAAAAATTCTCGTAAATTTGTTAGGGAAAATAAAATCATCGAAAATCTTTCGCCATCTCAGTACTTTGAAATCTATGAAACAAATTCCAGTAAATAAATGTCATAATTACCGTACTATTTGAATACTGAAGCGCACTTTGTACTTTAAAATGGTTGCGGTTTGTTTACGATGTATATTTCATAAATTTTTCAACATTCCACCTTATTAGCAGCATGACATTGTTATTAGAATAAATAGTAGTAGTACTATTTATTCTAATATCAATGTCGGCCTAATCTAGAAAGTAGTTTCCAGATTAGGCCGGGAAGATCGTTCAAAGAAAATAAAAAATTATATGATTTTTAAAATTTAATATAATACTCCGCCATATTGTGAAACTTATTTTTATATATTTTTTTTTATTTCTTATGACTTCTGTTTTTAATTTCAAAATATAAAAGGCTACTAAGGAAAAAAACGAGATAGTAACATAAACTAGAGAGACAAATTAAAACAGAAACGAATTCGAAATAGGTTGAAAATTTTAATAGTGTTCACTTGATACAGTTTACAAACATATTGAGAAATATTCAAAATTAAAAAAAAAACTGCTTTGTATTACTGTGCGAAATTAAATAAAACCTTTTAGGCCCGTATTATAGAACACGTCTCAAGCAGTGTTCGATCTCGCATCACGCAAAGCTAGTTTTAAGTGTAGATCACTTCTCAATTCTCCTGCTTATTATTGGTCGCGTTTTAAGAGCGAATCAGCTGAAACTAGAATCAAGAATAGATTTGAACTGTGATCATAGTTCTCTATGGTTCAAGTATGTTTTCAATTACATTTTTAAAATTACGTCTTAGCAACTCCATTTCAAGCAGACACCATTTATATTCTAGATATTGTATGAAGAATTTGAAAGCAATATTAATCGTTAAATTAGTTCAACGTGTAAAGTACTACATGTTAAAATCCTTAAAATAAGTAGTTATTTACTTTTTAGTGCTGAAAACGTCAGCTGACGTGTTCATTTAATCAATTTGCTCTGCATAAAACGATTCTAATTGACATTGTTTACGTTTTTGTTAATGTCAAAAATTTAGCTTACTATATTAAAACTTAGTTTGTATTATTCTTTTTATTTAAATAATACTGTTGCATGAAATGTTACAAGTATATAATATGTATCTAGATAAAGTATAAGTATGATAGATAATTCTTAGGAAATGGTGTTGAATTTAAACACAAACATACTTCATTATTTTTTATTTTAGAAAAAGGGCAGTTTACAAGTTATCTATAATTATTAATTATGGCTGCTCGGATTGCAAACCCTTCTGCCGAACCTCCCACATTATGTGCAATGTTATTATTAGGTTCATCCCTAGTTTTATATTCATTTTCAACTGGAGGCTCATCGTTTACACCGAATCCAATGTTAAACAATATTGCACATGCAACAATTATATTTGAAAATATGGATAACTTGTTACCCATGCCTCTGTGCAAACAATGAAATCTCCTCTTCCATTGCCCAAACACACACTCTACAATATTTCTTGTCTTAGTATGAACTTTATTATGTATTACTTCTGATGGACTACTTGCAGAGTTTATGGGTGTTAATAAATATGGTAAGCATGGATAGCCCTTGTCCCCAACTAGCTTTCCACTGTGAGTTCCTTGATGATATTTGCTATTAATATTCAACATTTGAAATATTCTGCTATCATGAGTGCTTCCTGTCCATCTTGCAACAACATCCATAAATTGCCCATTAGGACACACAAAAGCCTGGAAAAAAATCAAATAGGTACCCGAAAAGGGTACACTTTAGTAAGTTTGTCATATTAAGTAATATAAAAATCATATATCATTATATTGTTGGTAAAAGTGATGGTACATGTCAGTTTAAAATAACACATAATACAACACAGTATAAAGTGTGAATGTCTGTATAAATATGTTTAGTAACCAGTTCAATGAAAGAATCATATAGAATCAGGATTTTTTTATACTTTAAATTAAGTATCAAGTTCTACTCCTTATTAAGCAAAATTATGTGGACAAAAGGATGAATTTTATTTCTCACAATAAAGCATGGTTGGTGGGTACTTGTAGTAAAGTGTTTCGGTTACTTACTTGGACATTTATAGAAAAATAAGATTTTCTATTCCTAAACACTTCATGATGCTCCACTCCTGGTGTATTGACTATTTTTATATGAGTACAATCAATTACTCCATCAATATTGCTTAACCCTATGTGTTGATGATATTGACCTAAACGAGCAAATTCTAATCTGTTAGTGGTCATGTTTTCAGGGTATTTTATAAATTGGCGATGTTTGTGAGCCAATAATTTTGATATATTAGTTACTATATTTGACACAACTGGTTGGGATACATTTAATAAAACTCCACATACTATCTGAAAATAAAAACATGTTTTATTGGGTGCACAGAAACCTATGAAATTAAATATAATAAATATTAGTTGCTTCATATACTATAGGCAGCTCAGTAACACAAATTCCTATAGGGACTACAGAAACAGCATATATCTAATATAGGTAGGCACCTACATAGTTATCGGTCAGGGTTTAGTGTCTATTTTAGTGCCATGTCACATTTTAAAAGTAGTATGATGATTTAGGTGAATTCAGTAATAAATGTAATAAACAGAGCCCATAATGATTGTGATGGATATTATGGAACGATATAATGTTATGAAATTTGTAATCATGTCAATGTAGCTATTTAAGATTAATTACAAATAATTACTCACCTGGAATGAAGCTGTGGCATAAAAATGGAGACAAAATAATATTTGTTAGCCCTCGCCTGTTGATATTTTGTAAATTTGTTCTTATTAAGGGCAAAATGGTGATTTTCACTGTATTCTGTGTGAATCGATAACGAATTTTAAAATCGTTTACGCTCATGCACATGGATCTTGCTCATCCCGTAAATATCTTCGGGGTATATTTACATTTAAATATCTCATTCCCATGTCAAATATATTATCAATATCGTCAAAAATGTCCAGTTCCACTATATTATAAAAGCAAGATAACTAGGTAGACTAACACAATTAATAAACAATGTAATACTACAATAAACTTAACAAATAACAACAAATAAAACCAAGATATAACAACAAGGCGAAAATAATAAGGACGTATTAATAAACCGTGAGTGAGAATGAAAATGGAAGAAAAGAAACTGCCAAATGCTAAAATCAAAAATGGCGTAAAACTATAACCCGTCAGAATAGAAAAAACATTGCGGTATAGCAAACTTCATAAACTCGCATTAAAACTTTATTTGGGAGTATAATACACATTCTAGTCTCAAGAGTGGTCTCGACCAAACTTACGTAAACAATGATCAAATCTATGCTTGAGCGTAGATTTTGACTTAAGTGTCCTTCTGGAATAAGCAATTACTCAGCTGAGTGTTGATCAACGAATGTCGTATCAAGAACCGTTCAAAAATTAAATCTCATATTAAAACTACTCTTAAAACTAGATTCAATACTGAGACTCGTTCTATAATACGGGCCTTAGACTACGCTGCTTAACGCGTAGGAAGGAGGAAGTAAAACGAATTTGTGTATTCATAATTTTATAACTTACAAAATTATTTATCTGGTAGCGCATAAAATATTTTTAACTATATGTATAGAAAACATTGTATGCAGTAGTTATAGCTAAACTTTTTAGCTAAATTAGTAGTAGACAAATGAATATCAAAGCTTTTAAACAGATCTACGAAAGTACAAAAGCATACGTCGTGACACTAAATATAAGTACCCAGCTAAAAGTTACTATCAGACACGGCAAATACTATTCTGTCATACAAATTATTTCTAAGAAAAATCGGATGATGGCCACTCTCATCCCTTAGGGGTATAAAAATAGTTTACAACTTTTCTGAGACCTACCAAAACAATTAATAAAAGAAACAAATACAAATAAAATTTACACCAAAAATAAAACAAAAAAAAACACAACAAACCCACCACCACCGAATAACCGGTATTGGTATATGATTATTTAAAACGAGCTCAACTAGTTTGTGACCTTGTCTGACATTTCCCTGACGAGTTCACATACACAGGACATTATGTATGAAGTTTTTTGATTGTCATAGGTGGTGAACCACAACGGCCACAAGATTGAAGATATAGAAACCCTTCCAGCTACGGAGCCTCTGCTAGAAAACGACCATGACAAGAACGAGCATCCGATGACAGGTACGAAGCGACACCAACCTTATTATTTTTATTATGCCTTAGAGATATTCGTCTTTTGAGACTGTTTGGTCACTGAGACGATAGATCATCGGAATTCTGTAAAGATCAAGCCAATAATAGGTTAAGATGCTAGAAAAGAGAAACACACACACTCTTATCAGACACTTTAGGATCTGCCAATCTAAAGGGTTTTATATTTTTCGATTGGGATTATGTGTCTCGTAATTCCCATGGTGTAGTGGTTCGAGCATTCATATTTGATTACAATTAATGCAATTTTTACCATATAGCCTTTCAAGCCTTAACTATTTCTAATGATTGACTGGTAGAGAATGCCAAAGGCATTAAGTCCGTAAATTGTGATTTTGTGCAATGAAGAATAAATAAGGCAGTATCAGTTTCGGGCTGGGTCAATCAAAATTATGATCTTGACCTCTTTAGTGCATCGTAAGACACTTCAAGTCGTTGGTCGCGGTTTATACAATATGTTATATTATTACACCTAGAAATTCCCCAAAAGTATTAAGGGTTTCTCATTTCATATTAAGTAGTTATGTCATTTGTCGAACATGGAAGCGAACCGCTCGTAAATTTATCAAAATAACATTATTTGAATTAAAAAAGCTCCTTATTTTGATGGTCAGTATTTAACCCTACAAGTCAATAATGGATACCTATTTGAAAATGTTAAAATTCCACAGTCAGTAAAAAACGATAAGAAATATACAAAACAGGTTAATCGACTACCTCCAAGCCAGGTACATTAATTTTTTTACATAACTCGTAACGTTACGTAATATATATTTAAAAGGTTTTATCCTTTTAGATTTAGTCAACACAATTGTATCATAACGCTTACATTAACTGAAATAACCAGTTAAATAATTATATTAACAACTAGTGATAGTCGTCAAATCTTTACGCAGCTTGTGATAATATAAGTTGTAATAAAATACTTTGAATAATGATGACACCTACACAAATTGTACTTAAAATCTATAACGAATGATTCTCTCTCAATCCTTGATATCGACCCAGTTCCTTGTTCCTGACACAATCCATCAGCAAATGCTTCCACGATTTGCTGATCTTCGCCCTTATCACATATATTAATGCTTTATAAAATGTCGTTAACGCAGCATGCCAAGGCTTATTTGTTTGCTTCTCGCGTCCAGATCCCGCGGTGGATGACCTGGGGCATACCCAGACTAACCACACATCCTTCGATGACCTCTTGGAGTCGGACGACAAACTAGGGATCCAAATTAATGGCGGTAAGTAAGAAGCTTACTCCGCTTTATATGCAGTGATTTGTCTATATAAGAGTGTTTGCAGATACTAGAAGACTTCGATTGAATAATAATTTTTAAAATTTTATGAACATGATATTGTAAATTGACATGCCGTAAGTAACAAACTTTCGTAATTTATCATCGTATTTCCTGTTTTTGCTGTGTTTCTGTGTGAAGGGTAAGGTAGTAATTACGAGGCACGGGAGGCATAAATGATTTCCTTGATGAAGAATGCTTTTGCTTAGCTTTTTTCCTATTTTCTCTTCTATTTCTTGCTTTTTCCTTTGATCCTTTTTCTTTTCTTTTTCCCTTGATGTATCTCTTTGTCAAGCATTCTTTGTTAATCTTTGATTTTGCGACGTCAATAACTGTTTTTAGCAAGTGTACGCGACCCATTTACCCCGTTTCAAAAGATTTTATTTCCACGAACCACCCGCCCTTATAAATATAATATTGCGTGAAGCCTCCTGGCCGGCCTGTGTGAGCTGGTAGAGTAATCTAAGACGAAAGGTTAAGGTTAAAGGAAAGGTTGTGATTTTTTTCCCACTTGACACACTAGTGCGGGCAACCATACAAAAGTAGTTAAAATGTTTTTTTAAATATAAGGGAGAGCAAGAGAATGTTTAGTGACATTGACTTGTCAACTTTTAATACAAAAGAATTAAACGCTATAAGCGTTATTGCGTCCTTAGCTGGAATCGCAGCGATTTTTTTTAAATTACTGAGTCATGGAGTGAAGTTTTTTTTTAATTTCCTTGTGAATAATTTGTCTGGTCTTCATAATTTTGCGCTTGATATTTTAATGACGGTTCCTTGTTAATCTGTGATAATATTATACAATTTAATAATGTACCTGAGTATATAATAATGAAAGCATTATGCATTCAGGACTCCCAAAGGCAACAAAACTCAAATTATGAACAACAGATATCAGGCGTATGAAAAAAAAGCTTTTATTTTAGACTTAGACAACAATACTGAGCGATTATGGAGTATGGGTTTTGGAATTACATAGTAAGGAAATTAATCTAACATATAACTATCCATTGTTAGCAATCAACACGAAATTTACAACGCAAACTTTTCTTTTAATATACAATCATCATACAAACAAAGATTTACATCGTAATAAGAATCATAAAATCCTTTTAAAAAGTGTGCATGCAACAAATTGTCTAATTCAATTGCCTACTACTTGAATAAAATGTACCTACATAAATAATTACCTACTAGGGAAGAACTGGTAATTATCGATAATCCGTTATCATAACGGTTGACAGGTCACTCGCACAACATAAGTTAAATTGGTAGATATTTTTTTTGCGCTGCCAATATTATTATCTCTTAGATAAATAGAACAACTATTTATGTAAATGACCTTATGTAATGTTTTGTAATCGTTAATTTTTAAAAACAGTATTTTTATGAGTAGATATAGCAGATCCGTTACTTCGTGAAAATATAAAAAAAATATATATTGGGGCAAGAATTGGAGGATTTTTCAGGATTCCATTGCCACGAGCTGTCCTGCGACTCCTGCGCCATACACATCATTATTCCTTCGAGCTGTTTCTACAGCACTGGTGCCACGGTAGTGCTCGTAAACATATCGATATTTATGTTATCCACTGTGCAATATGCAACTAAAGAAAAAACTTATTAGGATAAAACAAATGAATGACTGTTTTCGAAATACAAATGTTCCAGGTAAAAGGTTTTGTAAATTTTAGTTAATTTAGTTAATTCTTAACCAAAGATGAGATATTGCAAATCAAATTGGCCAGTACGACAAAAACGCCAATTTTATATGTAAGGACCCAATACAAAACATTCATGGGAAGTCTATTTTAAATAGTGTATATCTAATAATTTGGTAAATTTGGACTTGATAAGGTATGAGTTATGTCTCGTATCAGTTTGTGTGGTGTAGTTATCAGGAAGTTCATAGGTGAACCACATCCAGCGACCCTGATATGATAAAATACATAGGTAGGTACTTCTGGTCAAAGCAACAAGCAACACCACATCATGTACAACACTTTGAACAGATCTTATGCAGTTATGATAGGAGTTGTTTTTGCATCTCTTCGGTTCCACTTTAAGCTGCTGTATCTACCAGTATCTGTTTCAGTTTCTTACAATATAGAGTTTTATTAAAGGCTTATTCGAAAAAACAATGCTATTAGCGACATTATTTTCGATCATATTGTTAAGTACAACATGAATTTATTTAAATTCAGTACTAGTCATTCAAAATCAAACCAGAACAAGACAGACATCAGACACAAAGAGAGAGAGAGAGAGAGAGAGAGAGAGAGAGAGAGAGAGAGAGAGAGAGAGAGAGTAATAAGCCATAAGTATTTGGATCGTTTAAGTAATAATAATATTCACCAAAGACCCAATTTTGTTACTTAAATAACTTGTCAATAGAAATACAACACCGTATACTTTGATTACCAGAGGTTCCCAAAATAGGCGAGGCCTGTTGGGAAAACTGATTGAGAATTAAAATTATCAACTAACTTAACGTTCTTCAAAGTCATTCTATCCCTTACATATTAAATTGGGACGAAAGGGTGGTAAACAACTTAAAAGTATGCCAGCAGAATCGATTACTATTTAAACTAAAAATATTTTGCTTTATTGAGACGCGATTTACTCCCGCGAAACTCGAACCATTCAAAAACTAATTATTTCGTTTGCACGGCTTATCTGGTCGAAAATAAAGCCATAGTTTTTAGTTATGTGATTCCTTTCTTCCTCATATTTTCGCTCAAGGCGCGCACATCTATCTTAGCATACAGACAACTATCTATATGATCGGTGGTTACTATATAAGCTTCTGATCTCCACATTCCAAACATCAGACACATTAGCCGCGTGCGTGTCTGTTACAACTATTGCAGTCTTATTATATCTTGTTTTCCTCTCGATGGGTTGGAGAGAAATGTCCTTATAGTCTCTGTTTGGGACATCGGTTGAGTTTACCGAAATAGTTCTTACAATAGAGAATCCAAACAGAGTAACACTAGGATCCTAGGATTGTTATATAGCCTATAATCTTCTTCGATAAATGGACTAGATAATGGACCAAAACACGAAGAAATTTTCTATTTTCAAAGTCAAAAGTCAAAGTCAAAAATAACTTTATTTAAATAGACTTTCACTTAGCAGTTCCAGATTTTAGCACCAAACACACTCTTTAGCTTTATAACATTAGTATAGATGTATGCATAGCTTTAAACTTACGCTAAGTTTACATCACAATTTCAACATTATTATTATTTTTGTAATTTATGCGTTGACATACTATGCTGGTATAAAAAATATGTTACGTTTAATATGACATAAAACAAGTAATTTTCGTTGTATACAAAAATGCAAACCGACCAAAAATGTCCAACCTTCCATTCTTCTTCTTCCTTCCATCTTATCCAACCTTTTTTTCATTTACAGGAGGTAACTAATAATTTAGATTTATTTTGTAAAAAAAACTACATTTATCTTTGGGCTTCTTATAATATTGCATTTTTAATCAGCTTATTAGTAATATCACAACACTTAACTTCCGGGCGCATAGCATTATCATAATTATTCATTAATCATCTTGTCTGATTCCATATTAACAAAGAAGATGTAAGGCTAGATAATTGCATGCAGTTTTAAATAAATACTAGGTAATACATTGCTGCTTGATCGTGAAAATGGTGCTTATTGTTTTGGTATGGATTAGTCGATGTATTTCAGACTGCAAAGCGCATGGGCATGCCTCATTTTTATTGCATGAATTTCATTTTTGGCGACACGCATTATTTAATATCATATCCATTAAAGCGGGAACGACAAATTAATATAATTGTGTATATATGCCTCAAAAAATTTAATAACTGAATCTACAACGGTAATAACAGAAATTTTAACTTTATATTTCATCAACGAGCTCCCTCCGAGCAAAATATTACAATACAACTTAAAAATGAGACTATGCAATACGAATGCAAGTTCCAGTTCCCGTCAGCTATAATGAAAACAACTTGAGTAAATTTATTAATTCTTATCCACTCCACTTTAATACCAATTTTTTAAACCGCATCTTCAGTCTAGCAGCTCGGTTTGGTTGGTGGAAGGTCTTCTTAAGTCCGCCTGGGTAGCTACCACTACTATCTTACATCTGCTACCATATCAATAATGTGAACAGCTATGTTGTGGTCCGGCAGTTGAAGGTAAGACAGCCAGTAGTTGAGGAATTCGGGTGCAATTCGCTTCCATCTTCACTTACCATCAGGTTAGAGGAAGGCTCAGAGCTACCCCGATAAGAATACAAAAAAGTTTTATTCTTTATAATTAAAATCACTGTTTATTTTAGAGGGCACAGAGCATAAAGGGATGGACGGCTTCACCCCGATCCCCCACGACAAGGGCGCTGGGACGGAAGACGGTAAATGGCCCTGGCACAACGACGAGCCGGACTATCCTTATGGTGATTGGGCTGCTGGATGAACGCACACAACCACTTTAGTTCACGAATGCTCCATACCACTCACAGGAGAATACGTAGCCAAAATACATATATCGTTTATTCAAATCTGTAAGAACTGAGAGCCCACGTGCAATAAAAATTTTACACATGCCAACTTAAACATTAAAAATTTTAAAGTAAATATTTGCAGCTATCTCCAGCATTAATTACCTCCGAAAGCGGTGTTTCTACACTAAAGGTTAACGTTAAACAACCGCGAAAACTAAATGAAATTATTGGACAATGGCTTTTTTTAAAGTTATGATTATAAAACTTGAATAGTTATTAAGCAGCGAGCTTCTTATTATTATGGAAGTAGGTATAAATTGCTGCAAAATTAAATAACAGAGACCGAGAGGTTTGAGTCTCATTGTGAAATTCGATTCAGTGCTTCAGTTCTTATGGCGTATGTATTTTTTGGTTCTAGTTATATATGAATTATTTACGTATATTATATTCACGATGCTGTCAACAAAATGCCTGTATCAAAGTTTCTTAGAATTTAAATACCTAATATAAAAATTGAGTTTGAATCTAAAATATCTTATTAAAAGAACTAAAGTAACTCAATAGTTTCAATAAGGTATCTGGTGCGCACTGTGCCCAAGTACCTCCACAGTTACGGTTCTTTTTTTTTAAATATAATATAATACTTATTTGTTACGACACAATTGTAATTATCATCCAAATGAGTGTTAAAAATGCAAGAATTATGCATTTGTAAAAAATATAAGGTTTTATAAATCTGATATGCTTCATCAAATGAACGTAGGCGTGAGCATTCGTCAACTAAAGAATACAATAACTCATTTAACTTAGGCTTCATATATCATTTGGATTAGTACTCATTAATTAGGTATATCAAATCGAAGCATTTTCTGTGAACGCTCTCTTTCACAGGAATGTACTTAGAACCAAATGTAACATTACAATAATTTTCTTTAATAAAATTAATAAGTGATTTTTTATACACTTACCATTGCTTTAGAATAAATGAGTATAAGTGTATATTTATTCATTTTTATCCAAAATAAAAAATATTTGTTACAAGAAACTCGTATTGATAAATCCAAATTTAAATTTGAAATGTCATTCCTCCGGTAACACTAGGTATTCCAAAGAGTTCGTATAATTTACGGCGTGCATGAAATAATATTAGTTTTCAAAACTCACACATCAATCACATACATCTTATCCCGAGATCAATTATTGTGGGCGTTTAATGTGTTGTCTATACGTTTATGAAATACGGTTCATTGTGCACGATACCTCCATACGCCATTGCATACTTAATTAGTGATCGCATGGACGGAAGCATGTTGCATGCCTTAAATTATAGCTTTATGGCAAAATTGGAAGTTAAATTCCAATAACCTTTCATAAGAAATGTAAACTTTCCTTTTCTTAATATAGTATTTTGTTTTATTTAATTGCAGACTTTAGCCTAGAACCGAGGTTGGGGGGCGACGACCGACCTATGTCTCCCGTGACAGTGAGTTCAAGGCTTTTCTATTACTGCTTAACAAAAAGATATATCATTAATCTGTGCTTATATTATATATTATGGCTGTATTAACGTCGGGTAGTTATTTTAAGCTTGCCAAAAAGAACTAGCAATATGTCCAATCTAAAAAGTTAAAAAGCTATTCATATCGACTCTCAAATGATGTTGATTGATAATTTTAAAGAAAGATTTGCCTTTTAGCATAAGTATTTCGGAAGAAATGAATAAATAAAGGCATCTCTTTTTTCATGTCTATGTGCGAAGATAGATAAAACGCCATGCGACGTACTGCCCTAGCCACCTCCATTCACTTTAAATAGTTCTCTCGGATATGACAATTCATAAAAACCTTATGTGAACACGCAAATCATTTGTAAATTTGTTCCTAGATCATCCCTGACGTGAACACGTACCAGCAGAAGAAAAACCTAGCTCAAGGCATGATGGACCTGGCGCTGCTGTCAGCTAACGCTAACCAGCTGCGCTACGTGCTGGAGTCCTCTTCCAGCGGTCACCCTTATTATTATTCCAGCATTACCTTCATTGCGTTCAGCATTATACTTCAGGTTGGTTCTGCAGGTTTTTACTCTTATTTAAAGTCTTCGACATTAAACGCCTGTTGGAAAAATATTCGTTTTATAGTCTGGCAAAAACTTTGTTGTAAATAAATAAAACCTCGATTTATATGAATATAAACTCATAAACACGTGTCCATTGGAGGAGCGTAATTGAGGCGAAGTAGAGTTAAAAATATAATGTTTCTTTAATTGGCTCATGCATACATGAGATATGAGATAATAGAATTACCTGAGGTAATTCTATTAAATACTGTATGTATAAGAAATGCTGTTGAAATATTTAATTAAATAAATAAATAATAAAAACTTATTCGATTAGAAAAAATCATTTATTCATTTTTTTACTGTGATTGTAGCACTAGTTAGATGGTTTCGATCACAGATATAGAATATAGAATATGAATATAGAATATGAATATAGAATATGAATATAGAATATATGTCATTCGAATCGATCGTCCCACGCGTTATTTAAGCCACAGGAAGGTACTGATAATATGTACTATTTATTTATTTTAGCAATCCCCGCTGCCACTCAGAATACAAATAATGGAAATATTAATAATATGAATTGTTATTATTTCCCAAATAATAATGTCATTCGTTCAAAAAAAAGGTTATATTAATATAAACTCTAAAGAAGGTAAACCCATTTTAATCAGTGTCCTTTAGATTCCTTAAATTATGTTTAGTTTTGTTACAACGCGTTATTTACCTGCATTACTTAGTTGACTGACAGAGTACCCATCCAAACTAATGGCTTTTTACTTCAAACGTCAAGATATTAATTAGATATATATAGCGATGATATAAGTAGCACTGGTTATTTGAACCTCTCAACACCAATGTAATCTATCAGGTGGCAGTTGGCATCGGTCTGATCCTCAACAGCCGGTACAACGTCAAGGACGAGAAGGACATCTGCAAAGCGGACAAGATTAACAATATGACTGTACTGGGCATCTTCCTCATCACCATCGTCAACGTATTCGTCGCCTCATTCAGTGTGGCGCCCACCAGCACGGGCATTAGCCCTACGATACCTGTGCAGCAATCTGGCTAGATTATTCTATAGAAGACATTGGTATAAAATAGTGACGTGGACTTATGGCGTGATCTCGATAATTCCTTTTGCTGATACTGCAAAAAATAATACGGGAAAAAACGACGAATTCTGCCTTGTAGTTGATTATTTTATATTGTTTTAGTAAATTTTGCCTCTTAGTAGATATTTGGAATATTTGGAACTCCTAAAGCCATTCCGTTATTTTTGCTATGATAAGTATAACACCAATATTAGACATGGGCCCTAAAATGGAATAGAGTCCATATAATTTCCACCCTGAAAATCCAATCATTATAAAACCAGAAAAAATCATGGTTCAATCGTGCAGTTTGCAGCCGGTGTAGTAGTAGGTCTATGAAATCCATATTCCTTAAATATGGATTTAAATAAACTACCAACGGATGGTTATGCTTATTAGACGTTGAATTTAAACATGTAAGTGAAATGTGACAAAATTGCGCTTTAAAAGCAAAACCATCCGTATTATTGAAAACAAGCTTTACTGGCTATAAAGAAGCAACTCTAAGTTCTTATAATTGTAATAACGTAACATTTAAGTGTATGTTAATCTTGCTCGACTATGCATGTGTCTGAACTTTTAATCATTACAGTGAACTTTTGTATTAAAGATAAAAAAGTACATTACAGGTCCGTGATAGATTGTCGAATAATTAAGACAGTATCGATACATAAAAGAGAAATTTAATTTCTTATAATTAAATAATGGTCGTTACCATTATTACCGTTGTGGAAAGAAGTTCATGTATAATTTTTTGTTATGAATTGTGATTTATTTTTGTCTCAAAATAAATTCTGTACCTGTTTATATATAATTAAGTTTTTAATAATTTCATGGCTATGCACCTAGGAATTCTCTTTTATTATTAGAAGGTAGATAATAATAATGATTCTATTTTTGTAATTTTAATTAGTGCCTGTTATTTTTAAATACACTAAATAAGTTGTATACCAATATTAACCAGAGATATTGTTTGGAATCTCGATGTTTATAATTATAAGTTAAAATATAGGTATATTTTTATATAGATGCATTTATGTAATATATTAATGATGATATGAATAAAAGAATTTATTGTGTGGAATGTTGATAAAATTTCAAATCTGTTTATACGCATAACTTCATTTTGAGAAGTTAATTAAAATTTATTTGTAAAGAGTCAATATGAGAACTTATGTGCCTTATATAAATAAGAAAAGTTTTGAAATATATATTCTATACACCAAGTCAACTCTTTTAATTTTACCTTATATACTTAGCAAGGGCCTATGTTACCTCAGCAAATGACTATACAGCCTGAAGGTAAGCAGTAAGAGCAGTCGTATAGCTAATACAGCATGCGACACACTGGCCTAACCATCTCCACAATGCCGACCTCAAAAGTGACCTATTTTGAAGAAACCCTTACTGTATGTCGGAGGAAATGTGAACCGGCAAGGAATTCCATTCTCTAGCTGTGCGACAAAGAAAGGAGACACAAAATCTCTTTATCCGTGAAGGAGACGCGGAGATAAAAAATAAAACACATGAATTTCAGAATCCAAATGTATTGAATACAAAACAAAAGTAATAAATTGTCAGGTGGCAATTTCCAAATATTCTATTATAATAATAGTAAATGTTAAGAGGGAGCGCAGACTTTCCGCGCAGTAATCACTACGTATTACAAATAATGATCTCGCGGTCACCGCGGGCTCTGTACCAAATATACTAACCTAAATTACATATACATATAAAATTACTGCCGTCTGGCGATCAGTCCTTATCCGCTCGCAGAGTCCGATACTGACCACTATACGAAGTACCAGATTTACATTTAAATACTAAATCAATTTCTATTTCATATTAAATATTTCATACAAACGCGTATTGCCTTCGATTACGGCACATCAATTGTAGCATCCTCCATATTGCCGTCACATTAAGCATATATCATACATATTTTTTTTGCATTTTGTGACTTATATAAAAAAATCATAATTGGAAATATTCATATTGAGATCCGTGTGACAAAGCTTTGCGATTCGAACGCGAAAAATTGTCTCAAAGAAATATTTCAGGAAATGTTACAAAACAATATTCAAAATGTAGGAACAAAATATTGTTAAGGAATAGAAAATTAATTTAGCATGCCATTTGTTATAATATATGGACCTAGAAGCTTGCTCTACTGCAGGTGTGATTATATATATGATACAGGTATATAAAAGTATAATCGATATAAAATGGCGATTCAATTTAAAATACTTGTAACATACACTCGCCACGAGAATAAAAACCCAGTGCCATTTTGTTAACTGTCGATGCATTATTGAAAAATCAGAAAATAATAATTGTAAAAGTTAAGGTAACAAATCAGATTGATAGTTTTATTTTATAAATAAAATTAATCATTAATCAAATCAAATATTCTTTCCCGACAGTAAATAAGCTAGTAACTAATATATCGACAGTAACAATGCCAAATATATCCGGAACTTCTTTACGAGGAAATGTACAGTATACATCAAGATAACCCTATCTAAAGGCCGTCGACAGTTCCTCCAGAGAATTATATAATTTCTAAACAGGGTGAACATGCATTGTTGAAAAAAACAGCATTTTTATTGGTTTTAAATGGGCTACCCCATGGCATGATAGGCAGGGCCCATAATACCTAGTGACAAAAGGTTGGCTAAGTAAAGATTAATAGGTATATTCCTATAAAATTTTTCAACATGCGTTGTTATTAGAGATATTTTACTCATAATTGCACATTTATGGTATTATTACTAATATTTATTACCAAATTATTTGATGCAAACATAACGTAGATGTTACTGTAGACCAACACACGATCTGCCAAAACCTTTAGCCCAAATTTAACTAAATTATTTTAAAACGAATCTGCGTTTTGTTTACAAGATATTACCTTCTTTCTATAATAAAAACGCCATGTTTTTTTCGGTGAATGCATCGAACGCCTACAACCGTAGGAACCATACAAGACATCAAAGTTATTTGAAAATGCGAGACTATTAAGAAAGCTTAGGCTTTTACTACTTTATGGGATTTATAATGGCTGGGGGCTGAGTCAGCAGTAGTGTGGTGTGGTGTGGTTTGGTGGTCTAGATGGCGTCGATGTCGAGGTCGTGGTCGTGGTCGTCGCGGTCGTCGTGGCCGAGGTCGCGCGCGCGTGCGGCCGGCGCGGCCTTCATGGGGGTCGTCGCCGCGCGGTCGTCGTACTGGATCTGAGGTCACGTAACCATAAAGACGTTGTAATAATGAAGCAAACTTCCTACATTTAATAATGTAGGAAATAATAATAATTTAAATTAATTAATTAATATATAATAATAAATAATATAATTCATGTATGTGTAAATCAAAATTAATAATATAGTTCGATTAAGAGATCTGAGGTAGTTTTACAAACAGATGCTTAGTTAATAAGTACACACGTACATGGTACATATATGAATAAAATATTTCGTCTCTAATTGGACAATTTATTTTAAGATAAGTTTTATTTATTTAGGGCTAGGCTAGAGCGGGCGTACCTCGATGTCGTCGGCGCTGTCCTCGGAGTCGCTGTCCTCCTCGTCGGCGTTCTTGAGCCACTCGATGAAGGGCTGCGCGCGCCGCAGCACGTCGGCCGCCAGCTCGGCGCCGTACTTGCGGCTGGGCTTGCTGGCCCACTCCAGGACCGCCTTCTCCTCCACGATGTCCAGGTCGTACAGCAGCTAAGGCAACACAGCTTCAATCAAAAGACGAAGTCCACTCGTCAACAGTCTATATAAGTCCCATTGTTGGGCGCAGACCACTACGTGGGGGAGACACATGAGGAATTGGGTATTCGACCGGAGACGAAGGACCAACGGTATGACGAGTACGTCGATACATGGAGGAGGGAGAATTAACAAAATATGACTATGCCGTAATTGAAACCAGAGCTTTCAAAACATCACGTCAAAGAGCTTCTCATGTGCACTACGGAGGTCGACGCGCGTACCTTGAGCACGGCGGGCACCTTGGGCAGCAGCGCGGGGCTGAGGCCGCACACGAGCACGTACCTTGAGCACGGCGGGCACCTTGGGCAGCAGCGCGGGGCTGAGGCCGCACACGAGCACGTACCTTGAGCACGGCGGGCACCTTGGGCAGCAGCGCGGGGCTGAGGCCGCACACGAGCACGTACCTTGAGCACGGCGGGCACCTTGGGCAGCAGCGCGGGGCTGAGGCCGCACACGAGCACGTACCTTGAGCACGGCGGGCACCTTGGGCAGCAGCGCGGGGCTGAGGCCGCACACGAGCACGTACCTTGAGCACGGCGGGCACCTTGGGCAGCAGCGCGGGGATGAGGCCGCACACGAGCACGTACCTTGAGCACGGCGGGCACCTTGGGCAGCAGCGCGGGGCTGAGGCCGCACACGAGCACGTACCTTGAGCACGGCGGGCACCTTGGGCAGCAGCGCGGGGCTGAGGCCGCACACGAGCACGTACCTTGAGCACGGCGGGCACCTTGGGCAGCAGCGCGGGGCTGAGGCCGCACACGAGCACGTACCTTGAGCACGGCGGGCACCTTGGGCAGCAGCGCGGGGCTGAGGCCGCACACGAGCACGTACCTTGAGCACGGCGGGCACCTTGGGCAGCAGCGCGGGGCTGAGGCCGCACACGAGCACGTACCTTGAGCACGGCGGGCACCTTGGGCAGCAGCGCGGGGCTGAGGCCGCACACGAGCACGTACCTTGAGCACGGCGGGCACCTTGGGCAGCAGCGCGGGGCTGAGGCCGCAGAGCGCTGTGAGCGCGGAGAGCGCGGCCCGCTGAGCGCGGAGGTCGGCGCGCGTGAAGCGCTGCAGCAGTTTGCAGTGACGGTTCACGTCCGCGCTGATGGACGCCGCGCGCACCAGCACCTCGAAGATCACCAGCGGAGCCTTAGACTTCACCTCCAACCTGGAAACCGTTCGGTTCTAATGAAAAACTATCTAACAAAGATTATACAAAAAAAATGCATCAATAATCTATAATGTAAATACTACTAGAACCAACCCAGAGTTTAAACCTTCTTACCGGTGTATCTTAATTATAACTGAAACATACATGCCACGCTTCACAAGTTAGGGTTAAGGTCGCGGTATGCCCGGCTCGGGCCGCTAGGGCGGGGTACTGACCGCTCGGCCTCGTGCAGTATGTCGGTGAGAGCGCGCGCCCCGTCGACGGCTCCAGCGGCCGCGCGCTGTTTCAGGAACGAGTAGAACAGATCCATGCGCTGCTTCTCGTTCTTTTCGCTATCTTCAGACACGGTCATGCATTTGGCGCCTTCCGTTAGATCTGTGGATGACGAACATTACAATAATAAAAAAAGAGTATATTTTGGCGAAATTTAGTGATGGTCAATTTATTGTTGTATAATTAGTTTTAAATATAGTGTCAATGTATTTTCATGTTGAAAAGGAGCACTATACCGTGCAATATATAAAATACACAGTCTGGCATCATTTTAGTGAATAGATAACAAGGAAGATTTTTCAGTTCTATTCAGTTTCGTCAGTTTCATTATCTTATCGTTTTCTACAGTAAGACATCAAAAAAACGTCTAAAACTACTCAAGGTGACGATGTAATGTATCATTACACCGTCAGTACGAATTCAGAAAAGACAAGACTCTGCCTTCCCTATTATATGAAACTATTAAAACAAAAAAACACTAGTAAAAAACAATCAGGTATCACATTTTTTTTTAAAGTTGACAAACAAATGGCGCAAATTTCACCTTTTCTATGTATTAAACAGAAGCCTTTACTCCTGTTCTGTATAAACTCAGCATATACAGCCATCTCGAATGTTATTTTAAAAATTAAGTATATTTTTATTATTTCAATTAACTATGTATAATTATATGGTTTTTATTAAAATGCAAAAACGAATGTCAATTATCAAACGTTTTTAGTTTTAGTATCATACTTGAACTTGACGCTGGGGCGCGCACTGACCTTGCATCCTGGCGCGCACGGCCTCCTCGGACACGTCGACGGTCCAGTGGCCGTCGTCGTCGTCGTCCGCCTCCTTCTTGCTCTTGGACTTGTGGTGATGCACAGCCGGCGTCACGGGTGCCTCGCTCTCCTAAAAAACATAACATAATTAATATTATTATATACAATTAACTCGATAATCGCGAATGGCTATATTCAAAAATTAAAATGCATCAGACGTTAAAAAAATAGTCGTTTAGAAATTTTTCAGTTACAAAATGGACGAACGATGTTTTTCTGTAATCTACGTCTTGCTCAATGGACGTACAATTTTGAAAACCATATTATTTATTAGCAAAACCATATGAAGAACGATTATTGAAATCCAGAGCACGTGAAAGAAACTAATTTTACTGTTAGTATTAATAAGTTAGTGGCTCTATTGATACTAAGAGCAAAAATACTAGTATCAATTGGTTAAAGTGTAATTATCATAGTGAGCGATACTAACGTTCTTGTCATCGTGGTCATCATGTCCATTAGCGGGCGGCCCTGAGCGCTTCGAGCGTTTGCCGCGGTTGCCCTCAGTCAGTGACGAACCCTGCAGTAATACAACTTGACATTATAAAACAATGACATTAATTTTAATTTTCTAATGGGACATGAACCGCATCCATCTCTTGATATTCGAAATTCAACTGAAACAGTTTTGTCATTGAATTGTAATAATAAAATTTAATGGAATGGCCTGTCCTCCGTGGTTGAGGAATCCAGGTGTTAAATAAAAGTCAAGAGCTACCCCTGTCTAGGTTAAAAAAGAATAATTATTGAAAATCTGACATAAGGATTATCTAAAACCATTTCGTCACAATATTTAATTCACAAGTCTTTTTATAACTAAGTCTTCTACTTGCTACCCATTTTGACAAAATAACCTTATTGAATCGCTTATTTCTATGTGACACGACATAATGAAGTTATAAATCAAAAATATTAGTTATCAGTTAGTCTAGAACTCATAAAGCGAAAATCTAATTTTTAACAATCCAATGCGAGCATGGATCTACTGATTGACAAATGGTTAGTTTCGCTATGATTAGTCGACAATGTCAAGTGACCTGTACGCTGGGGTCAGCGGCGGGCGGGTTTTTGAGGATGAAGGTGTTAAGCTTGTGGTTGAACTCCAGCTGGCCGTGGTAGCCGCACGCCTTGCAGCCCTGCGAGATCGTGTTGCGCTTCGTCGACACGATCAGCTCCGTCTCCGGGTTGTCGCACTCGGGGCACAGCACGAACTTGCGGATGAAACTGGGGACACGACATCATACAACATTATATACTACGATACAATACTATGCGTTCACTATAACAATGGCCGCCCAAATCACTGTCTATCTTTATTACTAAGAATAAATTTTTATTGAATATATAATGTTTAAATAATAACTTCAATTTAAATAATAAATTCAGAATTGATCAAGACTTCCATCGTTTTGTTTTGCAAAACTTTAAAAAGTACACAAAAAATTACGACACATCTAAAATTTATTAACATCAATGACGTTTATGAATACATTGTAGAAAGTCAAATATAATCGAAAGAAAATGTCATTTTACCCATCAAGCAGATCCTGGAGCTTGGCGGAGTCGTGGCTACCATTGACAATGAAGCGCTCATTCTTGAAGTCGAACTGGGTCTGCGCACCCAGCTCGCAACCGAAATATTTTGTTGGATCTGGGGAACAATACGAAACACTTAGTAATATTACAATCAAATTAGTAAAAATACCAGATGCTCACTGGTGTAATATTTGAGTGCTTGGATTTTATTGGAAAAACAAAGCCAGTTTCATTATTTGTAATATCGAGATGCATCGAAGACCAATGAGTTCTCGTGTTGCAACCATTTAGAAGGCAACATGGTCCAGTGAACAGTACTTATCTACTTAACCGAAGGAAACTGGATGTTCAAATCCCGGTAAAGGCAAATATTTGTATGAAGAGAACAGTTATTTTTTCACTAATCATGGATATTTGTATGTTAATTTAGTTTATTTCTGATATTCATATACATATTACTATTTATATTTCTCCTTTATCCAGTATCCATAACACAAGCTCTTAACGATGCTTAATTTGGGTTACACAATAGTTGCGAGTGAGATATGTGTATTATTATTATTACATTGTCATTGTGGTGGATATTGCACTCAAACTCCTTATCTGTTTCGCCCACGCAGGAAGGCATGTGCCTAGTAATGGGATGTTTATTGCTTATTTATGATTAAAGAAATAAGGCCTCTTCAGTATCTCATCACAATCGCATAACACTATCAGTAATTGTTCATAAGCACAGAGCGTTGATAGCATCGCATCTGATATTCCTATATCGGAAAGACTTTCGCAAGTAAGCGAAAAGCGAAAGCCAGCAGAAAAATCATGATATAGCAAATATTCAATACTAATTCGAAACTACATAATTATGAAATAAAATCAAAATCATAGGTCCTAGACAACCTATGATATGAAATTAACTAATCAAAAATAACTTCTTACCACACTTAGATTTTACAATGTCTGTTAACATAGAAAAAATCTGAATTAGAAAATACCCCTCTGTAACTACATAAAAAGGTACGATTATATTTATAAAATTTTATAATTTACAACAAAAAAACGATAAAACAGTAAATGATGATACAAACGAAACATTAATAGGCTACATGCGTGCCATAGCAGGGCGCATGGAAGAAACAGCTTGAGGCTCCTTCCGAAGCACTAAGGTGCGACAACAAATTTTTTATTGACCTATCCCAGGACCGACCATGACGACAGTTTCTTTGTTTTCGTAATCGAAACCACTACGGCGAGCCCTTGACCTCATTAGATACGAATTTATCTTGCTCAAACACTAATACTGGAAACCCCTTAATTATAATTAATATTTATGTATAACTCACAGGTGGCGGGCCTCCCTAAGGCCTTGGCGACCTCCGGCATGTTGACGATCACTGTCTTGATGCCGTTCCCCTTGCCCTCCACCTTGGCGCAGATCCTCGGCATCTTGTACCGGTAGAACGCGTCCGCCACATTCCGGTTCACGTTCACAGACCCCATAGCGAATATTTGTTACGACACTTATTCAAAAATTAACTAATTGTATCCAAATATAGACTTGCACTATTAATATATTACTGTATTCTGTTTATATTTGTATCTTGACACTGGATCTCTGCAAAAGTACAATTAACACTTAATGTTAGTTTATCTAATTTCTACAGGGACTAAAAAAAATTAATAAGATCAAATCCCAGAAGTCAATTGTTTGGAGGGTAATCCCCAAGGGGGTAAGGGTAATATTGCCCAGATAACACTGACAAAGGGTCCTTTATATCTTTGTAATGTGTACATGTGTCTGATTATAATAGATTCCATGAAGAGATTTTCCATACACCAACGCAAAAATACATCTAATGGCCCCCCACAATAGCAATGTACACAACAGCATAGCGTTTTTGGTTGCATTACTCTATTGTTATAGGAGTTATTTTTGCTTGATGAGCGCTAGAATGTATTTATGTTCCATATTATGTACAGTATTTGTTAAAATATAGTATAAAGAAACAATAGGTAATTTTAGATGGCACATGCTTCCTAAAACTTGCATTTTAAGACGTTCATTAAGGTCGAAAATTGAGCAAACTTTTCTAACCAATGCCACCAGATATGGCAGCTGTCTGTGTGCAATCATATTACACTTAAATTCAGATTAAAAGTGTGTACTTAAGAATCACGACTTCTAAAAACGGATCACGCAAACGTATTTTGACAGTTTTGCAAGCAGTTTAACATTTAGATAAATTCGGTTCTTTAGTTTTCATATATTGCATTTCATAGTGGGCATAAAAGTAAAAAGGTGTTAATGTAAATATCAGTTAGAGCATAATGTAGCGAATGTATACCAGCAGGGCGGGCGGTTAAGCGAGGGCGGCATACGGGCGGCGGCCCCCCGGTGCGCCAGTCACGTCTGCCGGAGCGGCAGCAGCTTCCGGTGCCTATTACTGCAAAATTTTGATGTTCTGAAACAACAAACGATTACCTTTGTAATGTATATATAAAGGTATGGGGTAGTGTCCTAGGGCCTCCAGGAAACCGAACAAACAGAATATGAAGTCTTTAGGGCTTATATCATTGCCAAGGGCAGTATATGTATGATTATTAGCAAAATTTTAGATTATTACCGCGCAATATTTTCATACAATAAAGACAAATATACGTGTCCATCCATCATCATCATATCAGCGGAGAAAAAACCACTGCTGAACAAGGGTCTCAAAGCACAGCATATAACAGACGTTGGTCTGTTATATGCTGTGCTTGGCAAAAACAAATTCGGTGACATGATAATAATTTGCAGAGCCTAGAAATAAGAAATAATATAAATACTGAATTTCAGGGTGGCTCCAATAACAATGACGGTTTGGAACAAAAATGTAGGTAGACCATTGTTCAAGAACGACATTTCGATGTACATACCTGCGGACAATATTGGTGGTTGTGTACTGCGTCATGCACGCTCGACGGCAGCCGGCCGCTGTCCCCGATGCGACACACCGACCACTCTCCTCGCACTGTACTGATGTCTCTGCAACAATCAAGCAAGCTTCGTTATCAAAGGGACTTTATTACCACATAATATTTGTACAAAATATATAGAGAGCAGACATCTCACACAGACATTTTAACGGATCCTAAGATTCATAAATCTTTCCTACAAGATTATTAAATCAAGGAATGTCATCAATGAAACAATTCTCTCGATAGAATGTGGTAAGATACCGCCTGTTTGGTATAAATTTTATCAAACTGCAACCATGTTAATAAAGTCATATAAATACTATGGTGATATCATCGATACAAAATTGTATAATTTATTTTGAAACTTCCCATAAATTTTATTTCACTAATCGAAATATTTGTATTGTCGAAATATTTGAAAACTATAGTATTAATGTGACTATGTTAACATGGTTAGGTTTCGGCTTGACCAAGATATAATAGTCAATACACCCGATGTTACAAATGCTTACCACATACCCCTAGGACAATAAAAACGTCAGTTTCAGTAATGATCTTCTTTAAAATCTGGCTTCGACATGATGCCTTGTGGTAACAGTTACTCGTTTATTTTATTATTTATATAAAGCTCAGCAAATGACTCGACACCACCTGATGATAAGCAGTAGAGGAGTCCATATATGAAGATAGCTAGTGATGCATGCGACATACTGCCCTAGCTACCCCCCTCACCTTGCCGGCCCAAAAAGTGCTTTTTCACGCCTCTTTTAAAGGAACCCATGTTGTAAGAAGGAAGAAGGAGGGAATACGTGTGCTGGTAAGGAATTCTACGCTAGACTGTGCGATGGAGAAAGGAGTCACAAAATCTCTTAGTGCGTAAAGTAGATATGGAAACAGTGAAGGAGTGACTCCGTAGACCAGCACGCGTACTCCTTAGTAGGAAATGAGAGGGATGGATAAGGTCGAAGAGCTCTTCAGAGTACTCTCCATGGTACATACAATAAAAGGCACTTAGCGACGCTATGTCGCGACTCTTTAGGTAAAGAATTCCACAACCTTTTATCTTTCATACATCAGTTTTTTTTTATAAATAGTCTTAAGATCTATATATTACGTAACTATGGAACGCTAAATAAAGAATTGAATTGAATCAAGAGCTTTAAGAAGAAATTTTCATTGGTTTTTTAAGTGTTTATTGCAAAAGCTAAGTAAATACGTAAATATACAAATAACATATCCAATATATGCGTCTCTAATAAAGACGGGTTAAGGTACCCGACGTTTTTACTTGATATTCGGGGGTATTTAAAAGCTATTACGTGTAAAGCCTTTAAAATTACGAAGCGAATATATAAAAGTTACACCCCTATTTTCGTAAAAACTCCTCTCACACAGCTGTCTCACGTAAATGAAAGTATTCATTTACGTTCGTAGTAACCAATCGCTATAGTACTATTTGTGAATATGGGGGCTATGGAATATTACTATACACGACAAAAAAACACATAACGTATGGGTAACGCGGTTGACGTCATCGTTATCAAAAAGTGAGCCAGTTAGGCTACAGCAAATGTTAACTAAATAGGTCTGCAATGATTGAGGCATCGAGTGACGTTTTAGAAAGTAAATAAGACTTACTGATAACAACTTAAAGTTTATTTTCTGTACACTGATGTATACCGATTATATAGAATACAATATTTTATGCGATTTGTAACAAATATAAATATTTTGTATTGAAGCCATTAGTTAAATCAAATATTGCAAATTAAACAAAGATATTCTTATTTAATTCCATATTTTTGTAAAACCGAACAACATCGAAGTTATTAAATAATATCTACTATTAAATTTAAAAAGTCCTCAAAAACACTTTGATATTGTTAATTTGATTAGTCCGTCATACAAAGCAGAAACATCAAAAGAAAATTCCCCCCGGGATATATCAAATCAAATATCGTATAGGTTTTGAAATAATTAAGCTACAAAGGAGTACAAACGCTTTACCGTACGAAAATCTGTCACGGTCCTGTGAATAATTAAATTATCATATCAATGTATACACACAAATACAACTCCGCACTTTAAAGCAAAATAACTCACGATTTCAAAACTATCTTCTTGCCATTTCTTTCAAGTATTTAGGTAAATAAGCTGCCGATTAAGGCTGGCATTATATGAGATCGGAACGTAAGCCGTTCATGTTATTATCAAACGCGCAGCGTCCTTGAAAGCGACATTGTGATTGGCCAACAAACTATTCGTTATACACAAACTCTAATAAATCGTAGTCCGCGAAGCACACCGGCAACCGCGTTACATTTACAACCGAAACCGCATATTAATCGGAAAACGTATGTGGTGACACGCGACCATATTATAGGCATTTCTGTACGCGCCAATCTCAACATTGGTCACGGACGCATGTAAAACGCATAAGTTTACAATTCGATTTTAGATTTGTATTGCGTCTTGTATGGTTTTATCGATATTCATTTTTAAGCACGTATTTTATAAGTAAGAAAAACTTTACAAATACATAGTCTGATAGACGGAAACTGGGATTGATCCGTGTAACCTGCAAACCATACGCTAGTCTACTTATGACTTTTGTCTGCATATCATGTCTCCAAGCTGGCTTATGTGCTGTACCAACCCCTGTTATACATAGCAGGCATGATACAATGTATTTCTTCGGTGTTGGTTCGAAATAATGGTTTCGATAGCACCGTAACTCCCCTAGATATTGCAATTTAGGCTAGTACTGGAGTACTAGCCTAAATTGCACACCTATCTTAGTATAAAAACTTACGCATTAAAAGGTTAAAATAAATTTTAATGCATTTTTTATTATAGTTCCCAAGAGCACCTTATGGAGTATTATTCATATTTTACAAACAGCATACTCGTAAATCGGTTATAAATTGGTGTTTGTGAAAATACTAAATAATTATAATATGAGTCTTTTTCTTCGTGTCCATTGTGAAGATCTCTGTGCAACATTACGGATGCTAGTACTACGAACAATATGTGTAGGAGGAAATAGTGGTATGAATCCGATCGCATGAAAGGTTAGCTCTGTGTATCCGAATGCTTGTGAATGGAATTTCTAATATTTAGTTGAATATCTCAAATACACAAGTTTGAACAAGCGTCCTTGTTTGAGTCCTGACCCCACATACATATGTATTCATTTTCATGATGATACTATGCCATAATCTTGATATCAAGCCAACTAGACTAACTGGACATCTGACTACTAAAGTAGACAGTAAAAACAGCTCCTCTCAATTATGTCAGTCTAGCAGAGTCCTGTTTAGTTAACAATTCGGAACAAATAATGAAGCACCCGAAGCCACATACTTACGAAATACTTGAAATTTCAACAATGCAATATAATTTTTATTTTTTGGTGTTCAATATAGTCTGAAGCTACCCATCCTGTTATCAGATGACTGCTTTCATAGACAAAATCTCGGGCGGAAGTAACGTTCTTTATGAAATGAACGATGATAATATAATAGACATAGTAACTTGTACACTGCGTCATTCCTTCATCAGTTTCTTAGAACTTTATTTGATTCCAAAAATTTACCTCCACACATATACACTATGCTCATTATATATATATTATACGCTTGCATAATTTAATGTTTGCATAGAAGTGTAGTTTTTCCTTTTTACTGGTTTGAAAAGACCTCATGGGACAGGCCATTTTGTAAATTATTTGCCGCAATGCGGTGTGGAAATGAGACTGCAGTTTTGTTATATGAATATCGACTTGCCCACTAATTCCATAAATTGCTATTATTTCGTCACAGTACTTCATAATATTTGGCATAGTCCAATTTAGAGACTCTTTGGAGTCCTGTGAAAGATGAAATCCTAGAGTAAGTGGGATTTATTGATCAATCGATAATAGTAATCGCATGCGAGTGTGCTAACGTGTTATCTCCCTGTGAACTTAAACGGGCTATAAAATATTTTAAATTTAATTATGATAGATAACAGAAACTTAAATTTTTTAACTGTTCAGACTAGTCTGTGGCGGAATTTTTACACCTATTACGTGTCGCATTGCGCCAAACCGAGCTCATCCAAGGTTCCATCTTGCATCTGCGATAAAATAAAGCTGACTTTCAGACATTCACGAATAACGAGAATTTCGTGTTGAAATTATTTTATATTTTGGGTTTATTTTTATTTAAATTCTTCCAAACTTTGTATTGAGATATTCAGAATATAAAATATTACAAAAGCACGTTCGTAACAGCTAACAAAGTTTTGGAGATATTTCAGGTACAACAATTTTCCGTGAAATATGTCACCAAATATGTCATGTTAAACGCCTCGTCAGCAAACCTATCTATAGATAAGTTATCGAAACCCAGCATTAATCTGCTATATAATAAATCAACCTTCAATATGCAGATTGCAGCATCGACAAGCGGGTAATCATTCTATTGCAGTTGATTACACCCGTCACAACTTTCACTAGCTACACGCCAGTATCGCTAATCTGCCACGATCTGAAATACTAATATTACTATTACTTGAACATTTTATATAAAGGTAAACAATGGTTAACCTTTATTTACAATATTCAATAAAATAAAAATACCATTGGGTCGAAGTGATGTGAGAGCTAATGCTGTACCTTAACTAAGAAACCATGTGATCGGAACAGAATTTATAAATCGTTTCTAAAACCTTGGAACTGGTGAAACATCCAGCAAATGTATATAATACCTGATTACTTAGTATAGAAGGTTCCCAAGATTTTCCTAAGCGACAAGAATCTTGACAATCCATAGACGAAACTAACAGTATCCAATGTTCATTAATCATCACAGGTCTGCCCATATTTTGCCATATCTATCAATTAGAATTAATTCTTCAGTTTCCTTCTAGTCAAAGTATTTATTACGTCTCATTGCACAGACCCACAACTGTTTGGGAGTTATGTACTAACATTTGCATTGTACATGTAATTTATGTCACAATTGACATTAAGTCTATGAAATGGCCTGCGTGCTATAGCTAGTCATATTTTTTATTTCTTATCTTAGACATGCTTATTCATAAAAGGAACATGAAGAGAAGAACATTTATGGAGTAGGAAATGAGCATCATGGCGGGGGATTCCTGGGAACCTCATAGAACATCTAAATATTATACAGTATTGTAAATTAATAAAAAATTAATTAAAAATCAATTGGTCAAATTTTTTTCGTGAACCTAGCCTTTATTAATTAATTTTTTTTTAACATAGACTTTAAATTTGTGTTAAGGCAGGATATTTCAGTTACCTTTGGCGGGATTTGTTAAAAATATGTATACAGAATTAAATAGCTTGTGTGGCGTAATTCTTTACAGCAATTCATTGGTTTCAAAGCACTTACGATAACACGTGACATAAAATGAAATAACAATGAAATAAGTGATTTCCTACTGCAATATAAAATTGTCATCAACCTATAAAAAGTGCAAACAACACTGCTAACATTCCTTGAATCAGTGCGAATCCATAACAGCGTCAAACAGGAAGTCTTCGATGGAAACAAGATGCTATCGGAGACACAACGATGTTGTTTATTGACATAGAACACAACATGCTTGAATGACATTTTTACAATACTCATCGCAGGATGACAACGCATTGAAAATTGTGGTTGCGTCTGTCGTAACTAATAGCAATCTTCGGGAAAGATCACCCAGATAATTGCACCCAGAGAACGTGACTTTATTACTAGAAATGCAAAAGTCAAATGAGACAACAACAAAATGTCAAAGCAGAATATGGATACAGATACGGGCGTAACTCTCATTTAGTATTAAATATCATTATCTAAATATATCCTTATTTATAACATCATAAGGTTTCAGCTAGTTATATTCCACACAGTTGAATAACATAGTGTTTCGGTGTATAATTAGCTGTAATCTTATTAATTGAACGAAACAAATAACAAGAATGTATAGGCTATGACGAAACGTGATTGAAATGGGAACGCCATGTGCAACAGTGCATCAATAGTTAAATTCTCGACAATAATCAGCAAAGAAAATTATTTGATTAACAGCTCTGCGAGCTTGGATCTCCAGACAAGCGATATTTGACTTTATAAATCACAATAAACCGTTGTGTTGAGTTTAAGTCTAAATTTCTATAGAACAAACTGTTAAGTAGATTTATTTTTTGTGTGAAATTGTGAAAACCAATAATAGTAATGATAGAATCCAGGATGAATAAGAACGTAGAGGCTACCCTAAAAGACATTAAAATTCTACCCTAGATAAAATTTAATTTATTTGCAAACACCTGCGACATTAACAACCCTTACAACAACGCAGTAACAAAATTAAAAAACGAACACAGCATGTAAGACAAACATCCGTTGTGGATACGAGTGATACAGAGAGTGCGCCACAATAGCGGCTTCCGCTCACTACACGGCTTGCATGCATGACATCAGACACCGAGTGTTGTGTCCACTTACATGACTGGCAGCGCTCTAATTACTCAAAGTAGTGTTGGGTACGACAGAACTTGAAAGAGTTTGTAAGAGTAGCCACTTTTTTGAGCTTAGCCTGTACAATGTCCCACTTTAAATGAGGCGAGGCGTACCTATTGAATTTGGGCAATACGTTTGAAGTTCTTGTACAAATATGACATTTGATGTGACGAGTAAGGAGTCTTTCTAACTCACTCACCTATAGGCAACTCAGGGAGAGTGAGGAACGCGGCTATCTGAACAAGAAAATGTAGAATAGTAAATTTTATAATTTGAGACGCTCTTACATTTTGCCGTCATGTTCGGAACCAACCCTACTTAACACTAACTCACAACCTAGAGGATTCTTCTCACTATACACATGATTATTGCCATCAGATCTCGACGAGCATGCACTAGAAAGATGATTCCAGAATAATGTGTAGCTGCAATATAAGCACATGCCGATAATATTAAGTAATCATAGACCTGATAACCCTTATAACCGTGAACCTTATAATAGTCAAAGGCGTATTAATAATATATTATAATAAATTAAAGGCATAAATAGGGAGACAATTCGTAAGGGTTTCATGTAATACAGCCATAACAGAGTAGTGTATTTCATGTCAGAAAGCGTTCTATATTTTGGGTAAACACAATGTGGGGGAGCAATGACACGAGCGATAATTAAAATAGCGTATCGTACACTGTGCCCATTATAGAACATGATAATAATAATTGAAGTAATAACAGAACAAATAACATTTAGAAAACATAAAATGAGAAATCAAAGTATTTGTTACTATTAGTAGTAAAAAGTCTTCGCCGCTTTAGAAGTTTTCAGTTTACAAATATTATTTAATTTTCTTGACTTTCTTTTAGTGATAAAGACAGTTTTAAATGCCGTGATTGATTTGTTTGGAAATGGTGTTCTCGTGAATAACTTTTTTTAATTTTCAAATTTCAAAAGTTTTTGGGCACGTTTTCCGTTAATGGTTTTCGTTCATTGTTCTTGAAGCAACTCGAAGTGAAGGACATTCAGATCATAATAACTTTTAAAATTCGTTAGAGAAACTTCTTCGTCTAAAAATGGATATTGGGTAACCACTATAGCAATTAGTATTTATTAGGGAGCAATTAGTCTCAAAAGAAAGTATAAGTTGTATTGCCTGTGATAAATGGATTCTGATCTACATAAATGTATGTATAAATACTAAATGTATGTATATATAAATGTATGTATATGTATAAATGTATGTATATATATAATATGTAGTTATTTACCTTAATACTATGTATTAAGGTAAATAACTACATTTTCTTATTAGTAGTGATATTTACAAACAGGTGACTGATGGACATCTGATGTACTGGTTCGATACAAATATTTATCTTGTGTTCCATAATTTGTAGACCGCATATGACGTCAATTATGTGAAGTGTAGCCTGCCGCGCCCAGAGCCTCGTAACGGAGTCTGGACAAATACCCCTCACATAGCAAATATTATTTTCGGTAAGTTTCGCCGGGTATATAAAAAAATATTATTATATATTATGTTTACTGTTAAAAAAATGATATCCCTTGTGTATTTACCGTCTATTAGTTACAGCTCATCGATACAGCTTCTCGGTGAGATACTTGAACAAAAAATTATTAATGTCAAAGAATGCCTAACAAGCGAGTAACACGGGTAACACTAACGGGTAACATTTGCCATCAATTGCTTATGGACACCATCAATATGAGATATCAATTGTACATTCTTGACAAGAGATGTGAACACACCGATACACAGCGAACTGCTACAGCAGCCGATATAGGAAAGGCGGTGACACCAACTTCTCATCCGTGCAAATATTCTCCAATGAATGACTATTCCTCTCATGTAGTTGCTACTGTTTAAGTATTTTCTTGTCACAAACACAATTCACTAATTACTGCTTCGTTTCTATTCTATGAACCGAATTATTTTTCTGGCTTCATTATTTTGATCAGCGTTATCATCATCATATCAGTCGAGAAACGTCCACTGCTCTGGAAATAGACGTCTCCCAAGCCGATCGGTCCTGCGCTGTTCGCATCCAGCGGCTATCTTTTTGGAGGCCTACCAACGCTGCGTTTCCAGGTAAGCGGCCGCCACTCGAGGACTACGGTAAAAATATAACTGTGAAACCTACAATTGTACACAATGTTGAATTACCTACTTTTTCTTTGTAAAGTTAGAATCAGTCTGTATTACAATCAATCGACAGAATCGATCACAATCAGTTAGTAGTAATATCATAGTAAAATATCTTTAGAACGATAGGATAAATTTTCGTCCATCTACACACAAACAAATACATAATTAAAAGCTTAGGTACATTTTTTATTACAAAAGCTGGTGACAAACCTACGCCTAACAGCAACCAGTAACCATAACTCAAGAGAAATTGTGTTGGTATAGGAGACAAGTGAAACTGCTCTTTTCTCAAAGGTCTCTTACGGTCACTATGTCCTTCTCTATAATGAAGATCACTTTCACTACTCCCTTCTTTATTGACTACGAATCCGCTTACGGCCCTACTGATTATGTTGGCCCTGGGAATACTGATTAAACTCCCCGACAACCCCTGAGGGGCTCCTTCTAGTAACAATCTGGGATCTGCTGAAGCAATCCACGGGAACGCTCCGCCGATTATTACTACTAGAGACACAGGTGTTCGCATCGTGTTTCCTTTAGTATACACGCGGTCGTATCGTGATTAAATAATTATAAAGATTTATTCAGGACTGAATAATGTACAATGCCCTTTCGTTATTTATTATTTTTGTTATTATTTTACATGACTACATACTGCAAATGATTGGCATATATGTGCTTTCAAAACAGTGTGTGTAACATAATAAATATTATATTTATTATTATATCATATTTCTTTATTCATCTTAATTAATATCTTTGCACAATGTTGATTGTCTTACAATAAAAGGTACTTTACAAAGGCGAAGTCATACTCATATTTGAGTTTTTCCCGTCAAACGTGAGCTAAATCTTGATTGGTAGTCTAGAATACAACAATAATGAAAATATAGTAAAATCGAAAAATGATCTCTTTAATATAACCGCTTTGTCTATGAATAAACTAACTTATATGTTATTCTTTAACTTTAAAAGTTAAAGAATAACATTAAGTTAGTTTTGGTTTGATTACTGCCAGAAACAAAAAGGTTCTATCAGCCCATATAATACTCACACTACCGCGTTTGATTATGATACCAATATATACATTCTCTTATTCAGATCTTTAGCTAGATTACCTATCTTAAAATACTAAGGTAACACTAAGTTTGGGAATATGGGTATTTTACACAAACAAAAAACTAGATATAACTTTTAACCGTAAGAAATTAACTTAATATCAATGTATATTCATTTAGCCCGTTCGCTCGCGAACAAGTGAATGACCAGACAAACTAGTACCCACGGCGGAATATACGACGATAGGTGTCAAAAGTCAAGGTCGATTGCGTTAACTGGATACACTTAAACCAGACTGTTTTCGTCAATTATTAATTTGGCACTGTTTAATTTAGATTGAATTCTTATTAAGTCTTCAAACAAGATATGATAACAAAGACTCAGAAGTGGACAATTGAATATTATAAAAATATTTATATAATTAATTTTTAGATTTTAATATCTGCAATATTAGTAACATCCAAAAGGTATAACTCATAAAATAAATATGATTACTGACATACTTTTGTGAGTTTTCCATAATTATCTTATGGAAAATCTATTGTAAATCATTTAAGTTATATGTAAACGTTTAAGATATGTCTTATTAAAATATTATCGTTCTACGTCTGCAAGGGGACTGAACCAAAAAAACCTTTATAGTATTCTGGAAATTATTGACAACAGCAAAAAAGAAGGAATCATTTTAATCTGATAAAATTCAATATTTTTCGTGTATATAGCATAATCTTAAATACCTAAACCTTCATACATAATCCTCCATTGACTTCAATACTGACAAATTGAAACACTATTTTATTTATTGAATTTCCGAATGCCCGAGTGTTTGATATACAATTTATATTTATAATATGTTGATATAATACATCACGTATTAATCAAATTGTTATGTCCTAATCGGCGAATGTTACGCCTGGTAAACGATTCTATTATGTAAATTCTTCTATTGCATATTACATTGAAATAATGATAAGTAACTAAGTTATATCTGTATGGAATAGACACCAATTCAATAAATAATGGTTTAATAATAACTTTGTGTTTCAGGAATTAATACTCTGTTCAAATTCTAACCAACTTCAAGAGTGTAGCTTAAATTTGTTGTTTTATAAACTACGTAATCATAGCATTAGTTATCGCTTTATAAAGAACCAACATTGTCTTACTAGCATTCCGATCAATAAACTCTAATGAATCCAGTTTATAAGATTCTAATCAGATTGCATGCTCAAGTGATCTCTCGTTTACAATCAGTTGTATATAAGTGCAATAATGATGGCTCGTGTGAGCTCCACCCAGGAGCATTGTTATCAACTCATTGTCGCCGTCACCACTGACGAGTTAATAAACTCTGCGGCGATAACGAGGCCAATGTCAGCGGATCACGAGAATTAACTACGAATTGTGTACGCTCTAAATACTTGAGGATCGAATGAGCCACGTCAGATATTTATAGTATACATCGCTTCTGATATATAGTATTCATTATAAATATCAAAAAGTTGTTTATAAGAAAATTGTTTTTACAAAGCAGCATGAAGAGAATTATTGAATATGTCATCAATAGCTTACAATGACAAACTGCAGCGATTACACACCACGGGTGATAAAAAACACAAGTTGTGAAATCTCTAAACGATAAGTCTAGTGAGAAATATGGTAAAGAATAAGACATAATAATAGACCAATCAGGACTTTCCAAAACAAAAGTAATTGCTGACATTTTGGGATCCAACACAATCGTCAGTAATTTCCATAACAGCGTGATAGGTCATTGGAGCCTTGTTAACGGGCAATCATCTCAACACTATTTGTCGTTTATCATTCTACCTAAGTGTTATTTCACATCGCCTGAAGTCTGCAGGGTATCACAGCACACAGGGTGGGGGGAAGCACGCACGCATGCGTTCTGCGACGATCGATTATATAACCTACCCGCAGGTCCCCCCTCCAGAGCCTAAAACGGCTTTAAAATATTTGCATCACAATTAACTTATGAATGATTCACTAGTTTTTTTAAATAGCTAGCTTACATACTTGAAAGATAAATAGGTTTCTGCGGACGTTCTTATGTAACAAATAAAAGCTGTCGCACGTAAGACCAAATTATGTTACGTGATTTTGAAAAGACTTTATATTTTTGCAAAATATCATTCAAGAGTTTATCAATTTTTGAAAATAAACGAATAATAGCTTTAGCAAGTATTGTAAACTCTAATTTTTACTACATAATTTTAAATTTTTAGATATAAAACTCGCGACAAGGCACCAATCTCATAATTAAGGTCACGTTATATTTAAAAAATGATTAAAATATTAAAATAACTAGTACAATTTCCCCCAGTCATTGACTTTTGTTGAAACTCTCCGAACGAGGTCAATGAACGCGAACCTTTGCGTTCCTTCCAATTTTCCGCCCTTCACGCCTACGATAGTCTGGAATTCATAGGGCTTGAAAATTTATTCTCTTTACAGAAATCCAGCCAAATATGTTATTATGCTAGTTGTTTTATAATAAGATAACAACTGCAAAGCAATCTTGCGAAAATGTTAAATAACTTGCGCAACATTTTGCAACAACTAAAATTTTATTCTTGGTTTGTTTTGGTAAACGTTTATAACATTAGATACAGATTTGGCCACATACGAAAAAGCACATTTAGTACCCCATAATTCGTCTATAAGTTTAAATTATCCAAATGAACGAACAAGGATCAGACACGGCCTTTCAGTAAGAACCAAAAAGGCGATACCGAGAATGTAAGAGTATATCCATCGGCGTTGTCGTCAATTTTACCCGGAAAGCGAATTAATTGATAGAAACAGGAAAATGTCTCATTTTATTTATTAAATTACATAATAAAACAAAAGACATGGTATAGAAAGATCTCTTCAGATTCACAAAGGTTGCCAAGAAGAAATTATCCAATACATGTAACATGTTGAAAATAAAAAGGCAATTCTTTGTTAGAATTCAAGCTAGACGGCAAAAGACATATTCTAAAGTTTGCATTGGAAAACTGATCGATTAAGTGAGCTCGGGCGTACAACCTTCGATCTGCGATTAAAACCTTCGCTCTAAAGTTGACATTCTCGTGAATGCCAGTGCTTTCGCACGAATAACGAGTCTCAAGAACAATAAAACCGCAATTTGACTATTGCTAAAGCTACAGTTTAAAAAAAATGCCTTGTTTGCTTTAAATTACCCAATATTGCGTCTATATCATCTAAATTGTGCAATTTTTTCGCAGTTATATGCGTTTATGAATTATACCAGCATTTTATGAAGTGTTATATACAAACAAGCTTAAGCCCTATTTAGTGGGAGATAAAGGCTGTGGCTTTCACTGGAAGTTTCCTCAACCTCTATCTTGTTCCAGTTTCATTCTAAATGATTAAAATCTAAATTATATTTTTAAAATCATTTAAAATATATTTATTATAAAAAAACGTTAACGCATTCCCAACGGGTATTCGGTAGCGGATTTTATGATTTGATTTTGAATCTATCGTTTCCTATTTGAATTCACAGATTCAATGTTTACTTGTAGACACCAATTTAATATCATTAATATTCTATAATTTAAAAAAATTATATTATTAAAATGAAGGAAGTAAGTAACTTTTGCATATTATTCTTTTGATTTTGTTATTTACATTTTAATTTCTTTTTCTTTGGCGAAACCCTCAGGCAGTGACAGAAAACCAATACACAATAGGATTTTAACATTTATTTTTCTCGTTCAACTATGTTTTGTTGTAAAAATGTATATGTTGAAGATTTTTTTGAATAAATGTTTTATCTATCTATCTATGTAAACAACAAATCATTTCACTCTAAGCATTATTTTTACAAACATTTCAGTAATGTAACTATACGTTCTACGAGCTTCTACATCTTACCAAATGAGGCCTGTGTGTTAGACGAGAAAGGTGAGTTCATTGACCTTTATGGATGACATAACTCAGTTTCGGCAACGACGCGACGTAACACTCGCAATCTAATGGAATCGCAAGGGAGCAACGAATGAGATAGAAAACATATGACAGAGCTTGTGGAAGTTTAAAATACTACCAGTAATTCAACTGTTTCTAGTATCTTAACAAGAAAAATAAGCTAAACTTTTTACCAAACAATCACCCAAATAATCATCTGGCATGGATGGATGGATAGATGTAACCAGCAGCTACACGCAATCAACATCTATACGCCGAGTAGGTATAGATGATGAGGAAAGACAATCCTAGTGTATGATTCTTAAGGAATCTCATTGATAATGCTTTTGGGGACAATGTAGATTGTTCAATTTTACGCATACAAACTGAATGTGTGGCAAAATTAATAATGCATTAATATCTTTCTTATATTTATTTATAACTTTAATTTGTATTGCTTTTCGAAATATCGTTTTCTCACCACTTATCACCGCACAAGTTAATCGCGGCTAACATTTATACTTTAGTATATAGGAGATTGTATCGACAAGAACCCTTAGAATACACGATGTAGGTAAATACAACACAGTAAACCGAAATAGAGACTAAAAACCCAGACAAAAGTTCAGATAGGTATTTATTGAACGAAAGAAAACTAAATCGGAACTGCAATGTGGGGTTGCTACACTTACATTACTTACATTCATTAGAAACATAATTATTTCAGCTATACATTCTATCTAGGTCTAATATATTTAATTGTATGTATGTACATAAATTGTTAAATAAATAAGACGCTGAAGTCATGCAAGACCAATTTATGTTAAAACACATCGAAATCATAAATACATCAGGTATTGTATAATATTATATTATATTTGAAGTTTAGTTAGAATTTAGAACAACAAACATTAATCAACAACGATATAAATGTAATTAGTTATCAGGAAGTGTCTAGATACTTAGTATAGTTAGCAGGGCACTCCCACGTAGACTTCAAGTGGACGATATAATAGAGCTTGGACCGATACATTACTCTGCAGTTGGAGGCAGTGGCTATCGATCGGGGTGGAGCAGGGGGGCATGCATGGTGCAGGCACCCGTGTGCACAAAGCTAATGGAATGGGGTTTCGTTCATTTGTTTGAACTAAACCCCCATTCCTTTTGAAAATTTAAAATAAAATCTATCAAATAAACTCCCATTTATGAATTCCAACCAGCGGAGTTACCAAGAATCATCCTAGCAGGGTAAAATTAGATTCGATTGGATCCCGTCTTTTGCGTTGTGGAATAACAATCACACGATCATGTCATTTGAGGATTCAGTGGATGCAGTGATTTTGTTTTGCTATGCAGTTTAAATAAAATCTTTCCGTAACGACCGATCTTCATGTGTCAGTGATCATTACTGCGTTGAAGTATCGATATTCGAAAAGTTCTTCTCTCACAAAACTAAAAAAAATATGTCATTTCCCTCTTGGGTATGGATCAGACTTTACTGGCAATTCTAATTAATCGTACAATATACCTACTATACTGGATAAACAGGATTGTGAGAAACAGTTGACAAATTGGAGAAACAGTTCAGGACAGGGATGTTACGTCTCATTGAATCACAATAGCAGTTTCACGGTTCCAAATGACAAAATTGAAATGAGATTAATAATCGAATGCTTTAGAAATATTCGCCTTAATTTCACAGACGCAAGACATATGTTGCGTGATTGTGTTATGGCTGGCTCATAAACCTCGATGAACTTAAAATCACTCCGAAGCATCGAGATCATCACATCGCATTTCTTGTAAAAGTAACTTAATTACGCCCTGAAGATTCTATTGATGTTGTTTTGAAAATTAATGAGATACTAAGTAACATTTTATGAAACAGATAACGAAATGTTATCTTGTTTTAAATCCGTAGCGTCAGCAATTTTTACTTGATCGATAGCTTCAAGAGTAAACATGGCAGACAATGTCGGAATGGCGTCTTATTGTTTTGACAGTCTATGGAGACGAGACATAGTAAAAATGTAGTATAATTATGTTGTAAATAATTCTGATGATTTGAATCACAACTCTCAGAAAGGAAATATGATTTCTATTATGTACCTATTTGTACAGAGATATTAAAGAACAATGACACATACAAATTACTAATACTAGTAACATCATTCATAAAATTTTACGAGCACAATACAATGCATCTGGTCTGAAAATGTTTTTGGTTGAACAGATACAAGTCTTAAGTTAGGTTAGGTCTTCAAAATTCAGGACTTTTTCATTTGAAAATGTCTCTAATGATTATTAAAACCTCATCATAAAAGAAAATAATTTGTTCTGTAATTCTGTCACCTGTAAATTTTTCCTAAAACAAGATTTGCACCATACGACTAGTGTACATTAGTACTGTATTCTATACACATACAAGCTTAAATAAATACATGAGGGGAATTTATAGGTTTTTGTAATGTAACGTTAACGTTAACCTACGTTACAATTGTATTTTAAATAACAGAATAAATTTAAAAAATGACTTACTGACCAATTCTTTGATAAAAACTATTACAATATAATCTATGGAAGAAAAGCTTGAAATATTCTTACACTCACACCTATCACATAGCCAAAAGTAAGCATAATTTAAGAGCTTGTGTTATGGATATTAGACAATGCAAAACATATTTTTATATAAGGATATGATATATACATTCATAAATATATAAACAATCATGACATGAGAATAAATATTTGTATTTCATGACACAAGCATCTGTCCTGACCGGGACTTCAATACAGAACCCCTAGTCAAGTGGCCTGTTATATGCAGTACTGATCACTCAAAGCAGATGTTTGCCATGAATTAATGAAATAAACATTTTGTAAATAAGCAACATTATATTGCCATAGGCATAGTCAATAATCTTAAGTATCCTGTGATTACAATTATGCCATCTAATAGTAGTAGTCATTGGTAGACCCACTTGCAGATTACATTTATTCAGTCTAGGTATATAGAGAGAATATAAAGAATCTAATATTGAAAAGTTATTATAATTAAATATTAGTTTAATGAATCTATTCCAAAATTTGCTGTACATTTAAAAATAATAAGCAGTCCATAATTATTAAAACAATGAATACCATACCTTCACAAATTAATTTAAAGCGAATAATTTTTATTTTTTATATGTAGCTTATTTGATACTATGCAATACAGCAGTTGATATAGGAATAATGTGTAATAAAATTTTAACTAGGTAGGTACTACTTATCACATTATCATTTTAAACCTCTTTTTAATAATTAGTGTTGCAATGTGAAGGGCTAAGAAGCCGGGACTCAACTCCAGAATGTAAGCACACCAGGTATAGGTATCAAGTGTTTTCATAATTATTGAGTATTGACAACTATGACATCACTTAGAATCTATAGTGTCAACTCACCAGGTATAGATATTAAATGTTATAATTATTGTCAATAGGTGATTGTTGTTTCTTTTGAGGGGTTCTTTTAAAAATAATATGTACCGTTTGAATGTTTTCAATGAGGTTAGAAACAAATACCTTGATTTAATTATCTACTTTAATTAATTATTCATTTTTATCACAAGGAAATCCATCTTGAAGGATAGTTTAAAAACTGTTGTTAGTAGCAGAAAACTATAATTAATTTTAAATATTTATAAATATTGTATTGTCTTATAAGATTTTAGTTTAAATTATTAAGTATAAAAAATACAATTAAAATTCAGATAATCATAATCACCAAAAAGCCACAAGCGTTATGGAACTCATATTTGCATTAGCATAAGCTAATGCTAATGTGAGTTATATTTAGCACTCATTTGGCCACGTGTGGCTTTTTAAGAAAATATAGAAAAAATCAACTACTGTTTCAGTAGGTACGCAGTAAGACTACAGACTCCCGCCGGGCAAAAATTCCAGTCAAAATACTCGTGATACAAATAAAAAGTTAACATATTTATCAGAATGGAACTTACCTGTAAATCTTGCTAAAGTCATATAAAACGGTAACGCCCCTATGGACGAGAGCTGACGATCGGGAATATTAGATCCTGGCTTCCACGAAGCTCGTACCAGGGGAACACGTCCTCGCGACTCGCAGGGAGCGCCAACCTGTCGCAAATGACACAAACACCACTATTAGCCCAAAATGAGTTAGCCGCAATGCCATTACTACAGTTTTCACGCATTTTACTACTATTCTAACCAATTTCTACAGCCGCAATGTACGCACCAGCTGGCAAAAACGTGGTATCCATCAACCAATACCTACTATAGGTCCGTAAATATATGAATAGACATTCGATATTACGTTGGTATACCTTCCACTGTCTATGACAAAGCGAAGCACTTCGTGAAACTTCCACGTGAAGACACAATAGAACAACAGCACCTTTTTACAATCAACTACAAACTGATATAAAATAAATTAGATTTTCATAAATGTAAAGCGGTTCTGTTGTCCACGATGACGACAAAAAATAAATGAAAATGACCACTTTCTTATGTTTCTGGCACTATATTCACACCGGAAACGAGCATTTTTTTAAAAACGAAACAATGTAAACAATATTTTCTATTGTATTTATTCCGATTAAACTTGTATTTCATTTCTAATGATCAATAAAAATTCAACAACAAAAATTTTTAAATAAGTAATGATTATAATGATTAATTTATGATTTACGAACCCAGATAGATTCTCTCTCAAAATTAAAATCTGACATACGGAAACCAACGTGTGATCTATGATTGTTTGTTCTCGATGTCAAATAATTTATATGTAATATGCTAGAGTCGATTTTTCATATTTGAATGTTTTTGTTTTGATGTATAGCTGCCGCAACTCTTATCCCTATCAAATTTATTTTTAATAAGAGGGCATGAAACGTCTTTTAAACAAAGTGTCGGCCATTTCCTTGATTCAGAATTTGTATTGACAGACATTTATCTAAAATCTAAAGGCAAATTTCAATGAAAATTTCACGATTTATTATCTGTGTCTGTCAACCCCTCTAGATAACATGCCTTTAAATAATAGTAATATACTCGTTAAATAAAAAAAAGTATGATATTTGACTAATACGCTCGATAGCTAAGCCAGTGCTGATGTCAAATTCTTTATTCTAGTGATAATCTAAAGATAGGATGTTTAGACTCTTAGACCTCGCGCATGAAATCAAGTAAGGCAGCAAGAAAGGCCCTATAATGAAGGGCAGTTCATGCGGCATAACTAGTAAATTAAACAAGTCTGAATTCATAATAATAAGCATTTTAACATCTATATTTGGAAAACATTATGTAAAATACTGTTTCAAGAAAATCAAAACTTAAGAGTTTTTTTTTTATATATAAAGCCATGTGCGGAAAAGGAAAATGAGAAGTTCGCTTGACCCCAATTGGGATATCTTAGCCTAATGGAAAATAATAAAATAAAACATTTACTATTGAAAGCTGCCTGTGTTAGGTTTTATATCATGTTCTCTGAAGTTTATATTTATAGATAGCAATAATGATTATCAGAAGCCAACTTGATCATAGGGAAGGTCCTCTCAGAATTCACAATAGTTATTGAGGTTGGCTTTTTATTGTGTAGGATGCGTCGGCGTAGTGGAAATATATGGGAGTCGACTAATCAAATTTGATCAGCAGTGCGAGCATGGACCTTGACAATCGACATACTTACCGATCGATAAACGGATTTCGTTTATCGTGCTATATCGATAACCGCTAGCATGGAAGTTGACTTGATAACTTTAACGAGACGATAAAATTTACCGAATTATATCGATCATTCGGCCATCATTCATTCTTATATTTTTAATAAAATGAAGCAAACGGACCTTGACCCAAAAGTTTCATAAATTTGCAAATATATATACTAAAACTTATTGAAAATATTTTATTCTGTGTGTGACAGCGAGCGGATTTCTCATTATAACACAATTAATTTTATGCGTTGTATAAATTAAGTAAGTAGGTATACATATTTCATAGAACAATAACTTTTAAGATTGAAGACATTGATAGATCACCCATTGGTTTGGTATTGATTTTTTAAAATAATTACCAGTGTGTCTTACTTACTTTAGCTGTGCCAACCAATTAGCTATGAATTTTAGTATGTTTTGGATTTTTTCTTAATAAATGTTACTACCATCAACTAGCATATTTCAAACCATCTTGAATTTAGAAATTCAATAGAAAAGGAGCGAAATAAAATCCTTCAAGAGATAATTATATTTTGATTTATTATATTAATAAAAAAAGTTTACTTGATTTTATCACATAATATTTTAATTTATAACATACGAAGTCAATTACCATCATGTTATAACTAGATTATTATATAATACAACAAGAGTTGATTAGCTAAACATTAACTGTTCAAACATTTGTATGTTTCTTATATGTATGCATATTTGTATTAATCACCTGTAGTAATGCATCATATTATAAATAGTGCAGCAAGGATATTATTATTCAAGCAGCTTCAACAGGCTAAAAATGCAAAAACCTGTATTTGCGCATACACCTTAAGATACACCGATACACCTTTATAACACCATTGGTTTTCTGGGTTATTGTAGGGGGTCACAATTGCAATATGTGTGTAGTCTATGCAGCCTAAGCAATCTGGCAATTTGTGCTTAGACTGGAAACCATTTGCGAATGCTTTCCTATATTGCTTTAGACACTTCTGCCACTATCTTGCTGACGGTCCTCTTTTGCGCCAAAGCGAAGTTAAATTCTTGGCTAATGCACCTTTGATAACTACCTACGGCAAAAAATTGTACAGCAGTGAGAACCTGCAATGTAAAAGATTTTAAATAAATTTCGAGTATTTTGTTGGTATAGACAACAAAAGGCAATATAGATTTGCACGCATCGGGTTTATAAATAATTAAATGTACTTACAATTACATGCACGGGTAGCCCATTTGACCGAACTCTCCTTAAATCTCATTGTAAATGGCTTGATTGATTGTAAATTCTTTATTAATACGGAAGAGGTTATTTTAGGTTATTAAAGCACAAATCTTCCCGTTCATATGAATTAGAATTAATCTTATATGTCTTCTAGATAATAGTCAGTTCCTCGCCTACGAGATCTACTTTCATGGTCAATCAAGAGAATAAAGCCGAAATCCATCTTGAAAACCCTTTAACTTTGTCGACAAAACTTTATCGACGACAATGATGGACACGATAAACAATCAACAAAATAATTGATTTTTATCTATCAAATATGTCAAAAAAAAGTTCCATGCTAAGTTTGTCGAGGTTTATCGACTAAAACGATAAAATTTGTCGACTTTATCAATTGATTGATAAAAAAAATTCCATGCTGCCGACATCGATAAATTGACTATTAATGTCAATTATATCAAGTTTAAATGTCAAATTTCGTTTATCGATAGTTCCATGCTCGCACTGCAGATGCTATGCGACGTATCTTGTCTAGGCTTTAAAAAAGTATCTTGCCTAAGAGCATTTTCCTTTTTCTTTTTTTGAGGAAGTAAAGTATGAAAAACTGAGTACTGACACTGACAGTTTTTTTTGACATTTGACAGGTGATTGCGCGATTGCACGGATTATGAATGAATTTCCACAAATGTAGTAAAGTCGTAATATTCTATATATTAACACAAAATAAAATAATTTGTTAAAGATAACTAGTGAACAAACTTCAGTCCGTGTTTTGTTTAGAATTTAAATTAGAAATGGTATATAAAAATTACTTCATAGACATTTGACGTTATAGGTTATGTGAAATGTCCTTGTGATGAAATTTGTATAAAATTTATTTTATCTTTATAGCACACATGTCGGCAGATGTTCTACAGTCCAGCTCGGTGGAAATGTGTCTTACCTGTCAATATCAAACCTACGGTCATTTCCTTAAAATCTGATCAGGTATGTTACCTAAGAATTCTTTTGAATTCAAGTTTATTACTATGCTCCCATAACCAGGGTAACTGCGACAACCTCTTAGATAATTAAATCAAAATACTAGAAAAAATTCAGATGGATTTACCACAACCTTGTATACTTCTACTGTGATTGTTAGTAACTGGTGAAATTAGCAAGCATTCTCACATTCTGATAAGAATTCTAGTCTAATTTGGAAAATATTAGATAGGGCAATTTTGGGACCTGCTTTATGGTTATATATTTTTTAAATTCAGTTATTAAAAAGTTACATATTCATTTAATTGTAAAATTGTTGCACAGGCTGTTGTGTTTGCTTTATTTTGTTATCTGAAAGTATTATATTTATTAGCATATTTTATATTTATAATGAGAATATTTGCGTGTGCTAGTGCATAATCAAGGCATTTCACAAAGATTCTGTAAATAAATAAATTGGAAAATTTTGTGGCAAATATAAAACATAGATTAAATTATAATAATAATAAAATAAATTTGCAAAGTAAATGAATGAAATATCTAACAAAATAGTAATTACACTTAATATTCTGTTGTCTTTACTTTTAGTATAATTGTAAGATACTATCTTATCATGGGATCATACAAAAGTCATGATGTACTTTGACCCTCTCAAATTTTGAATCAATTGAAATATATTAGGACATATTGTTAGGAAATAAAACCACTGGTTATTTCTTTCAAAATTAACTTATTTGATTAGATGAATAATAATATGTATTTTTAATAAATATTTGCAACTAGTGCATTCCTAAATGAGTAATTCAATATATTAAATCTTTCTGTGGTTAGAAAATGGTTCCACTTTCATGACCTCTTCCAGACATATATGTCACACCTAGTGGACTATCATCAGTCATGCAGGGCAGTCAGTACTGCTCACATATGTGGGTCATTTATGCTTGTACAGAGCTTCTTATATAAAAAGGGGTTGTTGCGTGTGACTGCTGAGAGCTGCTGAACATTCTGATTTGTGGCTTACTAAAGTATAATCCCCTAAAGCAATCATGAAATATATTCAAATAAGCTTGCACATCAAAACAATACTGTTTGACACATGCCTTTTGCCAATATTCTGGTATTGTTGGTTTCTTCTTCTTTCGTATGGGAGGTCTATGCAAATTGACATTTGTTTCACCTATTCTGTGTTGGACAGCTTGGGGCTGGTTCACTCCAGCCATCCAAATGCTGACAGAAAGTCACCCAGTGCCTTGACGTCTCCAAATGTCTCCTGGAGTATTCTTCCTTTAAAATTATGAAAAGTGTATAATTTTTTTTAAAAATATTATTTTAATTTGTATTCCAGCTGAAAGTACCAGAATGCCGCTTGTACTCAGCGCGAAAGGGTTTCTTCTCATCTATTATCGAGAATATAAAAGATGATATAGCCAAAAACAAAGAAATGAAAGATAATATCAAGAAGTTCCGAGAGGAGGCACAAAAACTGGAGAACTCTGAGGCTTTGCAGGTAAAATTAATGAAAAATTAAAGTACTCTCGTTTACTAGTCGTTTTTTAACGAAATGTATTTGAATTAGTATGTTTACACGTACAAGACACCATAATTACTCCAATTAGTTTGGTTTTAGAAATACTTTATTTTGCACATTCACTGAAACAACACAGATATATAAAACAAACTGTCTCTTTTCTTAAAGTCGCTCTGGGTCTCCCCTATCGGTTTTCTGCGGAGCCACTATATCAGCAGGCAAAGGTTCTCCCTGTACGTAAGCTATATGTTCTGCTTACTCTGTGCATCTATCTCAAATAATCTTCATCTCAATTAAAACTTCTGCGAGTACAATACAATCAAAAAAGTGGGATGAAAGATGACATCATTTGACTTTTTTAAAATGGCGACTGTTAAACATTTTTGCTTTATTTTGAACGCGCCTCATAAAACATGGCGATTAAAATAACTCATAATTATATGGATCGTCGTGGCAACAAACTTGACGTTCCTTAAAGTAATTCTATCTCTTCTTATTAAATTGGAATGTAAGAGATGCGAATAACTTAAAATTATTTTAGTCCGTGCACAACAGCATTGGGGCTAATGGTCGTCGCGGAGATAGTGCGCACACGCGGAACGCATATATTCGCGCCATTACAAGACACTTTTTTTTTATTGATATTATCTTTCTCTTTATTCATTCATACTTTCATACAATTAATCTGAAGTCGAATAAACATAATCTCTGGATTTAATTATTTTATGTCGCATTAAGATATTCCTTTGGCGTATGAGAAATCAAGCAGAGCGACAGACATTAATGACGAGTTTAAACTTGAAAACGTATGATGTTGCTGTTGTATAGCAAATCTTGGCTGAACGTTGGTCCAACCGTTGCCATTGACGACCTTGAAAGCAGTATGAGATGAACATCTAATACTGCTTTCAAGGTTTGCGAATACAGAAACTAGGTCGTCAATGCCTGCCGCTCTGTGTGTTTAACATTATTTACAGGTCTACATATCCAAAATGTGTTTAAATGGAACTTAGGATTCGATTAGGATTCGATGGAACTGACGAATCTTTAAGATAAAAGTTCTAATTAAAAATAAAACAAAAAAAAGATTTTCCTAAAGTTGTTCTTCAATTAACAATACCTACTATATTATTTTATGTTTCGTTATCAAGCCATTTTAAGCTTCTTTAATAAATATAGGTAAATAAATTAGAACGCCTGGCGTATTTTTAGAACTTTACTGCGCGGGCGGCGATGCGTACGTATTGCGGCTCACACAAATAACCCGCGCTCGGTGCATTTGGATGTTACATTTACTAAAAAATAAAAAATAAATTAAACTAAATTTAATCGTAATAATTTTATGCTATGAAATTATAATAACAGTGATAGGTGTGAGAAAGTAGATAAAAACGGTAAAATTATATATCAAAGTGCCATAAATAGGGATTTAAGCCAACAAATTGATTGGAGACATTCAGAAAGGAATGAGGAAGCTCAAAATGTGAGATTTTTTTTATGAATTAGAAGTTTTAAAAAAAGTTTAAAACGGTACTCAGGGCAAAGACATTCTAAGGTTCCACGTATAGATTTTTGTTTGGCTATTGGATGCTCCAACGTTATTCAATGCCTGTTCACAATCACCACAGTTGTGTGAATTTGCAATATCACTAATTATTCCAGGCAGCAAGGCGGAAGTTCCATGCAGTAGAGTCTGAAGCCTCTAAGAGCTCTGAGGTTCTGAAGGAGACACTGGAAGGCATAAAGGGCAAAGTTGGACACGTATTCGAAGAAGCCAGTAAAACTGAAATTGCCAAGAAAGCTGGTAAAAAGTATTTGTTGTTAACTGTTTTACGACCAACCACGAACTACGAACTGTAATGCGGTCATAATATGAATAGGTCGGAGTTGTCAACAAATTGTGACGTCACAGACATGACACTAACTTCATTTCAATGCATTCAGTATCGACTTCTTAGATATATAAGGACATAATTAAAAAAAAGGTGTTTTGGAATTTTTAAAAAATACTTATTAATTAAGTTATAAATTTTAAATTAAGTAGAATTATTATTTGATATCTACACTAAATATTATTGTTGGAGTATCAAACAGTATAAGTTTAGTAATATTTAAAAATATATTTTCGTTTCTGTAATAGGTATATTATATATTTATAACAATGTATAATATAATCTGTATATGTGTATATATGTATGTGTAATATATAGTTATGTATGTTTATTTTTCTTATTTTATTTTTATTACTTGATATAATTTATACCAGTTTTCATACTCTTCCTATGATTCTTAGTGCATTATCCCGTCTTTGTAAAACAAAGATTTCATAAACTTAAATGTACCCTGAGCTTGCTTGGTAGTAATTGCTACCATAGCACTAAGCCGCTTTTTGTCTAAATCTCTCTCATAAGCACTTTAGAGCGCTGTGAGCGCACCAAAATTAGTTGTTCGGTACATAAAGAGCGCTCACAGCGCTGTAAGTACCCATGAGTGTAATTTATAATGTACTCTTAATTAACTTTGTTGACTTTCCTTTGGAGGGTGAAATTTACCAGTTATAGTCCTTTTCTTATTTTGACCGCATAGTATTAACAGTTTGTTATAAAATTTAAATTCTTAATAGCGTGCCTCATTAGTGTTCATAATACAACTATAAGTCAGTAGGTACATACGCCCTTTAAGGACTCAGGAATTTCAGAGGGGCTATGAGAATTAGAATAATTTATAATTTAAATATTATTGATACTGAATAAAAAATGGTTTAGTGAGGGAGTTAAGCTTGCTCAATTCAATTAAATTTTGGATTCTGGTTTTATGGCTGCGAGTACTATATTATAAATGGTTTTATATCCATTTATTATATCCATATAATAAATGGACCGCAATTATTTCGTTATTACAGGCAAGTTCACAGAAGACATCTCAAAATCTGCCAAAGACGCCGCGGAGAGTATAGCAGACACAAAGCAGAAACTTGGACAAACTACCGCCTTCAGAACTATCTCACAAGTAAGTGTATACTGATATTGAAATATGCGGACCATGGGCCCGATGACAAGTGGTATCCATCGCCTATAGACGAAAAAAGACAATTTTTAATAGAAATTAGCGAACTCGAAACCGCTTGATGGTAAACAGTAGGAGTCCATTTGCTAAGATTCTATTATTAAGAGCGCAAAGAAATTGCCGTAATTTTACAGCGCGCTTTGAAATCACCAGAATTTTATAAAAGAGGCATTGAAAAGTTGCCCAAACTCTGGAATGACATTGTAAATAATGATGGACAATATTTATTAAATTAAATTATTTCTAATTTTTCATTAAAAAAATTAAATGAAGAATAATGAAAAAAGGCGATTTCTTTTCGCTTTACCTATTAGATAAATTTACGTTTTAGCATGTACTTAACATTAGATAATTCTTAGCGGCCTGTTGTATTTAACTGTTACAGGTCGCAGTGACTTCCCCAAATATTGGTTCACAATCTTATAATAGTAAAGATAGCTTGTACAGCATGTAACATACGGCTTTTTTATATTTCAGGCGACGGAAGTGGTGAGAAACGAAATATCTCCGCGAGGCATCGAGGGCCGCGTCTACGTGTCGCCCATTGCCTTAAGGAAACGAGTCGAGGTACCATATTCTTTACCTCACCTTCTTAAACTTATGTAACCCGTGTAATGTTTTATTTCGGATGGAGTGAGACGGCGTTCTCAAGTCATCACTCTTCCAGGATGTCGCTCAGCTTCGTGTTGTTTATCTAGAACCTTTTGGTTGCATTTTAAGTGTGAAAAGAAACCATTGATATGAAGGTCAATAACACGAAAATTAAGTTATAATTTTTTATATAGATAACTCTTATATATTCTTCAAAAAAAGTGGAGAATAGTAAATGGGAAATGTTTACTCCAATCACATTGCTCATAATAGTTGCTATTTGTTTTGTGTTGCCAACACACATATTTAATATTTGATATTAATAAAATATCACAGTATTTTTACTTTTTCAGTTCGGGTTTTGGCCCTGATCCTTAAATCATGTCAATGGTTAATAGGCAATGGTGAGATGTTAATGGTTAATGGTTAGATAGGGACAGGTATATTGTAGTTTCTTATTGAAGTATCGCGTATATTTTAGCTGAATTCAATTCTGTTTTGACTATTAGAATTATAGCTATACGTAATTTTATAAATTTAATAAAAACTATTTGAGGGATCGACTTATTCAGAATCAGTTGGTCTTATATATACTTCTAGTACGCTCTTGTGTAATTTTATAGGATTTAGACGCAATTAGTAAAGGTTTTCTGTTGTCCCAGGTGGCGGCCGACGAGCGAACCTTCGCGCCGGACACAGAGACGATGGGCGTGGAGCTGCACAGGGACTCCAAGTTCTACCAGCAGTGGGAGAACTTCAAGAACAACAACCAATACGTTAACAAGGTACGCTCAGTGCTCACTAACTGATCTGCGTCCGTGGAAAAACTGAGTTTTTTTATATTTCTTTCTTTATATTTTTCGTATGAAGGTGAATTAGATTAGTGCTTTTCATTAAAAAACTATTTGTAGTATTATAAGTAAATTCTCTCGTCTACTTCGTCGTCGCATAATATATATTCATTTAAACCCGACTAGAAGAGGACACAATTTAAAACAATAAAGCTTTCTTTCGAAGCACATCTATAACATCTGTATTATAATTAAACGTGGATCAGCGCATGATTTCAAGTTTGGTTGGGTGCTGTATATTTTATTTCATATATTGTTTTGTAGTGTAATTTATGATGAGAAAATCGTTTAGTTTCATGCCAAAAAGGATCTTACGCCGTCCACTATATGGATAACAATTAATAATTATAATTAAGTTGAAGTTTGATTTATAAATTATAATTAAATTATATAGACATCAATTTATCTTTACATTCTCATTTTCGTATCAATTCATCTCATTTCATCAAAGCAGACAACTTGTTTTAATTTATTCAAATCTCCAAATTTCAGGTTTTAGACTGGAAGATAAAATACGAAGAGTCCGACAACCCAGTGGTAAGAGCATCACGCTTTGTGACTGAAAAAGTTGGAAGTTTATTCGGCAACATCTTTGAGAAGACCGAGCTCTCCAAGACCCTCACCGAGATCTGCAAGATAGATCCTAATTTCACAGCACAGAAATTCCTCGAAGACTGTGGCAATGATATCATACCGAATATTCTAGAAGCTATGGTAAGAGGGAACTTAGATATACTCAAGGATTGGTGTTACGAAGGAGTGTTTAACATTTTAGCCACTCCGATAAAACAGTGCAAGCAGCTAGGTTACCATTTGGACTCAAAGATACTTGATATTGAGCAGATCGAATTAGTAATGGGCAAGATGATGGACCAAGGTCCCGTTCTAGTCATAACATTCCAGTCACAACAGATCATGTGTGTCCGTGATGCCAAAAACAATGTGATAGAAGGTGATCCGGACAAAGTGATGCGAGTTAACTATGTTTGGGTTTTGTGTAGAGACCCTCAGGAATTGAATCCCAAGGCAGCGTGGAGACTTCTCGAGCTGTCTGCGAACAGTGTAGAACAATTAATATAAGTTATGTATATACAGCGAGTAGACTAATTAAACCGTTGACATTTAGAATTGGTTTTAGTAGACCAGCCCAATTTCCTTGTCCTTTGAATAAGACTGGATAATTTATGAACTATGATGCGTTATGCATTGAATTTATTTTTGACATATCTTATTATAAATAAACCTCTGGAAAATATCTATTTATTGATAATGGATTAAATCCATTTCAGATTAAAATTTTATAATAAAATAGAAATGTCTAATGTCACAATAATGCGTCGCATTGTAGTTTATTAAGTTTTAACATGTTCCGTTATCAGAAGAAAACTCATTTTGGTTGCAATCGTTACGTGAGGATTGTTGGGTATCTGTTATTTTAAGTTTTTTAGTCGCAAAACTGTTAAAGCATCTTTCATTGAAAAAAGCTGAAATTACATTGTACGTAGAGTAAAATATGCTATTGAAATCTACAGAAAACTGCATAGCTTTTGTGGTTTAGTAAATTTACTCTATACGCTTTTCAGTTTTACGAGTATATATACCTTTTTAGTTATGATTTGTTTATTTTTTAATTTTATTATGTATTATCTTTATTTTTTAAAGATTTATTTGTTAATCAACAGTTTATTTTCATGTCTCACGTATATTTTGCGAGTATGCTATTTATACGTCCGCGACACGTCTTGCGTGTTGTGTTGTGTTGCCTGTAAAAAATAAAAGTTTCTTACAATAGTTATTGAAAGTCTATTTATTTGTACTATTTTAAAGATTATGGAATATTATATTGTGATATTATTATCTTTAATATCACATGATTTACTAGAGCTTATGAGTGCTAACGTATATTTTCCATCTAGCATTAGCAATTATTAAAAGATCTTGCCGGGTCTTCAAGGGTGTTTCTAAATCTATTTAGAAGCCTTTCCAGTTATTAAGAAAAGATAAAATCTAGTTTCGCGATGAGTTCAAACTATGTACAACACAGTACATCGCCAAAGCTTTCAATAAAAGGTAATGTATCTCTCTGAGAGGAATAAAACAATAAATATTCATAAATTCTTTTATTAGAGGCACATTCAACAAGACGGAGTACGCCTTCATACATTATTATATTTACACCCATTCATCGCATTCTACAAGATTAGTGCTACGTTAAGGAATGGACAAATATTAAATAAGAAATGAAATGAATCAGCGGTGACTAGGTTACAGAACCGAACGAGACTATAGAATGTACCGACCGTGAACTATTTAAAAATGATAAAAGCCGGAAACACTAACTCAGACTAAGTGCAGTGTGTTCCATTCTTATAAATTAAAATTGTAAACTTTGTGGTTTATGATAATATCTCGATTATTTTATATCTACATATAAAACCTACTGGAAAAAAGACAATTATATTCATCTATAATATAAACATGTATTGAGATTTTGTACTTTTAAAAATATGGTCATAAACCACAAAAAAAAACTAAAAATAAGCCATAACGCTAATTTGTAAAATTGACATTAATTTATATAAAATGGACAAATACAATTAAGTGCTCCATTTAAGCCTTTACATTTTTAAAATTAAATATAACAAGCTCATCACGAATTTTTGACAGTGTTTGCAGTGTTGCTAGTGTAAATATTACCAATGTTAGTTTCAGTGCTGCCATTAAATTTTGCCTAGAGCTATTAAGTGTGAATAATGTTCCAAAATTCTTTTTTCTTATATATTTAAATAGATCTAGCCCGTTCTCACAACCCCCTTTGTTATATCAGATTCTCAAGATCTTAGGTATCAAACATTTTACAACTTAGCTTATACTAAAATTATCACGTTACAGTCAATCAATACTAAAAATTACATTCCTGAAATGCTTGATACAAAATTTATAAGTAAAATTTATACTTTTATAAATATTTCAACTAAAAAGCTCATGTGAATACTATATTACCAAAATTTAGTGCTAAATAGCATATTTGTATATTGTATCATATAATTGATCCATAGGGATTCAAAATAATATTTCTTATTAAACAGAAATATTTCATTGTTTTCTTGCTTTATATGTTTTAGTTCATTTATAAACTTAATTTGTATACAACTTCAAGATTGGGTCAGGCCTATTCACAAAGTACTAGTAGTACATATTTAATTTTTCATTGTTTCAATCATAGTGCTGATAAATAGAGAAGTGTTTTTTTAATCATATAAGGTTAAATTGTTTAGCTTCGGATAGAACTGTGATTGGTAAGATAAAAAGATATGTTGAGTTTTACAATGGCTACTAATTCGCAATTAATTTTGTAAAATATTGTTAAAAATTACAGATCAAATTGCTTATCCATTGCTGGGTTACAAGGCAAATAAAACTATAACATTACACTGCTACTCAGCTTTCGAAATAAGTAAGCGAATAGGCCCTCTGAACATATCCTTAAGTAATGGTGTGAGGTGTAGTGTGTGTGTGTGTGTTAGTCCAGGGACCACTGTATGATGGCAGTGTCGAGCCCGCCGGCGGACACGAGGCGCGTGTCGTCGCTGAGGAAGCGCACGCTGGTCACGTGCGACGAGTGCCCGCCGTACTGGTGGCACAGCGACTGCGGCAACCATCATATCAGTTATCTACATTGCCGGTACGCTTACACCTCACTAGGCTAGTATAGGCATGGACACTAACATCATATTTTGGCGACAAATACCGCCACGATGGATGATGTTATGGAATACTTATGACTTCCATCATCAGTAGCAATGGAGCTTCAATTGAAGATTCTTGTAATACTATGGCTGTTTTAATTAAACGACATTGTTATATTAGGCTTGTCACGCACTCTAAAACTAATTTCAGTTCAGTGCATCTCGTTCACTCAATATGATTGAAAAAAAGACAGATGCCATATCAGGTGACATTTCGAAAATTTTCAAGTTACAAAATTATTAATATGCAGGTTTAGACATGCTCCCTATATGCCATTCAAAATTATCTATGGTTTTTAAGTAACTTAACAGTACAAAACTTTTGCGTCCTTTTTGATTTAATGAGAGAATTTGGAGAAGTTTAAATTTATAGTAAATTAACATTTTAATCAACAGATGAAGTTCATTATCATGGAATCATATTTTAACTATTGTTTATTTTTTTGGAATTCTCTTTTTTGTTGAATCAGACCTATAAAAAGGCAAGGAAGGCAAAGGGATCCAGCCCACGCAGCCATATTTCATCGATTTTACTATTTAGTTTCATAATAAGTTTTACCTTGGGCTGCGTAACAGGGTAACCGTACAGCTTCACCTTGCCGAAGTCATCACCGGTAGCCGCCAGACGACCGTCGTGAGACCTGCAAATACAATAATAAATTCAATAAATCAACAGTATATATACGTTTCACTGTTGAGCACAGGACTTCCTATATGGGGAAAATACATGTAGAGTCCGCAGCCTCAGGCCAGACGCCCACGGTGCTGTACGTGATGGGGCAGCCCTGGCTCACGTACCTGCTGCAGCTGTTGATGTCAGTGCCGTCCGCAGCCTCCGGCCAGACGCCCACGGTGCTGTACGTGATGGGGCAGCCCTGGCTCACGTACCTGCTGCAGCTGTTGATGTCAGTGCCGTCCGCAGCCTCCGGCCAGACGCCCACGGTGCTGTACGTGATGGGGCAGCCCTGGCTCACGTACCTGCTGCAGCTGTTGATGTCAGTGCCGTCCGCAGCCTCCGGCCAGACGCCCACGGTGCTGTACGTGATGGGGCAGCCCTGGCTCACGTACCTGCTGCAGCTGTTGATGTCAGTGCCGTCCGCAGCCTCCGGCCAGACGCCCACGGTGCTGTACGTGATGGGGCAGCCCTGGCTCACGTACCTGCTGCAGCTGTTGATGTCAGTGCCGTCCGCAGCCTCCGGCCAGACGCCCACGGTGCTGTACGTGATGGGGCAGCCCTGGCTCACGTACCTGCTGCAGCTGTTGATGTCAGTGCCGTCCGCAGCCTCCGGCCAGACGCCCACGGTGCTGTACGTGATGGGGCAGCCCTGGCTCACGTACCTGCTGCAGCTGTTGATGTCAGTGCCGTCCGCAGCCTCCGGCCAGACGCCCACGGTGCTGTACGTGATGGGGCAGCCCTGGCTCACGTACCTGCTGCAGCTGTTGATGTCAGTGCCGTCCGCAGCCTCAGGCCAGACGCCCACGGTGCTGTACGTGATGGGGCAGCCCTGGCTCACGTACCTGCTGCAGCTGTTGATGTCAGTGCCGTCCGCAGCCTCCGGCCAGACGCCCACGGTGCTGTACGTTATGGGGCAGCCCTGGCTCACGTACCTGCTGCAGCTGTTGATGTCAGTGCCGTCCGCAGCCTCCGGCCAGACGCCCACGGTGCTGTACGTTATGGGGCAGCCCTGGCTCACGTACCTGCTGCAGCTGTTGATGTCAGTGCCGTCCGCAGCCTCCGGCCAGACGCCCACGGTGCTGTACGTGATGGGGCAGCCCTGGCTCACGTACCTGCTGCAGCTGTTGATGTCAGTGCCGTCCGCAGCCTCCGGCCAGACGCCCACGGTGCTGTACGTTATGGGGCAGCCCTGGCTCACGTACCTGCTGCAGCTGTTGATGTCAGTGCCGTCCGCAGCCTCCGGCCAGACGCCCACGGTGCTGTACGTTATGGGGCAGCCCTGGCTCACGTACCTGCTGCAGCTGTTGATGTCAGTGCCGTCCGCAGCCTCCGGCCAGACGCCCACGGTGCTGTACGTTATGGGGCAGCCCTGGCTCACGTACCTGCTGCAGCTGTTGATGTCAGTGCCGTCCGCAGCCTCCGGCCAGACGCCCACGGTGCTGTACGTGATGGGGCAGCCCTGGCTCACGTACCTGCTGCAGCTGTTGATGTCAGTGCCGTCCGCAGCCTCCGGCCAGACGCCCACGGTGCTGTACGTGATGGGGCAGCCCTGGCTCACGTACCTGCTGCAGCTGTTGATGTCAGTGCCGTCCGCAGCCTCCGGCCAGACGCCCACGGTGCTGTACGTTATGGGGCAGCCCTGGCTCACGTACCTGCTGCAGCTGTTGATGTCAGTGCCGTCCGCAGCCTCCGGCCAGACGCCCACGGTGCTGTACGTGATGGGGCAGCCCTGGCTCACGTACCTGCTGCAGCTGTTGATGTCAGTGCCGTCCGCAGCCTCCGGCCAGACGCCCACGGTGCTGTACGTGATGGGGCAGCCCTGGCTCACGTACCTGCTGCAGCTGTTGATGTCAGTGCCGTCCGCAGCCTCCGGCCAGACGCCCACGGTGCTGTACGTGATGGGGCAGCCCTGGCTCACGTACCTGCTGCAGCTGTTGATGTCAGTGCCGTCCGCAGCCTCCGGCCAGACGCCCACGGTGCTGTACGTGATGGGGCAGCCCTGGCTCACGTACCTGCTGCAGCTGTTGATGTCAGTGCCGTCCGCAGCCTCCGGCCAGACGCCCACGGTGCTGTACGTGATGGGGCAGCCCTGGCTCACGTACCTGCTGCAGCTGTTGATGTCAGTGCCGTCCGCAGCCTCCGGCCAGACGCCCACGGTGCTGTACGTGATGGGGCAGCCCTGGCTCACGTACCTGCTGCAGCTGTTGATGTCAGTGCCGTCCGCAGCCTCCGGCCAGACGCCCACGGTGCTGTACGTGATGGGGCAGCCCTGGCTCACGTACCTGCTGCAGCTGTTGATGTCAGTGCCGTCCGCAGCCTCAGGCCAGACGCCCACGGTGCTGTACGTGATGGGGCAGCCCTGGCTCACGTACCTGCTGCAGCTGTTGATGTCAGTGCCGTCCGCAGCCTCCGGCCAGACGCCCACGGTGCTGTACGTGATGGGGCAGCCCTGGCTCACGTACCTGCTGCAGCTGTTGATGTCAGTGCCGTCCGCAGCCTCCGGCCAGACGCCCACGGTGCTGTACGTGATGGGGCAGCCCTGGCTCACGTACCTGCTGCAGCTGTTGATGTCAGTGCCGTCCGCAGCCTCAGGCCAGACGCCCACGGTGCTGTACGTGATGGGGCAGCCCTGGCTCACGTACCTGCTGCAGCTGTTGATGTCAGTGCCGTCCGCAGCCTCCGGCCAGACGCCCACGGTGCTGTACGTGATGGGGCAGCCCTGGCTCACGTACCTGCTGCAGCTGTTGATGTCAGTGCCGTCCGCAGCCTCCGGCCAGACGCCCACGGTGCTGTACGTGATGGGGCAGCCCTGGCTCACGTACCTGCTGCAGCTGTTGATGTCAGTGCCGTCCGCAGCCTCCGGCCAGACGCCCACGGTGCTGTACGTGATGGGGCAGCCCTGGCTCACGTACCTGCTGCAGCTGTTGATGTCAGTGCCGTCCGCAGCCTCCGGCCAGACGCCCACGGTGCTGTACGTGATGGGGCAGCCCTGGCTCACGTACCTGCTGCAGCTGTTGATGTCAGTGCCGTCCGCAGCCTCCAGCCAGACGCCCACGGTGCTGTACGTGATGGGGCAGCCCTGGCTCACGTACCTGCTGCAGCTGTTGATGTCAGTGCCGTCCGCAGCCTCCGGCCAGACGCCCACGGTGCTGTACGTGATGGGGCAGCCCTGGCTCACGTACCTGCTGCAGCTGTTGATGTCAGTGCCGTCCGCAGCCTCCGGCCAGATGCCCACGGTGCTGTACGTGATGGGGCAGCCCTGGCTCACGTACCTGCTGCAGCTGTTGATGTCAGTGCCGTCCGCAGCCTCCGGCCAGACGCCCACGGTGCTGTACGTTATGGGGCAGCCCTGGCTCACGTACCTGCTGCAGCTGTTGATGTCAGTGCCGTCCGCAGCCTCCGGCCAGACGCCCACGGTGCTGTACGTGATGGGGCAGCCCTGGCTCACGTACCTGCTGCAGCTGTTGATGTCAGTGCCGTCCGCAGCCTCCGGCCAGACGCCCACGGTGCTGTACGTGATGGGGCAGCCCTGGCTCACGTACCTGCTGCAGCTGTTGATGTCAGTGCCGTCCGCAGCCTCCGGCCAGACGCCCACGGTGCTGTACGTTATGGGGCAGCCCTGGCTCACGTACCTGCTGCAGCTGTTGATGTCAGTGCCGTCCGCAGCCTCCGGCCAGACGCCCACGGTGCTGTACGTGATGGGGCAGCCCTGGCTCACGTACCTGCTGCAGCTGTTGATGTCAGTGCCGTCCGCAGCCTCCGGCCAGACGCCCACGGTGCTGTACGTGATGGGGCAGCCCTGGCTCACGTACCTGCTGCAGCTGTTGATGTCAGTGCCGTCCGCAGCCTCCAGCCAGACGCCCACGGTGCTGTACGTGATGGGGCAGCCCTGGCTCACGTACCTGCTGCAGCTGTTGATGTCAGTGCCGTCCGCAGCCTCCGGCCAGACGCCCACGGTGCTGTACGTGATGGGGCAGCCCTGGCTCACGTACCTGCTGCAGCTGTTGATGTCAGTGCCGTCCGCAGCCTCCGGCCAGATGCCCACGGTGCTGTACGTGATGGGGCAGCCCTGGCTCACGTACCTGCTGCAGCTGTTGATGTCAGTGCCGTCCGCAGCCTCCGGCCAGACGCCCACGGTGCTGTACGTTATGGGGCAGCCCTGGCTCACGTACCTGCTGCAGCTGTTGATGTCAGTGCCGTCCGCAGCCTCCGGCCAGACGCCCACGGTGCTGTACGTGATGGGGCAGCCCTGGCTCACGTACCTGCTGCAGCTGTTGATGTCAGTGCCGTCCGCAGCCTCCGGCCAGACGCCCACGGTGCTGTACGTGATGGGGCAGCCCTGGCTCACGTACCTGCTGCAGCTGTTGATGTCAGTGCCGTCCGCAGCCTCCGGCCAGACGCCCACGGTGCTGTACGTTATGGGGCAGCCCTGGCTCACGTACCTGCTGCAGCTGTTGATGTCAGTGCCGTCCGCAGCCTCCGGCCAGATGCCCACGGTGCTGTACGTGATGGGGCAGCCCTGGCTCACGTACCTGCTGCAGCTGTTGATGTCAGTGCCGTCCGCAGCCTCCGGCCAGACGCCCACGGTGCTGTACGTGATGGGGCAGCCCTGGCTCACGTACCTGCTGCAGCTGTTGATGTCAGTGCCGTCCGCAGCCTCCGGCCAGACGCCCACGGTGCTGTACGTGATGGGGCAGCCCTGGCTCACGTACCTGCTGCAGCTGTTGATGTCAGTGCCGTCCGCAGCCTCAGGCCAGACGCCCACGGTGCTGTACGTGATGGGGCAGCCCTGGCTCACGTACCTGCTGCAGCTGTTGATGTCAGTGCCGTCCGCAGCCTCCGGCCAGACGCCCACGGTGCTGTACGTGATGGGGCAGCCCTGGCTCACGTACCTGCTGCAGCTGTTGATGTCAGTGCCGTCCGCAGCCTCCGGCCAGATGCCCACGGTGCTGTACGTGATGGGGCAGCCCTGGCTCACGTACCTGCTGCAGCTGTTGATGTCAGTGCCGTCCGCAGCCTCCGGCCAGACGCCCACGGTGCTGTACGTTATGGGGCAGCCCTGGCTCACGTACCTGCTGCAGCTGTTGATGTCAGTGCCGTCCGCAGCCTCCGGCCAGACGCCCACGGTGCTGTACGTGATGGGGCAGCCCTGGCTCACGTACCTGCTGCAGCTGTTGATGTCAGTGCCGTCCGCAGCCTCCGGCCAGACGCCCACGGTGCTGTACGTGATGGGGCAGCCCTGGCTCACGTACCTGCTGCAGCTGTTGATGTCAGTGCCGTCCGCAGCCTCCGGCCAGACGCCCACGGTGCTGTACGTTATGGGGCAGCCCTGGCTCACGTACCTGCTGCAGCTGTTGATGTCAGTGCCGTCCGCAGCCTCCGGCCAGATGCCCACGGTGCTGTACGTGATGGGGCAGCCCTGGCTCACGTACCTGCTGCAGCTGTTGATGTCAGTGCCGTCCGCAGCCTCCGGCCAGACGCCCACGGTGCTGTACGTTATGGGGCAGCCCTGGCTCACGTACCTGCTGCAGCTGTTGATGTCAGTGCCGTCCGCAGCCTCCGGCCAGACGCCCACGGTGCTGTACGTGATGGGGCAGCCCTGGCTCACGTACCTGCTGCAGCTGTTGATGTCAGTGCCGTCCGCAGCCTCCGGCCAGACGCCCACGGTGCTGTACGTGATGGGGCAGCCCTGGCTCACGTACCTGCTGCAGCTGTTGATGTCAGTGCCGTCCGCAGCCTCCGGCCAGACGCCCACGGTGCTGTACGTGATGGGGCAGTACTGGCTGGCCCACGTCACGTCCCTCAGGCTGCTCGGGGAAGTCACCTGGCGGCATGTCGTAGCGTTCCCTGCCGGTGACAACACGTACACTTCAATTTGGAGTACGCTAAGTATTTTTGCCAGAGACAACAAGTCCAATAGATAATAAGTTTTACCTTTCAAAAAATATATTAGGAAGTCGAATATTTTTAATTGCCGCTCCAATGTGTCACAAGAGAACCTTTTAATAGATAGATATATATAAGTATAATTATGTTAATTATCTAATTATTATAAACTTTTTTTCACTTATGTATAAAACTTAAAAATTAGCTTAGTCGAGTCTCGAACCAGTACCCTCTGATAAAATTTATTTATTTAATAGAACAAGTAGATTCGAATACCTTAAACAGTTTTTGCAAATAGAAAAATTGTCACAATCAAAAAATTTATTAAATACAAATATATATACAAAAAAATATATTTTTTAAAATATTTTAACTGTCAATTTATTTAGTAATAATTATAAATAATGTTATGAATATAATAAGGATGGAGTCGTCATTGTATTACGATAAAAAAATTAATTAAACTTACAGAACAATAATTCATAATCTCCCGAGTTGCTCCTTATGTATTGACTGTCCTCCGACCAATCTAAGTGGGTGATGTAGCTAGAGTGACCCTGAAAATAATACAATAATGATTTCAAATCCTTTAAATGGTTTAGTTTTCTAAACTTTCATTTACGTATAGATAGTAAATCAAAAACCGTAAGACAAATAAAAAAGTGGCATTTCGCGATCAGATACTGTCAGTATTGCGTGTCGCGATCAGATACTGTCAGTATTGCGTGTCGCGATCAGATACTGTCAGTATTGCGTTTCGCGATCAGATACTGTCAGTATTGCGTTACGCGATCAGATACTGTCAGTATTGCGTTTCGCGATCAGATACTGTCAGTATTGCGTGTCGTGTGACTAGTGAGTAATGAGACAGTGGTACCGCCGTAAATTGTCAAATTGTCACAATTGTCTTTACAGAGTGTGTTAAAACTAAGCAGTAACATTTAAGAGGTTGAATTACACCATTAAAACTGAAGAACTTTCTCAATAGGAACGACATTGAAATCGAAACTACTGTTCCATACAAAACGTCAATTCAAATGTATGGGACAACAGACAACATATTTTTTTACGATTTTACGATGTTAGTCCCATACGGAAAGTTTTTTTTAACAAACTGAGCAGTTTTTGGTCTAATTCAACCTGTTAAATATTTCTGCTAGTTTTTTTTACATAAAAATTTTCAGTAACTCGACTTTTTTCCTTTTGTATTAATAGGAAGAGATTGTGGTAAATGTTAATTTTATACTAATTCATCACATCTATATTACTACACTTGTTCTATATCTAAATCTATTATACATTACCGCACTATAAAAACACTATATGAATTCACAAAGCATTTCATATAATAAAATAAATTAAACTTAGAGTATCTAAGATCGCATAGCAATCGGTACACTTCAGCTGTTAGGAAATTCCTCTACTTAACACGAATTAAATTTCTACAATTAATACGAATTTTAAAAAAATCTATAAATATAAAGGCGTTTCAACAAGTCTGTAGGTTTGTGGTTGAATTAGATTCCTATAACTTACCTAAACACATAGAAATATGTTGGTAGGTGTAAAAAGGTGTTATAGGAAGTATATTGCTTGTCTCGATCATTAGTATCAGTTGCCAACTTTAGATAGAATATGCTTTGTTGTACACATCAATGTCCTACTGCTGGGCACAGGCATTCCAACACAAGGAGGCTGGGTTATAACACTACCATTCTAGTTCAATGCGACTCTGTTATTTCTATTTATAAACCCCCACTGAATTAAACTTACGAACAACTATATATTTTTATATATAAGAGAAAAACAAGCAGAAAAAAATTGTTTGCGTGCGCGTGCGTTGAATTTATGTGTTTATGTGCGTAAATGGGTGCGTGTGTGAGTGTGTTTGTATGTGTTTTACAACTTTCATCAATTTATGTTAATACATAATTAATTTATACTTAATTATATGTCCTACCGTACCGATGGCAGACTTTCTATACAATCCATTTCGTAACGTAGCATGTATCTCCATGAGAATAAGAATAGCTGTCCTTTCTATGTAATATTAGTATTTTAATAGCCATGTTGCGATGCATTGAAATTTCTATTTCAAATACAACAAATGACTTCTTATTTTTTGATGAATTGTGTTAGAAAGTAGTACAGAATAAAAACCATTTACACGTTCTCGTACCTATCACAATTTCAATTCCGAGCTTTATTTAATCTAAAACTTAATATATAACAGTATTTATCTAGTGACAAGCAATAACTAACTAACGATAAAGGTATATCTAGTTTACTAACTATCTAGTCAAGCAAGCAGTAATATGATAGTTTTACCCTTCTACGTTTTTTCTCCGTACACTATGTGATGCGTGAAATAATGATTTTGAAGAGAATTATGATAAACACGTATGAAAAAATATATAGAAATATACAATGTGCATTTTAGACTTGATCAAACGAATTAACAACGAATAATAATGAAAATAGATATATATCAGACCAATAGCTTTGGACAATTTGTAGATAATGACATAAAATTTAATAAAACATACTAAAGAGATTTAACGTTACAAATAAATAAGTACTCTGTGCAAAAACAAACTAAATAATAAAGTCTACAAACTATTAAAGATTAGTAGTTTGTAGACAGATCAGTTTTATTAACTCGAAATAGCGGTATATTTTTCATTTTAATTGTTTTTCTTTATATTTGTTTGTCTACCTTCACAATAAAAGACACTGATTCTGGAATTGAAGAATTATTGAAATTGCTGTACAACTCATGATCTCATCAAATTAAAAACAGAAAGCTAAGCAATTTAAAGTATCTATTTTATATTGTCTATGATCAATAAGCTATGGAATAAGAGCACGTTCAAATTTTTGATCCTGGTTTCTTCTCATTGTGAGTAAAGGGGACCTACTTACTAAACTTAGTCGGTGCAAACCGAATTAGGCCTACAGACTTTGATTTGACTTTTTTGGAAACCCATGTAAACAATTTACAGTTAAATTATATATATACTACAATTATAATTATATTAGATTAGTTAAATTATATTAGGCTACTAAAAAAACATGATTTGTGATTAGCCATTTTAAATATTTTACTAGTGAATATTGAAAAGGAACGATTTTATCTTATACATTATTAGTTCATTTACAATAAAATATTGTCAAAAATTATTCAATAAATGGACTACGTGAGGCGATCAGTCTTCCATAAGAAATTAAAGATGTATGAGGACCGTTCGAAGTACATACATGAAATATCATTGACGCGGTTGAGTGATATAACTCGTCCGCGAGGCTCTATCTGCGCCGTCATCGGCGAATCATTTGGTACCCCGCCCCACTTATATTCCAAGCCTAAAGCTAATAGTCGTGCGCTTAAATCATTAATTACATTTCAGTTCAAAGTTCGATTTAGTTTTCTTGAATAAAATGTTCATAGAAAACTATCAATCAGATTAAATTATGTGGATGTTTAAATGACCAATAGAATTGCTGTTTTAATTGGCTTCATAAAATTTGGGCTGGCAATGTGAGTCTACAATATTGAACTAACCAAATTTTAAAGCAGTTTTGACGAATTTCAGTATATTGTTAACTTGCTGCTGAAGCGATAAGTTAATGTATTATAATAAGAGCGAGTTACTGACGAGGCACTTCCCGACGCGGCTGTAGCGCGCGCCGCCGTCCTCGACGCGGTACACGTACACGAAGTTGTCCCGGGACCCGATGCCCACCATCTTGTTGTCCGGGGAGTACTGGATCGTCTGGATTGGCTCCGTGCTAAGGATGTTAATGTTTATATTCAACATGTGCGAGGTAGTAGCGGAAGTTAGGAACACACTCTCATGACAGTTAAGATTGAAGGATATAATCCATATAATTGTAATACTGAAAAGTTAATATAAAATAATAGTTAAAATCAAATATTTCTGGAAATTTACCAAATTAAATATTACCGGTCAAATAATTGTTTTTATTTTATATACCTACACAAGTTATTATAAAGGCAGGCAATGTTAGGATATTTCCTAAATGTATGTTATTTGATCCTATCATACAGCAGTCTTGATATGCATTTGACTTGCTTGCAGCAGGCAGATTGACGGATAAATTATACGGTGCAACTGCAAGTGAAAACATGATCATATGTGTGTATGTGTGTGTGCAGACCACATGTCACCATGTGTGTGTGTTTTGTATTTATTAAAGAAAAGAATTAATCCAAATCAATACAGTGAAAGCATAATTATAGGTTTAAGTAATTTGCAGCCCATGGCGCATCAGGGTTGACAGATTGTATAAGTATTTATTATTATAATAAAATAAAATTAAAAAGACTATTAAAGGATAATTACTTTATAGTTTGTGTTTAGTCTGTTTTACAGGCATTCAAAGTTTGGTGGACAAGTACATTTATCAATAATTAAATTTACTAAAGACCAGTATTATTGGATAACCCATACAATTTGGATGATTTTATTTTGAATCTATTTACATTAATATAATATTGTATATGCATATAATATACTACGGCGTGACGTCATACTGCATTACTCGTATGTCGTTGTTAGGAGCTTTTTGCGAAAAATCTGCTTTTTTTTTCAAAATGGGGAGTTCCCGCGTTATCGAAACAATAATTTTACCAATGATGTTATGATTATACCGCTATTACAATTATAAGTCTGTAAACTGGATTACTAACATAGGAGTCATGAATGCCAACTGCCACAAATTAAGAGGAAAATAAATACTTTTCAACTTAAATCTAATTGAGTGAAGAATTAAGTAAGTTTTCATAAAGCGACCATGTTCAATGGTTGTGCATCATGTTAGGAGACAAAAGTAGTATGTAGCCAAGTATGGAGTACACTGACCCGTCCTGATGTAGCGCCAGTAGGTCGCGCGAGTGCGGGTCGTACACCAGCCACTTGTGCATCATGTTAGGAGACAAAAGTAGTATGTAGCCAAGTATGGAGTACACTGACCCGTCCTGATGTAGCGCCAGTAGGTCGCGCGAGTGCGGGTCGTACACCAGCCACTTGTGCATCATGTTAGGAGACAAAAGTAGTATGTAGCCAAGTATGGAGTACACTGACCCGTCCTGATGTAGCGCCAGTAGGTCGCGCGAGTGCGGGTCGTACACCAGCCACTTGTGCATCATGTTAGGAGACAAAAGTAGTATGTAGCCAAGTATGGAGTACACTGACCCGTCCTGATGTAGCGCCAGTAGGTCGCGCGAGTGCGGGTCGTACACCAGCCACTTGTGCATCATGTTAGGAGACAAAAGTAGTATGTAGCCAAGTATGGAGTACACTGACCCGTCCTGATGTAGCGCCAGTAGGTCGCGCGAGTGCGGGTCGTACACCAGCCACTTGTGCATCATGTTAGGAGACAAAAGTAGTATGTAGCCAAGTATGGAGTACACTGACCCGTCCTGATGTAGCGCTAGTAGGTCGCGCGAGTGCGGGTCGTACACCAGCCACTTGTGCATCATGTTAGGAGACAAAAGTAGTATGTAGCCAAGTATGGAGTACACTGACCCGTCCTGATGTAGCGCCAGTAGGTCGCGCGAGTGCGGGTCGTACACCAGCCACTTGTGCATCATGTTAGGAGACAAAAGTAGTATGTAGCCAAGTATGGAGTACACTGACCCGTCCTGATGTAGCGCCAGTAGGTCGCGCGAGTGCGGGTCGTACACCAGCCACTTGTGCATCATGTTAGGAGACAAAAGTAGTATGTAGCCAAGTATGGAGTACACTGACCCGTCCTGATGTAGCGCCAGTAGGTCGCGCGAGTGCGGGTCGTACACCAGCCACTTGCCCACCAGCGTGCCCACGGCGATCACACCGCCGTCACTGGACCACGCACAGCATTGGGCCCGCTCCTGGTGTAACGGTCACAACCATATAACATTATTCTTGTAAAAAGGAAGAGATCCATTCAACAATATTAAATGTAAGTTGATTTGTTTCAAAAATATATCTCAAATAATAGACCGAGGTCTATAAATCGATCTCTAATAATAAATTAATTTGCAACTAATAAAAAAAAAAATTACTATTATTTATTAAAAAATAATTTTTATTCGTTGAAAAGTAGTATAGGTATGGGTAATTCTATTTTATTATTAGAAAATTATAATTACAACACGTCATTTACAAGAACTTTAGAGTGACTTAAGTAGACTTTTAGTTTATGCAGTGCATATAAAAGCTTTACTGTATAGAGCGTAAGGTACATTTGCAATACATGAAAATCCGCTCAAGCGATATCCTTGCTCCACACGGTGCATTGTCTGAGCCCCCCCCCCATCTGAATGTCCTTGCTCCACACAGTGCAGTATCTGAGCCTCTCCTCCTACTTCGCTGTCTCTGCTTCATACGGTGCATTGTCTGAGAAATACCTCGATGTCCTTGCTCCACACGGTGCAGTGGCTGAGTCCGTCCCACAGCTGCAGCAGCCGGTCCCAGCCGGCCGTCACAAACTGCGCCAGAGTGGGATGGGTGGCCAGTCCCCACACCTCGTCCACGTGACCTACCGTACACAAACCAAACACACGTAAGTAATAAAAACATGCGAAAGGCTCGACACTGACATCTAGATGAAATAAATGCCAGACGACATGCAATTTACTGCCACCCTACAAGACATTAAAATAAAATCTCTTTTGTCCTCATTGCATGGCATGTGGCATCATAATCAACGTCACAGCTTATATACGTTTCGCCATTGAACTGAGATCTTTCGACATGGGAAACAGGTTTATGGTTAAAGTATAGTTTATTGTAAAATATGCAAATACTAGAAAGATAAAATTATTGCTTGGTAATGACATTTACTTGAAAATTTGTAAACTTATACTAATTGATAACACAATAAAGAGAAATGTAAAGCGCACTGACCAAGAACAGCTGGCGAGAAGCCCAGCTCGAGGTCCCCCTGCAGGATGCAGTTCTTGGTGGTGCCCACGTACAGCTGGCTGCCGCGTCCCTCCGCCACCACGCGCACGCCGCCGTAGTGACCCTCGATCTAGACACAGCCACATCTTTGAACCACACGCACTTACTGCGAAATATTGCCGTGCGATTCGTCGTCTATAGCATATATACGATCTACTTCTTTCGATACATAGACCTTTCTTCGAAGGAGAAACACACGAGAAGTTTGAAGAATGCGGTTTAGTGGGTTAAAGCGGCTGCCGTTACCACTGAGAATAAGGACCCAACGTGCCTTCTGAAGCAGGGAGGAGCTGGAGATAACAAATTTGATTAACCCATCCGATTATTCCATAGAAATTTCTGTGACATATAGAACTTGTATGAAGCTGCATGCACTTGCGACAAAATACAACGTGAAAAATAATTTGTGTTCTGTCGCAGTATCCAGCCCGCCGCGATATAACATCAATTCGCACATTACCTGGGTGCAATAGAAAGTAACAAAATCGCGAGGACTACTAATTGTTACCGCCACCTAATGTCATATAAAGAGACTTAACCGTTAAAAGTTTAGCCAATTTACCATTCGGCGACACTTTTGAACGTGCAAAAAATATTATAATTGTATTGTTACCTTAAAATATTAAGTCATATACGAGATTTTAATTTAAACTTCACCTAAACACAAGCGAAAACTTATGATCCTTTGAGCCGGATACTAGTTCAGGATACTAATTAAACGAAACTAGCCCTAAAGCAGAATAATCGGAACACTTACATTACCTCCAAAGTGCCGATGGTAAAAAGTCTAATTTGGAATTATTAAAACCGCCTCGCCTTTGAGTGTCTAGGTTATAATCACGCTGTAATTCACAGAGCGGGTTGTAGTTGTCGAAGAATAGTCGAAAAACTACATCATGTCTAAAAATTATAACCAATTGGTGAAGGCGAAAGGTTTTAAAGGTGTTTAAATAACTTGAAAAAAATGTTTCTGAACATTGTTAATGTTGCTTGTTTTTTTGTTCAATCATTTTGTGATGGATATTTGTTACTGTTCGAGTCTGAGCAACTCCACTACGAATTTGAAACTTATAAGGGTGCTGACTATCGTTTATGTCAGTCAGTGTCATTATGATATTTTAATAAAGAAATACTAAAGTATTTTCATAGAATTTTATAAAATTATGGAATTAGCTATTACAAGCGGTCTTTACTACTTGGGCACATACAAGCAAAGAGCCTATTTCTATCTAAAATGTAACGCATCGGCAATACTAATATTGTTACAGATGTCATAACCACCTTTGATCACTTGCCATCAGGCAATCCGCATTGCTCATTTGCTTACCGCTTGGATAGCTGTTTGGAAGCTTATAAAAGATGTAAGCGATGCATTTCTTTGTGCTTGCACTTAATCTATTTGATAATGTTTAGGTAATATCTTTTGTTCCGTTATAATAGTCAAGTCGCAGTAATGTTATATCGACACAATTAATGCCATTTGTTTATTCAATTGTTACAGATATTGTGGGCGTTCACCAGCTTAATACAATGGTGGTTCGGTTCTTAGTATTTATGTTCGGTATAAAAAGAGCTGTCCACACTAATCAATTATATATAGTAGGTACATAAGTGACAGAGAGCAGAGAGCAGACAGCAGACAGCATACGTACGACGTTCTCGAGGCCGATGGCGTTGAGGTCAGCGTCGAAGGCGACGAGGCGGCCGTCCTTGCCGCCGGCGCTGAGCACGCGGCCGTCCTTGAGCGCGGCCAGCGAGAACACGGCGCCGTCGTGCACGCCGCGCACCAGCCGACGTACGGTCCCTCCCCCGCCCGCCCCTCCACGTGCCCACACCGCTATGTTGCCGTTAGAGTCCCCGGACAGCACGTCGCCTGCGGCCGGAACACAACCACAACATCAGTGCATCACTCATTCTTATTTTGTAAACGAACGCGGGTAGGCATATAAAACTATTGTTGCATAAACTGCCAGAGAAGTCATGCTGGAACGTTTACACAGAGGTCCTGGTGATACACTGGCCTGGTGTATCACCAGGACCTCATCAGTAGCAGTGATAACTGGGAAGCAATGCGCGAGTTTGCGCACTCCTGGCACACCATCAGACGATCATACGAATAGGATGAATCAGGTAAAACACACAGAGCAGCCCGACGCGAAGTCACATATTGTGTCGTCACGCCCCAGAAGGGGGAGAGTTGGCAACAGAAGGGACGCATAAAGATAATTGTAGGGAGCACAGATCAGCGCCGAAGGGGAAAGAGCTCTATGCAAGTACCCTCGCGCTCTCCCGTATTCGGTCCGTATGCCGCAAGGTAGGCAGGACCATGGGTTGGTGGAGCGAATTTGTTGCATAAACTGATTTATTTTTTAGCGGCAATGGCATGTTTGATTCTTTATAACCTGATATGTGGATATAGCGCACATCATTTAACGACCCATTCACAGAAATAATGATCACAGCACACTCACCATTATGATTAAACCCTAGACACGTGACGTATTTAGGCTTGTCTCGTGACTCGAACACTCCCATCCGTTTGTACAGCATATTGGTCTGGTCGAGGGTCCAGAAGGCTATGTGGTTCTTGCCGCACGTCACTATCTGGTTGCGGTCAAGGGGATGGAACTCTGCCGCGACAACTGTGTCTACAGAACACTGGAAGTAAAATTAATAATCCTTAAGTCGTCGATTCAAATAAGGTTCGAAGGACCACTGTGTAAGATCGATGTACAGAAGTATGTTATGTTATAAGAATGTTGAAATAAAAAATAATAAAGCTAATTTATACAAAGGAGTCTCCTTTATTAATTTTTGCAATTATTTGGTGAGAACACGGTGAATTACACATAGATTGAGTGCATATATGATGAATCTATAATATAATTTTCTATTTAGAAACAGGTGCTCGACCTTAATGAACATAATATTTTTTTTTTATTAAACCTACTGTACTCGTTGCCGTAGTCGGCAGCGGCGTTATTCCCGGTTGTTGCGGCAACCTCTACATATAGGATCAGGGGGTGGTGTTATGGGCCAAACTCCTGATATGTTTCTTCCATGTAGGTAGGCCTGTGCCCAGGAGTTAGACTTATATTGGCGTGATGTCGATAATGAAATGGGGCGGCCATCTGCTTGGCGGACCAATGACCTAAAGAAGGTGGCGGCAAGATGCGAAAAGCAGAAGATGGCCTATTGTGGTGAAGCTTTAAAGAAGCTGAGGTTTAGCAGTGGACTGCAATAGGCTGATATTATGAGATTTAAAGGTGGTATCAGAATCAAGCGCAATATTCGACAAATAACATTTAGTCAGTATTAGGAGGCTTTACCTTGGTCTCGGTCAGACAGTGCCCCTTGTCGGGTCTCTGCCACTCCCAGACAGAGATGGTGTGGTCAGGGCCGTCGTCGACGATGGCCAGCAGGGCTCCGCCGTCGGCGCGGGAGAACGTCACGCACGCCACGGCGCGGTCCAAGTGCCCGGCGCCGATTACAGCCAACGTGGCTAGAGATACAGAGTTCCATACTCGGACGTGTGGCTGGAAACATACGGTGGTTTCTTAAAACCTCACTGAATTTAATCTTGCGTACGTGGAAAGAAGAACTCAAATTTGTCTTTATCGTAATTGCGATCGGTTTGAAAACCCAACGCTACGTCATTAAATGTTAATAATAAAATGTTCTAAGTGACTCTCCCACTTATTGAACATTTTATTTAAGATTTATGTTATTATATCACACGTCATCCAGTACTAATACAAATATTTATTCATTGCAAATGAATTATCAAAATCAAACAGCCTTACAAGAAAACCTACTCAAGTATTAAAGGCGGCCTCATAAGCAGTCTCTTCCAGACAATTTTAAGTAAACCAATTACTCATATGTCTAAATATTGATTCTTTTTTACCTCAATGGATTCTACGAAAATTAACAATAGTTTTAGTAAATTATAGTACCAACAGTTCACTTACCCTGGCATCCAGCCTGTCATGTCCAGCGCACTGACCACTAGCTATGATCATCTTATTGGGGTGTACAGCGAGGCATTTAACGTCGTCAGTGTGTCCAGTATAGTGCCGCTGACACTGCTCGTCCACGTTGAACAGGACCACTACCGCTGCCACGAAGTAAACTATCTCTCCCGTGGGCAGCAGGTACAAGTTGCTTCGGCAGTCTTTGCCCCTGTAACAGATAGTTCAGTTAAGAAGGTGACACGGATTAGGTCCAGCAGAGAAGACAATAAGAAACAAGGAATATTTCAAGCCTTTGGTTTTTTTAATATAAGCTAGGTGAACATTAAAATACTACCATTTTCTTGACTTAAACGTAAATAAGTGCTAAGGTGTGTTCAACACAACGTTCCAATCTTCATTGACAAAAATAACACAACTTAAGACTTCTTTTTTAAAACGTTTCCTAACTTTTAACTACTCGTTGTGTACGAAGGCAAAAGGTGCAAACTTACAACGGGCACGTATCTGTACGTTACCAGTAATAGTAATTTATCAATTTTTAACTAAAAATACTTCTTAGGTATTGTCGTTCTCTTATAGCAAAAATAATTTCTCACGTTAAATCGTATATACAGAGTATATTAATTCGTCACGTCTGAATGACAGGTTGACTGGACGAAACTTCGAGATTTTATATAGATAAATCCTGCCTTGCATACACATTCTTTTTATTAAGCAGTTGTAGGGTTAAATAATGACGATAGAAAAGAACTTATATTGTATAATACGTTGTATCTGAATAAAAACAATGTCACTAATATCTATAAAAAACTTTTAACTTCATATAACTTTAGATTTATTGTGTACGATACCTCTTTTTAATATATTAAATTGTGTACAAGGATCTTCTAATCTAGTGGATTGCTAATGGACGATCTAATCGTTAGAGCGAGACTATGGCTTGCGGCCTTGAGCCGTAATCGCACTTGCCAGGGATGGGCATTATTGACCGCAGTCATGAAATGGTGTTACAAAGAGTTATTACTTGCTCATAGATGACGAATACGCATTAATTATAATATATATTTGAATATTTTACATTTGGATTATACTTTACTGTAACCAAAGCACTCGTTATGTCATTGTCTATGAAACTATTAAAGGTTTTTCCATAGGATATCCAAATATAACCGTTAATATAGTGGTAAATTTTCTATGGTTTGGACACTGTTTTTAACTTCGTTTTGGTATGGGCGTTGTAAGCCACTATAGGTTTATATTTTTTTTGGGTAGACAGCCCTGATTGAAGGTTTTATACTAATAGTTTTACGGAACTCTTAGTTCTAGGTCAATCAAAACAAAGAAGGTACGATTTCGTTATTACTTGCCTTACGAGCCTTTAAATAAACAGCAATCGCTAACTTTAGGTAGCTTTAAAATATTTTAACTTGTTCCTTCGAGACGGATATGAAACAGTTGCTATGTATTAAACCATTAGAGTATAATGCAGTACGTAGTATGAACGTTAATATTGTTACCATAATATTCTTTATAAAGATTTTCGCTACCCGATAACGCACACTAGATCTAGATGGTAAACACGTGAATATAACCTACCTACTAAAGATTATTTCAATAATTAAGACAATGGGTCCGATTTTGACGGCGCTCTCCTAATCTTAAGTTTAGTAAGATTACCTATACCATATCTTCATTGGTTATAGGAAAAGGATAGCGAAAATAAGAACTGTCTTATAACTAGAAGCTTTAGAGAACCCATAATTTAAAACGTTCATATAACGTGAAAACTGAACGATCTTGTCTAAAAGTCATCATAACATAACATCTGTGCACTTAAATTTAGAGTTCAGATTAGTTCTCGAAATACAGAGTTGTCTCTTCTTCAACATCACGCACAAACTTGAGTGACTCCTTGTTTTTAAACCTTAAAATAACATGGAATTGTGAGCGTGTTACCACCACATGTATTGACACCCTGCTATTTATAGTTTCCTAGTAGGAGACTACTGTGGCACTATGTACCTATGTATGTAAGAAGGCTGTCCCAATAACTATCTTTACATCCTCCTCTTACTTTTCAACCATCATCAGGTGGGGTAGACTTGCGTTACTTTGTATAAAAAGCCAGTCAGTGAAATTATGATCACGGTGCCTACATAGTGATGACGGTTAAGGTTGGGCAACCAAGCGTGGAGACCACCTTGCCACGCAGACCCGACAATGGCTTACAAACAACAACAAAGAGCCAAACAAGATCCATTTTATATTTCTCAGTCTATGCTTTTACAGGTTTACAGCAGGATTAGAACGTCCTTGACAGTCGGTGGTAATCAGCCGTTGCGATCTAGCGTTGAACAGAAGCCTCTAATTTGTACACGTAGCACCTCGGAAATAGTAAAGAAAGCTGTACCAGCCTCCAAAGTCCGAGGTGAGCAGACAATGACAATAGCGATATGGCCTACTGGGAATGAATAACCACTAAAAACTTATCTGTAGCCCAGTATTATCCTTCTTGGGAGTGATCTGGGTTCTGTCGAAGCACTTTACCAGATCACCTCCCGGATCACAAGATCAACCCTGCCTTAGCAGCCGGACTTCACGATCCATTCAAACCACCGCGCCATGAGGATCCACTGCCGCCTGAGTTAGGACAGACCCGCAGAAGGAGGTGACAGTACCTCCACGGTTGGCAGTGGGAGCGTCCAGCCTTATCTATTCTCTGTCCTATACATCAAGACAACGCGTAATGTTGGCTGACAAGATAGGAGTGCCTTGCGACTTATCTGTAAGTAGGAGTTGCTGCCTCAGTTGGGTAGTCCTGTCAACTTTTCAGGTTTCTTTCCTCATTAAGCAGAAGCTCGCGGTGAGAGCTTTTATACGCCTAGAACCTATTTTTAAAGGAAGATATTTCAGAAAGGAGGAAAATAGAATGTTAGCACCATCATCAGTTGTATGCTTTGAAAGTATGACGAAGGTATGGTAAATGGATGAATACAAAACCTTGTGTTTAATACTTTTTTCACATACAATAAGATTTCCTATTCTTTCATCGGGTACACAATGTATGTATTAATTTACTGTGTTCGAAGGCTTAAAGACTTTTTCATTAGTTTTTCCATATTACATGTGCGTGTCTAGGTAGATAAGTAATTTGGTTCCGAATAAATATTTGAAACACGCCTATATTCAATGGTAATTTCATAATGAACACATTACCGACACAGTCCCATGTGCGATATCGATGGAAGTAAGGTTAATCGTAATAACAACCTTGAAAAGCTAGTTAAATAATATATTACACAAACAATAACAATTATAACGCAAAACCGTCCATATTGCCACTCAATAAGGCTTTTACTGTCCATTGTACCTCAAAAATCAATAGAACTTATCCATTAAAAATAAAATATTGATTACTCAAAGCCGAAAGAGGACGTTATAGAATTTATGATTTATAATCTAACATGTTTGTCAAATTGATTGAAGGAAAATCCTTTTAGGTAGATATTTATTCATGTAATTATAAGTATGTTGGTAACAGACATGTTTAAGTGTATAAGTCCGACTATATATATATATCAAAATATTTATATGACATTAAAAACAAAATATACCGGTAAATCCTTAACCAGTGACAGATAAAATATTTTTTGCGTTGATTTCTTAAACAAATGACTACACGTTAATTGTCAAGTTAGTAAGTGAATAGGCATACAGTTAATAAATTAGTAGAATGGTAGATAGCTATTATTAATAAAGTTTTTCAATCTACTTTAAGTAGGTAAAAATATATTAAAATTCGAAAAGTCGATATAATTAAGAAATATCTATTGATGGCAAAACAATGGGCTTAAACTTCATTAAACTCGATGTACAGTCAATAATACTACAAGGGTGGCTAAGAGGCGCGATGATATGCCTGTAGGCGCTCGTTAGCATGCACAGCACAGTGGTAGATTACAATCATAAATAAACTTTTTCGACAAAGATATATTAAAAATTCAAAACATCGAAATTATTTAAAAATATGTATTGGCGCTAAAGTTTCTCGAGTGTTACTAAATAAGGCAGCAAGTGCTCCTTCGATCAATACACTCAATGTGCAGATAAGTGCAGTACGTTTAATCAATTGAATGTCGCTAGTCATGGTCACTGAGAATGTTAACTACGAAGTAGTTATTTAGAAACTGTGTTAAGGGTCTATTAAAGAATCAAGGAAGCAACAAAAACAACGGACATAATTAACGTACTGAGTAATCATATACATTACTATTACTAGATGTTACCTGCGTCTTCGTACACGAGGAATTTAGGAATTGGGTATATAGATTCACCTGTGGTAAAATGAAGCCTAAATTTTAAGTTAGTGAATTCAATTCCATGTTGTTTGTAATGCGTGTACAAACGTACAGACAAACAAAAATTCTACTAAACTTTTGTTTTTATGTTCTGTTGCTTCAATAATTTTTCCTTAATTAGTTTTGTTCCAACATCTATTAATGTACAGACATCGGCCTGATACAGTTTTAAATTGAGTTTTTTAAAAATATGTTCTCTTTAGTTTATTATAATAATAAAACATCTACTTGTACATTATTATCCTATAGCGTTCGATAAAAAAATTTATAAAATACGTCATGTTACTTTCGAACTAGGAACCACTTAACTAAGTTTTATAACTTATCTGGTTAATTACTGAAGACTAGCTTCGATATTGGCCTGCATTTAGTTATTTGATATCTTATTTTATTATTGGGAATAGGAGTAATGAAAGTTTGTTTCAAATACTAAGGCCAATCAAAAGTTAGTTACATTTAGATTTTAGATATCTACACACAAAGTATTATAAGGACCATTGTACAGCCAAATAGTAGATTTATTATATTTGATACTGTTACATATAGCCGTCGATATAGTTATAATGTGATATTTAAATATAAGACTAATATTTTGATTGAAGAATACATAATGTGAATATAGAATAGAATAGAATAGAATATATCTTTATTGTACATCAGCCAATTCAAAAAGAGAAACACACAAAAAAAAAACTTAAATAATTTTGTACAAAGGGCGACCTTATCGCTAAAAGCGATCTCTTCCAGGTAACCTAATATATATCAAAATAGATAAGAAAAGTATTAAAAACATGGTATACATATGTGATATTGAGCCATTTTTTAGCACTGGGAAACACACCTGTTTCAAGTGAAGCACGGAAGAATTCTATATAAATACTTTATACATATAGAAATAGTTTCACTAAATTTTCGGCACATTTGGATATATATCTAAAAATAGGATATAATATATTCTATTTTATACAAATAAATATCCAAAATTTCCACCAGAACCTGCATTTTTATAGATATTACACTGTTTTAATTTGAAAAACACCAACAAAATTCTTTAAAAATCTCCATTGATCGTTGTTACAACCTTCCTTATCTTCACAGTTTCCAAGTAATTAACGAAGTTCTATAACATCTAATAATCTTACAGAACCCTATATTCCTCACCTGTAGCCATAAATCCACTCTAGCTTTAGTTTGTTTTGCGGAGGTGGCGCCACCTTCGCAGGGTCCATGCCTTCGTGGTCGCTTGGCCCGTAGAGCACCACGGGTCGCCCCCGCAGGTACATTCGCATGGAGCCATCTTCCTCGTTGTACTGACATGTGTGGGTGCTATGGAATAGATGATATTAGCTTAATAAACGTATTATAAGCTATTCTTATCGCCTCACTTTCAAATATGCTCTATGGTGGTAGCCATTGAACAAATACTGTTTTTTTATTAATGTGACATTTCATTACATAAATATTATAGGGTAAATTATCTCTATGGCTTATTTTAAAAATATAGTTTGATTGGAATGTGTATGCGGGTCCTTGATTGTTAGGTTTTATACTAATAGTAAGTTAAGAAATAAGTATCTAATCTCCAATGTCTCCAAATCTGGATCTGAATATGCCGCCAAAGAAGCTATTAATTTTATTTCTGAATTTATTGTCAAAGGCACAGTATTATATCTATACTAAACTATGTTATTACACAGATGGAGGTAGGTAGTTAAATATCTACCTGATTAAAATGCAAAAAATATTACAATAATTAAAATAAGAATAAAAATACTATTCCATATTTCACATGTTTTTATATTAAATATATTGATATTATTTCTAAACTAACGATAGGATACACATTAAAACTGTCGTATTTTTATCGACAAGTATTTGTAAGTAGGTACCCGCTAGGTAATTGATTTGTGATAAAGAACCTAGATTTTTAAACAATAAGAATTTTTTATTTAAAATGCAGAGAAGGAATTTGGTCAAACCTTTTTAGTACTCAAACTATTTATTTGTTAATTGTTAAAGTTTAATTATGTATTGTTACAGTACATTAACATAAGATAATGTTACCATTATCAAGTTTTATAAAAAAAACTTCTGCGAATAATAGTAAATGTTTATTTATTAGTAAATATTTAAGTACATATTAGTGTTGTTAGTGTAATTAAACAGCACAATAAATACAAAATATGCAAAAAGCCCACATTTACCGGTTGCATTAAAAGAAGCGACTTACATTGAGGTGAACGACATTTCGTTCGGAAAATATGGCGTTTACAGTCTGCCCACAAGAAATTAGAAAATATACCACCCGCGCAGCGCTTAGCTTCGAAATGACAGTCTAATCAGTACGAAATAATCTAAAAACAAATGTTATTTTCCTGTTACATGTTATACTGGATCATAAATTGATAAAAAAGTTAAACAAATTAATTACCTTTCGTCCATAGCGGGCGTATAGTTATGAACAAAATAAAATTTATCTCCAAAAATGGCAAAGGAATCGAACGCGAGGTCACGGGATAGTTTTCAAACCAGTTTTTAAATTAAGAATTCGAATCATACAGCCGGCGACCGAGGTAAACGATAGCAGACTGCGCGCTGTGAGAACCGGGCGTACCGTGACGGAATACGGAATTCATTTGAAATCGCTTTGCTGTATCCGCTTTACATTGATCGTTATGTATCAAAATTTCTGTGCGCTACTGTTTTAATGACGAGCAATGTATGTAGTTATTAGATAAACTTATGTGGTATAACAACAAGAATGATGAAGAATGATGTCTGATTTATCAATGTAGTTGTGTCCTGAGTCATCTCCAATGTTATGAATAGTACAGATGTTTGTATTTAGCTCATTTAAGGTAAATTGCATGTTAAAAAGATTTTGCATGTAGGTATTCATGTGACCTTCACTGTTTTAGGAGATACAAAGAGGTCAAGTGACTAACGCGTACTTATATGAAGACGCTTGAGAGTACTGTAACAAAATGTTTAAACTAGCCGAACTTTGAAGTCTACTTATGCTTTACTCAATTATTTTTAATAATAGTTTTAATAACTTACCTCTTTACGCAATTGAAAAATTTCATAAATTATGTTTGAGTAGGAACGCAGCACAGCAAACTAATTTCAATGATTTTGTTTAAAAAAACTACAGCATACATTTCGATACCGCCTGATGGTAAGCAGTAGGAAGAGAACATATGCAAAGATAGTGTAGCGCTGACCTGGCTACCTCCACCTTGCCGGCCCAAAAAGGACCATTCCACGCTTCTTTTAAAGGAACCCAATTTTGATGATGGAGGGAATTAGTGTGCCGTTAAGGAATTCCACACTAGCTATTCGACAAAGATCGGAGTCACGAAATCTATTTGTGCGTGAAGTAAAGGCAGTAACAGTGAATGAGTGACTGTAGACCAGCACGCGTGTTCCGGAGTAGGGAAGGAGATGGAGGGATAAAGTTAAAAGCTTTTCAGAGCACTCTCCAAGATACAATCGATAATAGGCACTAAGGGACGATATGTCGCGACTTAATTGAATAGGTTCTAGGATGTACGGTCGGGTGTAATTCCTATGAAATTAAATAGTTTATTGAATTTTATTTCTGTTGCCGACTATCCAGAAAGTAAAACAATCAAGCTAAGCACTTATAATTATTATGTTATTGGTTATGTCGGTACATAAATAGAAATTGTTATTTACGACATTTATACAGCGTGTTCGCACACAACCTGAATTAGGAGTACAGTCTGGTTAATATTAAAAACTACGGATTAATCTTAAGTTATGCTTTATTATTTATATTACTCAGTTTTTAAAAATGTACTTTAAGGTATACTTAATAAATGTACGAAAAAACTTGTACTTAAATAAGGCTTCAATAAAACCTTTTACCAAACATTCTAAATTAATCAAAATACTCAACGAATTATAATAGCATTTTGGCGAGCATTTAATTTTATAGCATATGAACATTAGCCTTTGTTTTAGTAATTTATTGAAAATTTGAAGTACATTGTAGTCAATGGAGGCGTGCAAAGGAAATTTGATGGACCTACCACAGTAAACAATCATCGCAAAAGCTTGATGTGTATGCGTAGAAATCACTAAACTCACGACTAAAGCGTGATCCAAATTATAAAATAAAAAGCAAATTACGTGTAAAACACCAGCACCAGTTTAATTTAAGTAATAATTACATTTAATGAGAAACCTCAAAGCATGTCAAACAGTCGATCCACCTGATGGAAAGTGGTGAACATCACCTAGAGATTGTATAAAGGGACCTTAATACAGCATGAACGTGGACAGTACGGTAGTAGAGATTTGAATAGCTTCATAGAAATATAGACGTAATTCTAATAATTATAAAGACTGATTTTGATGAAAAAAGTTTTAAAGAACCATGTATTTATATATGAGAGATGGTATATGGACTGTGCACACCCTTCCATTCACACCAAAGCGAGTGAACAATCCCGAGTGACCAAAACGAAACCAAACCCAAGCATCCCCAGCACCGGATAAACCACTTTTCACTTACCCGTGCTTCAATATTGAACCATTTTGTGACGGCTTAGAATATAAATTTAGCAACGACTTTGTTGTTGTAAATCTAAAGGGAAACAAATTTTTATATTAGAAATTAATATATAATGTAAGGGAATAAAATCTAATATTACATGTATCAAAGATTTTATAAACTTATACACATATGTTGTATAAGTTTATGAAATTAATTTTTTTTGTATGTATATTTAATAGATTTTTGTACTAAAGTTAACTTATTTCAGCCAAATTTTTTTAGGGCCACTTTTTCAAACTTCTTATAATAAAGTAATAACTTTGACAAGTTGATAATTAATCTAAAAAATCAAGTCAAAATATTGAAATATTTTCCCTAATTAACTAAACAATTTCCGACGATTATAAGGTTACTATTAATATTTAAAACATATTTAAATAACGTTCAGATTAAAAAAGATACCTAGAAAATGTTCAGACAAAAAGACATGTCTCTGCCAGCCTTAAATTTTAGAAAACCAGAATGAATCTCTTATCAAAATAAGCAGCATCCTACATATTTCTTTGATAGTATTACTTTGAGAAGTTGACAGATGATCTTTAGAATATCTCTCGAGGCCTTAAGCCTATCTTCACAATGCCTAATTTATTATTTTTATATTTTCTAGAAATTGTGAAAGTGTTCCATAGAGATCCAATACGTCGTTTCGTTAAATTCCGAGCATTAACCTCATCATGAAGTATTTTTTCATTTCTAGATTTTCTTAACCGTATACATCGCCACTATATTTGAAACAGCAAACTATGACGAAAGTTAAAGAAAATTTTAAGTGGGCGCAGTTTTTATAGTAAGTTAAAACAAAATGTTATTAAACCATGTGGATGCACCGTTACACAATACTTCTTGTTTGTAGAATGCATTTTCTATCTGAATGGCTAGATGGCTAGACTAGATGCATTTAAATAATTAATTGCATCAATTTATATAAAAAAAAAATAGCTAACATAAAATAGTATTTTATATCGACAAACAGCAAGAGTCTACGCAAATAAGAGACTTTGTATGCGACATGAACCTTATTACTACTTTACCAATGTAAAGTTGAACTTGTACTCTTCTAAAAATAACGTAGATAATTGAACCTTAAAATATTAGTGATAAGTATCATATCGCGAACCAAATTTAGTCTATATCTTCTCTATGAATTACAAAAAGTATTTGACAATCATCTTGAATAATAGCGTCATACATATTTTAAGGACATATAAGTGTCTGGCGGTGAGGTACGGGGGCGGTGGTGGGGCCCCGTGATTGGTGGATTCATAACTTTCCTACTAACTCGAATATTAAAGTTCGCTATCATCATACCTGGAGGTGGATATGAGGCCATGCGCGTTGAAGTCCCCAGTGGAGCTCCAGCGCTTGGTGAGGTGCGCAGGCGACGCACTCTGGTTGCTCGACGTTGAGTTGTTGCGGGATCTAAACATAATAGCGGCTACTGACCAAGGAACTACACTACATCAAAAGCGTAGGCGATGTGCGTTATTTAATTAAAGGCCGACTAATAGATATCGTATTTTAATTAATATAAAGTCTAGATTGGCGTGTAAGTAGCAACGAATGAAATATATAACAAGCATACGGCAATACAGCGCTTCTATGCTAATCGTTTATTTAAATTTTTTGGTACCCCCAAGTGGGAAAGTTGTAGACGCGATTCACCTTCACTTTTAATTCGAACTTGTCACCAAAATAGTTTTTATATGCACGATACACGTATGAAATGAATAACGTGTAGACCGCGGCTGATTTTATTGATTGTCTTCGACGATCGGTAATTTTATTGGGAGCGAACGTCGTGCTCGACCAAGTGACGTATCAGAAGAGAGATTTTTTGATTCCCCCAAGTGGGAAAGGAAAAATTAAACTATGCCTAGATGCGTTCAAAATGTTATAAATGTCAGAAGCAGATTTCAGTCATAGACGTGATACTAACTTCACTTCAGTGACTGTGTTTGCCAATACCGGCCAGAATTCTGGTTGACAATCTCTTGTGAAGATAAATTTCTTAGTGCTGCTAATATTTTACATCTACATTGAACGTGAACTATTTGATATCATAAATTGCTCTTTTTATTTTTAAAAGGATTACCGTTTAGTAACAAAAGGAAAGTCGAGAAGGTTTACAACCTATTAAAAATACGATATGTTGCGCAGGAGTGACGTTAATTAGTCATCATGACAAGAGCTTATATACGTACGACTACTAGGCACAGGAAAGGCTTCCTTTCATGTGATAAGCACATAAGGAGCCAAAAAATAATAAATTTAAACACACAATTCAGTGATTTTACGTATGGTTTTTATGTTGACCTTCCTTTGTAATGTAAAGTTAGTTAACTATTTTTATTTTTCCGCATCATCTTCATCATCTACAGCCTATATACGTCCCACTACTGGGCACAGGCCTTACTTAGACCGTAACACCATGACACTGGGTCAATGCTGTTGAAAGTGGTTTAAGCCGTTAGTCCCGGTTGTTATAACCGGGACTAACGGCTTAAACTGCCTTCCGAAGCACGCAGAAGCTAGAGATAACAAAGTTCTTTGACCAACCATGGCAAAAGTGGCTTTATTTGTTATCGAATCCAGAGCGTTCAAACCAAACGAACTCGTAGCATAGTAAACCACATTTAACTTGTTTCGACATAATCCATCATTATTTTTAATTGATATAAAAATCGGTTTTCGACTAACCTTTTGGCATAATATTAATTTAAGAAATTGTTTCAAGAATACATTATATATTAATATACTTAGATTTATTTAAGGAACAGGTATCATAAATTAGCGGATTAACATTTATCACTTAATAACAAGAACACTATGACGCTATAGTGTTTAAATTAATAACCACTGTAAACGAATTTTAAAGACAAAGCTTTATATTAAAACAAAACTACCTTGTACTTAAATTAAAGTTACAATTCACGCCATCTATCGGTGGCGTTAAATAAGATTACCTACTACCTACTACCTTAATTACCTATACTAGTTGGTTTAGGTAGTTAGTGTGCTATTGCACACTTCCATACTCATTACTATTAGTCGAAAAAAATAAATAAAATACCTATATAAGTCTTTTAAAACACCACAGTGATTACAGACGAGTGTCTCTCTTCACAGTAATTTTTTGACTGAATATAGATAGATAGAATTTTATTTATTGCACACCTGTTTTTCTAAATACAGATATAACGTAGTAACAAGGACATGTATAATGGACGGTCTTATCACTATATTAGTGATGTCTTCCAGACAACTTTTGGTTGGAAAGGAAAGAGAAGATAATAATATGAAGGAAGTTGTTGGTACTTACAATAAAGTAAATACATACGTAAATTACTATATAGTTATAATACAAGTAACGTATAACAGTTTTTATAGATCTGCGAAAAATCAGATTGTTTTGGACTTTTCCATGTCTTGTTTGGAAGTTTTGGAAAATCCATGATTGGAAATGAAAATGATATTTATACATATTCCAAAAGTGAAAGGAATGTGCACTCACCGAACTATAATTGACCAAACCTAACACAACTTAAATTCAGCTGCAATATCAAATCCGAACAGGACATCTTCCTAATTTAACATTTGTAGCTTACACCGCTGTCGGCTTTTCTTAACTCCAAGCACCACATCTAGTGCCTGCTTTCCACAATTGGCCTACTCGAGAAATTGCGTGCTATGTTTGTTTCTTACCAGTGTCAGCGTGATAACGTGTCTTCATAAGTAAGAAACAGAGTTGAATCGGGTTTAAGAAATAACCTGTAGGGCTGTGGGGGTGGTGGGTGTAGCGGCGCAGGAGTGGCGCGTGGTGAGGGTGAAGGCGCGGGCGACAAAGACGACGACGACGCCGGCGAGTCTGATTGCAGAGACCCCGTTGATTGGTGCTGCGGGCCGCGTCTGAGGAACACGACACTCTTATACACGATATTCGTGAAGAATTTTTTTTCTTTAGGTTTGATGCTACTTTATGCTACTACGGGCTTCTCTTAAACTAAGGAATATGTATTTCATTTAGTTTCTGGGTACTTAACATTATAAAAGTAATTTGTGCTAAGTAGTATCATATCAGACACAATTTGTCTTTTTGTTGTGTGTCAGCGGTTGCAACATTCTTTTCATAGGAGACAGACATGAAGTTGTAACAACTACTCAATGTGCCTTCCATCCCAAGTCCCCTTCTAAGTCAAACAATTAAGCAAACTATTAGTAAACTACTTACCTCTGAGGTAATGAGGATACTGAGGAGCCGTAGCTCGAGGTCCTTTTAGCGGTTTCTCTGTACGTAGGTTGCCTCAGCCGTAGCTCTCGTGTGGGAGTGCCTGATGACCCTGTAATGCAGACCAAAAGAATCAGTTATAGTGTTGAGTGTAGTTTCGAAACTTAATTTCATATAGGTTAGGCGTACTATAATGACCCGATGAGAGATTTTCTCGTGTAATGAAAGAACTAGAGAGAAATTAATGTTTGCACTGCTTGAAATACTTTTAGAAGTATTCGAGAAGTGAACGACAGTAACATTATAGGAAGCACAAAGATCCCATTGGGTCGACGTGCTCCGGGAATAATCCTGGCCCTACATCAAGATAATAACATCATAGGATCTATATTAAGAAATTTAATAATCCTATGAACGAGGACAGGTTATTTAAGTTCCATGTTTAGCTAGTCCAATTGGCAAATGGGAATTGAACAGCAGACCTCTCGATTTGGTCCGTATAGCGATAATTGGGGTACCAGAGGTATAATTGGGGTATTTTCTTTATTATGTGTGTTCTAACCTGTGTATCCTCCATTTCTTTGCCCGGTAGGTGCAGTGGGTGCTCTGCCCTCGAGCGCGTTGAGTCTTCGCAGGGCATCAGCGAGGGTAGACCGGAGACAGAGCAGCTCCTCCGCCTGCCGACTACACCTAACTTCTAACTCAGCTACACGCGCAGCTAACCCTGCTCCTTCCCCTTCTAGCATTTCATCTGGAATAGACAATAACCTGCATTAATATTTCGTCTTTTTATAGCATACCTTCCACTGAAAATAGGCTATTTTAGAAAGGGACAGAGCTGTAGTTCATTGCGGTGTTGTTAATTAAAAATACAGACCTTTCTTTTGTCACCGGTCGTTGTATCAAGAGACGTTTGATTCGCTTTTTTGCGCAGATAAATATTACTTATGATCAAACTAGAAACCAAAGAGATCGTGACCTAAAGCTGTTAATAGGTAATGTAGGCAATAAGAAGCATAAATATGTCGAATATGAAATGAAATGAACATATAATGTTATTTATTTTAAATTTTTGTGTGAGAGAGAGAGGATTACATGAGCAGTTTATAGGGAGACAGACAGCAGTTAATTTTCGAAAAAACATTTTTTATTTGAATAGTATAGAATAAAAGAAAACAATTAGTTGCACTATCAACATCCAACTTGCTGCTTCACATATGGTAGATCATGGAAGCAATTCGTTTTCTTATCGTTATCGCGAAATAACAGCTTCTGCCAGTATCCTTGAAGCTCAGCAGTGACGGCGCAGGCCTATCAGTACTACTCAGCTTTAAAAACTAACAATTGAGTTTTTTCAATGTTGCAACTGAGACTGTGGGCCACAGCCGCTTGCAAATATTATCAATTTGTTTAGAGCACTGATGGGTGGACACAGCAGCCCTACATCATACGCGAAGCTTATTCTATTGACAGTGATGCGGCACAACTTTACCATTCAACACAATTTTTTCTCATTACCTCCACAAATTGCTAACATAAACATGGTGTATGTCGCCATGTATTGTCACACAACATAATTGCACAGTCATTGTGTTAAACATTCGGGTCGCGTTGACATAAACCACTGAATTGGACGGAAAGCGAGTCAACAAGCGTATGGGTACTACTGTACCTACATTGTGGCGGTTCACAATGGTCACCTCACGTAACGTATGCTCACATAAAATGTCAACATGAATCGAATTTCGCAAATAAAACTTTAAGTTTTTATACTTAACATTCATATCTCATTTCTAGTGTGCAAGTACGTCACATAATATAAAACCTACGAATTTAACGCTAAAGCTCTGAGCAGAAAGTTTAAATTGGAATGCAACTGTGTCGTACATGTGCTTGATAATGTTTATTTAGTTTGCAAGTACTATATTTCAATGACAACTATTTACATAACACAATAATTTAGTGATTCCTTTTCTATTTGTTCAATTGATTACTCCAAGCATACTCTTTGTATACGCGGAGTAATATTATAATAATTATATTATGTTGAATTGACCTATTAGTTTTTATACTTAAAAAATCAAAATAAAATCATTGATTTGTTTAGAATACATATGTAGTTACATTTAATGATAGTTCCTCGTACACTGCCATGACTGGCGTGCAATTTTAATGTATTTGTATATCAATATAATAAAATTTTAGATATAAAATGCCAGTTGCTTTACTGCTCAATAAAATACTGTATAAATGTCTATTCATGATACCTGAGCCAGATTATGTAAATTAATTAATAAAACAATTGGAGCATATGAATCAAGAAGTCATTTAATTTAAAATAACATTTTTGTGTTAACAGTACTGGAGTAGATTATTGTGAAGAGGATTGCATGAGAAATAAAAAACTAAAATCAGAGACACAACTATTAGGTAAATTACCTAGCGTCAAAGTCTCTGAATTGAAATACATAAATATAAATATGCATTTCTATATAAAATATTTCTTAATACAAATACGAATCCGTTGCAAATTAATAGGACTTCTTAATGGAGAACTCACGCCAGGCCGCGTAGACATCATTCATAGTGTCCCCAGGGGAATCGCTCGCCTTAGAGCTCCGGGATTCCCGGTCTTGGCTGTCCATGGTTGCTATAGGCACTTATGATTTGTCACTGTGTTCATTATAGTTCTGTACTTTACCATACTTTATCACTCAATTTATTTAGTAGCTTTAGCTCCTTCTAATAGGACATTGGAATATTGATTTTGATCTGTATACGATAATGACTATGGCTAACTTCACTAGTATTACTAATCACTAATGATTACTTTGCTAGTACATGATGTCATAAAAATTGGATATGATTAAGTACAAAAAGCTGCATATCGAGTGAAACATGCCAGTTTCATATCACTCTTGTGAATGCCGTATTGTGTGAATACTCAACCACACCGCTTTTTATACAAACGTAGTATTAGGAACGTCAAATGAAGTCCCATGAAATAAAGCATACATATTCATTACTCAATTAAAGTCTTAACTTAGAACTGCAAATTTTTGACCTAACTAATTTACCCGATGAACTGTTTTACCGACAAACTACCACTAGCGCCATCTATTAAATAAATCCCAAGTAGCAATGGAAGAAATGACAGTTTCAATGTTTAGCGAGTTTTTAGCAATTTTCAATACAAATGAATCAACTATCAGTTTTATTAACTTTTCTGTAGGATTTTCATAATAAAAATTATTAAAATTGGTCAATCCGTTTAAGCGAGACTACCGAACAGCAATTCATTTTTATATATAAAAAGATGATAATATAAATTTAAGACTAAAACGTTAGATTTTATGGTAACGTTTACCCTAATCGTAAGCGAATTTTCTTATAATTATATATTTAACATCTCATCAAGAAATCATTAAGATATATAGTTTAAGGCGAATGTGTTTGGTGACCTCGAAGTGTGTACACGGTTTACGAAATAACGTTAAAACATCAAAATATACTTATTAAAGTTGCGTATTAATTTGGTATTTTTTTTAAAAAAAACGGTGTTGTTTATCATTAATTACCTTTTTTTTCAAACATATTGTATATATTTTTTTATATCACATCCAAAATTTTATTAATAATTCTAATTAACTATACATATTTTGTATGCCTTCTATTCTGTGTTTACAGTTTTGTAAACACAGAATAGAAAGTTTTATATATAATGTCCTGTATGAACGGACAGCCTTCATAATAAATTTTTTTATTTTATTTTTTCTTTAAACATCTTACTTAGGACTAAGATTATCTGTTGCTGAACTAGGCTGAAGCCTGTATTTCATAGATTATTATTTAGGTACCATATCACAAAGTTAACGTTATAGTTGCTGTGACATGGTACCAAAATGTAAAACTCCCGAGACCGACCGCATACGGATATTCGGATAAGTAAACTCTATATTAAGTAATTTTAAGTCTATACAAGACAAGGAGAGAATGTTGTATCGAATTTCTGAATTAATTTGAATTTGGAACACCAAAATAACACAAATGTTGATGGAAACCGGTCTTAAATTGTTGAACGATAAAAATAATTACAATTTAAAATCGATAACATATGTTAAAAAATCCGTGTAGTCACTACAATGTTTGTTACATTTTATAAAAATATTCAGTACAGCCATGTAACTCACCGTTCAGGCTCAAGCGTAATGCAGTCAAGTCTTCATTGTATTTTTTTTTCAAAATTCAACAAAAATAACTATTTTATTAAACATGGTATGTGTGATACCTGGTGAAGTATATAAAAACTAAATCTTACTTATCATTCCAGTCGTTAATTTGTATTTAAGAGCAACCTTATCTAATTGTATAACAGGTGTCTGCACTGTCTCGATGTAGTGCCAAAACCTCATAAATATTGACCTCTCATTCATGAACCGTAACGTAAAATGGAGATACTCTCAGAAGCATGCTAAAACGTGTTCAACGAGAGCTATGACACTCGCATACCGTGGAATCTGTTAACGGTTAACGGACATTTGCATATTCGATAGAATTCTACATAACGGTGCCCAGGTCACATCTGGAGAGGTCCCTTGAATAAATATGAGACAGGTATTTTCGACAGAAATTTCAAGCAGTCGGTCCAGTAACATAAGTGATATATTTAAACCTGGTCAAACCCAGGTCCAGGCCTCCAAGCAAAAAATAGCCTCAAGTCAAGGCGAAAATTTTACTTCATAATTACATACAAAAAAAGAAACACGAAAAATATAATATGCAAAGCTTTTAAATTATTTGAAAATAATATTTTGACAGTTATATCAAATTATTATTTTCATTCTGATAAACAGTCGCCTGTCCACGCGGTGTCCCTCTAGCTAGCCAACGGGTCGGCCCACCAACAGATGCGTCCACGCAAATAAACATGACCTTGAAACCCTATGGTAAATAAAAATACCCTATAATTTTTTCTAAATATAGAAATGCATTTAACAGAAACATTATATAATAATCGACTTAGAAAAGCAGTGTTTTAATTTAGTGTGGAAATACTCTTTTTACTCGAGAATCCGTAATAGTATCGCACGAAGTTGTAAACGCGAAACATAGGGCTGCTAGCAGTGAAAAATGCTGCACAGTTTGAAGATTTCATTTTTGGTATTTCTCACACCAAAACCCATTGATACCTATTTATATTCATTAGTAACTTTTATATGCCAGTTAATGTTCGTCGGAATATTGTATACAAATCCTATGTGATGAAAGAAAAATATTTATTCAGTCCTAATAGATGCAAATAAAATCAATAAATTACACTGACTTGATCTCTACTTAGCAACGGTAGTTTTCTGTGGAGAAAGTATCATATTGTGTGTACGAGAGATCGCCGTCGAACTAATGGCATACTACACCACAACATTGCCTTAATGCGTATTGATTGATCAAGTGCAGTAACAATGTTACCAACAGCTAATGACAAATTTTAATTGACCCATCCTGGAACAAAGATAGCGAAAATTACGCTGTTCTCGTAATCGAAACCACATTTACAAGTACCGTCCGTAATGACACAATTAGTTTGATTTCAATGATTTTAGAATATAAATTATTTTCTTTGTAATAACTATGGTGACAACCCTAATGTTTAAATTAAATGCAATTTGATCCGAGGAAGAGGACTCCCGGCATTCTCACGAGTGAGAGAGTCATCCGTGGGAACCTTACGAGAAAACTCCGTATCGTGCTTCTCTGTCGCAATTTTATTATTGAATTATCAATTTTAAGTGTGTTCTAAATACCACACGCTGACGATAAATAGTCACCGATGTTTGTCGGTGAAATATGAAACATAATTTTTCATACTTATGTATATGTCACGAAGTACGACAAAAACACAACGCAAAATAATGGAATGGAATACTAGAGAATGATTCTTTTGAAATAGATTGAAATACTTTTACCACACACGACCTAAAATATCCGGAGACAAACTTAGCTAAAATATGTCAATATTGTTAAGTTTAAAAATGAATTTCGGGTTTTTTTCCAACCCAATTTACCGCAAAACCTGCAAGTCCTTGAAACCCCAGTGGTTATAAATAGATTGATTGCTTGACGTAGCAAACTAACTCAACAAATAACGGTCCCGGTAACCAGTAAAGATTGAATACTCAAATAAATTGTATTATTGAAGTTTAACTAAAATGCTCCCGTAAAACCCGGGCAAGTTAAATCCTCTTTGAATGTGTTCCTGGCGCCCGACTGGCTAGACTGTTTGGCTCGTCCGCATCTCTTGTTTCGTTTGGCACTTTGGCAGGCTCCGTAGGGGCGAGTGCATTATAATAACAACTATTGGTTCAAAGAAACCTATTTAATGCAGTTATAGCTTGTTAATTTAGGGTGAGAGTCACATAGTAGTAAAGAAGAGCTGGGTTACATTGAATTTCTGTTTTAATTTGAGTTTCAAAATAAATAAAATGGAACAAATTAGTGGCTGCATGTTAAATATTCTTTATTTCTAAACAAAAAGCTCCTTATGTTTTCTACACTTAAAGGTCTGTCAAAATATTGTCGATAGATGGACCAAAGCAAAGATCAAATACATAAAAATAGCAAAATTTAATTCGAGTTTTTTTAAATATTTTCTTCTTTCTTGTGTCCTTGTGCCACAAAGAGTTATCTATCTATCAATAATAATTTAAACTGAGTACGTAATGTTCTGAATACGTAATCGTATCTTTAACATCATTATAAATTACATTTATACAAAAGTTGTTTAGTTTTCCGTCTTCATCTATACAACGGCATTTTTTTCTTCACATACTAACCTTGATAATTTCTATTTTTTCAGCAATATCATGACCATGCATTGTAAACTCCACGGTTAGATTGCCTTTGGAAGTTAAGCGCCGGATATGACGTCATCGCGCCATTCAATTTATAATGGCGACGGCCAATATCGGTAATGTCATTGGAAATCTACGCGTGCGATGCGATGCGATGCGATCAGAGCTCATGGCTCTCATAAGTAATGTATTGTGACAAGAATTAATAGGGAACGAATAGGTCACAGTCTGCGAAGTTGTTACATTGATTTAATTTAGACTTGTTTATTGTATGCCTTCCTTATAAACTTTGAGAATACTTATTCATTTGGATTTAAATGAATTCGATAATTCAAAGAATTACAAATTTGATGTTTACAAAGTACTTAATTAGTCATGTAATTTGTAATCATTTCTGCTATTAAAGACCCATCTCAAAGTCAAAATATTGAGGGATATAAAATTTTCAAACTCAATTAACTGCTAGATTTAACTCTGATACAATATTGCAAACAAATTAATTAAAGCATTTAAGGTTTGGAGTTTGGTAAGTTTAAGAAGCTTCTAACCAAAAAACTACGAAAACTAATGAATTATTATGGTTGTGAGGAGAACTGCTCCAAAGAATCCTCGTCCTCGCCTGGTGAATGGCTTCTTGATCTTATAAGCAAAACTTTATAAGATGAACCCTCACTCCTCTAAAAAGTTGCAGTTGAATTGCAATGCAGCACTCTGGTTTGTGGGTACATGTAGTTCATTTAATAAGTCCTTCTTTACTATTTACATATTAATCACTCATGGAAAAGTTGTCTGTTTCTGACCAAGTCTACCGGTTGTACTTAGATGCGCGTGCGCAACGTCACGTCACGGTCAGGTGATGCCGAGAATGACAATGTATTAAGACGTCGAGAGCATATCGAAGAAAACAGTGATACTGAAAAATCACTTTTATTACGGCTCTGCAAGGTCTATCCGAAATACGAAGGTGATGTTCCACAGAACATAACAAATACGTGATTAGTGTATCAAAATTCAGGGCGGATTTTAGATTGTATAATGTTGGATTGAACGTAAATTCTTTTCCGTAGCATTTGTTTTGATTTAATTTTGATATTTTTAATGACAAGTAATACTTATAAATTGTCCGTGCTGGAGAAGAATAACCACGACCGTCTTCACCTTTAGTTCGGAGAGGAGCCGAAATGCATTTTTCCAAATTCTGAAAATGCAATTGTAATGTGTTCTCCAAATTATAAAAGTTTTGTAAAATATGTAAAAATTTAATTGGAAATTAAATACAATACAAAAAAGCAATATTATTTAATCATCTTTAAACTAGACAATCCCATTACTAAAATTGCTTCCATCGAAAGAAATTTACTTCCGGCTATTGACAAAGCGTAATCTATTGATGATTGATTGTCCATGACATCGTCCATGATGGGCTCCGGAATTGCTAACAGCTATTTGGAACTAAACGATGCCCGTTATGTAACTTTACTTTTTAGCAATAAAAGTGAAATAGGTTTACAAACAGATGAAAGTGTTCTTGAAGAAAAGAGAGGAATAGTGATAGAGATTACTATAAATACTATTGAAAGCTTGGGAAATTATGATAAGGTATTGCACAGTACTTCTCAAAAGTAGTTTATGCTTATTTAGTACCATGTCATACCATGTCATAGTTGCCACATTAGTTAAGCTATTTCTGAGGCCAACAGTCCAATACGTTGCAGAGATTTGATACAACTAAACTATGTAATAGAACCTTGACGGGTAAAAATTTTTTTTGATAGAAACAATATTGACAATCTCAATTGAATTACAAACATATGACTGTCCAAACTTTGACATACATATTTGCGATGATGTCATGCAACAGTACAGTGTTCAAAATATTAGCGTTAAATATTTGCCGTCCAAATACGAAAAAATGTAATGGATTAGATTAGATAGACAATCGGATATTTCATACACATGACCAAGGAAACTTATTACACTAAATTGTGAAAAAAGCTGACTAGATCAGCACAATATCAGTTAACTAGATTTAGAAAGATTGTATAGTAATGATAATGTAACGGACGAAAGTATACATCAGAAGTATAATAAATATTGAAACAAACACGATGTCTGCTGACACTGCTGTGCTGACAAATTTAAATAGTTATCATTTCATGTACATACACAATGTTGTCAGACATCCTTGGCACATATGGCTAGCCTTAAAATTGCCAAAACTCATGATCTCTGCACCAAGGTCGAAATAACAAAACCAGAAACATTATAACTTAACTACGTAAATCACCATAATTTGCTATATTATTTACAAACGGCGGCTGTAAAACGTGTCGTGTTAATTTCCTATTAAAGTTGCTAATATTTTTTTTGCATTGTCTATTCCTTAAATACCTACGCTATTGATTTTCTAATGATACATATCGTTGTGTATGATATTATGGAATAGGGAATCGAAGATTTCCTCATTTCTTTAAAATATGCATATAATTATGAATATGTGATGTACGTTTTGTTCTTTTGAAGTATTTTGACCTTATCGACAAATGTAACAAAACTGCTCTCTTACTGAGAAATATGATTACACTGTTACAAGCTATAAGCTACTGACCTACAAAGTAATAGAAATGAATGAATTCCCACTACCAAGAGAAAGGCTTATATTTTCTCAGAACATTCTATATACAATAGTGATATCTGACAACTTTAGTGTGACAGAAATTATATCAAGAATACATATATTTCTACACATGAGCTACAGTCGAAGCTATGGAAAAACCCGCGCGACTATCTGATATATTCCTAAGTCCTGACAAACAATACCGATTTACATATGAAAGAATACATATCTGAAATTAATTAATCGTGCGTGAACAAAAGTGTTAACACTTTTGTTTTATATTCTATTATTGTATAAATGGAAGGCGTGTATTAAATCTATTTTAGAAATTACATTATTGTATCCTCTTTAAATGTTGCCAGTGTTAAAGGAACAAAGGTACAAATAGCTTAAATTTTTTAAAATAGGATAAAACTACTTTGTAGAAGTGTAGTTTTTAGTGGATTTAGATAAAAGTCGCTCAAATCAGCGGCCAGCAGGTATGACATTTGTAAAGAAGATAACCTATACACTTAATATTTGCATATAGAGATATGAAACTTTAGTTTGACAGTCTTAAAAGGTATTGCCCGTATTCTAGTTTTAATACTTAAACTAATCTATAAGCTAGACAGATAATGCGTTATCGACAATTAGCTATCAATGCATTTTAAATTCCATTGCATCGATTTCTTAATCTATAGAATAAAAAGCGACAGTTCCTAAATCTCTGATGTATCTATGAATTAGGTTCGACGAAGGTTAACTTTTTTTATAATTGACATGTCAAGTCACAAAAATGACGCTGTAGTAAAAAGGTAAACAGATCAAAAACAATAGACGCTCGAAATGTAGTTGCTCTGACAACGAAAAATAACCTAAATCATGTTGTATTCTTCCACAAGAGACGTCACTGCTTTCGTTCATAGTTTTGCTGTACAATCACAATCACTAGACACTTTTATTTCCAATTTCACATTACTTTCCGAAAAAATATTTAATTTTTGTTTTAAACTAAGGTTCAGGTACGAAGCCGACAGGCTCAGCACTAACTGAATTATCAATTGGGGCCAGACAGCTGATTAAACATAGGAACGAAACAGTTCCAAATTCGTATCGGCAACATAGAAAGGAACCTTACGTTGTAGTTTGGAAAGTAGAAAGTGGAGGTGTAGACAATGGTGGGACCATGTCGCTGCAAGCGGGGTAGCTCGGCACGCATGCGTAGGGTGTCGCAGCAGGTTTCGAAAACAGAGCTTCAGTGTTTTGAATTAAAACTTATTCCCTCGGAATAGGATTTACGATAGAAAAGTCATTTAAAATAGGAACGCATGCGTTCTATGGTATGTCGCAAGTTGTGAGACAAGTAAATATTTGAAATATTTCGTGTGAAGTTTTACAAAGATTAACCAAGGAAATTCAACCACTTGTGTACATACAACATTTTTATTTTAATTTGCTTAGAACTATTCTAGTAGTCACATTGTCCGGGTTATTGATTAACATTAACAACTAAGAAGCTTACGCAATCAGAACAATGAGTGTTCTACCTGCATACATTTAACGAAAGAAATTAGCATTATTATGAAACAAATATTACTATTTGCAATAGGTAATTAAACTGAACGGGGAAAGCGAAGGTCATTGTATTTTTCTTTATTTCATTTAACGCGCCTAAATCGTATTTATCGATTGGCGATCGAAAGGGTACTCTACACGCCAGTTTTTTAAATTTAGAGTATTCAATTAAGGAAACTGTTGTGTTAGAATATATTATGAGGAAACGTCAAATTGACCACTCATTAACAGAGCAATTTAATATTCGTACATTACTTAATATTTGAGCAATGTCGCAAAACTTATTATATGCCATGTATATAAGTTTGTAAATTTCTAATATATGTATAAAAATATGTACTCAATTTAATAGATTATCTGATATGAGTATCAGAAATATATAATGCGAATACACGGAACAAACATAATCTTTGAAAATGATAGAAATGGAAAGAATCGTTTTGACCGGGAAAAGATAAATATATTTTATGAATTTTACAAACATGCAATAACAGTGACAGCGCAAACACAATGACAAACTTCAAAAAGTAAAACGTAAAAATATACAAATAAAAGTATTAAAAAGTATCAATAAAGATGAGAACATGGTATGCTACAATCTTGTTGGACACAATACTGGCCTCCACAGAATAAACTATTGTTTTCTGGGACGATGTGTCCGTTACAACAAACTTCCAATCAATATTAGAGAGTTACCGATAAACAAATTTAAAAACACGATTAAAGCGAATCTGTGTAAGAAAGCTGACTATGAATTAAATAATTATCATATTGATACTAAATCAATAAGTGTTTTAAAATAGCACTCTTTTTGATGTACAAGTGATCCAGCAATGTTTTTCTAAATATTTTACAATCGGTTCAATTGACATTGTGAGTGGGAAGGTGAAAAATTATTTGTTTTAAAAGGGAAGTATCAGGTATTGTCTCTGCAAATTTGCATCTTCTAATGGACTATAATATGCCATAACACTAGATAAAAGGGATGCATATTTACATATTTGTCGGTCAACAAGTTTGGTGAAGATGACGTAACGTTGACATCACATTTGAATTCATCACGACCTTCGGTGTCGGTTTGACACGATAACCGAAGATAACACCCATTTATTTGTATATATATGCATTGTTTAATAATTCAATAAAATATTTTAAAATGTGTATTTTTATCATTTATAAAAGGTTTGTGAATAAGGACGAAAAGGACAAACGATATTTTTAGATTTTCTTTCTTTTCGTTTTGAAAAAAATGTTAGATGAGCAGAAATAAGAGTCAAACGGTTACACGTTAACTCTACTAATACAACTTAGAAATGATGAGGAGTTTTAAAATGGTTTATACAACATGGGTTACCTTAAAAGAGGCGTGAAAAGGCACTTATTGGGCCGGCAAGGTGGAGCTGGCTGGGGTAGTATGTCGCATGCTGCACTGGGTATATTGGCATATGTTTTCCGCCAATTGCTTACTACCAGGCGGTGTAGAGTCATTAGCAGAGCTTTTATATGAAAAATGTTATTATTTAAATATATCATTACTTTATCGCCAGATAGCTTGACGTCATTGACAGTCATTATATTTCTAAGAGAACCCATGCGGACTTCATTAAAAAGAGCCGCCAATTTCGATTACCGATAAGCGTCTCAGCTTAATTATGATGTTCTTGCTACGATAAAAAAGAAATCAAAATGACATTATATTGACAGATAATCTGCGCGTCTTCATCACAAATCGAGAAAGGAACTTTTATGGATACATACCTTTTATAGAGATAGAAAACTTGATCACATCCTAAGCAGATAGCTATACAGGAATACACGCCTAGGTTTTGGGTTTTGGTAGATATTTTCATTATGGAAGAGGTCTGTCTTCAAAACGGACGTTACTTAACCTGTCTTTGTTTTTATAGTTAACTAGCGTCCCGCCCCCGACGCGGCCGAGGTTATGTATATATCTAAACCTTACTCATGAAACACTATCTACTAGTGAAAACCACATTAAAATCTGTACAATTGTGAGTGAGTTTATCGCCAACAGATAGAAAGACGCGGCGGAGGACTTTGTTTTATAATATGTAGTGATGGGTCTTGTAGTCAAAGCACACTTGTATCGATTACGAAAACCTTCGTCACGTTTGATCCCGGATAGATCAATTAATTATTATTATACTCCTCGTGTGTTTCTCCTATGTAGGTCTGTGGAATATATGGGGCTAGTGATGATGAGTTGTAGATTACTAACAAATACCAACGAACCGTTAGTACTACACCTGTACCGGTAAACCTATTACTCCTTTAGTTTATTTTATTTACTTTCAATTAACTTTTAACTTCAAGGTTGAGATATCAGACTGTTTTTGATTGCAATTAAGCAAGTGCAACGGTTTTGTAACGGCACAGCTCGATGGCGACGAGATGACCAATAGTTAACTCTATTGCTCATCGCATTGCTATTGAAATTTAATAATAAAAATTTGAACCTGGAAGGGCTTTAGGATTTTATAAGATTTGATAACTTAGGAATCTTTCCATTTGGTAAAATGGATAAGAAAGATTGGCTTTAGAGAGAAATATACTAAATCCGTTCTTTCCGTTTTTTACGTTATCCTGGATTAGATTAAAAGATTATATGAAATTATGGTTTAAGGTAAAACAATTGTAAATTGAATGTGTCTTCCATTATCTACGAACATTTCAAAATTCTTATTAAAAATTAGATAGGTACTTTAAACGAGTACTGCCTCTAAAACAAAAGAATCATCAATTTGCAAAATTAATTTGATGTAGCAAAAAACATATTTCAACTATCGTATACGGAAACATAATTATTCAAAGTTCCAGTCAACGAACCAACATCATCCCACGTTACAGTCTGTGGTTATTTATATCATCATCAGATTACATAAGCTTCATTGTTAAGATTATAAAGTCGGGGAATTACTTGAAAAATTATAAATACTGTTGATTATTTGATTAATCATTGCGGTGGTTGGATAACGCCGGCGTACAAGCCACGGATCGAAATACTCGTACTCGTCGATAAACACTATTACATTATCGTTTCCGTAATTAACATAAATTAATTTAAGTTCAGTAGATACAATACTCTTTCTTTACATAGCGACCATAAAAAAGATAGAAGTACTTAAAGTATCATATATTATTATTATTTTATATAAAGTACAGCAAATGACTCGACACCACCTGATGATAAACAGTAGAGGAGTCCATATGTGAAGATAGCTAGTGAAGCATGTGACATACTGCCGTAGCCACCCTCACCTTGCCGGCCCAATAAGTGCTTTTTCACCGCTCTTTTAAAGGAACCCATGTTGTAAGAAGGAGGGAATACGTATTAACTTTATTTTAACGCGCATCATAATATTTCCCGATTATAATAATTCAAAGGTGTATGGCCGTCAGTGTGTTGAATCCATATTTTCCCATTTCATATTGAATTCTATTGATTTCCAAAAGAAAAACAAAAAATTCAAACAATTTAATTTAAAGTTTACCAGTCAACGCAAGAAACTCTCAGCCTTTAGTATTTATAATAACATTTACAAATTACCTATATCTTTATGTATTAGTATTACAAATATAAATTTTTGATTTATAAAGTGCGATATTTTATACATCGGTATGTAAGAACTATCATCGTCATTTACAGCACATATAGGTCCCCACCGAGGGACTCGAGCCTATCCTAAATGAGGGCGATTAGGTCTTAGTCAAGTTTATTGTATAGTTGTTGTTGTAACGCTGGCCAAGTGCGGGTTGGTCGACTTTTTTTTTTGGGACTGACTTATACTGTTGGCCGCAGATGGCCTTTACAGCGTTACCGGGGTTTTAAGGAGGCGAGAACCTTGGAGAGTCCTCAAGCCTTAAGGGGCGATTCGCCTCTGGAGGAGTTCGAATCGACAGGCATCACCTCCGGGGGAGGTGTCCCGCTGTCTCTTAGATTCTCCAGGGCGCTCGAGCCATGAGGGAGCGACAAACCTGAGGGTGCCAGTAAAGGCTCGGACCTCGGCTCAGGTGAGTCGTGTCGTGGAGGAGAGAAGCGCCCAGGACGTATCTGTACCTGGTATGGCGCGACGAATGTACACCGGGTCTTCGCACCCTTGTACGACGGGTGCGGTGTATAGGAAAAGTGTACCTAGTGCGTGATGTGTGTGTGTGCAGGAGCGCGTTTGCACTCGTGATTGGATCGTCCAGATCATGAAGGACATTCCTTGGTTTGCGTAAGCGGGTCGGGGCGTTAGGGTCAGGAGAGTAGTTGGATGCTCTTACAATGAGTGGATTGGAATGGTGGGGTGCTTTGTCAAAGTAACGCCTGGAGGCGTCTTTAATGACTTGGGTAATGGTAGGAAGGTCGAAATCCTTGTGAAGGTCGACGTTGCGCATGTACCAGGGGCACCCGGTAGCCATGCGCATGAATCGATTCTGGATGACCTGTAGTCTATGTATAGACTGAGATGGGGCGTGTGCGACCGCTACGCTGGCGTAGGTCATGATAGGGCGGACACAAGTTTTGTAAATTGGGTTGGTCGACACACGCAGCCTTCGACACAGGTGTAAATACCCGGTTAATACCCACTTAAAGTTATCATTATTACCTTTAATTACATTTATTTATTTTTCTCATACATATTCCCTGTTATGACGATTTAAAAGAACTTAGTAAATAAGTCTATTTAAATAAAGATATTTTGACTTTGACTTTTGTATTTGCAGATTTCATCGCGATGTTTTCTTCACTGTAAAAGCGTCGAATAAATTAATTAGTACACGTGAATTCAAAATTCGAAAACACATTGGTATCTTACGCACTTAGCCACCGACGTTTCAAGATCATTATATTATTATATTTATTTTTATATTATATTCAGTAAATTTCATTCTATTTTATTATTACAAGGCTACTACAGCTAATAGATACTTACACATGTACGAATGCTTATTTTAACAGAAATTATGTTATATGTTTAATGGCATAAAATATGACAATAAATATTATCAACGCGATTGGTATTTTCAACTTGAATTTGGAACGCCCGCTTTTACAGAAGATGGTAAGGAATGTTGTTTGTCTCTCGATTTTATCGTCATCACTCCGCAGTACATGTTTTGAATTAGGAATTCGTGGCGAATCTACTGACATTAGATTCAACTTTAATTATTTGCTTAATCCTTATTAATATGAAAAGGATATAATTACTTTAAGTAAAGTTTATTCACACTAAGACGAATATACTAAAGAGCCGCCATTTTAGAAACGTCAAATGACGTCAAACGATCATCGTGGCTTTTTTAGTTGGATCATATTTAACTTAAATTTCATTTCGACCCGTGCACAACGAAATCGGGTCAATTTTATATACAACATTAGATATTTAATGTAAAATGACTCGAAGCTCTTTAGAGCTAGGTAGGTACTACATTAGAACCTTGAACTTTACGATAAAATATTCCGCATGACTAAAGAGAACCACAACTGTTTTTAATACTTATTCAAATAATATTTAAATCAATATGGAATAAAAATGAAAACGATTTTAAATGAACTAACACAACATAACATAATATATTCTTATTAAGATATCCTTCTCTATCAATCACATTCCACGTGCCTTCACAGCAGCTGTTTGGTTGTATAACTAATAATCATCTCATCACTATCGATCATAGATCTCACCGAGATATTGCGCGCGTGTGGGTTGGCGCCATATTGCAAACATGGGACGGGCCATGGTCACCAACTCGCACGGTAACGCACGGTAATTCAATGATAGAAATAAAACGCCACACAACTCACTGCATACTATTTCAAAAAAGTATCAGTTTCATTTTTCCCAAGTTCTTTATTTATTTATTAGGGACAAAAAACAACTATACAATAAACTGTCTAATTGAGAGATACAACTTCATAGGAATTTGATATTGTAATATGATTTGATTTGATTGCAATTAACGTAATGCAAGAGTAACAGTTAATTAAAAATTTAAATTCAAATCTAACTAAGGTTATGCATGACATGCTCTTTGTAAACAAACGAAGTCAAAGCATAAACTTCTAAATCTATATTTAAAAACATTCATAAATGAATACATAATTCGCCCGAGTTATAAATGTAAAAATGCGAAACAAGGATACGGTTCCCACATTCACATTTTGTATGAAGTAGGGAATATCTCAAATATAACCTAAATGTCCTATCAAAATTTATTCATAGTCTATGGATTAATTTGTGCTTCACCTACATTCATATTCAAATAAAACAGGTATTTTAAGGGTAGTTAGGTTTAAAAGATTAAAAAAAGAATTACGTACAATTGCGATCTTTGAAGTTATACTTTAAGTTTGAATTAATACCATATAAAATAAGAATGCTTTAATGCAAAGGGAACAAACGAATGATCACATGGTGGGCAGTGGTGCGTACCGTCACGGGTTGAGTTAGTACAATGCGTTTGCGCCGGAAGGTGCGACGCGACAGGTGCGAGGGTAGTCTAGTCGTTTTATTGTTATTGGTTGTGGGGTGGAAAGGAAATAGCTTATATCGTACAACTTGCAGGCGGATAAAGACAATGGACAAGCTATATATAGTCTTATTACATGACGTCAGCAAGATCGTACAGGTGTATAGCAAATATCAAACATATCACGCCTGCAGCACATCTCTTAGTTGCAGTGCATTTGTATCTAGACTAGCGATAACAAACATATCACGCCTGCAGCACATCTCTTAGTTGCAGTGCATTTGTATCTAGACTAGCGATAACAAACATATCACGCCTGCAGCACATCTCTTAGTTGCAGTGCATTTGTATCTAGACTAGCGATAACAAACATATCACGCCTGCAGCACATCTCTTAGTTGCAGAGCATTTGTGTCTAGACTAGCGATAACCAAAGTTTTCGGTATAGATAGACTATTGATTCCTTGGGGTCGAAGTCACTCCCAAGGTGTCGAAATAAACTAAAATTGATATAGTTTTTAAATTGGTAAGTATTTAACAATAGGAAAAAACTGGGCTTGGTAGACCGGCCACTGACTCAGTAAGTTTGATTCTAAAGTACCAATACATACTATGTAACGATTAAATAAATATACAAGTATTTATATATTTATTCTATTATTCTATAGATTGTCTATGATCAAAACTGTCAAGTTTTCAAGTTTTTTACTTACTGGCATGGTCGTCGTGGAGGAGGTTGTGGTAACGATGCTGTTTCTCGTCCAGCCTCATCATCACGCCGGTGTCACACCACCATCGCGATTATCTATGGATAAATATAGTGTTGATTATACAAATTCTATTCAATTAATAATATTTAAGAAACATTTAAAGTTTTCCTTATTTAGAACTGTCGGAAAACAATTGCTGTTATTTGTCGGAATCTATATATATATCTGTTACTTTTTATTACATCCCGTAAAAGCGAGTCGGGATTGACTTTCCGAAGCGATTCGGAGGCTTGAAAATGGTACTACAGTTAGTTTTGGAGGCCAATGTATTACGAATTTATTTTGGTTTATTTATATTCTTATCTGTCAGATCAACGCAAATGTGTCTGCAAAGTTTATACTTCATTTGTATGAATGACTTTTGTTTTTTTTTATAAATATAGCTCGAGACGGCGTGAGCGTAATATTGTATTTTCCATTATGCCGTCTATTAATTAGTGTTTAATACACGGAACTGATTTGACCATTAATGTTGATGCCGCAATCATTTCGTAATTGTATTCGAACTGGTGACCACTAATCGACTTAATTTTTGTGTTAACTCTGTTGGCTTATGGTCAAAATATTATTACCGATTTGACTGCAAGTGGGATTTTTATTTTAAAAACCAAAGATTTCATAGCACTTGTTATTTAACAAGAAACATGATTTGAAAGTATTAGGTAGTCTTAAAAAACATTCAAAATACCTGTCAATGCGTTTTCAGGTAAGTGTACTGACTTTTTGTTCATAAATCTAATATATAATTTTCTCGTCAATAACACCAATTTTCTGAACGCAATTTATAATCCTTATGAGCCAGATAAAGGGGTAAATTTTACGAGTTACTTACAATTTGAATCTATAGGTTCTTATAAAGTTGTCAGTTTTAGTCATCTCACAAAAAACAAATTTTACAGTTTAGCTGTAACAACAAAACTTATTACGGCGCAAACACCCACTACTAATAGGGAATCGACCGATTATTGCTTTGGTTACAATCCGTAATAACTGTAGCCTAGTTCTGTAATGAAATGGCAGAAACAATCAACTAGCACGTCCGCCATTTTTGCTGTAATTACTACCGATTGTGGTCTCGGGCAATGACACGGAGCCCTATTCTAACTACCTGCCCGTTAATATTTTATCCTGTTTTATCATCACACGAGAGAAACGGAACTAATAAATTACGATATCACAGCGAGGTAATTTTAACTGCCATCAAAAAGGGTCTAATTTCTCTGACAAACAATTGAAACAAGTTAACTTAGCTAACGGTTACACGTTTTGCTTTGAATTTATATTTAAAAAATGTATTAGTAGAAATAAACTGGTTATATATAAGCACTAAAAAGAAAAAATATGGAATTTAAGTAATTATAATAAATGTCTATAATAAATATATGTCTATAGTAAATATAAATTGTCGTAAACGACAAAATACGAGTTTTCAGTAGAGCTAAAAACAAAAACAGAAATGGTTTTTGTAGTTTGTTTTTTATGTCGTATAAAAAAATCAATTAAAAATGAGATGACAACCTCATAAATAGTAAAAACCACGTTCACTATATAAAACTATTTTAAAGATTCATTCCAAATCGTAAAAAATATCGATATAGGTCTATTTAAAATCCGTAGTCGTAATGGACTTTTTATAAAGGTTATATAAAAGAATTATGTTAAATATACCAATCGCTAGAGCTCGTAACTCTGATTATATATAAAACTCATTTTGTTGTTGAATAAAGGACCAGGTCTTCTTATTAATGCAATTTTGCCAAAATTGTCATTTGCAGTAACTCGTATCTATCATGTGTGCATTACAAGAATATAAAAGTAATTCGGTCATTTCAAATAATGCCTTACTGTCATACACTATCTGTAACATGCACCCAAGTAATTATGATGGTGACAAGGCTACACGTCATTTTAGTGAATGCAACCCTCAGCAGAACTAAACGCTTTGTACGGGAAGCAGCGCAACAGTTACCACACACCGACATACCGGTAATTGCATTGTGTGACATGTCTGACTCCACTAATATGTAGGGTTGTCAACGATTTAAATAAAATAAAAAATAATATATTTTACATATTTTTATAATTATAAGTCCGCTAAAAAATGATCCATGAATTTTTAGCTTCTCATTAAAATGAAGATTTTTAAAGCAGCCATCTAAAAATATTTTAGTAATGGCCAGTACTAATTAACCACTCTTTTCTTATGAATATTGATAAATTGAGAGAAAATGAAAAACATAAATTCAAATTTCTAAATTTACGGAGATACGGGAATGATTCTTCGACGAAACGTTACGAACGTCACCATAAAATTTCCTTTAGTGGATCATTCTAGATATTCCAGAAACTTTTCCGAAACGCTCAGTGTAGATAGAATCTGCTTAGCACTGACGTATTCTTTTTATATTAAAAGCACTGTAAACGATTCAGTCTGATTAGGGCATAAGCTTAGAAAGTTAGAACAGCATTCGACATGCCCTAGCCACGTCCACCTTGCGGGCCCATAATTTTCACGCCTCTCTTGAAGGAGCCCAGGACGATCAGAATTTTATGTTCATACAAGATCAGCTGCAATAGTTGAACTGCAAATAATAACAGATCCTTAAAGTATTTGGAAGTAGGTTTAGCTGGAGTTCAGCCTGGTACGATCTTTCGTAAATTTTTGGCCTTCAATTCTTATCGACTCGGTACATGGTCGCTCAACACTAAATAGTAACTCGTCTATCCATTGAAAGAATTAAGGGGTTTACATTTTACATATCGAGTTGTAACCACAAATTTGACTATACTTTTCGATAATATCTGCCATCTCCGGTGTCAGTCAGCTATTGCAATTACCTTGTTGGTGTTAAATTAAACTTTGTAATAACAGCGAAGAGATTACAAAACGGAGACTGGTGCGATCATGTATATGTGAATTTGAAAATCCTAACCACTGAAAGCCCCGTTGTTTTCATATTAGTTTTATCAATATGAATTAATATTTATTAGGTTTAGTTTAAATAAAACACATTTGAAAGAGACTAGCTTAAATAGCTATAATCTCCTCATAAAAATGTGTAATCGATGCATTAGTTTTTATTCCTGTACATACATTGGATACATTCAAAGTAAATCATCAATAACTATTTATAATCCCTAAATACAATATAATACCCTTCAATAGAACACTTACATTCATTTAGTAATCATTTTCAACAATATGGCAATACTTCAAGAATTTTTTAATACTATATTTATGTAAGTTTTCTTGCGATAGCACAATTTGAATATTTATTCTTATCGTAACCTATAAATACACTATCTAAAAGCAGTATTAATTCACAAAAAGGCCGATAAGATATCGGACATTATGAATTTACGCTGGAAGAAAGTAGCCGTGTGAATTGTATTGAAATCGAAGTGAAATTTTGATCGAACTGAATTAAGTAATACACTTTTTCAACCAGTGTAAAAACGATGATAATACGAAAGGTTATTTATACTCATTAATTTAACAATTAAAAGTGAGTGGCAGGTATTTTCACTTTGTAATTTGGATATTAGAAACACTTGAGAGAATATTGAAAAATTTTGGTGATATCTTCGGTTCATAAAGCCGGCAGAGTTAGGAAACATTGCGTAGGTACGTTAGGAGCAAGGGAACTGTCAACTGTCAACACAATTCTTACTTTTGATTTTCCAACATAGCGTGAGTATTACCTCTCATCGAAAGGGTACGGTCACTCGGGCAAGTAAAATTCCTTAATCCATTAGCAGCTTATTATGCAAGTACAATATGGAGTATTGACATAAATAAATAATTTAGTATCAATTAAAAAAACTACTTTAACCTGTCAAGTAACCGCAACAATTTTTATGAGCAACTAAAGACTATTAGCGAACGATTTATAAGAACTATATAAAACGATACAACAGTCCCCCAACTCTCGTGTCACTTATCATATTTGTCTCAGAAGTCACCTTAATAATATTTTGGCAGTGTCGAAAGCCCTACCTGGGTGCACAAAGGATGTGTAGGAGAGCTGCGTCGGCGCACAAGGAATTCAAAATAAACGATGGCGCCAGTTTTTTGTTTAAACACTGATGTAAGACTTCTAATACACAGTTATGAATTACATCATGGATGTGTAAATATTTATTGTGATAGATAAAGATGTTTTCCATGTGTATACATTTGTAACTCCATAGAGCTTGCTGGGGTAGTCATTGGCTAGTTTTTTTGCTACTGTTCCGTAACATCATTCATCCATTTAATAATTGTATTCCATTGCAGGTTCCATTTCAATCATTCTAGAGAATTTTTTATAGAATCGCTACTGTGTTTTAAATAATTCAACGTCTTATATTTTGTCGCAATAAAAAGAAATAAAGGAAAACGTGGTTGAGTACTTCGTAATTAAAATAAAACAGACACTATATTTATACTGGGGCGGCTCAAAGTGATGCAAGCTTCTTTAAGATTGATATACTAAACAACATATCAATTATCACGCTCTCATCAATACCAATCCACTAACTGCCAAATGATTATCTATCAAGCAGTGGGACGTCGCAATCACCATACAGACAATTAGATCAATTGAGTGCGATCGGATCTTCAATGACGCGACAAAGTTACGCTACTTAGAGTTTTAAAACTCCTAGTATCACCTTTAATTTGTTTAACACTAACAGTTATAAATTCCTTCTGATTTGAACTGTCAAAAAGTTAGATATCTGTCCTTCACATCAAGTTCAAATTCTTTAGTAGTAATTATTCTATTTTGAATTATTGAGAAATCTAACCTCACTCATAAATTTGGAGATCGACGTCTTTTTCATTAATTATTCCATCAGTTTGAGTTTTTAGTTGGCGTAAATATTTCTTTTAATCTGTTGAGCTATGATATACTTCGGAGAACCTCGAGACAAATTAAATTGAAGCAATCCTAATAAATAAATAAGCTGTAAAAGAAGCTTGTATATAGACTTAACACCTCTATGTTCCCATGGCTGCAATTAAAAACAGATCATTGTATGCAGATGTGATAGTAGGCGAAAGCTCTCGGAGAGGGAATCGAACCGGCAAGCCTTTCACCCTACCAGAAGTAACGTTTCTCTTATTTGTAAACGGGTGATCTTTGTATTTCTAATACGCATATTGAATTGTAGTGACCCTAATAATAAACTTGAATGCCAGTGGAGCCAAGTGGACCATATCCATCCATATTTTAAAGTAGTTTAATTTGTAACTTTCGATATGGAAGGTGATCTCCGATATTACTCATCAGGTTATACTAGGAAGAAGTACGGTAGGTACCACAGGATTCTTTTTTTCGGTTAGAAGCACTTCCCTGTGTTTCTAGGCGAACAGAAAGGTGGCTTATGTGGAAAGGGTTCCAGTGTAGAAACAGTGGTAGATAATAACATTTTCTGTCTTCAGAATGTCAATGCCGCAGTTTTTCACTCAAATTCCTGAACCACGGAGAAACCTTACTTTCAACTTCCTAGAAAATATGGAGGCAGATTTAGGTTTGATGGTCCTAGCTAGCCAGGCGCATTAGAAAATGCCCTATCACCAACCAAAGCGAGCAGAAAATTTCTGCTCCCGCTGAGAAAATTGAGCCCCTGAAGAAGATGGTATCAATATACCACAGTGGCGTTTAGAGGACATAACACAAAAGGAAGAACCATCACAGTTGATATATACTGTATAATAGTTTCCTTTTCATCTTAATTTAGTTGGAATAGCAGAGTCGCAAGCAACAACTGGTAGGCGATAAAACGGCATCTGAACTTTTTACTTTAAAGCTCATCAGCTCCTGTAGTATGAAGAACTTGAAAAATGTTTTATTTTTTCTCGAGCTAAGTCTCGTAATGGTATTTCAATGTAGACACAACCGTTCTCCCAGTTAATATTATTATTATATCAGGAAGTCTTTCAGTAAAGACTCCTAATGATGCCAAGACCTCTGACACGCTAGTCCCCATATAAAGATTCTCCATCACTCCACAGTTAGGTATCATAATAGACGGTGGGAGCCTATTCTATGGGTTTTAGATAACTGCTTATCGTGGTTGTTTTATGCGAAGACACGAAATAAAACACCGGATATCCACAGACTCTTAAAGAGGGTTACACCTAGAATGTTCTTCGCTAGCGCTGACGAGTTTCTCCGCTAATACAATATTGTAGCCGATTTTTGTGCTTCACAAATGAATGTATCTTTCTACACATCTATATAGACTATATTTAATTGTTACAGCCTTTGCTATTGCATAAACGTTGAGGAACTACGATTAAACCTTTAACTAGTAATTAGCATTACACGTTCACATAACGAGCACGTAATTGTACCAGTATTCAACATACTAAAAACCCGATTCCGTTGAGCATGTCACTTTAATACTTTAGATTAAAAAGAGACAGCATTAATGTTATCGCTAGTCGATTGTTTAAGAATACGAGGCTGACTATCTGGGCTGTAGTCCGTACAAGGAGACATCAATCTTTGAATGTTTACATAATTAAACGAAATTATGTTACTGGTTGACTTCACATAGATGTGACGAGACGAGAGCAATTGTTTTGATATTAATCCTGTTTGCGTAACAGTATAATTGTATACGCAACTATTACTTACGTCTACATGTTCTAGAACGGTGTTCCAAGATATTATGTGACATTATTCAACTCATTTTTTGTAATTAATGGTTTTGTAATTGTTATATCATATTAAATGTTATAGAACAGCACAGTTTTGAAAGCTTGTGTTGAGGTGAAGAATTCAAGCCATTTTCTACAAATGCATTGGATTACTTAGAAAAGAGGCTTTTTGGGCTTTTTACCAATAATTGTATACCAAAATGTAAGTCTCCTATAAAGATCCTACTAAATTATTAAGATGAGTGTCGCGTCATCGTCGGGGTACCGCTAATATTTATATTAACATAAGTTATATTAAAATTAGCGGACCCTTCCGATGCTACGCTTTAATTCATCCTTTTAAAACATAATTTACTAGTTTAAATTAAATAATTAAATAAAATTAATTGAGATTTTTTCAAACCCAAACACGATACCTCTGCTGTGAGTTGGTGAATAGTTGGGTGTCCCGTAGTCTACATGTAACTGCAACATCAATTTAATATTATCATCTTAAGCAGGAACTGAACTGATAATCTTAAACGCTGACCAGATCTTCATAAATTATAGCGAAAAAATAATTAGGAGATATAATGCCACATACAGAATCACAGACGTCAAACGTATACCCTTCCTTTTGCGTCGGGGGTTAAAAATAAATTACAAGCTATATTTACCAGATTCGGTTTCAATAATTGAAAATATCGACAAGCATTACATAATTGGCAATTTAAACCAGGTGCCCCTTATGGTTAAAAGGCCAAACGAGTCGGTGAATATGGACAGGTCGTATCGCGAAGGAGTCACGGCAGCAACCATAAAAGAAGGCTGTATTGTCCACCCACATATGTCAGGATATTAGCTTATCCATGGTAAATTAATGTCCTAGAGACTAGGTATGATCGGTTGACCGACAATAAGTAATATCTGGGTTCATTCCAAATCACGCTGAACGACACTCACAGCGATGTAAGCGCTCTTAAAATACCGAATAGATGCTCGAGTGCTCGTGATTGTGATTATTAATTACTACGATTTTAATCCAAACAATAATTTTTAATAATTTCGTTATTCTTCTAAATATACACATATACTTCTAGATATATTCTATTATATTCAAAACTACCAATTTTTCACTGTTTATACACATTGCCACGCATCAAATTTTCAATTCCAAAATTTATTAATACCACTTTCTTATCAATAAGATAAAAATTATGAGTATGTCTTTTACCTATCTGATAACCGGCTCTGCTATCACTTCCTAGACCATAATAGTAGTTTGTTTATTTCTTGTATTTTCTGCTATAGGTAAGTCGTTATCATCAACAGCCTATATAAGTCTCATTGCTGCGCACAGGCACATATGTGTAATACACGTGTTCGTGCGAACAATAATACAATAGATTAAAATAGTTTCAAATATAATATTAAAATATGGTATTTACAATCTATCGTAAATATAAAAGAAAATAGTAGTCAACAAGAAGTAAAGAAACAAAAGACAATCGCCGATCCCGGCTTTATTCTAAAAAATCACACGCCGCTCTTCAATGATTCAAGGAGGAGGCATGTCTCCAGCTACGAAGCCTTGTTAGTTTTAGTAAGGAGTATATGAGATTAAAGTTCTATAGTTTTGTCGTGAAACTTAAAACGGTTTACGCAAATTGAACATATTATAGAGTTAAACTCTTTGTTTAGAGGTCCGCCTTGCAGAGCAATATAACTGAAGTAGTAGTTCTTAGCTCGCTGCGTTTGATTTTGATCAGGAAAACAATAAACTTATGACATGGTTAAATTTGTAAATTTTATTAATATAACCTATAACATTTCATAATAAACGGGCCGGTTTATTTGCAGAGCCAGAATAGTAATATCCCATTTGATCACTATAATTGAAACGTTTTTCAGTGATAGTGGTGATGATTTAAAGGGATATTTTGGTTTTACCACGTCAAAATATACTGTGGGCGTGTTACCACCTATCCGTATTAGTTCGGGCAACTCCAATTTTTCGATGCTCTGCCCAGAATTCTAGAAATTGTTTATCAAGGCACATAATTTTTCAACAAACTTTGCTGAGCAGTCCGAATTCGATTGAAAAACATCAGTTATAACGTGTCCGTTAACTCGATTACAAGCCTTGCGTCTAAGATTGAGTTTTCTTTTAGACAGTACAATAGTAATAGTTTTTTTTTATAAGTATGATATAATATATAGTAGTATTGTATAATAAAGTATACAGTAGTATGTTAGTATGATCTAATATGGACCACTGACTAAAATGGTACGACTTCATAAAAGCAATAAAAAGAAGATACTAAAATTAATTTTGCAAACTATCTTCATTTGTTTAAAAAGATAATAATGGTTTAAGAAACAAAATGGCCAAACAAGTTTATATAATCAGCTACTATACATGAATATTGATAAAAAGTATTACATCCATTTGACTTCAAAGAAAGACTATCATCTGTCATTACTTATAATGAGAATTATTTTTCTGTAAACATTTAGAAAGGTGCCAGTCTTTTAATGCTTCATTGGATTATACAACATTTATTTATCGGCTATCGATAGAGAAACTTTTTCAATTAATCAACATTCCGATGTTAAGGTCTGTTATGGTGAAGGGAAGGAAGATATTAGTTTGCTAACAACTTTACAGTAATTAAACATGTGGTGCTCGGGAGCGCTACGAATGCGAATAATCAAATTAGTAATTATTAGTGGTAAAATCTCATTATTACTTCAAGGTATAGCTGTAGATCTGGTAGAATTGAGAATGACGTTGATTTATCCCATGCAAAACTAACCAAAAAATCCATGATACAAATAAAATCTTATCACACTAAATCAGTACAACTCAGTTTGACAGAAATTTATAATCTCCTACCCAATAAGGTTTAAAGTTTACTAGAACATTGTACCATAAATAAAAGCCTCTGCAATTGGACCGCGAAAGAATTATCTTTGGTAACAAAAGAAATTCTGTTTAGTTGAGCATTAAGATCATGGGGGTCAGCCACCCCAGCCATGTCGCCATTCTACTCGCGCGCCGTGAGAATAGCAGAGTATGCTATCAGAGCATCAAACGATTCACAATGCACAGATTTGAGAAGAACACGAAAATCTAAATTATTTTTAGGTTAGCTTAATTGGTAAAGTACGTGAGCTACTATAACATCCATTTGAAATTATTATAATTTGTTTACATTAAGTTAGAGCAATAAGTTTATAGAAATATGAAATTAACAAATTACTAGAATTTATTTGATACTTCCAAATATTCTATAATCTAAATATGAATACAGCCAATGTTTTGATTTACTGTTGTATGTGGCAGTACCTGTTTATTTAGTGCATGTGTTCGTTCACTAAACTTTTATGATTTTTTTTCGAAGAATCTTCGCAAATTAAATCATCCTAGTAAATATTTATCATGGCATTTTTTTAAAGGTTTATGAAGATGTTTTTAACACTGCTATATTATAACGCCGTTTTTATTTTATACAACTTTCATAATTCTTTCATCTATGTAAGCAATAAATACATTAAGTGCCAACCTTGTTATATTTATAGAAATATACAGATTTCCTTACTTAGATTACGAGGTAATGTTACAAATGACATGCCATCACGTACTCTGCTATTAGGGTGACGTTACTTAAGTAATATGTTAATCTTCATCGTGAGATTATATTGTATCATTAAGTTATGTATGGTATTATCAAACTAAATGAAGGATATAAGAATACACTGAACGATAAGAGGATTTAATCGCTTTAAAAATGGATCTCATTGATAAGTTTTTACTAGTGTAAGTAAAAAGTCGTAAATATAGTATGTTGTGTTCGAAAAAGTAAGAAACTTGATTATATATTTAATTATGTGTTATATTAAAATTAAAAAGAACTTACCCCCTCATCACTACAAACAATAGACAACTGTTCCACTGAGGAGTACTTCAGGCTTTTATGCAACACCATCACAGTGACTGGCTGAGCTAATAAAACGTTTGCTCGCATCAGAGAATGGCTCACGTTCCTGTTTTGCCAACTAAGGTTTACTTATAGCATTATACTTGATATTTTTTTTCACTTTTAATTAGTACCTAATGATCAATATTGTATAGGCTAAAATTTAATGCAATTGACGTCACAAAACTAAATTGTCTAATATGTCATGGCGTCTGTCTATCAGTCTTAATCTAAACTTCGTTTAAATTTGACTAGTTTCTACTACTATTAATACCAAACTAAGACATTTAATCACCTATAAAACTTTAAATGCCGTCATTTCGCAAACTGAGTCATGTTAGCAAAAGGGAATAAAACCTATTAATCTTTTTGCACAAAATCTACTCATTTTGTTAATTATCAATGTGAGACTCATTAGTGCAGTTTATAATTAGTTTAACAAATTATGCCAGTGGTGTTATGCCGTATGTGTTGTTACAGGTACACCTATGGTGGTTGTCTCCCGGCCGGTGACCTCGACAAACTGGTACCGACCAAGCTTACCTGCCGTAGGGTGACCAAGACTGGTTTATAAAGGGCTTCGGCGTCTAAAGCCCATGATAATTTAGCGTTCGTAAAATAGTCATAAATTCTTTAAGCAAAAAACCTATTTAAATTTTTTGCCGTAACTTGGTTGCTCATTGAAAACTAATATTATTATTAGCCGTAGGTGTTTAAATTCCCGTCTCTGTTCAGTTTTAATATTCCTACCTTTGTATCTCATAGAGAAATCTCATATTAATTTTCCTGCCCTACACATGTGCCTATTTAGCGATTTTTTATTTTTATATGTTTTATTATATTACAGTGAAATTTTATTTTAGTATTTTTGGATTTCTTTAAGCAATGACTTAAGTAACTTAATGTATGTAATAACATAAACGTCGATATGTCTGCAATTAAATCAAAACAAAATATTGTATAATTATTGCCAGCATATCGACGTTGTATCGAAAATTGGTTTTTTAACACCAATTTTACTGCCAGTCTGTATTATTCAAAGACGTTTCGGATAATTGCATGTACGGCCAGAAAATTAAAATTTAGTACTGTTATCAATGCCCATTACTTCAGGATATAGCTTCGATTCTAAATTTCCACTTTCTAACGTAAAGTTGCCGTAAATTTGAATGAATTAAAATAACTAAAAGTTTTTAATTCAAAGCTCTATGTTATGTAGATATTCCGACAATTAGTTGTAATTTTAATTTGTATTTCGGGTAATATGTTGGTGTAGTGTATGTGTTATATTATTGTTATTGTTAATGTCTTATATTATTATATGATTCAGAAATAAATAATTTTATATGAAATCTAATAGCTGATATTCTTAATACTTATTAGCTTTACATTATGTTTACCTATGTATTTATAATCTTCTAAGCCAAGAAATTAAAGTATTGAAATTAAAGTATAAATTTTTCCTGTGAAGCTAAAATTTCATTATACGTTTACAAATTTTAAGAATAAATTTAAAAATGTTAACCACCACTTGATGTAACCAACCACGAATTGCGAGTATTTGTCCTGCAATTTATGAGATTTATGGCCACAGTATCTCATCGGAGTGAGCTAGGTAAACAAGTTGAAGTTGCTCGCTCGATTCATCCTTAAATATCCTGCTCGGTAAGTTTTAGCAGTTCCGTGTTCAGACTTCGGACTGTCGGTCTTGAGCGAAAAGTTCACTATAAATAAATTGAAAATATGTAATTGTAATTGAAGTAGAAAGTACTTGGCAGGCTATTAATTTTAATTAAAAAATAAAATATATACGATATCGTTTATAGCAACTTCATCACAGACTTTAATGGACGGAGTCAAGTCCATCATATAGCTTGTCGAGGTAATTAGCAACTCGTGCACAATGTTTATACAAGTTGTACAAGCACTGTGTCTACCTGTTCTATATCTATATATGGTTCGCTTGTGTAGTGCACAGAGTGCAACAGACTACAAACTGCTGCGATAACTGCAAATGTGGCAAATCTGACAGGAACACCTAATAGCTAATAAGCCTTTCAGAAGTTTGTAGCCAAATACCAAAACTTTTTCTTGTCTGAATAAATTAAATGAACATCTTGACTTTTTACCAAGGACCCATCCATCTAGGTCATTTTGTAAAAAAAATCTCTCTAAAGAAAAAGCAGGATGCATTATTTATTAGTTTAATTAACAAAATGCATCATCTTTTCTACAACTTTGATAATTATTAAAGCAAGACGAGCTATGATGATAATATTTAATTAAGTACTTACCATTGAAAAACAAATAGACAAGCACAAAATGCTTGTCAGTCACATCATAATGAATTTATCTTTTTATGATTTATTATTATATGGTTTTTTAAATCTAGGTATTAGAATAGTCGCCACATGTAGTTTAGTATTAAAAATGTAGTAAGTAAGTATTCTTTGCTTGGATAAATAATGTAGGTTTGGTGGAAAACTAAAAAAGGTTGTTTATTTCTAATGAAACAGGTTTATTTATGCACCTAATTGATTGTTTAATTTAAAATTTTATTTACATATAAGCAAACCCATCTATTCATATTTAAATATCTGTATATAGACTTAGTTTTGTTATTCTTAAATGAAGTAATATAAATTTCAGAATGTTTTAAAAACTTAGTATAAAATTAAAATGTTTACAAAACTTATTTCACAGAATGGTGATAGGGAGAATTTAGGAGCTTTAATTAGTATGATTAATAATGTTTTGAAATATTAGTATATAAATACATATTTTATGGTTGATGACTGATTTAATAATAATAATGTTCTTATTTTCACCAGCAAAATACTAACTAAGATTAACACCAATAACTGCTTAAATATTTTACTTAGATCTAAGATTAACTGTTGCTGAAATACAGGCTTGTATTTCAGCATACATTGCCTCTATGGTCAGAAAAGTCAGAAACAAAATTATAAGCATAAACAAATAATTTAGTTTCGCAATAACAGTTTTAAGTATTTTATTTTATATGAAAGAAATCTATAAATATGCAACTAACATCCATCCATATATAAATACATACAAACATATACATATACTCTTAGTAGTTAATAGGTGTGTAGGTGACCTCTCCGTGTGTATGTTGATTGTTCGTGAGAGGGTGATTGTTGATGTGGATTCAAAGATTACTTAAGAGTATATATGTAATTTTTTTTTTGGCCGAAACCGACATGGTGTGTCAACACACATGTCAGAGCCATGGCCCCCATGGCCAACCTTGACAGGGATAAATTAATATATCCACAAACATGGGACATTTCTGATTAATAAGAAAACCACAAATGACTGAATGAATAGAGCTGTTGTTATAAATTTAAATTTATTTTGCAAAAAGAGCTGTATTCTGTCTGGGAGCCAGAACATCTCTTAGAGACTTGTTCGAAGAAGTCAACATATTGATAACATAATAATAACATAATAACTGTATACTTTTATTGGGAAGGAATATAAATTCTTACTTGCAAAACAGTGACATTCATACATTAAATAAGATAATATAAAAATAAACTTTTACTACCATCTCGTAGATTCCATAAAGTTAAAGGTCTTTTGTTGGCCAAGATATACTCTACTTTAATAAGATTCCTAACAATTTAATTGTATTGCCTCTCAATAAATCCTTAAATGAACATCTTGACTTTTTACCAAGGACCCATCCATCTAGGTCATTTTGTAAAAAAAATCTCTCTAAAGAAAAAGCAGGATGCATTATTTATTAGTTTAATTAACAAAATGCATCATCTTTTCTACAACTTTGATAATTATTAAAGCAAGACGAGCTATGATGATAATATTTAATTAAGTACTTACCATTGAAAAACAAATAGACAAGCACAAAATGCTTGTCAGTCACATCATAATGAATTTATCTTTTTATGATTTATTATTATATGGTTTTTTAAATCTAGGTATTAGAATAGTCGCCACATGTAGTTTAGTATTAAAAATGTAGTAAGTAAGTATTCTTTGCTTGGATAAATAATGTAGGTTTGGTGGAAAACTAAAAAAGGTTGTTTATTTCTAATGAAACAGGTTTATTTATGCACCTAATTGATTGTTTAATTTAAAATTTTATTTACATATAAGCAAACCCATCTATTCATATTTAAATATCTGTATATAGACTTAGTTTTGTTATTCTTAAATGAAGTAATATAAATTTCAGAATGTTTTAAAAACTTAGTATAAAATTAAAATGTTTACAAAACTTATTTCACAGAATGGTGATAGGGAGAATTTAGGAGCTTTAATTAGTATGATTAATAATGTTTTGAAATATTAGTATATAAATACATATTTTATGGTTGATGACTGATTTAATAATAATAATGTTCTTATTTTCACCAGCAAAATACTAACTAAGATTAACACCAATAACTGCTTAAATATTTTACTTAGATCTAAGATTAACTGTTGCTGAAATACAGGCTTGTATTTCAGCATACATTGCCTCTATGGTCAGAAAAGTCAGAAACAAAATTATAAGCATAAACAAATAATTTAGTTTCGCAATAACAGTTTTAAGTATTTTATTTTATATGAAAGAAATCTATAAATATGCAACTAACATCCATCCATATATAAATACATACAAACATATACATATACTCTTAGTAGTTAATAGGTGTGTAGGTGACCTCTCCGTGTGTATGTTGATTGTTCGTGAGAGGGTGATTGTTGATGTGGATTCAAAGATTACTTAAGAGTATATATGTAATTTTTTTTTTGGCCGAAACCGACATGGTGTGTCAACACACATGTCAGAGCCATGGCCCCCATGGCCAACCTTGACAGGGATAAATTAATATATCCACAAACATGGGACATTTCTGATTAATAAGAAAACCACAAATGACTGAATGAATAGAGCTGTTGTTATAAATTTAAATTTATTTTGCAAAAAGAGCTGTATTCTGTCTGGGAGCCAGAACATCTCTTAGAGACTTGTTCGAAGAAGTCAACATATTGATAACATAATAATAACATAATAACTGTATACTTTTATTGGGAAGGAATATAAATTCTTACTTGCAAAACAGTGACATTCATACATTAAATAAGATAATATAAAAATAAACTTTTACTACCATCTCGTAGATTCCATAAAGTTAAAGGTCTTTTGTTGGCCAAGATATACTCTACTTTAATAAGATTCCTAACAATTTAATTGTATTGCCTCTCAATAAATCCAAAACCTATATCAAATCTACATTAATGTCTAAAGCATATTATTCTGTCAAATATTATATAAATGATAAAAATTTGTGGATTTAACACAGTATTTTTTCTGTTCTAATATTTTTTCAGTATTTCTTCTTCTTTACCTACACGAGCCGTAATGATACGATACGATAACGTAATTTATATAAATAAATAAATAAAAAAAATATAATCATAAAAAATATAATATAAATATAATCATAATCATAAATTCTGAGCTCATAAAAGGTATAGGTATGAAATCTATTTTTATTTAACTGGTTTCTTCAAGCAAATAAGTTATATCTATTAAGTATAGGCAGATATTGATGAATAGGTTTATTTAATTACTTATACAATCCATCAACAAAACAAGCTTTATTATATTTAGATTAGAAATATATATTATTAGAAATATATATTTAGTTAGCCTAAAGAATCAACAATTGTTTGGACTGGTCCTTAAACCTAGATATATGAAAACCACTAAACTGTTTTTGACATTTTTTTTTATTCGAATTTATTATCCTGTACATCCATGAAATTAATTAAACCAGTCTACTCACCGAAACAAGATAGAAACAAAATCCAACACTGAGTTCCGTTAATACGAGTTTTACAAGTGATTTTCGTATCAAACCACTTAAAAACTCTATCGAAACAACACCGAACTTTACACACACCGTAATTAAGCACTAAACAATAAATTTAAACATTAGGAAGAGTTGCTTTTTAGCACTAGGTAAAAATGTATTCGAATTTCGTAAAAAGTAGGACTATATCGCGAAACGCTCTACGTCTAACCTTCGTTACGTTTCGATTGCAACTAGCGCCGCCGCTTCCCAACTTCGCGCGCGTGGAGGCATAGAGTAATATAATCAGAAGAATTATTTTTTATCTGATAAATAAAATAGAACATAAAACCTTGGTATTCTAATCCTGTATTATTGATTTTGTAACGTAATGGTGTAGTACCTATATTTGTTTTCTTTTTCTGCAACATAAATAATAAATATTAAAACACTGAGAACCACCCACATAAACGCCCAAAGATTACGTTCCATTTAAAATGTTGGTTGCAATCATAATAACTTTTACTGAGTTTCGTAGTTTCATTTGAGATTATCTCAAATATGTTTATTTAAAATGAAATATTTATGGTATGGGAATGGGAGGCACGAATACGTAAATACTTAACATAATATTAATAATTTGTATAATGTACTTATTTAGCAGGTAGGTAATCCAATAAAAAAGGTTTTATAATTTATACAGAATGGGGATAATAATTGGAACTTAATTTTAATATTACCCTTACAAAGACCTTTACAAGACCATAGACTATATGCTTGCCAGCTGTTTTCTAGTGTATTTTCCAATGAAAAAGCCAATAAATTATTAACTGACTGGCGTTTACCAACACGTCGTAAAAAGTTATTATAATTTAACCGTGCGTTTTTTTATATGTAATTTATATTTTAAATGCCAGTTTTAGTGTTGCTGAACAACAACTTTATTTTAAAACTGTGATGTCATTATTATCAGCCTATATAGATCCCACTGGTGGCACAAGCCTTCCTAAATAAGAGAAGTACATGAGGAGTTTGGCACATAACACTAACACGCTGGCTTAAGTGGTTTGGTGGGTAACAAGCGGGACCAACAACCTAACGTTCCTTAAGAAGCACGGAGGACCACGTGACATCACATTGAATCCAGGGCCAGCCATGGTAAAAGTTGCTTTGTGTGATGTGATTTCATTTAATGTGAAATAATTTTCCTGAACACCTACCTAAATGCTACTGACTGCAGGTACAATAATCGCACTAATTCAAATAATTATTAGGTCAGTTTTGGATTCAAGCAAATTTGAACTACAAAAGTTAATCTTATTCACATAACTATAATTTTATTTTATTTATTTATTTGCAAATCTAACAGCACTACAATATAGTATGTTTACATAGGACTTAATCTCGTAAGAGTTTCTGAACAAGTTTCCACGTAGTAATGTAGAGTAAAATACATTTTTCTGATAGAAAGCTTACAATGCATGAAATGTTAAAAAACATAAATAAGAAAAACCAGGAAAACATTACTAGACACTAAAAGAAAGTCAATATTCTCTATACCTACCAAAAGAAGAATTATTCGTATATTCGTAATATCCTTAAAAACTTAACGGTAAAAAAATCTTGAAAAATAAAATATAGATCTATTGCTCAAGTAAAAAGTAGATTACTGGCTATAGACAAATGTTAGTTTCATAAGCAAAGAATCCATGACTTACCATTCGTTTCGGTCGATTGTGGTCGGGCTGGACAAATGGTAGGATGTCCCGGCTTTGTTGTCCAAATCTGAGTCAAGGATATTTTAGAGGAGTGGTTGAGAAACAAAGTATTTGACTGGATTTAGCCTTTCCAATGCTGCGTCATATGGTAAAGATTGCTATCATGATAATAGTATATAATAATGAAAGTCCGGGACTTGCCATGATAATGAAAACTGGTATAATTAGGAGGCTGATATGGCTTTAGAATTTAGGAATAAGGCAAATAAATAAGACGATTTTTAGTGTAAGAGCATCATCAGATATTTAAATACAGGCAGACATATTTGCTCACTACATGCACTAAAATTAGAAGACTAAAAGTTAATCTGATACCATCTATATCTATTTATAAAAATGAGACTTGGTTTTCAGATAGAAATGCAGTGGAAATTTTCACACCATTAAATTACAGCCTAGAAATCTGTTCACCAATTCCCAAAACTATTGCGAAACTATAAAAAAGTGAAACTGTCTGTGCTGGTCTATAATGAAATGACATGAGCGCGCGCGCATCGTGACCGATCAATATGGGACATCGATATTGTTCCGAGTGCGTATCGCTTATTGCATTCTAATTAGATATTTAACTTTATTTTATATTTGTATTCGTTGGCATATCGGAAATTGTTGAATGTTGGCAATCACAAATCCCTGGATGGTTTGTGTTTTATAAAATAGAATAATCGTATTTTGATATTTTCCTCGAAATGAGAAAAAAGTAATCATAATCGTTTCTTAATTGATTGTACATCAATATTAATCAACTTTTCACAAATAGAAATGACCTAAATACCTTCTTGCAAAAAGATAAACAGATAATCCAAACTAGAAAGTAACAAAAATATTTAGCGGGCTTTTCCCTATAATTTTATAGGTTAGAGATCAAATTTCTAACCTATAAAATTAAATGCGATTTTAACAACTTTACAACTTATTAATTAATGCGGTCCGCATTATGAGTATAACATTATTCGTGGACAATTCTGAAATGTCAGTACCTACTTGAGTACTGACATTTTAGTTCCTAGGCAGAAGACAAAATTGAAAATTATAAGTAATACGTATTCGAGAATATATTCCCAATAACGTGTTCTTTATACAGACTGTTTCATCACGAATTTTTAATTTTACATGCATTCGTCGCGTCAATCGAAGTTACCTACAGCACATCAAGCTAAGGGCTTTTTACTATTGATTTATTAAGTCCCGGACATTAATCTAGACAGTTAGAACTGCTTTCTTCCTAAATAAACCCCTGCCTTTACCTTATCATCAAAACGCTTTCTAAAAACTAAATCGAATTAATCACAGTTGCGTGGTTCTTGTCGCGAAAATAAACGGCTCAATCTGCGCGCGTTCATCTCAATTTTGGCACAATAGAAGTTTTTACCGAGATTCACGAGAGTTTCATGGTACATTTCATTTAACCCTGACTTATTTATCTTATAAAGAATAAGCGAAATACTATCCATTCCGATAGTATTTCGCTTATTCACTATTTCGCTTATCTCAAGCATGAATAGTACTCGTCCTCTCTCTAAGCATGAGTTGGGAGAGCCTGGAAACTATAACTTACGTCAATATTCCAACGGCTGACTCTGTTTAGTTTTATACAAAATTAAACAATATTAAGAAGAACAATTTATCTGTATTAATTACAGCTTTATTAATTATTAATTACTGTCTGTAATAAACACAGCTTACATGACTAGGCTTATCATAGCTTACCATGTCCGGGCTTAGCTGACACCATTAAGAAAATGAACACAATTAAGCTGTAAGCTGTATAATGGGTCCCAATGTGATGATAACTACTTATATTTCTATTTGCTAATTTTGCACGTCCTCATCGGCTTGAAGTTTAGTTACGTCGTGCGAATTTTTAACAAGCATACATTAAATACAATGATCTCGTAAGCATAGTGGTTACGATAAATAAAACGTTCGCCATGGTTTGTCCTTAGGTGCGTCAATAAAATTCGTTACTATGATCATAAACATAAGGCCCATTATGCCGTCTGTCCCAGTTGTAGCGGCAACTATTTTCACGCACCAACCCGCATAAACTCTCATTTAGGTAAGTCTGTGCCCAGCAATAGGGCGAATAAGGACTGTGTGATTAAATGTTTCTGCTAAATAATAAAACCAATCTTGATTTTCACCACTACATTCTTATAATTTGTTTGATAACACTATCAACTGATTTCACTATCTTCAACGCCCTAGCAATCCCTTTCATAAAGAACTCCATGAATCAAACTCAACAAAAACCTTTCTATTTGTTATTTAACTTTCTCGCACAGTCATCAGACCAAACCTCAGGCCATAGCACACTATGCGCTGGAAATAAGATTTATTTTACAACTAAAACTTTAGTTCTTGCCTGTCGTGTTTAAAGACGTTGCCTCTGGCAGAGAATGGTAATCGTTTAAACGGTCTCTTTGATCATACAACAGTTACGGACAGAAAGGGCAAGGTGAATTAGACGTGCTATACCCATTATGGTGCTGCGAGATTTGGGAGATCGGCTAGGTAAATAAACCATTGCCAAATATGTATGTTAGCGCCTACAGTTATTTTGGTAGGCAAATCTATTTTGAGCGCATAGTTAGTTCATTCATCAATATTTAACGTATTAACCATATGTGTGAATATATTAAGAAAAGTCATGTTATTATTGATGAGATAAACATAAGCGAACTTAACCTAGTTAAACTGAAGAATTATGATTTAAATTGAGACTAGCAATTTTAAAGCCGTAGTAGCTAAACTATGAATAAAGTCAGTAAACTCCTATAAGTCAAAGAACTTGCGATAACGCACAAGAAGATAACGATTACCAACCTACAACAAAAATATAAGAACGATGATTGTATTACTTCAATGACGCCATTAATAGCGAGTCCAAATTGAAGTGGAATTAGAAACTTGTATAAGAATGCTCGCTCCCAGGGTACTATAATTTCTTAGCATTTTGTTAGCATCAATATTGTAATTTGCCACGACTATCAGTGAAGATGTTTTCGTTTGAAACTTGTGCTCTAAAGTAGACAGGAACTTCTCCTAGTAAGGCATGACCTCTAAAACTTTAGGTAAAATAGTGGTTTTAATAGTACTATAGACGGATATTTCTTCTTTTCATTATTATTGTTTATTTTTTTAGTCTGATCACGAGGCCGGTAATTGACATGCTATTGCAGAAAGAACGATTTTAAAAAGAAAAGTCTTGTTTGTATACCAATCAAAGATACAAGTGGTTTGATTGCGTTGCTTCTGATTTATAATTAGTAGGTTCTATTTGATGAACAATGATTATCAAATAGTATTTTCTTCAGGATGTTTCAATATCTTCTACGTCACGTTGATTCAAACTCAAAATATCGTTTTGTTTTTAATATTTCTATTTTTGAAAATAAAATAAAAAAATGAGCATCATGATAGTCTCTTCAACTAAATTTTAACTTGTCAAATAGCTGTCAGCATTAGTAGAGCCAAAACAACTGACTACGATCGCCCAGAGCAGCGATAGAGGTTGAAGGCTACCGTTCTTGTAATTTCAACCTCATGCTGTATTAATTAGCCTGATTGATAGTACATGTTTCTAGGTTAAGCTCGTTTCGAAGTGAAAATGAAAAAATATATATATATAATATTTTCATTTCATGAAATGAAATGGTTTTATTTGCCATAAACATGGTAGATTAAACTTAAACTTATTTAGCTATATCAAATATCATGCAAAAAATTATACCAATACAATTTAATTGAGTCAAATGTCATCATAATTAACTTCCACATGAGATGAAGGGCAAATACGTTATCTTCAAGAATAAAATATAACAGCAATTTAATCCTTCCATTAATGTGGCCAACAGTAATAGTGAACACCTGTGAATGCTATTTCTAGAAATTTAGATATTTAAGATAAAGTATTGCGAATAAGTTATATGTCAGAGCGCTCTCTCGGTAGTTGAGTATTGCTCCACGGTACCTACTTCAGATAGTAGCCTAGTTATCAGTCACACACTCCCTTCTATATACACTAGGGATGTCACTTTACTGACTTACGATTATTGTGATGTCATGGTAATGCCGATTAATAACAAAATTTTACATGTTGTTTTTTTTAATAATTTTTGCTATGTTATTCTTCAAGGGGTAACTTATGATATTTTAATTAAACGTAAATAACAAAGTAATATGATAGACGTGCGTGACTTGACTCTGAGAATGGTAACTTTTATAAATCGCTAATAAAAATAGTAATAATGAAATAAAGCTATTTTACAATTAACATTAATTTTCGATGTCGACAACCTTACTTGTGCTAAATACTCAGCTATCGCCAGTTCACCTTGGCCCCTGCGCGTGCGCACAACATGTCAAACTATTGCAAGATCGACTTTTGATTCATATAAGATCGTTACGTTTGTCACACTCCAATGCAGAGGACTGATTTAAACAGGTATTCCTCCAATTGATGATGACGAAAAATATAAACGGTTTGTTCAAAGCTTTATAAATAAATTTCGAATACAATAAAGATTATAGGTAAGCTAGTGGCGTGTCCGGGTGGCTTAGGCCTTTGATGGGGGGACAAAGCGTAGTCACGTAGGCTCAATTTTTGCGCAGATAATAGAATAGTTGTCAACTGGAGATGCATTGAGCTAGATATAGGCAGCAAGACATACGTCTACCTATATGGTACACTGCTGGGTTAATACTGTTACCAGGGAAGCCATTGCAGTAAAAATTACAGTCTTAACGTGTCTTCTGGAACACGGATGAAGGTCAGAGGAATGCTAGGCAGGTTGCTTTTAAAAACCGTTAATCTGTTCAAGTCATTTTTGAACAAATTAACGGTTGAAAGAGATTTAAACTTTGTCGACCATAATGTCTGCCGATGACAGTAATGGACATGTATGTACGCCATATGGTGACCGAGACGACCCTGCTCTGTAGGTCGGTGAGTTAAACTACACTGCAATAATAATTGAAGCAGGTACAGACGTTTTTGGTTGTATATTTATTTGGTTGTATACAAAGTCAGTGTATATTTACGCCCTGTTAATATTAATACCAGTTTTGGTCTCTAGATGGCTCTGCACAGTTTTACATCGCGGTAACGAGTTTGCCCAAAGTATGTATATAGGTTAAGGTTAGGATATAGGTTGGTATGCACATTCTCTTAGCACAAGATATTTGGTATTCTTTCAAAATAACTACCACCTAAGATTATTTTTGGGACATTGAACACCAGGTGACACAGATGCATTATTCAGTATGTCAACCTCATATTAAGTGATCTTCACTTCTCATTTCTCAAATGCAATAAAGTTATCGGTCGTGCGAAATTAATGAATACATAAATGTCTTGATTGAACACGGCGGACGTAATCAAACATGGCGGACAGGAATCAATAATCTATGCATGCGATGGCTGGGAGGAAGGACGATAGGCAAGAATTTAATTATTATTTTTGTTTTGTTTGAATTTTCCGTATTACTGTCTACCATCCACCCACTCGCGGGGGTTACAACATAACAGGACAAATTAATGAATTATCCAACACATTAAGATTTTTTGATTCCATCTAGTAGTTCCAGAGATTACCCCTTACAACCTCAAAAACTTTACCTCTTTTTATAATATTAGAATAGAACAATTTAATTATATATAATATATTACTGTACGTCAGACAAGGACCCATACTATTTATATCTTAAAACGAGCGTTACATCAACCGATATTTTTAGGTATTCTTTGATTGGGCTAATTAACTAGGAACAATAGTATCTCAAACCATCATAAAATTCAATAAAACCCAACCCACAGTAACATTTAAGTTAGTTGAAACTATTAACCTTTATTATCCTTTTTTAGTAGCTTTTATAGTTCCGATCTTATCCGTATTGGTTGACTGACTCATGTCTAGATAATTGTGAGTTCATTCTGACTTAAATGATCCTATCGGTTATATCAACATAGTTATATAAAGAAGCCCATTCAAATGTTACTCTAGTAATGGTACCTTACCAAGTGTTTAGTAAATTGATAAGAGTATTTAAGTTCTAAGTTCTTATTTAATTAATTTATTAAACGATTAAAGTACTCAATATAAATTACTAGCAAATAAAACAATAAATAATAATAACAATATAATTTACAATATAACAATATAATAACACAATATAATTTACAAGTAGAAACATGAGATATCAGGAATTCATATTAAAACACTACACCCTCAAAGAGCTAATTTTGTACTAAATCTAAGTGTTTATTCATAATTCTGATAATAAGACCTTATCATTGATCAAATCTTATGATTGCAGATCAATTGATATACATTTTTATCACTTATCAGATCTATCATTAAAGTAATTAAAATCTTATGATATTTACTGATTAATATTATAAATTAGATTCGATAATTTGACTCAACTACATTGATATTGATTTAATTTTGAATAATTTATGTAAGTAACATAAATTAATTTAAAAAATACTTTTTCTAACACAGTTCTGATCGTAAAATGGGTTATGATTGTTAATACACACAGAGACAAATCTTCAATTTATTTTTTATTCAATTGTAAGTTTCAAGGCAAGTATCTGTTAATTGTCGGCGACTTTCTAAAAAACAGGCGTCCACTCTCAATTGTGCCAAATGTGAGGCACAGCCACCTGCTAACAAAGAATTAATTAAAGGCTTTTCAACATCTGATGGTGAAGCGAAGAAAGTTTATTCATGTAATTATCGGAGCATTGAGCTGCGATCAAATGATTTGAACGACACACACTGTCTATTTGTTAACGAGGTGTTTTTATTTAATTAACACTTTGGTTTATAAATGTTTCCAATATTATATCTATCACATTTATCACATATCACAATATCACATTTAAGTTACAAGATACTGACTCGTGGTCATAAAAACGCAAAAAGTAGTTTTATCCGTCTCTTGCTGTTAACCTGACACTACCTAAAGAATTCTGAAGAGACCGAAGCAGGTGAAAATCGTTACGCCAATGACACGTTTATGACGTTTATATTTAAATATCTCCTTTTTGGTTAAGAATTCCAAATTCAAATTCAAATATCCATTTAGTGGGCAAATTTGAGTTTCGGAAACGGCATTAATTTTTTCCAGATTAGTTTTTTCTTAATCGTTAGAGACAGACTCAAGTTACTTTTGAATCCTTAGTGGATTAGAGCCGGTGTCGTTAGCTTTTTTCGTTTCCTGGAAGAGATCGCTTTTAGCGATAAGGTCGCCCTTTATACAAAATTAGTTAGATGTTCCCTATTTATTTCTCTTTTTGAATTGGCTGAAGTACAATAAAGATATTTTGTATTTTATTCTTTTTAGTAGACATTTATTGTCAGCAATTGCAAACCATGATAGAAGAACTGGCTGCTAAACAACCGAGGCTGGTCAATCGCTCTAGGCCACTGCTGCTTCAGAACAACGCTAGACAACACACTGCACAATGGACGGCCGCTAAACTAGAGGAGCTGCAATTGGAATGTCTGCGACATCCACCGTACCCCGGACCTTGTTTCAATAGGTTAACATTTTTCCGTAATATGGATAACTTCTTACAAGAAAAAAAATTCATCGCCCCCCAAGGTTCTTTTAGGAAAGGGATCAATGAACTACGTATAAGATTAGAGTGGATAAGATAACAATGGTGCGTAATTTGATTAACTAAATATATTTTACAAAAAAATCCCTTTATAATCCTCCCATACAAAACGCCAATTTCAAATGTAAGTACCTAATACGTATAAATGTCGTTTTTAGGATACGTTTTATGTGGGTTATACAAATTTAACGTCCATTATGTAATTCGTTCAAAGGTCTTTGACCTGGTGGTCGGACTCGGCCGCCAAAGTAATATTACAAAACGTTTATGTGTTAAACGTTTTGTAACCGATTAAGTTGAGTATCGTAGTCTGAAGCAGTGAGAGTCATCAGGGATATGGTCAAACGCTCCACTCTGTGAAAGTGATATGCTTTGAAAATGCGTGCTCTCATAGAATCGATAACTGTGTAGACTGGACTGTAGCTTCTTGAGGTTTTATTTTTAACAAGGTAAATTGATATTTCCATCATAAATGAAATATGTTTTATTTTCTTAAATGTAGATCACGTAAACGCCACAAGCGCAAACTGTGAAGGGTGTATGTTCAAAGGCAAAATAGCGTTACGCAGTATCTGATCTTCAAGTCTACAAGATTCCTTGAGTTACAATTAGGTAAGTCGATAGAAATTGTGATAGAATTCTTTTTAATAATATATGCATAATGAGTGCTTTTTTTAAGAGAAGGATTCCGTTACGGACTAGGTTTCTCAACCGTACTATAATATATAGTATTGTACTATATTAAGGGTGTGTGTAATATATAGTACGCAAAAATACTATATTTGTTTAATTTTTCCTTTTCCCATAAAGAAAAAATACTATACATTTTTTAATTGTACTATATTTTTTTATTTTGTAAAATACTATATTTCGCCGATAAAATGTTGGCAACCCTATTACGGACATTCCTACCACCGGCTAAGCGAAGGCCATGTGTGGGGCTCATCTCACATGATCTTGACAATACCTCATTAATGTGGTACTGGGAATACCTACTAAAACTCCCCGGTAAGCCCGTTGTCCTTCACAGCGGTGACCTTACTTCTGCTTAAGCAGTTCACCAGGTCGCCCCTAATTGTTTTGTATACGTAAAGTGCACCTAATTATAGTTGATTTTTCCATCCCTTTCTAATGTACTTCTATGCCATTACAGTTGAAGTAATACCATTACAGCTCACAAAGAGAGACCAAATAATTAAAAAAATCATTTGAGCCATAAATAAATGAATTATAATGTTTTCTTAAATGAGGCCAAGAATTCTTGTACGTATTCTTATCCTGCGAGTACTGATATTAAATGATATGCAATTGATTGTCATAAAGTATTGGTGATTTAAATAGGTTAAAATCAGACAAAAGCGCCTCTCATGTTACTTAATCTTTGATAGTAAAAGAGTGCTCATGCATTGACCATGAACAAAAAAGTCCAAACATAATTATGTATTTGAGAAGAAAGTGTTACCATTGTCATAATCCTAACTGTTTGCTGAGAGACCGCCCGCGGCCGCACGCTGTATCATTTCATTATTGTTTTTATTTTGGCTATGGTAAGTTTATTGCAAGTGGCGACACTGTTGGCAACCACTTAAACTAAAATTAAGTTATAAGTCATCTCTTTTATTCTACTTAAATAAGAAAATAATGGATATAGTAGAAGAGATAAGTATTTTTAACAGATTTATAACAAAAGGCGAATTGGCGTAGTGATTCTAACACTGTTTTCGATTACGAAAACAAAGCAACTTTCGCCATGGTTGGATCTGGATTGGTCAGGAAAAATATGCTATCATCAACTAAGCATTGGGCTAGCGTGGTGGTGGTATAACCCAAACCTCATGTGTTTCTCCTATGTAGGAAGGCTGTGCCCAACAATGGGATGTATATCGAGATTACCCTAGATTTAATAATTAATTTGACATAATTTAATAGTACATAATATATATGCCACTTGCGAGTGCCACAAACGCCATCTATTGCAAGATTCCAAAGTGGTGATGGAAGAAATGACAGTTTTGTATCCAAGGTTTTCCATACTAAATGACTAATTTCGAATTTTTTGATAGGTTTTTTTTAAAATATTTAGTAAAAGCGAACACAGTACAATAAATATATTTAAGATTCGATGAATGGATTCGCCGTTTTCCATGGTGGAGGTAGATCGGAGGTAGAACAGGTAGATCTACCGAAAAGTAGTGGTTACCACTTGTTTTCGGTGTGGTAATGACATCGAAAACAAGTGGTAATTGTGACAACACTACTTCGGCTATACTGTACTGTACTGTATGTACTAGATAGCAATAGTATACAATAAGATTTATAATCAATTATCGAGAGTATCTCACGTGTATCTCACGATTTCTTTGCTACACTTATGTCGCTTAAACCGTAATTGGGGTCTATAAACTAACTAAGGTCAAAGAGATAACGGAGCGACTTTCTAGATTGTTATAAATTTGAAATCATACCGTTTATATTACTTTATAGTGTATGTGGAATTGTAGAAACACGTTTGACGCATGACTTGTTTAATTTTAAATGTCATTTTTGAGGGCCAAAGCTTTTTTGAGCAACCGGTACCATTAATGTTAACAGATATACTGCAATGTTGTGGCTTGTAAAAGCATTTATGGTTCATGTGTAATTTTTAATTTCAAATTGTCACGTTATATTATTATTTCTGGAAAAAATTTCTAAACTTATTTTACATTACTTTACATTATTACACTCAAAAACTATGCCTCAACAAAATTTCATTCAAATCGGTTTAATAGTTTTGATATTAAAAAAAACCATCACATACATTTTACGGGTCTACCTGGTTGGTAGGTGCCATTGCCTGCAATGTCAAGGATACTCTTTAATCTTGCAGGTGCATTAGCTTTCTGGAGTCAAGAGATATGTTATTGTTTCTCTGTAGTCTAGTTTGTCTACGGTAATATTCTCGGTAACTTCCTTCATTTTAACGATGCACTTTTAGGAAAATTAAATAATAAAAATAATATGTAACGTGATATATTTTCAATAAAATGTACTACAGCCATAATATACTTTATTGATTGATTGATTTTATAAATGTAATATATTAATTTTTAATATGTTGTATATTAGATGATGTTTGTATGTATATGTACGTATGTGTATGTGTATATATGTGTATGTTAATTATTATACGGTTTTTTCAAAATTCAAAGATATGTGAACAGATTGATTTTATTAATTGAGTATAATTTATTAAATAAAAACACACCACTACATAGTCGGTAATGATGGTGATATGTATATATATTATTATATTTTACTTTGTTTTATTTTACGGGTAGGTTATTAATCTTTGTGGTGAGACTCTTATTTGGCTTAAGTGTAGTAACTTTGTATGTAAAAATTGGCATATGTAAAAAAAGCCTATCAAATAAATAAATTTTGCTTACTTGGGTGCAATAGTATTTTTATAAAGTTTGCGACTAAAGCCGCTTGGAATGCAGGGCGAATGGCCTCTCACGCACCGACTCCCAGGAATTTAGTATTTATCTAAGCCTCATACTATTTGAATTTTATTACTTTCAATGTGTTATTGAATGTTCTAGTAATGTTTAATGTAAATCCACTTATAAATGAATTTTTAGCACATTTGGGATCATTAGACTGAAGGTTAAAAAAAATGTATATGTTGTTATTGCTCGCACTTTTGGTCACCGTTCAGTACCTGATCGATGCTCTGAACAGATTGAAGCGTCGCGTAGTGCGTATAATCCTAAAGCCTCTGCAATTGCGTGCCCATTATCTATTGTACTAAGGCTAGTGCTCTGAAGAGATTTTGACTTTATCCCTCCCTCTCTTTTTTGCTCAGGAACACGCGTGATCATATATAGTTATATATTCAAGTGGTAAAAGTAAACAGAAGTTAAAACTTTTATAAATACTAACATAATTAATGCATAAATGCCATCTCGCCGTTAATTGTTGGTTGACTGGAAGAGATAAGATGTATTTTGTATTTGTTCTTGTTTATTTTACTCTTGTATTTTATATGTGCAATAAAATATTTAATAATGTCTCCATACAAAAAGGATGTATCTATCTAGGAAGATATCTAAGAAGTATAATTGCTCCCAGTTTCCGCTCCCAGGCCAGGCTGTCGTTAGATCCTTATAGCTGCTGTAATGGCTTGTTAAAGCAAAAAGAATATGCGTTACCACATCCGTTATAAGAGCCTGTGTCCATTACACTAGTGTATGAAGACAGAGCGTTTATAGCATTTGAGATTATAAAATGCGTTTTATGTCCATGATAGTACACAGAGACAGTATTTTAAATCTGTATCTAAATTAGCTGAACAAGTGTATCTTGTGTTAATAAATTGTATTATAAGTTCTAAAGTACTAAGTGAGTATATAATTTATTTCTAACACGGTAATAAACGATAACAATATAAAAATATTTTAAAAATATATCAATATTCACGTTAAAAACAAATTAATTAAATATTATTAAGCGTAATATATGTAATATGGTGTATAATTGTATCTTTTAGAGTGTAATTTGATATAGTAGTGTGTTATATATCGACTGTGTTTACTAAACACATTGCCTTTTATTTATATTGCACATTAATTGTTTTTTGTTTCATTAATAATGGTTCTTCCAAACGTAGAATAAGAAATAACTTTAACAACAATATGATACCTGCAATAAAGAATTATTATAATTATTAACAAATCAATTTTGATCTTGCCACTCGAGCCGGAGGAGGTCAGACGGCCAAAGATCAGGGACGACAGAGAGAGTTATCGGCGTACAATCCTGGCGTTATCGGCTTGTTATCAGCCTACATCTGGAACTAATTTAGCCTCGTCTCACACTTATATACAATAAGTGTGAGACGTAACTGTAGTAGTCAATGTAGAAAATACCTGAACAACATCTGAGGGTCTAAACAACATGTCTGCTAATAATCGCTTGCGCAATGGCATGGTGAAATATATATATATATATATATATAAGTAGACATAAGCCCTTACTCGTATTAAAGTGTCGTTTTGAAATTAAAAATTCGTGAGTGTACAGTAAATAAATTTCTGTTCCCGGTTGTAATACAAGTCGACGCAATATTATATCTGAATTTTCTTTTCTCGCAAACCATTCGTTAGACTATTTTCTTATCTCTTACATAACTTTCCTCGATCTTAAAAAAACTCTTTAAAGTGAGTCAATATTGTAAAAGTCGTATAAGCGAATGGAAACAAACTCAATATCGGCCTACCAACCAGTCTAGTTCCAGTAATGGTAGGTTATCAGCCCCACTGGTTCTGATAACGCCGAACATTTCTCATGCTGATAAACCTACTATTTTCAAGAAATATACCGAACGATATGTTTAAATAAAGATGTTGGCTATAAATATGCGCAGGCGCAGCTGGAACACTTAATTAAAATCAGCAGTTAATTGTTAAAATACATACATTAAAGAGAGATAAGGAAAATAGTAATACGAATTACAAACTCATTATGAAATCGAATACTATTCAAAATAATATTAAGCGGTAGTTTAGTACAGCAGTTAGATGTGTTCAATGTGTGCCAATGTGTATTCAGATATTGAATTCATATGTACGTTTATTCGACGCTTTTTAAGTTAAGGAAAACATCGCGAAGAAACCTCCACACACATGTGAAGAAATTCTTAGGTTGTGTGTGAAGTCGATCCACCCGCACTTGGAAAGCGAGGTTGACTAAGGTCTGATCGCCCTAATTTAGGTCGGATCTAGCCACTCGGTGAGGATATCTATCAGCTGTTGGTGGATTCATAGCGCTCGATTGGGCAGCTTAATTTTACTTTTCTACGGAAGGTCTTAGGCTCTTATGAGTTCCTAGTGTTTCGTTTTTTACATTATTTGTTTTACAGAGTATTTTATATATGTGTTCAACTATTCTACTATAGCTCATCCAGGTCCTAAGACAGTACACATATGTTGGAGAGAATGGAACAACAAATCTTCTGATTCCCACTGGGAGGAGAGCCTCAAGCCCCAGTCAGCGCTATTTATTTATTAAACACCAACAATATAAACCTTAACTAATGCCATTGTGGTTATAAAAAGGTTTACATAAAGTTAATGTTATGGCTGCCATAAGTGGAGACAACACCATATGAACAAGTGAAAAAATAAATAGAATATTACAAATTGAATTAAAAATACAAAAAGTACAAAATACAATTACATATGTTATTTCTTTAAAATAAAATTAGTTAAAATTTGAACTTGCGGTAATCCAAAAATGACTTTCGAACCAGGATTTAGGTCTTAGCCGAGCCGAGACTAAAAAGTCTCCGATAAACCGATTACTGTCAGCGCTTTCTTGTTTTAAATATACCGTTGGTCCTAAACGTTACTTAGTCTAAATTTCTCATGATTTTCTCACATATAGGAAGAGCTGTTCTCAGAAGTGGGGTATATAGTGGTGTGCTTATGCGTCTATATGCTAAAGTACGTAACTGCTTACCATCAGGATGGCAGTATACTTGATAGCCATTCACTTTGCATAGGAAACAAACAACTGTATCTCAGCCATATTTAGCAGTCTTTCATCAACTTTACAAGATCTTACGATATGTAAACGTAATTACTGATGGGCGATAACAAGCCGAACGTAAGAACCATTGTTGCAGAGGAATAATAGAAAAGAAAGTAACTGTCTGATAGCAACACCGTTTGTTATCAATGAGAGTCATATTCAAATGAAAGTTCACTTTATAATGCGTCTGATTCTAAAGGTACAGTTGGTCTCATAATTAGATTAACAGTAGTATACTATGTAAGTAGTAAACTAACTAATGTACACAATAGTAGTTGCTACCATTATAAAACGCTATAGTGTAGTGAGCCTATTTTCAAAATTCTTTTTCTATTCGATAGAATATACACCTTAGGTGGTCCAATTGTTATGAAGTTAGGATCTGGTGAAGGTATCCCAGTATATATTCAAATTTTATAGGCATGTGTTTCATTCTAAAGCTAATAGTGCATTTTTAAAAAACGACAAATATACAGGAAATTTGACAAACTGACAGTCACCCATCTTACTTTGACCTTAGAAACAACACCCTAAATTGCGGAAAAAATGCTTTAAACAAAACTAACGACCGACTTCTTATGAAGTCGGTTATCACTAAAACTTAGCGTTATCACCTTTATGTTATTAACTATATGTTATTAACTTGGTGTTATCACTAAAACGGCAAAATTTAATTAATACAGGAAGTTATTCAATTGAAAATTATTTTAAGGAGTTGGTGCTCAGTTGTTTCCAGAAACAAAAGAAAGTGAAGCACCGATTAATAACAAGGATAAATAATTTTAAACTGGAAACCTTTTTACATTGAATTAATTTTGTACTAAATAACATTCAATAAGGTTGAATATTGAATTACCTTTCTTAACGCAAAAAAAGAACATTTCTTTCATCATTATTTAAATGTGTTTTTTATAATATTTTTTTATTACTTTCTATATATTTTTTTTAAATACTTTTTTCCTGGATAAAACAGAAAATCAGACAAACAGAAAACCCTAGAATAACAGAAAACAGAAAATCCAACAATTTCTTGAAGATTCGGCCCTTTCATCCATCCCTTTTAATACTGATTTCATTATCAAAATGAGAACAAAGGTACATGACAACAGTGGCCATAGAATTTTTGGAAAGAAATATTTGACCTCATGTCATTATCTAGGTAGGTAACAACGAACTGTGTTTATATAAAAACAATGCCGTAGTGTTTCCTCTTAATGGACGTGAGAAAAAATTCCACGAAAAAGGTCTACATCTTAGGGTTTATATAACGGGTGTTTCATAAAAAAACGCAATGTTTATTCTGCAATATAAAATTGTATTATACAATACTTTCATTGAGATAGTGCGTTCAACTCTTCGAAATTAAGTTCCTACCCAAGATATAAGAATGAGCGGTTTTTGTTAGCGTGTTTAGTTTATTCATTTCATAGGTTAATAAAGTAATTAAAGTTAGTTAAATATCAGCTCAATCAGAGTTTTTTTATGTATATTTGACGATTGACGGATGAACCTACATTTATCTACCAATCGTAAAATAAAATTAATGAATCGAGCCGTAGCCGGGACTTGCCAGTCCATTTCGGGCTTAATGGACAGATTTTACTGACGATTACAACGTAGTCATTCATATTTTATTAGAAAACTGTGCAGCCAAGTAAAATAAGTTTCTATAACGTTAAATATGTTTTGCTGTATTCAAATCCTGAACTAAAAAATTTTCTAGTACTTCGTCAAAGTAAATATTAATAATAACAATAAGTATTAAATACAACCCAAAAGATAAAACACAGTGTTCTTGGTAATAAGATTGCTTTTTGATTGTGGTAACTTTAATTAATTGAAATACGTGTTCACTTTAAACTGGTTTATTTGCTACTAATTTCTAAATTAAATAATCTGCATTAATATAGGTGCATACACACACATACGTATTCTTATATCTGTTATTACACACACACAGAATTATATCTAACATACCGCCCACCAAAGGGACTATAAGGGCCTTTAACATATATTTGAAACAAAGACATTTATCTTATAGTAATAAATTATACAATATATATTAATTTTCTATGTCTATTGGTAAATAACATAACTTATTAAATGATCTTTGGACGATGCCATCACCACTTTGTACGCTGTATACTCATGTGATATCATATGCGCCAGTATGCTTTCCCACAATGCGACCCATCATCTATTTACCTGGAGGTAAACTATCTGATTTTATTAATACAATGTGTCCTATTTCAAATTCCTTAATCTTGCTGTGCCATTTCGCACGTTCTTGCATTTCTGACAGATATACGAGTTGCCATCTACGCCAAAAGTCCGTTAATAATTTTTGTCGGTGCTGCCATCGTGACAATTGAGTGAAGGAAAGGTTTGAAAAGTCTGGTGTTGGGACAGTAATAGGTGATTTTTAGAATCAAGTATGATTGGATGTTTACCATCTTCATCTAAGTTAGAGTGACGGAGTCTGCCGCCCACCCTGAGAAAACCATCATTATCCAGGTAAGGTTTTAGTTTATTTAATTTGCTTTTTTTTAATTTGGTTTTTTATTTTTAGATGCTGTATATCATCCTTAAAGGTCTTAACTGGCTCTTGGTCATCGTTACGCCACAGTATTCTTTGCAGGTCTCTGTCCTTCTCAGTAACCAGGATTTGTAGATACATTTTTTGAATATCGGCGACAAAGCAAATCTTTTTCATACGCCATCTCATAATAAGACTTCTCATATCATCTTGTAATTGTGGACCGACCATAAGCTCATTAGTACGCTTGTTAGTACCTTTCTGTGATGCGTTAAAGACTGTACGTATCTTGCTTGTTTCCCTTTCTTCTTTGATAACAGTGTGATGAGATGGATAAGAAATTTCTGACTTGGATACTTCTTCCATGAAACTTGTTTCGTATTCGTTCGTGACTGCGACATAATCTTTCTTAAGCTTAGAGTTTTTCTGGATTTTTTGTTCTAATTGATGTAGTCTTTTTAAAGCTACTGTTCTCGTATCTCCTTGTGTTGATAAAAGCAGTTTAGTGTTTATAGGTAACGCCACAATATATCGTCCTTCGTTGTTTCTTGTAGTCGTAGTCTCGTAGATTTCCTCGCACTTATGTTCTTCTGCTGTAGGTATTTGTTTCTCGTATGGATCTTGCTCCCACATTCTTTTGAGCATGTTGTCAAGGTCAAGGTTATGGTGCATGACAATGATTTCATTTCTTGTTACATCGTTCTCAACGTTGCCAAAAAGAATCCAGCCCAGAGTCGTATTTTGCGCACATGGTGTACCCGGTGGGCCCTTGATAACTTCACTCTTCATAATTTGGGCACAGACATCAACACCTAATAACAGGTCCACTTTATCTGGTTGGTTGAAGCTTGGATCAGCCAAAGCAAGTCCTTTTAGGTGTGGCCAAGTGCAACTGTATATACTTTGAGTTGGTAATTGAGTAGTGAGATGTGTCGACATAATGTACGTTTTAATTTCCAGGTTGAAACTTGCGTCATGTCTTGATAGTATTTCTATTGTAGTAGCATGTTTGACATTTGTTTTGGTGGAACCAACTCCAGTGATCGTACCATTTACCGGTGTTCTCTTCACTCGTAGCAGTTGTGCCGCTCTTTCGCTGATAAATGTGGCTTGGGACCCATGGTCTACCAAAGCCCGGAGCACTGTCATTTGTCCCGATTCGTGGTGTCGTACTGGTACTAGGGCTGTAGCTAGTAATGCAGTGGATACATTAGCTGCGACATGCGAAGAAAGTGTAACAGTGGACTCATCTTGCTGTATAGGAATTAAGTTATTTTCCACCTCATTGTAATTTACTTGAATCTTGTCTGGTTGGTTTGATGACGTCATTGGTGTAGATTGGTGAGTTAGCGTGTGATGACGTTTGTGACATATACGGCAAGACATCTTTAATCGACATAGCCTAGCCGAGTGTCCTGGTGCCAGACAATTAAAACATAGGTTATGTTGTTTGATATACTCACACTTTTCTTCTGGGCTTTGTGTAATAAATTCCTCACAATGACACAATGTATGATTTTTGCTACACTTCACGCAACATCTTGGCTTTTCCGAAGGTGAAGTGTCCGTAGTTGATAAGTGAACAGCGTATTCTCTTCCTCTAGGTGTAGGTCTTTCTGTTGACGGGGTTGTAACAAGCTCAAGTGTTCGGAACTGTGAATGCAAAAACTTACTTAGTGCTTCCCATTTAGGTAACCCTTCTGCGTTATCCTTATATGCAACTGTTTCCCAATCACGATGAGTTTCTGGGTCTAATTTCTGAACTACTAGAAATATTATGAGCGGGTCCCAGGAGTCTGTTGATAACCCAAGGCTCTTAAGGGCGTTTAGACACTCTGTAGTTGTATCTAATAATGACTTGATGTTATTTGCAGACTGCATTGTTATTTTCCTTTGCGTAAATAATCTTTTAAAAATAGAATTAATAATAATTCGTTTATTACCGAAACGCTCCTTAAGCATACACCATGCCTCGTCATAGTTAGCTTCCGTTACTTGTACGTGCTTTAAGAGTAACAAGGCTTCTCCCGTAAGGCTACTTTTTAAATAATGCAATTTCTGTACTTTACTTAGTGATATGTTGTCGTGCACAAGTGATACAAAAAGATCTTGAAAGGTAGGCCATTCATCGTAAATACCGGAAAAATTTGGAAGTTGAATCCTTGGTAACTTGACTTGAAGTTCCCTGCAAGAGCCGTAATTGAAATTGCTATTTTCCGATTTTCCTTGTGTAGGTATATGAATCGACGATAATAAATCATCTAGGTTGGCCAGTAAACAAATGTACAATTCTTCTTGGACAAAATAATCTTCATTAACAAAATATGAAATGTTTTTTCTATTTGTTTTTGGAACACATTTTACTAGTTCGTTGTGTGCATTTTTGAAAGTAGACCAATGATCTTGAACTAATTTTATCCGCGCTTCGATATATCCCTTTGTCAAACGTTGTTTTGGACATTTCTTCAAATTCTCATCAGTTTTCCGTAACAATGAAGCAGTATCTTCCAATACACTCAATATTTGTTCTGGTGTCATTTTTTTTAATAAGCCTTTAAATCGGTAATTAATAACTTCGCTTTTTTTCCGTCTTCAAAATATAATATTTGTTATTATTATTTGCGTGAATAACTTCGAGGCACTTCGGGCATTGACCTATAATTTATTGATTTTTCCTATTCTATTTTCAAAAATTGCATTCTTTTTGACGCGGCGCTCGTCAACGCTGACCTTGAGATGTCATCCCTTTTGTATTATTACTCGGTGCTAAACGTCGTAAGTCGTATGTCTATCCGGCTCGATGTCGACCAAATGTTCTTGGTAATAAGATTGCTTTTTGATTGTGGTAACTTTAATTAATTGAAATACGTGTTCACTTTAAACTGGTTTATTTGCTACTAATTTCTAAATTAAATAATCTGCATTAATATAGGTGCATACACACACATACGTATTCTTATATCTGTTATTACACACACACAGAATTATATCTAACACACAGTCAACTTTTTTTAAAAGATATTATTAGTAATTAGAATATTAGAGCTAGATTTTAAATGTAAATTTGAAAATATTGTAAGATCACCAGTTCAAAGAGACTTGTGCTGGAAGCATAAGACTATGTGTCTTCAAAATTCATCAACAGCCTATAAATGTTCTAGTCTTGGACACAGATCTCCTTAAATGGGAGAAATACACAACAATGGTCCAATAAAAGCTAATCATATTATAAGTTTCCTTATCATCAGTAGTACTGTAAATGGATATATGTATGTGCTTAATTTATGTACACTCAATTAGTTACCAAACAAAGCCGTCTCGACCTTATTTGTTGGTTGGCTGGAAGAGATCTTTTGCTAGAGATAAGCCCACTTTTGTATGTTTCTTTCTTGCTTAATTTACTCTTGTATAATAAAGGATATAATAGTAATAATAAAAAGGAAAGAGAATCCCGCTTTAGCTTATAAATTCGACCATAACATTGATCCCACTAGACATCTCTGACGTTTGAACTTTACAGTCATATATTTAAAAACTATAATCGCAGATAATGTTAGTTTAAGTGGCGGCGGACGCGACCACCTAATGGTCACTTTAGATCGTGACCTCTGAAACGAAAGTAAACTTTGATAACACCACCCCAGGCCATTGTTCAGATTTATATAACATTAAAAAACGAGTTGTTTTGTATAAGAGTCATTTTCGGTTGTAATCGTGAAATGTCGCTACTAATGAGAAAATTGATAAACGTGATAGTTGTTTCTTTTATTTTCACCAGAAATTGTGTTTAAGGCGCCAGTCCTATGGGCAAGTCTTAATACAGTCAGGTACAAAAATCAATTACGAGTTTGAAAACCATTAAATATCTTTAAAAAAAAATTTCGTTATCGTAATTATTTTTTACAAGAGTAGAAATCAAACGAAATTTGACGTCAACAATCTTTCTATTCTAATGTAATATATTCTTTGTCACGTTTGAATCAATGGTCCCTATATAGATTTTTGGAATTTCGTATATCGGGCTTCAATAGTACTCTCCCTTATGGCTTGAACGCCCTGGAAAATCTAATCTTTAAATAATTTTGACGATTGTCGATTAGTAATCTACCAGCTCTTTTTTGAGGACTCACCAAGGTTCTCGCCTCCTTGAAACTTGGTATCCGTGTTAGGGGATGTGCGTTCTACTGCATCAGTATCAATACCAAATAATAATCAATATAAACTTTATGAATCAATCTTCACTTGGAGATGTCATCCGAAATTGTTATAAATCAAGGCGAATTCTCCTCATGACGTTTATTTTCTCAAAGTGTCATCCGTTGAGAAACTTAACGTAGATGTGTTAGCAATTTTGAATAGAATAGGGTTGACAGATTATAAAAACTATTTATTATCAAAAAAAATACAGATAAGAAAGACGTGAAAGTACAATTATTTTGATAGCTTACGAGTAATTTGTTTTATAGTCATTCAAAGTTTTCTGGGATAATTTATTTTAATATAATAAAATTCATTCAAATAATCAATACCATTGGATGACCCGTACAATTTGTATAGACTTTTTTTTATTAAATCATTTATACAAACATAATATTTAATATAGCTATCGAACGAAGTTGCTTTGTGACACATACAAAATAGTACGGCGTGACGTCATACTGCTCTTTGGAGTGTTTTGGGCGAGTCAAATAATGTTCTATTCAAATTGTAATATCTAGAGGAGTTTCCGTGCTATCGTAACATTTATTTTACAAATATTTCTAAAATCATGCTGAGTTTCAAACATAAAAAAATATTGTCATCGGTGCATCAAATCAGACCCTGGGTCAAACCTTGATCAGACACACAAGTGAACATTACAAATTTGTAATTATAAATCGACTGTATTACGTCATAATAACAGTTATATTTGTACCGCTACCGCTACAAGCAATGCAATATCTACTTTCACAAACTTTTATTAAAATTATTGTATTTTTATTTTTCTTATTAAGTAATAATTTTTCCGGCATTTTTTAGCTTCGCCTTAATTGATTGAGGAAAAGAGAAAGCCAGTTTTAATTGACTTTGGCCCTGAAAGTGAAACAGCATACTTCATTTTCATTTAGCCCGTTCCACAGCATCACCTGGATCGGGAATTTTCCCTGAAATAAAAGATGGGTAATTTTAATTATTTATCTAATACTGTTTATGTACTTATGCAATTAAACCTAAATATAAAACATAATCATTTTTCTTAAGTTTCCAAGCTCAATTATTTTCATTATCAATATCTTGCTGAAGGAATTTTTTCTTCACGTGGATTGCGCTGACTTCGGAATCATTTACGTATCATAATTTTCTTGTTGCCACCTCTGTTCTCTTGCTAATGTCTGTGTCCACTTACTTTAATGGGGGTCTGGGATTAAATTAACAATGGAAGCAGAAATTGTAGGACTTTTTCTGAGTCTGCCTGACTAGCTACAATTCTTACCTAAGATTTTCGCAATAACAATATTGTTAAGCGAATTCTTGCAGTAAGATCTCCTTTTATGGTTTGGGGGATGCTGGTGAAACGTTGAAAAAAATATATGATAAACTTACAGGAGTCCTCTTGTCCATAGTAAAGGGAATATTGTATGAATGTCTGATCTGCCCCCCAATTGGACACGGGAGTACGCCACGGCACGCGTTCTTGTACATCGTTATGGGGGAGAAGGTTCCCATATTCCCACGGTCGCTCGAGACTGCCACCCTCACGTCTTCAAATGTGAAGTCTGGGGAAATGACAATGGGTCATGTAAGATTTTCAAATTTTCTATGTGATTGGGCAAAATACAATTTTATAATACACAAAGGAAATATAACATAGTGCTAATTTTTTTTCTATATTAAGCTCAGCAAATGACGACACCACCTGATGATAAGCAGTAGAGGAGTCCATATGTGAAGATAGCTAGTGAAGCTTGCGACATACTGCCCTAGCCACCCTCACCTTGCCGGCCTAAAAAGTGCTTTTTCACGCCTCTTTTACAGGAACCCATGAGGTAATACTAAGAAACTAATTAGCAACTTTGAATTATACCGGCAGAGGAGCAATTTCCTGTTTCGATGCTAAGGTGAACAATGTAATTGCAGATGTTCTTATTCGTTAACAAGCGTTGTCAGACGAATTTTATAGCACATGCTATAAATAGTCTGTGATTTTATGATAAGACTAGTTTATAGACCTTACAATTTACCATCAGATGAGCCATCTTTTTCTTTACCATTCTTTTTTATTATTAAAAGCACAGCAAATGATTCGACTTCGCCTGATGTTAACTACTGCATGCGACACACTGTCAATAGCCAACTCTTTTTCCTTTACCTCCTTTGCCTTTCCTTTGCCTCTTTTGTTTCCTTACCCATGTTGTATCAAGGAGGAAAATATGTGTGTGTTTACATAAAAACTTAAGTTAATAATAATTAATTAGTTTAAAAGTTAGCTATACATTTTGAATTGATACTGTATAAAGTATGTTATTAAACACTTACTGATGAAAATACGCTTTAAGATTTATCTGAAATTTAAGTTTCGTTTTAAGGAAATATTTAGTGTAAAATTTATGTAAACTAAATGCCTCCTTCGTGGTCATTATGGGATTAGGTTGCCAGCAAATTGTGACATCATGGACATGAAACTTCAATAACTGCGTATGGTTTGTTAAAATTTTTGCAACGTAATTTAACTTAATTTGTAAATTATCTAATTTTTTTTTATTAGATATATAAACTTTCATTGTTGAAAACCTTGAATCCTTGAATCTTGTACCTTGTATCTACATAAATAATTTCATTCAAACATTCAATATAATCACCAAATATCGAGACAAAGCGCTAAAAGAAGAGAAGGGAACACAAAAAAGTATTTTGAGAATTCTTTTCTGTCTGTGTGTTTGCGACAATTTACGAAACTACTAAACAGTTTGTTGCAGTTTTGTCTAGTAGAACGTTTAGGTTTTAATTCATCATATTGGATGTCGGTTGTGTGTAAATTAATGTAGGCCACACGGGCGAAGCCGTGGGCAGAAGCTTGTTCATAATAAAAATACGGTAAGTATTTATTTCATATTTGTTTATGAATTTCGTCAGAGATGTGGTCCTTTAATTATTTGTGTGCATAATAGACCGTAACTCACATGGTGTAAAGTCGATGTTGATGGAGTATCTCTCGTCCGTTTTGAGGGTGCAATACCTGGGCCCGTGTGGGCATGGGTCCATTCTCACGCCGTGCACCGTGCATAGAGAGGAGTCCACTGAAATATCAAGCATATAATGAAATGAGAACTGTTGTAATTATCTTAATGTTTCTTTCTTATGTGTCATGTATATAAAATATGAATATAAGTATAAGTGAATTGTAGTTTATATAAGTGAATTGTCTCAAATAATTTAATTAATATAAATAGAACAAAATATTTATGTTAACTACACAGACATATTCCCTTGTCAGGACTCAAACCCGATTTGAACATTTGCGATTAGTCTGTAGTTAGAGGTGCAGTGTTATATTTTTGTTAATGTAATATTCATTTAAACTTCAATAAAAAATGAACAAATATTAAGTAGTTATTACACTTACCATCACGACAAGGCTTATTGAAGACTTCTTTGTCATCTTCATCATTGAAATATGCACAAGTCAGAGCGCAGAGAGAAATTAAGATCAACAGTCTGGGCAACATGTCTACGATGGGACAGAATCACTACTGAATTATAATAAATTATTATCGCTTTGTATCTAAGTTTCCACATAAGTTAAAATATTATGATGCATACAAAAGACTTTATTTCCGGGATAAGAATAACATTTTAATATTTTGGTTCACAGCCAGGAGAGAGTGGTCTTATCTGTAGTGGTCGAGTCGAATGATTAGTAGCCAGAGTAATTTGAATGATGAGTACGAATATTCGTTCACCTGTCATGAATATTATGTATAAATCTGATAATGATATACATTTTACTATATATATATTTCTTGGTTATCTAGTATCCATAAAACAAGATCTTAATGATGCTTAGTTTGGGCTGGATAATAGGTGTGTCTAAAAAAAAGAATAAATGTCATTAGAGCTCGACAAAAAGGTTTTATCGAATTTTAATGTCAAATCGTTTTTCTAGATATCAAAACACTTAGCTCGGGGCAGTCATGCCTGGAATATTGCACGAACTTATGGTAAGGTTCCGCTCAGCATCTCCTGGATGCTCTGGACATATTCTGGACATACAGCGTTTTCTTTTGCGTATAACCAGAAGATTCTGTCTTTTTTACAATACAGTGTGATTTTAAGAGTTTTAATCTTTGTCCTTCCTTTCACCTTCCTGCTCAGGAGCTTGCTTTCTGGTCTGAGTTGTCATCAATTCATTGTCTCCACCTCAACATTATTTCTTTTTGCATAGCGTTGAAGTCCTTACATGTATTCCTTTTCCCATATTAAATTTGCTCCTTAGAAAGAAGCTTGAAGAAGCAAAGTGCATCGAAAAAGTGGACGGACGGCATCCGTGAGGGGGTGTCGAGTCCTCTGCTGTGATTTTTATAAAAATAAACATAGATAACAAATCTGAGGCACTGTGGGCCAATTGGCCTTATCACTACCCTGAATTCTGCAGCCGAAGTAAGTTTCACCACTAGTGTAAGTGAAGTCAGTGTGAGTTTCAAACGTATTGAAACATTTGCGATCGTAGTTGCGTTCAGATGATAATCGCATATATAGATTCTATTAAGATTAAAGTTTTATTAATTAAAATTTTGCTTGTTTTATATAAAGAAGACATAATACACGAAATTTTAGCTTAATATCATTGTCATAGTACCTACCTATGTCGACATAACTCTATTCATGTGATAACATTGCTATAATGAGGTCGATGTAACGGTTATTGTATTGAGCAACTTCTTGCCCATTATTGAGTATAATTATCAATTCATATTAACAATTATATGAAACAAAAGTATATTTGATTGTACGTTATTTCAAACATGATAACGTAACCGAAAACTTTATAAAGTTCTATTAGACTTTTTCTTTTTTTTCTTTTGAACAGAAACCAAACCGTTGGTCATTCTCAGGCCATATCACCCCACTGCTGGACATAGACCTTTACCTACAGCGCCAATCCTCACGGTTCTCCTCCTCTCGGCCAGCATCAATCAGTGAGGTTCCGTCACAATTCACGTCACGTCATCACAAACACCTTATGTCCTGGGTGTGTGATGTACTCATTGGTATAGGCGCTCCTCTTGCCTACCATTCCTTAAGTGCCCAACGCTCATCAATTAAGTCTAGCTGTCTTTTAATAATTAAAATTATAAATAGAAATTCTTACAGAGTGCTTGATACAAACCCTAATATATAGTTAACATAGTTATGCAAAGACTATGGTCAAAGTCAAAGATAAAGTCAAAATATGTTTAAATAAATAGACTCAATTACTAAGTACTTTTAAATGGTCGTAGTAGGGAATATGTATGAGAAAAATAAATAAATATATTGAAGGCATGACACTAGTAATAGTTATAACTCTAAGTGGTTTTAACCGACACTGACTTAGTTCAGTACGAAGTTTTTTATGAGAATGACCAACTATCTGACCGAAAAGAGGATAAGTAATATTCTTTCACTGGGAATTTTAGAGAAGAGATAGTTGGAGAATCTCCTATGCTATCCGGAAGAGCATTTCGCACTCTGGCAAAATGGATTGTAAAACAATAGAAATAAAACTTAGGTTCATTAATCCAATTAAGGCTGGGTGTTGAGAAAGAATTTGTTATTGGATCTACAATGTGAAGAAGAAACGCTCTCGAAGGTAACACGGAATAAAAAGGATCACGTAGATTGTGAAAGATGAGATATAACAGCCGTGTGTCCTTGCGTAGGCGAATTGGAAGCCTCATCGTTGGAAGATCATATTTCTTCAATCCAATCAATCAAGTCGTTCCAGTTCATCGAGAAGATTCTCATTGGTATCCAAATAACAAGCATCGTAATCAATAATTGGTTGAATCTTATAAATAATAAAATTGGTTTTCTTTTGTTACTGGTAAAAGTAAAAGGCCTATCGTCCTATGAAAAGGCATGTACGGTGTTAAGAAATAAGAACGATCATTTCACTATAATTTTTCAGTCTTTATTATTTTCTATGTTTTTGGTTACTATGACTACCGTCAGTATTTTACAGTTTTGAATACAAGTGATGGCCAATATTTTACATTCTCCACAGCCAGAAAGAAAATAAATTCTTGTATTCCAAACTTTCACATTACCTATGTTATCATAACAATTAACCTTCAAAGGAAATAGTATATAAAAATAAGTAAATCTGATTTCCTTTTGGTACCTTCTTATTATAACTAAAATAATTGATAACAAAAATATTTTAAGATCGTAACTCAACTAAAACAGAAAATTGTTGTAAAAAATAATTTACAAAGAATAGTTACAATCATACTCGTACACAGGACATAAATTGATAAACGACTGACAGACAAGACTCGAGGGGAAAGTGCGAAGTCCTAGTAACATTACAATAAAATAAAATTAACTTACCTATATTGGGTATCGACTTGGCATGTTCACTATTCTCCCCGATCTAGTTGATTTCACTGCATCTATAAAGTCTGTTGTCGCTAATCTCTTAGAAGTACTTGTATTAGCTGGATTGTTAATTGTGCCTTCCCCCTCTGAGAGGGAAAGTTCCAGCTGATACAGACGTTGGAATGGCCTAATTTTAAAGCCGGACGAAGTCTTGACTTTGGCCGTTCTATCTAAGCCATCTCTCCCTGTAAAAATCTGTACCACCAGACCTAATGGCCACTTTATCCTTTTCTCTTCCGTTTCTATTAATACGACGTCACCAACTTTTATGCTTCCTTTCTTTACTAGCTCAGTCAAATATTCATTTTGGAAACGTTGCCGGAAATCGTACCTAAGCTTCTGTAAATATCTTAGTCTCTTATTTAGAAGGCGAAGATGTCTGCACTTTTTCTATAGGTAACGGTGCATTAGATACCTGCGTAGGCTTTGCTCTATGTCGTTTACAAATTATACACTTGTCTATCACGGACTTCACTAATTTCCTGATCCCAATTATCCAATATTGCTTCCGTAAATCTGTTATCGTAATATTCGTACCGGCATGTAAAAGTTGTCTGTGTCGCTGTTCTACTATTCTTCTTACAATTTCATTTTTAGCAGGTATGACTATTGGTGTCTTTACGTTCTCAGGAAAATCCGTAAGTAACAATTTTGTTTTAATTCTGAGTAGATTGTCATGGTCGTAAAACTGTGATAATTTATTTATATTCTTTTCCATAGTATCTTTACTCTCTTGTTGAATAATTTTTAATATTTTCTTTTCAGCTTCTTCGCATTCTCCAAAGGTAAGTTCTCCTTTTCTTTTATTTTCGTTGAGATTATTATAAAAAAAATCGTAATATCCATGCTGACATTCGTATTATTTTGGTATATTTTGAGAAATACAGGAAATCATGTAATTTAGTTTCATTATTTAAACTAGTATATACGCATGAAGACCTCTTAAGCTCTTTGTTTACTTCTGTATTGTCAACGTCCACAACTAGGTTGGATCGCGGCCAATTTTCAGGATCTCGAAGTAACCACGGCGGACCTTCCCACCATCTGACATCCATCATTTGACGAGGATTACATCCTCGTGAAGCCAGATCTGCCCAGTTTGCACTGCCTGGAATATGATACCAATTATTTACATCTGTGTTTTGACGTATTTCTCGCACGCGATTTCCGACGTAAGTATTCCAAATTAATTCTCTTTTGATCCAGCATAGAGTAACTGCAGAATCACTCCAACAAAATTCTTGAGTTATATAGGATTGTAATCGTTCTCGAATCCCCTTCATTAACCTTGAACCAATCAATGCGGCTAATAGTTCTAAGCGAGGAATTGTTATTTTTTCAGGAGGTGAAATTCTTGACTTGGCTGATATTAATCGTATAGTTACATTACCTACACTGTTCTCTGTCCTTATAAACACACAGGCTGCATACCCGTCTTTGCTGGCATCACAGAACATGTGGAGGCTCGTTATGCAGTCTGTTAATAGATCAGATGATATTCGGCGAGGTAATCTGCAATTTTTCAATATGTGAATATTATCATACCAGTCATGAAATTTTTTTAATATATCACTTGGTAAATCGCTATCCCATGTCAATTTCCTCATCCAAATTTCCTGTAACAATAATCTTGGAACGAGTGTCACTGGGCTTAACATACCAAGTGGATCAAAAATTTTCTGAGTTAACGATAGAATGCTCCTTTTATTCAATTTAATTAACTCAGATGGTTAAATCACAATAAAGTTCATCGGATGCAGTGTCCCACAACAACCCCAATACAGATAAATTTTGTTTACCTGTTTCATTTATTGTCAATGGAGATGCTACCCACTGCCTTAAATCGAACTTTGCCTCGTGCATTACGTTCCTTGCCTCTTGTATAAAATTAAGAGTAGTTTCCTCAGAATCTAGACTTGTTATTAAATTATCAACATAAAATGAGCTTGCTAAAATTGTCGCAGTGTTTCTCTGCACACCCGTGATACCCTCTAGGTGGTGTAATATGGTTGCGGATAACAAGAAGGGACTAGAAGTAAGTCCAAAGACTACTCTACAATGTCTGTACTGGATCATATCCCGTCGCGTCTCATCACTCCACCAGAAAAAACGTAAATAATCTCTATCCTGCCGGCTGACAGATATCTGCAAGAAAGCTTTAGCTATATCAGCTGAAATACCTATACCACCAGTTCGAAACCCTATCAGTAAGTCAGGTATCTTACCTAAGAAATTTATACCCTTATCTAAGCATGCATTCAACGACTTTCCATTTACATCTCTTGCCGATGCGTCGAACACTGGTCTTAACTTTGTTGTAAGACTCGACTCTTTGAAGACAGCTCTATGTGGTAAGTAATGGACTATATCTTTATTCCACTCAGCCTTAGGCACCGCTTCTATGATACCTAAATGCTCCCATTCTTTAAGAATATTATTGTACTCATGAAACTTACCACATGATATTAATTTGTTAGTTGCAGATTGCAGTCGTCGTGTAGCCACTTCGTAGTTAGTCAACAATTCGTCGTGACCTGTTTTCCAAGGCAGTTGCACCTCGTATCTACCGTCACCGTTAATCCGAATAGTTTCTTCAAAACTCGTCATTAATTCTTCTTCTTTTTGCTGCTTAGATTGGACTTGGGCGGGATCTTGGATTCCTAAAATATCTAAACTCCAAAAATCAGTAACACTCTGTGAACAGAATAAACTTGTTATGATATTATTTTTAATAGTTTCATTATTGACTCTCCCTTGCAATGTCCATCCTAAATTTGTTTTAACTGCTGCTAAACCTATTTCTGAAAGAACAAATGTATTAGTAAGTAAGTAACCTGAATAATCAGCACCTATTAAGAGATCTATGTCATTTCCCTCACAATCTTTGTCTGTCAATCTAATATGATTATTATTTAAAAATTCTGTCAGAAATTTATCATTCATATCAAATCTAGGTACATTTTTACAAATAACAGGTTGACTCAAAACACTCATTTTAAATTCAAAACTATGATCTACACTCTGCACAGTTAAGTCATAAATTTTATACTTTTTAGATGGAACAGTAGCTCCGCCAAACAACGAATGACTCAATCCTTCAGTTCCAGTTGGTGTCATACCAAGTCTCTCTATGACATTTTCCGTTACATAGGAGCGCTGTGAGCCGCTGTCAAATAATGCTCTTACCATCGTCATTTTATCACCATAAACAATTCTTACACGTACAGTTTGTAGAAGGGTAGATGCTATTGATGAGGTTGATGCTCGTGACGAATAATTCTGAATAGTAGTCATCGCACTTTTTCCTTCTGTTGTCTGTTTCGTACTTACATTCATCATGGCATTACCCGCACATAATACAGGTGAATGTCGTTGACCGCATACATAACACTTAATGTAACTTCGACAGATTTTGGCATGATGTCCTATCTTTAAGCACAAAGCACATGCTTTTTTCTTTCTCAAGTGCTCTCTTCTCTCTTCTATTGTCATCTTAGCTATTCGGTAACACTCAAGACTACCGTGCGCTTTTTCACACCATATGCATTTTATATTTGTTTCTCTATTTGTGTTCGCGATGTTTGCTGCAAGACATGTTGCTGCTGGTTCCGCTGACCTCTTGGTATCCACTTTGAAAGAATTCGCTAACATAATACGCTGATTACTCTCTACTTCTCTCTTTAAAAATGTGAGTAAACAATTTAGCTCGTCTTTTTCTCCTGTTGGTCTTGCTCTTTCCCATGTTTTCAATATTTCAGTGGGCAAGGCTGATTCAACCATCGGTAGCAAGAATGCTGCGTACCTATCCTTGGTAACTCCTAAAATCTCTAGAGCTCTGAGATGACTGTTTATATTATCGTAGAGAATAGTCAAATCAAAATTGTGTTTGTTCAAAATAAGGGCTAATAACTCTCTTACATATATTTGAACTAACAGATCATCCCTTGCGTAACGAGATTTCAGCTCATTGAGGCATAGACTGTAGCTATCTTTCGATAATGGAAAGCTTTCGACAAATGTCTTTACTTCCGAATTTGGTTCCATAGACTGGGCTAAATATTGTAATTTATCTGTTTCGTCTATAGCAGGATCCGAGTCAATTTTCTTGAATTGGCCCCAGAATGATAGCCATTGTCGAATATTTCCGTCGAATTTTTTAATTTCTAATGTCGGCAATTTAAATCTACGATCGTTATCTACTCTCCCTGTCGTCGTTTTGCCTGACATAGAGTTATAATTAATTTCTAATAGAGCCCATCTCACCGCATACTTACCGGCTTCATCCAGCTCTTTTTCTAAATCACTTTCATCCCAATTCTCGGTCTCGATAATGCCTTCATATATTTCTTCATCTAATACTTTCAGTTTATCATAATTCGCTTTGACAATATTGTACAAAGCTTTCGCCTGATCGTATCCGGAGGCATCTATTTTCGCCGTATTTATTATGGATTCTAGTGTATTGGCCGACTTTGTGAAATGACGTCTAGTCACCGATCTTACTTTTATTTTCTGCTCGGTGTCCTTCATTTTGTACTTATTTAACTATTTTTTTACATGGTCGCCAGATGTTAAGAAATAAGAACGATCATTTCACTATAATTTTTCAGTCTTTATTATTTTCTATGTTTTTGGTTACTATGACTACCGTCAGTATTTTACAGTTTTGAATACAAGTGATGGCCAATATTTTACATTCGGTTTCTTTTTAAGATTATGTGATTAAGTAAATCTTTTATGTATTACGACAGCCGACTGATCCTGTGGTCAGGCTACATAGCCCAGGTGACAATGACAGTTCTATGATGAGTTCGATAATTAAAATTCGTCTGTATTCCTAGTGTAAGTTCCAATCTGACAATAGTATCAAAAAAATAAAAGCAAAAACTATTATTGATACTGTAGCATTATACAAGAGGAAACAAGGGACTACGTTTTTTGGAAAATATACCCTGGTTTCTTATAATAAAGATCTGTATATTGAAGTGGCAATGGTCGGGCTACATCTGTCACAGGCTGTGGTTACCAAATGGAGTCTAAACCTATATAGTCCTCTGCTAGTTGGTGGTGTATCCAGAAAACCGAAGATTGTGTACTGTGGCGAAGTTTTAGAGAGGTCCATTGTCCAGCAGCGTACTGAAATAATCTGATGTGTTATGATCCAACCATCTCCTTTTGCTTAAAAGTTTTAAAGGTCAAAGTAAATGGATCATAGAAACAGCTCAGCAGCTGTTCAACCAAAACTTACTATATCTTAAAGTTAATCTAGAGAATATAATTCTGGTTGTTATTATAGGTATTATTATAATCAATTGATAGTTTTATAGGTGATAGTCTAGCTTGCAGAGGTCCTACTTCGAATAACAAAACACGCAAATGAAGTACCCTCATCTCAGGTTCTTCAAGCAAGTAACACCATTTTTCTTATTTTAATGCCGTGATGCAGTTCGGTTTGTATAGGAAGGTAACTTGTGCAGTTACTAATGTCAATGCATCTGTAAAAATGCAGGGTCTAAAGGCGATAGTTTCTATTAACCATCATGAAGGCATGACGCATGACTCTTTGGTATTCTATGTCAAAATATCTTTAGAATCCGTAGATCTCCACAGCCCTGGTAGCCTCCATAAACCACATGAAGGAAGTACGTGAGAGTTTTTGGAAAAGTGAAACAATATGATTATCTTTGATGAGTCTTAATTTTATTGAAGAATTATAATTAAAACTATCTCTTCAATGAAACTTGGGTCTCGAAGCAGCACATATCGGCGGGGTTCTCTTCGTTCCAGAGCTTCCATCTAAACCAGAAGTGTCCCTGAAAAAAGAAACATTAGTTTTAGTATATTTTGCGATAGTTTTTCTACGCTTCAAAAAAATCGAATAATCTCACAAATCGAATAAACTTTAGTTTTTATTGAAATTCCTTATTATAGATGGTATAAGGTATTTATTAACAACCAATAATTTTTGATGATAACATCTAATAATGTCAATATTTTTGATTAATTGAAACACTTTTGCATTGTTCCATTCTATAAAAAGAAGCCAAATTCAAATATACGCGCTATGAACTTGAACTTTGCAATAAAAATGATTTTTCTAAATTGTAGCCACTTGCACGAATTACGTCGAGATCACGTAATCGCAAACCATCGACTAATCCCAATAATGTAGCCGCAACAACCCGTATGCTAATAATCGTGCGTATGACCACACCAAGAGCCGTGATTGGTGGGTATTTTCTTAACAAATAAGGACAGCATGTTGTTTTTATAACACGTTTATAAACAACGTTCCGTCTTCACTTAGTCCACGTCTCCACGTTGCGGCTGCGCAGGATTAACATTACTTAATCCCTTAATTTTACAAGGTAGGTAGCACGAGTTGCAAGCGTTTTTTTTTTAAATAATAAAACGCCTTACGTTAGGTAATTTCTTGCCGATGTACAGTGAATACGTGAGAGTGTTGGGGGTGCCGGCGATTACTGGACAGGTAGAGAAGAGGCAGCCATCAGCTAGGCCCACAGCGCCGAACGGCGTCTCGCTGACATCGTCTGCCCAGTAAACCGCTGTCTTCATTTTTGTGGCGGCGAAGTCTGAAAAAGTCAAATAATCTTTATAAACAGTTGATTTTTATAATCGGTTTGGAAGTGGATATAATTAATGACAGATTCAACGATAATCTTGCTTAGTTCAAGTAAAAGATATTTACTGCTGAATTATATTGATTCATAGTGTTTTGAAAAGATATAATTTCATTCGGCCAGTCTAAAAATAACAAAGACAATAAAAGATTTTACTTGTGACTGGATTGTTCTGAACGCAGCATGATAACACAGCAGTGTTACCAGTTGTAACGCTAGCCTTCTGTGAAGCCACCTTTTGTGTAAGAGAGTTCGCCAATAAAATATATACGTTGTAAAAATAAGAAAAACATAATAGTAGAAAGTAATAAAAGTGGTGTAATATAAACAATAAACAGGTATTCTTTACAATAACCAAGAAGATATAGTTGTCCCGTTGGACTTTGTATTACCGGTCACTAACGCCATCTATTATAAGTTATGTGAAGTTTTTCACTATAAATAACCAATGTTCAATTATTATTGCTAGATTTTGACAATTTTACCCATTATTTTTATTATAAAAACCAGCATTGTATTAAAGGAAACGAAGCACAAATGTGTATATTCAAATCAGTCAGGTAATTATACAGTTTAACGAGACTAACTAATTTTTATAAAAATTTGAAAAAAGAACGAAGACTTTTATGTTTAAGATATACATGGCGATTTTGCTGGCATTCAGATAAATTAAAATTATGTTAAATACATCTTTTTCATTCCAATTCGATATGAAAAGGATAGAATGACTTTTGACTTTTTTAAAATGGTATCATAACATGGGCGTTGAAATACGTCACCAGTCATTTGTTTTTTGATTGTGTTCTATAGAAAGATTATTACTAAATTCAAATATAATAATGGAATTGGGGCCATTTTAGGTATTACCATAGATATTAATAAGTGTAATGACTGCCTGATTTATGTAGTTAAGATAGCTTTTGTAAGTGTATGATACATTCATTAAGAGAATGAATTTGTCTTATTTGTATAAAATAAATGAGCCAAGTGTTAGAGTTGTTAAGATCTGATGGTTAATATGTAAAATATTTATGGCGTCTTCTAAACCCCATTAGCACACTTTAAGTTAAAAATGAATGGTTGAATGAATCGTTTCGTGGTCTAGCGGTTGAGATCACCTTACTTAGATCTGGAGGCGCTGGGTTAAATTGCCAGTGTGAGTAAGAGTTTTGCAGAATAATGTTTGTGTAAAGCTTCTAAGTCCGCCTGGTTAGATACCACAATCTTACCTAAGTACGTCACTGTGATAATATGATGTCAAGATGTTTACAGCATTGTCAGAGATACATAGCCAGATATTCTATGTTTCGGAAATTCGGGTGTAACCTGCTTCTTCGGCTTTATCAGTACTTACCATACGTCAAGATGAAGGAAGAGTTACCCCGTTAAGGATAAAATAAATGTTTTGATTTAGGTGCGTAACTTCCGAACGACAGTTACATTATAATTTTTTATTGAATTCGTTGTTGTTAGGATAAGATTTGTGTATTTTTTTTATAATGTGCACCGTGGCACCGCCCGGCGACATGGAATAGACAGCGAGTCCGAATAAACTAAATTCTATAATTGGGACAATTTGTAAATACCCGGTTAATAACCACTTAAAGTTATCACTATTACCTTTAATTACATTTATTTATTTTTTCTCACACATATTCCTTGTTGTGACAATTTAAACTTTGACTTTGTTCTAGTAACAGTATTGACAGACAGGTCAATTTTTGATTTAAATATTTTTTTTTTATTGCAGTTTATTATTTATATCGTGTCATGAATAGGGTCGACTTGAAAGGGTAGGTACCAAACACTCTGAATAATGATATTTAGAGAGTTAGTTTAGTTCCAGAAGCGTACTTACTGGGTGTGAAGTCAAACTCCATGGAGGCGTTGCGACCCTTCCTCAAGGTGCAGGGGTTCCTGCTACACGGTGTGATGCGCAGCTCCGAGACGGTGCAGGCATCTTGGGACACTGTAATAAGGTAACAATGAAAGTGTTAGGACACGTATTTCCAAATAAAGAACAAAAAAATCTTACTTATTATCAAATTATATTACTTGCCAATGGGTAGATTAATGCTATCTGTTTTTATTAATATTTTCTTTCGCATTAGTTTTAGATACCATTTACCAGAATAATAATGTTGCTATCTAGATTACATCCTTTTAAATTTAAAACTAATTCAAATTGTTAAAATAATATACAGTGCGGAGACAATAATTGTTGTTTCCACACTGTATATTTTTACGTCGTATTCGATGTAATATTAAAACATGTGCTGTCAAAGTTTACAGATCACTGATGAATATGTCAAATAACAAGGATTGATTTGTTTTAAAACATTCGTAGCTGATATTGAAAATATCGTATTATTGTCTTGACGCTGTTATACAACGTCATTTTAATTATAAAACTTTATTAGGTTTGTTCGTCAATCAGATTTTAGTTAAAGAACTGGATTGTTTTTATTTTTTTTTAGTTTTATATGTAGAATACTTTGTCTAAATCTGAGGGATTATTTAGAACGATTCCTAGATACTAATAGAATAGCTATTGATAATAAATAAGCACAAAATGTATTTGTATTTTCACAATAGTACAATTAAAACCTCTCTAAAAATATTTCTTTTAAGTATATTAATTTAAGTGGATGTCTTCAATTGAGTATTAAGTATACTTTTCATTTGAATTTTTTTGTTCAAGAAACTGTATTTTACGTAGGTGATTACTAAATTCAATTCGATTGGATTTTTTTGATAAGTTTTGTAATATTGTTGTATTACGACAGTTAAAAGTGTAAGGCTTAGAACTTTTTACTCTTCATACCGAGTTCGATATTTCAAAAGAGTTCTAAAGGTATTTCTGTAAAAAATTATATATAATTAATATATATTTTTTTCAAATAGTTGTTAAGACCTCGGATGATGATGACGAAAACCAATTTAATGAGATAAGCATGTTTAAATAAATTCAATTATCAAATAATATCCGCAGAGACTTGGAAGTGGATAGCAAGGTCTGAAGGCTATCAGATAGCTTGAAGTAGTTATTGATTATATTCTTATATCTTAGCCTCATTTTAATTTGAAATACGTAATAATTTACTGTTACTAAGTTCCCAAGTATTAAAACATATTTATCACCAACACATTTATCGAATTACAGTTTTTTACAATTTATTAGACAAAGACAAATGTAGTGTTATTCTTTGCAAATAATTATGACTATAGAATATTCTACATGGGGTCCAACTTGCACAATTAGTTATTTTTTCTATTTATATTTTATTTTATCAACTTTTTAATAAATACTTTCTTAATAAACTTTTTGTCATTAAATTTTAAATAAACTAATCACAATGTAACTACTTCAATTTTTCTATCAACCAGAATTGGTTAATTTGATAGATTAAAGCTCTTAACCTGACATTAATACAGATCTGCTGGATGAAAACAGACCAAACAGTATACAGTATGGAAACGACAATACAAAACTTAATTCGAACTATTCCTTCATAAGTTAATAGAAAAGTTTTGAAATTATCAAATGAATAGGATTTATAAGTAGTTGTGGGATTCATTCGATGCAAAACTTTTATAAAATATGTAATAATAGTTTGTAAAATATATGAAATCGATAAAATATGTACATATATGAGAGTTACATGATATGAGAATAATAAAAAATGAGCAAATTTACAAATGAATAAATGAAAATGAAAGTTATCAAATATGCTAGAATATGTATTCCATTTTTAAATTTTACAATATAGCAATAGTTTGAGTTGTAACTACACCAGTATCACATCAAAAATATACTTCGACACAACACAGTAAAGAAATCTCATTTTTTTTTTGTAATTCGTGCGATGAACCTATTCTATAATTTCTATTTATATATTTTTTGAAAACAGTCTTCATTAATTTGTAATCGGATCATTAATATGTTTATATTTCCATTATTTTTACATGGAATATTCCTGCATATAGTAATCAATCCTCAATCCTTTATCGCTTGATAGTAGGTCACTTTGGACCCTGATTGGCAAGTGGAACAGGCTAGAACTAGGGTAAGCTGTAAGAGTTTCATCTTAGAGATAAGCCTACGTCTTTTACTATCAATATCCTCAAAGTATTTTTTTTGAATATTGGATGTACTCACCTTTATCACATCGCCTGGTTGTCGCAACTTCTGCCGCCGTTAATGTGACAACTGCGAGGAATATCGCTAGAGTTGCTTGCTTGTTCATGGCTGCGTCTGCTTCACTCTATGGACACGATACGTGTGCACGCGCAGCTACGAGCTGTGACAGCGCAACGAGGGAGTTAAAGTTGTCAGCTTGGGATTACAAGTATTTGTCGAGTTGAGTAATTTTAACAGTTTTTCTAGTTTGATATAGAGTTAACCGAACGCACTGACTTCGTTTAAATAAGATGGTATCTGTAATGTTCATGAAATAAATGTCTGTATATGTAAACTTTAATAGTTTATTTATACAAAGCAAGAATTATCGCGTAATGTGACATTATTGACCCGGACCATAAGAACTGTGATAAAACAGTCATTGGCTTATTAACTAATTGTGTCAATAAACCGCTTTGTTTTAAAACTCATCATCTAAATGCATCTAATATATTTATTATTTGTTTCTTCTTTAATAATCTTGTTTGTACATACATTCGCTAATTTCTAAAATGATTTCTTAGACGTGAGTAATGGATTAACACCAATTTCCTGTACCTTTCCTAAGTGAATTTGTGTGTAAGAAGTAGCTCCAAACTATTTTGGGCAAGAGACTCTGTTAAAGCGCATGGAGAGCAAGCGAAACATATTGTGTTTGCTAAAGTGCGTTTACAAGGCGCACGCGCATCATTATTTATATTCCCATAGTGACATTCACTTCTTGTACGACCGTCAAGTCAATCAGATCAATAAAAATTATAATCTTAACCACTGAGCATATAAACACTTCGTTCTATCTTAACTTTATTTACTTTATTTTTGTTTTATTTACCACCATTATGTAACTAAATACTAACTGTAACATGAACTGATACATCAGATCCTCGTAGCCAAATTACGGATAAAATATTATGTCTTTTTCCCAGTTATAAAAAATACTTACCAATTCAAAAATTTCGATCCTTGAGAAACTGATTTTGACGGGGTCGAAACAGACAAACTTTGAGAATCCTTCATTTATAAGAAGTGGATGTATCTGTTCAATCTGGCACATTCATGTCAAATTTGATTTAACTAAGTTGATATTGGACTAAAATCAGTCAAAGAGCGGGTTTTTTCAATAGTCAGATAACTTAAAAAAAAAGATTTAACTTTGAAAAGTTCACAGAGTTTCTATTTAAAATATGTAAAAATGTCAAAACTATTCGTTGATAATTGTTATGTAACTATTGCAAAATCGGAACCGAAAATAAATATATAAAATAATTGATTATGTTCGTACTTGCTTATTTCAAAATAGTATTTTTTGTGAGAATATTATTATATTTATTATTTGAAAGTATTATATATATTACTTTTATTTATTCTCTAAACAAACATAAAATTTTTAAATTAGTAATTAATTAATTTTTACAAATTATAAGTTAAAAAATATATCAACCCCAGGGCTGCCGTCAGGAATGGTGACTTAAAGGCTAGCAGCATTGCCACGTTGGATGGCAAAGCTAATTTATTATTTTATTTCAGTTTCTGTCAAACATTAAAATGAAACAAAAAAATTTCAAAAGTTTTTCTATAAAGTTTGATTCAATGTTATTTATTTACAAAAATTCTTATATCTACCCTCAAATACAATAAGGGAATACGAAATATGTATTTTAAAAGATCGTTGTATCTTCGATGTTCAGTAAGAATATTTACAATATTAAGTAATAATAATATAAAATATTTACAATGTAAGATACAATTTATACACACTGAGTCAATTCTTTGGCATTAACATTACAGTGTGTATTTTACTTAATGTTATACTTGTTCTTGAGAACTGACAATCATGGTATATGTCTTTCTTTGCATAGTTATAATATCTTAAGTACTGTAATTTAATCTTTAAATTATATGCGATTCTCTTTTGTCAATGGTTACATTCTAATTTAGGTTCCAAAATCAAATTTTAATGGACTCACAAGTTCTTATGAATTATCATCATTATTCTATATAGTTAAAATATGTTCTGAATGTATTTTGGAAAAAAATTAAGTTTATAAAGTAATATAGATTTATTTTAAAAAATGAACTTATATTTTTACAAATTATTCTTTTCTAACAAAGACTGCTATTCATTAATATAGATGATATTATTTTAAATATATTTAAAATTAAAATCGTTTTTTGTGATTTACATAGTAAAAATTTATAAATGTGAAAGTCACTTAATTTATAAATTAAGTTAGCTATATGAATACTGATGACGATTTTATTGTTAATCAATGATACGAATTGAAGAATCATCTTATTACATTCTTTCTCTTTCGGCTGAAAAGGACGGATAAACCAGATTTAGCTTTGAATTTTAATATTACTGCTTACCTCGTCAAAGGCCAAGGCCAGTGTTGGGCGCCAGTTTTAAATAATAACGGAAAAAAGAAGCAGCCCTTATGATGCATCAAATAATACTAATTTCGAAGAAATTATTAACGAAAGCCACTTTTGTGTTCCTTTGCTTTTATGTAGTCTGAGTGATAGAAGTTCCTCCGGGAGCAGTAACCATATGGAGTTATTATTCGGCTACAAAATAAAACTATCTTATCTTTATGGGTGCTTCTAGTCAGTTCTATAATAAAGATATGTAATGAAAAATCATTAATTTACCTACCTTAAAGTGAGTAATTAAATAAATGTCGTTGTTGTGTAGGAACGCTATGGATATTTGTATATTCAATACAATATGAACTACAAAATAAAATGGGAATGTTTTAGTTTCAAACGTATTAAAATTCGGTTTTAATTTTGAGCATTGCCTCATAAATATAAAAAAAAAAAATAATAATAAGTAATTAATAGTAAAGCGCGAGTAATATTATCGTCAAACATGTTGGGGTGCATAAAGATTGGCGAGGCCTGAGGAGTGCTACATACATGGCGGTCCACGAACATGAAGGTTCTTAAGCAATGCGATGTATGGCCCGCAAGCATGTATCAACCTTTACATTCGCCTTATGTAAATTCTGTTCCCTGTATATATTATCTAAGTAGTACATTACAACTCAATTGATAAAATTGACTTATTGTTATAACAAATACGATAATTACTTACATCAAAGTAAATGATTACATTACATTGATTTAAGGTAAATAATTTAATAAATAACTTAATATGTCATTTACTTAAAGAGTATTATTAGATTACATACGTATATTTGAGTATTTATTATCATAAAATAGGATTACTTTAGATAATTTGAGATTCTGCAATAAATGTTTGTCATGTTATATAATTAATTCAACTTCTTTTAGCGACAAAATATTAAGATCTACAGTATACTTAATTGTATATGTAATTATGTGTACTTTTGAATTTTAATATATATATATATATATATATATATATATATATATATATATATATATATATACTCACATACCTATTTTTTCCTATATGCATAATCATAAGGTTGTTAGATATTTGTTGTAAGAAGAAGCAGTTCTTTTATACGTTTTGTTTGTGTTATTTATTGGTACTGTTAATTTTCTGCGTGTGTATAAATTTTTAATAATTGATAAAATAAATATAATTACCTTTAAGAAGCCTATAAGTCCTAGACAATATAGAAGGCATGCAAAGAGATTTTATTTTAAAACTACATATGCCAATAACTACCGATCACGACCGATAATTGAAAACACGTTTCTAAATGTAATATTGTCCTATGAGGCAAATAAATTTAGATTTACTAAAATAAATTGCTTTCCTTTTTCACTTTCAATTTACTTATCTAAAACTTTTGACACTGGTTAAGTGTCTGGATACCAGCCTTTTTTTAGTTCTGGTTTGAACGCTTCACCGATTCTCGATGTTAAATATTTATTGCAATTAGTACACAATGACTTTACTTGTTTGTATTATACGATAGCTAAAGTAGTCGTAGTATTGTGAGGGTCATCTCTGGACATGTGGTGAAGTTCCTGATGAATGCCGGCTTCTTTCAGGATCCTCATTCTAGGTCCCAGTGGTACTCCCAAGGCCCTGAGCTTGTCTTCCCCTACGTAAGGTAGCTCTGCTGCCCCCACCTTCTCCTTTTCTAATAAGGCTGCGTATTTCTGTAAAAATCAAAGAGTTACATTAGTAATGTCTGTTACGAAAGGTGAAGTCAAACCAGCAGAAGGTCTATTTGATGGTAAGCGGTAACGATCGTTTATCGTAATGATATTTATAAATTATTTATGCCATACATTTTTAATTTTTAATGAATCATCATTGGGAAATTTACTGCCACGATTTAATATCAATTATATAGTCATTTATTTTATATATTACATTGTTTATAGGTTATTCTTTTATATATTTGGAAGATTGTTGTAAAAGCGTATACACCGTCCTTTAAAATAATTGATTATTCTGTGGAGACGAGTAACATACTCTTGTTGTTGGACATACAACAAGATTATGTTTTTTCTCTGTCTTCGCCTTACAAATATCACATTATTCATTACAAGTATAAGATTTACAATATTTTTTCGGATATACATTAGATTTTCAACTATTTATTGCGATGGTACAGGTAGAACACAAAGTGTCAACTCCTGGTAAAACACAAATGTATACTACATAAAAATGGATATAAACTCGTAAAAAGTTGACACAAGTTGAACCTTTTAAGCTAAATACTGAAACCTGGCTTACCTCATAACCTAGTTTCTTAAGGAACAGCCTCATGAGCGGCGGTTCATCGCCGAAGAACTTGGTGAGCCTCTTGACGCGATCAGGGTTGCTAAAGGAGAACGGGTCTGAATGTCTGTGCTGACCGGATCTAATGTATTGCTGGGATCTGTAAGAAGTATATCACAGATTTACCATTGGATTATAATTATCAATAATCAATATTAATATAACTCACCCTTCCACCTATTATTTTACCCTAATTAAGCATAGGAACTTGCTTTATGTATGCTTTGTAATTGGAAAATATAGAGCGTGATAAGTATATCAATATAGATATATAGAAATATAGTTAATAAACGTACAAATATTCATGACTCATAAACAAATATTTGTACTCAGCATAAAAATATCAGCTCCTACCGGGATTGGAATCATCACCTCTGGCTGACTAGACAGGGGTACTAACCACTTGACCAGATGGCGCATTTGACGGCTATCAAATGTACTGCCGATTGACAGTTAAGCGATATTTAAGCCTCCCAATCCCTGTCATTAAAGTGGTTACGATGAATTACAACGAACAATAGTTCGTAGTAATTCTTATAAGTATACTAATTAGCTAATGTTATTTTCAATTAACAAAATTTTAAGTTGACCGAATCGATATTGAACTATGGAATTATTAATATATTTTTATGAGATATTTGCATTCTCAACAACTTGTTTATATTAAGATATTTTATCCAATATTTTTCAAGTTTCCAGTTATCTAAACCACATACATTTGAATAAATAAATTTGAAAATATCTCATAAGCTTCTACAGATTTTCATATGAAGAAATTATTGATCGCTATCTCACAATGTAATTTCATTACTAATAAATATTTTTGCGTCATTGAGCGATGATATTTCTTACGAGATAGTCATTCGTGATTGTAAAGGTATTAGGCCATATTAATGGGGGAATTTTGGATTAACAGAATACATAAGGTAGTTGAAGATGTATAAATAAACTTTACTTATACGAATTGACATACTGATATAACCTCATCATAAGCTCTGTTTGAACGGATTTAGTGGCTAAACAAACAAATAAAGAAGCAGCAATGGACGTCTTGTCAGTGGTCAGCAACCCCTGTCTACTTACGCAGAGATCCTGAGTTTGAATCCCGGTAGGGACAGATATTTTTATGATGAGTACTAATCTGTTCATTACTCATGGATTTCTGATATTGATATACATATCACTGTGTATATTTCTCCGTTATATAGCATATAAAACAAGATCTTAATAATGTTTAGCGTGGACTAGATAATTTGGTAACGTTACTAAATAGCTTACTTGTACATGTGTCGCAGCGCGGCGAGCTCGGCGCGCAGCGTGTCGACCTCCTGCATGACGAGGTGCTGCGTGCGCATCTCGCTCGACAGGTGCGCCACTGACCGCGCCAGCGTCACCACGTGCGACTCCAGGCGCTGGAACCGCTTGTTTATGCCCTGGGATAACAAACGCTAAACTGTAGCCTACAAGAGCATAAAAACTATTCTCCTTTTAATTTTCCTGTTCCTAAATTAAGTAAACTGTTGTATTTCTTTGGTATATCCAGCCATGAACACCTTTTGTTAATATTTACTGAACTTTATAGGTGATAGATATGTGTGTAGGTGTGCGCACGGTTGCACGTGCGTACGTGCTTGCGTGTATGTATGTACTTGCGTGCGCGCCAGTCGCTGGTGCATGATGTGTGTGTAGGTATATATGATTCGTATTTTATCAGAAGCACTGTATATTTCATGAATTCTATTGTATTTTATGAGAAAATACAATAGAATTAATGAAATATCATCCAAACAACATGAATGTGGTGTTTACAAATTAATTGTACACTTAGCTCAATACTAATTTGAAAATAAATAAATAATTAAGAATTGATTGTGAAATGAGTTTTTGTGTACCTTGAGATCATTTTTCTTTCTGTAGTCGGAGCTGCGTCGCTTATCACGTACGGGCCGGCTGCTCACGGAACTGGATGGAAGAGACGACATGCTCCCGTAGCGACGCTTCGACGATAGCCTGATCAATAATGTGATCATATTTTCAGCATTTGGTTTCACCTTTTACAAGCTACGAGCCCGCAGGCAAGCTAATTTATAAAAAACCCTAAGAATTAGATTTATGTTCGTGATAAAGGCACCATAGCTAGAAGAAGAAAATAAAGTTCAAATCTTATATGTCCGTTGCGTTAGTGCTTCATAAACTGCTGAAATATATCAAAAAGACTCCGAAAAATGCAATAGTTACTAACATAGACAGTTGATACGGATTTAACGGGAAAAGTCAATAAGCTATAGCAGCAACTTCCTAATTCTCCCAACGCCTTCATTAATTCGTTTCCAGCACATTAGTTTATTGAATTTATATTAGAAAATTATTTATGACACACAGTGTATTTACAGATAAAGCAACAGAAACATTATCACAGGAGTTAAACAGCTACTATATTGAAGAAGGCTCAGCATATGTCGCGCAGGCGATATTGAGCCTTGATGGTCTTTTTCAGACGAAGGCTAGTATTTGCTTACTCAAATACAAAATAAGTTATACGTGTACTCATACAATACATGTTAAATTTGGAGTCAACCGTGTAGGGATAACGGGATACCGTCAGCCTAAATTTGAAATTCTGGTCATCATCACAGTTCATCCTTATAAATCTCAAACTGTTTTTCCGCATCAAAAAGAGTGAAAGAAATTGTGGGGCAAACACATACCGTGGGGTTTGTTTTATAAATACGCAAAATAAATATCTACAGACCTGGCCTCCCAAGCAGGTTGCTTGGCTAAGCTCGCCGGCTTCCGAACGCCTAGCAACTGTAGTACTTCAGCATACATGTTCTCCAGTCCTCGCAGCTGGCGGCGAATAGCGCGGGCATCTCCTGTCGACGCGTCACTATCTGTGCGACCATCCAGTAGGGAAGACAAGTCCAGGGATCTGGTTGTTGTTGAAGTCATGTCGGTAGTGTCTAGACCAAACACTGAGGAGAGAAAGTAGTACTTAGCTTACTTCTTTACGATCAATAAAGTGACGTAAGTATAGAGACGTAGTGTTGATTGTTGGAAAGTTCCTATTTTTTTATTGGATTGGCAATCGACTAGGGTTAAGTGTATCGCAAATGACTTCTGGTTAAACTGTGCTATATCCTAGAAGGAAAAGGTTGCAGTGCAAATGGCTGGTATAAAGTAACGTACAGTGCCTGTGGTATGCCAAACGAGGACAATGTATACTTTATGCCATTCTCTTGAAGTAAATGTCACCATTATTATTGCCTGCTGATTACACTTAGAAGATAAGGGCTAATTTAACAAAGACATATCTTTGTCTGCTATTTCTGGTTTATCAAAACTACAGATTACTGTAGGTGTACAATTAGATGGTAAAGATAATTTTACAATAGTATTACATTTCAATTCCTTACAGTGTTTCTTGTAGTGATGATCACGTTTGGAGGAATGTTTCTTGTGAGAATGCCATCGTGGGGATTCGCGACCACGTCTTCGCTCATCCGGATACTCAGACGAGCGACCTGGCAGACTGAAAATCAAAATCAATCATAAGAAAAACTCACAAAGCAGTCGTCACTATTAAAATATATGACTATCTTCAAGTTGGAGTTAATAACCCAAAATATTTGAAGCTCACCTGTTTCTTTTGTGCATATCCGATGATGGCGAAAGTGGTGGTAGAGGAGGGGTTACTGAGCTATCAGAACTGGCTGAGGAGTCGAGTCGCATGCCAGCTAGCTTCGGTTCGAGGATTTGACGGAGCTCACACTCCACAAGATCTGCCCACTCATTTTCACCGCCTGAAATCGAACATGTTATTAGATCAGATCAGTGCTCCAAGACATTTAAAGTTTACTCTTGATAATTATCTATTTCGGTTTATTTGAGTAGATAAGGTAATATTTCACAATAACAAAATATTGAATCCTAATAATCACTTTTTGACGCCTAAAAAATGATTTTAAATAAGCTACGAGCGTAAGTGAAGTGACGTGAGCTGTTAATGATGAAAGATGGCGGAGTACAAAAACTAAATTATGAAAAAAAAATCTGTTTAAGTTTTCCCCTGGTTTTTTCTGTACTTTAAATAGTTATTTTGCTATCTGAGGCGAATACAAATCAACAAATGAGAGATCATTAACATCGGTCTAGTTGTATCTGAGTTAAAAATTGTGTAACTAACCCAATTTTGTTTTATATATGAATATAAAGAATACAATTAATTATTAACAGATTAATTAACAGTTTAAAATATTAGAGAAGCGCGAGTCAGTATTATTAGAAAATTAAAAGGCAGTTAGGTGACATGAAATTTTGCGAAAAATATCTGTTAAAGTATTCTTACTAAGTAAGTATCCTTTACCTTTCCTTTGAGGAAAAATAATATTTATTTACCAACAATATTTTTACTATTATAATAATAAAATACAAATATTTACATTTTTTATGGTTCGATAAGTAATTATTAGTAGTGTTTTAAATGTTGTTCGTTATTGATTATTTGTTTTCATGAAATGATGCTTAAAATTTATTTTATCTAACATCATATATAATCTACCGTGTAAGGAATCTAAAATTTAATGGCTGTTATTGCTTTTTTTGTCCGGGCAGTAATAACTTCTTTTCTGTTTTCGCATTAAGTTTAACATACTTGGCCCAGCGGTCTGCTGACTAGTTCCCGCTTGTGGTTGAGATCGTGAATGTCCGACAGCGTCTGAGTCAGCGGAAGTATCATGAAGTGCTTCAGGTCTTCGTCCGCTAGAGTACGCTACGCTACCCCGCCCGGAATCTACGTTTGAGGATTGACCACCATTTTTGTCGTAGTCTGAAAAGGTTTAGCAGAAGGCGTGCTGTCAATAAAGAGATCCTTTTTTTGTTGAAAATATTGCTACTTAAATTTTCTTTGAAATAGATTCTCTACTAATGTTTTATTAGAAAGATTATTTAAAAGTTTTAGTTTGTTAGCATTCAGTTCTTAAGCTTAAAGATAATGAAATGTTAAGAGTTGTTAATAATTTAGTATGTTCAGCTGAGTAAGTTGTAAAAAAAACTAAGTTAGTACCTGAACTGGCTCCTGACCCCGTTCCCTTCTTTCCATGCGCCTTTAAATCTTCTATTCTGTTCGGAGTGTGTCTCGAAGAAGACGGCTGTACATGGCTTGCTTCAGCCTTTCCACTAGAATTGTACACACTATCGACTGACTTCTGACTCGCGTTCTCATCATTCCTATCCTGAGTCTCTTTATGCTTTTGTCCAATACTATCAGGGGTCCTACGAAGCTCTTTATGTATATCTGGTGTCCTCCTCTCCTTGTGTATTTCTGGGGTTCTTCTCTCTTTATGGATATCTGGGGTTCTCCTATAGATATTTTCCTGCATTCTATGAGATTCTATAGATCTCCCACTAGTTCTAATACGTTCTTCGAAACTTGATCTACCCTGGGCAGCCAATCTTGTACGAAATCCTCCATCATCAGATTCTCTTTCATCACGACTTCGATGATTTTCAATTTCATTGGAACCATCTAATAGATTACCATGCGAATTTCTTCTGGAACGGTCGTGAATTGGTGGAGATATTATCTCAACTCTAGGTTGTGGGTCATCTAAGAGATGAGGGTGTGATGCTGCTCTTCTACCTTCAACAAAGCCCCTCTGTCTTATGATTTCTCTTTCTAATTGCTGTGGACTTCTGAGATCTGCTCTTGAATGTGAATTTTCAAACTAAAATAATTAAAATAATTTGTAATATGTCATACGTTAAAAATATCAAATTAAAATGTAGATCATTATCAGGTAATAATTTTTAAATCAATAACATTTTATATATGTATAGGATATAATAAAATACAGGAAATTCATGTAAATACCCAAGCCACGATAACAGTTATACTGAATAAAGATCTTAAATTCAGACACATCACTTTGCAATCGCATAAGATTTATCAAAAAAACTGGTATGGATTTCAAGGAATGCTTTTATGAAATTTTAATCATGTATTTTTTACATTTAAAATTATATTATAAGCTATTGTAAAATTTTCAAATCGTTGTGTAAGCTCACCGCTCATATTTTAATAAAAGATTTATAAGTATAAAATTTGTGAATTACAAAATTTATGAAAGACAGAATTTGTTAGATGCCACACTAAATATTCACCATACTTAGAGGAAGTGATTGTCTAATTTCTTATATTAGACTTGTCTATTATTGATTTATTTAAGGCGAAAAAAAAACAATGGAACAACAAGGTTTTTATTAAGAGTAGTGTAAAATATATTCCAAGATCTCTCGTCGACTTCACAAAGCTCCGGTATATGTTGTTGTAATTGTGGAGCTCGTGGGAAAAGGTTTTTAATTGTTGGGAATCATTGTTCTTTGTTTTCTAGCGGGTACAGTGAGAACGGAATACAGAGGTCGAGAAAAGTGTTGCAAGCGAACTGTTGCAGTGTTTTAAACGCCAAATTTTTGGTCAATGAAAATTACGAATAATATAATTAGTTCTCAACAGTGGTATAGTAATTTTGATTATTCCCAGGGTAGACTATTCAAAATATCGCTACGGCCTTTGAAATGAAAAATGTTATTTGAATATTAATATAGCAGTTATTTTTTTAGGCCTTATTTCTCAGAGTTAGGTTAATTTAATTTAATGTTGTAAACTTACCTGTGTTTGAGGTCCAGTTTTTAATGATGTGAAGTTAGCCATAGACCTGACGTCAATGTCTCTTTGGTAAAGAGCACTTCTTCTTCCAGGAGGACCGTACTGCTGATATAAGGCATCCGCTCCCAATGCTTGTGGTTGAGGACGGGAGTGAGGCGTTGACGCAAGCATTTCTTGGGACCTCGCTTGATGGTTCAGTAGCATCTGTTGCTGAACTATTTGTTGCTGCATCATTTGTCTGAATATTAAGAACGGAAAAAGAAATATCATAAACTGTAATAGTGTTATGGACACTCATGAAACTGGAACAATTTAGATCATTTTGTGATGTCATTTTATAGTTAATCCTGAATAAAGCTCACTTTGGTAATCATTTCATGAAATTTACCTGTGTGGTGATGGACTTGGATACGCCATATTGTTTGTCATGTTGTGACTGTACTGCATATCAGGTCTGTTTTGAGTCATTGGTCTCCCATAAATACCTTGCTCCATTTTTCTATTACCAGTCTCTCTTGGTGTACTTTGCTCTATTTCTGGTCTCTTTCTTTCTTCACTGTTATTCAAACTAGGTTCTGGTTCGTTGTTTTTTTCATTATCATTACTGTCTTTACTTTTAAATCTACTTGAGATCATGTCTTTGAGAGTATGGTAAGTTTTACTGACTGTTTTATTACTTTTCGGAGCATCTCTTGTACTATCTTTTCCAGTTTCTACCGTGACTGTAATCATTTGAGAACTATTTGGTGTTTCGGGTTTTGTGCCATATACGTTTTTAGCTGGTATGGGTGGTTTGGAGGAGTCGTACTGATTATTTCTGGAGACAGCGCCTTGATTTTGATTTTGGTGCAGTGCGTAGCTGTAGTTCTCATGGAACTGTTTGAAGTTTTCTGCAGATGTTCCCGCCTGTTGGCTCTGAAAATAATAAATAAGGAGGTGATTGAAAGTTTTAGATACTCTTTAACTTATAACTACATAAAGATAATACTTTCTTTGGGAACGGAAGTCCCGCTTGTAACAACAACAGAGGGGTTATTATTAACGCAACCTAGAGGCCGCATTCCATGGAAGACACAATTTATTCTTTAGCATGCATGCAGTTAGATTGTGCTATGGGAATTTATAGAAACAATAGACTATTGGTTAGTGGTATTTAAATTGGAGTAGTTTGTGATTTTGTGTGCGAGGGTATCTGCGTAAAATTATATTTCCAAAAGGCTTGATAAAATTTCCATGTTAAATGTCGATAGATAAAATTTGTTGAAATATTTTCACTTTTTAAATTATGAATTCCCACAAATTTGGAGTAACGTTAAAATATACTAAGTTATGTAAACACAATCTTAAATTACAGTTTTTATTCAGACGAAATGACTGAAATGAATTAATAGCGGCAATTTTATTTAAAAAAATGTATTTATCTTAAGCAAATAATATTGTCATGAGAGGTCATGAGGGAGAATCAAACATGGTCTAGAAATAAGACCTTATAGAAGAAAATACTAGGAAGCTAGTCCAACTCCAAAGTGCAGTCAATCGTTACGTAGTAATAGCCTGTGATCAAGTTGATGACCCGATTCCGTGACCAGTGAATCGGTGTTCGACTCTCACTCAAGACTAGTTTATTCAGTTTAAAATGATCAAATATTTCAAATAGACATAAAAATCCCTAATGTGACTGCACCATAGACCTGCACCTGCTACCTTCTTAAACCTAAAGAAACTAAGAACTTTAAGGAAGCATTGGAATCAGTCGTTAGAAAAAACGACGTGTTATCCTAAATGCTGAGGAAAACGCGGAATAGTTTGAATAATCTCTCTGTTATTAATTCTTAAAAGACCCATAGCTTTAAAATTGTACAAAATTTTTACTTTTTTTGATTTTTTTTGGTACAAATTGGTGTCACCAATCCGTTTTTATCCAATTTTTGCTACACATGGAAATATTTGTGTTATAATTGAAATGCAATCGCACTATTACAGATTAAAATATACATTAAACCTGATTTTTATAATAAAGTAAATAAATTTCTACATCCACCAAAATTTTAAAATGAATTCAAAACTGTTAACGTATTTAAGTAATTTATAATTGTTTTTGAATCTTTAAAGTCAAATTATTTTATTCAAAGTTAGAATATACGAGTAATGTGTATTTATGTTGCGCTTAAGCAGTTGGTTTTGCTTTCGAGGCGTTGTCGTCTAACCGCACAAATCACATGAATAATATGTCAAAATGCGACGCTCCTTTAGGAAAACAATCCGTAGATCATTTATTGGAAACTCATTGTTTTTGAACGAGAATTTAATGCTGATGTTTCTCAGTATGAGAATGACAGGCTAGAAACTCAGCAAGATTGGAGTGGTCCCTCCAATTACAAATTTGAAGATTTTCTTTCGAAAACGTTGACATCCAGAGTAACCAATAGAAACTTTTAATGTAAAAAAGGGTGGTTTTACAGAAATATTAAATTTTCTTTCAAAGTATAAGAGCGGTTAAGGTACTTATGAAATATTGAATATGTAAAAAATAATTATTCGCGACAATTGTCGTTTTTAGGGTTCCTTACCAAAAAAGGAAAAAGCGGAACCTTTATAGGATCAATTTGTTGTCCATCAGTCCGAATGTGAAAAAAAAGAATGTCTATCAAGGCCCTGCATCCGGGAGCGCGTTTATGTGAAAAAATCAAACTTCTAAGTTAACGTAAAATAAAGATACGATCGTTTATGCCGCACATAACGTATATTTCGACAATCTCAAGGGAATCAATCTTAATACGGTATTTTCCGTTCACCTAGAGCTATGTATGACATTTAGCAATTAAAACCGTCTTATACTACAAGTGTAGGGACTGAAAAAATTTATTGATAAAACTATATTGCTGTAATTTAAATGTAGTTATAAAAATATAGTCTTTATTGAAAGCTAGAAACCGAATTTCGGGAAAGCTCGGAAATAACTTCGAGACTCGATTTCAGAATTATTTGTAATATGTACCTAAAAATTTGTACGGAGCCTTCGACGGACAAGACTGACTCGCAATTGCCGGTTTTTTATCTCATGTCTGTTTATGTGAATAAGTAAGTGAATTTCCATGTGTTTACTATATGCCAAAAATGAGATAGTACGAAAGTATATATTACCTAATATTAACATAGTAAATTACTATAAATCATTTACGTAAAAGCGTAAAGTGATAGTGTGATATATAAGATTTCCTAATAGTAAAGGGGATTCTGTTTACTTGACTAGCACGAAATGTCTATGGTTTTAGCAAACTGAGACAATATGAGTTCAAAATGGTTACAAAATTACGTGCACGTTGTCAGTCGCCTTGCTTTAACAAGTGAATTAAGTTATTAAGTATTAAGAAATATACTAACATTTTCCAAAGCAAATTCCACCATTTTTCTAACGAAATGAGCTTCACTCACTAGTCAAGAACAGTTCACATTTTAAATCACAACACTTATTTAAAATTAATATCTAACAAGGAAAATCGTTTTGAGGCTGTTTAAAAAAAATACCGTGCGCTGTATCATCGCCGTGTAAAACGCTTGTCGGACCGTGGTGTAATGTCTCTGTAGTTGGTGCGCGCGCGCCGGATGTGCGTGACGGATGCTTCGTGACGGGGGACTTAGATACGCGCGAGCGACGAACATCGCCGCGAATGTTCGTACATAATTGATTATGTCGTAATATATACTGTCATTTAAAGTTGTTTATTTAAAAATGACCCGCCAGCACAGTCTGTTAAGTATCCATAAATGGCGTCCGGCTGATAAAAGATAAAAACGGAATAAAATCATCTTACGTAAACAATATTTTATGGTGAGAAATTTAGGTTTTCAACTCAGTTTTAAAATGATCCCGCATTGAATAGTTACAGATTCGCTACAATCAATTGAAGACTTTCACTTCAAGATTGGCTTAGCACTCTATCTTTGTTATTGTTCCTTTGAAGAGTTGTTTGTCGTAGAAGTGTATGTGAGAACGTGAGGTTATATAAATCACTTACATCATTGAAAAGACATTATATAAATACAGCATTTAAGTTTTCTATTAGGACTCGAAAACGAACCTACAAAGGAAAATAAAATAAGTTTTTTCATGCAAAATTTTATCTATTTATAAATACTGCACAAAAATTGAAATAAAAAACCAATTTATAGTGTGATGGTGATACTCAATACTATCACAATTTACTATTAACAGTAAAAAAATCTGCTATTTGAACTTTTTATATAACGTTTGTTCCTCCGCATACACAGAATAGAATAGAATAGAATAGAATATATCTTTATACGTGAATACATAAGCCAGTAAAATATACAATATATATATAAAATAAAAAATTACAGTAACGAATGTTTGTTCAAAGAATATGTTTGCTTTGTAAATATAAATTCGGCCTAACAAAGCCGCACGCGCCGGCACCGTTCGTTTCGTAGTAGCGTCACAGACAGACTCGCGTACTGAATTTTTATAGAGTTTTAATATATATAGCCCTTTGTCTACGTTAGGTCAATTTATTTACTTCCTTTACGTATTCTTTATAATTTGGGCACAAACAGTAATTAAATATTCGCCATACTGACAACTGTGCAATAAATATAACGATTTCACATAATTACTTTATAAATAATCTAGATTTATAAAGAAAAAAGCTAGATATCTATCTAGCTATATTATTTATAAATGAAAATAAAGACTATCTATCTAGATAAAGTCTTTATTTTCAGATCACATACAATCCATCGAAACAGTACATAGGTTAAAAGACAAACATTTTATAATAAAGGTATCAAAGACCTTTGTGTGCGCTGCAGAAGTGCAAAAGGGTCGCAACTCAGTGACTAATTTTGTTCACATCGGGTTGTGAGTACTCTTTAATTTACTTAGACCACTCTTAGTTATTAAGACTGAATTATGAAATACTTGATTGTTGTTTAAAAATAAATGAGAGATTGTCCCTTAAAACAACTAAACACAATAATTTATGTACTTTGAAACTCAACTGAAAATATTATTTTGGAGTTCGTACTAAGTAGTTCCCAGAAACAATAGAAAGTGAAATCCCGAGTCCAAAATATACTAATATGCTTTTCATTTTTGTTTAAATCTTTTGATAGCATAGTATAGTGTAGAATATTATAATTAGTATAGTATTATAAGTATATTGGATGAATGCCTCAAAATAAATCTATATTATATCGGTTTGATTATCCAATTTTGAAAGTAATCATTTGTATATGTCATTATGAAAAAAAAACCGTAGTTGGAGGAAAGTACCCTTAATACTGATGATGCGAAATTTTACTGAAAGGAAATCATTCCTTTATTTTCAAAAATAATACAAACTGCTTTTAAAGATTTTTGAAAAAAAATTGTGAACTGGTGAAATGTGCAATAAGTGACCTGGTAACAATAACACACGTAACCTTGGTGTGCCTGGATGGCCATTTACGACTTGCTATTGTAAAACGACGTATTTACAAATAATAAATAAAAATTATAGAAAGCAACTACTCCATTGATTTTTCGGGAAATTATAACAAAATTAATTGCCTTTATCAATGTCATAGTTGCTCTCTACCATTCTTACTTAGTAATTGTAAAGTATGTACGTTCTTGATATTAATTAATCAAAGTTTTCATTAAATAAGTTTCATTTAATATAAAATTCTCATTTTAACGTACTGGCCTTTTTGAATTAAAATTAAATCGGTATTGTTTATAAACATTACAGTATAAAAATGATACAAACAAAAATGATTTCACACTGTTTGTTGATTTCAGGTTCCCAGAGTTCTATTACATTGGCATAAATGATTAAATATAAATATTTAACCGGTAAAAATTGTGTTTGAATTTTCCAATATTAAACGGTAATTTCATAATTTAACACCTATATGTCATTTTGTCAAAGTTATCTGAGGAATTGAGGATTGAAAAACCCACCATTAGTATATTACCTATCATAATAACAGATAATATCTGTTGGGTGTAGGCCCATCTAGATAATTAATTGTATATCAGAGGGCTTACTCTAAAAACGCAAACTTCGTTAGTTATCAAATTTTGTATTTCAGAGTTAGCCCCCTCTGAGTTAGATTCAATGCTTAATAGAATTAACACTTTAACTTCTAATACCTATACCTATAGATCAATATTGTTTCCAATTTCGCCAGCCACATGATGTGTACTTTCGATTATAAACGGGTAGGCTCGTTAGCTCAGTAGGAAGAGCGCCGACTTAGAAGCGTGGGGTCAAGGTTCGATCCGTCGGAGGTCGGGGGTGCAAGTCCCTCACGGGTCAGATCAGATCTTTTACGTTTCTTTTTATTTGTTAATAATAAATAAGAATAAGCCTAATAGATAAGATCCTTTTAAATCCCGTGGACTTAAAATAAACTGAACTTCTTTCGATATCTGTAGTACAATTGAAATTTAAAAAAATAGATAAAATTAAATTAGTAAATTTATGTTAATCAATATGGTTTTAGATTAATAACTTTATTATTGACAGCAAAATTTTTCAAACAATTCTTAATGGCTTGTAAAGGAAGGGCAAATCTTGCTGAGTTTCTTGCCTGTTCTTTGCACGTCACGACCCCCGGTAGATTTACGAAACGATGTCTTAGATTGACATTCAACAAGTGTACATATTTATATAGATGTAGCAAATACCTACTTTTCTTGCACTTAATTACGAAGGAATTAGCGCTTTTCGAATAGATGGCATGAAAATAATATTTGCTGTACCCACCCTCTTTTCTCTTTCTTGCAGCGCCTGATTTATAAACCTCCACTAATACTGATTCGCAACATTTTTAGTTTTGTTGACAACCAACAAAATAATCTCATTTTCATTTCATTTCCATAAAGAGATTAGTGTTTTTATAACAATAAGTTAATGTATTAATGAAATGATATTGAAGTATCATTTTTCACTTCACGAAAAATATTTATATTGACAATAAGCATACTTTATAATGTATTAAATATGAAATAAAATACAGATTTTCTTATGATTTTTAATAAGTCAATTATCACGCTATTAGTTTTTATACACGATAGATGAAAGATTAAAATCCACCTACCTCAGAGTGTGTCCACGCAGACAGCGCCTTTGGCGGGGTGTCAGGGGCTACTGCTCCCAGTCTTCCTCTCTTCCTAGCCTCCTGAAGGATAGGCACTTTGGAGTTCTTGTCACAAGAAGATAGTATCACCTCTCGTTCTATCTGTTGACAATAATATTACTATGAGAAGAGAAAAACTCAGATGTTTGAAAATATTTGTTCTTTTAAATTGAGAAATTAAGGGGAAGGAGCCCCTCCTTAATAAACGCTAGCTTATGCTCAGATGATCTTTAAACCACCGCCATCATGAGTAATTTTATAAAGTGTGTGCATGAAATCTAAAGTTTATATCGAATGTTATGTAATTAAATAATGTAAAAAAATTAACATCCCTATTAATATTGGTCAAAACATCTTAAACCAAGTTGCGTGTTCCTATAACATTTTATTAAAAAAAATTGCAAAATAATCGTAAGCTGAACCAAATCGAACCCATGGCTAGTTATAAAAAATATTTTGACAAGACATTGACATGTGATTGTGACTTTGGTATTTCGAATTTGGGTAACGTTTTTTTAAGCAAAATAAAATGCGCCTTTTTGTTTCAAATGCGGATTTTAAATACTAGTTCCATGATATGATATTTCATCTAATATAGTACCAACACGTATACATATACACGATTAACGTTCTTGTACTTAAAGAAGTTAAAATAAAATAAATATATATTGATTACCTGCTACTCTTTTATTACAATCCTACCAAAAGGACGATCACCTGTGACGTCATTTGATGTGTCCAAAATAGGTAATTGGTAATTTGCGTAAAATATCGTTTTAAAATAAGGCATCTAAGTGTCAATTAAATTGACGTTTATAAAATTTCTTTTTGCAGTAAAATGTTATAAGCAGGTAACTAACTAAATTAAATGTTTATGTAATGCCAACAGAATGGAACCAATAAATGTTGTACGACTTATAAATATTATACATTGTATATATTAAATATAGTTTTATTTTTAAAGTCTTAGTTTTGTTTTGTTTGCGTAATTGGTATTTGCAAGTTCAGTGTCAAAGAAGATGCAATTGTTGAGAAAATAAAGTTTTTTTAAAACAAAGGTAAAACTGTTTTATTTTGTAAATATTTTTTAAGGCTTTCTCTTATTATTTAATGAAAATATCATCCATGACGCCATTAGATTTAAAGAAAAGAAAATTCAGTAACCACTTCTTTATAAACCGTTAATGTGAAATTTCATCTGATTTCCACTCTTTATTAAAATAATATTTATTTTAAACTGATTTTCAAAAAAGAGAGTTCTTTATTCGGTTGGTTTATATGTTTTTTATGTATGTCTAATAATATTTCTGATCCGATCTACGTGCTTCTATTTTTGTTTGATACGGAGCAGTTGCCATTAAGTCCCACAAAATTATAATTCAGTTTGCAGTGATTTTTTATGAGCATCCTGTTTACTTGGACGATGTAATTTTCACGACACTTGTTTATATGTTCACCGATTATACTAAATATATACTGTCAAAATACCAAAAAGACTAATTTCTAATTAATTCATTTCATTTCCTTTTCCTTATTTTCTTGCTCTTGTAACATTATTGTTATAATAATCACCTGTCAAGCCGTACAATACATACAAAATTATTTCGCGCCTCAACATTAATTAACTTTAAGGATAAGTATTTTAAAATTGAAAGATTTTGCAAAATAACGACATTTATTTTTCCGCAAATCACGAAGTAATATTTTTACTGCGAGTTAACATTCGTTAAGCAGTAGGTATTAATAATATATAGTCAATAATTTTTTAATATATAGTAACTATGCAATAATTTTAGTTCAACTTACATTGTTATTAGTAAACGATCACACTATATTTCTCAACCCATCCACTTAGATTCTACACCAAAAACTGATTATTTAACTTAGATGTAATCGAATGTCTGTGATCATGGAGTACTGATACCCGTCTCACGCGCTTCTCAGCCTGAACGGAGACAATGGGAACTTTCACCCGGGCATAGACAAACTTTACGTGTGTAGTGCATATGACGATCATAGAGAAACTGCGGGGTCATTTGCAATGAAAGTTTTTTTATAGTTTACGGATCAATTCAATAATCTGATACGGTTAGAGAATCTAGTTTATAATATAAAATCCCGATTTCTATTTACCCGACTTCGAAAACGAAGGAAGAATTCAAGTGTACAGAGTCAAAGATAAAAACTATATGTCTATCAAAACTAGGATAAATTGGCACCTTCTGTGTAAGTTCGCTATATCATCAACACCATATCACTCTGAGGCTGAGTTGGATCAAGAACAAGTCTATTATTATATAAAAAAAGAAAAAATACTCTTCTCGAATATTCTATAAAAAATAAAATTAATTGCAACTGAGTAACCAAAAAATGTATACTTCATATTTTTAAAAGTTACAAATTAAGATAATGTCACTAATGCGATAATTATGATTACAAACCCTAATATCGCCAGCCTATATTATGTACCATTGTTAGGTAAAAGCATGCCACGAGGGACATAAGACGTCTTTCATCTATAACACCATGACGCTGCCTCTTTAATCGGAATCTGCGCTCAAACTACTAAACGAGCTAACTCTTGCAAAACCCTAAAAGGGAATAAAAATATTAATATATTTTTTAATATATATTTTGTTTGGTTAATCATAATTACACCTTTTAATCTCTAGACAGTAGACACAGTATTTAATTATTTGCATATTAATCTAGTAAATATTTGATATGTTCCCCATAAAGTATTTTAATTTGACTAGTTTATTGCAGGTTTGGATTATAATGATTTAATGATATTGCATAAATAAGCTATTCATAATGCAAATCTTAAGTTATTGTATTTTAAAAAGTTAGTTACATAAATAATGCTGATAATTTAAATATAGAGAAATTTTAGTAGTATATTACATAACATGTTTTATTTGCTTATAATTAAGTATTAAATAAATATTTCTATAACTTACACCAATTATCTAGCCCAAATTAAGCAACATTAAGAGCCTGTGTTTTCGAATAAACATCTCAGAAATATAGATACTAATATTATATAAATATCAGAAGTATTTTAAATAAACACACAAAAATCCATGACGAGTAAATAAATATTCGCACTCATCATTCAAATATTTGCCCTTTCTGGGATTCGAACCCAGGATCTCTGGTTAAGTGGACAAGGGCACTGACCAGTCGACCAGATGGGCGTCAAATTTTTATTGTTACATTATTTATCGATAGTTAACGATTATATAATGTATCGTAATTTAAATTGCAGATAAGCTAATATGTGGCCATTTTCAGATACTAGCACTGAAATATTTTTTTTGTTAATTTAGAGGAAACACGATGAGAATTCAAGTCAAGAGAATTTCAAAATAGATACGAGCTCGCGATAGGTGCAGCTTAACCTGCAAATACCTACGAAAAGTATACGTAATCAAGGTTTTGTAGTTCCCTTAAAAACTGTAAAATTTCATTTCCTTTTTCATAAAAATTGAAGAAAAGTTTAGGCTCTGTTCTTTTATTTTCGTAATATCTACAAATTTATTTTCATAATATCTGTATATATGTTTTATGAACAAAACGAACAGGGATATAGCTTATAGTAGCATCATTCAGAGAGACAACATGGGATTACGTTTGAATATATAAATGTTCTAGTGTTTCCTCTTAACAAATTTCGCAAGCAAAAAACACCTCAACACGCTCCATTGAAATTTAACTTTGCAGTTGGCTTTTATTAATTAGCATTAACAGATGTAGACTGATCAGCGTATACTTTTAATTTGAATTAATTAAATTAGTGCTATGACCCTATTGGACGTATGTTTCATTTATACAACGAGCTGTTAAAAATACAATACTTGATACATTTGATGAATGTAATTTAAGATTTTTTTATTTCTTCCAATTTTCTAATTCCTGTATGAATACACACGAATATAATATAACGAATATATATATACTTAACCTAGGTAATTTAAGTTTTCCCTAAAGCATCGTCAAGTAGCTTTGATTTTTTTTGATTTGATTTCATAATTGCTCGGCAGAACCCAGGTTACCTCAGTGAAGGTCAATGGATTTATCGGGTAGTTTTGTAGTATTCTCGGTGCTATTGAGGTAGTGAGCCCCACACACGCCCGTCGCTTAGCCAGTGGCGGGTAGGTCCGTAAATGGATTTTAAAAAATGTGTCAAGTAGTAGTTTCTGTAGTTTTTAGGCTTCAATCTAGATTTTGTACTTTTTATTATTGCATTTATATTGTATGATGTTTTAGTTGTAACCTATTATTATAAATAAACTAGTTGACCGGTTGATCTTTGTAATATCCGATCGTGTCTGTCATTACCGCCATCTATTAAAAGTTATTAGAATTATCACAGAAAAAAGTTCTTGGTTAGTTCTTACACTTACGTCTGTCTCATCCGATGCAAAAGATTGATAGTCATAAACAAGTGTTTTTATGTATTTCTTATATTTTTATGCGGAATACGATTTAAATTAGATTAAATTTATAAATAAACTTTTATTTTAAAGACTATATTCTGAGCAAGACACTATCTGTTAGTTCTTTCAACGTCAAATAAACCTATATATCAAATAAAATGAATGCAGTTCAAAAATACACATTGAACATAAATTTATATGGCGTAAATACCTTATACAGGCTTTCCCAAGGCTATGTGATATAATGGGAAAGTACTTGAAGTATTGACGACAGGCTATTATGTTGAACAGACACAAATGTGAAATAAACCATCCCATATGCTAATGATAAGATTGAAACAATGGACAAAAAAAAATCCTCTTAAAAACGTAATATATTAAAAGATAGAAATACCTTCAAATGTTTCATTGAAATTGGAATTTAAAATAAGAATCCATATTTAAAAAAAAAAAAAAAATTTCAAATGTTATGTTGAAGAATGATTGGTTCAAAAATTACTTACGTGCGATAGAAGAGACTAAATTTCCATTGTAATATCCACGCACACTTGCTCAAAGATACAGTGATGTAACCTTGGGATGAACTGTATTTTTCTTATAAATAATTGTATTAAAATAAAGAATATTAAGATTAATACATTTAATAGTAGTAGTTAGTCGATAGCCTGGGATTATTGGTCAAAAAGAAGTTTGGAATAAATTCAAAACACTAAAAAGGCAAAAATAATTCAATTATCCAATTTAATATTATTTATCATAATTTGAGCTTCACTTTTTTGATTCTGAATTGTTGCTCGTCTGTTTGTCGATTGATAATAATACTCGGATTGCCTTTAAAAAAAATTGAAACGTGCCTATAAAATTTATAAATTGCCCTCGATTTTCCTGGGATCTGTTGATGGCATCCCAGAGATATCGAGTGCGATTTTCAAATTATGTAGATACATATTACATGTTTCTATTTCTAAAGCTAGTCGAAGATTTACCACGACAGACAGACTGGAAAGTGGATAATACTAACGGTCACCAATCTAACTTTGACCTTAGGAACATACCACTCAAAATTGAGAAATAAAAATAAAATAAAAAAAAACCTACATCAAAACCCTAAAAGGGCTAAATAATAATACCATTACTATTTAAAAATTACATTATTTTAAAGTTGGTGCTCAGTTTTTTCCAGAAACAAAAGAAAGTGAAGAACAGAATGCAAAAACTAATTTTAAATTGGATAACTTCTTGCATTGAATTGTTTTACCTTTTTAGTTTTTTGAAGTCAAAATTTAGTTTTTATTCAATCGGCCTACTGAATTGTTTTTTATTCAGTTTTCCCCGGTTTCCATAATATTATTTATATATGTAGAAATATAGCAAGCTATGTTTTAATTGCAGAGTTATCAAGGTGTTTTTCTGTAGGAGTGAATATACTGAGACATTCGTGATACGTCAGTAACTTTACTGACTTTCATACTGTATATTGAAATAGGAAGTATCTTATCGTAAAATATTTCTGCATAAGAAATATCTGGATATACGAGATATAATCCAATGTTATTAACCTAACGATCCGGTTTGTCGTGCTTAATCTATCAGCTATGGACGACATTTCTAGTTTACAACCTACTGAAGGAACTTATACCTTCCACCGTCAGTAATAAAGACTATGACATGAAGTAAGGAAAGGGGATAAATTGAACTTTACAAAGATGACTTCTGCATTTTATATGAAGATGCTTTAATGAGGTATTTTTTGAAAATTATCATTGTGATGTTTCATTGCTAAACGGACTTATATTTTTTTGTTTACGTATTTACAAATATTCAAAATTCTCCAAAAAGTTCTTAAAGGTACTTCATAGATTAATAGACTATAATACTTACACATAACACACAATAGATTATATATTGATTGTGATCAAGCCTTGGGCAAGTAAAGGATGTTAGGTTTGTAGTCTTGAATTTTGAATAATTGTAAATACAAAAAAATAGAAGTTGTCTATTAATCTGTGTAGTGCCTAAATATTATATTTTTTTTTTCAATTATTTGGCCTGGTAAGTAAGACGTTTAAGCCATATCTTCATTAATGTAGTTTTTATCTTTATTTATGGCTCCAGGATACTAGTGCAATGTAGCCCTTTGCCCCATGGAGTTTTTGGCGACTAATGGTAAGCCCCGCTATTTTGTTAATGACTTACGAGAAAAATTTTGAAACTGGAATGCAATGTAAGCTATTATGAAAAAATGATACGAAAATGAAATGTTATGATAGTGATTAAGAGGAAATGATAAGTAAATGAGAATGAAATCATATAATGTTTTTAAATTACTTACCCTACAATACAAATGAAATGGAAATGAAACACTGAAAAATCTCACGTAAGTCACTTATCAACGCTGAATGATGTATTCCATATATTGCATGACTTAACGATCCTTTTTGCCACAAAACTACACCAATTTCATGACAAAAACAACACTACAACACAATATATGAAATAAAACACACGGCACCAAACCGCCCCCCGCCATTACGCGCCAAAAACTCCCTAAATACTTACACATAACAGACAATAGATTATATATTGATTGTGATCAAGCCTTGGGCAGATTATGAACATAAGCATAAAAACACAAGAGGGTGGTTTCCTTGTTCTAAACGTTAATTTTATTGCCATTGAAAACGCTAATTTCACCAGAAGTCAACACTGCTTGATTTAGACTAGCTAAACTATGGGTATATGCGGCAAACTTACCGCTGGAATCATGTCTGACGTTGATGCTATTAATTTTTTTGCTGCGAAGAAGTTAAAAGGAAGCTGTGGCCTTCAAATTATTTTAGTGGATCAGGTTTTTTTCAATATAAAAAGCGCAGCAAATGACTCCACATCACCTGATGATAAGGAGTAGAGGAGTCCATATGTGAAGGTAGCTAGTCAAGCATGCGATATACTGTCCTAGACACCTTCACCTGTCCGTCTCAAAAAGTGCTTTTTCACGCCTGTTTTGAGGGACCCGATGTTGTATGAAGGAGTTAATATGTGTGCCAGCAAGGAATTTCACGCTCTAGCCGTGCGACAGAGAAAGAAGTCACGAAATCTGTTTGCGCGTAAAGTAAACGTGGCGACAGAGTGAGTTTATTCTCATCATAAATTTAGTCAAAAACATTTAACTATAGTTTTGGATGATTAGTTGGGGTACTATTTTCATAGTGCTACATTTTCACATTGTTTTTAGTTTTAAAACATAGATTGAATGAATCTGTTTTGCTGTTAAAACATTAACATTTTACAAATATTAAAAATTAAAATGAAAGCGCGTTTCAGGATACGACTAGCGCCATCTAGTAATTGATATAGAAACTAAGTGCTACAAGTTTATTGCCACGACATCTCAAAATTGTGAAAACATTCGTTGGGTTTTAATACAAATGTAATATTTAAAATTATTGATATGTCCGGAAGTTGGTGATTATTAACTTGGCAAATTCCGTTACATAGATATAGGTGAAGAATGAAGCGTGTAAAGACATAATAACAAACCTTAATAACCAAAAAAATGAATTCAAATAGGCACCTTTATAATAATCTCTTTTTCAATACATTTAACGAGTCAGTATTCTTGATGATAAAGAGTATCTTATCAATAAAAGTAGGGCGTACCTCGTATATTATTATGGTGAGGCCGGCCTTAGTTCCGACTCTTAGGCAAAAAATTAATAAAATATATTTTTTCCAATAAAACTGTTTACTGAAATGTCCCTGAGGTTAGATATACATACCTGGGACTGTGGTATTGTTTGGTATACTTACAGGAAACTTAGCTGAGTGTGTGTGAAGGGCGGCGGGGGTAGAGGGGGCTGGGGCGCCAGGCAGGGCCGCCTCCGGCGCCGGAGGCATCCTGTACGGCGGGAGGTTCTCGACGGTGCCTGCGACAAAAAATTTAAGATATGAGCGTGTAAGTCTTTAGGTCAGATTTCTATAACCTGACTGATTAGATCTGGACAAGTATTAAAATTGAGACCTCCAGATGAATACTTTGTTTGTGAAGGGAGGCTGCATTGGGGTAATATTCGCTACAGTTAGGACCAACAAACATCAGAATCACTTATTTGCTAAGTAAGTAAGTAACAATGAACCAGATGGTAGTGTCCTTTTCTCATGAATAGTAAGCGGCGAGTGATAGGCGTTAGCAATAAGTATTTTCTGCTATTAATTGTGGTAACTGGCTTTGGTTTTACGTTAACAAAAATTTAGATTAATATATTTTCCTCCTTTTCATTGTTATTTAACAAGAAAGAGATATAAAGACTTTTAGTGGCCACAAAGCGACGTGTTAACGCATAATAGCTGCTCTCAGGCTGGAAATTACTACATTCATAATAAAGAAACACCATTAAAGACTGAATCACTGAGCAGAATTTTTAATTTTGTTGTGAGAAAGCTTTGTAAGTATTTTATTGTCGTTTCTCAAGAATATTGTATCGTAGACATTGTATCAATAGCGTGACACTTGAATTTTGACCCTATACAACAAAGGCTTAAGTTATAATATGACTCAAAGTGTGACCCTTATCTTGGAGCCGTGTATATTTAACACAAAACAAGGTCTTAAAAATACACAATAAAGATATGTCTGTCTTTCATAATCTTTTAGTTGACTTGTAATGTTCTTTAAGTAATTTTCCTATTATCAGAGAACTACTAATACTTTACTAATAATCTGGTTTCGAATACGAAAGCAAAGCGATTTTTAACACGGTAGTGTCTTGGATGGGCTTGTTAACTGTTATCGCGAGTTTCCCCGTGCTTCGGAAGGATAATTAAGCCGTTGTCCAGGTTGTTACGGCAACTACTGATGGCGACAGAGGGCTTGAACGTTCAATAAGTGTATATATATGTAGCAAAGTTGAATAAAATATTTTGACTTTCACCCAACAAGCAGCATGGTTGTTTTATGGTCGAATCTCCTGTAGTCACCCATGTAGGAAGGCCTTTTTTTTGTGACGCTGAGTAGAAGCTCTACCAGCCGATCCCCTAACCTCTGGGGAGGAGGAAGAAGGGAGTGTGTGGGGCTCGCACCCACTAAGCTCCTCAGCGACGCACCTACCTAGCTGCTTTCCATCGACAACACGGGATGGCCCGAAGACATTTCGCCGTAGTATTGATGGAGCAGCCCGACCGTAGTTTGGTCCCATCTCATGTAGGAAGGCCTATTGCTCAGCATTGGCATCTTAATAGGCTCATATGACTAATACTGTGGTGAGCTAAGCGAGTCAGTTTAGACGTTACTTCTATAGTAATTTTTAATTAAGAAATGATTAGTTTGAGATTTTAGAACAAAAAATACGTAATAAAAGACATCGTTGTATCCCAAATATAGCATAAAATATTCCTTAAAATGTTCTTTATGTACTTGTATATTTTATATATCTTTTACTGTTACTTCATGATCTATATAAATAAAAATAAATATCAGAAATTTAAGCACGCGCATAACTTCCAAACGACTGCACTAAATTGGATAGTTCTTTTTGTTGTATTTGTTACTGTCAGGACAAGGTTTATACATAATAATTTTTTAAATAGGTTTTTGATTAGGAAACAACTAATATGAGGCCGAGTTGGGTAGATAAAAGACAAAAATGAAAAATGTTAAAAAATTGTCTTGCTTCCATTTAAATTTCTCTATACCGATTCCTGGCTTCACCTGTAGACTTATATGTTCATTCCACAAATTATACTGTTTATTTTATCTCCAACTGTACTTCTAAATTGATAGCATCGTCATTATGGTGTAACTGAATAATGTTATTACGAACGACGTGTGAGAATGTGTGTGTTTCAATGATGCTTCTCATTTTATATGAGTATTCTTTAGGCCGGCCGTACATTTGCTACTACCGCTTAAGCAATGGGTGGTTTGCTCGAGTAATGCTCTCTTCGTTTCGATAATACAACTTTCTGATGGTTTTTGCTAACGAGGCGTTGAATTTTGACATACTATACATATTTATTTATTTATTTAACAATTTATGTACACACAAAGACAATTAAAAGGACACAACAGAATATTAGAGAATTGTATAAAGGTGTTACATATAATTATTTTTGCTTTTAAAGAAGGAATTGGTTAACGTGCATAACGGCTACTGGTTAAGTGGCCTACACGCTGCGTCATCAAAACAGCACTAGGAATACTCATTAAACTCCCCGCAAACTCTATAGCCTTCGAGGTAATCTGGGCTCTACCGCAGCAATTCACCAGACCGATATTATATTCAGAAAATGCTAAGCAAGCTGGTCGTTTATCTAAAGATAAATGGTTATTCAGGTCCTCATCTCATACATGCAGAAATAGGAAACATGGTTGCAATTGCATCACATTAGTCACCAGTACCCATAGCGTCATAACAGCGCAATAATAATTAGTATTTTGCCGTCCATCAAGATAAATATATAAGCACCTCGCCTGTACGCGCCAAGATGACAATAAAATGAACCTTTCAAATATTGCATGTTTTAAACAGAACATAGAGCTTAGCGTGCGGCCAGCCTTACACATAATACGGTTTTGAGGGTCTATTCTCTAACGGATAGTAAAATTATTTATTCCATACAAAGTGGATGCCATTAAGTTTACGGTCAGCCTGACAGTAACTTTTATTATAGTCTTTAAACATTTGTAACAGAATTGACACTACGCTGAGTGGTGCGTGTTGAACCCTGTTAAATTTAGGAGGTACTGTTATGTTTACAGCATAGGAGACAAGATCCTCTGCATCATCAATAACTGTGTTATTTTACTGCATCTTCCATAAGGAGGTTCTTCCATAGCAGGCCGCAATGAATCCGAGTAGAAAATTCCTTTATGTACTTATACCTATACCTTTTTTATCAGACAAATGTGTGTTTTTAACCGACAGACAACTTTTTTGATTTATCGTTCATGAACTTATTTTAATATTATTGTTTCCTTTCAATTCATTATCAAAAAATTTTATAAAATGTATTAAGTTTCACAATCAATTATAATACTACTTACTATTTAAAGGAGAAATTCTTTGTTTTAGTCCTCAGGGGTATAAAATTTCTAGTATTTCTTAGTTTCGTCTAGTGAAATTCGTTGAGGTTGTTTGCAATCTTTTGGATATTTGATAAAGTAGTTTTACTTTCAGACATGACAGTCATTCCTGACAATCACCGTTAGAAGAAAAAGATATTATAAGATTTAAATTAATATTTACATATTTAAGTATATAACACTAGATCTATAAAGCATTTCAAGTTTTAATCGCAATAAAGTCGGTTATGAAACCAGTAGAGGAAACGATGAATTAATCGCCGTATCGCATATATATCTCGGATAAAAGATGCAAAAGTCGTTACACAAGATGGAAATAGTTGCACAAGCAATCTGAAACGTGGAACAATGGGAAAAGTCGGAATAGAACGTAGTTTTATTGAGAACGAAGTGATTTTAAATAATAATCTTGATTAAAATGATCTCTTCTGCGCTGAATGAAAAGTTAAGAGTTTTGCAGACATAAAATCTAGCAAAGTGTCCACGAAACACTGTGACGATGTTGGAGAGATCTTAGCAGAGGCATCTCATAAAATTACAATTATAAAGTTTTAAAAATAAAAAGACAATTTTTTTCTTTGAATGGCTAAAAAAGGAATGGATTTAATGTTCAATATTATAATAATCCAACACAAATCTATTTCCAAATCACTCTTTTAATCAATGCAAATAGTTTGTGGGTATTATTAGCAGTCTCCCCAAGAGACTGATTGCCTTAATCAAACATTATAAGTGGATGCCTTTCTATTAAAAAATGGCCTAACTCACTTGCATTCGATATATCTTCATCTCAGAGTAAAACTGTTGAGTCACTTAAAGATATTCTCATTTAACTGCTTGATGCTTACTGTAGGTCAGTTAAAAATAACGTTATACAATTATAAAGCTATATTTTAGTCAGCGAAGAGGTACCGTCAGTCAATACGGGAAAGTTTAGCCATTATAAGCTATAATAGAATCAAAATAGAATATAATATATGCAAGCATGTCAAAATCAAAACTATCAAAGATGCTATAACAAAACGGAACTCAAAATCAGATACTAGAAGACACGAAGGTCATTTTTGTATCTCCTTGTTCTCGTAATGACCCTTATGGGTTGAAGGACAAGTTGTAAACTTGTGTGTGACTCCGTCTGTCATGCTTCAGGTGGCATGTGAACTGTGGGATGCGGTTGTATCGTTAAGTGAGCTTCGTAATATGATTTTATTGCATTTCTGCAATTTATTTAACGTTTTCTTCAAAGACTATTTTTTATGTATAATAAAAGCACTACGTACAGCTTTAACTTCAATCATGGGGAAATTCTAACCCGAATTATTTTTTAATGATTCTGATTTTATAGATTATAATAAAGCGAATCTGCTTTCAAATAATTTGCGCTCATACGGTGCGAGAATGTACGTTGATCTATTTTCGTATAATTTGATTGTATGGTTCCATTTATAATTGCTAACTTAATACTTGGTATGATATGATACCAAAGTGGAAATCTACATCTGAGGCCGACTTTACTAGAAAGTGTAGTTTTTATAAATTTGACAAAGCATTAAGAAACTACTTCAAAGTTCTGTATATTTTAGGAAATGGTAATCACAGAGAAATATAATTTAACTAGTTCATTATCAAATTTGATAGAAGGTTAAATTAGACAAAGTTAAAATTCACATGAGAATAGTGATTTCACTATTCGAGAACTCCACTGGTAGAACTGGAAGATCCACTGGTGTAAAAAATATTAACTCTAGGGGAACATATTTCAAATTATGTCCACTATTGTGTACACTTAATGCAAGTTGAGAAATAAAATCATAATGGATTCTGTTAATAAATGTACGAGGAACTTCATGTAGCAATTTACACATCCATGCTCTCAATTCTATACTTGTTCTGTTTTTCATTGATTAAGCAATTAACTAATTAGTTACTTAGTTTTTTTATACAAAGCACAGCAAATGACTCGACACCATCTGATAATAAGCAGTAGAGGAGTCCATATGTGAAGATAGCTAGTGAAGCATGTGACATACTGCCCTAGCCACCCTCACCTTGCCGGCCCAAAAAGTGCTTTTTCACGCCTGTTTTAAAGGAACCCATTTTATAAGAAGGAGGGAATACGTGTGCTGGTAAGCAATTCCATGCTCTAGTTGTGCGACAAAGAAAGGAGTTAACTTACGACATTATTTACTAAGGTAGTTATATAAACACATACCCAGGAAGGAGCTTTGGTGTGTTGAAGTCAATAAAACCAGCTAAAAATTTCATCAATTGAAATTGATACTTCCTCCAAGTGAGTTTAAAGTTCATCATAAGTAATGCCAATAACATCACCGTCTGTTTCGCTGTTATTTAACTTAGTAACTGCGTCATATGGTTGAAATTTGTTCGTTGTTATAAAAAGGCTAAAGGTTTGAGGTAGCAGGTGGTTTTGTCCTGTTTTTTTTAAAATTATTGTTGGCATCTGCTGCGGGTCTGGAGTTAGGGTGAGTATTATTATGAGGTTGTTTTTAGTACTTGTAACGGTAAAAGAATTATTAGTTAATAATCAATTACATTTTGTGCCAATATCTATTTAAGACGCAGCTTCCTAAATACAATTATAATGGTGCTAACTCCCTGTGGCCCGGGATGAAAACTCCGGCTATCAAGAGAACTCTATCTTACAGCTATAAGGTTCAATATCGCATACCCCGCGTCAACAAAAAAATAGCACACAAGTAAATGACGTAAGTCACAGAACTAATTTACGGTTTTAATTTGGCCAGTAAATATTGTGTTACAATTATTTGTATTTAGATATTTTCTACATTTATTATCCCGATCATCGATTAGAAGTATTTTTATTCATATAGCTCAATAACTTATATAGAAATACGTAATATTCTCATAAAAATGCACCATTTTACAAAAACCAAACAATTATAAAGACAAATTTTAATGGAATATATAACGAGTCGATTACTTAAATTTCACTTGTATAGGTTGTGTACTAGATCGAGAATGCTTCTTTTAAACCAACTTGTATTTAGGGAGCCGCCATTTAAATCAGTCTGCGTCCTGAGCTGGTATTAGCTTATAGACAAAGTATACGATTATTTGATGATTTCTTCACTATCTTAAACCAATAAGGCTTCTTTTCACTTATAAAATATTTTATGTGTTATAAAAAAATATAAAAAAATTATAAAAAAATTATAAAAAAATTATAAAAAATACAATTTAGGAAAGTTAAAAATGGAAAGGCAAGATATTGTCATATTTGTTAAAAGACCAATGTGAAAATACTCATTGAAATTAATTATAACAAATCATTATTCCGTGCAAAAACTTGCTTTGGCACATAAACATAAAAGATCGTTTATTGGAACGCTGGGGGATTGCTAAAGAACGAATGGTTGTAATTAATTCACACTTAAAACGGATATCGGCTTACGGCGCTGATAATGAAATTTCAGTCATCGAGGTTATGCTTTAAAGTTCCAATCAAAATTTCGCCCATTACTTGTCCTGCTGTTCACACTTAAAAAATATAAAGTTTCTACCAACGGCAGTGTTTATGGATGAAACAGTTGGGTAAAAATGCAACAAAGTTGTTGACAACAAAATATCAATTTTTCTTATTCGCAAAGTGAGATTTGTGTACTTAATTGACTGAGAATAAATGGTGTCAATATTAGTTAGCAAAATATCAAATGAAAATGATTTTATTTTAACAAACGATGTCTTTTTGGGTTTATCTTTAACCTAATTAGTGGCAGGTTTATTTTTGAAGTCTTGTTGGTAAAACAATATGTAGATTTGGGACTTGCGATTAAATGTACCTTATGTACAAAAATGTATTAAATGTACCTTTCGTTTTATTTTAAAGAATTAAACTTTAGAATCATTAATTTTTTGGTTGACTGTGCCATTAAAAAACACGAATAACAACCACATGGCTGTTATAGGAATCAAATCAAGCTAAGGTTATAGAATTCTAAAATTATATTAATGACAAAATGATAAAGAAAAGATGGCTAGTTGAAAAAATATTTTTTAATTAATATACTATCTAATAATGTATATAACCGTTTGTTTAAATGTTCGAAAATACTATTACGTGATATTGTAACTAAAAAAGATTTTATATTCACTACTTCAAAGCGCATTTAGAACATAAATTAATAGAGGAAGTTAAAATAAATTATGCCCAAATATGAATAGCGACCTTGCTTCTATAGCCGGAGACATGTCAATTGACACAAATACAATTCATGGACTTGTTCTATTGTCAGTGTGACACAAATCAGAATGATTGTTTGAGAGGTATTAAGCGGTATTGTTTTGAGATCTATAGGGCAGGGTTCTGTGACATTAGTGACTGAAAACTGACATGAAGGATGAAATTATCACACCTGGATATGTGATATATCATTATCCTGAAATTTAAGATATTGGTTGATGCCGAAATTCAAATTTTATCCATCGCTTGTGGAAATCAGGTACATCGTGACAAAGTCTTCCCGCTAAGAAAATCTTTTTTATATATATTTTTTTTCAACTTTAGTTCTCTCTGCTGCAGTACAAACTCTAAACTAAATCTATAATTAATTTCATTGTAAGAAATTTTCTTTTAAATTTTTAAGTGAAGAAAGTAAAAGTAAGTCAGAACTTTTTTTAGTTTAGAAAACTGTTAATTATTTTTTTAAATTAAAAACCTACTTCTACTATATGCTTTTGTAAATTTTATGTTGATACCATAGAGCTCGACCCACCACGTCACTGATAGATGAACATCTAAGTAAGTAAAGTAGTTTGGACGAAACGAGGTTCCTGTACAAGAAATGCGACGATAGCATCCTTTACCGTCTTGTTTTTAATAACCATATTTAAGTTGTAGTCGGTAATGGTGCGGTTGGTGGCCCTCTCTTCGTGCGAGATTAGACGATTATCTTCTTTTACACAGTCGGTTAAATAGTCACAGATCTTAGCGTCTCGGTAGTGTGACCACTGCATGTGTGACACTTGTTAAAATGTTTGAACGGGCTGCTGTGGTTCGGATATATAAACAGTGTTAACCGCGAGTCCCTGCGATTCATGAATTGTCAGGGTGAAAGAACCCTCGTTTTCTTCGTATCCCTAGCAGATCAAAAGTGCCTTCTCAGCCTGGGTGTACACTAGATATCACAAACGTTTAAAAGGTTTTATCATGATAAATACATTTAGTTTCTTTAAGAATTTTGTTTACTCTAATTAATCAGAAATCAACATTAACAAATTCGCTATCGCTCGAACAAACCAGTTTAAGATTATTAGTAATTTAACGTAAAGCAAAACCAGAATCGATAACATATACCAAAACTGTGCCTTTACTTGTGACATGCGATGCCTTGCACGTGATCTGACTGCATAAGGGTAATTCTTGAGAACTTATCAGATTTTATATCATATCAGTATGTGCAATATTTTTGCTAAGATAAATATTTGAATCTATAAAGCATGCATGCCACCGCGTGTTCTAATATTAGATGCGGAATAGAGCAAGGACAGACATACCGGATCGTCGAAGGTGCACAATGAACCACTTGATGAAATAACCGTTACCAACACAATACTCGAGTCATCGGCATCGCGAGATACACAAGCTTTCGAATTTCACTCATTCACATGACACAGGTATTAAAACATTAAAATATTAAACGGGCAAGTCCTACAAAAAGATCTCAAAACACACAGAGTTCACAAACCTAAGGAATGATAACAAAAACTTGGTGACAACCGTCCGATTGGACTCGCTCAAAAATGATATGAATTCGAATTAGAAAACAGATCAAGACATTCACCTCTGTTCGGAGACGCGCGCGCACTAAGCTCAGCGCGCAGCGCAGAACCTGTTTCGTAGAAAAAACTGCCTCTTCCCGCGTCCACGGGCGACGGGCCGACCCTTTGCATATTTCCCTGGTCGCTATTTATCATTGCACCGGCATTATCCACGGGGAATGGCACGAAAATTTCTTGTAACTTCTCGGGGACTAGTTGTGTGTCGTTAAGTTGATTGTCCGGTCGCGCAACGGCCTTCGAAGCGACGGCCATGTTCGCATTAGTTAGAGCTTGATGCGAAGCACCTTTGAGGCGATTCTGTGCGCTCGTCACTTGTGCCACTTGATTTCTGGGTACGATCAGTGGTATTCTCCCGTAAGGTGTGCTGCCATATTTTCTTGTACTGTCAATCACGCGTGGTTCCGGAACAGGTTGCACATTTGCACAGGCGTTTACTTTTAATATTTCGTTCGCTTGCTGCAAAAGTCTCCTTTGGATATTTTCAATCTCTCCTTTCGATGCCCGAGAGTTTTCAGATAGCTCGGCTATCAATTGGTTTACGTTGAAGCTAGCCATCATATTATGCTCTGAATCATTTTGTGACGTTGATGCTTGGTTTACTTGTAGAACCGTTGAATTTTTTTTGTTGGCATTCTTCTCTACATCGAGTTTTATGGGAGCTTTTACTTTCATGATTGTTTTGCCTGGGGGAGTGACCACTATTTTTGGGAGCTCGTCAGTAGCTGCATTAATCGCTGTTTCCTTGCCTTTGCCTCGTTTCACTTTCCTCACAGTCCTACTTGCCATTACATTATCACAACGCACCAAATGATGATTGCGTTTGTATTAATTACTTTTTACGTACATCCTATTTCAATTCCAATTTATTTTTGCAATTTCGTTTGATTGGAGGACTTTATTTGTTAAAAAAGTTAGAATGAACTTCTTTAAAGCAATCATTTTATAGAGGCACTAATCGTTAACATTTTAAATGGTACAATGTATTTTGAATTTAATTTAAATTGGATAAATTTCTTGGAAGTGTAAAAAGCTGTTTTGCGTAGGGTGTCAATAAAATATACCAAATATAGTTGGTACGGTAACTGCTTAATATTATGTTTCAGTATGACAACAAAGATGTCTGACACACTTTCCCTGTCGTCTGATATTTCATAAGTCTTTTGTTACAGTTTATTCAATACATAGAATATGTTCCCACAAATGTTACGTTTGTGTTTTTTGCATCATCTGGTGCAAATATTCGACGTTACAAAAGTACTTATACCTATTTAACATCAATATTCTTTATTCTTTCGTCGTTACAAACTGTCGGGCTAATTTTATCTGTTACACAATAACATAATCTGTAAACGTCATCATTTTGTTAAGTGTACTCTTTCTGTATATTTATGGGATCGATTTACCTATTAATTATAGTAGTAGTAAAAATAAATAATTATATATTTCTCTTGATGCGAAGCACCTTTGTGGCGATTCTATATGTTTTCTGATTGTTTTTTATGTTTAAATTGTTTTTCTGTGGATTTTCTTTTCAGATATAATATTTTTTTATTTAACTATATATCTTTTCATTGTAAAATTTGTAATTTGTGATTACAACTTACCTACTATATGCATGTAGTCTGTACATTAATCAGTAGAACAATTACTGGTAAACCAAATAAATACATATAAAAAAATGTCTTTGTCTTCCCTACCAGTGATTTAACCTAAAAGATAAAAGCAGTGTACTGAAATTCCTACTATTTATTGATTTGCCAGTGACGCACATATGTTTTGTTGGAATATAGCTCTTAGCGACTGCATATAGAGCTTTTGCACATTTACCTTAGCGGGACCATATCAGTCACAATGTCTTGAAGTAACTAATAACGTTACACCATATTTGGCGTTTGTTAACGCGCCCCGTGTGACCAATTAGGCGGAGTTATTGTAAAGCGCAACTCATGCGCAGCGCAGGGCGTGCCCGATTTAGGACTATAAATTTGTAGTGAAACGGTTTGTTATAGGAATGGGTGGAAATATTTGTATTTATTTTTTCTTCTATAAACAAAAGCTTTCAGTATTAAGTTTTTAATGAAATTTATTACGAGAGATATAAGGCTGCTCAAAGTAGTCACTTTTACACGCGAGAAAGCGCAGATGTAGAAAGCGCTCATTTATTTTAGACATCCAGCTTTAAATAACTTTCAGCTTAATATTTGTAGTTCAATAAGTAATAATAATAGTATATGATGTTACACTTGCAACTTCTGCCTAATACCAAATTTAAATAAACTGTTTTGACTTTGGACTGCTCATTCCCAGATCTGAGTCAATGCAGTTGCATTAAATATATAAGTAATAAGTAATTTTATGTTTCTCCACATGTTTTCTGTTAGTAATTTTGGTAGCGTATTCACGAGGTTCAATATCTGTGTGTGAACTGCGTATGTAGTTGTGTCATTAGTAAGTTCCATTTTCAATTGATTCCAATTAACCGTATTAGCTGTGATGTATTAATTTTTAACAAGGTGCCCACGGGGTCTAATGTTTCAATATCATATATAAAATTATATACTTAATATAAAATATTATAATACGCAAAACAATGTTTACATTCGTGTGAGAGTATGTAATTAACTTTAAATAACTGAAAATTGTTTCTTTTCTTAGATAGATAAATAAAAACTTAAAAAATTGGTCAGCGTTTATCTGATATGGAAATCACTACGCATCTGTACATTACCCCTTATAAAAGTTTCTAGTAGACGCTTTGCTAGCACTGGTTACTTTTAACGTTTTGATCTGTACCCGATTCCCTTGGAACGTAATAAATTCTTTGTGTAAAAACAAAAATCACCGCGGGCAAAATGCGAGTTCCTAAAATTTTAAAATATTCAAGAAATATAACTAAAGTAAGTATGAGATTGTAACGTTAAGGTGTGGAGAGGCTGAAGTTGTAAGGCATCGTCTGACGTCAGTATATATTTATTTAACAATAGAAAAAGCAAAGCACAGAGTAAAAAAACAGAACAATATAACACTGAACACTAGATGGAAAATAAATATAAAAAGGCTTAAATAATACTTGCAAAAGTGCCTTGAATACAAAATAAATTTTAAATAGAATTCTGAACTCTGATTATTATACAAAATAATAATTTTAATTAGTACGATACAATGGCGTCAGATAACTGGTAACAAGAGGAAACTAAGAAATGAACAGTTTAAGAATAATTTGTGGGATGAAACAGACACAATGAAAAATATATCAAGATTTGAATTTAAATGATTGATGGTTTTAAAATATTGCCTGTATTAATAAAATGGGTAGGAGTTACTTTAACATCACAGTATTAAGACCACGTTATATGATGTTGACTGATATCTGCAGTGATCACGACAACTACAATTTACATAACCTGTTCATTTTTATGACTAAAAATGTTTGATTAGAGATGTCGCAATTGACAACACAGTTGCCGTGAATGCGTCAGTAATGCTACGTAATAGAATTAAAAATCCTGAGTTGCTAAAGCATCTCTTATAATCAGTTTTCATTTAAGCTAAAGTTAACTTAAAAGCTTAGTCATTGGACGTAACTTCACTTCCGTACTTTCTATATTAAGTACTTAAAGATATTTTGCTATTTTATATGTTAAATGTATGGATGGTGTTACTTTCACAGTACTTCCTAGACTCTGCGTATTAAAATAAATTATGATATATAACAATCGAAAGAATTTATATGACAGATTAGTCAGTTATGCAATACCTATTTTATAATCTCAACTAGATGTACTGATCACAAAACTATCGGAAGAAGGAACTGACCTGTCGGTTTGTTTTAAATCAACGACGGGTTTATTAACGAACGAGCCAATGGACGCTGGTAACACCAGAGGTATTAATTGGGATTTGCCGACCCTGTAATTACTTTTGCGTGACATTACTGTAAGTACTTCTTCATGACATTCTCCTGGAGAGAATAGGGCAGAAACAACTTTAGTATTTTTTCTCTCATTTCCATACCTACCAGGTGATCGTGTGAACTTTGTGTAACCTACCAATGTTCTACTAACGCTATATATAATAGATGTCATTACGTTGCCACCAGTCCACTATTGAGGCAACTATAACGTTTTTTGTGTGTTAACTAATAGTAAAGTAAATAAGATTTGTAAGTACTAAATTTTAATTATGTCACTTTTCGAAAATCTCTAAACTACGGCATTTCAGAATTATACAAAAGGAATTAACTTTGCATAGCCTATTTTCTAATTATAAGTGAAGTTCCTACATTCTCACAAGTAGGCATCATGACACCGTATCCCCTTGAGATAATCTAAGCCTAAACGTACGCGGAAGAATGTCTCGTGGTTATTATATAAGTTTGAAAATAAACAGTTATTCTTTGATCTCTTTTGCAAGTATCTGAAACATTACTCTCTAGTTACAATAAATATATATACGGTATCTTTAAGTAGTACAGGCTCGTAAAATAATAATGTGATACAAAACCAACCAGTCGCTATAGTTTACTTGGCGTGGACTTGCAGTCCGTTTATGTCAAACATAACAAGCGATTATGGGGATATAAATTTAGCCATGTTACATATTTATTAACTTTGATTTAATTTAAGCACTGGAAAAAGTTACGGTAACTAAAATCTGTGATATCATAGTACAGTTTCCTTGTGATAGCCCACTGCTTGCAATTTCAAGAACTACTTAGAATTAAGTAATCGAAGATACGAAACATTTGAATTAAAAAGAGAACTATTATTTTTTGAGGCATTATTTTTTCTGTCTGATGACTAATCTATATTTAGCCAGTTTAACTAGCTAACTAGTGGGCAGGATCTATGTATAGGCTAGAGTCATACAATCTCTAATTCTATATTATTGATCCAAGACCTCCTCATGTGTTTCTCCTATGTAGTAACGGACGTTATGGAACGTATGCAGGCTGGTTTTCAGACAGAATTATATACCTTATTATTTTACTATACACATACATTATTAGATAAGTAACCTATGTACCTATGTATGTATATATTTAATATTTGTATGTAATAACTTTTATCATGTATGTATTTGTTATACGTCAACAACTTCCCTCGACTACTTTATCTTTAATCCTGTCCATCCTAATGCTACCTGGAAGAGATCGCTTTTAACGATAAGGTCGCCCTTTGTACAAAATTAGTTATTTTTTTGTGTATTTCTTTTCTTAAATTGGCTGATGTACAATAAAGATATATATTCTATTCTAAATAACAAAGAAAAAGTCAAGCACAGACGAAATTAGCAAATGGTTCTCATGAATCTTGTATTGTCTATTTTTTGTTGTTTTTTAAACACCTGTACGCATAAGGCCGCTAGAATGAAAAGGCGACTTTAAAAACGAGTTTTTTCAGCTAGAATGAAAATGTGACTTTAAAAACGAGTTTTTTTTAATAAATTTCTCAATTCTTCCGATCATCTATATAATAAACTATTAAAAAGATTTAACTACAGATATAATAATTAATAATAATAATAATAATGTTTATTTGTAACAAAATTTAAACAACCTAACACCCATAACATCTAGCTTCTATGTCTTATAAATTAAAAATATATATATATGTCAGTAATTTTAAGTAAAAGAACTTGTTTGTCGCATTAGGTCAATCCTGTAAGATTTAAGTGTGATACGATAAATAAGTCAAAATTTCTTTATTTAAATAGACTCATTTACTAAGTTCTTTTAAATCGTCATAACAGGGAATATGTATGAGAGAAACAAGCAAATGTAATTAAAGGCAATAGTGATAAATTTAAGTGGGTATCAACCGGGCATTTATAAATAAATATCTTAAAGTTAATAATTCAATTATGTTATTTTTATATTCATATGCGAGTCAACATGTTGCGGGTGCTGATTGTGGAGTGAAATGTTTCCCTAAGTCAACGGCCTTACGAAATTCTTCGGCTTTGGCACCGGAATCACAGCCCGCTGGTCTCCAACAATGGGCCCAGATCGTACGGTTTAATTGGACAATTAGACAATGCCACTAGTGTACTGGCGCCTTAACAGTACACCATAGTAAAGAACCGTTTATAACATATGGTATTCAATCGGAAGGAACTTAACTTACTTAACACACTCCACGCCAACGACACGGTAGCCGTGTCGTACTATATTTTCCTTAGGCGCACACGACACGACTCCCGTGTTCACCCTATAATAAAGGATTTACTAACTTCCAAATTTAGGTAGCGCTGTTGGAAATGTTCTTAAATAGATTATAATTTGATGTTTATTAATACACAAGGAGTCACAGTCGGCACTTCAATGTTGCAAAATAGTTAATACATATTTTATTGGAAAAAATATTTATTAAAATTATTAAAAATATCGCAAATATTGCGCCACAGTGCAAATATGGGCATTTTTATTGGGCATTGAATGTGTTAAACAAGAGGGGAATATGGGATAAAGTGACAGCTTTTCAAAATGTGGTTAATGTATATATATTGATATAATAGTTCATGCTAATTGTTGGTAATACAATATATTTAATTTTAATAATTATTAACATTATTTGTTAAAAAAAATTACATTTTGTATTTCGAATTTTAGTGGTTATGTTTCGCATTCACTGTTGCAATTTATAAATATATTAAGAATGGGACTAAGCGTATATCTGTTCCACAACAGAAACATACATTTGATTCCAACACAATGCTATGTTCAACAATTCTATTGTTTCTTGAAAGAACATTAGGTAATGGCCATCTTCATTTCTAAAATAAAAACTAAACCTAATCCTTCACTTGCTTTAGGAAGCTTTGAATATTTATGCGTAGGAATAGTCGGATATGCCTTAACCGGCTTTCTATAATGCCAACTTTTATGTAACGTATAACATTTTAACTTCTAATATTTCTTCCTAAATTAGACTTTATTACATAAGCCGTTTAGTTTATTACACAAATTATATAAAATTGTTGGAGCAGAATAATAACTTATAAACGTGGGCTGAAATTTGAGTCATAATTTTATGTGACTCACAAATGCATATTCAAGGAACATTATACGTACCTTTGGGAAGATTTGCAGTGATTAGCATAGTCGGTCATTAATATCATAAAGATATAATAAAGATTAAAGCCGTATTGTTTGTTATATAGTGAACTCACAGCTGAACTAGAATAGTGAACTTATTGCTGTAAGATTACAAATGTGATTATTTTAGAAGTCCATCTTCAACTTCGAGACCGCTGTGTCTATTATATACTCGTATTAATCAACTTACACTTAGGGAGAGTGAGGGAAAATGGAATATAATCAATATCGTTGTATAACATCGTGCAATCTAATGTTTATTTGAATAGAATTTTATTAATGGTAGGAAAAATGGTAGATTTTGAGAGAAAACAAACAAAAATAACAGATATCTATCAAATTTAAAATTTACATATTTGAGAATAATTTATTAACTATTTAAACTATTATAAAACAAGTATCACGTGTTATTTTCGAAAATATTGTAATATATAATCGAATATATTGTATTATTGTATTATTTTACCAATGTTTCAGAAACGTAGCAAGGGTTGAATAGTACCAAACCTCCCCTAAGTTATAAGTATTATGTACGACTTACGACAGATGTCGTGTTTGAAGAATATGTCTTAGTGGTACTTTCTTTTGCATGTATATCTTAATCATATGATGCTGTTGGGGAACCTGTTCCATATATATTGTCAAAAACTGATCCCGATGTTAAATTTTAATAATATAGACCATTTTGTTTTTTCTTTGTCGCTTAGCAACCACAACATATGCAAATTTTATTAATATTTTCAATTATCCTGTTGATCATACCAAGTTATGAGTTCTTATTAAGTACTTTTACCGTTTCATTGATTGGAAAATATGTCAGTTTTTCAACTTTTGGAGTTAGTTATTGCAAACTAATGTACCAAGTTAAATCCATAGTGATGTATGAAAACTTCACAGGTTAGATTATTATAGAGATAAAATAGAGGTCATTTTATACATTTGAGAGTCAAGTTTGTCTATAGTTCAATAAACTACGCAAAACAGCTAATCCAAACTTTAAAGAAAGTTAAGGCCTCTGTAAAATAAACATGCTTCGAAATCTGTTTTAAATCAACAAACGTGATTCTTAAAAAACGCAAGGTCACGTTTGACAGTGGCATATCTTTGTAAAATGACTTACGAGCACACGAAATAACTAAAACTAACTAAACATAATCTAAATTTTTTTAAAAGGAATGTTTTTTAAAAGGAATATTCGTTCACTTATCCCGCACACACTTGTTTAAAAACTTCAAATTTCAATTTCATTTTCAAATTTTGAATTTAACACCAAATAAAAAAGTTTTTAATTGATTTGCGGTTTGCGCGCGAAATGATTTAGCGGCACTGGGCTTGATACAATTGGCCAAATAGTTGACGGTAGCGCACATAGAAGCGCGAAGGCACGATTTACACTGAACACTGCGGCGTATACATTGGGCCATCGAGATTTGCTTTCGTAGCCTCAAGTGACGTAGAGATGTGAAAAACAGACATGGCCTCACGTTTGTTTGTATTGTTTGCATAGATTTTGTAAGAGCCTTATTACTTCCTTTTATCAATGCGAGAATCGTATTAAAATAATGTTTTTTTTTTCTATGAAGTTTTGCGTGGGAATTTTTTTAATAAATGACAATGGGTAAGAATAAGTTGTGTGCCGACTGTTTATTTCGCAGGTATATAGCACACAAAAATAATACATGACAACATACGATTGGAAAAACATATACATACAAATACAAAAACCTGAGTAAGCTTATCTCAAAGGAGATGTCTTCCAGTCAACTTATACATGCCGGGATTGTGTATACTATTGATGCCTATGTATATATTACAAATATAATTGTACAACACATTAAAATACATAATATGCATAAATACTTATGATAAATTGGAAAGGTAGTGTTCTTTTCATTTTAGTTTGAATGTGTCGCAGTTCAAAAAATATATTACTAGAATATCAAATTCAAAGTTTTCTTTTCTGGGAAAAAATTGACTATTGGTATAGTTTTAATATCTTTGAAGCTATTTTTTGACGCTTATACATCATATGGCACACTCGTACATACTTATATACAGCAATAAAACTGTATATCATTTTTTATATACATGCACACACATACTCGTATACATACATGTATCATTAATGAGATTTTTCTCAATAATTTTAATATCCAGTGATAAGACACCACTTATATACTTAAATTAAATTTATAAATGATATGAAATCATAGACGAGTGGTCAGTACCCACACCCTCCCTCCACACCCACATATTGCGTCCACTGTCTCTGTACCTTCGCTCTCGATCTGACTACTTAGCCAAAGACCCGGGGTAAAATTCCGGTCATCTCTATCCAGTTCTTAGGTCTATAACTTATGGTGCAGTACCGTAGTCACACGCGGCTGCTCCAACTAATGTGCTGTGGTCGGCTGACCACCAAGACGGGACTGAGGATGTTGAACTAACCACTGTACGATATGGCATTAGACGAGGCCTGCTTCTTTGAATGCCCATTGTCACTATACCTTTTTTTTAATTTTTTTTTACGAGGAGGAATCCATTTACGGACCTACCCGCCACTGGCTAAGCGACGAGCGTGTGTGGGGCTCACTCAGTACCTCAATAGAAGGGCACTGAGAATACCCATTAAAACTCCCCGGTAACTCCATTGCCCTTCACGGGGGTAACCTGGGTTCTGCACGAGCAATTCACCAGGTCAATTGTCACTATACCTAGACCCATCTACTTGTAACTTGTAGTATTTAAAATAATCGAGGAATATGCGTCTGCGTCGAAAATTTTCCCATTTGAAACGGTACCTTACCAGCCTGCTGTTACTGAGTCTAATATGTTTAATCACAGATAAGCTTCACGAAAGAAACCACTTAAGTATACAGAATCTGTGCTGTTAAGTAACGCTTATTAATTTTTACAACAGATTTGAACTCAGTTTTAGTGCTTTAGAAGATTTATGAAAAAGGTACTAACTAAGAGGTATAGCTATTGTATTATGTAATAACATATAATATAAATTACGTGTGCCCATATTACTCAAAGTGGGAAGTGCCGGAAAGGAATACCAGTTTGTTATACTTCGGTGAATAGCTTACGTTCCGCGCTAAGAAGCTCACTTACGTGAGTGATTTTACATAAATATGGTAAGTAGAAGCTTTAAAATATACTAAGGAATTAGGTTTTGAAGTTTGTCTTGCATATAGTAAAGAGATGGAGCGTTGGTGATGGTTGGGATTGGATGGGTGACTGTCTTTATTTTGGCAAATAATTAATTAATTAAATAGCCACTGTGAAACAGCTGATAAAAATGATATTAACACGTAGCAACCTAGTTCTTCCTACTTGTATATAGCTTCGTCTCGACGAGTTACAAAAATCTCGCACGTTCTAGATAGAGGCAGATACGTTGCTTGTATGGTTCCTGTAAGGGTGTCCATCATTAAGACAATATTATGAATTTATTAGATTTTTTTATCCAAACTTAATTTGCAAATAATCAAATTAGATAATTAATTTTTTTATTATTATTATTATTTATTTAACAATTTATGTACACACAAAGACAATTAAAAGGACACAGCAGAATAATAGAGAATTGTACAAAGGTACTGCTTATTTCTATAAGAAATCTCTTCCAGCAGCCCCATATATGGGAAAAGTGACATCGAAAGGTAGAGGGGCATGTACCAATACTAATATAATTAAATACATAAAAACTAGTATACATTATATTTACCCTAACATATACATACATTATTACATTTTATTTTGATAATATAAGATAAGTAGGATAGTAGTAAGAGGGAGAGAGTGGCATGCATCCAGTACAGAAGACAACAGACCATTATACAGTATTATATGCTCTAAGTCAAGTCAAAGTAACGACTCTTGCTCTTCCTTTATATATATTGAAACTTATTTTTCAATTTTTATATATAAAGAGCAGAGCAAATGACCTTACACCGCTTTATTGTAAGTAGTATGAGTAGTACATATGCGAAGATAGCTAGTGCAGCATGCGAAATGATGCCCTTGCGATCTCCCCCTTGCCGTCCCAAAACATATCATGCTAATGTGTAATAAAGAAATAATCTATTAACAAAAGAATTGCTTTTCAATAAGTTTTGTAAAAAAACTACTGGTAGATAGATCTCTTCAATAACATCCCTGGAATGCAATATAACATCAAAAAATTTCAACTCACACCAATTCTTATACTCCGTCATACAGAGACACTGCGTGTCTTGAAGCGGCTCGCCACGCGTGACGAAGCGTGACGTGGCGTAACCGTGGGTTCAGTGAAGTAATTAGCTAGCTAGCGGCCACTTGCGCTAAACTGATTGATAGTCTAATTAAAATTATCGCCGCTAATTATCTGACATATTGCGGGGACAGAAAATAATGTCTGACAGATCGTTTATTGTCACCCTAGTTTTGATACAATATAAAAATATATATTTTTTATCTCGTAAGTTAAGGGTTAATCATATATTATTATCTATACGCGAAACGGTGTTATTTCTGATGTGTTAAATAATATAGTTGTTGTGACCGTTGCAAACATATGAGGTGTTAAGAAACTTACAACAGAAATCAGTAATATATAATGCGTTTGTTATAACTACCAATTTTTATCCATAACATAACATAACGATTACTATCGCAATCAACTTCTTAAATAGCTTGTATTATTATCCCAGGTTAGGATGTTTATACACGATGCAACACGCATTACCGCTATACAAAATTAGCTTAAGCAATATGACGAATTTGAACAAAATCTTGTGATATAATAATAATATTTCTCACACTCACAACGATTATCTAGCTCAAAGTAAGCATCATTAAGAGCTTGTGTTAATGGATACTAGATAACAGAGAAATGTAGATAGTAATATGTACACAAATGTCAGAAATATACTAAATATGTACAACCAAGACTCGTAAACAAATATTTGTACTTGTCATAAAAATATCTGCCTCTACCCGGATTCGAATCTGGGACCATCAAATCCCTTTATGAATACTTAAGGAGTTGCTATAATGATGTTATGTTATGACGATTACATATTTGTTAGTACATAATTGTTGAAGGCAACTATAATTCAAATGTCTACGATCGAAATTGAGTGACTTACTTAGGGACCAATCAAAAATTCTAGGTAACATACTCTAAATGTGATAACGTAAGCAGACGGCGATTGGACGGAACTTTTAGCTGCTTAGCGACCTGGACTGGAAACCGAAGCTTAGGGTGGCTTTTATAAGATATAAAACATCTGTTTTATATCTTATTAAAATGCTTGTTTTAACCGCCTCTGTGGTCTAGTGGGCTGATACCATTTTATTTCAGATCTGGAGGTTCGGGGTTCAATTCCCAGAGGTTGTAAATTTTCTGCTCGGTTTGGGATTTTTTCTAAGTCACCTGGCTGTCTACCACCATCTTAGGTAAGTCTGCTACCATAACAATATTGTTAACAGCATTGTTTTGTTCCGGCAGTTAGAGGAGTAATAGCCAGTTCCTCTGTTATTGAGAAATCTGCTTAATCTCGTGAGAAGGTCAAGAGCTACCCCATTGAGAACAAAAAAATCTATAGCAAATTATTTCCCATACGTTCAAAAATATTTAATCAAAGTCAAAGTCAAAGTCAAAATATCTTTATTTAAATAGACAAATTTACTAAGTTCTTTTAAATCGTCATAACAGGGAATATGTATGAGAAAAATAAACAAATGTAATTAAAGGTAATAGTGGTAACTTTAAGTGGTTATTAACCGGGTATTTACAAATAGTCCCAGTTAAAGAATTTAAATATGTACTAATAAATAAATTATATAAAATATTTTGACTTTGACTTTCTAGACACACTAATAAGACAAAAACGTACAGGGTCTAGCGGCAACGTGTTCGCAGGGCCTTTGGCACAACATAACCTAATTACACAAACATTAATTGTACGCGTTTATTCGATGCAATCCGTCTGAAGTTTCATGTCTGATGCTTATACATTACATCATTAGTATATTATTAGATAGATTTGCAACATTTAATTTTAAAGAGATTTTTCATTTTTGAACTAAGTCGTAATATAATCTTAGAGGCCACATAACAAATATTGTATCTTTTTAATATTTTTAAGCTCAGCTTTATGCAGCTCAATTCAAATTCATAATAATATTAAAATCTAGAATCGCTTCTCTACTAAATATTTTAAGTAACCATGCGATTAGAAATGAAACTTCAATTTAAGTTTACATAATCAGTTATAGAACTCTACAACCAGCTAGATAAGAACAATATGCTCTACGTAGTTGGTTTATGACTTAAATCATGTTTGTAACAAATTTGACTATAAAAAAGTTATTGTATGTCAATTTCAAAAGATATACATAGATTAGCAGATTTTTTTAGCACTTTCAAAGAATAATAACTTTGGTATACATGATTTTTCGTGTCGATAAACTTTACGCAGCGCACGCTACGAAAGCTCTGAAATAGTTTTTTTTTCCAATTTCGCAATATATTGGTTATAACGTAGCTTTCTTCAATAAATGGACTATCCAAAATAAAAATATTTTTTAAATTTTCGCGTTCAACGAATCGAACAAACTCTTCAGCTTAATAATATTAATTATAGATTTTTGTGTACAAAGATGCTAGAACCTACTTTTGATCAAGGTTGCGACTAGAAAAAACGACCCACTCATTATGGGCAGTTAGATTAATAATAATGATCTAATAATTAACGGGTGCACGAGTAACCTTCGGTTGACCTGCTTCAGTTAAATGCTTTGGATAACATTGCGGTCATGATTTTGTTATAATGGCAATCAGAATGAAATGAATATTATTAAATAGAGTTCTTTATCACTTTGGGTTTAATGGAGTTAAAGGAAAATAAACGGTTATCTGTTTATTTCAAGAAAATATAACATATGAAACTATCAGGAACAAAGATAAAGAAATTTCAACAAAAGTTTGTATATCTCAAGGAGGTTAGTCCTATTGATAATAATATAAATACAATATTAATTTCATTTATTATATGTATTTCTACCCTTTTAGTTTGATTTTACTTCCTTGTCTATGCGCTAAAAGATTTTTAAAATTGGTTTCTTTTGTGTATTGTTTTTTACATTATTTTATACATAGAATCTTTTAAGTATATTTTTTTATTATGAATCGTAAGTGTTGCCAGTAACCTAAACGATGGAAATCTAATATTTTCTACGGAGCAGTCGTAACTGAGAAAAAAGTGTTTCTTTACATACCGTTATAGCACGAGTACAAATACAGTTTGTTTCTTAAAATAAACAAAAAAACAAACGTTTAAAATACTTCACAACATAGTTATTCAGTTGTTAACTGAACTCAAGCGGGCGGTAGCGTTTTACGAACTCAAAACTAGCTTGTTGCCTCTACTGTGGGACTGTTCGCACAGGTGCAAAGTATTCACCCGGCCGTGGTATTTGCAACCCTTGCCCACCCCTGGCAGATGTTCTAGGCCATTGGCTGGAATATGTACAAAATTTTTATTAATAATTCGATGATTCTACAAAACAGGAAAGTAGTGAAAGCGTTTTTGAAATTGTTCATAGATATAAATAAATGTTTTATTTTGTACTTTAACAAAAGAAAAAATACGTTAGTTGTGATTGTGGCAAACCAAAGGATATAACTTGGAAATGATAAATTCATAACGCATATGTATTGTACAAGGTACTTCCTCTACCTCTACGGTCTAGTGGCTGAGACCTTGAAAGGAAAGAAAAATAAAAATTATGTTAGTTGTGATTGTGGCAAACCGAAGGAAGTATCTTGGAAGTGATAAATTCATAACGCATAAGTATTGTACAAGGTCCTTCAAGGTATGGTCTAGTGGCTGAGACCAACTAATTCAGATGTGTAAATCGCGGATGACCATTCAATAATGACGATATTTTGTAATGGTATGAGGCTTTTTATAAAGAGGACAGCAAAGTACTTGACACCGCCTGATGGTAAGCAGTTCACGCAGCATGTTGCCGGCAAAATACTTTTTCACGCTTTTTTTCAAGTAACCCATGTTTTATGAAAATGGGCCTGTACGGAATTCTACACTGCCAAAAATATATCAAGTGATAGTAACTGGAAACTTGCGGCAAGTTAAACTATGCAAATTGATAATATCCAAAAATTTTTTATAATGTACTCTTCCTTAGTAAACCCCAACCCGTGCGAAGCCGGGGCGAGCCACTAGTGTTTTTATGAAAGACTATTAGCAATATACCCTGTATACATCTATATAAAATAATCGTGTTTATCACACAGACATCTGCCCAGGCCAGGACTTGAATCTGGATTCACTGGCAGAGTAGCCTGTAGCTATGTATACTGACCACTCGGACAGCCAGTCGAGTAGTCATTTACATAATTATTCATATCTACTTGAAGCGCGGAGCTTAGTACATTAGAGCCCAGTACTAGGCGAGCGACCATTAAAACTCATGAATCCAGTGTTTGACTCATATTTAAGTATCTATTAAACTTTACGATTATTACTTCATACTCAAAACAATTCCTTTTATTAACGTAATAAAAGAACAATTTCACTTTTACCATAAAACTTCAGACTTAATTCAAACGAGATCGTAATAAATAAAGTAAGTTAACAACTTAATTGTAACAATTGAGAGTTAAATTACAACAACTTAGAATTGTAACCGTTTTAACCAAAACCAAAATGCCGCGCTCAGGAAGTCTCACATAAATCGATAATTCGATTGTAAACGACGTTAATCGATAGATTAAAGTTACAGAATAGTTTGATATGAACTGTCCACCTACATGTTTAAATTATAATTATAATTTTTAGCATTTGGGATAAGGTTAACTGTCTATATAGTGAGCTGCTGGACAAATTAGCTGTATGCATGCTATACAATTCGGTCACAATAATACGGCAAAAGGACAGATATATAAGAATTTGTAAGGAGGAGTTTCATCTGCGTCTCCTTTTGAGTGTTAAACTAATGGTTGAAACAATGGTAGCGCTAAATTAGAACGACTACTAATGGTTAATAAAGTAAAACTTCTTTAATGATTAAAACTATTTGGAGTTAGGCTTTAACACATATGTCTTTACACCAAATCCCGAACGTCCAATATTGCTCTGATATATTGGAATTTTAACAAAATAATATAAAGTTTGATAAAAAATATAATCAATTGTTAAAAAAAAAATATGTCTTTTAGAGTATAAATCATAATGTTTAAATAATAATAACTTAAGTTTTATCCAAACTAACAAAAAGTTTAGCTTAGCTTTATTCGGTACACCGGTAGATAATGATCTCAATGATATATGGGATTATGTCATATTGTAGGTAATTATGTTAACTTGAATGAGAACTGTTTGCTGTCATTCTTAATCTGTTTGACCTCTCCTAATAAAAGTTGTAATGCGTGTATGTAAATATTATATGTACCATTTTGTTCTATTAACATTGCGTAAATGTAATATTTCATTTATATCGAGTGTCATTTATTATGTATTAATAAGTATTCAGAAATAGATGATAGTGTATCAATTACGTGACTAAAAAATATTATCTTAAAGATTTATACTTGTATTTTGGTTGACCCCGGATTGGTTAAGAAAAATTTGTAACCTCTTAAGATATGTTCAAAAATTGATTCAAATTGTGATATCAATTACTATCCTTATAAACCCAAAAAATTGACATAAATTGGAATTACTTATTGCTTCTAAAAAAACATAATGTAACCTGACAAATTACGGAAAGATAATTAACATGAAAGTAAGCACAAATCATCTGTTTATATCTTTCTCTTTAGTTTGTTGTATTCTATAGCTTTAATCTTTTTTTCTTGAGTTCTTAATCGTTCTAAGTTAGGTTTAACACCTAGGACCTTTTCAAAGTTTTCTATCAAAACAATTTATGTAACTCATTAGTGAGAACTAATGAGTTACATTCTTAAGACAAAGAAATAAGGCAGATATTAAATTAGCCACTTTATATACAAAACGGTAGCCACAAAAGGTGGTGGACGGGACACAAATTTATTTGGGCTGAACAAAACAAAAGAATTAAGTTCTAAGTTTGAGGAAAAAGAATTCGCATCTGTTTAAGACAGTCAGTGATATATTTCCAAGAAATACTAGAGCTAGTGACAGGTTTGTATTGAGTTGTCTAAGTACCTTCAAGTGTCAAGAAGTTGCTACAGTATGTGTATGGAGAAGTTTGATAATATCCCGAACAAATTCAATCTGGCTGTTTGATAACGAGAAAAAATGGCTGACAATATATTCCTTCTGTAGTATTAGTATTAGAGTAATATTTAATGTTAATATTGTTTAACCAAATAGTACTTATTCAAACTAAAATATTTAATACCTGAAAATTTTATTCTAGGCAAATAAACACTTTGACTTTGACTTTGAAATTGCTAGGCAATTTATTCAGTAGCTGTCAATTTCGTTCAAGAGGTAAGTAGAGATATTTAAATAAAAATATCTTGTATCTACACAAACAATATGCCCTTATCTTTCCTTACTTATTTATATTTATTGTTAACAATGATTCAATAAAAAATCTCGTTTTTCTCGTTAAAATAATATATGATTATACTTGTTTGTAAAGTTCAGTATAATAAGGTCACTGTATTTTGCCCACACAAAAATCTCTATAAAATAGGTTTAATAAGGGTTAATAGGTTTATGTGGATGTTTAAAACCACTTCATTATAGTGTTATTAGAATTTAATTCTACTACTTATATTAATAACGCGCATAAATACTTGAATAGATAACTTTTCCATTCAACAATACTTAACAACGCAAGAAAGAACATAAATTCGTTTTCTATTTTGGTCGCGTATAAAATATAAAAGTTATTGTTATTTGTACACATTTTGAAATGATGATAATTTAAGGAACAACTAAACGCTTTTAGTGTCATACACTAAAAATCTTTTGTTTCCACATAAGTGAGTATATATTTGCATCATTCCATTGATGTCTGCGCCTACGCATTTTTCTATATAGAGACTGAGAAATTAGGGCGATTGGACTAAAGTGAAGGTGTAAACAAGAAATAAACGCAGCTTAACCTTAGTTGTGCTAAGCTATTTTAAAATTCCTTTGTGTAACGACGTCAAGTTATAAGAGATGAGAATTTGAAATTGTTGCATAATTTTCGTACTACTAATTTTTGAGGAATAAGTACTTATTAACGATATTTTTTTAGTTTCCTTACATTCCTTTAAGTTTCCTCGTTTCACCTTTATTTAAAAAAGATAAATATTTTGCGAATTCGTTATTTTAAGCCAACTATGGTTACTGCCTAATATATCAATAAAACATATAATATAGTTTATAATAAAACCTTGAAACTTTACTTTATTATATTTTTTTACTATTTAATCAGTATTTTCTAAATTTCCGCAATTAGAAAGATTTAGCATAATACATTATCCAGTCGAATAAACGTTTCAGCGAGAAAATTTCCACTCTACAGCTAAATCACACAACTTGTAGTGTTGTGTTCCTTCATTACAAGTTGTGTGATTTGGCTGTTTTCTGTCCTGTATTTTCAAAATAACGATTTTTATTGGTTTTTACAGTTTCCACAAACTTACGTTCAGTACTCTACGTATCTACGTTCTACGTATCTTACTACACTCAGTCGATTGTAGAAGTCAGATTATTAGAAATTCCTCGCCATTCCTTATACCTTGGACCATACCACGAAACAAAGGTTCGCAACGCATGCGCGTGCGCCGCGGCCGACCTCACTTAACCGCACGCAACACATTACGTGTTGTCTAAATATAATTTGTTGAAAATTAAACGTAGCATCGTCATTTATATAAATATAATATAAAATTATAACGAACGTTAAAGTCTTGTGGCAGAAAACCACTTAAAAGATTTTGTGCTTCTCTTCTGTAGCAACATCAACAAAATGGAATTCCTAAATGTTATATCAGACCACTATTTGGCAGTTACTCATCCAATAAAATTTACATTGGCCGGATCGTGTCCAACGTGGATTATTCGGTTATTGTATTCCTTCAAAGGTAACATTGCGTACGTTTGAGTCACTGTTAATATTTACATTCTTGTATATAGTAATATGCATGCATAATACAATTTTATATTATATAATAACCTTACACTTAGACTCTACACTATTCACGTTTCTTCATTATGAGTTTTCACGTGTTAGATAAAACTTAAATTGTAATTAGCGCCATCTATGGAATACATTTTGAGTTTATTTTAGTAGGCTAATTTCCGTTGTGTGAAAAATTGATGATGACGTGGGAAATTATTCGTGAATGCACCGACTAGATTTTTTATAGATTTAAACCACTATTGTACACATCACAAAAATGACTGCATATATAAAAGAAAAGTGATAAAATTTTCATGACTATTGATTATAATGAATTTATAATTAATTTGCCGACTTAGAACAGTCATAGTCTGTTTAAAATAAGTATAAAATAAATATTCTTCAATCTCTACCTATTTTTATTATGGTATACTCTTCCAAGACTCTACCATAAAAATACTAGAGTGGATAAAATAAATGCTAATTTGACGAATAATGTAAATTTTCACCAAGTCCTCGACAAACTAATAAAAGCGACCTAAGTCGACATTCAAGAAATTCTTAAAATCAAACGTTATGTAGGCACGAATGAAATATGATTAATTATTTGTGGTACATATGTGTTTCTGTAAGGATTGAATGAAATAACTCACAATAATTAAATTCATCAAGATCCGGTAAACCCAAAATTCCTCTTCGCCTGGGGTCCAGTTTGATTGATAATAATTCTTATTCAAAACAAAAATGAAACCACTAAACTACCAAAATATCACTTTCACTTTTTCACACTTAGTAACTAAAAGTTAAGATATAAAATTGTTTGTTTTTCAAGAAAAGACAAAGGAACTACGTTGCTGGCAAAATACTACGACCGGTCGCGATTTATTCTTCCGAAAACTTCTTTTGTGTAACGATAGCTTCATTAAAAGGAAGATTTTAATCTGGCTTTGAATTTCCGATCACGCTTCACAAGTGGCGGGCTCTTTGTGCAGCCCAAAGATCGGCACTGTGTCATGTTGTGTCTGTTAAAGTCTGTTTATTCTAATAACATTGTTAGGAACTAGCGCACACCGCTACTCAGTTGGAAAATAAAACCAACACAACAATATATTCCATCTCATTCATGCGTGGATTAAATAAGAATGTTCTTTAGTGCTGTCCTTGTCTGCATTTTTTGTTCTTCTCAAATTACGCGCGGGCCCCAAATTTCGGTTGGTTAGGGGATGATTAATGTTGGATTCCAACTAATTTTGAACATCATTTACTCTCAAATACTTCTCTCTAATTGCATGCTGAAGTTTAAGCTTTTCTTCTTCGGTTTACTTAAAAAGTTAAGATTTATTTTACCCAGAATCCACAAGATTAATAACACTTTTTTCAGTCATTGTTAACAATTATCTTCTAAAATAAGCAACTGTTTGATTAATATCTGCAGATTACTTAGATATATACTATCACTTCTTTAGATATCGAAGATATTAAGTAACTTAACGTAGTATAAGATATTAGGTAACTATTCAATTTCCTCGAAATACTCATTCATATCCGAACATAATGATTTGCCCCTTAAATTAATAACCTTGATTAATCTGTAGGTATCATTGGTATTATTACTTCTTACGTATTCCGAGTTTAGCATGACAGTAAATTAATACAATATATTTATGTAGATTTATATGTAGATTCAAAGGATTTATACCATGCATCTTTTAATAACTATCTTTATATAAATAACCATGAAACAACATAGTTATATTTATTCTTAGAAAAATAACTTGTTCTTTCCAAATAAATCAACATCAAACGTAACATTATTTGTTACTGATTTCGCAGAAGACCGTGGGAAGACGCCCATGCATTTAATTTCATATTGCATACTGACCGAAATACGTGGAACCGATAGCTGGTGCCGTGACTTGGTTCAGGATACTCTGCTGAGCCAATGACCCGTCGATTGATAGACCCTGAGTTTCCTGGCGGCCCATTTTCTGTGGACAATGAAAAAATATTTTAGTGCAAACAGCGACCTCTGTAATTTCTGTTGTGAACTAAGACTCAATATCGGGCGAGTATATTATGAAATGGTACTCAAAAAGGTGTATAGATGACGCTAGCTTAGTTAAAAGCTTACATGAGCAACTTTATAAAAGATATCTGCAAATAATAAAGTGTTTATATGGCTATAATAAAATAATTATAATATTTCTCACACTCATGCTTAATTAAGAAACGCTTAATATTAACTTAACTTCAGATTTAAGAGCTCGTGTTATAGATATGAGATAACGGAGAAATATAGATAACCGAAACCTATGTTAAATAAATCATTATAGTTAGAAGAATCATTTTCTTTATACTGCAACATTTCTTACCGGAACAGTTTAATTCGTCATCCATCCATTCAATAATGTTAGTGGTTAACTGAAAGCAAATGTTTTTTTGGCGGACTTAATGTCTAAGGTATTTGTTTAGTCTGTACTTACATCTTCGATTGCCTTGTTTCTTTGATCCTGGCTTAGGTTTATATTTTTTGTTTGCATTTTCCTTCTCCCGCAGTGCTTTCTAAAAAAAGAGAAATATTACAACGATTATCGAAAATAGATTGATATATCGATACGAAATTATGGACATTATTTGAAAACTATTGTTATATTCATAATTTTGTAACGTCAACAGTAAATTCACTATATCCTATATGATATCCCCCTTTGCCTTTAAATCCCGGAAAAGTCACAAACGCTCCTAATCCATCAGTAGTGGGATCAAGGCCCGTGAAATCCTGAAAAAATATTAGGGAACTGAAAATAAGTCGGTATATCTCAAGATTTATTTAGGTTCCTACTCCTATGACGTAAAAAATGTAAGGTTTTTACCTTAAATATTATATCATAGGCTGTAAATAGTTCAAGTAATAGTATATTGTTCAAATTGTTTTGAATATTTTTGTTTTGAATATTTAATAACATTTTGATGAAATAATACAAGCAACTCTTCTGTGATGTATTATGTTCCTGTGAGTAAAATTGATATTTTTTTTAAATTCATAAGAAAAAATATTATTTTTATTTAATGTTATTTGATCTGATACGGATTTTATTAAAAAAACTGTTTCAAAGTCAGCTAAAATGTCTTTAGTATTTGTAATGACATTTACAACCTATATGTCATTATATATTAGTATTACAAATATATTTTTTTGTTCTACAGTTCGATATTTTACATATAGATATGTATCGTTTTTCTTGTTTGAATACGTAGCAATTCAGTTTAATTACAATTTAAGTTTATTAATTGTATTCTCATCACCTAAATATTCCTGAACTTTGTAATAGCCTTTTTTCAATAAAGTTTGTTTAATTATAGTCTTTAAATATGTGTATAGACAGTTCCGTTTTTATTACTCTACCAATTGATATACTTTTCATTTTATCAATGGCATTGTGTCTGCCAGTTTTACAGAAAAGTGTTTATTTATAAATTGAGTTTCATGACAGTATAAACAGTAATTGTAATAAAAAAACATTTATATCTCTTTAACAAAATACATTTAAAATGTGATTTGAATTAAGACTGAACTTCAATATATTTGTGAGAAAAATGATGTTTAAATTTTAGATTCACCGCCCTCTCATTCTTACTCTGTCTATCCTATCATTTCAATTTCTAATTTCCTATCCTAAACACGAGTACTTGGGAATTTCTATTAGTGACCCCTGTCAAGAGCAGCGGCTATTCCATTTAGTTGTTGAAGGTGTCGAGAGGTACGCATTGGTCCTGATTGATTGACTCCATTAAGTCCCATTTGCAAGAGCTCTCAGTCGTCATCTCCCAAATCAACCCGGAAAATGATCGAGTACAAGCCCGATGCAAGCATCCCGCGGCATACAGCTACCGCGGTGTCATCATCATAGAACCAGCGAAGGTATCAAACAGCTATTTATTTTTAATTAAAAGAGAAGCAAAGATACAACCAATGTTTTTATTTAATTTTAATGTCGATATGTCAACTCCACATGGCATTTCTAATTATAACAAAAACCAAACTTAAATCAATTAGCGTTCATCTCAGTTAATGCCACTATCTCAGTTAATGTTACATTAAGTTAAATTAATGTAACCAATGACAATCAATCACAAATCGTAACTACTGACTTTCAAATAAACATGATCGATAAAAAGGCCTAATCGTCAAAACTTTTCAAGCAATAACCATTCTTATTACTTCGCAAGAAAGCATGGTTTGCAACAAAATAAGACTGATATGTGTCGTTACATATTAAGAAACTATAATAGGGGACCATCACAGTGTTTACAATTCCTAGGCTATCGGCAAGCGAACTATAATGTTACTTATTGCTTGTTGATGTTCAGTAGATTTCAATTTAAAACAATGTGTTTTGATATTCTCATACTAATACATTTATTATAAACGGCCCTGTAGTGCTTTTAACTGCTTCTGTGGTCCGATATTCATTCCCAGAGGGGGCTGGAGGTTCTCATTTACCATCACGAGCTGTATCCACTTGTTTGGATATATTTGACATAAAAACGGTTATTATATTTTAGGTTAAGAAGTTATTAATTTAAAGTGAACACTTTGACAATACTTAATTCAGACATCTTGAAAAAGCTTCGGATAATTCAGCCGCTGACTTGCCAGGAACTTGGGAGTACAATATACTTAGCTTCCAGAATACTAGAATGCTGTTAATATTGTTGGTATGGCGGCAGCTTTAGTTAAAACAGTAGTAGATAGTCGGATGGACTTAGAAAAAGCCTTACTACCAACCAAACCGAGAAAAAAATGACTTTCAGATCAAAAGTAGGTGGTCTCGGCCACTAGACCACAGATGGTTACAAGTGTACTTTACTTTCGTCTTTTCCCCTACAAAAGAACACTGGGCGATCAGTTTACGATACATAAAGTGACTGATACACTTAACGCAATCAAATGAACATCTACAAATAGTTTGCGAGCCATTTACGTTAATATCCACCTCATAGTGTCATGGAAAAAGAAATAAAATGTATATAAAACACAGGATGTTGCGGTCTGTGTGGCTTACGGCTATCGATCGTCAGGACAATTCCCGAGGCGACGTAGACACGGACGACTTTATTCTGAACAACAAAAGCTACAACGGATGACAGTTGAAAATGATATTTTAACCATAATCCATCCAGCCGTACAAACCTGACGCGAATGTTTTTAAATTGCCGCCAGATTCTCGGCAATAATAAGTAAATCACTGGCACTTTACAACCCGGTATAAATACAAACTAACTTCATTCACATATAAATATAATTTATGGATTGATTCTCACTTCCATGTGAGACTAAATATGTCATAGTTTATAATAATAACACATAGTGTTCGTACATTGCATTGAGAAATGATCTGGACACAAGAAATTTAATGTTTCCAACTTCAAAAATCGTTCAGTATCGTTTTTCTAGCTTGGGTAACCAATTACAAAACTAATACACAAAAAAGCGTTTACAATTTAAATGAATACTATAATTGGAATTATTTTTAAAAATTGTAATAAAATTAAACTATAGTACTAATTAAATAAAAATTATATTTCAAAATGTTAATATTGTACGCCCGAAAATGGCAATCTTTTGTAACTTATGCATGAAATTGTAAGATTAAATTTATCTTATCTTAATACGAATATTAGTCAATATTGTTATATATATTTCTAATCCAAATTAACCCACTGCTGAGTATAGACCTATATTTAACGACCTAGTGAGACCCTTAAACCATCGGGTATTTGGTAGTTCGTACTAGTATTAGTTAAAACATTTCAAACATGATAACAAATAAGAAGAGTGACGATCCTTATTCATCTACATGTCATATCTCAGGTCAAAGTTAAGCAGCTTGGAGTTTTATTGTAAAGCTACTACTTTACGCTAAATATTTGCGTGGAAAATGCTAATATTTAAACATAAAGAATAATAATCGTTGCGACATTTTCTAGTCAAAACACAATTATAATCTGTGGCCCAGAATGCAAATCGTGTAAATCGTCTTGTTAACATTACAGGCTCGGAGTCACGAACGGTGCCCAAACGGGGGACCGGCTGCAAGGCGCAATCTGTTACCGCTTTCATGGGAAACTTTAATACTATTAATAGATATGGAACAGTTATGTAACTAACACTGCGCAGTCGCATTGATGGTATGTACTAGGGCTTAGTTTTCGCTGTTATTATAAGCTTGGAGTGCAGCTCTGAATCAAACAAGAGTTGGTCTGCAGGTTATTACAATTATACTAGTGTGTTCATCTAACTTCAAGGATATGATATACGTAATATGCTCCCATTCAATAATATTCAAGAGGAAAGTAGTGTGTCTTGCAAAGTACTCTTTGAAGATTATTCAAATAGCCTGGAGTCTGTGAAACGTGGTCGCTCGGGAAGTATATGAAGCTTGAACGCCAGCTTCCTTACGTTAAAGAAACTCCTAAGAATTGAAAAAAACTGAAGTAGTTATTGAATTGTAAATTTATTATTTCTAAAGAAGAGAGTGGATGGTGGCTGAGATGCAAAATAAATTTTAGAAAGGGGTGCGTGTAGTGGTCATTTACTACCTGGTGAATTGCTCGTGCAGAATCCAGGTTACCCCCGTGAAGGGCAATGGAATTACCGGGGAGTTTTAGTGGGTATTCTCAGTGCCGCACTATTGAGGTACTGAGTGAGCCCCACACACGCCCGTCGCTTAGTCAGTGGCGGGTAGGTCCGTAAATGGACTCCTCGTAAAAAAAGTGGTCATTTACTAGTTAAACCTACATATATATCAGAGTACTAAAAATGTCAAATTATATGAAAACTGCCTATTTTCAATAAAATTAGATAATCTTAATAGTTCTTAGGTTTTAATAAGGTCTAATAAGGTCCTTTATCTATTGAAATCTAGACCAGTGAAATTGTCAATAATAATGAAATTGTGAATTTGACTCCCAACGCAATGTATATATGAGACTATTTATATACCGCTATCTAGAATCCAAACTAAAAGCCGATAATAGTTCTTATTTTCTATATAATATGCGTGTATGTACAAAGTTACTAAGGTAATTATTGTCAATACATTTACACGAATCACTGACGAATATATAATACTTACGTGGAAACAAAACAACGATACGACATATATACAATACATGAATAGGAACTAGGATGTGATGGGTTTGTTAATATAAAAACTAATCGAGGAAATTTAAATTCGATCTAACAATTCGTGGAGTTGCATGAAAATGCCGGCAACTATTTTAATGAGAAGTGAAAATTGTTCATAATCTGCGATAAAATAATGTACTCCCAGTATGTATATACATACGGTATTTTCATATTTCTACACAACACGTTATTAACCACGATGGACGGTTAAAATGTTAATTAAAATATTCTTGTAACTTGTAAATTACAATATAATATCTTGAAATTACTCTTCTTTGTATTAGGGTCTTAATTGTAAAACGTTCTCTGCTACCTATTTGTAAACGAGCCTCCCAAATATTCCCTGAACGTTTTGTTTGATACAACTTGACTTAGGTCGATCTTAGGGTAAATAGCGGGTTCGGGTTGACGGATAGATCAATTACATGTTAACTGTTTACTTGCTTACATTAAACGGTGGAATAGTTAAGATAATTGTTTTAGAGAAATATATTGTTTTGTTGAGACGGGTAGCCTTTATTTGTTTCAACGACTGTTTCAAAAAGGGAATGATTGCGGTGATCTGTGTAATTCGGTGATCCTTCTTGTTTACGGTCTAAACGTAAATATCTTATTGTCGTCTTGCCTTTCGCCGTCCAAAGAGCAAAAGCATGGTTTAAAGTGAATTATTGGTATTGTATGAATGCATTTCTCTTCATTGCTGTTATTGTAGTTTTTCGACTGACGTGATACGCGTAAAATGCGACTGTTTATACATATATATGTACAGTGAACTACCTATTTTGATATACTAATCAGCATCCCAATGTGGACTGGTGGCCATGTGAGGACCCATGTAGGAAGGTCTTTGCCCAGCTGTTGGGCGAATATACGACGAATATATAACGAATATAGGAGATTGTGGTTTCTGTAACAAACGGAACCAATAGCTAAACGTGCCTTCCGAAGCACGAAAGAGCTCGAGATATAAAATTTTATTGACCCATCCAGAGAACAACCAAACTAGTTGCTTTGTTTTTGGTATAAAATCCAAGTGTTTGAACCACAACATCAACATACTGATATTATTTTTTGCTATGAAAAAACTCAAAAGAAATAATAATTTGAGCCAAATAATAGAAACAAACAGATAAATAAAAACCACATCACATATTAATTCATATAATAATTCATTTAATAATTCATTTAAAAAGATTTTGGAATAAGTTAGATTTAACACTGTAACTATGATTTGTATAAGTATACAGACGAGCCACTGAGGGATTCTTTTTCGCTTTGAGGTAAGGAACCTTTAGGGAACTTATGGAGAGCAATGCACTATTAGGATTATGATCATTAAGGATAGTTTCATATCATTATGGTTTCGCTTCTAGACGAGTCTAGACGTTGTTATTTTAATTCTAAGTGCACAGCCTTACCTTGTTTCCCATAACATTACCAACAAGCTCCTAAAACCATTATAACTCAACGGATACAGCTAACACTATAATAGTTCCGACAAGTGCTTACGAACCTCACTTTTAGCCGTGGCGTGATCGAAGCGGTTTTGTGAATGAAACGACCCATAATTGGCCTTCGGGCTGTTATTTTAGGGTAAACCTTTGACTGCTTAAGCTCGAGATACGTTTTGAACTTGGGTTATTATACTCTGCTGTACCTCATTCAGATATCGTCTCATACAAATTGAAATTATGAAAAAAGTTTTGTTTTTTATGAATGGTGTAAATGTACACTATTGAATTGAAAAAAAAACTAAAGAATAATTTCTTATAAAACGTGAGTAATATTAGTTAGGGATAGGAAGGTTATTGGAAGGTTATTTTAAAATGCAGACGATTCACAAGAGGGTAAGTTGTAACCAGTTTCTAGCAACACTAGCAATAAGTATCAAGAAATCTTAATCGCTTCTGTCTTAAACTTTCTGCTTGGTTTGTTTAGTGATAGTGCGTTTTCTAAGTCTGCCTGTCTAGTTTCCACTGTCATATCTAAGTCTGCTGCCATATCTATAATGTTAAAAGTACTGTTGGAGGAAATATAGCCACTTTATCTGTGATTGAGGGACCCGGTGTAGTCCGTTTCCTTCTTCGGCCTTATCTTCATTTACGATCAGGTGCGATAAAGCTGTCCCGTTAAGCAATTACTTAAAAAATACTTGATAGTGATGTTACAATGATATTCTAAAGACAACAGATTACATTGGCTACTTTTCTGCGAAACAGCGAACTGCTTCACGAAATGAGAAAAGTGGGTCCACTTGCTAAGTAGTCAATTTATCCTGTCTTCAGAATGTAACTAGACAACTAAATGGTCATGACCTTCATGTATTATTTTCCAGGATAACGAATCAAGCTTTATGTGTGTTAAATTAAGTAACGTATGTTGAAACGTATATTTTCTACCGGTTCTTCATAATTTGACCATTAACAAATTGGATTCGGGTCGTTATCTACTCGTCTATAAACGAACGAATACGAAAGAACACAAACGAACACGAATGCTCTCAAGAAATTAGCATCATTTTTTATTATTATATCTAAGAGTTTATGGTATCGCAACAGACCCTGAAGAAAATTTCTCCCTTTTTGTGGTTGGAGCTCTTGATATAGCAACACACATATATGAATTCTTCCTACTGCTTGCCGTCAGGTGGTGCCGAGTCATTTGCTATGATTTTCATATATAAAAAAACAGTATTAGAAAGAGACGACTAAGTCACCACACATATAGGACAAAGTAAGACAGCAGAAGACTTCTTATGTTACCATTAAGTTATTAAGAATGTTTAGTTTCAATTAAAATTGTCTAAATAAACTAATTCATTTAAAAAGAGGAAAAATATCAAGATTTTTTTTTTGTACTCGAACAAAAATGTTGAAGAATAATTTTTTATACGTATTGAAATTAAAGAGTTTTCATAAAGAGCTTACTCATTGAAGATGTACTCTACACAGAATAGTTACCTAAATATTTTATGTATATACCTAAAATATTTTTTTTTAAGTTGGCTATATTCTATTATTAATTTATTTTGTGAAATGAATAAAGAATGACCGAGTCAATAGAATTAAGAGATCTAACCTCAAAATCAGTAAAAAAACCAAACCTTACAAAATAAATACTAAAAGGATTGCGATAGAGCCTAAACAATACGTGTTTGTCGAGAATTCGAGGCTCGTTCGTTGATGTGTAAGTTCTAATACCGTTTTGAGCATGTTACACCAACATTTAGTTTAATTCGATGGGTAGAGATAATCGCTCTGTTCTAAGCCAACCTTTGTTGTGATTAAGTTTTTTTTATTCCATTTTACATTCTACGTGTAGTAGTAGTTTGATACGGTGTTTAAATTTGTAATATAACGATTTAACTTGCAACGTTAAGCTTTTAAAGCAGTTACAAATGATTTTAAAATCTTCTGAAAGTTATGCAGACCGGAATAGATAGTATATGAAATGCTTAAGTTTTATTAAGGGATGAAAATTTTGGAGGGATCTAAAATTCTAACAACATATTAATGTTATTTCCTTCCACATTAAAATCCTTACTAAGACTACTGTAAAAAAGTCTATAACAGCTTATATATAAGATCTATTGTACACAGAATCACAATAAAATTTTATCTTATCTTATTCGTCTGGGCTGGGCACAGGTCTTTCTACATGCGAGAAACACATGGAAATTTTAGCTGTTATTGTCATGGATTATTAATCTGTTTAGTAGGGTAGGCGATTATTTCCGAACGATTCGTGGCAAAATTCGTGGAAAAATGTCGTTAATTAAATTTTTTTAAGCATTTGCATTTCAAATTTCTATTTCAATAGAAATCAGGAAATCAAGTTTACCCATTATTATTTTTTAAACAACCCCTGAAGCAAAATAACACAGGTAGTTTATCGCATGCTGCACTAGCTAGCTTCACATACGGACTCCTCAACTGCTCATCATCAGGTGGTGACGATTCCTTTGCTGTGTTTTTTATTAAAAAAAAGAAATAACGATGATAAAATTATTCAAACTTGATATTTATTTTTATACATTAAGAAGAGGAATGTAGAAGAACAAGATTAAGTCTAAGCTGATCAAACGATTATTTTACAAGTTTTAACGGATCCCCGATATCCTATACAATCCGATAAAGTACATCAAAGAGAATAAATAAGTCCAGTTTATAAGTTATCAACCGGTGCATGGATCCACACAGCGGTATACTACAGGTAGTCATTATACACAAAATAGATCGTAATTTTTAATTCTGCCGAGCAACCTCGGACAATTAAGGCGTGGTGTATCATCGATCCTTCCCTGACTCGCTTTTACACGGTACTATACGAGTATACGACTGAATCGTATAGTAATCGTGTCGACGAAAATAAATAGAAGTCGTAAAAGTGTAGTTTTGTAATTTTTTTTATATTTACGCTTTAGTCCAATATTAAATGATTGCTCTTAGTTGTTACGTTATCACTACTCAATAGATTTTGTATGAATGTTAATCATTATAATGTTCAAAGGGTATTTGCAGAATAGAATGTCTTTATGTTTGTACTGGTTATTTATAGTGGAGTGACCAAGATTCTAGAATAAAAAATAATACTTCGTGAATAGAATTAAAATGTTATTGTTCTGAGCACTAACGATGTTCAATTTTGATAAGTAATTATAGTATTGTCTACATGTCATTTTTAAGATGTATCAAAGTAAGTTTTTTTCGGAAATTTAAAAAAAAAATTAAATTTAGGTTGTTGATGACTGGTCTCTTTTGTGAGATATGATAAGAAACTCTTTTTTGTATTTTATATTTTAGTTAACCTCACGTTATCTCCATCTTCTAACGCTTCCGTATCTCTTGTCAGATTGTTCATCATTAGAGTAATAAGTATAATATTATGTGTTTTCTAAATATATTTATAATTTCGTTTGGTAAATTACAAATGTAAAAACATTTTACTTCCAACTCCAAATCTTTAGTAATAGTAAATTATAATTCTCAATAGCATCAATTACATGTTTTTTTATTCAATAATTGATAAATTTATCGCTAATTTAGAAAATTTTGAAGTAGTATGGTGTTAACGCCACTTGTGAGATTTTTATTTTCATTTTACTTATGATATTGTAAGCGTAAGTTGGTACTTGTTTCCATACCACTAGAATATAATTTTACGATGCCTAATTATGTTTAATTATTTAAATACAGTTAAGTTCACGTGTTTTCGCTCACTATTTAAGTATGTAGACTACATTCTAGGCGTAATAAGCAGGTTGAATTTTTTTCATACTAGTTTTTGCAATATAAAATTGCCTTGTCTAGGCTTTTGTAGAGCTCGGCTAATTATTTTAGAAATGACTTGTGAGGCTGTGAAGAATATGCTTGGAATGTAACAGAGCTAACAAGTGAAGTTGACATTATAATGACATTGTAAAGGAAATCAATGTGTGGACTGTATAAATTATTTAAAACAAAGAAAATAAAACTGTGGTTCGAACTAGAATATATTTTAATATCTGTAACTTAGCAACCAACAAAACCATAGCTACAAGAACAAATCAAAGAGTCTCGCTAACACTCTCCCTCCCAGTGATAGAACACAAAAACAAACAAATTAGATTTTAAATAAATTAAAAAACATCTAAACAATTCTACAGAATAAAGTTACAATACATAATCAGTCAACTGGCAAACGTATGATTTTCCTGGCAGGTCGCTTAAACACTCCAGCTGCGGTCTTTACTTCTGCTACACGCACTAAGCCATCACCACCCGGGAAAACTTTAGTAACTATTCCCTTAGGCCAAATTCCGCGCGGGAGGTTAGGATCCACGATGATGACTACATCTCCAACTCTTAAATTGACCTCAGAAACGGGAGAGATGCGGCGAGGTATCAAGGTTGGCAAGTATTCCTTCAACCACCTCTGCCAAAAATGATCTGATAAGCGAACAGCTTTTTTCCAGTCAGACCGACGTAGCAAATCACGGTCTGATACAGAATGAGTTACTGGAGCACCTGATGAAGAGCCAAGAAGGAAATGATTTGGTGTTAGAGCTTCCTCTTCAGCATCCGCTGCAATGTAAGTAAGGGGTCGGCTGTTGATAAGATTTTCCGCTTCAGCTAATAGTGTCTGTAATAATTCGTCGCGTGGTTTACGCTCCTTTAAAGTGATTTTGAGGGCCGTTTTTACAGATCGCACGAGTCTTTCCCACGTGCCCCCCATGAAAGGAGCTCCAGGAGGAATAAAGCGCCAACTGATTCCCTCATTCGCAGCGTGATCAGAAACCGGCGATCCATATAATTCCCGCAGTTCTTTAGAGGCTCCAACAAAGGCCGTACCATTATCACTCCAGATCTCCGTAGGCGTGCCTCGTCTGGCGATAAAACGGCGTAATGCCATAACCGCAGCATCAGCAGAAAGGTTAAAGACCACTTCTAAGTGGAGAGCTCTGGATGTTAAACAAGTAAGTACCGCTACATAGCGCTTCTCAGTTCTCCGTCCAACGGATACTAAAACCGGGCCGAAATAATCTAAGCCAGTGAATGAAAATGGTCTTTGATGGTGAGCGAGGCGACAAATAGGAAGATTACCAAATGTTGGGATAACAGGTGTGGCCTTTCTGATCTTACAGAATTGGCACTCACGAGACACCTTTCTAATAATACTTCTCAAACGAAAAATGTAGTACTTCTGTCTTATCTCGTTCAACACCATCTCATTATTACCGTGAGCAGATTTACCATGCATGTATAAAAGAAGAAGTCGAATGGCGTGTAGATTTCCATCTAATATAATCGGTTGTTTTGACACTTCTGGGCAATCTGGTATTGCATTGATACGTCCGTCTAACCGCAACAAGCCCCTGGCACACAAAACAACTTTCAGCTGACGCAGTTTACTTCCTTGGGGTAGTGGAATTTTGGAACAGACAGCCTTGACTTCTTCAAAAAAGGATTTCTCTTGACAAGTGCGAAATATATGAATTCTTGCTGTTTCTAAATCCTCTGACGTTATAGATTTATCATTAACAGTACAATTGTTAGTGTTAGAATTTAAGGTAAAAGAAGCTATACAATTATTGAACCACGAAATTTTATTTACATCTATACCCTTATTTTTAAGACAAATAATTCTGAGCGTCTTAATGTATTTATGAGCTAACGCCGTAGCCCGAAGAAATTTTAGCCAAGAACTAAAATTAGAACTATTTGCAACTAACGGATGCCCAAATTCTAAGTGGTAAGAATTGATATGGAAATTCAGATGATTATTTATAGCTAATTCCGGAATCACTAGGAGATTTTCATTAGATAATTCTTCAGGCCACGAGTCAGATGATGATAGTAGAAAAGATGGACCCTGAAACCATCTATCACCACTTGACAATGGCTTAGAGCTAAATCTAGTAGCATCGTCAGCTACGTTGAATGAGGTTGGTACCCAACGCCATTCAGCCACTGATGTTAGTTCTGAAATTTCCGCTATCCTATGAGATACAAATGGTTTGAAAGTTCGCACAGTGTTACGCACCCAACAAAGGACATTTTTTGAATCGCACCAAAAGTATCGATGTAGCGGTTTATTAGCTACCGCTTCACAAATTGTAGCTGCAAGACGTGCTGCGATAAGAGCAGCTTGCAGCTCCAACCTTGGAATAGATACAACTTTTAGGGGTGCTACCCGAGCTTTACTACATATGAGCGATAACTGTACTGAACCATCTGGAAATATGAATCGCCAGTACGCCACGGCGGCGTATGCCTTTTGACTGGCGTCACAAAACACATGTATTTCTCTACTAGATGGTAACCCTTTAGATAAATACCACCTTGAAATATTCAAATTTGAAATTAAAAATACGTGCGAAAACCATTCTCGCCACTTCGAACACTGATCAAGAGGCAAATCTGTATCCCAATCTATACCAGAACGCCACGAGTCTTGAAAAAGCATTCTCCCTCGTATAGTCAGTGGCGATAGAAGTCCTAACGGATCGAACACGCACATAATTAACGAAAGGACAATGCGTTTTGTCAACATGCCGGGTATAGAATAGAAAGATTTTATGTTAAAACCTATAGTGTCAGATACAGGATTCCAAATTAAACCTAAAGTACGCACTGACTGTGGAACAGAAGAACCTAGACTAACATGAGAACAAGATTGTTGGTGTAACTCTACTGGAATATATTTTAACGCTTCAGGCATATTCGACACCCAAGCTCGCATCTCAAAATTACCCTTGCTATGTATATACAGAATGTCTCGCGCAATTAAAGCTGCCTCATCTACTGTGTCTAAGCTTCCCAGATAATCGTCCATATAATGATTACGCTGTATGGCGTCAACGGCTCTGGGAAACGCATCTAAAAACTCGAGAGCATTTTTGTTTTTAACATATAAAGCAGTGCATGAGCTTGAGGCCGCTCCGAATATCATTGAGGACATACGAAAGCAAGTAACGGGTGCATCAGGTGTAGTTCGCCATAAAAATCTCTGCGCATCTCTATCGTCAGGTCGAATTTTTACTTGGGGGAACATTTCACGGATGTCTGCAGACAAAGCGACCCGTCCTTCCCTAAAACGGAGCAAGATGTCTAAAATAGATTGAAGGAGATCAGGGCCAGCTAACAGTAATGAATTCAAACTAACTCCTTCGCATTTAGCTGCAGCATCATGAACTACTCTTAACTTACCAGGTTTGTTAGGGTTAGTTACCCCAAAATGGGGTAAATACCACGTTATTTGAGATGGTGATTCAATGTGACAAGGTTCTACGTAACCCTTGTCTATAGACGCTTGTATATTAAACCGATATTGTTCAGCGTATTTTGGATCGCGTGTGAATTTTCTTTCTAACGTGTTAAGCCTACTTAAAGCTAGATTGTAACTATTTTGGGGCACCTTTAAATTATCATCCCGCCATAATAATCCTACTTCAAACTGTCCATTTGGTAAGCGACGTGCTGTCTTTTCTAATATCTGTATAGCTCGATTATCTAACTTAGATCGAGGCTCAGATTTAGTGATTCCAATACTGTCCAATTTATAATAATTTTCAATAATCGAACTTATCACATTATCTTTTACAACAGAATTACAGTGATTAACAAAATTCACAGCAGAAGTTCTACTATTAGAGAGACCAAATATAACCCAGCCTAAAGCAGTTCGACAACCTACCAGGTTGGAGCTTTTATTTTGTCGCGTTTCTTTCGAAATTATGAGATGCCAGTTATCAATACCTATCAATAATGTAGGAACAGCACTATCAAAGGATAAAACGTCTTGTAAATCAATAAGATGAGAATTTGTTTTCAACTCTTTAGTACTAATAGAGTGACTTGTTCGTAAATTTAAATTTTTTATCGATCGAGCATTTTTTATTTCAAATGATTCGTTACAATATTTTCCCTTGATAGTGAAGCCAACAATTTGAACGTTAGTATCTTTTGACAAACCATTAATGCAATCCAAACGTAAAGAGCTTAACGGTCCACTGACACCAATCGACTGTGCGACTTTGGAATCTATGAAAGTGCCCGTAGACCCATCATCAAGAAGTGCAAAGGTGTCTACAGAACCTAATGACCCGGTTACCGTTACCGGGGCGATTTTCAGAAGAGGTGTAAAACATTGAGACTGTAAATCTGACCTTGATGAGCCAAAGGCGACAACCTCACAACTGTCTGCTTTAACTTTGTCTATAGACAGCGGAACAGGAGTAAGTTCGCTTACGGTCGGTATTTGTTCATCTGAAATGATGTTTACTTGAAATCTCGTCAGATGTAAAAGCTTATGATGTGTTTTTGAACAGCCTTCTATATTACATGCATCTTTGGGCTTACAAAAGCGATAACGGTGATTACCTTTTTTTAAGCAACGATGACATACCTTTTGTTCTTTGGCCCACTGCCACCTATCATCTATTGACATAACTAAAAACTTAGAACAGTTGTCAATTTTATGAGTGTTGTCTGAACAGTAGTTACAAAAGATTGTTGGTTGGTTACTAGATGTCGCTAGAGGGTTTTTTAATGAATTTTCATTAGACTGAAAAATATTTTTTCCAGTAGTAACAAGATGCGCTTTATCTTTAGATTTAAAATATGGTTTCTCTATTTCATTTTCAGATATGAAACCGAACCTACTGCGTACGTTAGCTTCATGATCTAAAAATTGTGAAAGAAGCTCTAACTTATTACAAATGTGCGCTCTATCGAAAGCAAAGTGAGCCCACAGCGCGCGTAAAGCTGGTGTTAATTTGCCTATTATAGCCATTGATAACTCAGGTGAGGCTAGAAATTCTGCTTGGTTAAGAAGCTTAATAGTTTCTACGCAATTTCGTATTTTGCAAGCGAATTCGATAATTTCCCAAGGAGTTTCTAACGTACTTAGTTTAGGCAAAGACTTTATTCTGTTTATCTCATATAATAAAATAAGTTCACTCCGACCGAATCTCTGATCTAAAGCAGCCAAAACCTGATCTGGATCATGCGCAGCTACAAGCAAAATAGCAACAGCTTCACGTGCCTGGCCGCGTAAACTATTATTTAATCTTAGCAAATTTTCAGCAGCTGTGAAGGAAAGTTTCGTATCCTCATACAATCTTTTGAATATAAGCCAATCAGAGATCCTGCCATCAAAAATAGGTAAAGATGAAATACTAACTTTTTGTTTCCTATTTCCAAGATTCTCAATTGCTCGTGTAAGATCCTTGATAATATTATTGTTACAGTTGGTATGTTCTTGTATCTCGGAAGCATTGGGCAACGTGGGGGTTTTTATACCAGCAGGCACTTCAGTAGCAGCGGGAAACGCTAGAAAAGGCCCTGAAGTTGGTAGGCCTGCATTTACCTCAGTGGCAGCGGGAAACGCTGAACATGGCCCTGAGGCCGGGTAACCCTCATTTGTCTTTGTTTGAATGGGCGGAGACCAAGAAACCTGTAAAGTTTCAATCAAGTGATTATTATTAGGGTTCCTATTTTTTTGCTGCGTTGTATTTTCACACAACCATTTCTCAACTTCCTTAGTGGAACAATGTGTTTTACGAGAGCGTGTACGGTCAGATGCACACGAACTATTATCGCCACTAGTGTTTATTTTGGCAAGCTTTGATTGAAATTCCAAATCACAAGCTTTTTTTTCAATTTCGACAAGTCGACGAGCATGCTCAAGTTCACAAGTAGTTTTCTCAATTTCAGCTAGCCGACGAGTGTGTTCAAGATTACAGCTTGTCTTCTCAATCTCCGCGAGTCGCCGAGCATGTTCCGCTTGTAACGCTAGTGTCCGTACCGTCCTCGAGGAATGCGACGTATGACGTGAAGACGATGCAGAGTGTACAGAAGTAGCGCTACTCTTACCAGCAGGTGTCGGCTCTCCACCGACAAGGTTGGGCGAAGCATTTATAGGCTCATTCTCTACTCTTTCAGCAGAGGGGCTTGCTCCGGATATTGAATTATTGTGAAGACGTTGCGATCTAGTCCGAACCATGATAATCAATCGCAGAAAATATTATTAAAACGGCGACGAATGGACCAAAAATGTAAAGGAAATCAATGTGTGGACTGTATAAATTATTTAAAACAAAGAAAATAAAACTGTGGTTCGAACTAGAATATATTTTAATATCTGTAACTTAGCAACCAACAAAACCATAGCTACAAGAACAAATCAAAGAGTCTCGCTAACAGACATCATAAAAGAAATGCTCCTAATCAACATGCTTATTTTTTTTATAGATATTCCACAATCTGAGTAAGTGCTCTGTAATCTCATTATGTCTAATAAGAAATGACTTTAATACACAAAAAACTGGAAAAGCTTTAGATACAAATATGAAACACGTAAAAATAATTTGAAGGTTGCCCTTCATTTCCCTGAGATCCCAACATCAGATCCTAAGTTAATACCTAAGATTAGATATCTTAGGTATATTTGGTGACTATAAACCACCTCAGAACTATACTTTTTAGAATAAAAAAAGACATGTAATCGGTTCATAATTGACAGAGATATCGGTAAACATACTTACAGTGAAACATAGAAAAGGGGGATGCCCCTTTTTGAAGTTGGTTAAAAATAATTACACGTTTAAAAGAAATGTTGTATCTTTTATGAATAAGGAGTTGTAAAAAAGATTAAAGAACTATAAACGAATAGTCTTATATACTTCAATGAAATAAGTAAGTAATATATTCATATGTTTTGATAGTATCCTTTATATAGTAGAGTAGACGGTAAAATCAACTGTAAAATTTGAATTTAAAACCTTCCGTTCTCCGTTGGTAAAAGAGGCGGCTTTCTTAGTGCAACGGTTACACTTAATGTGTTGTCACCTGTACACAGTAAAATAACACATGTTTTTCGTAAATATCATTTTAACGTGAATTTCGCTAGTACAATAAATTAATGTGTTATTTGTAAACATGGAAAGAAGTTTTAGAGCCCTTACACGGAACATAACATATCTGGCAAATCACTGCGGGAAATTTAATAATATTAAATATAAAAAATGTAAAATTTCAATTGTATGACATTTTAAAAATAAATTTATTTGCAAATACATTGTTTGCTGAACACGTATCTTTTTTGGAATGTAACGACTTCATGATGTTTGAAAATTAACGTTTATCTTTTTCTGTTATCATCTTAAGAGAAACAATTACACTGTCATCAATCAGATGGATGTGGCACAGGTGCATAAGATAGTAAATCACAGGAGTCTGAAGTAGGCAAGTAGCTTGCTTGTATCACAGTACGCCAGTTTTCTCCAGTGGTGAGGTTACAGTAATTAATTATTTTATTTAAGGAACACAACACTATTTTTTGTTAAATTTTGTGCTACATTTGAAAATTGTAGCACTTAACATAGTATTAAAAATTTAATATATTATATTAGTAAAATATTTATTATCTCTTAAAATATTTCCGTTTGATAGTAGTATAGTTATCCATAGAACAATCTTAAGTTCATTGATCACGTATTTTTCTATCAATTGTCCTGTAGTTTTTTTAAGTTCACTGCCCTATACAAGGACGTTGCTTAGCATATTGTACAAACAAATTGTTATACTATATTTTTTGAATATTCAATGTATGAAAGAGAATTTTATTTTGTTCACTAGGCTCCCCCCCCCCCCTGTGTTATACTGGGGCGATAAGCTAGTAAAATATAAAAACGAATATTAAGAATAGACTTTTTGGTTGTTTTGTCTATACACGCTTTGGAGCAGCAACTTATTTAAATAACTCTAGAAAGTCGAGTAAACCTTAATTTATTGCTTTGTACATGTGTAAGATTACATCTAGAATAATTTCTTAAACAACTTGTATTCTCTTTGAAGATAAAAATTCAAATCTTGCAGAGTGGTTTTAATAATTTTGATTTGAAATTAATTTTTTATACAACTTTCGAAACAATCTTACACATTTATTGAATGTAATAGCTATGTTAATTGCTAATACATCGCATGACCTCGATGAAGAGATAAATTACTGTTGATGATTTAATTGAAAGATGTATTGTTTCTGAGACACAGTAGTCTATAAAGGTATAGTAATCATTGTGCAGCCACTCCTTAAATAGCTTCAAATATAATTACAACGTTGGGAGAAGTTGAGGAATTACCCTGAATGAGTTTTTAAACAAATTACGTCAAGTAATGTCTAAATCCGTTTTTCGTTGTCATATATTATTATATATATAATTAATTTTTACATTATTGTTATATTAAACTTCGTTCCAACATTTATCGCCCAGAATGAAATAAATACAGACAAAAAGGGATTTATTCTGTTATCTTCTTTTTCTATTGCTATTTGCGTCACGTCCAGAAATAGAAGGTCAATTTATTAGTAAACTAAAAAGTATTTTTATTTGAGCATGTAGCATTTACCTGCAAGTGTTTGTTGCATATAGATTAATGTAAATTTTTCTTATGTTTGTGTAAGTAAATATTATAAATAGATTACGTCCAACATGACCTGCTCATATTGAGAAATAAAATGACGGTCTTGTATAAAATATATACGTATTACATTTTGAATTTAATATTACTTACAGAACAATGTTGAGTAGGTCCAATAGCTATTCATAAGTACAAATAAATCACAGCATTGCCCGGCACCACTCAACTTTCGTATCACGGATGCGCGCGCGCACTTCTACGAACACGTGCATAGCATCCGCACTCAAAACCAACACTGGATTGTTCACAGCTTATTGTGCTTTTGATTTGTTTCCAAAGTCAAAACACAGTGTTTTGTTTTGCACAGTTTCATATAATTATACAACCAACTCTTTGAATAATATATTTATTTATTTATTTAATAACACGAACAAGATTTACATTTTAACATGCACAAAAAATATAATGAATAAGAATAAAATTAAATGCAATCAATTATAGTTGTTACCCTATAGCTATATAGAATATGATAGGTTTTTGGTAAATTTGAACACTGATTGTTCATTTGTAAGTAAGAAAACAATCGGTAAAGAAACGTGGATAAACCAAACAATCTAAAATGCAATTATAATATTTTTAATTATTACTAAGTCTATTTTGTTCAAAGACTTGATGGTTTATAATCGTAGAAGTATTTTGAACAATTTTTATACTATCCATAGTAAAAAGGTTTTGATTTCAGCTGTATAAGTATAAATTATGAATAAGCTTCGTATCATTTATCATAACTATATGACACTATTATTATTTTAATAATATATGTCGGCGCAAGCCCACGACAATCTGAGACAACAATAATTTTAAGACTATATTAATTACTATTGTTTGATAAATATTGTCTTTAGGATAAAATAACATCAATTTATTTCAGAAATTTACTGTTCTTAGTGAATTTAATTATAAATTGATAAAAAGTCTTTATATTCTCAGTATTGACTTTTAAAATTGACAACGGTGAAAACAAAAGGAATTTCATTATTAATGTTTTTCAAATCATTATTTTAATTTAAAAATAGAGTTTATAAGTATTTTCCTTAAGAATGTTATCATCAATATCTAAATAGTTGCTAATTGTAAGGATTCACGAAGTAGTATGCAAATGGCGGATAGCTTCGTTATTATGAATGTTTGAATAACTTAATTTAGGATTGTAATGGAAATTTAAATGCTAATACTATTTAAAAACTCTTATTTAATTAAATAAGAATTATCGTTAACAATATTTGATCAGTAAAAATTAATTTGGATGATTAACATTAAAAAACCGGAAGTGATAATATTCCCTCGCTATATTTTTGGAGGACATCTTTTTAACAGTAATTGTAACACATTACCATTTTGGATTTTGTGCAGAGCAGAGCCTAGAAATTGTGAGTACCGATTTTATAGAAGCTATAAAGTGACTTGTTGTAATTACACAATAAATAATCATTTTAATTGGCTAATGTGTTGTCATTGTGATTCAAAAAATAGTGATGACGACGTCAGCCTGGCTGATGTCGTTGTTTCTAAAAACTCCAATGTACTTCCTCCTCCGTTATATACATATTACATTAAAAGTAATAAATAATAGAACTTGATGAATCTACCAAAAATATATTGAAATATTAACTATTAGCATAAAAAAAAAATTGAGTCCAAAATCAATCACCAAAGAAGATTGGAAATCATTTAATGAATTATTCTTTTTAATCTTCTCGTGTAATGATGTCACAATTTTTTTTCCAATCAATTCCTTAATTAATATTGTATTGTACGTGTCATTTATTCAAATAAGCGGGTGTCTAGAAGTCATACGAAAAATAAAACACTTACCACTATCAGTTTCTCAGTATTATTACCAAATTACAATTAGGTGAGCAAGATTAATTAAAACTGGCTGCAATAATTACAACTTAACGTTGTTATAACAGTGGCAACCTGTGGTTTTAAATCAGATTAATTGAACTACCGTATTAAGTTAATTACCAGCCCATCTCTTATTTAGTTAACTATATAAGCTGTCTCTATCTATGCCGTACAAAGTATGTAAGATGAAGATAGACGGTTTTATAAAAATAGTTTGCGTTTTAATAATTTTTTACCGAAGATGGTAAGACCGTACTGGTCTTACCATCTTTGGTACAATATTATTTACTATGTATATTTCATCAGTGCGATGGAACCACGGTTTAAATATTTCAAAATAATCGTTTTGTAATTGATATTCAATAATATTTTCTGTATAAATTAAAATCATCAACAGGATATCTACCAAGTTATGTGTTGTCCATGTTAAGAATCTTTTTGATTAACAACATAATGAATATTAATGTTTAAATTTAAGCAAATAACTGTGGTATTCATCGTCTACAGAAACTGGTAATATCAAACAATCACTTGATACTGGTGCCAATATTCTGACATTAATAATACAATGATATTTATCATATTCATATCTATTATGTAGCCCAAATGAAGCATTACTTAATTACTAGCTAATTACTAAGCTTGTGTTACGTTACGGAGAAATATAGACATTGATATGTACACCTAAGTCTGTTTTTACACGGTCTTTTTGTACACGGTTTTGATATAACACGGTTTGAAAATTGAATATTATATAATTTCAAATCGTGCTAAATGGAATAAAATCGTGTAAAAAAATTAAAAATATTCACTTTTCAAACCGTGTTATATCAAAACCGTGTAAAAACAGACTTAGGTGTATATAATTATCAGGAATATATAAAATAAACATATATTATTTGTGAACGGACGTCGTAGTTATCGTATATACTACGACGTTCTATAATATTTCTATAATCTATGGATATCTATCGGGATCTGAGCTAGGTACAACTGGCTAAGCATACAGGGATAACCACTCAACCAGGCTGACTAGGGACAAGAGATATTACTACCAGTGCGTTGACGGACTTCTATCTTCATCTCTTATTCATAGACCGCTTTTCATTCGTTATTGATAACCATAACTTCTGTTTAGTTATTTAGTTCATAATGTAACCAAGAGATAAAGGTTAATATAAAGTGTGTTAATTATATTATACTTTAGTTTATCTCTGTCATGTATATAAGATACTGTGTATGAACCTATTTGATATATATAGGAACTGGTATTTATTTTGTAATTACTTGATGGATTACATAGAGGGTTGGAGGCCTAGAGTCTAAAATACAGGTAAAATTCTGCTAAGCTTAGACTCCTTAACACAACACCCCCACAGACAGTGAGAAATTAAAAATAAAAATATACTTGTTGTTTTGCATAAGTTTGTATTTGTGGAAAGGCGAATAATTTATTATTCGTATTAAATAAATAATTATTTTTATTGGTATCAGAAAAGCACGTCAAAAGACTTAACTCTTATATATCACTTCGATAAATGCAAAACGTTTATTTAAGAAGTAAGATAGATTTACATCACGGTTAATGCGAATGCTGAAACCAAAGATTTTTATATTTAGAGTTAGTTGTAATCTTCTGTAAAATTACTAGAAACTTCAACTTATAGAGGAAAATACACTGTTGATTATTATAAAGTGAGATTAACTATTATGAGATTTATATTCCTACATTCGTCTTGCTCCCTCCTTTAGGCGTCCTCCATAGCGTGACGTCACAGTGGTGCATGACTGGTTTTTTTTAATGATTCCTACCGGACGTGACACTGTTTGAATAACCTGAGCGCACAGTGTGCAGTCACAAAGCTGATTAGGACAAAAATATTTTATTTCTTTCACTAACTTTTTATACTTCCATAATGTATAGGTGCAAGAATAGCATTTCATAAATATGTCACGGGGTTATCTCAAATACATGTTTTTTAAATTTCTTTTTTCTATTACATATCTGCGATGTAAAATGTCGGTCTTGGTTTTTGAAAAGTGATATCACCTAGTTTACAAAACATAACGTTTCCTGTCTTTTCCTCGAAGCTGTAACGCCAAAAAGTTACTAAATTAACTTATTTAATCGAGTAATACAATATAGGCACTTGAAAAATATGTTATTTAAATGCTTGCAAGTTTCTACTCCAAGAGCATAGATCGTTCGTGGGAATATCTTCCCATGACTAGGGGATGCAACACACGTGTTTTACTTTAGTCTTGAGTTGTTTACAAAAAATTGGGCGATTTAGATTATAACACATGCGCTTGATGAGTAAAGGTCAGCTCGAAGTTCAAGGTTATTTATATATTTTTAAACGAATAACTTTTCTAAACATTTGATTAAATTCGAATTCTACTTGAAATCTGATGCATGTAGCGTGTCACTATCATAAAATTTTTATTCTGATATACATAAGACGTTTAAAATGCTGGTTTACGAGTCATTTTTATGAGTTAAAAGATCATGAACATTAAAAAAAATATTCTTATAATATTGTATTTAAATAAACTGAATTCGGTTGCGGTCACATTGACATCCTATTTCGTAGTAATTTATTGTTTTGCGTAAGTATAATTATCTAATTCAGACATACAACAGTAAAGGGAGTCTACATCTTTAATATAAAAAGGTAGTTTATTATAAAAAAATACTTACTCCAATGTAATACTTTTTTTCCTAAGTCAGTACGTATCTTTGGCAACATAAGCAAGCTCGGTCGAAGAAGACTACGTTTAGAGACTAGATATAGTTTCGATAACGATCTTCCTAATTAAAGTAAAAGTGTTATAGAAATTAAGTTGTCGAATGTTCATTAATTTGGTTTTCTCGAAAACTTTACTAATTAGCGTTAAGTATGGAAGTTAGTTTTTAATATAAATTATAATGTTATGCGCGTATTTGTACTTTCAATTACTATTGTTTAGATTTAAAAATAAAACAACTAAATATGACTAAGTCTACATCAAAATATTGTGATTTGGTATACGCATTCGATTGTAATTGATAGGTGTACTTAAGACTTTTCATAATTGATGAAGTTATGTTTCAGTAGCATGTCAAAGAAATGTTGATGAGATAAGTTTTTTGTTTTAACGACATGTCGACAGTGTAGGAAATCAAATAATTAGCAACATTAATTGGTTTTATGCTATTAAAGTATAATTACTTATTTTACCATGTAAATCTTAAATGTCAGTAAACTTTACTTGTAGTACGATGCGTTCATAGGTGTTGCAAAGGTGCTCAGATTTCCTTCCCGATTTAAACTTATGAGAAATCTTCATTAGTGTCCTCATACCTCAGTTATTTAATATTGAATGAATTGATCCGCTTAAGGCTGACCCCCTTGAAACTTTAATCCGTCCTTAGGAAATTGCGTCAGAGACCTTTAATGGAATATCCTCAAACAATTGGGTAGAGAACGCTGTGTGTATTTTGACTGTTAGTATATAATATCCATTGAGGTCAGTACGCCGAAATTTGAAACTACTGGTACCGCTTGTTCTAAAAAACTAGTTTATTTTCTTCTAAACGGGGTAGTTCTCACCTAGTGATAAGTTAAGATAAGGCGAATACAAAAACTTCGATTTAAAGTTAGTGAAACTGTTTTTAATTATTTTCAGGTAAATTTAACTTATACCAAAATTTTAGTACATAAAATTATATTTTTATAATTATAATATCATTAAATATATATGAGTAAGATCAATAACAATAGGTGCCTAAAAACAAAATAATAATGTAAAGATACTTCAATCTTTTGAAAATTAAAAAATCGCTTAAAGTCATTTTCAACAGACTCCATGCTTAATATTTGGCATAACTTTTTAAATATGAAATAATTTATTTTCATCGTTTGATTTAAGTTCATAGACCCTAATAAAATACAAAAAAGCTTTCTATCGTCCATAAGTGCTCAATAATTGCCAAATTGACTTCAGTCTAAAGTAACGTGATAAAGTAAACGCCTCGGGCAGCGAAAAGTGAAAATTACTTGTAAAAATAAAGTATTTTCTAAAAGTAACATATTTTCTAATAATATCCGTTTTAAATTTTTTCAAGTATTGTATTATTTGTGTATAGTATAAATGTATACAGTTTAAGTCAGACTTAGTCTTATGTCCCACACATTCATTAAAGTTGCTGTAGCAGAATGATAGGAAAAGCGGAGAGAAAATTAACCCCAGCGTTTAACACAGAGAAAAATATGAATGTAATCAAATTTGAGTGACAATAAAAGTTATAAAAAGTATAAAAACATAGATGGTATAGAAGAGTCTTCAACAGTTGCAAAATAATTATTGGAAAAAATATTTAATAAACAGCGCAAATATGGGCATTTTTATTGGCCATTGAATGTGTTAAACAACTCGCAACGAGAATATTAATAAAAATATGTCATATCCTTCAGCCGCTAACACTTCCCACGGCAAAACACCGTATGCTTAAGTAACCGAATATCTTTCACACCTACTAATTGCACTTCTTTACTACTTTAGCTTAGGGTTCAAAGCTTGAAATAACTTTTAGGAAGGATTCACGCTTCGCTAGGTCAAGACATCCGGTACTTCCCGGTGATGGCTTGGCTCTGCTTTTTCTAAATGATTTTAGTGAAATCAAAACAAAAATCGAAATGGGTTCAGATGGCACCGTCTATTTGTAAATATTTTTAATATTTTTTTAAATTTTTATTTTATTTTTTATGTTACATTTTAAAATTGGAACTCTCACCTCTTTTTTAACTCGTTTAAAGTAAATAATTTAAACTTTATATTCTTACAGACCACTATTACTTGAAGCAAATAGTTTTGATTTTCGTTGATATGTATATGTATTGTATACAAAGAGGATGGTAGTATGTCTTCTTGAAACTTAAATGACACGTGTGTTACGTCTGTATGTATTGTATTAACGTATTGCTCTGTAATGTGTATTTAAATGGTCTTATTCTTTGTAACTTGTGTTTTTTAAAGAACGTATAAGTTATCTCTATTAATTTCTCGTGTAGTAGCACTATATTACGCATGGATTATTAATTACAATCAAGAAAAATAGTAATGTTGACAGAATAGGATGCAGGACCCCTTGCTCTGAGAATATTGATTTTTTGAGGTAGTCTTGCAGAAACTACCGTTATTATTATTTGGGTGCAAACTTTTGTCTAGTGGAAAGCACTATCACTGCAAATAATGGGTCATATAATATTAAAGTTCTTAATTTAAAGAATTCAAAAGAATGTCGTATTTGGTTTGACAAAATTCCAAATTTTTTTGAATTAATTTTGTCCAAGAAATCGCCGCCCGACACACTGTGCTAGTCTTTGTTTCAATTTTATTAACATTCCTTGCACTTTCATTGTTATCTGTTGTAACATTACATTTTAATCTAAGACAAGTTTATATCATGTACTATAAGTTAAATAAAATGTTTATTGGAGTTGTGACAATAATCCGTTGTTACTGCGTTGCTGAAAAAAGCTATATTTTAATGAAATAATCTGTGATTTAATTAACCTTGACTGCTTCGTGGTTATATTAGCGGTATAAATAACTGATTTCCTGCCTTGAAAACTAGTGCGAAACACCGTGTGAAACTAAAGATATTGTACTGTGGAATCTATTTATTCTGGGACGGCAAGCTAAGGAAAACAATGAGATCTTGAACTGTTAAACGGTTATTATTTGTATTTTATTATCTCCCTCTTTCCGATTCTCAATCTACGCTAATTAGTTCTTCAGCATAATAACATAAATAAGTTTAAAGAGAACTCCAAGATTTCTTCTAAGTTTTCTTTCTTTTAATAATTTTTTTTTCGATTTTTTTCTTTTTTTCTTTTAATTTACAATAAATTTTGAAGTTCTCTTTCATTTTATTTATGTTATTATACTGAAGAACTAATTCTTAGCGTAGATTTAAGCTTGTGGTTAAAGTTGCATGATTGTACCATTGTGCTTTGGCTGCTGAGTTGTGTCTGTGGTTCACCGTTTAGTGAATTTTTTTATTATTATTATATTGTATGATTGTTCTTACATAATGGTTTTGTTATAAGAATCACGTTCAGTTCAGTTTAAATATATATAAATTCTACCATTATTATATTCATACATATCACATGAATGCCCATAGACAACAAGCCGATCAGGTGAGAAATTTGTGGTCTTTACATAAGAACAGCAAGATTTTTTTTATCATAACGAATTGTATAAGCAACCGGCGTCCTCGGTGATCCGCCCGAGATAAAGCAGGGTCATTGTATTTGAATGAGTCGATGTAATTGTTTCCTGACCCTTTAAGGGGTGAAATATAGGGGTTTCGATATCTTTGTTTCGTACAACTCAGCTCTATTGATAAAAAACGTAGGTACGATTGCGTTCTTCAAAATGGTTATCGATTTTATTACCAGTAGTAAGTATTTCATTTAGAAATTTGGTTTCATTTGAAACAGTATACTTCTACAATATGAGTGCTTTGACCACACTTTGGCTATAGGAGCGAACATTTGAATTGTCGTCTTGACAGTGTCTTTGATCACCTTTAAATCAAAAATTATGATATTCAAACTAAGCATGTTCCATTCCCCATGTAGTTCAGTCTTAAATACTATTACTAATTAATGATAGCGAATTACTCACTTCTAATGAAAAGGGTAATTCGTCATGATATTTTGATGACATCATTACTACTATCTTGATCTAAAAGATCAACATATATATATACAATATTTATTGTATTGTACTAAACTGTATTTATTCTTCTTAATATATTACTTGTGATTAATTCATATATTACTTACTCAATGGCTATAATAATAGGTGTTACTGATAGTTTGTATAAAGCCTGTTTTGTTTATATGTCAGTTTACTTTTTAATATATTTTGATACTAGATTGTTTTTATATGTTTTGATGTGGTTGTCAATATACCGGTGACGAGTAAAGACGTGGTTTCCTTGTTTTTCCCACTTCTCTCCAGAATACAGTCCACAGGCTCCCCGAGCTAACTACCGTAACAATAGGTATAAAAACAAAAGAACTGTTGCAAATTTTAAGTTCATAGATACTTCAGGTTTGGGAAGGCTTGCCTGAAAAATTAATCTTCTTTTAAATATCTTGATTTATTTATTTGCCCACAAGTTTAATAATGAGCAATGTTATTATTATAGTGGACACGATCGCTAACACCCCAATCGTGAAATTGTCTCACGAGTTGTTGGTATTCCAACGGTTCAATTAAGCAGCCATTTCGCCGCACGCGACGCGTCCCCATGGGCCGATTAAACGAACGTGTGATACGATTAAAGTTTACTGTAAATACAATTTGACGGTGCGTGTGTTAGAGCCTTAATGTAATAGTTGTTTGTCTCGCTCTAACGCAGGTGTTCCGAAATTTTTTATTTTGACATAATTCCAAAAGATGATCCTGGTTTATTCCGAAATGTACACACACACTCTAAAAAGAAAAAGCGCTGATTTGTTATTTTTTGACATTAATTATTTCTTTAAGATTTACGAATCTAAGAGGTAATGAAGCATACACTGTATGTGTTCTAAAATAGTCAGTAGCTGTTATTCAACAGTTATTATATTTGCTTGGGTCACACTTATGAATAATGAGAGAGAGGCATATACTGATCTGAAATTTCAGATCAGGCCGAATGTTAAAATTTCCCGATATGAGTCACTGCTTAACTATTATAATACAAAAATACTCTGGCGGATAACTGTGCTATTTGTTCATCAAAAACTAATTAAAGTTTTGGTCTCAGTTAGCTAGTTCATTTCACATTTGCATGTTGTTAGAAATAAACACTTAAAACAAATCATTAAAACATCTTCAATAATTTCTTAGCATATTTTATTGTGTTATATTGAATGAATAAAAGGATTAATAAAAAATACACAATGACTTTGTAAATCCAAGGTCCTCGCACAGTCTATGTCGAGGTAGTAATTGCTTCGACGCTGGTGACATTCATGATATTGGATTCTGAAAACAGACACTATATCTGAATTAGCTATTTTTTTAGGTCATAAAATACTTGGCATTACTTTTATGGACATATGACTTCTTTTAAAACCATAACTATTATTATAGTCTTAATATATATTAATCGGCTAACTAAAGTTATTCTAAAACAATATAGCCAGTCTTACATGTATATATATAAAGCAATATTTTGTTGTTATTTTCCGAAATATATATATAATATACATGTTACCAATATAAGGATACCTCAAGAGCCTTACCAAATTGTCTAATAAATAAAATAAGTGATAATATATATATTTCACAGCACTTTTGTACGCTGCTGCCGTAGAACAGAAAATGTCAATATTTTGGAAATTATTATTGTGATTACATCAGTAAAAATTATAATTTTGTAGTAGTGAAGTAGGTCTTCAAGTACGTCTTCGTGTACGTCGCTGTGTGTAGTAAATTACATTTCCACGTAAGTGTTGTCAAACACATTACACACTCGGCTGAATTACGCTCTCGCTTATGGCTCGGGCTGCAACCCACAGCCACGAGTGTAATGAGCAACTTAGCTCACTTGTATCATTATATACTATAGCAATATAAACTTATGCGAAGAAGCGGACGGATCGTTTGGACGTCACGCACATTAGAATAAAGACCAAAAATAGATCGATTGAAGTTATGGAAATTTTAAAACCAGCAACTATGTTCCTGACTGCATGTAAGGGTTAGGACATACTTATTGTATGCGTAGAATCCATTTTTGATGAATTTCTTGTGGGAATTTGTAAAGCGCTACATTATGATGTTACAGCAGCTTTTTTCCCGTTTCATTACTACTGGTATTATTTAAATAATAATCACCAATTAATTAATTTTTGGCACATTTTGGCGCTTCATTTGATATCATCTCTCAATCTATTCATCCTACTGTTGACCGTCGTCGGAGACATTTCTTGATATTACCAGCGTCGCGACGCCATTTTGATTGGGCTATTTAATTGTTCAATTATTTATTGTAGACGGTTTTATCCAGAGAGCTTAAAATAAGCACTTCAATATTTCATAAAATTATCAATTAATGTCACTTAGTTGTTAGTAACTTATTCATAAGCTTCTTATCTTTAGTTTTTAGTTTTACATTATTAAGTTTTTTGTTACAGTGTGTCTTCATTGATTATAATTAAAAAGATATAGGACATTATTCCTCAACGTCACACCGATACGTTACGAATTTACTCGTCAAATCCTTTTCAGTTAAGTTTAGTTAGAATTTAAATGGGATCATATTAAATTTGCGCTAAATTCAGCTTACCTAGCTTTACGTTGTGAAGTGATACCATATAAATGATTCTGATTAAATAAGTTGATTATATTATATACATATTACTATCTATATTTCTATGTTATCAAGTATCTATTACACAAGCCAACGATGCTTAATTTGGGCTACATTTTAGGCGTGAGTATGAGAAATAGAATTATTATTGTCAAGGAAATGGACCGATAGTATCATAGAGAACTTACAAGGTTCTATATAAAATCAGCAATTCAATAATTATATATATATTAAATATAATATATAATTATTGAATTGCTTAATAATATTTAATTCCATTTCTTAGACTCACACAGATTTTCCAACCCACAGTAAGCATCATTAAGAGCTTGTGTTATGAATAATTGATAAAGGAGAAATAATGATAGTACAAAATATAATTTAAAATTATAATAAAAATATAATACAAAATATAATATAATATACCAAATATTTGTATTTTTTATTTATTTATTACGCAAAAAATTAAAATACGAATATTTGCTCACAAGTTATGGATGTTTGTCTATGGCTCTTGAGCAAATATATTCGTACTCACAATTCAAATATCTACCGGAATTCGAACTCGGGAATAAGTAGACAGGAGTACTGTCCACTCGACCAGATGGCGGTTAATTTATTTTGTACACATAAACATATTGTATATACGTATACGTGTGTTTGACTGCACGTGCATCTGTTTTACAAACTACTATAAATAAATGTCTATCAAAGTACAGTACAAATCAAGTCATTCAATTTACAGTAATATTCATTGTAAATCTGCATCTTGCACCTAAAGTTACCTGGAAGAGATCGCTTTTAGCGATAAGGTCTCCCTTTGTACAAAATTAGTTACATGCTTTTGTGTATTTCTCTTCTTGAACTTTCTGATGTACAATAAAGATGTATTCTATTTTATTCTTGTACAATATTGAATCTTTCGTCAACTTTCTGGATCGAAGTTCCTTATTATGACTTGCGGTCGCTGACTATAATTTACAAAGCTGTCGAAAGTTTTTGGGATCGTCTCGGTCCCAACACCGGAAATGGAGAACTTGGCTTTGCTTGTGAGAATTTAAATTTTGGGGAGCAGGCAATTGCAATTGTAATTAGTTGACAAGGATTCTTACACTTCCTAGATTTGGGGAATCAAAATACAATACCTATTTGAACTACGCAAGAGCAGAACATATTTATAATATTTTTGAAGTTGAAGACATAATTCAGTGCAGTTTAGTTACCAGTACAGTGGCACTTTTTAGTTATAGGTATTGTAGTCTCAGTAAGCGTAAGGCATTAGACTGACGTGTTATTAGTGGCTTTTAAAGCATTAACAGCGTTAAAGAGGCGAGCCTTGAAACTTGTGGAGAGAAGCATCATTTCCAGGGTCGTGGAAGAGAGAAACGCTCAGGTACGTGCCTGTACCTGCCTAATAAGTGAGTATTATTTGTCAGTGTTAATCTAATGTGTACCGAGCCTATCTGCTCAAGATTCAACAGACATGGAACGAACTACATGTTTGATACGCTGTGATTTAGCTTCCTTACCGTGTTTGAATAGTAATTGATTGGAACACGTGTTTAACCTTATAAGTTCAATAACAACGCATTATCCTATAAGGCGAGGGACAATTATGCGATAATGGATCAGAAATAAGTAAAAATCAAAGATTCCAGTCACTATATTCACGTAATATATCAAACTTACTAAATATTAACGAGAACTCTACCCATTAAGGATTATTTTTAAAAATACCATCAAATATTTTCATTACCTCTGAAATATAACTCGTTGAAGATTTAAAAGGCAGATTAACTGCGTAATTTGTGTAAGAAAATATGTGACTTGTCTTTCGACTAACACGAGCACGATCTGTGTCGTCTGTTACAGGCTTTATGGGTATCAGGAAAGAGTATGAAAGCGTAATTGAGTTTTGTGAGAAGTTATATTGAATAATGTTGATTTAAAATTCAGAGCTACCGTTGAATGCCGTGGCTACCGTTGTTGCTATAAGCCTATATATAAGGTATGTTTGAGTCCCGTGATTTAGAACGTCACAGTTCGAGTTCTGAGATAAAAATAATAATTTGTCAAAAACGGATGAAAATCCAACTGTTCCAAAACATTTAAGAAAAATATTTATTTCATTTTTAACAATTTTAATTTACCTCCAACGAGAGAAGCCTTTAATTTGATTAACAGATCGTGAAATGATTTATAGGAACAAGTAGCCTAATTCCCAAACTTATGAATCGAAAAAATGAAGTTGTTCGAATCGAAACTAAATTGACAAAATCTTTTACATTGCGCACTGTTGAAACTTAACTGTCTTTTTATTCGTGTAAAAGAATTTTGTTATTGTTATTAATGTTTGAGATAGAAATTAGATTTGACTAAATTTTATTCTTTTATTACTCCAGGGAGTAACTTTGGTTAAAAGAGAAAAGCGTTCTCCTAGGCGCCTACTTATTGAAAACAATTTTAGCTTAAAACAGTTCTTAATTTGAAACTCCATTGAAGACTTCATTTACTATTTCTAAAATAAGAATAAAACTTATAATATCATTTACTTTAAAATGGGCGAGTTTCTCAATTTTTTATATCAAATTTTTTATATACTTTTTCTTTTGATAAATAAAAATGTGAGAAGTGGAATTCCCATCATTCCACTGTTCTCCTAATTTTATAATTAATTGTTAATTTCTCTATCGAATGTGAGCCGATATTTTTATAGATTACAGTCCTAAGAATTAAGTCCATTAAATAAAGGTCCGTTAAATAGAGGTTTCACTCTATGTTTATTTCAATCAGCAACTAATAGACCGACCAGTTGACCATACTATCGAGCTGAGTGGTCGTCAGTGGTCTAACTCAGACCTTAGTAACTTACCTTGGCAAAGTTCCCCAAAGAATTTTGAACACTTTCAAATTCCCATAACGACAGGCTGTAATACGTAAAATTATTATTGTTAAGTGTTACATATACCATCAGTTTATTCAATGCACGTTTTGTATTCAAATCAGCACACGCGTCATTAAAGCTCATTAGTAACAGTAGATGCGTCCGAATCGAATAATTTGACCGAACCGAATTGTGCCGATTCTGCTAAGCCGTAGCTATTCGCTGACAGACTTTCGGAATTTTCGGAACACCAAGATTGATGGGGTGGTTGACTCATTCAGAAACGAAGTCAACAAGACACAAGAAATACTAACAGTTTTTTGATTCTAAAAGGGATTTAGAAGGAATTCACGTGACTGATGAATATGAAAGAAAACTATGTAGTTATTCGTTACAGAAATGAAGGTATTATACAGTAACTAAAAAGACCTCTATGTCCAAAGAAAAAGACATTGGACACTTTTAAATAACCCCAGTTTTTCTCCAGATCGTTTCAGCCAGAAGTCAGCGGATCCTCTAGCGACCCCTCTCCTGGGACGGATAGACCTGCGAAAGCGGGTGGTTTTCACCCATCCTGCTGTGTCCTAAACCCAACTGCGCGTGAGGCTCCAACGCACGTATTACACATCTGGGATTGTCCAAGTAACTCTGGGTCATCTCCATCAGCGTGAAGTAGTGTAATGCGAACAGCTATGGAGTTAACGGGGAGTTTAAGGCTGTTTTAATCATAGGTTGAACCTCACAAATGCTCGCCGCTTAGTTATAGGCTTGTATATTATAGTATTTCTCTCCGGTTACACTAAAATTTCATTTGCAGCACATGGGCAACTATATTTAAATAAGAAACAACAGAAAGATATCTATATAGCGGATTAATTGGAAGCACGCCTGGTTCCGATGGTGATTGATACGTCGGCAAGTGATTTGTAAATAGATTTGCTCAAAGAACTTCCCAAAGACATTATTCAACAATACCAATAGGCAGAAAAGTTTTGTAGAAGTTATTTGAAAAACAAAAGATTGAGTACGAAAACCTTTGTTTTATTTGACAATACAAATGAAATTAGTTATTAACATGAAGTAAGAACACTATTACCGAAATAAGGAAAAACGATATTTGGTTTTTATATAATAACTTTCTAATTAAAATATGCAAAGTAAAAGAAACCACTTCGACAAAAACTGGAACTAGACAAGGGTCCAACAAGTACTGTGACGTCACAGTACGCGTCCGGTACTTATTTTTATATAAAAGTTGTTTCAAATATAGGCATTTTATTACAAATCAAATATCACGATCACGAATTTTATATATAAAAACAAACCTGAATTCACAATTAGTTCCATAATTGTGAGTAAGCTATTTATATTCAAATATATTGATTTACTAGTAAAGATAAACGCATAGAAAAACTTACTCAGTACTGAGAAACTTAATCAGTCACTGAGTTGCGACCCTTTTGCACTTCTGCAGCCCACACAAAGGTCTTTGATATCATCTATTTTAAAATGTTTCTCTTTTAACCAACGTACTGTCTGGATCTATTTTTGTATGTGATGTAGAAATGAAAATAAAGACTTTATTTATCTATCTATCTACTTATAGGTACAAACACCACCTGAATCTCGTGAAACAAAACGAGGCAGATTTAGGCTGTGCGAAACAGTAATTTATTATTAATAAAATAAAATAATTTATTTAATATTCACTATGGGGTACTATCTGTCCGCTATTGCCAAATCTTATCGTTCTAAGACACGAGTCAAAGCTTATTGGCATAATCAAGTAGTGTCTCCATTATATTTTCTGTTACTATTTTATTATTAATGTTTGTATGTTTATAAACGTTTTTAGACGTATCAAAAATTTTATATTAAAGTAATTATTTCAGTTTATACTTATTCAGATTATTTTACATGCCAATTCTATCTTTTGTCTATGGTAGGACTGCTGTAAGGGATTTCGTTTAGAAATAAGCAGCACCTTTTTACAATTTATCTATATTTTATTATTTTTATGAAACTTGTTGTGTGTTTATTAATTATTAACTGATATAATAAATAAAAACATATTATAATTTATTATTATTATCGACATCATCACGTAACGTGGGCATTTTGTTTATGTTATTACTTTAAAAGAAATGCGTATCAATATTTTTTGTTCCTTGTTAGCTCGTCAAAAAGACTCATAAATATGTATACATGCACGTAACGATCCTTTTGGACCTTTGTTGAAAAAAGTTACAGTGAAGTTTTACAATCAGTCAGGCTATGTGTGTCTTACTACATAAAATACCAGAAAGTGCTGTGTGGTTTTATTTAGATTAATCCGGTTTGCAACTCTCAATCAGACTAGTTTTGCATCTTCCAAACAATTGTAGTTCAGAAATAAGTTTCAATTTTATATAATATTGGGATAAAAATACAGCTAAAATTATTATAAGTAAATAATATAAATAATATATAAAAGTGAAACTGGAAGTGTATATTTTATTATTATTATATCTTATAGAAATGAGCAGTACATTTGTACAATTAACTAATACAAAGATAATCAAAAAAGACACAAGAGCATTCCGTTGTGTCCTGTTTAAATATCTTTGTGTGAAATAAATTGTTAAATGAATAAATCAACCAAAGAATGTCGTAAGAGTGAAATTGAAACAGAATTAACATATTGATTTTGTAAAGTAAAAAAGTACGGAGTAAAGAGTCCGCAGACTATAGTTATTAAGAATAAAAAAACTCACTCTAAATTTCACCTCTTAGTAACAGCTGGCTTCAAACGACGTATTTCGGCTTAAAACATTTCCAATTCAGTAAATGTCAGTAAACGTGGACCGTTTGTACTCGATTCCAATTAAACATGCTGTCAGAAAAATATTGGAAATATCACGTACAGTAACTTCCGACTGCCTTTAGTTTTTATGTTTAACGTTGATTTGATATGTAATATACATATGTATTAAAATAATTCTAGAGCGGCGAAGGGGAGGGGGTATATATACAATAAAATCATAAAAATCTGTCAAACCATTTCAGACGGGCTATATAAGTTTAGTAAGATATGTTACCTTACTCGACATATTAGAAGTAATAATCTTTGTAACTATTTATTTATATATAAAGTAGGAGAAAAAGTCTTGTCGCAAATAGCATCTTTGGCTGTACTATTTGTATCTGTTCATGACATTAAAAAGATAACATTTCAAAAATAGAATCAAATTAGGAAAATTTAGTTTCACACCTGTTTCAGCTCAGGTAATCGTCGAATTAGTGAAAACGGTTAGATGAAATTATTTCTTATAATTTCTTTTTTACAACACAATTATGAGACGTATATAGCAAAGTTGAATTTGATCGATTTATGCCACGCTGTTATGAGTGGGGGCACTCGACCGTCGAACTCGTCGTTGTGTGTCTCCCGTTTGTCAATAAGTGGCGCGAACACCACTATTTTTCATTTGTTATTCTGTCTGTCAAAACGAGCGAATCGAACGAAGAAATTAGATATATTTTAAAATTTTATTACAAAAAAGGAAAAATAAAACGCATACCGCGAAAACAATTTGTGACCTAATACAGTAAGAGTAGCAAAAAGTTGGTTTAAGCGTTTTTAATCCGGGAATTTTGATGTCAAAGATTCACCTCGCTCTGGTCGCTGGTGTTACGGTTAAAATGGACGCTAATTTTGAAAAAGTGGAGCAAGCCAAACGGCCGTTAAGACATAGCTGAAGAACTGGTAATTGATCACAAAACAGTTTTAACTCATTTGAAAAAGCTGGGTACAAAAAAAACTCGATATTTGGGTGAAACACGAGCTCACTGCAAGAAACCTAATGTACCGTGTACTCATTCGCGATTATTTATTGAGACGTAATAAAACCCAACCGTTTTTGAAAAGATAGATAACTGGTGATGATAAGTGGATCACGTATGACAAGAACGTGTGAAAAAGGTCGTAGTCAAAAGTCGGTCAAGCTTCTCAGACTGTAGCAAAACCGGGTGTTACTCGGTATAAGGTGATGCTGTGTCTATGGGGGGCTTGGAAGGGCATTATTAAATTAAAAGAGTTTGGTTGGGAGGTGTTAATGCATCTGCCATGTAGCCCTGACCTTGCATCTTCAGACTTTCGCCTGTTTCGGTCTCTTAAGAATTCTTTAGGCAGTGTCAGATTAACATCAAGAGAGGACTGCCAAAACTACTTCTGCGTTTTTTTGATCAGAAGTCCCGAAATTTCAACAGAAACGGGATCATGACTCTACTTACAAGATAGTAGAAAGTCTACGAACAAAACGGCACATATATACTGTATTTAAATGTAAATTTACTTTGGAAAAAAGGTCTTGAATCGTTAGAAACTTTTTTCCAACCTATTATTTATATCTATTTTACCAATCATGACGGAAGTTGCTTCGTTTTTATTATCTGCTACTACGCCAACAAGCTTCGCCACTTTTTGTATGTGATATCAACACCATATATTAAATAGCATGTTTATATACAAGTTATAGTCGATATACAAGGACTATATCTACTAATGTTTGGTACCTTAATACCTTAATACCGACTAATGGAGACAAAAAATTTGTAGGGGACGCGAGGTACAGATTACAAAAAACCTGAGTTGGATGTGCGAACTGATCCTGACTGGCTTTGTCACAAGAAATAATAGTCCCTTATCAATGAAATCTTTACATTACAAGTAAATTCTTTTTTTGTTTCTGGACTATCCTCTAATGTCTTTCCCAATTATTATAACTGTGAAAGGCGATATCATTACATTATTTTCTTTGAAATGTTATGGTGACCTTCAGAGATAGTTTACCAATGCCATAAAAATGAAGTTAGTCTATTTAAAGGTTGAGGAATAATGGTTTTCTCAATTGCAACATTAACTAAGTTAAGTATGTAATACGTGATGTACATTTATTATATATTAATAGAATATTTTTCATTTTGTTGACTGAAAAAGTTTACCAAAAAAATCCAAAGTGAAAAACAAAAGTATCAAAAATATAATCCTGTTTTACAAGGCCTGTTGATTTTAACATTTTTCATACAATACCATAGAGAGGGATAAATCTTGCTGAGTTTCTTGCCTGTTCTTGTCAGTTCAAAGCTCCCGGCAGATGAACGATCGCAGGGCTCAACTTGACGTTCAGTAAATGTTCATATAAGTACCGAAGTTGAATCAAGCATATTGACTTTGACTTTATACTTAATGATCATTGTACAGGTTATTAACAGTTTTTTGTCCAATAATAATTTGTGTTAAAAAAGAATTTAAAGTCCTAAGTAACTATACAGGAGCATATCATGAAAATAAAATAATAATATTCATCGATTGTACGCCAGCGGGCCGGTGACTATTGACTTGAATTCATTTGATACTGCCATGATACTGTCATCAATATTAAACTAGTAGGTAAGAGAATACGGCCGTTTTCATTGATTTTCAATGAACATAGTACGTAATAATAGATTTGAGCGAGATTTTTCAATATTTTCAGCAGATATTTTTATGTTCTATATTACCATCCAATATTTAGTGATATTTAAGAGATTCGTCCTGTAACCAGAAGTAACTGCAACGCTTTCAATATTAAAAAACGTTAAATGAAACCAAAGATATCACGATAGTTATGCAATAAAACTAAGTGAGATACACAGTGCAGGGTAGAATACTTAAACAGTATGATAAAAACTTCAAAATTATAATAAAAATATTTCTCATATTCACACCTAAAAGTGTAATAACAGAAATGTACTAAATAAACATATAAATATCCATGACTCGTCAACAACTATTAGTACAAATATATATTACAATATCTATATGGACGTATTCGTCATATACATATTCGTTGGTGTTTATTTATTTATTATTTATTTATTTAACAATTTATGTACACACAAAGACGATTAAAAGCACACAACAGAAAATGTGTGTGTGTGTGAATATGTGTTTGTTACTCATCATATCTACTCTGGCGGGGATGCGAACTCGAGACTTCAAGGCTGTCGAATAACTGTTCATTCCTCTCGCTAAAACTCAATAACTACTTCAACGATTCGATTGTTTTTTTGTTCGTCTAATGCAGGGGTGGTTAAAACAATCAGATCACCTTTAAGAAAGGCTTAAAAATAATCATTCAGAATTGCTTATTTAATATGGAAAATAATATGATGTTTTACTTCGGATTCCTTTTAAGAGATGGCGTTAATAGCAGTTAGCTCATTACAATGTTAATGGTGCAGGAATCACAGGATCAACACGTGAACAAAAAAATATTGGGTTGTGAATAATGAAATCACATCATCAGTTAATAGGGAAGATTTTCCACCTAGGTTAGGAGATAGGTCAATCGTTCAGTCTTTGGAACTGTGTCTTGCAAACTTTGTTAGCGCGATTTAGACATTAGGTTCAAAGAATATTTATTACTCATTAAAAACCATACAGTAGTAAGTGTACGTGGGAATTTAATAACAAACGCCAATAAACAATCCAGTAGCGAACACAATTACATTATTCAGATCTTTTTAACACTAGATTTACCAGACCAGTCATTTAGACTGGTCGTGCAATTTCAATTCAAAATTCCTACTTTATTACACATATTTTTTTTCAGAAATGATGTTATGACTTTTGTAGCTATAATTAGAGAGTTCGTTTTATAAACTTAATGTTATTTTATATACATTAGTAACAAATATAATTTTTGTTGTTGACATATATTCAAATCGCTGGTATATCTAGTGTTAATTAGGTACTACTGGAACTCGTTCCACAAACAAGGCGATAACGAATTCTATTTTAATCTAAAACACTAGTCTAAGAAGGATTATAGTAAACTCTCCAAGATTATTTTAGCAGCTTCGCATTATGTATTCTGACGTTTCAATGTCGTGTCTCGGTTTATAGTTTACATTGTAGTAGTTTTCGATGAACAATCGTTTCTCAGTTACTCGATACTAATCTGCATATGTATGAAGTAGCCGCTCCACGTTAAACCACTTCTGTGGTAGCGATCCAGAGATCTGAATTTCATTTTCCACTGGGGACAGGAAATTACGGTTTAGTTGCTTGTAGGGTTTTTGCTAGACGCTGCTGAAATTCCTTCGTCAAATTGCACATTATTTGTCGTATTTATTATTATCAGGATATTTTTTTAATGTAGTTTGTGACGGAACGGAGGTCTAAGCTCAGGAAAATAATTAAAAAAAAAGAAAAAGGAAATTTATTTGATTCATAATCGAAACATTATTTTCAATATTTGTATTTAATTCCCTATATATATAGGAGTGGAAGCGCGTCGATGCCAACTAGTTTCGTCGTTGGGAGCTTCTTCAGAAATAAAGCATTGTCATATTGGGGAGATCCCCGATGCTATATACTTTAAGGAAAATAAATGAATCATAATATTATTATTATTATTATTATGTAAAAATAACAACAAAATTAATGTCACATTTATTTAATTTATTTGTTCTTTTTTATTACAATATATTCGATTATTCGATTATTTAGTATAATCGATTGCTCATACAGAGGGAGGAGATTGGAGTAGAGGGCGCCGTCTAGTGTCGAGGTTTGGAACCATGAGAAGAAACAATGAAGAAGATTTTCAAACATGAGTAAAATCAAATGATTTCATACTAAAAACGGTTTCGGTTCTAATTTCGTATTTGGTCGGTTAATATCAGGAAGTGAAACGTGATGAACTCTGGCGGCGAAGATTCGAGATAAATATAATATTAAATAAAAGTACACAGTCTGATATTCTGGTACGGCTTAATATAGGTTTTATTTGTTATAGAGATAAGTAATATAGGTATTTAGGTAGACTGGGAGGAGTATATGATGTGATAGTGTGGAGAGGGTAGTGAGCTGACCCATTCAACTCTTATAAAGATTTTGTTTCTGAGGGGGGGGAAAGTTACATTTTGGTGCCGTGACCAGGATAAACAAATATTAAATTTAGACTGTTGTACTTTGATAAGTGACTGAAAATCAGTCACAATTTGTTGCTTGTGCAAAGGGTGAGGTTTTAAAATGTGAAGCTTACACAGAGTCCTGGGGGCATGCATTTAATACATTTAATTTTAACTTAAGATTTGCTGTATATGTGTAAAGTCCTGGGGGCGTGGATTTGAATAATGATACACTTTTACTTTATTTAAATTTTAATAATTATTTTAAAGACTTACCATGAGTTAATAAAATAAATGTTTAATTGTTTTTTTAATTTATTAAAGTTTAGTATGCTACAAATCACTTCATATTGCTAAGTTTTCACATTAAAACATAGGTGGTGGGTAACTTTAATCTTTATTTGTGCTTGGTTGCACCTTAGTATGTGAGGTACTTCACTATTGTTAGATGCTTCATGATTGTTAGGTATTTCACCATAACTTGGTAAATCAAATTTTCAGTGTAAAATTTCTATGTTGGTTTTTCACTTTGTTCATTTAGCAATGTAGTAGTACATCACTTTATTTTATATAACTCCATTTATTTTATAACAAGTAGGTACTTCACTTTTATTAAGTACTACACACAGTTACTAGGATATACATACATTAGCACTAGATATTTCAGGATTGTTAGGTACTTCGCTTTTACTTGGTAATTCAAATTTTCAGTGTAGAATTCTGTTTTGGTATTCCACTTTGGTGGTATAGCGGTGCAAGTAGTCATTTAATTTTAAATAATTCCAATTATCGCCTAAATTACTTGTTAGTCAAACTTGTTGATATGCCTTTTGAGGATGGTACAAAAGCAGACCACTGTAAACAAACAAAAGTAAGCGTGTTTACCTATATAATGATGCAAATTAAAGCAATATTATATAAAAACAAAAGGAAATAATAACCTGTAATTAATTAAGTACATGCGAATAGCAGTGTATTTGCCATATATTTGTGCAATGCATTTGTTTTGTTAGCCGTGTCATTAAATATTTATCCTTGCTAAGATAATGCAGTTTTAGTAAGATGTTATTGATAACATGCATAACAATAATTATTAACTGTCAAAGACGAAGTTCGTTTACAAAGTTACTTTGCTTTCATACAGCCAATACTTTGTTACGATTTCTTAGATTTAACTTTGTTTAGGATAGACGTTTATATATTATTTCTTAGGATTATTTTACAAATGAGACTACTAATTTGATTTTATTTTCTATTTAACAGATTTAGATTACATTTAAATATTTTTGCATAATTTTAATCAAACGGTTACGATCCACGGCCCCAGCTTCAGGTATTTTGAGTCAGGTTACCGATTAAGGTGAAGTAAATGTATTTTTCCATCATACAGCCGAGAGTTTGTTATAATTTCTTAGATGTTGTTTATCATTCATTAGGGTTGCTATTCAAATAATATAACAAATTAAATTTATTTTCTACCTAATAAATTTGATATCATTTTAATAATTATTTAAATTACAATAATCAAATTATAAAATTTTATTTTATTCATGTAAGTTTTTTTCAGTATATAAGGAAGGCAGAGGAATTCGACTCAAACAGCCACATTTTGTGAAGTTATTTTTGTAAAAAAATTGACAAAACTTCAATCTATTTAAATACTTCTGATACCTTGTATTGACTCTATCTAGGTAATGTGGGGGCGAGAGTAATTTTATTAATTTTAAATTGTTTTTTTTTCCAGTGTTAATTAGTTATCTGTCAAATAATAATGTGAATGCTTTTATCCATCTTAGCGGTTGTTATAAAACGCATAATGTTCTACTGGGATTATTGTTTGATTATAATTTATTGTACAGGTATGCTGGGAGTCGACATTTAAGAAACCCAAGTGACGTCGCAAGTTAAATCTTTCTTTGGTTTGATTTTAATTTGTAATGGTGGAATGGTACTGACTCAAATATTGTTAGTTCTTAATTTTGGAATGTAGTTAAATGATGTTTTTTTGACAGGCAGGTGATGATACGAAAAGCATTGTTCCATTTTAGAAACTAATCAGATAACTTATTAATTTTACTACAACAAAACCGATTAATTAATACGTGATATATAATGTTATAGAATTCTAGTTAGGGTCGCGGTTCATTAGGAATGGCATTGTAGGATATAAAAGCTACCACACTACTTTAGATTCAGTATATATTTTTTTCATCTATATAAACTTAGTAGTCACTCAATATTTTGTTTATTTTAAATTACAATACATCTTGGATATGAATGTTATTGTTGTTGACATTTCACCATGGATAAATACACCTGAGTTTATTTTGGGCATAGGTTAAATAAGTCTGGTTTAATAGACTTTGCGTACTAGAATAAACTCAATACTCTACACGCAGGAAAGAATCAATTAAATACACTCCACATGCTCCGAAATGTTTAGGCCATTATATTGTTTGAAGGCTCTGAACTATGCATTACGGCGATTTGGATGATTATCGTTTGAACTATAAAGTGGATAATCTAGATTATGGAAAGGATATATTGGCACTTATTGGTTTTCGAACTAATTTGAACAATATATTGCGACTAGCGCTGACTTAATTCACAACTAAGTTCCCTTCCACATTTTGGATCTCCTTGTGAAAATTGTATTCATTCACACTTACAGTGCAAAAAGTTTGGTGATTTCAATCTTTATGATGATGTTCTAACATTTGGGTTTAAAAACACACATTCCATGGAAAGATGTTGGCAATTGTATATTCATATTCCTGGTTGTATTTTAGGCGTCGGTTTGACACATCTGAAGGCGTTGGATTACAGTGAAAATAGGGTAGAAATTTAGTGGGGTTGAAGTTAAAAAATAATGGGGTTGTAAAATATACTGAGTTTTATATAGAAATATAGTTTCGGTTCGAATTATTTAAAACGTTTCATAATTTTGATGATCTGGGATGTTGGAGGTGCTGAAAAGGAGATTGGGGAAGGTATATATTGAATGATTGCTAGTCAAAGTATGTTTTGGGAAGTGATTCAATTTTAACAATTGAATAAATAAAGATGATGTATGTAATGATTTAGTTAATGAATGGGCTCTAATAATGTCACAGGACTGTAATTGTGAAACAAATTCATTTGGGTAGTTTGTCAGGTACATTTACACGACTCAATTGAGTTACTGTGAATATATTGTTAGGATAGTGCTCTGATAGATGTGTTGGACATTCTAGAGCAAGGCAGGTCTGCTATTTACAGACAACTCAATACTCTACATGCGGCTAAGACCGAATAACGCACACTATAAATTGTTTTGCATTGCTGGGAAACAGTGATTTTTGGAAGATTGAAATTAAATAAATATAATATGGTCACTGTAGCCTGGTACATGTGAAGCGAATTATTAACATGCTCCAACCTTATATGATTGTAGCTCGGGGAGAGGGGTATGCGCAAATGGAATTTCTCAGTTGGATATTTATAGTCTCCTTGCCATGAGGGACAAGTGATTTTTGGGAGAGATAGGTAATCGTTCCATTCCTTGAATGGTCGTCTGATAGGCTTAACGACACAACATTCCGGATGGACGAGCTACTTATTATCACTAGGATAGTCCTGCCTGGAAAACAGGATCTCGCCCATTAGTTAAGTGCCCTCGCAACAGGCGATATTTGTTCATGAGAAGTTTTATTAATTGTGCATATTGTTCAACTCTTGTTTAATCCTCTAATGGTTGGTTTAAAAATACTTACAAAAAGCATATCTGACAAACTATTCAAAGAAGTTAGGGTGAATGTTTTATGATTTTACTTTCTTAAATTTAACTTTGGGCTGTAATGGAGCGCATTGAGATGTGAAATATTCTTTAATATTGAAAATAATCATTGTATTTCGTATAATAAATTATCGGAAATATCATTATGAAAGTTATGTTCATATAATAATAATAATTTAAATAAACCAAATAAATTATGTAGTCGTAGAAGAATAGGATACGGCTGGTTATACATTCGCTTTGATTTTTAACCTGATTTCTTAGTGCTTATTTTATTTCCCTTCGCTATTCTTACCGTTCCTTTTAAGTTAGTAAATTATCACTTCGGTAAACTTCGTAATAATTTAGGGGGCGATTGTGACGGAACGGAGGTCTAAGCTCAGGAAAATAATTAAAAAAAAAGAAAAAGGAAATTTATTTGATTCATAATCGAAACATTATTTTCAATATTTGTATTTAATTCCCTATATATATAGGAGTGGAAGCGCGTCGATGCCAACTAGTTTCGTCGTTGGGAGCTTCTTCAGAAATAAAGCATTGTCATATTGGGGAGATCCCCGATGCTATATACTTTAAGGAAAATAAATGAATCATAATATTATTATTATTATTATTATGTAAAAATAACAACAAAATTAATGTCACATTTATTTAATTTATTTGTTCTTTTTTATTACAATATATTCGATTATTCGATTATTTAGTATAATCGATTGCTCATACAGAGGGAGGAGATTGGAGTAGAGGGCGCCGTCTAGTGTCGAGGTTTGGAACCATGAGAAGAAACAATGAAGAAGATTTTCAAACATGAGTAAAATCAAATGATTTCATACTAAAAACGGTTTCGGTTCTAATTTCGTATTTGGTCGGTTAATATCAGGAAGTGAAACGTGATGAACTCTGGCGGCGAGGATTCGAGACGTTTCGGGGGCGGCACTTTTGGCTTGGGGCACGGACGGGGAGCGAGGGCGTCGAGCGCGAGCATCGGATTCTCCGTCGCAATTGTTTTTCTAACCAGGTATTTGTTAGGAGAGGACACATCAGGTGGAGCCGTGTAGCAGGATAAGGCAGTTTAAGATGTATTGTGTGCTAACCTGGTTTCTCTTTCAGAAATTATAAGTAATGCGTCATTACCAGCAGTCGGACTACGGTCGGTTACGGACTGTCACTTTAAAATATAATTTGTCATGTGTCTTGTCTTCCAGGAATTGCAGATGGCAGTTGTATAAAATCTTAATATTATTAATTTAAATGTAATCTTTATTAATTTTTATTACTAATTGTATTTCTTTTTCAGCCAAGTAATAACTTCTAATTACGTAACTAATATTTACAAATATTTTACTTCTATAATTAACTTATCTCCCGTTACCTACTTACTTATTTTAAAACATTTTGCGGTTACTCACTGATGGGTTATATTATTGAATGTATGACTACTGACCAGGATGATGTTAGTGAGCTTAGGTATACGATTATGAGGCTGTGATTAGTCTATATATTATTTTCTTACGAACCCACCGAAATAATGGTTGCACAATATTACAAAACCATTTGGTGAATTAAACACCCAGATATCAATAACTTACCATAATTAAGGTTATATTCCCTTAGCAGATTATTTGCAATGTGAAAACATTTTGCGTCCCTGTCCTATGGATGGCCTACAATAAGTACCAGATAATTCATACTTAAGTCAAATTGCTATATAACAGCATGATAAGGACTGCTGACTTACATTTGAAAATCATGCACACTGATATTCTACAATCTACCAACCATCAAAACACAACGTTATTCTGTCTGCCGGTTAGTGATGCTAACCTTGCCGACATATTTATAAACGTGAATGCGCCGGTGTAAGGAACACCCTCACTTATACGTTCTACTGTTTATCAACGTTAATCTGACTGATGCGACTGAATCACTTACTAAATGCGTGGAAACCCTGGATAAATATCTCACACGGAGGTTCAAAGTTGGACCACTCATTGGCTTATTGACAGGATCTAATAAACTTACGGAATGCGTGGAAACCCTGGATAAATATCTCACACGGAGGTTCAAAGTTGGACCACTCATTGGCTTATTGACATTGATCACTACTATAAGGATTTAGGTAGGGCTACAATTATCATCGGTTATACTAATTTGGCTATTGGGTTTGATTTACTCTGAATGCGTGGAAACCTCTGGATAAATATCCCACGTAGAGGTACAGAAGTTGATCCACCCTTAGCATATTAGTATTGATACTATTGTATTGGTGGCATGTTTGCTAATGTATTTCTAGCTATGCTTATCAGCAACATCATTAGGATAACTTATTATAAACAAATCTGGATACTTAGAGTGCGGTTACATTCATGTACTAATTGACCTACTTTTGTGCTCAGAGATACTCTGTTGCATACAAGCCTTCGGGCGCTTCAAATTCCAAAACATAAATATTACTTCAGGGGAAGGCAATCTATGGTTGGCCTTCACTCGCCTTGGGGCGGCGGTTGGAGCTCGTAAGGCACCCGCAACTAAAGGATAGTTTTGTAGTATTGACTCATAATATCCAGTATGGTTGCGGAGACAACAGTAGCTTTCAATTATATATCCTAATCTCCTCCTTTATAAACAATCACTATTACTAGATTCCCATACATGTCATTCTATAAGAAATATAGGAATATCTAAATTTAAATTATCTTAACTTTAACTACTTATTATTGAACTTTTCTAAATACCTTATATCTTTTATTATTTAATTCTTTTATATTATCCTTATCTTAGATGCCCATTCAGTTACTAAAGTAAGCTTCACATACCTCATAAAAGAACTTTGGGTTATCTGCGTCACAACTAGAGTCCTACCATTACTAGATGATCACATGCTTGGCCAATTTTAGTATATAAATATAATATTAAATAAAAGTACACAGTCTGATATTCTGGTACGGCTTAACATAGGTATTATTTGATATAGATATAAGTATATAAGATATTTAGGTAGACCAGGAGGAGTATATGATAATTATTTGGGGTTGAGAGTAGAGTAGGCTTGTCTGAGAGTTTCTTCTGAGGGGGGGGAATGTTACAAGTTATAACAACGAACAAATATTTCTTGCCAACGATTCTGTTGGTCAAATAGTAGACGTATTTTTGTTAAATTCAAAAATTTTGTATGCACTTTGTTTTAAAAAGAATTTGGTAATTATAATCTTAAGTCAAACAATATGTGGAAAGTGAACCCACAAAATTTTATAATCTGTGTGAGTGCTTTTATTACTGAGTTAATAGGGATTTGGAAAAAACCCTATGACTCTTTCTAGTCGTTTTTACATTTATATAAAACATTTCCGAATGAACTAAGTGTTCTCATTTCCTTTAGAAATTTAACAGTGATAATATTTAATTAAACAGTGAAATATGTTCAGTTAAGTAATTTATAAATTGAACTCATTCTAAGAATTCTAGAAACCAAATGTATAATTGAATCTTAAATAAATGGTGTCTTTTAACATCTGATATTATTCCGTAAATTTGTCTTACTGCCCGTATTTTTATGAGGCTGAATTTAAAAGGTGTTCAGATTCCCAGTGTGGGAACTGCACCTGCGCCGTTTTTACCTGGTCGTGTTATTAATGGATTCGCAAACCTCCCTGGTGACCTAATTTTGGTTTTATTCGCCCCTGAAGAGTAGTGACCTTGTGGAGGTTATTTTGGTAGTAAACTCACGCAGTGGGTAAACGGTTTCGTAAAAGAGTTGTTAAAGTGGTCTTTGATTATTTATGTATAGAATCTAGTAGAAGCCAGCTTTCTCTTATATCAATTCCCTTGGTCACAATTAAATTGGTTAAAATTTTACATAATAACTATCTGTTACAACTAAGTACGTACTTTTTCCGTTGTATTAAAAAGTGTCTAAATTTTTTATTCATTTATCAAACAGTCATGTACAATTTAGCAGATTTAACATAAATAAATTATATGAAAAAGAAAAAAAATAAGCACCTAAAACTGTCAAATGCGTTTTTCTTTTTTCGTATTTTGTTTTACGAACTAGGTCCTTTGTACAAAGATACAAAGTAGTTCCTAATACATCACAAAAGAGGTTGTTGTTCTCCACTGTTGTTTCCATACGAATTAACAGCTGACGATAAACAAGATCATGACAGTTAAATCTGATTTATAATTCAAATTAGATGTACTGAAGATCTTACTTTGAAATACATTATGTACTAACATTTTTAAAATATTATCAGGAACAATCGAAAATGAAGCACTTACAACTAACATACGTCTAAATTTAATCCATAAGTAATTTAATAAAATTTTCGTATTTTTTTGTGTTTTGAAATCCGTCAAGTACTCGTTGCTATCGCGATCCAGATCGTGAAAATAAACTTACATCTCCAGTGAGCTGTTCTTAGTTAACTTGTAAAGAAATAAGAAACTTGGTGCGTAACAAATTTTTCTAATTTATCTACAGAGAAAGTTCATTCAAACTAAGTTTTTGATAAATAATTTCTGAAATTGTCCCAGAGAAGAAATTAAGTTTACTCATTTCATCATAATATCTTTTTGCTCCTTCAGAAGTTCAGAAATTTATAAATTATTTGATATGAAGGTGAAATTTTTTTTGTGTATTTTATGATCTTAGAACAGATTTGGCGTCCAACCAGGTTTTACCTGGTCTGTTATCATTAACGATCGAACTCATTATTCCATCTTCATATAAAACGGGCTTATAAGTGGGCGAGATGAGAAGTGGCTACAGAAATTGTCTACTGTTTATCATCAGGCGGTGTCAGTTGCTATGTTTTTTTATATAAAAGATTTTTAAATATGAGTGGCTATTATTTATTAAAGGTTTATTAATACTATTAAAGGTGTATAAATCTTTACCTGTAAGTAATTCTAAAATGATTGACGTGGATGTTATATGTTGAGGTATATAAAATGTAGGTTAGTATTCTAAGAACTGAGTATTAATAAAACTAAAATGTAATCAGATTGTTCTTGATCGCACTAAATATCTAGACTTACAACATAAAAAAACTTTGAAACAATACCCGACAGAGTCGCTTCCTACAAAACCGGTCTGCTTCCGGACAATGCAGTGCTTCAATCATTAAAAAGCTATATCTAGATTAAAATTTAAAGTTGAGATTGGAACATTTGGAAAAACTGTTTTTTTTTTCTTGATTAAAAATATTATAAACCTACCAGATCAAATTAGAAAAAGAAAGCAAGATTTTTCGTGGTATTTTCGATTATTAAAAACTTTCTTCTTGCTTTAGGTTTAAAGAACTTTTTTTAAGTCGAGTAAATAAAATTAATTTTACAAATTTTATTGTAATTCTTGCCGTCTAAACCTAATGCAATAAATACGCAATTTCATATTTGTTACTAAATCTGTTGTTTTGTTTAGTGTATCTCCATAATCCAGTGGTGGTCAGTGCAGCTATCAAAATAAACAGATCAGAGTCACCAAAACCATATTAAGGAGCTTATTCCACATATATATCTAAAGCAGAGAACCCCAAATGTAAGTTTCAATCTAGAAGAAATAAATAAGAATAGAATCTAGAATTCTATTTCTAGATTCTATCAAGAATCTAGTTTCATTCTAATCGTCTAGATACGATTGAAACTTACATTTAAACTTACATATGTGTCGATTGTAGTTACAGTTAAGGTGACAATCACATATATAAAATGTCGTTTCCAATATTTCATACAGAGGCGTTGCTACCATTTGAATACATTTAACATCTAACGACAAATCGATTGAGTCGGTTCAATTACATTGAAACTAACACTAGCGGTCTCGAAGGTGTTGTCAATTTATATGTATACGATAACATCGCCACCGTCGAAATGTTTAGGTAACGACTTTTTAATGAATTTCTCAAGGAAGAAGGAAGATGATGAGTTTTACACATGAGGGCGCATTGTTTTAATAAAACAGAAATGACTTTCGAAGCGAATTGTATGTTGGATGATCTTATCTCCTATGCTGCTAACATAGCCTTATACAATTTCATTTACAAAATCATCTTAATTATTTATTCTTCCTATGCCTTTAATTGAAATATTGCGATCTTTATTCCAGGGGTAGGTATTTGAAAAGATACAAAGTAAATACGCCTGCAAAAATATTAACAGCAATATTTTAGAGTATAAATTTTGCTCTCTTTATTATGACAGGAGAAAGAATCGACTTGATAAATTAATATCTTTAATTCTGACAGACCGAATAAATAGAATTTATCTATAGCAACTTCCGAAAAATATTGCTCTTTCGAGAGCAATTTTCAATTTGCATAATTTCTTTTTACCTTCATCGTTGTGTTTATCTTTTGTTACAGTTTTGGATAAAACCCTTTCAAAATGAATATCTCTACATTAAACTTCAATATTAAATATTTTAAGTTATAATTAAGTAACTTGTTACTCATAGTGATTTGAGTGAATATAAAACATAACAGTAAATATACTTAACATGTGGTAAGTATTGTATATTTTATATAGCAATAAAACAAATTAATAAAAATTTTTAGCTCTTCTATTTTTCCGGAGCCACTGGTATTTGCGCTGACATATAGTAATTAAATTTATTGCATCAAATACTATTAAAAATTTATGCATAAAATAGTATGCAAGGTACTTATCTCTAACAGCGATCTCTTGCAGTTAAACAGTTCAAGGTATGAGTTTTATTGTCGATTTAGAAGTACGTAAGAAGAAGTAACGTTACTAGTGTAATATTAAACTTTTACTAATCTATACTAAATTATATGTGATATAGTTTGCTTTTCTCATAAGCCCATTCCTCCCGTTTGTGTATTATTTTGCACGACAGTAGGTAATTCCTTCCTTATTCGTGGGAAATGTCCCACGAACACGAAGTCTGGATTAATTTTGATAAGTTCGTGCAGAATAGCATCTATAGTAAACTTTAATTTCCTGCTCTGGGAATCTATTAATAGAACTTCATTATAAATTAAATTTTTCTTTGCTAAAAAGATGAGATTTTTTTATGAAATAACTGTTACCTGAGCCTTCGCATACGGTTTTAGTTTTTCACCTTCAATTAGTGCAACATCAGTTATTCGTGAAGTACTAAACCCCATTTAAAATGTGATTTTGAAAAGGGGATTCCGAAGGGACAATAAGTTGAAAATTATTGTTCTAGTACCTTTGGGATTTGAGAAATTAACTAAAACTGTGTCACAATAAATAATTGTTTGGGATATTGTTCGGCTCCAAATGGTTTATTTTCCGTATAGAACTAAATAGTAGGCGTAACTCATTAAAGGGGGAGGTCATTTATAAAACAATAACGTATGAAAAAAAAGTTTTTTTTAAACATCAACAAGTTTATGAGATTCTTAGAAGACAGTATTTTTTTTTACAATACCATCTAGACTTTATAAATACAAAGTAAAAATTGCCACAGTTGCGTTCCACATTTTATTACATATAAAATATAATATATATTAAAAGAGGCATATTCTTTTAAAAGAGATGAGAAAAAGCACTTTTTGGGCCGGCAAGGTGAGGGTGGCTAGGGCAGTATGTCGCATGCTTCACTAGCTATCTTCACATATGGACTTCTCTACTGCTTATCATCAAGTGGTGTTGAGTCATTTGCTGAGATTTCTTGAATTAAAGTTGGCTCTAGATAGATCTGAGAAATGGCGAAGTCAAAGAATCACACAAATCACAACCAAAACCGCAAGGCGCATAGAAATGGTATCAAAAAGCCAACGAAATTCAGGCATGAATCTACTCTTGGGATGGACTCAAAGTTCTTGAGGAACCAGCGTTTCTGTAAGAAAGGTAATCTGAAACCTGCTAAACAGTTGGCAAGAGCAGCTGAGAGAAAAGCTACGCGAGAAGCGAAAGCCAAAAAATGATCAACAATATTAAAAAAAACATGTGGGGTCAGTTTTCATCAATGTGGGTGGATCAAAAAGTTTAGGAATTATTAAATCATGTTAGAAAAGAGGAAATTCATGCGACCTCATTAAACTATATGCGAAAAGACTTTTTCCCCGACCTAATATATAACTTAAATTCGTACAGTTTCCTAAAGGTCTTCGGTGCGTCAAATGTCAGTCCCTCATTCATCATCATTAACATTTACATGACAATAACACGTTTTAATAAAAGGGTTGTTCAACAAAATGTTAAATACATTAAATTTTCATTTAAAATACTATGCCAAAGTAGATACAGCTTTTATCCGACCTAATGTATTTCTTTTATAAAAAATGCACAGGTAATGACTCGCCACCGTTTGATGGTAAACAATAGGATAGGATTTGCGATTGTCTGTTTCACCTTACCAGCCCAAAAAGTGCCTTTTCACGACTCTTTTGAAGGATCTCATGTTCCTTCAATATGAATACTTTGACTCAGCATTTGGTTGCAACGTCGGCTTGATCCAACTGTCGGGTGGAGACTGACGCTCCGATCGCAATTTACTGGTATTTATATTACCTGAGTTTTGTCAACTACCCTCCAATATTACAATAAATTTATCACATATTTCATATGAATACCACAAATTGCGAGCATCCTTTTCGTAAGTCAATACTGTACTTACCATTACCTACTTCAATCTACCGTTCTGCAACTAAAACTGTCATTCAGTGAACTCGGTGTTAAAGAAACTTCTGAAGAAAGCAGAACTATTTTATATTCCTACTTGAAATAATGATGCTGATGATGATATAGATGGGAATGCTGTCGACTCCAATTGATATGTGATATGTTCAAATCAAAAAAATATCTACTAAAGACTACAAGGTCGAACACTGAAACGTTTCTTAAATTCAATAATTTCTGAACTGTTAATGAGCAATCAAGTTGAGGTTGACCCATACAAGTGTTTGACTTTTAAATTGCTAAAGTATTTAAGACCTGAGTAAATGATTCAAATTTGAACAATTTACAGTCGTGAATAATTGAGTAATGATTGAGTTTGGATTGGATAAAAGATGAAAGCTAAAATAACAGAATTAAGACCAATAGTTGGCTAGAAGATAACAGTTTATACGTATCAAATTTAGAAAGAGATTTGATAAATTAAGATATTCTTCTACCTGGTTTTCATGGGTTTTCTAAGTGCTCAATATTTATCATCATGAATACATTAGCCAAGACCCATTACTGGATAGACCTTCATGAACTGCCCTGAGCATGAGATCAGTAATTCAACTTGTGAAAGCCCACCAAAGCTACGTTGCCACTAAAGGACCTTCCCTGCTTCTCAAACAGAGAAACCCCGAGTCGACTTCATTGCCCTTTGGACGACATAATTAATGATTACTACATAAGTTAGGCTTTTATTCGTTATTGACAGTCTGTAGTAAAATCATTTTATTATTAATCATGTCCTTAAAGAAACTGTCATATGCCTTACTTTTTGTTATGATTTTGCATTAGTAACATGTTATCTAATCATTACGTTGTCAGTACTTAAATAGCTACCTTTTTTACTATAAAATGTTACCATCATCATTTTGTTTTCCACAGAATATTTGACATGGCAACCCAGGGCTGCATTATGTATTTCAGACATGGAATAGAAGACGTTGCATTAGATAAAGAAAGAAGATATAAGCAAGAATTACCATTGCCTCCGAGAAAAGTTTAGTATGCTTATATAAATTTCATCCATCAGTACATCTTAAATAATAAGAAACCCGATAAGTCCATCAGAGAGCTTGAAGAAATGATAGCAATGAATCACATTGAAAAAAATATTTAAGCATACTCCTAACAATTGAGTAAATAAATCACGATTAACAAGAATTTAACAAGAATCCAATAAACAAGAAGTTTGTTTTGAAGACTAAACAAAATTAATGTTTATTGGAATTTCTTTCATGAATTATTTTAATTCCCTTGTTTCTAAACAGCCACAGAAACCACTGCTTACATTATTTAAGAGTTCATCAAATGAAAACTAGAACGTGGAGAAAATATATTTTTTAATTGTTACTCTATTAATATGGTAAGAAATCTCCTTTAACATTAAGTCAGGATCGTATAGCAGTTGTTATATTTCATTTCATAATTGTATCGCTTATATATTATTAACGATAGTCTTTAGATTTTATTTTGAGCTACAAACTGTTAATGTCGACAGAATCTTAACCAAAATAACTGTCAAATAAAACGTCTTACAATTAGCAGTGGAGATACGTATACAAATTCTATGTTCTTCATAACTTAAGGACAATAATGTTATTGGTTGATTGATAACGTTAACAAGATATTAAAATATACGAAAAAGCTTTAGACATATTGAATCATTTCGATCAACGGCAATTTCCCATTATAACCAGCCTGGTTACCTCGACTCTCACTACGTTACATTCGCGTGCCGAATCTCACAAATTCGGGTAATTTTGCATAAAATTTGCGTTAAATATATACTCAAAATATAAAACTCTTTGTACTTGTTTACATGCTTCCTTTAATATAATAAGTTTAATTCCAGTAGACCCGACTGTACATGTCATGATCAACCCTTATCTCCGACGTAAATGGGAAAGCTTTTCAACTCCCACCGGAGCTTCCATGATCGGACGTTTTTTAATATCCCGAGAGACATCGTGTTTGTGCTCATTGATAAGCATTTCACCGACGCGATTGCTTCTGTCCTTACGTTGTATTTGAAAGTAATGGGGTCACGTAGTGTAACAATGTAAGTGGATTATTCTGTGTAGTGCCCACATATCAGACAATAGATAGTAAAGATTCTACGAGGTATATATATATATATATATATATATATACACACGTACCTACATTGGTCCTTATCAAGCAAGAGGTTTTTAAAAATCTTTTTATGCAATTTTAATTAATTAAAATATAAAGGAATCCATCATCAATATTACGGATACTTTATCAACAACCAAAGACTGTCTGGAGGAAAAGCACCTTTTCCACCCGGTGTACATCTTAAGCATCCATAAAAAACCAGTTTTTAATACTAATTTGGGGCTAGATATGAGTATGAGTGTTATATCATATTATATTATTACATTAAGAGTGTACGTCATTGAAAATGAACGTCTGTTTTCGTTCATTCAACAAGGAAATGGTGTAAGTTTTTATTAAAATTGTGCCCCTTAAAATATTTACAAATATTAAATAGGATTATCTTGCATGCGTAGCGCAAGGAACTCCAGATGATTTTGTCTACACTAAAATGTCTCTTTTCTCAGGTCATTGTATGGGAGTTGAAGTTTTAACTCGAGTAAAATGACATGAGGGTGTGGACAAAACGTTTCTCGAGTGTCTTGTGTTACTCGTGCTGATCTCGGTATGGTAAATACAAATTGACAGGTAAGTGGGTTATGAAATTGATGTCAAGTTGCTACGTTCAGACGGTCGCTGTCAAAATGAATTAACCTCGAATATTCAATTTTTGATTATCCAGCTAGGCAAATGTGAGAATAAGTTAAGTTAATGTGTGAAAATTAAGAAGTTGACTTTTAGAAATTCCATTTTTAAATATATAAAACATTATAATGTGGTCAAAGTAAAAAACAAATTTAATATTTCAACGAAAATTGCACTATAGCACTATTGCATTATAGTACTGTTAATTATTAGATATTTTTAGATTTGGATACTAAATATTACTTATTGCAATCGTCGAATGGAAGATCGACATTATGAAGATATAATTTAGAAATTAAAGCAGGTAAAAAAAGTTGTGATCATATTAAGTAAAAGAACTGTGAGGTTTGAAAATATCAAGATATGATATATATATATAATTATTTTTATTTACTTAAACGCGTGTTAAGAAACATAAAGTTTAAATATAACATTTTGGTGTGGCGCGGTTTTTGATCCATCCAAATACTCGGTAGTTAATAATCTTCTATCTCGGTATCCCACTCGCTATTCATAGTAAGAGGTCTTCAAAATTTTGTCCTAAAAATATCGCAAAAAAGAAAATAAGAATATTTTCTTTGGTGCATTCGTTCGGAAGCGTATATACATTTCAGTGATTAATTTTTTTTAATAAAGATTTTTAATCATCATTATTTCGAGGTTGTAAAATGTAAAATTAATATGCAAAACCTATTTGATTTAAAATATCTAATTTTCAAAATAACATTGAAAATCCTATTTTTACTTGAAGACACAATTATAAATGTATAAATCAGTATAACTTTTAAAAACACGCCAATATTGGTACGTGCTATATTTGAATTATTATTTACAAATTCTTAGTTCTGTTGTTGCGTGACACAGACCAATATCCGCTAACCCCAACCTCTAGAACAAAGTAGACACATTTGTCGCCGCGACAGTACCAAAATTAAACGAACGGGGAGCCGTGTATTTATCACTCGTTCCTTGTCTTCATTACTCCAATATCACTGTGAGTGTAAAACGAGTAATGGATATATGAATAAGAACAAACAATATACAACTATTACGCTATTAGGATAAGAAATCATGTAAGCATTGGTCTTACAAACTGTTTATTTAATTATAGTAGAGTCCTTTTAAGAACTATGTCTGACTGAAAAGTTTCAGCAAAAAATGCATATAACGAGTAATGTAAAAATGTCTATGTAGCACTCAACATATTTGCTTTATTTACCTTGTAACATATGTATGTTACACAGATGCACAGTAGAATTAGTTATCTAACTTCGAATTAGAATTCACGTAAAATAGAATAGGAATCATAGCGAAATAAAGAAAGTATGTTTAGCACTGCGTGCATTTAATGCAAATAAACAAACACTTACTATCAAAATTACAAAAATAATTGTGAATATAATTTTAAAATTTTTCAACTTGCAATTGCTTCGTAAACTGAGCCTTAATTAATCGCTTTTACTTCTGTAAATCGAAATATAACACACACAGGCGTAATAACATTACACACGCATACGTAATACACACACGTGCGTACATATTATTTAATTATTCCTAAAAAGTAAAACCTTATTGCGAATAACCTTCCCTTACCTTGTTTACCATACCGCAAGTCATGTCATCATGAGAGTAAACAGATCATTCTCAATCTAATCGATAAATAATGTTATTTTATAGAAACAACCATTATGAAACTGAAAATCTATATTTGTTATTAGGGAATTTTACATAATTAACAATATTTTTTATTAAATATTGAAAATCTGCATTTAGTCACTAAAAATGATAATAGTAAAGTTGCATGTATATTCAGACACCTTGCATTGGGCATCTGAAAGATAATACTTGCGCACCATTCTGAAACAGGTCAAGGTGATATTTTTGACGAAAAATGTATATCTCTCCAACAAAGTCCTTTGTCATTTTTCTTCAACTTTCTGCTGACTAAAAGCACAATTTCACATCGTCGCAAAGTTCTTCAATACTAAGGTCTTGACAAGTCGGCAACTTTAAATTGGTCACTTATCGTAGACCCGAATATTTGGACGAAGTTCCTAAACATCCGAAGTCGAGAGCGTAAAAGGTTAATTGGGAATATCTGAGTTGCTCTGTACATTCTATAATGATTGATGGTGAATATGCCGCTGAACGTTCAATAGTTCTGGTCATGTTGACTACTGAAAAATTTTCTCATTCATGTTATGCCTGGCTTTTGTTAATTTTTTTTAAAGCACAGAACATTAATCTAACGGTAATCAGTAGGAACATACAACGGATTATTTACAGTAAACGGATTACTGATATAACTAGTGCAGCATGCGACATACTGCCATAGCCTTCTTCACCTTGCCAACCCAAAAGAGTTCTTTTGAGCCCCTTTTGAAGGAACCTGTTTTGTATGAAGGAAATATAAGGTATTAGTTACATCTTCTATTATATCTATTATTGGTCCAATTTGTAGATACCCCACAGATTAATACAATTTATCAGCTAAGTAAGCCGAAATAATTCTCTGAGACACTAATCAAATTATTTCGTGCTAGTTTTTGTCTTCAAATTAAGTACTGGATTTCATTAAGGAGTCTGGGATGAATCATTTTGTACATCTTTCACTTTGGAGACTAATGGAGGGAATTCTTTTGTACAATTACAGAAAAAAAATATCTTCTATTTAGTTGAAGAGTGTAGGGAGGAAAGTAATTTCGTTTTTAGGGATATTAAAGGTACGGGCTTCGAACAGAAACCTGCTGACGTAGTGAGGTGCTGGAATAGTAAACAGTTCGCTGGTAGTGTAAAGAGCTAGTTTCTATAAAGAAAACGAAGAAAGTTTTATCATGGTTTTTCCTAGAAGGGTCTATGGGAATTATTTATTTAGTTCATAATTAAATTCTATAACTGGGACAATTTGTAAATACCCGGTTAATACCCACTTAAAGTTATCACTATTACCTTTAATTACATTTGTTTATTTTTCTCATACATATTCCCTGTTATGACGATTTAAAAGAACTTAGTAAATGAGTCTATTTAAATAAAGATATTTTAACTTTGACTTTGACTTTATTTCAGGCTCATCGGTGCTTCACAACCTACCTTGAGCCATTGACCTCGGCTGTCACGGTACCTATCAACCACCAATCCGCATTCGGTTACCGTAATAAAAATAAATGGTATGGCTGGTCCATTCTTCTCGAGGATTTTTCCCATGTTGGAAGGCTTGAGCCCAGTGGTGGGGCGTATAGGCTGTTGGCTTGTTGATAACAATGATAATTTGTTATATTACTAAGTAGTAAGGCGTTGATGACAAGCGACAAGCTACGACCATGGATGTTTGATGCTGTTGGCCGGAAATGGCCTTTACAGCATTACCGGGGTTTTAAGGAGAACCTTGGAGAGTCCTCAAGCCTTAAGGGGCAATTCGCCTCTGGAGGATTTCTAAGCGACAGGCATCACCTCCAGGGGTGGTGTCTCGCTGTCTCTAAAGTCTCCAGGGCGCTCGAGCCACGAGGGAGCGACAAACCTGAGGGTGCCTCTAAAGGCTCGGACCTCTGCTCAGGAGAGTCGTGTCGTGGAGGAGAGAAGCGCCCAGGTACGTACCTGTACCTGGCATAACGCGACGAGTGTAGACCGGTTCTTCGCACCCTTGTACGACGAGTACGGTGGTATTGGAACGACCATGGAAGCTTGTAGCACACTATAAATATCATTTACATGTGTATTTTCTTCGTGTATACTAAACCCCAGGAAAGAAGAATTCTGTAGGATTCCTAACAAAGCCTTTGTAATATTCCATCGATGCAATATTTATTGAAAATTCTTAATATTTTTTTTTACTTTTGACAATTATATTTAATTCGATTACCATTAATAATAATATATGGATGTTAATAGCTTCTTTTCCTCGGATATATTTCAATAAGAAAAATTTGGCTTTCAAGAGCAAGTCCTCCAATGAGTCAGAGAAAATCAAATCTTAAGAGGTCTAATTTATTAAAAGAATAAGCATATAAATAAACATAAGTCCAATCATGTGCCGCCATAGTGTACTTTTAGGGTACCGTACCTCCAAATGAAAAAAAAAACAGGATTCTTATAGAATCTTTTCTTGTCAGTTTGTCTGTTCATCTGTCTAACATGACCTTTGATCTCGGGAACGCATACAGGTATAGCGATTAAATTAAAAACATTTACTTAGGTCTGCAGGACCTTGAAGCTGTGAAAAATCAAACTTCTAAGTTAACTAAAAAAACACATGGCCGCATTAGCCGTAAGAGGTATATTTCGACTTTTCAAGGGAATCAAAATTTATTTAGTATATTCCGTTGACTAGCTACTAGCTTCTGGCGTGTCGTACGTAAAGATGTAATGAACAATTATACTCTAACACCTGCATTGATATTATTGGTTGCGTGGTCATTCAGATAAATAATACCATCTTCCCTGTTTCGGTATGATGCGATAGGTTGCATGTGTTATTACTTTTTGTAGTCGGAGCTCCACTTTCTATTGAATCTGGAAACAAGTTGGCATCAACTCTAAAAATACTTTTAGTTTGTATACTTCTTTGATAGAATTATTTTTGCTTTTTAGTGTTCAACTAGGTATTTACTTTTGTTTTTACATAATTTTGAGCAGCAAGGTCAAAGTTAGATGGGTGACCGTCAATATTTCCGACTTGCTTCTCTATTTGTCGTTGGTTAAAAGTACTCAAATAGCTTAATAGAAAAACAGATAATACGTGCTTATAAAATTTAAGATTGCCCTCGATTTGGAAACATCAACATAATATATTGATATGGCAACAATGGGACCATTTTAGAAGTATACTCTATCGAATAGAATAACAATTTTGGAAATCACAATCAGCATTCAAACAATAAAAAATATAACATAAGAAACAAAAAAATGCATACAGTAGAAAAAAGGTAATCCTTCTTTTTGAAGTCGGTTAAAATATTATAAAATTTGAAAGAAAAATTATCTAATTAATTGTATGATTCGCACTTTCGCAGCAACAGTTAAAGCTCTCCAATTCATTTTCCGTCACGTCCGACAGTTTGTATAGAGTAAGTGAAAAATAGTCGGCATTTTTTACGTTTGAATTCCGAATTTTGAGTAATAAATTTAATTCAGACCTCTAGGAGTGGACTTACCTAGGCTTATCGATACCGGTTACAGTGACTTACTTAGTTTGTCAAGTACCGGTATCCATAATATAATATATCGTACTGATGTAGAGCCTTTATAATAGTCAATTTTGTTAATGCGTATAGAAAACAAATATTGACGATTCTTGGAAAACATTTAAAAGGTTAATTAAAGACTACCCTTATAAAAAGATAATTTTATCTGGCGTGCTACTAAAATAATCACTTATATTAATTTTAAACACTACTAAACTTGATCATGCATCAATATGTATGCAAGTAAAGTATCAATAGTATTCTACCGGTACTAAAATTAATTTACCGGTATTTTATTTCGTAACATTATTTGACACGTACCTATTAAAATTGTTAAAAATCAATAAAAAGACATTATGTCTTATGCCTTCAATATGTCATTAGCATTGTTACCACAGCAGTATTGACCACTTAATATAAGTTGTAATATAGTGATATAAATTTAATAATTGAATCTCAAAATGTACATTTTTATATGACTTGTTTTTGCATTTATATTAAGATTACTATAGATTACATATTAAATACAAAATTCGTATTAATTTTTATGAATAAATTATTCACATAGACATAATAACCACGCCTACCGCTAACAACAATATGTGTAAGCTAACCTTAGTTTCAACTATAAGGGAACTTCCACTTAACTCCAAGACTGACTGAGTAATTTAATACTGATTTTGGAGTCGAAGGGAAAATAAGTATGAATGGTAAAGGTTTGAGAACATCTGGCAAAACCCGAGTTTTGACCGCAACACTTCTAGGTTGAAGAGTGTGTGGAGGAACGAATTATAGTCACGTCACATAAAATGACATCAAAATACTGTTTACTAAAGTTCATATTCTACTTGAATTTAAAGTTTACAGTCAAAGATAAGTTTAAACTAGTTAGACTAGTTTAAAGCCACACAACCCAAAAACTAGGATTGTATGGCTTAGGATATAAGAACATTGTATAGAAAAACTCCATTTTACACATGTAAAAAGGTTAGCCATGCAGTTCGCGAACAGAGTAAAATTGTTGCAGTAATTACTATACAAAAAAACTTATTTCTTTTGCCAGATAAAAATATACCGGAAAAAAATTTGCAAATCTTGATTCGATTCCATTGGAATATTCAACATATTAATTTATTCATAAATATTTTTTTTTAAATTGTTTGATACTTTCGCTTTTAATTCAACAAGAAACTTTATCATTACTTTATGTTGTTATGAACACTAGATATGAATGTATGGAGAAATAAAGACATTTATATGTATGTAAATATCAGAAATATATTTCTTTCCTTTTAGTACTAAGTAAACATGAAAACATTTATGACTCGTGTGCAGATGTTCCTACTCATCTACAAATATACATGCTCTGCCGGGATTTAAGCCCCGGACCTCTGACTAAGAAGACAGGGGTAAGAACCACTCGACCAGACGGCCGTCTTAAAACCAAAAAAATATTTTTATTATATTTTATAAAAATATTTTTATTATTCGGTACGCCACACACTTTTGTTGAGAGATTGATTATTGGATATATTTTATAGGGATAAGGCGGTAATATTTTCTGCTTAGTAATATTTTGGAACAATAAAGATAAATTTATGAAATGGTTTACGTAAACCCATATAGTTTATTATCTAGGATACAATATTCTTATATATATATAACCAGTTACGGAAAAAATGACTAAAAATTCTTCTTTCGTAGATGTTTAAGCAATATAATAATAGACGTGTACCAAATGAATTTTTTAATACATAGAAAATTTAATCTGAGGAATAAATTTCTAAAGAAAATATGTATGAATGTCGAAATCATATCCCATGATTATAACACTTATAAAATAACTTATTTTCTCATCTTCATATTTTCATCAAATATGAGAATAAAATACATATAATTACAATATACAGCCGCTTAAATATAGTAATTACTTTCCCTTCCCAATTGACTTGTAAATAAAGTATATTCATAAATTAATATAGATTTATTAGCAATGTACAGTATCAGCAAAAGTAGGCGTTGCCTCATGGTTTTTATAACGATCGCAATAAGGGTTATTATCCGTCAAAAGTGGTCACTTACTTTTGTGGTTCCCTGTACTCTAATGAAATGAAACACGCTCACAGATTAATCCAGTGACCCAATTAAAATTAATAGGTGAGCTGTAACTGTTAGTTGCGAAAATTTTACGGCAGTGGGATGTAAGCCTCATTGATTCCCCATTTCAGGAGTTCTGTCGTCAAGATGGGGACTGAAAGACGTAAAATACTTAATGGCCGGTTAATTATATGAGACGAGAAAGTAAGTTATTTTTATATTTATTTATTTCACCAATTTTTGCACATATGATAAAATTAACACACAATTAAGAAGGTACAGAGGATCTGCTTTTACAAATCTCTTCCAGTAATCCCGCTTAGTATAATATAATTATACAATGTATAGCTTATATTATATAATTTATATAAGAAAAAAAAATAATGACATGTTTTTTGCAGTATTAATTTTTATTAGTAAGCTAAATCTCTGAAAATTAAACGTCATGAATACAGGTTGTCCTAGAAATGAATAATTAAGGATATGATCTAATTAAGATCTTTTAAATAATAAAAATACATACTAAGTCTAATTCTGTGAAAACTTTTATACTGTTTAGTTTCTATCAAATTTAGTCAAACCAAAAATAGTTAAATGAACTATTGGTTTTTTGGTTGTTTCGCCTTTGGATGATTTCTAATCGACAGGCATCATCTCCAGGGGAGGTGTCTCGCTGTCAGAGTCTCCTGAGGGATGTCCCACTGCTGGGCATATATCTTTCCACGTGGAAGAAACATAACACCACTACGTTGGCTGGCGGGTTGTTGAAAGTGGTACCTTAACAACCGGAATAAATCTACATGCCTTCCAAACTACGGAAGAGTTCAAATTAAATAATTATGGACCCATCCAGAGGCCAACCATGGCGAAAGTTGCTTTGTTTTCGTAATCGAAACGCTGAGCACTCGAACCACTGCGCCAGCGAGCTCTTCTTGATCTGAATATTTTACTACAGCTGTTGGTCCTATCCTCAATGAAAATACGTAACACAATAATATTTACTAATTTATTATCAATGGCGTTGAAAGGCAATTATTAATCGTTATAATTTTTATTTCATCTTATCTTGAGTCGTGAAACACGTGACAATGAACTTCGACCCTTCGTGATCTTTTGAGACTCGGGAGTTTTTTTTTATATAAAGTAAAGCAAATGACTCGACACCACCTGATGATAAGCAGTAGAGGAATCCATGTTTTAAATGCTGGCATAAGCTTTATTACTTAAGGCTTTAAGTATGCTATCTTCAGAAGGTTCACTCTGATTTTAACCAGGGCATCATATTCATTCATTGATTCCTGGCTTTCATCACTAATGTTGGGGAAGAATCGCTATCTAGCTCAGTATTATTAATGCTAACATACCTAGATACGGCTGGTGCATACCATAGCAAATAAAATCTAGATTTGCCGTGGGAATGCTCGGTTGATGTTATCTGTGGCATCAAAGAGGTTAATTACATCCTCATTAAACTGTGGTTTTGAGAGTGTATTCATATACTTACAATCAACACCCTGGGAGTATGAAATATTTGGAACATAGAATATTTTATTCATGTACAGACGTTCAATTTCGTTATCACTGTCTTACTCAACTCCGGAAAAAAAAGAATATATTTTCAAAAACTAAGTTAGTTTAATTTCGGTGACTGAATTAACTAATAATATATATATATATTGGATTTTGGGTAATATAACCAATAATACTCCACACTGATTCAATGCTAGCTGGTGGGTGATAGCAGTTGTTACTAAAAATATAGTACGATACAAATTACTTCGCTACCATTGACGGTCACCTCTCAGAACTTCTTTGGTTAGTCGTATTTAAATCCCAGAGCCCTTACAGCCAATATTATATAAATATACTTTATTTTTATACATATGCAATTGTCCCTTTTTATTTCTCATAGCTTTGAGGTTATATTATACGAATAAAATTATACAAATAAAAATAAATGTAAATAGTCTAAAAACGTGGCTTTCAAAATGCATACTTACGAAGATAACAATACTTTTAAAATTGTCACTAGTATCATGAGTCTTTACTTTTGCCAAACGTCCAAATTCTTTTTTAAAATATGTTTCTTACAAACACACACTCACACAGACACATACTAGAATAATTAAATTTTGCATGAGAATGTTGCTTAATACATTTTTTATATAATTAAATGAATTTCAAAATATAATGTCTATTGGCGGGTTTCAAAAACTCACATACGATTTTTAATATACAACTATCGTAAATATTTTGTTACCAATTAACAATAATTATAACTCTTTTATTAAGATTACTCAAGGGAAGTCAAGACAATTAGTTAAATATTTGTAAACATACCTTTTTAATACTTAACATGAACTATAAATATACCAACCATATACATATACACATGCCCATCAAGCGTTTTTTTTACGAGGAGGAATCCATTTACGGACGTTCCCGCCACTGGCTAAGCGACGGGCGTGTGTGGGGCTCACTCAGTACCTCAATAGAGCGGCACTGAGAATACCCACTAAACTCCCTGGTAACTCCAGTGCCCTTAAAGGGGGTAACCTGGGTTCTGCGGAGCAATTCACCAGGTCTAGTGCCCATCAATCCTATACACAAAACTAATAATTTATTTGAATCCACAAAATAACGAATTCTTTAACCTTCACTTCAATCATTATCGTGAACTACCAACAAAATTCTGCACAACATTTCTGTATCTTCAATATTACTTTCTTTCATAAAAGACGTATTTGTCAAAACATTCGGGGTTATGGCGAAGTGCTTATTGCATATTTATTGTTATACTTGTCTGTGTGTTGAATCACATTAACATTGTGTTGACAAAATTTGCGAACAATTCTGCAAGTATTTTGTGATTGTTTAAATAAGATTGTGTAAATATTGACCAATTTTAGGTTTTTATTTAGGATTTGGGTATAATACCTGGGGATGATATTATTATGTGCATAATTATAACTTGCTACGTTTTCATTTCTATCGATAGATTTGTGTATTCTGATATTTTTTCCTAATAAGTATGTGAGATATTGTGCGTTGTTGTGTGTATTATTACATTAAAATTGATTAATAAATTCTGCTACGAAAATACGAAGTTACCATGTGATAAGGAAAGTTAAAGTAATACAAAAGACTTTTAAACATAAGACTAAAATCCGATCGTAAACAATTAATCGTAAAGAATATTATAAAAGTATTAAGAACTTAACAAAAATTATACGTCTTTAACACTAGATATACCAGCGATTTGAATATATGTCAACAACAAAAATTATATTATTATTATGTATAAAAAAACAAAAAAACAGAAAAATAACATTAAGTTTATAAAACGTACTCTCTAATTATAGCTACAAAAGTCGTAACATCATTTCTAAAAAAAAATATGTGTAATATAGTAGGAATTTTGAATTGAAATTGCACGACCAGTCTAAATGACTGGTCTGGTAAATCTAGTGTTAAATTCTTTCGCCAGTCCTTAAAATTTCAAGCGCTGACTTACGCTTAAAAATTTAAGAACTAGCGAAATGCATTGTTTTGTATGAAAAATGTTCATCGTCACGGTTCACATAATAATGAATTGTTGTCTATGGGAAAAATTACTGCGGCGTCGTTAGTGTGCGTGTAGCTATGATATGATATTAACGTATTTGCAGTGATTTAATAAGCGGTTAGTTTGACTTTGAACAAAATTAGACCGTGTGATGTGCTGTTTTAAACTGTCAATAGGATACAACGTGTTGGCAAGTAATGACTTTCAATTATTTTATATGTATGAACTATATTAGTGAGCATAACAACTAATTTTATGATAATAATATTTAAAAGATTACATAAGATACTATGTATTGTTATTCTGTTGTATTTTATGAATTACTTTCGAATAATCTAGTTTAATAAGAACAATACAATTACAATGAAAAATCTTTAATACCTATATTTGTAATACGCATCGACATGTATATATTCCAATGTTAATATGATCGTGTAAGACATAGTTTGTTGTTTTTCATTATTTGTTACGTGTCCAACTTGTATAATTAACTTGAATAATATATTTTTAACAATCTAAATTTGAAGGATTTTAAATATAAATACTATAGCAGATTTTTATTTATTTATTTAACAATTTATTTACACATGAAGACAATTAAAATGACAACAGAATATCCGAGAATTGTACAAAGGTACTGCTTATTTCTATAAGAAACCTCTTTCAGCAGTCCCACATATGGGAAAAGTGACATCGAAAGGCGTATACCAATACTAATATAATGAAACACATAAAAATTAATATATATCATATTTTTACTTAAACGATAAAGTATAACCATTTAAATTTTTGATAGAAATAGTTTGTGGATTGAATAGACTAGTAATAAAGTAATTTATTTTGAGTAGTATTCCCATTGATATAGATTTTAAAATATAAGTAACGATCTCGTTCTAACATTTAATCGCTACTAAAAAGATTCAAAAAAGAAATTCTCATAAACTATTTACTTAAGCTGTTTTAAAAATAAAAATTTCAAAAATAAAAATAAAAATAAAAATTTCATTTATACCTCCTTACCGACGGTCAAATAACCTTCCCCTCGTAAAAAATCTCTTGGAATATAGTACTCTTTAAGAGATATGTAATAGGTACTAAGAATCTAATATTCTTAGTACCTTCATATTTTGGTGAAAGACCTTTTTACGAGTTATTTTTTTCTTTTTACTTTAGTATATTTTCGAATATTGGATTCTAGATTATTAATTTTATAGAAAGATACGAGAAATGGAAATTATTATTTTGGTTTTATTAATTTTGAGGAAATAAATAGTTATAAATTTATATATGTTTTTAAATATATAACAAACCAGCTTTACAGAAAACACAAAAATCACCAAAACAATAATTGATATACAATACAGTTAAAAAATATATTTTTAATGGCAAATTCCCCTTACGTCTCCCTTATGAAATGTTTGTTTATTCCCGAGGTTAAATCAGATATTATGGCTACTTCAGTACTTTTTCTATTAAATATATGTTTTCATAGTAATAAGTTTACAGGCATGCGTTTTAGTGATGGGGGTACATGTACAAGTATGCCCAACAACGTCAGACTGAACTCAGAATGACAGTTTTTTCTGGACAAACATGAAACCCTTGAGTGTGAGTGCACCCCTTGGGAAATTAATGATAAATATCACAAGAATAGTGCCAAATGTCACAAAAATGGTAATAAAGGTCAAGAAATCTTTCATCAAAAGATAAATACAATGACAAGTATCGTAGTTAATTGATTCATAGAATTTGTGACAATCGTCATTAGGATTAAGAAATCTAAATAATAACGGGCAACCATGTGTTTTCAGTTAGCTTTTACAACATAGTATTGATCGTCATCCATATTATGACACATTATGGACCTTTTTTACGAGGATGAATCCGTTTACAGACCTACCCGCCGCTAGCTTAGTGGCAACCGTGTGTGACATCATAGCGGCACAGGGAATACGCACTAAAACCATTGCCCTTCACGGTGGTAACCTAGGATCTCTCGAGCAATTCACCAGGTCACTATTATGGACCCTGACGGGCACAGAAAAACAAAAAAGAGAGGTGTAGGTTACATAATTTTCATTTTAAATTATTAATTAATAAATATTCATATCAAATTATCAAATACATACATTTCAAATTTAACTGTCTTGTGCTGTCTATATTCATTCGTAATAAAATAATAATACTAAATAAAATAAATTTATAGTCAGTACGGTTTACTCGGTTTCAAAGTTAACTCAAAAGTAAACCCTTCAGAATTAAGCCTCGCTCAAACTTTTCCCCAAAGATGTTTGTAATGGCGAACTTCAACCCCGTTAACATTCTCGACATATGTAATTTGTTTTTAAACTCATTTACAATGGAATTGTAAAGTTAGCAGATTTATCTTAAGTTTATCTACACAGCCACAGCCATAAAATCTTAATGACATATCAATATATGGAAGAGGATCCTTACAACAAAAAGCGCGTCTATGTGTTTAAAATTGTTTTGACATTGCATTGAAAATATTAGGCGTATTTGAAAGAAATAATAAATATTTATTGGTGCATTGTTTTATAATCATATTGTTTAAAATAAAATACTTAAAATAAACATCTACAATGAATCCAATTGGTTACCATTCAGCTCAAACCGCGGAGATAATACTGCGCTGGTTTCAGTGGTACCAGAAAAGAAAGGACATTATAATTTCATTCATCTGCCACTATGAAAAATAAATAATGAAGAATACACGTATTCCCTCATACAATATGGGTTCCTTTAAAAGAGGCGTGTAAAAGCACTTTTTGGACCGGCAAGGGTAGCTAGGGCAGTATGTCGCATGCATCACTAGCTATCTTCACATATGGACTCCTCTACTGCTTATCATCAAGGGGCGTTGAGTCATTTGCTGAGCTTAATATAAAAAAAAGTTTCAGACGATCTCAAATTGGTTTTAATGATTATACGACCAAAGAGCTAGAGAAGAGCATAGTCATCACAGTGCTATTTTTTGCGTTCGTTTAGTGATGTCTCAATACATCAATACACAATTAACTTACTGATAATTCTTTTTTAAAGAATTATTTATAATTAGATTACCTAGAAATTTAAGAAACACTTTACAAGATTACTGATTCCTTCTAGCGGTTTACAGATAACAAGTTTTAACGTTAACGGTCACGGACCTGACTTTGTCCTCTATGTAAAAGAACATAAATAAGATATTAGAGAGAGTAATATTTAACAATAAAAAGTGTCTTGAAGATGGGTTTCAATTTTTGTTTTCTTCAAATAGTCATTGTGTTGTGATGAATGAACTACTCGAAACTAGTAAAAATACAATTTCTCTTGGCCCCAGTAAACGTATTTCATAGACTAATAAAACAGCAATATATTATGTACAAATTACAAGGGTATTAACGGGAATGGTCTGTGAATAATGGGCGAAAATAATAGCTTAATAATATACTCGGCTAATTTACGATGTCTAGTAGCTGTTGTATAGGCGCATTGTAACGATAGCTTGCACATTTTACTGTCGTAATTGAACTCTATTTTCATGTAAATATAAGTGAATTTTCTATGGGAATGTTACTCGATGTATTGGCATCTGTATAAAATTTTAAGTAATTAATTTGATAATTCTGAGTTAATTTATAAAGACTCTCCCTTTGTGGTAATTTTTATTGGCTTTATTCCACGTTTAATGGTTAAAGATCAGTATGATACACACGTAATGGTTTATTTACAAGAACAATGGCGTTAATGGTATTTTGTAGGCGTATAACTATATATTTATAACTTAATTTGCCATGCTACGTATTATTAATTATTGAAATTTCAAGTTCAAGAATACCTTGAGTGTACTGACCTGAAACCTATTATTCCAAAAGTCTGTTTGTAATAAACCGAATCAATATTTCAACATGCGCGTGCGCCGGATCTTTCAAACAATTTAACTGCGCTGGCAGACAGGCATAAACTTAGGTGGAAAACAAAACAAGCTGAGAAGTTAGCTCTGTTATAAGAGGCTACAAATAAATGAATAGATTGCGTATTGACCATAATTTACGATTTATTTATAACATATATTTTGAAGTAATAATGCTACAAGCATCTTTAAGTTACGGTTAACATTTACACACTACAATCCATTCCATACTCTGCAACTAGCAGCGTAGTATATGCAAGCTTGAGTCGATCGTGTCGTTAGCATGGAGAGTGGTAAAAGACACAGCGGTTGAATACAGATCCGTAAAGTCTTAAGGACAGTATATGACTATAGCTATTTAATGATAAGTGCAATTTATTCTATACAAAGTGTCAGGAAATGAGTAATATTACTCAAGAGGATGAACAGGACCATCAAACTGAACTATCTCTGTGGTCCCACAACATCTCAATCACGTAAAAGGATGTTCCATGCATTTGGGTCCAGTAAGTATTGATGAGTTGTATCGGAACAGCCGATTTTTTCGCAATTTCAATCCATTTTATGGATAATTCACCCTTAAGTTTCATCAGCTCATTTCATTTACATTATGTATAGCTTAAATCACGTAGTTTCACATCACTGATAGTTCTCGCAAGGACGTAGGTACCACTACCTTTCCTATTTAAACTGTAAAGCACTTTAGTCTGCTTAGATTTCTTTGTAATTTTTGTTGTGAGCAACGTAAGACCATTGCGTAATTTTCATTACTTAAGTTTGACTTAAGTCATAAACAATGTAAGTCATAAGCAGACGCAAATGTGTAACGCGTCCTATATTGTTTTCATTGCGATATTCCTCGATATTTTTCAGTGTTTATTTTTAAAGCCTTCAAAGCTTTACTAAGGCAGTTTCTACTGCCCTCTTCGTAAATAGTTATTTATGAGCATGACCCTTAAGTTGATATTACTCAGTATTACTTTATCCTAAACAATAAGAAGTTTTTCGAACAATATCTTGATTCGCAATTATAAATTATACGTTGCAAATAATGGTACAATTTGCGGATTTAATGGCACTAGGAATTCTCTAGTGAGTTGAGTTCAGAACGAATAAAAAGTTGTGCTTAAATATAATAAAAATATGATTTCAATTTATAAAAAAAAATTTTTTAGCATGAATGTCAATCTAATCTAGACCTGTTTTTGAAGTTTAACTGTCAAACTCATATAATTATAAGCAGTAGTTACTAATAATTCATTAACAACTGATGAACTACGATTATACTGAACGTGAACACGATCGAGATGGTTAAATTAATACTGAAAACTTACTGGTGTTGAAATGTAATTATTTTGACATTTTTAGGCAGACATTAACATACGTGCCTATTAGTGCCAATTTATTTAGTACATATTTAAATACTATAACTGGGACAATTAGTAAATGCCCGGTTGATACCCAGTTAAAGTTATGACTATTGCCTTTATAATTATATTTATTTATTTTCTCATACATATTCCCTGTTGTGACGATTTAAAAGAGCTTAGTAAATAAGTCTATTTAAATAAAGTTATTTTTGACTTTGACTTTGACTTTGAATGCTGACAGACTAGAAAAGATCCCAAATCCACTGTAGTTAATTAGTGGTTAGAGTTGTCTTATACGAAAATTGATTAGTTCATTTGTTCAATGTGATGCTTTAAATTTTAAAAATGGTTTTAAATTCATTTAAAAGCACATGCTATTTACTATAGCAGAAGAATTGAATATTATCGGAATATTTTTGCTAATAGTATCATCAAGAAAGCGAAAACAGGATGGAAAGAAATCGTAAGAAAATTACTGATACCATAAAAATTAATTGGATTAAAATATTACATTTTACGAGTTTCATCATAACCATGAATCAGCTCGCTCCATGATCTCCCTCGGGATTTCGTTGTTTTACAGATTAATAACGGCTTGTTTTCCTACTTTTTTACATTTATAAGAAGTGAAATACTCTGGGGCGGTGAAATGATTTCTTTTACCTCTATTGTCTCAGCCATTAGTAGATAATTATCTTATATTATATTTATTTACTAACTACATGCAATTATAAACATTGATATTAAGCTTTAAATGTTAATCAACAACTACTTGTTAATAAGTAAATATGACGTTTTTTGAAACACACCTAAATCTACCTATCGGTTAGTCCAGCTAGCTCCAAACTACGAAACTAAAAATACTAATACTAAAACTAAATTACAAAGTTTGTAATTTAGTTTTTTAATAATTGAAATGCAAAAAAGCGTAAGTTTGCTTAGGTCGCGCACTTTGCGACTATTAGACTACTAGTCTAGAAATATAGTTAAGGGCAGAAAAATTAAAACTGGTTTGGCCCTTGGAACAAACTGAAAAATCATAATGACGCGAAGGCTTCAAAGTTTGGAGTTAGTCAAATACCCTGGTTTAGATATCAGGGTATTTGACTAACCGATAACTTATATACGCTTTCGTAAAAGTTTTATATCGTTTTTTGATTCAATTAAGTAATATGTTAGTTCTCCCGTTTAAATGTTGTCCTGATACAGCCGTCTTTACAAATATATATTCGTATAGAACATTCGATTCAGTTTACACTGCTACTTTACCCGGATAACTGGATTACTGGACGAGTGGCTCGTTTTGTCCCGGATTAGAGACGGACAAAAGTTGCTGAGAGTAAATTGACTCGTGAAGCACATATTTTCTTAAGCTACGTAATTTTTTGAAGTATATATAGTGGATGGGTTTTGAAGCATAGGCTGTTAGTAATCCAAAGAGCTTAATATTATAATTATAGAATGTATATTTTATAAGCTATATAATTATTTATATTTTGAACTCAGAGTGCAACATAATTAAGTTAAATATAGAATTTTGTGTTGCTTCGAAAACAAATTTTATATGTAACAAGATAAATTTTGCATACATACATAATGCAAAATTTTAATTTCCATAAACAATTACAATATTACAAAATTTACTAAACTGAAAACGACGACGACATTCAAAGTTTATAATCAAAAAGGTTTGCCAATAATACTTTTAACAATTTATTTATTATTTTATTATCTATGTACACTTCACAATCTTAAACTTCATAACCTCTAATATCAATGTCACGCTTCTTTACCCATAAACTGTAACGTGAGAATTTTAAAATTAAGACAATACACGACTGATTTATCTACAGTAGAACACCTCTTTACCGACACAGTCCGACCAAGTTCAAAATGATGGAATTACAATACAATTTATTTAGACATACACTACTTTATACATGTCCGCATACTTAAACAAGTTTAGACTAAACCTTTTAAAATTTTACATGTATAAATTCGATTCAACACGTTGTAAGGGCATCTTCGATCATATCTGTGAACAGGTGCCGCTAACGGTTCCTGGTCCAATCATGTTCTCTTTATCTATTCTTCAATAAAAATATTTAGTCCTATATTTAAATATCACATTTTAACTATATAGACTACTGTATGGCACAGTATGAAATAAAATATATTTACTGTAAAATGGTCCTTACATAATATTAAATTATATAAAATCATTTTTTTTATTAAAATGTTATGTTAAATAATTGACAGAATTTGCTGGAAGTTCTTGAATTATATATTCAACTTTTATTATTAATATTAAGTTAATATCTTAATAGTTTTCAGTATTTTAAATATATTCTTTAATCTTGAGTTTCATAAGAGTATGTAATGAACCTAGACTGAATAAATATTTTGACTTTGACTTTGACGTATTGTTTTTGGTGATTCAACTCACCACTTTGCATAGCGTGCACTTTGATTATGGCGTGATAGGTTTGCTGTATTGAAAAACATATTTTACCAAGTGATTTAGATATATAGCCTTTAAGTAAGTTTTGCTGTGTGCCATATATTCTGCTTTGGTGGTAGAAAGTGCGACAGTTCATTGCTAACGCGACTCGTAAGATATTGCTGAGCCACTGAGCGTAAACACAAAACCAGTGTAGAATCTGCAGTCTACGAAGTTAGGACCCATAGTCTGCATCAGTTTGTGCCACAATGTCGTTCAATGACTTTAAGTATATGAAGTCTTTATTTTTTTCTGCCTTAGCACTTACCCGCTTAGAAGGTCTACAGTGTACTTCCCGTAAATGTAATTTTGCTTGCGTACACTAAAGAATATTGTAACGGTGATATGTATATCTATATAAGGTACGCACACGTTAGTGGTATAATAAGTTTGTAAATGTCACAAACAGTTCATTCACAGCTAAAACTTTCGAAGCGATGATAACATAGAAGGAAATGTGTTAATGTTGACGAGTTAATCACTCTATAACATATAAACCTTCTTAATGTCAGCAACCTTTGTTCTGTTTAAGATAAATATGTATTGCAACCTATTTCTCCGTTACTTTTCCCGTATGAAGCCTAAAATGAACGCCTTTAGCTATTGAGCCGAGGGACACAAGGTGCGGTGTATGTTAATGACCATAGATAAGAACATTTAAGAGTAGAGTTTACTGTGAATATTAAGTAAATTTTGTCATCATCATTATCATTCTAAGGCCACATCAATCTGTGCTACTGCTCACAATGCCAGCTTTTTCCAGTGAGGTTCCGCTAGACGTCATATCGTCATTATCAGGCTGGTATATACTCACTGGCTCAGTAATCATTAATGACAGGCTATTCAATTACACTCCTTTTCGCTTTGGGAATTACGTCGATAGTTCCCCGGTCAACAAGAGGCATGCGTTATATAGAAATTTCTATTGAGCTGTGTGCTACTTAAATTTTGTTCCTATTAGCTTTTTTATTCTGCACCTTACGTCGTACCTAAGTCTGCCACCATGACAAGAATGTAAACAGCAATGTTGTGTTCCGGCAGTTGGAGGTAAGATAATCAGTTCCTCCGTGGATGAGGAATCTGGATATAGTTGGCTTCTATCTTAGGATTTATCTTCACTTAAAATCACGTCAGATGAAAGCCAAAAGCTACACCGTTCATGTTCACAGGATGGACTTCCATTTGCTTTTATATTCAATTTTGGTACAAATTATATCTGTGATCTATCAAGCCGTATAACCTAGATAAGTCTCGAGTATCTTGGGGGAATATCGCGTCTCTACAAATCAATAAGATAACACTGTTGTCTAGTTTACTGTGAATCTACACTCCATTAGAGGTAAATACAGAACAGGCGACGGAAAAAATGAGATTCCCATCGAGACGTGGAGAGGCTTTTGTGTTTCAAATTAACCGTCGCTTTGTGTTTTCTTCCGACGTTGTATACATTAAATATTTACTGTGTAAAGCACGAAAACGTATGTAAAATAAACCATTAACATGCAAAATTTTGGTTAAATGTATACATTTATTCAGGACAAGGCCTTACTTAGATTGAGTACTGCATACATGAAAATGTAAAATAAGGAGTAAATCAGGAAAATATTAATGTTTATACTTACACCTCACTATTTCATCGATATCGATAGATGCAGAGTAAAAAAATATTATTAATACTTAAGAGAAATAAGCCAAGCAAAATTAAGGACAACCTGAAAAGCTTTCTTTAGGGACCAAACTTGTAGGTTGGCCCCTAACTCCTGTACAATTTTCGCATATAGAGAACAGAAGTCAAAAATCAATAGAAAGCGAAAGAAAATAAAAGTGGTTATCCATGTAAGCCAATGATTGGGAGAAATATATACAAGTTGACAAACCTGACGGTCAACCGTCAGCAGATAAGTGACTACAATAAAATCACGTTTCGCTTTCTGGTTTGTGTAAAATTGATTTTTAAGTATTGTTTTGATCAAACTCACTTAAACAATCTTGAATCGTATTCTGTGAACGCCAAGACTCACGAAAGTCTGAAGTTAGTTGTTCAACATTTTAAACAAACATACCACATAATAGAGTAGTGACGTCACCCGTTGTAAATCACTCGCAACATGACTTGGTATTCTCTGGCTATGGATATATTCCTCTAATCTGTACTCTGACAGAATCATTAGCTTAGTAAAATTGGTAGATGCAGAATGATGTCTTCAATTTAAATCAAAACAAACACTTCGTCTCCTTAAACATGGCTTCATACAATGATGATAACTGTTACCGTGACTGAGAACACCTGCATCAGATCTGAAGGTCCAGGGTAAGTGCTCATTGGGGGCAGATGTTATCTGCTCGGTTTGGTATGTGGTAGGGCATTTTATAAGTCCGCTTGGCTAGCCACCATCTTTAACAAAAATAATATTAACAACATCGTTGTGTTCCTGGTTTAAGGTAAGATAGTCAATTCCTCTGTAGTTAAGAAATCTAGGTGTAGATCACTCCCATCTAGCCTTATCATCACTAACCATAGAGCTAGATGAAAGCAAAGAGCTATCCCGTAAACAATTTAAATTGTTTACGGGATAGCTCTTTGCTAGAAAAGGAGATAATTTAAGATAATTTAAAAAAGATTAAGCTGTGGAGATTTAAAGATTTTATACAAGAGACAAAAGATTTCGAACAAGACATTTCGACAATGCTCAATAACGAGTTATTTCAATTCTCGGTGAAATCAAAAAATCTGGTCGGACTCAAGCAAGTGATAAATCAAATACCCAGTTGTCATAGTGGCGTTACTACACACGATATGGTTTTCCATACTAAATTTATAAAAATTAACCTTTCGTTAGTTTGTTTTCTCGTATTTCTTTACATTTTCCCTATTATATTAGTTTTTAAGCCACCTCTGTACGAAAAGGAACATAACATACAAAATTTTTTATTTAATCGATCATGCTGTTTTAAATTTAGAGCTATCGGTAAGAATATATTGTTTAGACCCCATATTTCCTAACCACGATAGTGATAGGAATTCGTTTGTAAAATGTAAAATTCATTGTTCAGTGTGAGTACGCCAAAGTTTTTTTAGATGAGCAATATATAAGGACTTATATTTTGACAGAAATGACAGATAGAGGTTGGAGTTTACCGTTGGTGTTTCTTTGCGACCGAGAGGGACTTGGCGTATATACAGCTATATATATAATTTTAGTTTTATCCAAACAGCAACAAACAAATGTAATTAAAAATTTAGTTGTAAACTTCAATTTAACCCCAATAATAACCAATATATATAATTAATGTTTGAGTAATATAATTGTTTTTCTAGAACATCATACCCATAACCACTTACACCATATCTTGATGCGGGATATAAACGTTAAACCTGCACTCGTAGATTGATAGACTCAAAAGTTATAAGCCTATCATAATCATTATCATCAACAGCTTATTTACGATCCACTGTTGTGCATATACCTTCTACATTATATACACGAGAAACTGATGGCGAGACACACTGGCCCAATGCGAGATGGTAGATGAAATCGTTTTCAGAATAAACAAAAATAAATTTTGAAGAAAAACAAATCAGTTTTTTTTAGAATTTGTGATAATTTTATTTCCCTCGGTACTTCCTTAGTTAGCAAGATAATAATTACATTTGGTTGTAAACCATTGCGGTTTCGTCATGCTAAAAATATAAAAGATGAGAAGGTAGCCAACTTAACGAAAATTTAAAGTTCCCAGACAAAAGCGAAAGATTATGTATGCATGTAAATGAATATCCGCTAGCTCAGTATTTTTGACAGAGTGGAAAGAGTACAGATATAACGGGAGTTACTGTTCCGTCTATTTTCTGATTGTATAGCAATCAGAGAGAATACAATATCCGTTGGTCAGTTTGGACCGTTCATAGATTAGAAACGGGACCCTATTCTGGTTTTCTTCGAATATATCTCGGATTCGATTTTAGTCTTCGTTTCCTTGTGCGACCGTAAGACCATAGTAAATGAAGATTGTACTTTCGTAACTCCTATTGTCACTATTATACTTTAAAATTCTATATTTAAATATATTTTATAATTTTAAAGACATTATAGTTCTGAGTTATGAGGTATTCCTTAAATTCTTTTGTGATACTATTGTTATAATTTAGCTATCTACTGTTATCTACCAGGGAAATAGCGAGTTATTCCCTACACAAGAATCATATGATTACTTACTGGGAACTTTCATTGTATCTTAGATTTATTTCATTATAAATGCAATTGAATTAAATTCATTTTTGAATGATTTATTTTAAGATTTATTAGTTCAATACATTGCCACCTTTATAATCAAGGTATACAAATATTAAGTATGTATAATTGTCGATAATATTGAAAGTCACAATTAGTAATATACATTTTATTATAAATGCTTTGTGCTATGCCAAAGAAGATTAAGAGTTTTTTTACATTAAGTTCAGCAAATGACTCGACACCACCTGATGATAAGTTTTAGAGATGTCCACATGTAAAGATAGTGCAGCGTATATGTAACTTTTGAATTATGTGGCACATAATCTATCTACATTATTATCTTCACTATGTCTATGGAAATACACTACAAGTTTTTATGTGAAACTTTTACATTGTGCACATACTACTAATCAATGTGCGATGCGTTCCGTTCCACTAATTTCTTCCGGTAAATAGATGCTCGCCTAAAACGAAACAATTGGTATAGTAAAACTTCGATCCGATTCGAGCCAACTTCGAATGAATGAGAATTGCCTCCCAGCGCTGTCTTGTTTAGAACAGAATTGTACTGTAATTAAGTCCCTTGATATAACTCTGTCTCTACAAAGCAACATTGCTTTGTAGAGACAGACTGCAAACATCTGATATTCAATTGCTAGGAAATTCCTGAGTAATGAAATGAGAATTCCGTATTCTAGTTATGCTTAGGATGTTCTTAGTAACAATGTATAACTTTTTAACTGTTACTAATGACACGTCTGAAAATCTTGAAAGAATACAGCAGGGATTGTTATCTACATCTATTTTTAAAATGTCAAACCGCGTAACCTTTGAAAAACGCGTGAACGCAGGAACGATCGCAATCACTCCGATCGCGATAATTTCTACGGCAGGTGTTTAAATAGAAGTTTTTTCAACCATTCAGTGACTAGAATAAACAATTTTAAATATCGAATTTAGAGAATCGCATAACATGAAAGTTAGCGTGGCGCTTTCAACGACGCAGTTAATGTTCGAAATTTGAAAATATTGTAACAATTCTCACCCTAAAATTTTCATGTAAAATGTTCCGAAGACGAAACCATATGACGCGTATTGTCAAAAAGTTTGTAGATCTCATGAAGAACCAGGCTTGAAACTTTACGCAGTGCTAACAAAAAATGTACTGTTCTCAGTATCAAAATGAATATTTTTTTGGTGTACGGGTACAGTGAGATATTATAATAAATTCTAGTTACCTTTTTTAAATATTACATTTTTATATATCGTAATTCAAAATGGATTATGTCATGTATACAATCATAAAATTGTGTTCGGAAAGCAACATTGTATTTGAAAAAGTGAAAGTAAGCTTATAACGCATAATCATAATCATAAAAAAATCATCGATCAATCCTAAGTGCTGGTGACTCCAGCAGACCTGGATTATAAGAGTTTCAAAGTTTATTTCCCGCCTCAAGACATGATCTTTTTCTAGTTTGTTTGTTTTTGTACTGATTAAATTGTTCTTCACCATAAATATCGTTATTGCTGTTCTATGAATATTGTATATTAAGGAGTTAGTAAAAAGAACCTGAATTCCTGAATCAAATACAATACCATATTAAAATGGGATAAACCCAATAGACTCCATAGTTTTGTTAAATTTCTTTTTAGTATTTCCAACAAAGTTTACAAAGTTCTCCAAGGGCATTCCTCACGAATTAAATTTGTCAAATTCTCAAAAATACTAAAACTTACAAATTTGGAAATTAATCTATTGGTAAGAATATTTTGTTTAGTCCCGATATTTCCTAACCACGATAGCGATAGGAATTCGTTTGTAATATGTAACATTCATTGTTCAGTGTGAGTACGCCAAAGTTTTTTTTAGATGAGCAATATATAAAGACTTATATTTTGACAGAAATGACAGATAGAGGTTGGAGTTTACCATTGGTGTTTCTTTGCGACCGAGGGATTTGGCGTAATGGAAAGACCACTAATGCTTATCCCTAGACAGATTGAATAATGAAACAAAAAACTGCAACAGAGAACAGATTTTCGTATTAATAATTATGGAAATCGATTATTTGTTTGTCGGTAAACTTTATACCTAAACACATAAAGTATAGTGGAATCGCAACATTCTTTGTTATTGTACTACGTTCAAAAGACAAAAAAACTAGTCAACGAAATAAATTACTTCTATAAGGACTATAATAATAGGGACGAGGGCAAATGATATTTCCGCACGTGCATCGAACGACCTCTTTAGTACATTAAAAAAAACAACGCTTTCAAAGTCAAAGAAATACAGTTTAATCCTTGACCATGTTATAATTAACATTACAGTTAGAACATTTTTTGAGAGTTATAGACTATTTTAAATTTCATTAATTTTAAGTATTAAAATTTTTTCAATCCAAACCTCTTTTATGTATTTCTAGGTTAATATGCAGAAGGATAACGAAAAGTATTAGTGCGAAAAATGGCTTTTCGCTAAACACACATGGAAAAGTCTACTTTATGAGCAAATGTATTAAAAAGCCATTTCATTTGAACTCAAAACTAACACAAAATCATTTCAAGTTTGAACCTTTAATCACGTTAATACGGTTCAATTTGCAAATAATTAAAGCTTTAACGTTCCAATACATTTTCCCATTGCCCCAATTAAGGGTCAAAGTTGTGATGTTAAAGATAAAACTTTAAAGTCATTGAGCAAGTTAAACATCACCATTTACATATAAAGTGGTAACAATTTCACTTTATTTGGAGGAATTAAATTAGTTTCGATGTCGATGGTCTGACATTAATTTAAAAAAAGAATGCAAATTTTCAAAACAAACTGAAAATGCTTTTATGCGGAACATTATTAGGCATAGTTTTGGGATATGATCATTTAAAAGGCGAATTTTATATTCGTTCTTAATTCTTGATTTTAGTATTGCTTGTTGCTATTATGGATAATATAGATAGACTCAAAGAATTATATATAACCAAAGAGTCAAACCACATTAGACAAGCTTTTATATTTGGAAAAACAAATACTTGGAAAATTTCACAAATATTTGGGAAATTTCAAATAATATACAACTCAAAGCATTTGGAGAATAAATCATATAGACAGACTTGTTTCTGCCATTGTTTAATTTGATAAGTTTAAATTTTGAGCTTGGAGCCGCTCAATAAGCGAAGCGTAATCGTTAAGGCCAAACGAGAATAAAGTTTAATTAAATTCGGAAACAACCATAACATTCTGTTCGTGTTGAGCCTATCTCCGGAAGAATTTTTACGAGATTTTTTGGGCTAAAAAATAAAGTGCCTGTTTTGTCTGTTATATAAAAAAAAAGTAAAACACACTAAGGTAATAGATAAAAATAAGGCTTCTAACGTTATGTTGCTTGTATGATGTCAAGAATACAGACACGTAATGGCGTAATATTTTTATTAATACACACTAGGTCGAAAAGTGCTTAAAAACAAAACTATCATTTCTTCCATCACTTCTTCGGATTTCTTTTAATAGATGGCGTTAGTGGCGGTTTCAGTCAGGCGGTTTATTATATATTCAGTATAGTTGTAATGACGTTACATGTAATTAAACCACCTCCTCTTGAGAACTCATGGCGGTAAGGTGTCCAGATTAGCATTATTTAGTTTACACTGGGTTTGTTCATTTAAATAATGGGAGACTGTCGCCTAGCGATGTACAGTCGTCCGAATATCAAATGTAAACCTTTGTTATAGTAAACTTCTATAAAGTTTAATGTTTCTGTAGAAAGAAGTTCGTCTGTAATAATAATATATCTCACACTGACATCTATCCCAAATTAAGCATAATTAAGAACTTGGTTTATGGATACAAGATAACGAATCATATAGATAGTAATTTCTATATAAATATCAGAAACATTCTTGAAAAATATACAGACATCCAAGGACAAATATTCGTACTCATATAAATATCTGCCCCTACAGATATTCGAACTCGCGTTCTCTGGCTAAGTCGACGTCTTACTGTGTAGTATTACTTACGGTAATATTACTGCTGTAGAATTACTGAAATAGAAATGAAACATAGCGACTTTCGCTGTGCTTATCTCCAGTTTGTTCGTACTTCTAGTTCCAGTTGTTGCAACTGCTTTCACGCACTAAGCCACATTGGACCAGTTTGGTGGTTTCATATCTCAAAGTTTTATCCATATGTTTCTTCCATGTAGCAAAGGGTTCATATTTTTGTTTGCTTGTTTAATATATTTCAGATATTTATATACTTATTACTATCTATATTTCTCCATTATCTAGTGTATAAAATACAAGCTCTTAACGATGCTAACTTTGGGATAATAGGCCAAGTATTAGAAATATTACTACTATTACTTAAAATTATGAAATGTTGGGGGATATTTGGTGCTATTCTTCTTTAGATATCCTAAAAACCATCTGACGTGACCGGCCACTAATCATTGGCAGGCTTTTGTTAAAAACCAAAACAGCAGAAAATATCGAAAAGAAAAAAAAAATTATTTTTATTTACAACGGAAAGATAGACAAATTCTTTTCATTTAATACCAGTAACGTATTCGATTTTATTTCTTAACAAGAGTATACTAAGAGTCTAGACGTGTCTCTCCGTAAGATGTGTTTAGTTCTGACACTAAGTTAAATTTATTTTTGCGTATAAACTGTACAACGGTATGTTACTTAACGGAATGCCTTCAGTGAGAGTGCAAAATAGAAACACGCAGAAGGTCCATTTCCAACGCATTACGATTTATGATTGCAGGTTTCTTTAAGCATATTTACGTATCAGTTTTCTAATAGTTGTCTCAATTCAAAGTTCTGGTCTAAGCAGATGTTAGTAAGGTGAATACGAACATTTTTTATGGAAGTTTAATATATATATTCAATTAATTTCTTTTATTAATATAACCAAAATATGGTGATCGATTTTTTTAAATTTGGACGTTATCAGCAGATGTACAATAAACCTCAAGTAGAATCTATTGCTATTATCACTAATGTGACATAAAACGAAGCAGGACTGAAGCGTAGAGGAAATTGACATACTTATAAAAATCTCGATGAAGTAAATGTTGACAAGGTATAAATTGAGTCTTTCGTTTTATTGAGCTGCGATTTCTTGTGACTTGGTCAGGTGGGTTTAAGTCATATGGTTTTTACATTTTATACAGAATGAGCTCATTGGGGTAGTGATTTGAAAGATCTGGCAATCGAAATAACGAAAACAAAACAACTTTTGTCATGGTCAATAGAAATATGTAATCTCAAAATCTTCAGTGCTTCGTAAGGTAGGTAAAGCTGTTATTCCCGATTATTACAGCAATTACTTTCAACCACCAGGCCGCTTATGGCCAGTGTAGTGGTATTTTGGTCTAAAACTGCTCTTGTATGTCTTCCATATAGCAAAGCCCGTGCCCATCAGTAGGGCGTATATAATTTTTGAATGATGATGAAACATGTAATTTCCACGAAAACAAAAAAAAATAAAAAAAACTACCTATTAGTGGACTCACAAAAGTTCGATATAAATTTCAAGGTAATAAAATAGTTTGCTTCGTATTTTACCGAGCTTCGTTTATTATTAAACCGTTAACCTTCTCTTTTACTGTTACCAAGTGAGGTAATATTTAGGAAATAGTATTTAGATAATAGCCTTATCCTGCCTAGTCATTAGACCTAACGATTGCATAGACAATGTGAAATAGATTTTAATTTATTTTACAGAAGTTGAGTTTCTGTTATTGTCTATTTGTGACAACTCCGACTATATTTTCCCCGTACCTACGTCACACGTTTGAATGTGCAGGGAAAAGAGACGAAAGCTATGGTTTTGGTTACGAGAGACAGGGATGAATGGAAAGCCTATTCAAAGAATAAAATTTTAAGGTGTATTATGGAAAAAGGTTGGAAAATGTTGCTCTGAGAGGCTTTATATAAAGTCAATTATAAAGTAGTATTTATTGGTTTTAGATCATTAGTACTTTTATTATTCAGTATTAGTTTTACGACACTGATAATATTTTTAATTGCTATTTTATAGGCGATGATGATCTCAGGAAACAGTGGTTCAATAATTACTCATTGCTCCAACCATAGAAAGTCTTAACAACCAGGAACTATACCAAATATTTTTCTACAAAGTGGTTGTTTTTGCGATAATAATTTTGCTTAAAAAAATACATAAATTCATTAAGACCTTTTATATAATGACATTAAGGTTCATTATCTTCCTTTTATTTCAATTAGTATACTCGTAAAAAGAATAGAAGAAAGTTACCAAAATATTTTAAAAGGCAAGTAAAATTAAAAGTCAGAAAATCATTTGAATACTACAAAGTTAGTACTTCCTACTCTCTATGATATATTAGAAAGTGCACTCATGAGGCCTTGACAATATTTTTTCAATTGCAATTTTATAATTACTTGTGTGTATTTCGACTTGTTGCAGCAAAATATTACTGTAAAAAAATATTAAATAAAATTTTTAATAGAAAATATTTAATCTCGAAACTGTCCATAAATAATGCTACGTAAGCACCTAATTCCTAAAATTAGCATAATAACGAGTCTGCAATTTTCCGTAAACCGCTTAATCTTTGGTATTATCAAAGGTTCTGGCCAGTCTAGCTCGGCGCGTCCCTGAGAGCGCATCCACAAATGTATTGAAGATTTGTGTAAAAATATATATCAGCGTCTGTGTTATATAGTGGTATAAGTGTTGTGTTTATATTTTCTCATCTTGGATTACCTTTTTGCGGGTAAGGCACCATAGCTTTTTAAATTTCACTGTTTTGTTAAAGCTTATTTGTGTTTTACGAAACATTACAAGCCATGTGAATATGATTGTTTTCTTTTTAAGTAAACTATTTATAATATTATTTATAATTTGTTACTGTATGACATAGTTTTATCAAACAGTATACACCAACTTTGAATATTGTGAGAGTTTTTAAAACAGAAGATTTCTTGCTATGAAATGTTTACTTTTAGTTAAAAAATCAAATGTATGTCCTGTTGGCAAACAGCCTACATTCGGTCTCTTTGGGCTAATCAAATAGAACTTCATTTTAGGACTTAAAATCCTCTTTAAACGGTTTCAGGAATGATACGCTCCAAAAAATTTTGTCAGCGTCCCTTTTCTTTTTAAATAAAATCATAACAGTGTTAAAAACGTTAAAAATACCAATAAGGAAGAAGGAAAGAAATACCAAGAAGGTCCTTTTGAATCGGGACTAAGCTCTCCAGAAGACTAAATATGGTTGAGTTGGCTTTCAATTCGATAATATAATAATTAAGGCTTAAAATTCAAATTTCAATAAGCGCATTTCTTAGGATCAAATACTCAATATCTTTATAACTTTGAGTCTACAATATTTTAATAATAGTTATCGATTTTAATTATTTTAATACCTGCCATAAATACCTGCTAGTCTAGTCATTACCTCAAGTTACGAGCTAATCAACCAGGAGTAATTTTATAGATAATTTAACTGATGTTATAGAGAGGTGAACCTGTGTAAAGTCTTGTAAACTCACTAAACTGAAGATATGTTAATATCCACTCTATTTCAGTAATGTTGAATACATTTTTCTATAAATATCAAATGTATAAATCTTTTTATCCTTTGCGAAAGATTGGAACTCCAATTAGTCAGGGCTACTTCGAGATCCACACGAAGAGTAACAACATGTTTAACTGCATGTTTAAAATACTGATTGGACGACACCACTGACTTCTTTTACTGCACAATGGTACGTGAACAACTATTTAATGAATTCTTACTGTATTTGTTGATTGAGTAGATATTTTTAATTTTGTCATTAAATAAAAATAGATTGAATGAAGTCTGAATTTATTGTTTTTTGTTAATCTATATCGCAGTCAATAAAGTTGAGTCATGTTTATTATTGTTACTTATATAGTGATACTTTGCGTTAAAAAATATTTTTTTTTTCCTTTTAAAATTGTGGATCAGAATTAAACCCATTAAACAAGGTGGTGTCACTTATTTTCTTACACCAAGATCCATAAAAATTACGTTACAGTTTACTGTCAACTCTATCCTACTTTATTAAGTGTTTAATTTTGAGCGCATTGTATATTTGCAATTTATATCTAACATGTGTATAAGTACTCGTCGCGCCATAGTCTGCGACATAAGTTCTACCATATTGTGCGCTAAGTAGTTTTTCTGTGATGATTGATGAATGAGGTCATCGAAATTCCCCTAATCGTTATACTGACAGCCAACTTGCCCTATCTCCGAAGTTTTTCTTACGCGGCACTTCTTTTTTCTCGTTAAATACAAAAAAAAAATATCAAAATGTTTTGTATTTCATGAGATCGCTGGTTTAGTGTGAAAACCAACTAACTGGCATTTTTGATTAAATTGAGAAAGAAACGCTATTTTACCCAAAATTGAAACCTCTGTAGATAATATAGTATAATAGATTATATTTGACTTAAAATTATCTTAATTTTAGCTGGCTGGCTCAGTGTTTCCCTTGGGCGTCTCTGGACTCTACAACTAGAAGCAGGCTTCTACGCCAGGGTCCCTGTCTCAGCCGAGGCCAATTTTTTAGTGATAATCCCGAATACTTGTACTCGGGGCGCGATTGGGTGAATTGCTTTGGCAGAACCCAGTTCGCCCCCGTGAAGGGCAATGGAGTTACCGGGGAGTTTTAGTGGGTATTCTCAGGTTCAATTTTATTTGGAACTGGGTGAGCCCCACACACGCCCGCTGTTTAGCCAGTGGCGGGTAGGTCCATAAATGGTTTCCTCCTCGGAAAAAAAAGGCGTCTCAGATCCGATTCTAGGAAGTTGCAGATGTTTATAGAAAGGGCCACTCGTATCACCTATGGGTATAAAAAATAGCCTACGATATAATTGAAGAGGTCCAAAATATACACAAATAATTTCTTAAAAATGGAACAAGCCGTTTCGCAGGAGCTAAATAACAAGAACTGTGACAAATGATTTTAATATATTACAATATTTTAGATGGTTCATTGAACCAGAACCTGTTAACAAAGATAAGTATATACTGATTGACATATCGACAACAGCCTTTTGTAAATGCCGGTTGATACCCAGTAAAATTATGACTATTGCCTTTATAATTATATTTATTTATTTTCTTATACATATTCCCTGTTGTGACGATTTAAAAGAGCTTAGTAAATAAGTCTATTTAAATAAAGTTATTTTTGACTTTGACTTTGACTTTGACTTTGACTTTGACTTTGTAGGTCCCACACTTACAGGTATAGGCTTTGTATATTACAATTGAGTTTTGTGGAGTACTTATGTCAGTATTTCATGTGAGGAGTTTGAGCCGAAGTAATGTCATCATGGTAGCGAAGGTAAACCTCTTTTTCGTTTTTGTTCTCCTAACAGTTCAGCTTTCAAAATTACTTATAACAGTTTTATGTGAAGCGTTTTATTGCTATAACATTTTAATTTAAAAAGTTGATTAAAATTCGATTTAAGTCTCAAAATTTAATAGCCGTCACAGTAACGGGCAATATGATAGTTTCTCACGATATCTCGAATAACAATTGCGTGTATCTTTTTCTTTGTAATATTTTAAACGTTGCAAAGGCTGTTCCAAAGATGGAACAACATTCATAACATTCTTCGGTAAACTTTATAAGATAAGTAACAATAAGTAAATAATTGTTATAATTAATTAGTTGGTAAAACAATCGTATCGGGAATCAAACTAGGTAACTATGGCACTCGACCGGAAGGCCATGAAAACTTACAGCATCACTTCTTATAATAGATTTACTAAGTGATTATACAAATAAAATTATGTCAAGTGCGAGTGGATATGCCTAACAACCTTCACACAAATTAACTGGTTAGAGTCTTTAGTTCTGTGAAGGCTTTTTCAAGTTATTTATTTTCAATCTGTTACTAAGAGAAATGGAACCTGTGAGTGTTATTATCATCATATTACCTTTACTTATAAATAACACAGCCTTGCACAAGCTTTTCTAAATGGGAGAAACATGAAAACTTTGGATCAAATTACCACCATGATCAATGTGGGTCAGTCAGTATTTGAACGAGGATGCCATAAGATCCAGGACGTAGATCCAGGACGTACTCTCAACGTGCCTTCAGAAGCACGTTAGTTTTTAAGATAAAAACTATCAAAAATAAAAATGTGTTAACATTTTTCGGAGTAGACCCATAAAATAACCCGATGCGAAGGAAGTCAAATATTTTTGTTGTGACTCTACAATACGTGTATTCGCGTCAGGTTGCTCTACTTTTATTTATGCAACTAATTAATAATTCTTTACGATAAATGCAATCCTAGAACGTTTTCTGAGGACGTGAAAAAGTAAACTAAAATTAAATTTGTAAATCACTCTTACATACAACGCTACAGCTTTCTATCCCGGATAGAGCAATTCCCTAGCATTATATAACCCTGTATTCTAACCGGGTAAACCGGATAAAGCGACAACACAATAAATTATATCCGTACAATGAAATGGTGTTGGTCGCACTTTCTTAATACCCTTTCCCCGCATAACTTATTATATAACTTTATTACGTCCAACTAAAGTTACAGGACTCGGGGGACTCCCGGACTCCTCGAGTGTCGATTTTGTTAGCATTCTCGCAAACTAATATTATATCATTGGCTTCTAATTTTTAGAACTTCAATATGAAATGATCATTGGTCCTTAATGGACACTTAGTCATACCCATGATTAGGGACTCATTTTAATCGGCATCTTTTGGATGTGCGTGAAATAATGGATTTCAACTGAAATGATCCTGAAAAGTCCTTTTTTTGACATTTTTCAAACAATTCACAATAACGTGTTAACGGAGGGATAAATCTTGCTGAGTTTCTTGCCTGTTCTTCTCAGGACAAGACCTAGGAAGAAGGTAGATTTACGAACAGATGGTTTAGAATGACGTTCAATAAGTGACTTTGACTTTTTGATTGGATTTTAGTTGTAGAAAAGCAGTACGAAGATTTAGTTTTTTTAATTATGTTTAATTATGCTCTTGCAATTAGCTTTATCGAGTAAGTCTTATGGGCCAATGACATAATTTTGGCGGTAGATTAATTTTTTTGGTAATTAATAAAAGATTTGAAGTGTCAGTAACAAAAATTTCATTAACAAATTTCAATGTAAAATATAAAACTAAACTAACATGTAATTTAAATAAATTTATTTGATATAAATAATACATAAAATAAAAATTTTTTGTTCATCGTCAATTTTTAGTAGCCAATGAAAATATCGTACGTGTAGATGATCCAATGTCATGCATAGAAAAAAAGGAACGTTTTTTAAAGAACACTATTAACTAGGAAGTAAAATGTAATTAGTTAGTATGGCACATCTTTACCCATCCCGGTATTTTGAAGCGTTTGAGCATCTCGCATTGGCGTCTATGTCGGAAATATCAATATCAGAAAGTTTAAGCCTTTTTAAAAATTAAGCAACTTCGTTTAAGAGGAGTTGTAGGCGTAGTGGGTCGTACGAAACAAAAACTAAGAGTAACTTTCGCCACGCTGGTCTCTGGATGGACCAATCAAACTTTGTTATCTCGAGCTACTCTGTACTAGGGAAGTTTTCCCCTTCATTAATCCATTGGTCTCAGTTGTTATGGCAACCGTTTTCATTCACCAATCAGCATTGGGCAGCGTTGGTCTTGTGGCACGAAACTGCAAATCTGGTGAATTGCTCCGCAGAAACCAGGTTACCCTCGTGAAGGGCAATGGAGTTACCGGGGGGTTTTAGTGGGTATTCTCAGTGCCGCTCTATTGAGGTACTGCGTGAGCCCCACACACGCCCGTCTCTTAACCAGTGGCGGGTAGGTTCGTAAATGGATAATTTATAAGAAAATTAGAGGTGTTCGATATTCGAATTTTGAGCTCCTTATTAATGTTGTGTGTACCTTCGTACTTTTGCGTGAGTTTAAGAAACTGTTATGGATTAGTCACAAGAGGTCTCGTTTCATTTACTGTAAACAGAATTATTTTCCTTAATTTTAACAGCTTTTCCTTAATACTCATATAAAAAAGTAGTAAAAAAAATATATATTCCTTAGCGGAATGTCTATCCCATTGCTATGTCTTACGTTACAACGAAGATGTGATACAAAATAATTGTTTATTAATAATATATAATACCACTGTTTGCACGAACTTAATTAAGTTGTGTTTCAATTATGTAAAATTACTTGAAACCAGCCAACTATTCAGTAGGTATTCAGTCTGCACAGCCAAATTAATTACAGATAAATCCGTAGATATCACAATTGAAGACTTTGGTATAATTAACAACTCCCTTAACGTCTTGAGTGATGATTTTATGAAACTAACGTAAGACTTAAATTTTATTATATTTAATATTAGTTTTAATCTTGTCTTATCTATCAATAGGGTTGTAATTTAACAGTGAAAATTATTTAAATTTCATTTATCGATTTTTAAAGTAAACTCTTTAATGTAGATATATCTACGTATCTGAACACGTAACTAATCTTCCTTAGTAGCACACGTATTCCCTCCTTCTTACTACATGGGTTCTTTTAAAAGAGGTGTGAAAAAGCACTTTTTGGGCCGGCAAGGTGAGGGTCGCTAGGGCAGCATGTCGCATGCTTCACTAGCTATCTTCACATATGGACTCCTCTACTGCTTATCAGGTGGTGTCGAGTAATTTGCTGAGCTTTATATAATAAAAAAAACACATTTTTTCAACTACCCAATTGCATTTCTCGTGCTCGTATTAAGGTATTTGTATTCAAAAATTAAGTGTATAGAAACTAAATAGCTTTATCACAAGGTTTTACAAAGCTGTTGTAGAAATGGTTTATAGATTCGAAAAATCAAGATCGAAATTAAATAGATATTTAGAAAATGACCTTCGTATTTAATCTTACGGTGAGCCAATTATTGAGAGCTTAGGTCACCAGCCAAAGTTCGTGACCTCAGCTTTGTTGGAATTACTTTTATTTATACTTTATACAAACAAGCAGATGCCCCGAATTAACATTGCAGGTGCTTTGAGATGTATGCGCGTGCGCTGCTATGATTAATTTATGTATTTAATAGGAAACTCAGCAGCTTTTTTTCATTTGTCAGTAATTAATACACAACAACAAATGTACAAGTACAATGTTACTACACTAAAGCCAGAGATTATTTACGGTACGTTTGGATTTCAAACGTACCGTAAATATGATGTGTCATGAGATTGACTGAGACTGTAAATAAAAAAACCTAATTCAGATTAAAATATGTATACTTACCCATACCATCATCATCGTAATAATCGTTACATAAGTTAACTTAAAATAATATCATAAATTATTAAACTCGCATAGCTCAGCTCTTAACATAGCAATCAGGGAGACATTAACAAGTTAAAATTGTAAAAAACAAGAACCAACCCATATTTCAAATAAAGCGAAAGATATCTTCTGCATTGTTTCCTCTTGACTTGACAAATGACTCCAAAACGAAATGAATTTAGCGTCGCTGAAGATACGATTCATATTCACAGAACATAAGCATGCAAATTATGTCTTTATGCTAATAGCGGATTTATGGACTCACTAGGTGTATATATTATTTTTTCAGTGCTCTTCCTAATACATTTACATAAGCCTGTTAACTAGGTCAAATGAATTTATGCCCAAAGGTCTTTTTCCGTCATAATGTTTTAATATCATTATGAGTACAAGCTCTTCTTTGGGAAGTCTTCCAGCTTTCATAATGAATGTTATATCATTATCACTTTCAAAGAGATGCCATCATAAGCTGAAATGTAACTATCCAGATTTCTTTGCAAAAGAGAAAAGTCTCCCGTGATTATGAACTCGCCGCAGATGTAAAACTTGACAAAGTAGACTTTATCGTCTTTTATATGTGGAAGTATGAAATTGTATTAAGCACTTTTGAGAGGAGGGCTAGCTCTGAGTTTCTTTGCGTAATCGCATCTTGAACGATGAGATCCACAAGAGAATTAGGTTCGCTGAAGTAGCCAAAAGAGCGAGCCTAGAGTGGCAAAGGGCAGGGCACATTAATAGTGGAGCTGCCGGTCGTTGAAGCGGAAAGGTCCTTGAGTAGCGGCCACAGACTAGGATACGGCCTCCCACAAGGTAGACCAGTGATCTAGTAAAGGTCGAAGGAAGCCACTGGAAGTGGACAGCGCAGGACCGATTGAATTGGAGATCATTGTGGGAGGCCTATATCCAACAGTAGAGGATGATGATGTAGGATGATCTCGGTTGTATCAGCGCCTTTTATAATTCAGCTTTGATGCAGGTATTAACATCTCTTGTCCTCATAATGTCAACGTCCGTGTAGTATCGAATGATGGTGACGGTAATTATTTATCTCCTGGCGAAACACCTGCTTGCTTCAAATTATCTGTATTGTGAAAAATGAACTTCTGGTATCATACCAATAAATATATGTTGACAGTGAACAATTAGTTCGCTTGACTGCATAATAAATAAAACTTGCTACAAACCCTTAATATGAATCCTTTTCCGCTAGAACTATAGAAAATTTAAAACTGGCATTCAGAAAAGTAGAAACGACTTAGTATACCGAAATACGAATTGATTTTATTTCTTTCATAAGTAAAAACGTTGATTTCAGTTCGTTCTGATGTAAAATCCTCAAATACTTCATTTAAATAACTTGGTTTACCTTACGTTTGAATTTATATAAAGTACTAACCGAGGTTTGATACAATAGGAAAAGAATTTAAAATAACAATTTAACATAAAGAAATACAAAGTGCTACTTTTGATGTTTGGTCGGCTGTACTTAATGTATTGTAAATATAATCTGAAGAAGAAAAGATAGGATTATAATGAAAGCGAAAGTCTTCTAAAACCATAACAACTGATCAATATTCATTTATTTATTCAGAAGCAAACTCCACAAATGATTTTCCGTTTTAGCGTCTCTCGGGGGAAATCTGGCCATGAATTGGGGCAAGGCGTATTAGGGCGGTTTTATGCGGGTATAGTGATTGCGGATAATTGGTAATAAGTAAACATATAGCCGATTTAGTAATGATTGATGTTGAAACGTTTGTAAACGTGAAGAGTTAGTTGTCTCCTGTAGAAGACGTTCCGCTTCCTTATATCGAGGTGATAATTCCAATAACTGCTATTCACTAAAACATGTAATGTTAGACATTCTGCCTTTTTTCATTTATAAAGATAACTTATATTGTTAATTTAGCATTGGCGGCCTCTTTATCAATTGATAAATACAGAAAAAGAAGAAACTACTCTTCTTGTACATTACGATTAGACGATATTGACATATGAAGTGTAGTTTTTAGAATGTCGTCCCTAATTTCGCTTTTAAGGTATTCTTTTTTGCTGAAAGAATACCTTTTTTAATTCCTAAAACGGACAAAAGAATAAACCAACTTCTTGACAATATCTAAATAATGGATGACAAAGTTAGAAGTAACCCTCACTGGTCAATTATGTACAAACCGCCTCAGGAGATCAATTCAGTACTCATTGACCCAATTCTGAGTAAAAACTTCTAAATTAAAAAGTTTTAATTCGGCAGATTTTTCTTAGAACCTTAGTTGTTATTCAATTTCGAATCCCTTACTTTGTTTTTTGTAACGGATTGTTATGAAAAATATTTAAGTCTGAGGGAATTCTTCCATTGCAAAGCTGAAGTCAAAATGGTCATCACCAATCAAACATGCACAAGGAATAATCAGGTTGCAAGTTCCTATATTGTGAGAGAGATACCTAATGCTTTGTCTGATGAAGAAAAACTTCCTTTATTTTCTTTGAACAAATTGAAGCCGAAATAGTGATTATGATTCGAATATTTCTACATTGAAATATTGGGGTAAAAGTCCCTATTATGACATTGATAGAACAGTTATGGAGTAAGTTGAAGCACAAAAGTGTGCAGTGTTACTTTAAAACTATTTATTCAAAATCTTATTTCATTTCCTATATCTATCTCTACTTTGTCTACGAATAAGGAGAGATAGAAACAGCAGTCTTGTAGGGGCTTCAAATTGATTTCCAGCACGCTGATCGAATATTTAGGAGTCAATACCTGAGCGACAAAGGTTTATTGATTATAGTAAATATTCAGATATCTTAACTTCGGACAAAATTACAAGAACGTCTAAAGTTTCAAATAATAGACTCCTAAAATTCATTCTAGAATAAGTATCAAGTATCAACTTGGAACTAGATATATTTCATTTTATCTTGAATCTGTGATTAGTTGCTAAGGGAGCGTTTAATCTTGCTTAAGTATTGTGTTTCAAGAAATTGTTCGAATTATAATTGCTACGTTTAATCTTACAAAATAAATTGCGGACAGCAAAAATGTTTCTGTCTTGGCCGTTGCGAAAGGGTGATTTGTGCGTAGAAATTAGGAGCTGAAGAAATTTAATTTTGGCAAAAATAATAAGAAGGCATTTAGATGATGTAGTATCGTCAAGTTCTTAAAATGTGTTTTTGCGTGATATCTGTATGCATTTTGCACTTTATTTATAGATCGATTTGAATTCAATATTGATTTCGAGTGTACTTAACTCATCTGCTAGAATTTTGATCACTATCGTTTTATTCGCTTGTAATAACTTTGTAGTTGCTATGATGACATCATTTTTTTATTGAATTAATGCTACAAATGACGCGAGAAATTTTATTGTGTCACATTTAAGTATATTCAAACTACCAACCATAATAAGCTCCAGCAACATCTTCAAAAACAACGTTTATACTAGACGCAAAAAGAATTATAACTTTAGTGACACAAACAACACCATGCCTCTTGATTCAGGCAAGTTTCATGCAAGTTATAAATGCATTTTTAAGAGGGGAATCACCTGCACCTTTCAGAACAATGAATTAATTTCATTAGATACTTTAGTTCGTATGTCAGCTGTTTCTTGGGCTGTTAAATGTGGCTCAGGATATAACGAAATTGTAGTTACAGATAAATTATTCTATTAAAGATAGTTCTAACCAATGACACATATCATACCATTGTTAGCTTACATTATTGATATGCGATGAGGGCGTTGTGTCTGAGTTTAAGCTCCATTTTTCTTATAAATTTTTTCGTTATGTGTTTTTTAAATATAAATGTTTTTAGATTTTAATAAAAAAAATTACATTTGTTGTTTAATTTCTTTAAACAATATGTTTATAAATTTATGTTTAATTTTGTTATAATATAATCAAATTAATTTATGTTAATAACATGTTTGTTTTATTGCTAGAATCACTTTTTCAACTCCTTAAAGGAAAAATTTAATTGATAGTAATTTATGTTATAATTTAGTTTGAAATAGTACAAGACGTGTGGCTTATTACTAAAAGAAATCTCTTCCAATCCAATCCTGTGACAGGAGACGAGCTAAGAGATGTGGATATCGTGCTTACTAATAAACATATATAAGAATAAATACAAATTTACTTACATGATTAAAGTGAACAAACGAAATTACGAAGCCAGATTTTAATGGATATTACGAACCTTCTTGGTACTTTGTTAAGGCAACTAGAGCTATCCCTTTCATACTATTCCACGAAGAATGAGAGAACGCGAACCTACATTTATTTCAAAGTCTTGTAGTCTGTAAGTTTGGTGGAGCATAAAATCGATACTATTTGAAGCTATCGATTAGTTGTCAGCGAACGTGAAACTTACACTGACTTGCTACAAATTGTTAAACTTGTTTCAGGCCTTCGACGTAACTCCAATGTTAATGGCAATGGCGACTTTATCTGAAGTTATTACAAATTACATCAAACTACCACTTTAACTTACTATACTTTTGATTGCTTATGAACCACTAAATTATTAAATAAGTAATTAGTATTACACTGTTTACATAATCTTCATCATATCAGCAGAAAACACCCATTACTCTCCCTAGAGATCTCCAAACTAATTGGTCCTGTCTGCCCGTATCCAGCAGTTTCCTGCGTCCTGTATCAGATCCTCGGCCCACCTTGTGGAATACTCTAACACATTTGTTGTTTTAGTGAGTTCAGTCATTTTCAGCTGGATAGGGCAGTCAAGTTGGCGCATAGAAAACATTAAATATATATATTTTCTTCAAGTAAAAGTCTGAGAGCATCTGACTTCAACCCCATGCCTCAAACCAAGAAAAGGATATTTCAATGTCCAATTAATTTTGAAATATTGTTATCACTGCTAAATTTTAAAGCCGAAAAAAATATTAATATAATTAGATCCAATACCTCAAGCGTCAGGCCTTCGATGCTTAAAATAGTCTTCTATTTTATACTCCAGGTATTAACCAATAATTTATCGTACCTTATCACCGAGAAAACATATTACGTGTCTACCCTGCGGTTTTGGCAATAAATCATGTTTGGAAGTAATAGCCTCCTTGGTGGTGTACAGGAGCCTACTAGATCGATATATCTACTTGATGCTGATCGAGATATTGTGATACTTTAAGATTTGCTAGGCATCTCCTAAGACAAAAGAAAATGCTGCCCACTTAGTACCCAATTAATTCATTCTTTTATTAATTAGAAATCGAGTTTAAAAATTTCTCGATGACTCTTGAATTTCTAATCATTAACAAACAAACAAACTGTAAATGTTTCAAAAAATATACAATTCTTATGCAGATGAACTCAAAAACTAAGGAATGAAATGAAAAATAAATAGATGGTTTTCTAAGGTCACCTAAATTTTAGAGTTTATTAAAATGTAAATAAAATTCGATTTATATTTAAAAGGCATAGGGGAAAACTTGTCTAGTGTCAATCAACCTTACCAATTGAATTTGGTTGGAATAATTCCAACAAAATTCATTTTGTTCTCTATTATAAATGGAGCAAAGAATAATGTTGAATGTAGCGCGTTTGACAGGTTGCTTCATAATGGCATAAAACTACAATACATACCTCGATATGCCAGAAACAATTTCTGATGTTTCAAAATATCTATTGAATCGTAAATTTTGCTACGACGGGACTTACTTTCTATCAATGGATAAAAGCCTGTAAATTATATAAATATAAAAAAATACGTGAAATTATTTAGTATACAAATCACATTGGCTATATATTTAAAAAAAAAGTCTTCTGCGGAATTCATGTGCTGTTTCAAAATAATGATTTCTTACTCTTTATACAATCGTGGGCGAAGTTAAAATGGTTTAATCGAACAAAGCACGTAAAAATAACACTGAAGTATTTATTTAGACTGTTGGAAATTGGTGGATAATTTACAAGATCGATAGGTTTATTTTGGGCTCAAAATAACGTTAGACTACGCATTCTCAAAATCTGGGAATTACTGAAGGAAATATATATTACATATTATATTGTGTGAAAGTGTGGGCTGGTAACATACAAAAGACTATTTTATAGATAGAAATAAGTCGTTTCACTATAAGCCGCATAAGAATCGGAGGTAGAAGAAATGATCCAACCAGGATCCAGCTGGCCTGATGTGGACTGCGCAGAGATTTTAAGGAGTTGGCTTATATCGAGCAGTGAACGTCTCTCAGCTGATATGTTGACAAAGATGTAGGAAATCAAAACCTATTACTATATTCTGTTAGCTTGAATTATGAAATTGGAAAGTAAAAAAGTATTGTAAAGTAATGTACAATTAAATATATATATATAAACAAATACAAGTATGCAAAACACTCAGTTTTATTTAGATCAGGCAGAGAAAAACAACATCGCTCTTATCATTGCGTTATAAATTGTAAATTGTAATGGACCTTACCTAAATTAGGTCATGTAATAAATTGGTATGAAGTCTAAATGAGGGTCCTTAGCTTTTTTAGTACCTAGAGACTGTGAGAATCATTTTTCTCTTAGAGGTTGAGGTGTCGAGCGGCTCTTGATAATAGTGGGGCGCGCTCGCCTCTGAAAAGGATCATTCTTTTTTTAATACAAAAGGGAACAAAGTAGTGAAGACAATTCAACCTCTTTGTTTCATATTCTACAGAGTTTTTTTCATCTAAAAGTTATTAGGATTTTCAAGAAATGGATTAAAAAGTTTCAAACAAAATGTTACTTAATAACAATACCATTTAATTTTAGCTTTATAATAATTATACTTCGCTTTACCTTTGCTCAACTTTTAATACAATAGCTGACGTTTGTTACTGAAACCGTTAGTGGTAAGAAAATAAATATAAAATCGTGGTAAAAATAAATCTTGACACAATATTTTTGATTTTGTCGAATCCTAACATCAAATTTCGCTTATTTTCGATTTGGACAACTAACAGTTTTTTGTTTGATAAAAACGGCAATAAAGCTTCTGTTATTTATTTATATGAATTTAAAAAAAGTTCCATCAACTCTTACAAGAAAGTTCCAATTATTATTGAAACTCTATATTCCTTTTTGTTTGCGTGTGTAATGGTATATCTATTTTATACACTTCTCTGTCCCCAATATAACGGTCATCAAAGAAATCCAACTGTCCCATCAAATAGTAATACCCCTACTAAGACACGAACATACAGACGACGACACATTAATGATAGCAGCTTCACTAAAACTACAGTTTCTATCGCGTCTTAATAAAGTTGATTCAAAGTAAAAAGTTTTTCGCATGTAACGGTGTCCACAGTACAGCCTACAACCCTTCTGATCGATTTCCTCCAGACAATGGCTGACATGAAAAATCGTTAAGGTATTATGAAAAATGATCGCCTTAAATATGCAAAGCTAGGTTCTTTACAAAATATTGATGATTATCATAAAATTGTTCGAGGACATGTTAGGCCATGCTTATAACCTACAAGCCTCTATAGTTATGGACATAAATCTTTATTTTTTAAATATTTTTAATCAATTCTTATCGGGTGATGACTAAGACCAACTAACAAGCGATCCGATAAAAGTATTACAATCGACCAGCTATCATTTTACTACATAAAACAAGTAATTTAATATAGATCGCAATTTTCAACACGTAATACCAAGGTAACAACGTAAATATTCAGAGCTTAAATAAGAAGTGATCTGGAAGCACGAAAAAGTATATACAAAGTCGTTCCAATAGTCGTTTCGACTGCTGACGTCATACCTTATCACCCCCATCTTAGCCTAAAATTTCTAAACCTTAAAGACACCTTGTATAAAGTGTTACAAAAAGCAGCCATTTTGAATACTTTCTGAACAGTCCACATTCATGCGAATAGATCAAAATGAAAAGCTTCTCATACTCATCATTCTCCTCAGACCTTCATCATCAGTCACAGCACTTACTGTGTACAAGCCCGTAAGTGTAGTTTAAACCACCTATATGCTGAGAAATATGAATACAAATAATAATAATAATAAATCTCACACTCACACCTGTTATCTATGCCAAACTAAGCTTGTGTTGTATTGTTTGAGCTTGTGTTATATATACAAGATAACGGAAAAATATACATATTAATATGTATATAAATATCAGAAATATACTAACTATACATACAAAGAACCTTGACTCGTTCAAAATATTCGTACTCATCATTCAAACCCGGGACCTCTTGCTAAGTAGACAGTGGTCTAAAATGGCGAAACCTTATTATAACGCGCATAATAAATATGTCTATTAAAAATGTATAGATCGTCTAAAACTGACCCTGGAAGGACCAACAATAGCGAAAGTAGCTTTGTTTTCGTTATCGAAACCAGAGCGTTTGAACCTAGTTGGTTCGGTTAGTTGGTTGGTTGGTGAGCTCCTGTGATTTTAAGACGGATACGTTTTCTCTAATATGTGGCTAGGTTACACAGCATTATCGAAACGCGAAGATCTTCCACTGAGCTCGGTGATGGTTAGACACTGATGAATAATAATTGGACCTTTTTTGTAAGAATTGATGGAACTTAATGATTTTTTATCATGTATGCATAGATAAATAACATAAGCTTTATTGCAGTTTTTATCAAACAAAAAACTGTTAGTTGTCCACATCGAAAATAACCGAAATTTGATGTTAAGATTCAATATAATGTTTTTTCTAGTTGTAATGTAAAGTATTGTGTCAAGAAATAGCTATACATTATGTCGATCGATGGCCAAAGTCAAAGTGTACATCTTCGGAACTTGTATATATAATATGTCGCAGCCATAGAATATGCTGTTATACAAAACGGTTTCGTCGTATTGAAACAGATGACTTTCACCTTATTAAAAGTGTAAAGCATGGCAGGTTCAAGGTTATTTTGAATGGTCGTTTGAAACTCAATCGATTTTAGTGGTCTTATAAAAACTTGAACCTATCTACAATATGACTGCGACGTATATACCGTGGCTGTGAAACTTCGTAAGCGTGATTCAGGATATGTATTACGTATTGTGACGTGCATATGTAGTGTCTCGGCTCAGAGTTTTATTGTAGTACTTTCCCAAGTTCAACAGTTTCTTTGTTAGTCAGTATTAAAGAATGTAAGTGCTAATAGCTTAGCCGTTAAACTATGAAAACAAATGTAGGTGGAAATATGCTATTAACTCAATTGATGGTAGAATTACCAGGAAGGTCATAAGCCCACGCTTATTTACTCATTCAAAAACATGGTCAAGCACGAATCAGAAGCGCTGAGTGATCGAACAAAGTCCTTTGACGATGTGAATAGGTTCAGGCTGCCTATTCATGTCACACTCCATCGCAACGAGATTTTCTGTGATTTTTGGCCGAGATTTATTCACTCTTAACGTCAAAATAAGCTATTTGATATTTTTTTCATTTCTATTTGTTTATGGATCTAACCAGCCCAAGAGGATCGCACACGTTACCCATTGGGTCTAATATACATTATGATTTGGTTTTCCTATTAGTGCCATTTAAATACAATATGAATAGGAAGATACAGTTTGATATACGTAGGTGCACATTGCTAACAAATAAAATTGATTCATAATAATTGTTAAAATATATTATAAATGTATACAACCACACATTATTTATCCTGCAGATTTCGCAGAAATATTGCAAATCTTACAAAATATTGGCAATATTCAGTAGATATATCTGTATTGAGGGAAACAATAGAACATCGCTGAATCGGAAACCAATAAATGGGGCAGATAATTCAGCGAAGGATGAGAACCACGAAATGAGTTTTTATATCGATTATAAAAATATTTTGTGCGAGAGAGAGATAAAAATATGTGTGTAAATAGTGATTTATATATTGTTGAAGATACTTTCACGCTTTAGGTTTTAATTTTATTGAAAGTTTTCAAAATAAAAAAACATTTCTTCCTCAGTGGGTATCGAACCCGCGTCCTCACAATCCGTGTGATTGCTTTGTTACGTCCATGGCTCTGATTTTTTTCTAGTTACGAGTACAGTAAAAAGCTTTAGAGTGTAAGAGATATCGTTACGTTGTTAAGGATTATCAAATATGCAACGTGTTCTTTTGTCTACAACTCAAGGATAACATTTTCCTACTTAAATGATATATTATTCGTTCGTATTCGATACTATTCCTCTAATATATTGTAAATAAAAACACCGTTTTTGATCCAGAGTTTACGGAAAGCTGTCTTCGCGTTCGCGGTTTGGAAGCTACTGCCTGTCGTGCCTTTAACTACCCGTTTTACATTTATATAATTCGTTGTCAGCTTTCCGTAATTGATTTAATTATAAAAAATGATATGATATATATGCTAACAATAAACATGCTTTTGTATATAGTTTTTTACTTATGTTTATTTATTCTATGTATATAAAGTATTTAATAGTAAGTATTTTAAAGTATTAAAAAATATAATAAAATAAAATATGTGAATGTGTGTGTGTGTTGCCTACAGTAAAATTTATATAATTATTTAGATAATACACTGTTTACATTTTTAAATATCACCTAACAAAATTGTAACTTACATAAAAGTAAAAGTTAACTTACTGCTCGGTTTTTTTGTGCAAGGACTTTTTCTACATCCACCTGGCTAGCTACCTCCATGTTTTGGCAGTGGCAAAACAGTCAATTCCTCTAAGGTTGAGGAATTCGGGTGTACCTTACTTCCATCTTCGGCCTTATCATATCTTACCATCAAGTGAGAAAAATATTATTTTATAATAAGCTAAGCCAAAAGTTCTTACACCTTTTACATCCGTGATGTATGCGGAAAGTAATTGAATTAAATATAAACGTATTACCATAATGGTAGCAATCAAATCCTTAAGCCAATTTACGTCACGACTACAAGTGTTATGCAGTAAAGACTAAATATTTCATAAAAAAGAAGATACTACGAAACCAATTATTTCAATAATACTACATGCTACATAATATCGTAGATATTATAAATAAGCGTGGCAAATTGCTCCAATTTCAAACCACAATATTAATAATTTATAACGTGTGACACCTATCATTAATGTACGCGCATAACTTCCGAACTATAGCACCAAATTGCAAATGTCTACTTTTGTTGTATTCGTCGTTGTACGAAGGTTTGTAATATGAGACTTATTCTTTATGGCACAGAAATATATTTTCAATATCATACTATATAATGTGAGAGTGAAGACAGCGAGGATATTTCAATCCACTGAAATATTTACAGTATTTCATTATACTGTTGTATTGCTAACTAAATATTAAGACCAATGTTAAAAAAAAAAATCTTACATATTTGAAAACGGAATATTTTTTGTTTTATATATGTGTATGTGTCTTTCTCCCTGTCTCTCTCTGTGTGGTCCTTTTCTGTATTCTTTTAATCAAGCACCTGCCTGAGGGTGTAACGACTTTATTGGTTGGCACAGAACGGAAAGTATTGGTGCATTTGGGAAGGGCTTATGCCTTTGGGCTGAGAATGATGATCAGAGCAGACTCATACAGATACGGAGATCTGCTTACCAACTTCATTTATTACAGTGTAGATCAATCCGAACTCTTTTTGTATTTCTCACATTATTTTAAATTTTTTAGTAGTATATATTCGTCAACAATATTACAAAATTAAAAAAACAATCATCTCATTGGATTTTGAAACCACTAAATCGATTTTTCTAAAGCATAATTTTATTGATCTACCAAGATAGAATCTATGGAATCTTGAATTTATTTAAAGAAATTATGTTGTTTAAAAATTGTACCTGGATCTTGTAATGTCAAAGTCAAAGTCATAATATCTTTATTTAAATAGATTCATTTACTAAGTTCTTTTAAATCATCATTACAGGGTCAGTCAGTACGTGCTTTCCATTTTAAATGCCCTACCCTGACAAATTCTAACTCTTTAAAATCATTACTAATCTAAACGTCACAATTAAACAGTTAAGCGGCAAATTAAGTGTAAAAGTTAAGTGTTAGACAATAATATGGCAGATAACATTTTTTCGGCATAGAATAAAAATATCCAGGAATACTACTCGCGCTTTACGCCGCACCCGTCTTTTGTTTCGCAGCGGAAGTCGACGAGATTAGAAAACTTCGCTTTTTATTTCGCATCACTTCTTTAATAATGTATCGTAAACCTGAGTACGTTTTGTTTTTATCTTTCAAAAAGAGGCTTTAAGTTAAAAACGTTAATTTAATTTTCGTCTTTATTTTTCATTTTTACGCTGAAATGGTATGAAAATTAGCTTTTGCTGAAATCGTATTCCAGAGATGAATATTAATTTTATATAGAGCATGCATTCTTTTAGATCACATACCAGGAGAGTAAGAGTTGAAAGGAAGTTTAAATAAACACGACTGAGTTCTGTGGCGACCTCTTTCGCCACTAGCGCTTCTCCTATAGCTTAATGGCTTGATAAATAAAAAAATATACCTAAATGTATTTCTATAATTTAACTACTAATTTAAATTAAGTTTTAATCAATGCAACTAACTTAACGTTCAGCCGGAATGTCTGCAAGCGTTGGAAAATACAGTTTACACCTGTCAAAATAAAAACGTTCTTATAACACTTGTTATTACGTTCACTTTTACACTCAAGCCGCTGATCAACTTAACCGCTTAACAAACTAACGGCTATGATATATAATATTCTATATAATATCACAAAAATCAAGCTGAATGGAAAATTTAAAGTAATAAGTGAAAACCATCAGAAAGTGTAAGTTCTTTAGAAAATGACAATCGTCATACTATAATTTACCCGCTTTACCGTTCTGTTTCAAATGACTCTGTTTAATGAAGAGTTTCTGAAGGATATTATGGACTTGTTTCAACTTTAAGCATTAAGAATAGATTATACTTTTAGGATAACATACCGTTAATGCATAGCAGGCCAACGCAATTATTAGTATGTTCAAAATGGCAACCTATCCTAGGTAAATTAGAAGTCTAATTCAAGTAGTAGGGGTGAACGTAAGATTATAACGTAACATATGTCAAGCATAAAATTTCTGCCATCACTGGAAATTCTCTAGATCTGTTAAGGCTTTGAACTTATTCACTATGATACAGAGGCGGTTGATACTAGATGGAAAATACTAACTTACTAGGTGTCAGATCCATCTACTTTTTTATATATTAAGCTCAGCAAATGACTCGACACCACCATAAGTAGTAGAGGAGTCCATATGTGAAGATAGCTAGACGACATACTGCCCAAGCCACCCTCACCTTGCCGGCCTAAAATGTGCTTTTTCACGCCTGTTTTATAGGAATCCATGTTGTATGAATACTTGTGCTGGTAAGGAATTCCACGCTCTAGCTGTGCGACAGAGAACGGTACTTGGTCTTATGAATTGGTACTACCACCTTTTTTCTTCGATCGTGAAACACTTGGTTTCCAGTGTAATAATGTGATATTCTCCATTTGACATCAAGTACAGCACCTGCTTGGCTTTCTCTTACTTTAAAACATTATCTTCTTCACTTTTGCATCACCAGAGTGGAGCGGTCTGGGACACTAGGATTATTTTAATTGTTAACCCATAAAAATGGAGTTTATACATGTAACAAAGTGTTATTGTTAACGGCCACGTAATGGTTGATCGAGCATAAAAAGCTTACATTCCCAGCATAATCGATAGTCGTTCCACTCGCCACTGATGTGTGAAATATAAGCAACCCCCATTCTCTCGACCTGATGACCCATTTACAAGTTTTATAGCTATTTTTAAATTTGAAACTTGATGGTTTTTTACGGCTTTCTGTTCAACTATGGAATCTCTTTAATCACTGACAGACAAATTATATTTAGATTTACTTATGTTCACGACCTTGACCTTACCTTACCTTTGTACCACATATTTTATGCCATCTTGTTATTTATGTTCATTATACCATGATTGTAAATGGAAATAGAATAAGATAAAGAAAATATAAAGTCAGTCAGTGTAAAAAAGTGCTTGTTTTATAAACATTGGTTTAACCAGTTAACCAACGAAATTGGTAAATTTCTTTATCATTTTGATAAGGACGGTGCTTGTATTATTAACAACTTACATTATATCATTTTCTTCCAATCTTGTATCTGTGGAAACGTGACTCTGCCTAGTCTCGGTAGCTCAAGATAATTAAATGTTTTCATTGTGATTGAATTTTACGGCTTGATGGGTGGAATTGTTTTTACATTTTCATCCAAAATTGATTTCTTAAGATATATGTATATTTAGAACGAAACACGTCTTATTAATAGAACCTTAGGCAGTACATAAAGTGTTTAAGATATTCCGTACAAAATCTCACCTACGACAATTAACTCATCTGACAATTCTTCAAGCATTTGGGAATAGAATTTGAAATTCAATAGGCACCCAATTATACGCGATAAAATCTACCCAATCCTACTACGGTTAAAACTAGAGAAAAGCTGAAACCACTATCAAATGAAACTAATTAATGGTTGAAAGTTATCGTAACCGCGCTTAGATGTGAGATTTATATTCAACGCCAAAATAGTTAAAGTGAATTATGCTGATGACCAGTAAGTTTTGTGTTTCTTTAAATGCTAGAAGTGTTTGTTTGATATCTTCATACTAGAAATGTAAGGACAAACAGGTTATGTAATTGTTTGATAGATCAGATAATATAATCTTTGAGAAAATAATATTCAATAAATTATTCGATAAAATTATCAATAAATTACTTATCAAAGTGGGGATAGGTTTACTTGAGAAATTCAACTTATCTCTACAAGTAGAGAAACTAATAGTAGGGATATGTTTATATTATTATACAAACAACAGATGATACACTTGGTCGGAAAAGGACAATAGTGGCGGTAATTCATCTCTTAAAGATACTACAAATACTTTGCATATAGTTGAAGTAGATACATTAAACTATCACACACAGCTTCATCGTTAACTCACATTTCATGCCTATAACGGGGTAGCAATATAAAGTCATTACATCGTAGGCGTGTTGTGGCCAAGAGACGTTAACTACATTTATAACAGAACTGTCTTTAAATACATTTAAAGACTATGTTAAATAAAATTTAATGAAAAAAGGCTATTATGAGGTTCAGGAATATTCAAAAAATAAGAATGTGGGGATCAATTGAATTTTTATTTCTATTAAATATATTTTATTATTGAGTGTCATCAGTTTTTTTTTTGAGTGTTTCTCTTCTTGAATTGGCTGATGTACAATAAAGATATATTCTATTCTATTCTATTATTACTTATTATACATTATTGTATTTATTTTACATTTATGTGATTGCTAATATTACAAGCCACAATCTTTTTACCTGTTTTTACATTTATAGTTTTATTATTAACTGTGTATTTTAAAAATTTTCAAACAAAGCACAATAACCTGTAAAAGGAGGGACAAATCTTGCTATGTTTCTTGACTATTCTTCTCAGGACAAGACCCCGGCAGATTTACGAATAGATGCTTAGCTTGACGTTCAATAAGTATATATATGTACCAACGCGGAATAAAATATGACTTTTGACTTTGACATGTCTTGGCATTGTACTGGCGCCCATCCCTTTCATACTGAAAGAAAGTGAACTTTACGACCGAATTACAATAAGCGATGATACCTATCGAAAAAAGCCAGTTTATATATTATGCAAAGTAGATTAGGTTATGAACATTACCGTTTACTCTTAGTATCTATAGCTTTTATCTTTTGATGTAAGGGATTTAATATATGCTTTCGAAAGATCCAATCGGAGCTTATATTGAATATTAATAATTAACGTTAAGGAGTATCGAAAATTGAAAGAGATTTGGCTTCAGGCATATATTTTCTCATCTTTCATTTGTATGTCGTGTGTAGCGAGACGATCTCTCAATGAGTCGTATGGTTACGACTCGTTGAGCTTATTTAGGAAAATAAGCTTGAGATTACCGCATCGTTGAGAAAACATTGTGTCTCTACCCTCGTTACCTTTGAGATTATTATGTGGAATTACAAGTTGTTTAGGAAAGTCTAGTTGGACGCATGATATTTGCCTACCTATATCTGCCTAGCTACCTTACCCGCTCATTTTATTATGTTAACCCCCGCCATTCTACCAGTTCCTTCCGACGCTTGACTGACTGACATAGGTACCCGCGGTGTGCACCACGTTGCCCTCGTTGTCCCGTTTTCTGTGCCCATCAGTGCTATCCTAATACCATCAGTGTTATGCCTACCAAGTGAGACCCGGGACACACCTACATACCTGTATCAGCGAGAGCGTAACGTACCTAGATATACCTACCTATACAATAAAATAACTTAGCCCAACACCTTCCCTAAGCACAAGTTGTTTCGCCATTGAGATTTTATACCCTATTAACATTTTTAATAAACAATATTGCATATGTTAGGCTATTGAATCAATTATTTAATGAATTTAGACTGGCATAAAAAAGCACTGAAGTCTGCTTATTGAGCTGCAGACATACGCCGACTTAATACAGAACGTCTCAAAGAGGCCAGAGGAGTTCTTCTTTGAGCGAAAAATTTAGCAAAGCCCTATTCCATGCTTCTTTTATTCTAACAATAGCAGAAACTCTATTTACAGCCAACTCTTGGATTTGTAGCGTTTGGTTTACAAGATAAGGTGGATTAGACGAGTCCTATTCAATTTAGATCAAACCCAACATGTCGGATTAGTCACATTTATATCCCGACGCAATCCCTTCACATGGCGAAGCTTAGTGCAGATTGTTCTGGCAATGTTTTGTACACGCACTATGTAAATTTTAAAGGGATTCATTTTTATATTATTATTTAATGATATTTGCACACATTACAGTATTTAGTTATAAGATAAAATCGCGCCTAGTTATTGTGGTGACGAGCGTCTGATGCTTAACGGTATGGCAGTAAACCAGCCTGCTGAGTCAATGACTGTACTGTCGTGACAATATGCTGATCGGAAGCCTATTTGGTGGCTTTTTTAGTATTACGTTATATTTAAAGTTATTTAAGTCAATTTCTATCTTGTAATAAGTACCAAACAAACATTTTATATTTTACTCTATTTTATTATTCAGGTGAGTTTCGCTTGGATTGAATTAAAATATAATTTAAGATCATTCAGTGGAGGTCAAAGTAAAGAGTTAGTATCCTAATATTTATAAATGAAATATTAAACATTTAAATCCTACATAAAATCGACCATGAAAACTTTGATACCATATTTATACCTGTTAAAATGTCTCTGAGTAACTAAGTACTCAAAGGAAGCAAAATTTTTAGGGTATTTTCTGTTGACCTAGAACTATGAAATTAACACAGAGTAATATTGTCTTATACTACATGTATCGGGAAAAATCTTTTGAACCAAGTATTTGTATGAATTTCAGTAAATGCTTGGAAATGGGTGGGCGAGTCAGACTCACATTAGCCCGGCTTTATGTTTATGTTAAAACAATCAGTCCTAAAATTGGAAAATCTAATAACTCCGGCTTAATAATGTTTGTTTGGTTGTCATAGCAACCAACCACTTTACTGGAAATAGCCGGGCGGGAGGCCCATTATGCCATCTGGTGCCGTCCATCCTGATGTAGTCTAACCCTATTACATCGATTGCCTTATGAACTAACCGAATTATGGCGTACGAATAACGAACATCTATAGTAAATTAAGTGAAAGTCGTTTCTTTAGTCGAAATATCACAATGCTATTTATAATTAATATTTTGTTATGTTAAAATTAAGAAACAGGAAGATTACGAGTTGTAATAATACAAAATATATCTTCTAAGGCTATTTGCGATATGATTGAGAATTAAAAGCGCTCTGCTTATCCACCAGCGCCGCCATTTTACATGTACTTAAACTAAAGTGTTTGTTCAATACAATTACAAACTGCATTTATTATATTGCTAGTGGAAAAATACATATACAAATTTGGGATCCCATCATCAGACCCTGAATTGATGACGATGTGTGAACCCTTATGTGGAATAAAAAAATTATTTTGAAAATCGGTTCGAGATAAAAATAATTGGTGAACATATATACAAAAAAAGCATTTAAAAATATAATTTACTTTATTAAATTATATCATAGTAGATGATCACTGGCGGCAATAATCATTTACTATCACGCTCTTTAACCGCTTTATTATATCTAGAAAGTAAGTATGTTTAATAAAAATAATCATTGGGTTATGTTCTTCGTTTCACTCTTAGTCGTAACTGAAACCTAATTAGGTTAAGCTGCCTAGCTTTAGGAATTAGGAAGTAAACGGGCATGCCAATGATTGCTACACTCAATGCTGCATCTGATTCTTTCGAGGCTTTGAATTGATGAAATTTACCATTTCCTAACTCCAAGAAGGCGCACAAGCGGGCGAAAGCTTAAACCTACTTATAAACCAATTGGCACAAGGATGCAGGGACAGCTTGTTATGTCAAAAAATGTTGAAAAGAAAGCGATGAATTGATAAATCTTACAAAACGGAATACACGCTCTCGTCATTCTAGTTTGTCAAGGCGAAACTATCGCCCAAACACAATCGTTATCGAATATGTCCGGAACTATCTCAATATCGAGCGGGAAGGAAACGACAATATCCGATATGTCGCTGACTTCCCCGCCTGCTTTAATTTGATAAAGAAATAAAATCAAACAATTTTCCGCACATTTCTGTTCGCACGCACTCAACGCATTCCTTCCCTGTTACTATAGTAACAGAACGATTCAATAAGGAAGTGGTCTGACTTACAGCGAGAAATTAATAAAACTTCTGACGAGGTTACAAAATGTCCGTGATTCCTTTTTCTGATATATACTTTATGTTTCCTTTTTCTTTTCTGGATTGTAAGTCCATTATCTTAATCCTCATTACTGAGGCTTTGTGAGTCAATGAGATCAGTCTGTTTTGACCATGCTACGTCATATATTTCTGTCATCGCTTTATACTACTGAGGTAGTAAATATTAGTGACAACCTTATTAATTTTAAGCCCAGTTTTCGTTGAATGATATCTGTAAATTTACTAGCAGCTATCTCTTCTGTGTCATCTCTTAAACTGACCTTTATTAATTACTAGCTTTGCCCGCGATTACCTTTGCGTAGATATCGGAAAAACAACATGTCGTACTTACATTTAACATGATTTTATTTGCATCATTTGTAATTAAGGCATACTATTATGTTTACAAAAACACTTTCACAGATAATACATATTATATAACAAATTTTATTACTAAAAAAAGGTTTACACAAAAAACATCGCCAGAATATATATCAATCTTTTAAGGTTGCCTCATAACAACCTTACAAGATTGACATATATTCTCGCGAAGTTTTTTTACAATGTGTAAAAGTGAACAGTTACGGTATACATGATTTTTGCGTTAACCGTTTTCACAGCACACGCAACGAATGATCTGAAAAGGATATTTACAATATTTTTCCCATTTTTACAATATTTTTCATTGATATAGTAATGTAATATATATAGCCTTACCCGATTAATGAATTATCCCTACGAAATTGATTTTTCAATTTGTATCAGTAGTTCCTGAGATTAGCGCAGTCAAACAAACTTTTCTTTACGTAAATCTCTAATCGCTATATATCGGACCAATACTTATAACGTCAGGGCAGAGGCCATAACGAAATCTGATAAAGCCCGCCCTGATACCACTAATATGAAACCTTGCTAGTTTGTAATAAATATATGGCATAGAGATTATAATTAAATATATTTTTTCTCTTTTACTAAGTTAAACGATGCCTATTGTCACAAAAGATTTCAGCTATACCATTTCTTTTGGAACTACTGTTGTAAACTGAAGATGGTATTTATCTTATTTTACCTTAATGAAGGGTCAGGATTCACTTCACTCTACAGAACTTCGACCCAATGGCATTTTTTGTGCTAGTGTCTGCTGTCCTGGAATATCTCCTAGATTGACTTTGTACGCTTGGAGTCAGAGACCTTATGTTTTAGATGTGGGGTAGCCTAGACCAAAGTGACCCATTCTTTTCCTAGCATAAGCATCACTGTAATATAGAATGTGTTCCATTTGTTCAGTGTGTTCCCCATAGGCCCTACACAGATGCGATTCAACTAACTTCATTTTAAATAGCATGCTATTTGTGTTATAGTGACCAGTAATAGAGCCACTTAAGCCACATAGCCTATTACATTGAAGATGGTTTTTTAAATTTTACTGGGTTTCAATAAGATGAAAACCTTGGCGAATAACCTCATGTTGTATCGCATATGGCGTATTTAATTAATTAAATTTATATGAGATAGTTGGATTGTAAAAAAAAGTTTTATTTTAAGTTTTTATTTTACCAATTATACCACTGGTTGTCTTTTAACTATAATATAAACATAACTCTTTTTAAATGAACCGAACAAAGTCCTTTTTGAATTCATAGTACACGTAATCTCACCAACAACACTACCTATCTTTTAAATAAATTTTTACAATAAAATTTATGAGGGGAATCCCCTTTCAATGATATTGTTCTAGTCAAAGTCTTCACTCTTAAATCTTCCAACCTTTTTAGAATCGATACCTTTGTGCCTCTTTCAATGCTACAATTAAAAAGTACAATGAAAATTCTTATTTAAAAAAACATTACTTAACGTTCAGCACATTTTAAAAGCTGGCTCTAACAATAAGGTTGTTGAACAGAACTTACAAAGCAGAACTATGACGCAAAACTGGATTGCGATTTAAAACTTATTCTGAAAAGTAGATTTCAACAAAGACGGTTGTGCTTCAGAGGACAGTTCATGGAAAATAGGAGTTGTGTTTTAATGAACAACCTACGTTAATGGGTGAGATTTTGCTCAGATTTTCTAAATATAAAACCTCGAAAGCAAAGGCTTTTCAACATTAACAATTGTAATGAATAACTCGTTAAAATCATCAAATATTGGGATCTCGAAAGTAAAAATATTCCACATGTCTTTGAATACAGTCCGCTTAGATGTAAAGTTGACAATAACTATCAAAGTTATTTCTAAGGCGCCCGTACCCTCTAGATGTCAGATACTACCAAAAAATAGCTTGAGAGCTATGACACAGAAAGATAATCAGACAAATGTCTTTGATAATGTCTTTGATTTCCACTATTTATCTTTAGATCCACCTAGTGATAAGATAATTCGCCTTGAGACCACAGCAATATTTTGGAACAAATTGCTATTATAAACAAGTCCTAAAACCCCAAATCCCTTCAACCATTAACCCCTCCAATAGCTATGACTAAAATACTAGCGATCTAACCTTATCTGCCCTTAATCAGTGAATGATATTCTATTGCTATTAAACCAGTTTCTGAATCCAAAACCTGGTCTATGCTATGTATTACATATATCTATATCTATACTATATACTACATATTTTCAAGTAAAACCAACTTGTCTACCAGAAAATATAGTGTGATATTAAAAAACTCCGGCTCAATATAATCAAATTAGCTATTCCTGTATCCATAATAGTGATTGATTGAACAGTTATGAAGATAAATGACATTTTAATCAACTAACACAAGTTTACAAGCAATTCAAATGCAGAATCATCATAATTATTCATAGAGTTTATAAGCTTCCGTTTAATTACTCTCTCAACTGTTTGCTTCCGAACTTCCTATATGGAATAGTCAATATACACCTTGCATCATATAAAGTAATTATAACTTTTAATAGATTTTATGTACTGGTATGAAGAACGTATTTTGCAGTTCAACTGTTAACTTCATTTGCTGTGAAGGGTATGTTATCGAAACTTTGTTGGCTCTTGTGAAACAGACACGCAATTTAGAACTTTAAACGAGTTGTATATATGCTGTATTATTGGAGTTAGAATACAGATATAGTTTTAGAGAGTTTATTAAACTTATTTGATTTTTATAAATGAGAGTCGCAGCTGATGTCACTATCAAAAAGACCAGACGCTCTAGGTAAACAGGACAAATAGAAAAAACTGCGTTCACTCTACCAAGAAACTCTCTGCCATAATTACTAATCTTTCAAAATAAGCTTCTTTTGATGTTGTTGATGTTATGGTTTTTAATAATAAAGTATTTTTATCAATCAATAATCAAATAAAAAGCAAGTTAAGAGTCTCATCCCAATAAAAACTTTTCCAATAAGTCTGCTAATTCACTTCGAAGAAACATTTGCTCCCGAGATTTGTTTGAGTGCGTAGCTTCGACGCTATTATTGGACAATTCTTTAATATCTTTTCATATAAAAGAAAAATGTTGACATCACAATTCAAGATTAACAGACTGTCTTCATGTCGACGTTCATGAGTAGTCACGTAGAACGTAATGAAAGAAATGGATATGAAGGGAAAGGAGAGAAATGAAAAGAGATGGCGAATGGTTAAGGATCGTGCAAAAGGAAGACATTTTAAGAAGACAATAAGATCGAGAATTCAATGAGGCATTGACGATTTCGAAGTGTTCCAAAATGATTCGTTGTGGCCCCAACTATAAACTAAACCAATAACAAATAAAAAATAAAAAAAATTATTTGCAAAATATTTGTTCTTAACATAAGATTCTGCTTCTCATATGAGAACAATCATTCCAATTCGTACTGCTTCAACAGAAAAAAACAGTATTAATTTCAAAATACAGTTAATTTGCTTTAAGTTAAGTTAAACATGTTGTCCACTGTACTTCTTCAGGTGAACGTAGATAACATTCTTTCTTACCTATTTCCAATCCATCACTTAGCTTATCGCCAGCTACTTCACTTAAGTTTACAAGGTCTTAAGTAAGTAGTTTGCTGACCCAAAGTAAAAAAATCGGTAGGTGATAGTATGTTGTGTTCAAATATCAAAAGAGCTATTTTGCTACGAACTCTTCCTTCTCATATATGTACTTTGATAAGCGAACTGTAATATGCGACCTTTGTTCAAAGGCTAGATATAGTTAAGCATTGTAAGTCAAGCTCGGTTTACTTGAACCAGCCATATTTACTTTACGACTAACTGTTCTTCAGCATTGAAGTGTGAAAGGGGTCGTTAGCATAATTACTATGGTTCAGTAACCATTTTCAGCTGTAATGGGTTAATTGTTAAGTTTCGAATAGCATTTAATGATGACAGCTTAGTTTATTGAAGCGTTTTGGATAATTGCGGGCGGCAATTTGATTTGAGATTTGGTAAGTTTAGAGAAACGGAAATTAAAAAGGTTGTAGGTTCTCGATGTCAAAATTATGAACGGCAACTGGGAACATACTGGAATCTTTTATTGCAAACTTATATATTAATTGAATGAAAGCTATTAAATAAATAATATAAGTATAATCCTATAAATTCAGCATTATTTGGGAATAGTAAATGCAAGTGACTGATAAAGATTGATAACATGGAGTACAAAAGAATAAAATATAATGCTAATTTAAAGGGATGGTAGTCAGGTGATCGCGACAAAGAGAAATCATGTAGACAAGGGTGGAACTTACTTGAAAAGGATATATATAAATATATATTGTTCAATAAAAGAGATAAAATTGAAGGTGTATCCCAGGTAGAAATACGCAATCAGTATCAATAAAACTATGTATAAATTTTAAATTTTTTGGTACCATATGTTTGTCTCACGATAATGTAGTGATGGGTCCGAAAGGCGTGATAAAGACACCATCATCATTGTAATAGCTAATGCTAGTGGGGACATTACCGTGTTAGGTAATAAGTGACATTATTATTACATATGCACAACGTAAATATTAAATATTTACAATAAAGCGAGAAAGTATTTTCTGGACACACATCAATATACATTTTACATGAGTTCATATGGACAGTTTCATACATTTAATATTTTATTTTAGTGACACCAAAAACCTTTCCACGGTTTGATGTAATAAAATATAACAAACCAACAGTTACAGTTTTCAGTTTCAGGCTTTCGGAAGTTGTTATTTAGCAAATAAATCCCAGGTGAAATATTGGATTACAGTTAATCAGTACTATGTGCATTATTATCATTATCAACAGCTCATATGTCTTTACCGCGGGACTCGAGCCTACCCTAAGGTAGAGCGGTTAGGCTTTATTCAACCACGCTGACCAAATGCAGGTTTGTCGAATTCGACTAAATACTCACTAAAATTTCGCCGTAACTATTCTGCACGTTTTTTATAAAAAGTTCAGCAAATGACTCGGTACCACCTGATGATAAGCAGTAGACGAGTCCACATGTGAAGATAGCTAGTGAAGCATGTGACATACTGCCCTAGCCACCCTCACCTTGCCGGCCCAAAAAGCAAGTTTCCTCACAATGCTCTGCTTCATTGTAAAAAATTCGATTAAAAGTGTAGATTTCAAAATTAGAAAACACATTAGTACGCGGTGGCGTTCGACTGCCTCCTGCAAGAAAGAAAATACCGCTACGACACCATCTCAATTACTTCATCTCAATATGTATAATAGGAGTTGTTAAAATATTAGATATTTGACGGTGGACTGATCGAGTGGTGAGGCTAATACACCTTGTCTACTAAAACAGAGCTGTGTTCACACCTCGTATATTTCGTATATTTGTTTGGAATTCTATAATGGTCATATTGTTCATCAGCACCAACTTCCTGTATAAGTACCACTGCAAAGTCAATGACCTTCTTATATGGGAGAAACACCAGGAGATTCAACATTAACACCACCTAGCCACCATCTCTCTGTGGCTTGGTAGTTGAATGCAGTTGACGTATCATCGTGGACCAACGGTTGTATATGCTTTCTGAAGTAAGGAGGTAAACTTTGATTGACGAATCCAAGGGTCAATCATGGCGAGAACGAATTTCGTGATGAAAATTAGAGCGCTTGAATCCCAACGCCCACGACCTTCTCTAGAACACATTATTACAACTATATTTTTCTCTTAACTTTTAAAGATTTGGAATTGACGATAGTTATGAGGGTAACGCTTCGCCTAACCTAAATAAAACGTTTTGTCTTCATGTTTCAACTTCATAGGTCATCGTACCATAGTAAAATGCAAGTCAGCGGGTTAGTTAAGACTAAGCCATTCCACGTGCTAGTGCCACAGATCCCAGAGGGATGCGGGACGAGGAAGCGGGGATCCATCTAGCTATATGAGAGGGGATCGTCGGACTAGTTGCCACTCCGTCTGTGGCTTCACAGCGAGCGGTCAATTGAAATGTCCTGTTAATTGTAACTTATGGTTTATTATTCCGTCTTTATAATACAGTTTCTTCAAATGAGTCTATTTAAATAAAGATATTTTGACTTTGAGTTCACATCATTCATCACCTGTCATCACTATCAAGTTATCCACATTCAGTTTCCAAAGTTCACAAACGTCCATTAGTTGTGGCTTAAGAGCCTTACATCCCTCTAGAAGCGTAAGACTCTCAATTTAATTTAAGAGTCTATATATGAAAACATTCATACTCTGAAATTGTGTGATGTTGATAAAAAATTTTTGGAAAATAATGATGTAACTTTCATTAATTGGATAGAAAATCTTCCTAACTGTCATAATTTAATTTTTTTAAATTCATTTTATATTATAAGTTACTGCCTGCCGCAATTTGCATGCTTGCGAATACTTCAGAATATAGCTTTTTAACAGGAATGAATTATGATCCCTCGGGAAAATCGAATTAGTATTAAAATCACCCCGTTCGTATTCGTATCGTATCTAAAGATACACGAATTTTAAGTTTTATAATTGTTAGTATAAATGTTTGTTTTTTTGACTGTCTGTTTTCCCGCCTATTTTTTGATGGTGTCATACTGCAACAATACTGTACCCGAAACTCTTAGGAGTAAATCATTTAATTTAATTGTACGCGTTCATTTCATTCGTTTTATTTATAAACATAAATATATGTAGAGCTTTGCGTCATAGCGTAAACGTCACGCTACTACCTCCTCCCTCTGTTGGAGGACTAATTAAATTTATCACAAGCCTATACAGCAGTTAAGTCACTAACTGGGTGCTGATTAAAACTTTTGGGACTGCTCGTTAACATAAACCACATTATAGTCCGATTTAACGATGTGCTGTTGGTACCCTTGGAATGGCTGGCATTTGATAAAAGAGATCGACGGTACGAAATATAGAATCATAATAATTTATATCCCAGCCCAGCAGTTAATCTAATAATACCTCGTCTTCATCAAAAATGGACATCTGGTCGAGTGATCAGTACCCCTGCCTACTTAGCCAGAGGTCCCTTGTTCGAACCCTGGTACGGGCAGATATTTGTATGATGAGTTCACGAGCCATAGTGTTTTGTGTGTTTGTTTAGTATTTCTGTACATATATATTTATCTAGTATCCCTAACAGAAGCTCCTTATGATGCTTACTTTGGGCTAGATAAAAGATGTGCGTGTGAGAAATATCATTATTATTGTATCATCAATTTATCACGGGAGCACCAATATAGTAGGAAAGTAGAGCACGGCCATTTTGATATTTTGAATGTTACTGGTCAACATTTTGTATGTGTGTTCGCGAATATAACTTATATTAGAAATGAGACGTTTAAAAATATATTTACTCAATATTTGAGCTTCATTTTAAGAAAAATATGGAACAGCAAGTAAAGAAGTTGTAAGACCAATCTGTAGAAGCTATTTAGTGTGACGTTTAAATTTTTGAGGGTAGTTACTGGGTTTTTCTTTCGGAGATCGCACACAAAGTGAAAGACAAAGAGAGAGTTAAGGCACGACACGGGTAGCCACAGAAGAAAATCATCTTGTCTAAGCGCGAATATGTATGTGTCTATATATACACACATACATATTCGCGCGAGTATCAAGACGAGTGGTGAGGGCGAATTGTAAACAGCACATGTATGTCTGTAATGAGTCTCATTAGAGTATCTCGTTTCTCATGACAAGGATAAAATTAATGTTTTTTTCTGAAGAAATTCAGAAATAACATTTTGAGAGATACTGAGACTCAGTATCTGTTGGCGCTTTTCCATTTTATTATTCCACGTGTTGTTCGCCTTCCGATTTTTCCTGTCACTATTACTCGCTTTGCTAGTAAGAAAAGAGATGGCGTTATCTGCAAGACAGTGACAGTCACTTCCGAACCGACTTAACATAATACTTATTCCTCGTCCTATCTCAAGTGGAAAAATCTTGCTTGCTCAATTCTACTTAACAGTAGTTTATTGCTGTGTAACTGTGCATGAACTGATTTAACAAGAGAGCCCTCAAGGAAACATCGCCTACAGCTGTGGGGTATCGGTGATGTTTTCTTTGAATAGAGGAAAAAGGGGTACCTTACTCTTGTTTTATAATCATAACAACAAGAGCGAGGCATCCCGTTTTCCTCTTTTCATTTAGTTACACACCCCATTATTTTGTAATATTAATTTATTAAATCAGTAACTTTTGATCTAGAATGTGACGTTGCCAAAGAGAAGCCACAAAGAATCCTTTATGGCATCAAAATAGATGTGTACACGCACCTTGTTGGGCTTATACTAGTAAGCCTTCGAGGCGCTATCACTATAAGGTAACTAAATAAAAGTAACATGGTTAGGTTTGAACTATGGCCATTGGCCAATGGCGAATTAAAGCCAATAGAAGAGTTTTATGAGCAAATAGTAGTTTCTGTGCAGTGTTTGCTATAAGTAACGTTGCTGGTGTTCACGGGTTACGTTGGGAGCAGGGGGACACGTTTTCTATGCTGTCAATTTATTATGTTGGGTTTAACGACTGGCATGTCGACTGGTCTACTGATCACTCGGCCTACCAGTCGTAGATATACTTATCTATAAGCTTCTGAGAAGCCACGGGTGTCAAATTCGAGTACAGACTAGAGAAAATATGTGTACTAAAATTTTTGAATAATTCTTCTCGGGTCATCGTTGTTTATATGTTTTATTATCTATACTAATATTGTAAAGCGGTAAGTTTCTGAGTTTGTTAGGTTGAAGGGGTAATCTCTGGAACTACTGTTTGCAATTGAATAATTCTTTTTGTGTTCGATAGTACATTTATTGGAGAAGGTTAAGTTAAATAACATTTGCGAGATTCCGATCTCCACGTGGGCGGAAGCCAGTATAAAGATATAGTCATACATGGATTCTGTTATTCGGAATTAATTATGGTCACTTTGGGCTAGATTATAGGTGTGATTTAATATTATTATATCGAGTACGCAATGCTTAGGTTTTGCCCAAGAGGTTCCGTGTAATATCTACAGTATCCGCTTACGACTACGCAGCTAAATACTAAGGTATATGATTGTACTAAATTTGTTTTTTTTAGTTTCGCAATATTTAGACCAAGCAAGCCAACAAATATTCGAAGTCATTTGATCCCATGAGAGAAGCAAACCATCTTGAGATCCAATAAAATACGTGCCCCAGTCACGTAATACTTCATGAAATATAAAGAGTTGTGACATATCATTCCTAGGTACCGTTGGTTATTGCGTGCTCAGCCAAATTGAATTCGGAATCCTTGACAAACAACTCACTTTGATTGAGTACTTTTACTATTGCGCAGTTAGGAAATGCAAACGGAGAACATCACGTGACTTGCCCGATTGTTTTTGAACAGATTGATAGAGTAAATAAAGAATTTGAGACGGAATGCTGTCTACTACAGGTATTACAATAAATGATTGTATTCTTTGGTATGTTTATAATTTAAACAATTTTGTTTTCCTATTTATTTATTGATATCTTCCTTTATTTAATAAAAAGACTTATCTATACCAAACTGGGTATTGTGATAAAAAATCGTTAAATCGCTGTTAAAAAAGAAAAGAGAACTTGAACCAATCAGCCATATTGTTACAAAATTTGTATTGCATTTCTGTGTGAATTCTTTTACATTTCGCTGTGGAATTATATGTTAATTTTATTATTATTATTAAACATTATTATTATTTACAAATCACAGTCCCTCAACGACTCGAGGTACGGGAGTATACCCTTCAGCAGAGGAGGCCAGACAACCGAGGGTCAGGACGACAGAGAGAGGAATCGGCGGACAATTCTGGCGTTATTGAGCAAAACTGCGAACAATTATTGTTATTATTAAAATACAATTCAATAGATAGTTAATACACTTCTGTTTGTTTTTTTAAAATGATGTCGTTTATTTAATATCAGAGTAAATTATATTTGTTTTTATAATTTGAAATATATATGAAACCTTACACGAATTATACTCATTATTTCTTACGCGATTTCATTTTCAGGGGAAGAAGCGCCGTCGCTGGAACTGAAATAAGGGTGCAATTACTTTCTTGCAATAAATGTGTAAATATATTGTCTTACAACAGTTGACTGAAGCTCTAATAGATATGATTAATAAACTAGATTGTTACTCTGTCGGTAGATGTAAATTTTTAATCTAAATCCAAAATACTGCATGCAATAACAAAAACTAAGAAAACACAATAGATAACTTTTTCATAAAACACTGCCAGTTACGAGGTGGATTTTCCAATAAAAAATCCTTTGTTTGTTGCCCCAGTACAAACATAAACTCGTGCGTTTTATAGGTGGCATAAAAACATGAGGAGATACTATTGCTATTTAAAGTTTGCACTATTCTCTAGGCTACATTGAAAAGAATGGATATAAAATAACTTTTTTTCGAAATAAATACTCTGCAATTTTAAATTACAACTTTTTTAAATATTACTTTCAGTTTTAATTACCTATTGAGGTTGAGACGTGTAAAAACATTTGTCTGAAAATAGTTATCAAGGCAAAATTAATCTGGAAATTTCAACTGCTTTTGCATGTTAAATAAACAACAATCTTAAGCTCTCCCAACAACAATATCCATTCACTTGGACGACGTTGACAAACAATAAACTTTGTAAATTGAATGCTTTGAAATCTCTAAGAGACGGCGACAAGAAGATGTGCTAAAAATAAACAAGAATCGTCAATGTCTCATGTAAATATTTACACAATAGTTTCATATAAAGTGTGTTAACTACATACATATAAGATTGTTGCGTAAAACGATTGGCTTTGAAAGTGAATGGGTTTATGCAATTCTCACCCAATGTGCCGGTGGGACGCGTTCCAACAAAAGCAGGATAACTTTTAATTCGAAATTTAAAATCTTTATATGAAGCGGAATTTAAAAATATTTTAGTGTTATTAATAATTAATTAGTTATTGCTGCTGGTTCGGTAATTTGAAGCCATTACTGAGAAAAGCCAGCAAGAATCTCAGTCGGCGCAATATTCATCTTGCAATATAAAAACAAATAATATATTAAAGTAATGTAACATAATTTGCCTAATATGTTACGTGACAACACTATTTATTTATTACTAGCTAGAGTGTTGTATTAGCTTGTATGGAGATAATGTAGTTTTCATCAAATCTGAATGATTAAATTTTCATAAATAATTTAAGAAATCAAATAAGTGATAAGTAATCGAGTCAGTAGTAATCGAGTAGTCATCGTCATTTGCTGTGCTTTATATTAAAAAAAAGTACAAAAAACAGACAAAAAATTCAACTCTCTGTAGAATATTGGTCTAGATGGAAAAATAATGATCATGATATTATGATTGTAATAAAATTGGAAGGGAAACTAAAACTATAAACAACTGTACTGAAAGTGTAAGCAATTTCGATATACAACAATTATGAGTGTGTAGTCTACCCACTAGAGCCCCCTTTTGATCTTTACTTATTCGAGTGAATCAAGGTAATTTTCTGATAAACTATGTCTCTGAAAAGGATTGGGTTTTTTGAAATAATAGACATTTTGAACTAAATCCTATGTGTTTATTTCATACATTATATTTACTCATTTTTTTATTTAGTGGTCTTGTCATGTGTGTAAATATATTGACGTGTAAAGAGATGAACATACACATCTGGTAACACTTGTTGAACTTCAGTGATAAGTTTGTTCTTATTAAGAGTATAGGTACAATACAATCTTAATTCGATCTAATTATAATCATTCTAATAGCATACAAATAGGTTGATGCTATGGTACGTACTCAAAGCTACATTTCCTTATATTTTAGTGCCTCAAAAATTATATACAACATATATCAATTATATAGACATCTCGTGTTTGTGCGTTGTATCTCAAACTACTTACAGTATTTCAGTAGTCGATACATAATATTATACTTTAATAACAATCAATAAAAATGTAGACTTTAGTACTTATTGCAAAAGGTTGAACTCGGAATGGAAGATCATTATCAGAAACTCCGTTAACACTTTGGACATTCATAAAGCTAAGTCTCATAAAATCTCGAGTCTACGTCATATATTCTTCAAGGTCATTTGACTGTCAAAAGTTGCCAACATAAAATTTTCGAAAAAAATTCTTCCAAACATTTTTTCATGCGCTTAACCGTTTATGAGATATTAGTATACGAGTTACCGACCACTTGACTATTGTGTTTGACTATGTTTTCAAACGTTGACATTTTAAATTAAGCTGTTAATTAACTGTATTACATTGTTAATAAATTAATATTAGGTATTCTTATTCGAAGGTAATTTACCTACGTAATTAGAATATAAGAAATATTTACTAAAACCTTTCAAATTCTTCCTTAGCAATTAATTCGAATCACATTTACCTCAAGATTAAAGAAACAATCCATTGTATAAGTATACACTTACCATTTAGAATACTCTAATTTACTTCAAGGAATTGGATATTCCCAAGAAAGGAATAATTACGAATTCATATAAAAGCTTTGGGTACTTAGCAAAACTTTTATTTTGATAATTAATTACTTAAACTTATTTCCAATGTTACAAACAACTCTTAAGACTTCATTTTACATTAATAAATAGTTGACTTCATTAATATCAACAAAATTTAATAAAGGAACAAATATATCAGATATTAGTTATAAAGGCTTCATTATAAAAATACGTTGTTTTTAATTTATAAGTACCTAAATGGTTTTGTTTATATTTACGACAGAATGTGTATATGACTAATAATGATTCTATAGCAGGCATCATAATATAATTATATTTTTTGATCGTGATCTAAACATATCTGTATCGGAATTTTTTTTACACTATGTAATATTTCTCACACTCACACCTATGAACTTCTAGCCCAAATCAAGCGTCATCAAGAGCTTGTGTTATAGATATAAATGGCGGAGATATATAGTACCTATATAGTTTATAATTATTAGAAATACTGAAAAGAACACATCCTTGATCTCATGAAATCTTCGTAATCATAAAAATATTATCCACAACCGGAATTTAAACCCGAGACCTCGGAATAAGTAGACAAGTGTACAGACCACTTGATCAAATGGCCTTCGACTGTTTTTAAGTTACTTATTCGACCAGCAATACTTAAGGGTGCATAATAGACAATAATCGTCGCTTATCGTTATTTATTAAATTACTTAAAATAATGAAACCCGGCCGTTAGTAAAATGCAGTTATAGTATAAACTCGTAGCATGTAAAAAACAAGCAAAAATAAAGAAGCAGTATATGATTATATCAAAAAGTCAAAGTCAAAAATAACTTTATTTAAATAGACTTATTTACTAAGCTCTTTTAAATCGTCACAACAGGGAATATGTATAAGAAAATAAATAAATATAATTATAAAGGCAATACTCATAATTTTACTGGGTATCAACCGGGCATTTACTAATTGTCCCAGTTATAGTATTTCAATATGTACTAAATAAATTGTTAGTTTTAATTTTAAAATAATACTTATTTTAAAATTAAAAATAACACTAGTATGCATATTCCCAATCAACCCTACTACCGCTTCGACGAATTAGTAGCTGCAGAGAAGAAGCGGCGCAAGAAACTCTCAGCCTTTAGTATTTATAATGACATTTACAAATCATATATTTAAATAAATTTATACTGAGGCGACAACCAAACCCCCAAATCAAGAAGTTAAATTGAAGCGATTTAACTCAACAGTCACTAATGGAAAAAATCGCAACCATTCGAGGAACGACAGACTGTTAAATTTGTGAAAATTAACTTTGGCGACATCTTTGTTCCTTTATAAGTTATTTAACACCCGATGAAGGAACCTCGTAAAATATGGGCTCGACCATTTGAATTTTATTTTATCGGCGAAGTTTTTAACTTATTTAAAGAATTATTAAACTTTTATTAATGTTTCACAGATATTTAGAAAAGCATCTAACTGGAAAAAAATGTCTTCATATTTTTCAATGATTCTCAATTTCCCAATTAAGTCTTAAACCTTGTCCAATACTGCTTCGAGGTAGAACGTAATAAATCTCTTTGGTCAAAAAACAAATGAAATCGGGTTGTTGTCTGCGCTTAGCACAGAACGAAAACATTCCCATTATTTTCGAAGTTGTATATATTATAAATAATCACTTAAACTAGCAGATAATATAATGGACTGCATACTTCACTTGGAAAAGGACTGTCTTTTATATATATAAAGCTCAGCAAATGACTAGACACCAATTGATGATAAGCAGTAGAGGAGTCCATATGTGTAGATTGCTAGTGAAGCATGCGACATACTGCACTAGCCACCCTCACCTTGCCCGCCCAAAAAGTGTTTTTTTCACGCCTCTTTTAAAGGAACCCATGTATTTCATCGAAGAGTAAATTTTCTCGGCTTATTTACATTAAGCAATAAAAACGTGCTATACTTTTAGAGTGCTTTATCTAAAAGAGTGCTAATTTCGTTTTTACACTTTGTAGCGGATATACATTACCTAACATATTTTCATCACGATTTTGTTAAAAAGATAGACAAGCGCTCACAAGTAAGTATAAATAATATGAAATCGTTTGCTTTGCAACACTTGTAGTTAGAGAGCGAAATAGGTTAGATGATTGTTTTCTTATTGAAAATAATACCAAATAAACGCCTCATAATTGAATCTGCTTTTTTTAGATTTCCCGTGATAGTTTTTGGTCTTTATCGCACCTGGTCTCTCACCTTGAATCGTCGATGGTTTAGTGCGGAAGGCCTTCTATGCGGGAAGCAGCGGTGAGGACCTCACAACCAACCAATGTGGTTTCTAATTTTGAAATCATATGTACGTTTATACGACACTTTTACGGTGAAGGAAAACATCTTGAAAACTGAAGAAATTCTTAGGTTATATGTGAAGACGACCAACCTGCCCATGGTCAGCGTAATTGACTAAGGCCTAAATCACTCTAATTGGCTTGAGCCCCTCGTTTTGACCGTATGATATGTAGATGATGAGGATTATGATCTTAATTGATGGTAGGTGATGATAACGCCCAAGATGGAAGTGAGATACAACTTGATTCTTCAACTAGCCAGAAACTGGTTATCTTTCCTCCAGCAGCACACACAATGCTGTTAACATTCTAAAAATGTTAAACAAAACGTTCTTAAAATTTTTGTGTGGTTTCAGAATTCTATATAATCGTTCTTAAATATTAAGGTGTATGATTTTCCTAACACTATATTTAGCTGAGCTCTAGTTAAATTAAACGTCGGAAAAAGGGTGAGTTGATTCACTTAACCTTGGAAAATTAGCCCGAGAATGCTGAGAATAAGTAGAACTTAGCAGTAAACAGTACAGCTAAGAACTTGTAATGGATTATCTTATCTTATCTTATCTTATCTTAATTAACCAGAATGACCTACAAGAGCACTTCGACTTATATGCTACATTGGAATACTTCCAGGATTTACTTACTAAGTACGCTTGGAGTCAGCAGCCTAATGTCTTTAGGAGTGGGGTAACCCAGGCCAGAGAATATATTTTTCCTAGTATGATTATCACTATTACATAGGATGTTCCATTTGTTCAGTGTATTCCCAACAATCCCTATATAGAGGCAATTCCACTAACTTAATCTTAAATTACATGCTATTCGTGCTGTTGTGGCCAGTAATTGTGTTAGGTATAGGAAAGTCGTATTTGCTACTGACTTGGTAAATCCATTTACCAACAGAAGTTTTGCAACTTACAAACTATTCTGTAATATGCCGTGAGTAAGGACGCTCGTTTTTCTCCACCCTTTGAAAGTGGTAGGTAATATAGCACTCGAGGTGTCGGGACCAAAACGCTTAAGGACCATCTCTCTCCTGCGGTATCCGCTACTGTAAATGGTAAATTACAATAATTGTTAGGAAAGAATTCAATTAAATTACCAAATTTTACCTCTAATATCCTAAAACAAATATTATACTTGATCGATTTAGAATTTTGATATTTGTAATGCTAAAAATATGTTAATTATGCTTCTTAAGAATTTCTCATACACTTTTAAGAGTACAACAAGAAAGTTAAAGAACTGAATATTAATATGACTCAATAGAATAGAGATTTAAACATTGACACTTGGTCGTACAAAACACAGTGAAATTGACTAACTAAAAGCGTTAATTTAGTAACGACAGAACAAACAAAAAGACATCTTATAGGCTGTTACGTAGGTTCTCTTTTTAATGAGTGATTGGCTTAAAGACGAGACCGCGCAAAACAAGAGTAAAGTTAAATTTATAACATACCGTGTTAATTTGGAACGCGAAACGAAATGAAGTCTGATATCTTGTGGAGTTAAGTTTGATTTAATATTAAGTTTTTTATAACAATAAAAAGTTGAATCTTTGTAATAATGATTAAGGAAACCAAAATATTACCATTAATATTTGCATACTTTCCGTAAATCATTTTGTACATATCTGGTCTTAAAAGACATTGCTATCAAATAATAGATTGGGGAAAAAGTTTCTTCACATTTTATATGAAAATTCAAGTCATTTTTTTCAAAGTTATATGTGTGCCATTTTATTCATAGGCTTTCTGCCACCTTGTAGGTAGAGACATGATCCCGTTGTTGTAGAAATTTTGGGACTTCTGATCAGAAAAATGCAACAAGTAGTTTTGGCAGTCCTCTTTTGATGTTAACCTGACACTGCCTAAAGAATAGTTTCACTTGCATTATCCACCTTTTTATTTGAACTCCATTTCTGATAACCATCATGGCGGAAAGGAGTAATTTGCTTGATCTTTATTTAAAAATAACTCAAATCAGTGTTAAAACATGTCACAAACATTGTCAATTATGTAAGCAAGATTTACATGTATTTTACATACTTAGTAGAGATGTTAACCAATCTCTAAGGACAAACGCTGCTCCGCGGAACTTGACGCTAGCTAAACCCTAAAAGAAAACCTTTAAAGATGAAATTGACATGTATTTGACATAAAAATCACCATACGCAAACGTAAGCTAATAAATAAATATTGTACAACAAACCTGTATCTTCGCTACGCTCTACAATTGTAAACGATACAATCAATTCAGGTTGACATATTCAAGGCCGCATATCTTGTAGAGTTGTTTTGCTTTTGACACTTGTATTGTATTATGAGTATATTATCAATTTACAGTGCGTAAATATAAGTATTCGTTTCAATCGACTTTAAAACTGTACCTTTTTTCCTCTCCTTCATCGCCTGTTGTAAACAATAAAATTGACTGACTCCCTCCTTTTCTAGCCACCGCCATCTTGCTGGCATAAGAAATGATTTCCGCACCTCTTTTGAAGAAGCCCATGTTATATGAAAGTCAGAATACCATTTGGCATGTGTTCCTGTGAAAATGATTACGCCGTAAAGTTAACTATCAATATTTGTTGAATTTTCTTACAACACTAGATTTATTTCTTTCCTCGACAGTTTGTAGTGAATATTGTGTATTTATATTGTGTTTAAAGACTTCAGAATTGTGCTAGGAATGTTGATTCTTTCCAAAATAAATTCCAATCTAAGTCTCAAAAATCTATTAAATAGAAATCGCTTTTTTCGATCTGCTTTATATGATATGACCTCGCAAATATTATATGTAGCATTATAATTAAATTTTTAAAAAAGGTCTTCAATTTGTCGTGTAAATCAAAGCATCAGATTTTTATACAAATCTATTAGTAATAAACTACTTTCAAATTGCCATGATTACTGTTCTCAGTGCTCAAAGTCCAAGTTTTTCAAGATAAACAGTTTGTGCTTATCGAAATAGATCACTGAAACATGTGACATATTGTAACATTGATTAATATCTATATGAATTAATAAAAAAATATGTTTATTTTCTTTTTTATCAGAAGTAAGCATTATCTACTTATATAAGTGAAATAAAAATTACTGTTACAAAAAAAAATGTATTCGAAAAATCTTTCTTTTTTAATCGATAAATGTGCTTTTTTCCAAGTGTTAAATTTCTCATTAGAAAACTTCTCATTAGAAGTGATGGATAAAAGCGGTTGCTGGAACAACCAGGACTAATGGCTTAGCCATCCAAAGCTCAAGATATCAAATTCTAATTGACCCATCCAGAGATCAACCATGTCCACTGTTGCTTTGTTTTTACAATTGCACCCATAGCCATCGAATGCCAACAATCACTATGCCAACGAGCTCTTTCAATCTAGTTTTACTATGTATGTATCTAATGTATTCTGTAGGTAATAAAATATAACGTAAATACTGATATATTATGTCATAACTATCATACTCAAAATTAATATATGATTGATTATGATTTGTGATCACGTGCTCGCCCATAATCATGCTGATAAGATATTAGGCTCAGCAATAACGTTTTAATCTAATACTGCTTAAAATATATCATGTTATTTATGAAAATATAAATAAAAAATGTATGTACTATTTTACTTGATCGCTAAACATGGTTACCTCAATTACAACAAATATTATTTCTATTTCTAATGTCGCTCTTATTCAAACAGACAACAAACATTTAAAACCTTTCGTTTATTCTTTGAAAGAAAAATATTTTCGCAATTTTCAAAGGTTAACATCAATATCCCGTAGGTTTAAGGTAACTGCACAACCGAAATTCCCAAGACGAGGAAAATTCTTAAAAGGGTCCACGTTTTCAATCTCATTATAACGTAATTTTCTTGTTTCTACAGGTAGCCGACAAAATGACTCAAGATTAGATAAAAGGGGACTACAAGCTACAAATATCAACAATAAAAATGCCATTGGAGAAAGAAAACATGATAAAGTCGAGATAACGAAACCTGAAATTGTTTTATAAAACAAATGTGTATCTAGTGAAGTAACAATCAAAGAATTACTCATTACAAGTGCTATAGAAGACACGCGTTGGATTGAAGTAACAATAATGGAGGATACTTGTTTATGTTCACTTAAAGAAATGCTAATAACAAAAACAAGGGAATAATACTAATTTTAAATAATTAGTGCTAAAATATATCTAGTCAAATATAGTAATTAATAAAAGTTAAAATATATAACTATGATTACAAAAGAAAGAATAAAGCAAGTGAGCTAGCTTCAATTAAAGTCAATAATTACCCTAAAGAAAGTGATTTAAAATCGTTTGGTGAAGTGATATTGGATGATGGTGAAATTGTGAACAGTGATCATGGGTTGTAAGTTAGGCAAGATGGTGGCTTCAGAGAGGCAGCGTGAGGTTAACACAAACCAGGACCTGGGCGGTGGCCCACCACCAGTTCTGGACTCGCGGCTTCCGCTGACGGCGAAACAGAAATACTCAATGGTTGCTTCTTGGAGAGGGATTTCGAGGGCCATGGAGAAAACTGGCATCTGTATGTTCATAAAGTAAGTATTAGTAATTCATTCTTTTAAAATTCGGCTAAAAATTTTAAATAAGCGAATAATTGATAACCATTCTATCCTGTTTCGAACGACTTAATTTACTAATTGATAAGAAAAACTAAGCGTTCTATTATATTCTATTCTCTAAGTTTGTTAACACAAACAAAGACAAAGTTTCTTTAGCGCGATAGCAATTTTGATTTCAATACAATTTGTAGCATATTCAATTTTAGGAGCAAGTTTCATGTGACAAAGAACTACGGAGAAACACTATATTTAAAGTCCATGAAAGAGTTATTTTCAGAATTTCTATCACGTTCTGAGTTAGGTGATTGTTCGAAATATCAGAACATTTAATATTTATGTAAGTTTTGGTTGACTTGACGTGCGGAGCTCATCAGTGGAGTGTTTAAGCCACTAGCTTTCGTGTTTTATATGCGAAACGAAAACAAATTGTGCTAATGTCATTAATTTGTCGTAATTTTATACTAAATTAAATTGTATTAGTAAAAATAATCTTCTGACTTAAGTTATTTCATTTTATTCTTATCAATACATCGTCTTATAGAAGCTACGTTAGTGCCATCGGTTTAAAAAAAGAAGACATTGTGATTGGTTGAAAGATCTCCCACGCAAATGAAATTTTGTCAGTTCAGAGCGGATTTATAGGTAGCCTTATCGAGGGTGACTCACAAAAACGAGAATGACTCCATTTTTGTGGACTGACTAATGTTGTTGGCAGATGGCCTTTACAGCGTTACCAGGGTTTTAAGGAGGCGAGAACCTTGGAGAGTCCTCAAGCCTTAAGGGGCGATTCACCTCTGGAGGAGTTCTAATCGACAGGTATCACCTCCAAGGGAGGTCTCCCGCTGTCTTTTAGAGTCTCTAGGGCTTTCGAGCCATGAGGGAGCACGAAGAGTCTTATTACTATCGTTGTGTTAATTAAAATATGTCGACTCCAGCGTCTCCTACCGAGACACGTTAAGCCGTTACTCTGGGTTGTATTGGCAATTGCTTTTAGTAACACGTATTAAGCCAGCGTGCTGTTTTGACCGAAACTTCTGACGTGTCATCTAGGAGAGTCAGTCCTGGCACAGGGACATACTCGTATATTGAAACTAGAAGTCTCAATTTCGCCTTAAATTATTTGTACAAAAAGTGCCATTCTATTCATTACTTATTTGAATACCTTTTTTTATTGAACTGTCTAATGTTGTTGACTGGAGATGGCCTTAAAAGCGGTACCGGGGTTTTTAAGAGGCGAGAATCTTAGAGAGTCCTCAAGCCTTAAGGGGTGTAGACGAGTGTAGACGGGATCTTCGCACCCTTGTTCAACGAAAGCAGTGTATTACAAGTGTTCCTAGTGCGTGATGTGTATGAATGTAGGGGCGCATTTGTGCTCATGATCAGATCTTTATTTAAATACCATTATTTCTAACACTGTCCATGATGGTATTAATTGTTGCTCAAACTCTCGTTAAACATCTTGTGAAGTATTTAGCCAGGTAGCACTAGACGTGGGTAAAGGCGGTTTCTCCGTAAGCCTGTTTAGAATTTAAATTCATTATAATGAACCGCTAAAGTGTAAAACCTTATAGTATTTTTTGATACAACACCGATGTTTATGTCGACAAAAACAAAACAATAAAAGTTGGCCACTTAGCATATCTGTGAGTTATTTTACAATTCTAATAACTTAAGTCTCAGTGTATGAAATTTACATCAACACAAATGTAAATTACATATTTGAAGGCTGTTATTGTATTGTATAACGTGAAATCTGATCTTAACCGCTTATATTGTGAATTGTACATAAAAGAATTTAAAGATAAACATCTACGCTATATTTGTTCTTTTAAATAAAAATTAAGACGTAGGTGTTTTTATAATAACAAATTATGTAAATTTATTACATAATTACATAATATTCTTTCTAAAGAAGCGATATCATGAACCCCAGCTCTAAATAAACGAATATTTCGTCTTGACTCCCTTAAAAATGTTGTCCTCACAAAATAAAAACGATAGGTATTTAAATAATTCAGTAAATATTTAGTAAATATTAATGCTTAAATTTCTTGACAAACATCTCAGAGAAAATAACAAAAATGTCGTAGAAAAATTAACAAAACAAATCACTAGAAGGCAGCGGAAGATTCTGAGCCCTTCCATTAATTTACCTTATTTATTTGAAACAATTATGAAGACAGGTTTCTTGAATTTGTGATATTTCAAAAGTTAAGAAACATTTTCCGTTACAATTATTTTTCAAGCTTTCATTGTATGAAAATTAAAATCTTTAATGTAGGGTTCAATATTTTGGTTAAATTATTGAAACAACAAAGATCATCAAACTGTTTTAGTGATATTTCATAATTTTTCTTTGGTTATGTCAGCTGTCAACTTCCAGGAAGCCTTTTAAAAATCAATAAGGTTTTATTCTTTGTCCACCTTATTATATAATTAATATATATTTAATTCAGATAAGTTAAGTTACCAAGCTCGAAATAAGCTTTGTTTAAAGCTCGTGTTAGGTGTACTTTAGATAATACACAATAAAACACACTCATAGTGATTTATTTATTTAAACTTTAATTTCCATAAGAAATGTACATATGGCGGACTTCACTAATAAGGTCATTCTCTACCAGTCAACTACCAGTCATATACAATTGGGAAATGACCTACATAGGTATATTAAATGCATCGTTCTTGAGCATTTAATCATGTTTTGAGACGGTTTTGTTGACAAAACAACTTTAGCAATAAAAATAAAAACCTGATGATTTTAAACGTCCCCTCCGGACTTATTATATACAGGTTATTATACCGGTATTATATACATCTTACAAAAAGCCTAAATACTTGCCGGATAACCTGTAAATCTCTATCAACTGCTAAAGGCACTACAGGTTCCTTCGTTACGCTTGACCAAGGTTCGATTAGTTAGTGTTGGGTACGTTTAACGAACTTGAAGGAATACAATACACTTTTATATTAATAATAGTAAGAAATGTAGCATCAATCCCACAATACAATATAGCCAATGTAACATTAGTCTATATTCTATATAATATACTAAGTTATAATATAAAGCTTTATATAAAATATATAACTTTCCCGAATTTAAAAAATGTCATCTATTATCTGATTGTTAGTCAATTATAATTCGACTTTTCGACCAAAATATGACTATCAACGACTCTTTGTCAATCACTAATGTCAACGTGAAATTTCGCTTATCGACCAGTATCGATTCAGTCATTTTAAAATTTGTTTATTGATAATTACGGAAATTGGTCGTAACATAATAAATTGTAGTATACCTATTTATATATATATATATATTTATACCTTTTTATTTAATACTTGATATACAGAATAGTGACAGGAAGAGAAAAACGTGGGAAAGAAAGTTGAACAGTGATTGGGCTTATTCATGAATATCCGTTCCAGCAGCTCCATATATAGGAGACCATAATAAAGGAAGTTAGAGAAATATGTACACTACTTACTTATATACTTATACAAAATCATCTTTTTATTTATTTATTTAACAATTTATGTACACACAAAGAAAATTAAAAGGACACAACAGAATATTAGTGAATTGTACAAAGGTACAGTTTATTTCTATAAGAAATCTATTCCAGCAGCCCCATCATCTTTTTATATTTATTTAACTATGTTATAATTTAACGTCGAGATCTTTCCGGTATCCCGTATAGCTTGAATGGAGCCATTGAAGATTCACTATCCGCCCCTCAATATCCGTGGATGATCGTGATACAACAGATTTCTTTCCAAGGAAATGGCGTCAGTGACTTGACCTATTTCTTCAGGAGCCACCAATGAATAACACTTAGCGTGGCTTCCCGCTTTTGATACGGATGAAATGCTTTAATTTTCTCGTTTATTTCACTTTTTATGGCCACGTTTTGCAATTGAAATCATTATGTTGAATTTGCGTTTTATTGGAGTGAAATGAATAACTTTGCGACTGATTCAAAGAGATTTTTTGCTTAGTTCTCCCCATTATCATGAGCATCATTATATCGAAGGTTTGATTCCTGTTAGAACTACAGGAATCTTCTTTTAAATATACAGATTATGTAGAGAAGTGACAGATGAATATTGTGTATCTTGATAGTGTTGAGGATTATTAAGTAGTGGCTTCCTATGCTATTGAGTCTTATTCAGACCTATACTGCGATTCGATAATTTATCTAAGATTGATTTAGCTTACGAGGCTTTGAATATTTCATAATTATGTTTATCTTGTCTATGTTTAACTACTGTACCAAAGACAAATTTTTGCCATCTAGAATTATTAGCGTACATAATTCAACAACGACAAAATTAATTCCTGTAGCGAGCGATTAAGAACTTAAACGAGCTATGAGAGTCTAATGAGTTTGAAATATTCTACTTATGTATAGCAACGGTATTGAGTAGAGGTTTATTTAAATTATAATTTATATTACAATTGTGAGAGTATTGTTGTTAATTCACTTGCAATCGAATATTTAGTTCAGTTCTTAACAATGGAGACCTATTATTGGCCAAGTGTCTCTAATATAAATTTGTATATATGAAAGATGAACTATTGACCTTCTAAATAATATAAAAAAGTACTTGCGTGCTGGTCGACGGAGTCACTCCTTCACTCACGCCACGCAACGTCTACTTTGCGCATTAAGAGATTTAGTGACTCCTTTCTCTGTCGCACAGCTAGAGCTTGGAATTCTTTACCGCCACACGTATTCCCTTCTTCATACAAGATGGTTTCCTTTAAAAGAGGCGAGAAATAGCACTTTTTGGGCCGGCAAGGTGAGGTAAGCTAATCTATGTCACATGCTTCACTAGCTATCTTCACATATGGACTCCTCTACTGCTTATCATCAAGTGGTGTTGAGTCATTTGCTGAGCTTAATATATAAAAAAAAACATAAATTATATCTAGTAGATGTATTACATTTATGGTAGAATGTCAAATATGTGTAAATTTTGGTAGACTGTCAGTTCGCTCTCATTTTTTTATTATTTAGAATCTACTTATCCTTTAGTGTTCTTATTTTTGGATCAAAAGTATCTCTTTGATCACTAGATTAAGTTCTTTCAAATGTAGACTCCGTTTGTGAAGTTGAAGTCACGCTCCTGTGAATCTGCAAGCTCTTTTAGTATTTCATATTGTACTAGTTGTCTTCATATTTTGGTTCCACGTTTAATTTTGGTGTATTGCGCTGTTCTAGTATTAAAAAGATTTTAAACTAACTTCAAATCACTACAAAGGTTCACATATTGATGCAGAGCGAAGTTACGATAATAAGGAAGTGTCATCGTAGAGAAGTCCTTATAAAAAGTTCTTTCAGGATTATACTCTAATGAGTAAAACAAAATTGAAAATCTGAATATAATTGATGAAGAAATCTTTGAACATCCGAAAAACTAATAGTCGTCGATAGTACCTTCTTTCTTTTTGAAGTCGGTTAAAAAGATTTGAATCGCTGTTTAACATAAAGAACTACATAAACAGTCAAGTTTCAACTTCCATTAACAACAACAAAACTTTAAAATGAGTTCCAAACTACAGAGGATCCTTTTAATTTACTGAAGACCCAAGATGAAGATTAAAAATCAGTCAAGCGTTTGTTGTGCCGCTTATAAATTCTGAATCCATTTGTTCTTACTGAATTTCAAAGTAATATAAGCAAATAATAATAATAATAATGCAATAAAGAGTAAGATACCGTAGTATTTGCCAGTCAAAATTTTAACTTTGGATTCGATCTAGTAGATCGTAGCCAAATATCTCTAATTTGTAGTGTAATATGCATGGGCTAAAGTCATCAGAGCTCGTTGAGGCAGTGTTAAGTTAAAAGAGGAAGCATTCTCCATAGTTCAAGTAACAGATGGCGAAAGCGGTGCTTTGTCAGGTGGTGCATTTTCAGAGGCTCAAGGATACCTCTCCGTAGTCAATAATACACACAACTGACGCAGAATTCTGTGCAGGCACCAAGGAGGTACAGAGTGGAGCCATCCCAATAGCGCGAACAATATTCCGCGCAGACTCAGACCTCGGAGATCAGAACGTTTACTTACATTATAACTTTCCAACGTAGTGAAAGAATGGTTTCTTCTCCTTCTTTTCTCTTTCACCTTCTGGGTCCAGTTCATCCAATAGCCATCATTCGAATTATATATGAGTGTTTCTTTTCAATCTTCAGTTTCAATAAGCAAAAATCTAGAAACAGCAATTTGATCTTACGAAAGCTAGCAACTGGTATCATATTGAAATGTTGTATTTGTATGATAGATATTGTCACCATAATTTCCTGAGGAAGCTTTCTCTTAACAGCGAGGATCTCTTTTCTTGCTTGTAACAATATCGTAGCATCAAAGAGCCCATTTGATAGTAGCTCAACGTTATAGCACCACTTGCTAAATTAGGACGCTTTAAGACCACAATTTCTCAGGTACAGTCTCGGTAAAGCCGTTACAAACATGAGCCTTATTAGCCAAATCCTAACTAAATCATGGCTTATTCTCACGAAGCTAGCTTAACTGACCTAATTTCCAAGCTAAGTACACTTAACAAGAGAATTTGCGAAACTGTACGAAGGTGGTAATGTATCTTGATAGTTTAAATTACGGTTTAAAATCAGGTGGGAATGTTCCTGACATTATCATTTAATGGACGGGTACTTAGCAAAGCTAGTAACAGTTAATAACGATGTTGATAACATTAATTTCATACATTTTAGTCAAATTTCTTTATGTACCTAGTTTACATATTATCATCGCCTGTCCCATTATGCAGACCTAACCGCCGGCGATTAGCGACGAGCATGTGTGGGCTTTACCCAGTGCTTCACCAATGTGGAACATTTACAAATGGGGATAATTTTTAATGAAATAGTTTTTATTGTGCCATTCAGGATTATCTAACGCGAAGAATGCTTGGATTTGCACATAAACAAAACACTTTTCAGTCAGAACTAGATTCTAATATAAATTTTAAATGAAACTAATCATGTGGGCAATTAATCATAATAGCAGCTACAGACGATTATGTTTTGCGAGTTGATGGATTTGGTTTACTTTTTATTAGCATCACATCAAATGATTCTACACCGCCTTATGGTAAGCAGTATGAGGATTCCATATGTGCAGATAGTGCGGCATGCGATATATTGCGCTAGCCTTTTCTACTTGGCCGATCTAAAAATTATTCCGTTCACGCGCGAACATATGAGTCTTCGTAGCGAGAGCCAGCCAGCGTGCTTCTGCGCTGGAGTGCTATGAAAAGCCATAGAGTTATTATAATAAATGGTTACACAGACAATATTCTATTCTGTTGCTTTCTCACATTATTTAGTATTCTTTTCACGACTATTCTCTCTTTCTACCAAGTTTTTTAATATTGAGATTCTAATTCAATGACTAACATTGTTGAATAGGTATCTAAAACTAACGCATTACTATATTACTATACATTAAACACATCATTAGCTGAGCAGCGTGTTCTCTGTCAGGCAATTGTAGCATACGTCCGTCTGCTACAATGTATACTCCAGTTTCGCATTATTAATCATAATCTAGTATCTTATTCGTACCTAGTAAGAACTGAAGATTACTGATAGTATATCAGTGATTGTCAGTGTACTAAATCTGAAAAGGAATTAAGTTTACTTTGATGCTAAACCGTTGCTTGTGTTATTGCCCTGCACCCAAACACTCAATCTCAAGCATACGCACGCCAATCATTATTTTCCATCCTGATTTGTAAATTCTTATAAAGAATATAAGAATATGTGCATCAATACGTAAAGAATGAATTATACCATCGGAATGAACAATTTTCTTTATCATTTATCTCATTTCATTTTATATATCACTTATCTTATCATATTCACCTGTCGTCTCATTCCGTCGAATTCAATCTTCGCGATTATGATATTGGTCCTTGAGAGAAACTTTTTACTACTTGTCTAAATCACCCTAAGCTTAAGTATTACTGCTCATCTTGTTAGATCTTATAGGATTCCTTATATCACATTATATCACAAAAATATTATCCATCAAATTTAAAACACTTTTCCTTTTAATTTTTTACGAAACCAACCACATTCTTCCCTCTTTGTCCTCGCGAAAGATTGCTGTTGCTTTTTCCATCCTCAAATTACTTACTGTGATACACTTCTTTGCGACTAACGTACGGATTTACTAACTGAGACGTGTTCCTCATTACTCTGAGTGATCCTGAATCACGCTTACAAAGTTTAGAGATATTTCAGTTGTAAAGACTGGGATTTAGATCTTTATTTACGCAAGTTGCAAATACCTTTTTAAGTATTACTATTGCAGATATTAATATAAGATAGAAAAATCTAGATTATACTGCAAAACGATGCTCAAATGCAAGCGCCAATGAAATTGTCAGTGTTGATACGAGTGTGTTAAAGACAGCTGTCAGCTACAAATTGTTTATTGAAGGCTACGGGAGACCAGGTAGTGAGAGCCGAGCAATTGATATTGAAATCATTATTTACATTATAAACCATTTCTTTTGTATTATCGCTTGTTACTTATATAATTATTACTTTCAGCTTATGACTTATTACAGCAAATATGATCAGAATCCCTCATTAATTGACTTGAGGGGTTTGGGCCATAGTGTTTATCCCTAGTAGAAAGGAATGCCCAGCAGTGGACTGAATAGAGGCTGTTACAGCCTCTATATGTGTGTGTGTGTGTGTGAAAATACAGAAAAATGTATCAAAATTGAAAGACTATGGATATATCACTAAAGTAATTAATAAAACGGTAAAGGAAGACTGAGACTGATAACAATGCATCCCTTTTTGGATTGCCTTTCTAAAAACTTAGCAAATACACAAGGATCATCAAAATAGTTTTAAACATAACGAAAAACACTTAATTTGCTATTATCAATTGTTTCTGAACAAAACAATCTAGCATAAATATCTATGAATTACTTAACCGAGTACTTAAATATGTTTTGCTTCTTTTCTTGTTTTTAGTTTTCTTTGTACCTTTATATTACAATTTCAAGCTTTTAAGGTTTGTCAACGTGATATTACACGAACTTTTATTTTTCTCTACCGTTTAACTGTTATTACCTGAAAAATTCCTGTAGAAGTTATGAGAAAAAGCTTATAGAAATGATTACTCCTTTAAAGTAGTCGGTTAAAAGACAGGCCATTCATCTGATTCGACAAATTCTGTGAATTTTCTCACAATCTTTTCCCAACAAAAACAACGTACAGTTTTATTTACCAATATTGTTGAGTTGTAAATGCATTTACAAAAATTAATTGTAACATATGCAACGTGATTTTACGAGGTAAAGCCTACAACCCTCGTTCCACACTTCACGCTCATTGTCCTCAAACTATGTCAGTGGGGCAACCGAACACAAGCCCTGTCCGCTGTTCTCAAACTACGAAGGCTGCGATAGTGGACAACTGACTGCGTGTGGTTAGGAAATGTTATTGTGTTTTCCGTGGAATGCATGACTTTTATAGCAAGGAGAAAAATAATCGAGTGTAAAATTACAATCACAATAATTCATAAATACTGAAAATTTAAAATTTATCTTGTTCGGTTTAAATTGAAAGTATTAGTAAGCTGATACGAGATCAAGGCGATTAAGTCTTAAAGATGGCACATGTTCCATTTTATTAATATTAAAAACGTGTCAATACGAGTCAATATTCTTAATATTTATTAAAAAAATATTTTTGATCAATCTTTATTTATTTAACAATTAATGTACATACAAAGACAATTAGGACTCAACACAATATTAGAGAATTGTACAAAGGTACTGCTAATTTCTATAAATCTTTATTAATATAATGATTTATTTTATAGAAAAATTACATGTTTCCCTTTTATTTATATTTATTATACTTTGTTTATTGTGTAAATACGAGTACAACAAAATATGTCCAACAAAATCAACTTACTTATCAGTCAAATATATCGAATTCCTTTACGTTGCGTATTATGTTTCAATCTTAATGCAGGTGTCCATATGCTGGTGACGAGAGAAGCTGTGGTTATCTTTCTGCCGCCCTAATAACAATAGAGTTTAAACCGAACGAAGAAATGAAGCCTATCGTTATCAGAAGCACTCCAATTTAATGAAATTTTATTGAGTATCTTGAACAAAATGTACGCCCGTATAAAAGGACGGTAAATAGAATATATTGCTTAATTTACTCAAATTGGTGCTTCAAAATCAAAAGCTAATTCCTGTAGAAACATAACAATAAAGCCAACGGCTCATGCTCTGAGGAAGTATTTGAATCTGACGTGACCTGCGTGAGTTATGGGGCCTGAGGTTGGGTCATCACAGCGCAAAATCGATATCCAGCTATATGACTATACGTAGCATTTAAGTTGTATAAAACGGTGTTTCCCTGAAATTTGTTTGTTTACCAACTACAGCTTAAACAGTACTAATACTTTATTTATCATCGTCATCAAAAGTATTATCAATTAAAACCTACTTCGTGTTACTTCAGTATATACTTTGTCCAACCTCATAATATTTGCGGCTTTTTCATTGTCTCTTATTTCGTTTAATTCACCTTCGTTTGTTATGAATGGGAAATTTACGTGACAACCGGCGATAACGCAGTAAATGATAAGTATACGTTACAATTATTAGCCTGATTACCTTTACCACAAGAGCTTTCATTAATACTTTATAATAACAGAATGACCAGTCTATTACAAATGAACTTTAATACGATTAAAATTTAAATTATTTAAATAAAACTATTTTATAACTCGTTATAAATCTAAAAAATTAAACTCCATGCAGTATTAAACCAAATTAGAGAGATCATGTTTACACGTAACGATTTCCAAATAAAATATTGATCTCTGGATTTAAATGGTTCCATATTTTTTAACCCTTTATAAAATACTTGTTGTTCAGTATTTATATTGATTTCGGAATCTTCTTTGGCGTCGGCTACATCGAATCATCTATTTCTGACTTGGCAATATTCATATTGTGGTGCCCCGTTCCACATTACGGCAACTGCTGCCAGGATGAGTAATTAAAATTAAATTAATAGGTTTTGGGGTTATAAAATCATGAAGAGTGAAACTGACATGAGATATATATACGTAAATCACTTAATTTACATCTAGCGACATTTGAAACATAATATAAGAATACAATAGCATATATCATTAATGTACATCAACTAATTCAAAAAGAAAAACATAGTGATAAGTTTTTACAAAGGCTAAAAGCGATCACTTCCAATTAACCTTAGGATGGACAGGATTCGTCTGGTGGAATGCTGTGGCCCAGGTTCCTCCCGTGAACAGTGGAGTTACCGGGGAATTGTGAGTAGTAGGTCTGGAAACGGATTCATCGAACAATAAAGGATGGACAGGATCAAAACCAGTTACAGAATAAATAGTGAGGAAGGCATTATTGGTTGAAACTGTTTTCATTCAAATTACTAAAGTAACTATACTTAATAAAGTAGTTATAGGATTTATAAAAATGATACCACCACCAAGATGTTAAGCACGCACTTACATTGAACGTTGTGTTACACTGATAAAATCTTAGAAGAAATCCACAAACATTCACCTTTAAGTAACAATCTTTCAAATATTGATTTCCAACTCGACGTCTGATACTATAACCATTATTTTTAACAACACTTGCATAATACAAACCTACACAAGTCAGTGAGGTAAATGATCTGAAGCTACCCTCAAATACGTGGGTGTCACTTGCAATCTCTTTTTCCAAAGCTATTTCGGTCGCAAAGGCAATAATGGGTTGGCAGCTATGTACCGTACCATGTTGACCTTACAGAGTCATTACGAAGCTGAAAAAGGGAATCAAGTGCTTGATTCGATTTGTATAATTCAAGTATAGTAGTAGTCTCATCAACCATTTTATTGATTTTTAAATTATATTTTTCATCTGGAACCATTTTATCATCCCCAGTATGACTATGCTTATCTTTAATGACAACATTCAAATATACTTAATTACTATATAATTATTTAAATTTTATGTAAAATAAATTCCCCCGGGAACGTACCTTTAGGTACAAGTAGAATTTCTTTGTTCAATCCTTTAGTGAACTTGCGAAATAACGACCTTTCTGAGCTAAGCGTCGAATGGTTTTAAGTGAAGGTTTTTAGTAAAGTAATGAATTAAGTCATTTAATTCAATATAATACATAATTCCTTAATTTAGCGCCGAATGAAAAATTAACATCTTACTTTGTATAACAGATCCATGAAAAGTATTTTAAAACATGAAAGGTAATCTAGATCTATTTTTCTTAAAATGAAATTTCTAACTTTGAAAGCAGAAGGAAAAGGGATACTATTATGAAACTACGAGGAGTTCAACACATTTCCCGGAAAAAGTCAAAATAATTCTTTTGATGTTGAATTTCCTAACATTTTCAATCTAGAAATAATTGTCTTACCATTCCGTCTTACCATTGTAACCATCTTCTAGGAAAATATAAAACAAACGAATATCATTAATATGCATCGTTTTAACATGAGCTTCAAAACATTTATAAGAGTCATTTTGGGCGCTATTTTGTTGAGCACCCGACTAAATTGAGCTATTTAGCGTAACAATATCCGAAATCTAATTTCTTTTGTTTTCTCCTCATGTAACTAATTGTGATGAGGCTCAAGTTTTCGTCGACGCTTTTACGAAGAAATGCAAATAATGAGCGATCCTGACCCACTTTTGTGATAAACCAAAGATTTTGAAAATCATATCGCGACTGGAAGTATAAAATTTAAGTGAACTTTAAACAGAGCTTTGGATTTTCGAGCTTCAATAAGATTAAAATTGAATATGAAATGTCGTGTGACTAAGACCGTATACTAGAACGGTAGTAGAGTACTACTAGTATCATAAATTTCATTGAATTTGACTTGTTATATTCTAATCATTTAACGTTTAATTCTTTGCCTTTATACTGCCATCGTTAAGTCAAACTGATGCAGTTTTGAACTTGGCTTTATATTCATCATGTTTCTAGCACAGCGTTAAAAAATTATGGCTAAGGCTAGTAATTGATAGAGCAATGGAAATCACCTCAGATAATAGTTGATCACGTAAAAGCGGCTAAGCATCCGACAAAATATAGCTAAAACAAAGTATGCTCATTAACACTACATTTACCAGACCAGTCATTTAGACTGGTCGTGCAATTTCAATTCAAAATTCCTACTATATTACACATTTTTTTTTTCAAAAATGATGTTATGACTTTTGTAGCTATAATTAGAGAGTTCGTTTTATAAACTTAATGTTATTTTATATACATTAGTAACAAATATAATTTTTGTTGTTGACATATATTCAAATCCCTGGTAGTGTTAAAATAGGATATTTCCAACCAATTCCGGAATCATTTCTCAATGTCACAAATTGCAGTCACAGGAGCAAGATATTTTGCATTTTACATGACAGCGAATGATCTTCCGTTACGAAAACTTAATTCACCATTGTAACACTAGTATCTGGATAAAGACTAGTCACTTCTTTATGTCCTCTATAACTGTATTACTATACTAAATGGTACGCTGTAGTTTAGCTCACCTGGTGATAACATAGAGTATCAGAACTTATTAAGGAGTGTAGTGAATTAATGGGACATATTGTACGATCGTCCTCAGTAGAAATTCCTTTATAGTATGTCTTACGTGAATTACAGTGTTAATCATCTACTTTAAATACTGGCGCATTAGCATTAGCTAGCATTGTAGCCACATTAACGAAAGCTTAATTTATGTTCAAAATTATACCATTTAATATTGGTTTATATTTAATCCATGTTATCAAAATAATTGGTTCTGGCTACAAGATCGACAAATTGTTATTGAAATGCCAAAACCCTCCACCCATTCAGTTATCGGTCTAGCGTAAAATGATATGAAAGTGATATTGGCGAGGGAAACCCATATAAATTTATCGTTGACATTCGTTGTACGTGAGTGTCTGAAAAATGCAAAAGTAATTATGTTGGTACATTGATTGATGATATCCGTATGATGGAAGGTAAATTCTGGGTATATGGCAATTAGTTTAAGCAAATTTTTGTTCCAACAAAATTTGTTATTAAAACTGCATTTGAGATAAGCAAAGCAAGCGACACGTTCTGTCGCCGGCCGGCCGGCAATGGCCGCTTTCGTATTCCCAAAGACTTGATGAACTACACAATCAAAATCAGAAATATTTTTATTTAAATGGACCCAATTGCTAAATTCTTTTTACGTCAAAATTGAATCCTATATCTACAAATTACCTAATGCTGTACCCTACTATTAACTCTCAAAAGCTGTGGATCAAGTCTCATATTACTGCGAATGCGTTAATAAGTATAACGTTATTAAGTTGTTACAATGCCTTGCTCTAATGAGGTAATGACTTCTTAATTGCTTTCAACATTGTTCAATCACGTTTAATTATCTACAGAGTAATTGGTTACGAAAATTATATACGATATATAAATATAAAGGTTCTTCCACTAACATCTGCCCGCTTTTTCCCACACGGAGGAATGTTTCGTGGAAACAAAGAATTTAAAGAAGGTTTGCGTCAATTTGCATCTCTTTTTGAGTGATTGAGTGAGTATATAAACTCGGGTAGTAATAGTAACTCGGGTAGTCAATAGTTTTACTTATATAGGATCTCAGCCTATGAGGTCCTTGTTACTTTCTGATTTTCGATGCAAAACTCTTGTTTTAGATCATTAACACCCGTCGGTCTCTGTTCTATGTGACGTGAAACGCTTCGCCGATAAATTATTCCCCGATGCACCTTTGTCGATTATTCCAAAGTCCATTCTACAAATACCATTAAATTAAATCAAGAGTGCTAATATCATTAAAAGTGGATACATGGTTATTTTTATGAGCAAGCGGACTCTAAATATTGTCTGATATGTGTGGAATGGACCTTTGATTTGACGGTGAAATATCTAGTGACGGAAAATTCGTCGCCAAAGTATTTCACAATCGTTCTGCTCGTTACGTATCCTGCTTATTGCCACTTGAACTTGCTAATCCTATTAGCTATATCAGTGATTTCAGTTCTCCAATGGATCCCCTTATCTTTGATTCGATCTCGTATACAGGAGAAGTCCACGACTAGTTTGTTCAAAACCTAAATTTAAAGTTGTTGATATCTATGAAAAAGCGAGACAAAACTTACCATTTGAAGGAGTTCAACTTTCACTCTTACCCACAGATATTTTCCACTCAAAGTTCAAAGGTAAAATTTGACCTTGAAGAACCAAAATTACAAAGCAGAATCTAAAAATTTGTAAGTAAAACTCGATTCAGTTTGTGATTATAAATATTCAAATAAAAAAAATTCTTCAAAGACAGTGAACTTGATAAGGACTTGACTTGACTTTAGCGTATCGAGACTTGATTCTTAATATGAAAATAATAAAATAACGAAATCTAATATACGTATAGTACTGAACTGGCATTTTAATAAAATCGACAGATGGCCTACCTCGTGCAGGTCATCGGAAGCTATCTCGTAGTCTCTTTTTCTGAAAGTCTACTTTTTTCTTAATCATACATTTAACTAAAACCCAAACACATACACAAACACACACATGCATACATACACACACATACATACATACATACAAACATACATACATACATACATACAAACATACATACAAACATACATACATACATACATACATACATACATACATACATGCATACATACATACATACATACATGCATACACACCACGCACATACACAGTGAAGGTAAAACGAACGTTAAATAAACATGGGGTGTTTGGACTATAACACAACCATCCTGGCTTCATACGGGTCGGTGAGTGAAAGTGGTTGTCATAACGGAGAGTAATGGCCTCTTTTAAATATTCCGGGACGAGACCTAAAAGTAAAACCATACCAAAAATTTTATAGTACATTAAATTCAATATCTCTAACTTTAATTCTAACAGAACTTTTTACGGCACTCAATGAAAAACAAACACTAATCTCGTGGCTTGCCCGCGCAATATAATCTTTATCTTTTGCCATTAAGAGACACAATTCCATATGCCATTGCATTATAAAAGCTTTTTAGTGGTCTGTAAACTGGCTTATATGCTTTATAGTATACATTTTTCAGGAACAAAAGAATTTTTGCACAATAAAAGATATAATGATCATGGCCATCTTTTTAAAACCATTCTATTTTATGTCATTAGCTACTGTCAAAAAACAAAGGCCCCTATTCCGTTGTGCATAAACAACAAGATCATTCCTACTCTTTTAGTACAATACAACCAAAAAAGACAGATGACTGATGACGTCATCTTTAGTTTCTGAAATGGCGACTCTTAAGAATTAAGCGGTATTTTAAAGCGCTTCATGATCGTTTAATTGACAACTAACTTGACGTTCTTAAAAGTCATTCTATCAGTACTTATTGAATCTGAAGGAAAGAGATGGGAATAACTTTATTTAATTTATTTCGTGCTCAACAGAATTAGGGCCAATGTCTGTCATTTTATATTATGAAGAAAAAACTAATGTATGTATAAAATAAAATAAATCTACTTAATAAAACAAAAAACTGTCCATACTTATAATTTGTGTATTGGTATAATTCTTAAAAACTTAATTGAACAATCAGTAAAGTACAATTTGCTGGAAGTTTCAAATTGTTGAATTTTAAGTAATATTATTAATATTAATCTTGTAACTCAATACTTTTCAGTATTATAATCATACTCTTTATATTCTTCTATCTTGACTTACATAAGAGTATTTAATATACCTAGACATAATAAATGACTTTGATTTGACTTTGAATTTGACTTTGACTTTTAAATTGAGAGCTATACATCAATCTACCAAGTGAATACAGAAATTGAAAAAATTTTTTTTTCTTTAAATGGTAGTACGGGTCGTTAGCGGAAAATATAGATATCTTAGCCTCCCATTTGACAAAGATTTTAAACCCTTAATGTGGCAAGACAATATCGTCTTACTTTAAAGTAATTTTTCATATAAATATTATAAAATTTAAAAAAATCTAAAATAAAAATCTTAACCTTATAGTTTTAATAAAAATCCTCCGTATCCAATACTATATTTTTTGTGCATACTGCCAAATACGCAGATAATAACTATCTAACAATAGATATCTTTACGGTTACATTGATGATTTTGATAACAAATGATGATTTTTTATTTTTTTATGTGAAATGTTAAACAGTTTCTAGCTTTAGCAATACATTACCTCGTTTTACACTTGTGTAACAAATTCCGGTCTGACCTATTTTATACAAGCGACAATGACCTTTTTCGTCAAAATTTGGTAGGATCTGCTCCTTGATACCGAATGTCATCGAATGGTTTGGAACTAAAATACAGAAACCAGTTCATAATTTTTTGACTTGAGCATAGAACACTATATAATATAATATAATTAATATAATATATAAGTATAATATATGAAATAAACATACCATGACCCGTGAATAAGTAATTCGTACTCATCATACAAATATCTACATGCTGGTGGTTTCGAACCCGGGAACTTCGGCTAAGTAGACAAAGTTATGTATTAGCTTAATATTTATAAGTTCTTAAATTATTAATTTAAACAGTAAATACTGTGTGTGTGGGTCTGAGCCAGATAAACCACTAAAGCCAACTGATAATAAATTAAGAATGATAATTATCTTCTTCCTTAAAATAGTTCTGTTATGTATTTTTGAACAGCCTGATGACAATAAAGATATATTATATTCTTTTCTTTTCTTCATTTTTACGGTTGGAAACCAAAATTAAACAATAAGGTGTTTGAAGGCTGTCAATATAAAGGTTATAGTATTTGACACTTATCACCAAAATGCTTTGTATATTTTTATCAGCGATTTCAGTTCAGTAAACAGATAAGGTGATGTCGGAAAAAAATCTAATTTCTTTATCAAATAAACATTTTTGCGCGATTTCTTTATATAGAGACCTCTGTCAGGCCCTGTTGACCCAAATCACTTAGGAACCGACAAAATATGTTTACTATAAGTACTGGCCCAATATGTTATTGAAATACAGTTAACATTACATCTGACTTTTAAGTTAGAACTAGTTTGGCATTTGATTTATCGTACTGATGAAGCGTCTACATATAAAAATTGTATCTAAGATTGGACCAAAATTTTTTACGTTCGCTAGGGTTGATGACGTCATAATTGCGAGATTAAACCCAACCCAATAGTTTTGCATAGTATTCGAAGCTTAAATACGAATAGAATAAGGAATAGGTAGGGAAGATCATATTCCATTCTATATCATAAGTTATTTGATATGCCAATGACATACAAACAAAACATAAGCAAGTCAACATGAACCTGTTGTTTTCTTGAAAAATCGAAAACATACACTGAAATATTATTTATTGGATATAATAAAAACTGCCAACAGTACTACTATCTTGGACAGGCTCTACTCAATCGTCATAGGAATTATTTTTGAAGAGCAATGTGCTAATATTGACGAAGATCCTCGAGTGGTGTGTGGTACTTAACATCTAGTTCAGAACAAATTGGATTCGCTCAATATTGCGTGAGAGCTTTTTCCTGATCTGTTATCAAACCATGTTAAAAAACCTGGCCAATTTGCTAGTGATTTACACAAACATTTTTCTTAAACTCTTTGTCTGAAAGAAACTGTCTACTTTTCTATGAATTCGTCTCTATTTTCTGCTCCTAACTGTATAATATTAAGCCTGACATCTATCAATGTACCAGTAAAGAAGAATATAAGAAAAAATCTAATATTTCCTACTAAAGCATCAGAGATTTCAGAAACTCTCTTTTGTAAGTGAAATTGTATGTCAGTAATGAGATCAATTTTACAAATACAAATCGTCCTGTTATCATCTTAGAAATAGCCAAGCATACAACTGCCTAGTGTATTTTTTTTAAGTATAATTTATATATCATATGAACTTTTTTGTTTAAACAGGAGACTCGCCATAGGACTCTTTTTATATTGTCCAAGACTACATTGATTCAAATAATGAAGTCTTTCTGTCAATGAAGAACGTTCTTATTCTAATAAGGCTGAAGGTTGAATTGTCCCAGCTAGACTAGGCTGTAGCAAATAGATGACGTCATATATGAAAACAATATTTCCTTTTTTGGTCCCGTGGTCAGGATGGCTCGCCAGTACTATGCCCTAATAGTACAATATACATCAAAGTAATTAATTAAACATGTCCTCTACTCTCTTCTCGACTGTGTAAACTACGCAGAATGTTGAGTTCTTCAGTATCAATCGGGAAATTCCACTCTTACAGTTATATTATTCATTAATCTAAATAGTAAGGGTTGATTTCATTTGTTTTTTATGTGTGCGCAAACCTTTAGTTTTCAATTCAAATCCTAATATGTAATTTCATCACAAATCTCATGTCATTAATCTTTGTTATAATATGGATGAGAGTGTCAACGGAATGTAATAATTTATCGTCTTAACATAATACTGATAAGAAAAATACTTTGATAGCTAATGTGTAATTTGTTTTATAGTTCAGTGGGAAAGTCCATTTTAAAATAATTATATCCAATAAAAAAATCTATAACATTGGTTAATCAGTACCTATAAAGTTTTACTATCAAGCCATTTAAATTAATATAACAATTAATATAGCTGCCGACAAAATTGCTTTGCGATGCACAAACACCACGGAGTGACGTCATACTGCATTACCCGTATCTTACAAGCATTTAGGGACGAGTAAATAAATGTTTCCAAACAATTATTTTACCAATGTTATTATAAATATCTTTAAATAACACACCGAAAAAAATATATAATATCTTATTGTATAAACCTATATTAATATAAAACTTTTCTCGTAAGTTCAAACCTAATAAGCAATAGAGAACCCATTACACATTACTGCTCAAATAATCTATAGGATATCATAAAATAAGCTGACACCAAGGTACTAACTGCTCGACAAGATGGCCGTCCCTTTCAAAGCATATAAATGAATTTGCAAGCATTTTGAACTATTTCACATTGTGTTTTCATTACTAACAATCATCACAATATTGAATACCGCGCCGTTCCGTTTAAGCCACAGCTTTTAAATCTTTTGTAAGGAAAGACTCAGATTTGCCTTCAAGATGGCGGATACTATTAAATTTTATGCTGCAAATGGCTTAATTTTATCTGACTGTTTACTTTAATCAAGATCGTTTTATCAAAACCTCTTCACCTTTATCGGATAAAGCTTATTGAAATCTTTCAGAGTGAAATTGAATCTTGTTTTAAATGGATAGGGTTCGTTTTGATGCGTTGTTCGTTTGTATCAGTAGAGATACATTTCATTTTGAATTTCGTTATGAATAAGTAGGGTTACCATATTTATGATAAACCGAAACTTTGTGATTTATTTCTTATTTGGAAAAATACTAGATACGAAACATAAATATAAGCTAGACGGAATAATGGACGGTATATCTGTGTAAGTAAAGTTTTTAATGCACAAAACATGTTAATTAACAACTATGGTAATCTATTTATTCCACCATAGATAATAACAAATGCTTTATAGATACAATATACAGAACAAGAGTCCTCTAGTTCATAGATCATTCCAGAACTAAGTAGCTAGAAAAGTGCACCAACCTAATACAAAAGAAATGACAATCTTGTAACACTAATTATCTCTTTAAGTTTAGAACTTAACAGGACTTGAACAGGCTAGACCAGGGGGTATACCATCGGCCTCATTGGATGAGACTGGCAATGAACCGCATTAGGAAAGAAGCATACGCCTCTCTATCTTCCTGGGTATAAGCCCAGCAGTGGGTGTTCTGAGAATGAGGATAATCATGATAATAATAATGGATAATATGATAATCATATATTATTCAAACATTAAAGCAAACAATACCAAAAGGTAAATTTGCTAAACGCATTAGCATGAAGAGGCATACATTTTTAATTAGATTTTATATTAGTAGTGTTAATGTTTATCGACAATCAACTCATAGCCTTAAAGCCTTAAATATTCCAGATGATCAGGGTCGTATTTGTTTCACAAAGATAAGATGAATTTAATCACGTAGTTCCTACGGTAACGGGTTTAAACATGGCTACAGATGTTTCGCACAAGTATTTATAATGTTTTATTTCAAAACTGTAATATTTTGAAATAAATGTCTTGAATAAAAAAATTGTTCTGTTTTTTGTTTTAGTCTCTGAATTCCAGGACAAAAAATATATTTCAAATCACTTAATAAATGTAGTCACTTATTAATAATTAAATTTGATCATATATTTTTTTATTTCGATGGAATATCGTCTGTATCATACAGAAAGAGAGTACGGATCATTGCTAGGAACGTGTGTTTAGAGATCTCATCTCCGACAAATAATGATCAATTTTGATAATTCTATTTGTTTGAATAAATTCTAAGAAGATCAATTCCATTTTTCTCAAAACCTTTTTGCATTATATTAAATTACATCTTCGGAAGTAAATAACATAACTCATCATGAAATATCAATAAAGCTAAATTAAAAAAAATATTTACATATCTAGGCCAGTGGTTGCCCAACAGAGAAATTGACAAAGCTGTCATCTATCAAGAAAATTTATTTATTTCACATTTCGGACACTTGATTCGATCTTAACCTTAAACCAAATCTGTTGTTTCTAAGAAGTCAGTAATTCACAAATAAAAATTAACATTAACGACTTCACTATGTTGCTACTTCTTGATGTTTTATCTTTTCTTTCTTATCAGCCATTAGAATGTCTATTATGTCTAGTTTGTGTATTCCCAAATCAATGAAGGTCTCTTTTACATCAATAACAAAGCAGGAAAAGAAGAGAGAAGTATATGTCTCATTTAGAACCTGTTAATCTTACCAACTTAAGAAAGGTTATGCTTCAAAGCCCCAACGTTTTTCACAACATAAGAAAAATTACTACTTTTGTTAGTCTACCTGTGCTCTGTCATTTTGTAATTTAAAATACACTACTTACGCTATCTTCTCATTGTAAAGTTTACGCATACATACTGTTTATAATAGCATTACAATATTTGAACTTACATACTAATTAGCCAGACACGTGATACCGTTCTGTACTATTTTCTTAAGCTAACTTACTTTGTCGTTTTATTAAATTTTATTTTGAAATTTCTATCATTATTTGGAAGATATTTATAAAAATATCCAAACTGGATAAGAATCAAAATTAAAAAGAACTACGAAGAAATTTTTAAATTGGATATTTCTTCTACGTTACTCTTAGTTAATTTCTTTAGTCAAAAAGGCATTAAAATGATACAATATTACTATAGGTTACACTAAATTGTCCATCCATCGCTAAATCTTAAATTAATTAAGCTACTCGGAGTGGTAACACACAAATTTGATTAAGTCCTAATTATGAAGACGGGCAATGTTTTTATAGAACATTTTTAATACAACAAACAGGTAAACAAAGAAAATTTCATTCTGGGTTATATTGTAGCTAATTAAGCCTACAAGAATAGGCGGTTCTCAATCGGGTGTCTACTTGTAGATGCTAATATACCCATCGTCAAGCCTCTTCAATATTAAGTTTCTCCAATGTTTCAAACGTGAAATTTCAACATAGGCAGGTTTATGGTTATTTGACACGCAACTGCTCGCTCACTAAATCGACGTCTGGAAACTTCCAGAACTTCCAACCAGTTACGTATGGTTGCACGGTTGAACTTTACCAAGAAGTTTGAATTTTGTCTGGAACACTTTGTAGTTGGAATTGGTATCTGTCCGAGTTTTATTAAACGAGAAATTGTTACACAACATTTATTAAAAAAGCATAGAATTACACACATACTAAAAATAAGTAACCAGTGCTACCAACACATAATTTAATAACTTTTTGATCTTAACTGAGGAAATGCTAAAACTAAATTAATTAAAATAACTAAATTACGTAAGCTATTTATTGCAACGCAGTAAGCTTTTGCTGAAAAGCTAGAAAACCTTTTAAAGCAAGACTTATTTGTAAATACTTATGTGCTGCTACTGTTTGCTCAATTTTCTACAGATGCGTATGATTTGGGGGAAAAAATAGAACAAAAGCATTGCCATTAGTTCTATTTATTCTCAAATTCGTAAGCATTTTATGTCTTCAGTTTTGTTGACTTTGTTAGACTTTTATCATATCTTAAAATACTGTTAAAATGTAAGTTGTAAGATTTGGGATGTTCTTAATTAACATGCAAACTTACCAGTTGACCAAACAGCCATAGTAAATTAGAGTTGTAAGATTTACGATGCCATATTAGATGGTACTTAGCTAGGTATCCCGGGTTCGAGTACTGGAAAGCTATATGTTTGATGAGAATGAATGTTTGATGACGTGTTTATATGCTTATTTAGTATATGTATGATAGTACAATGTACATATAACTATTCCGGTTCTCCGTTAACTAGCGGCCATAATAATCCCGTTTTCTTAATAATGCTTAATTCGGGCTAGATAAAAGGTGTAATTGTTAGAAATATTATTATTTTAAATAAGCTTAAAAATATTCGTCATAGATTCACAAAAAGTTTTACTATAAATTCAATAAAAGTCATTTTCCATTGATTTAAAAGATTAAACAACAATAATATTGCTTTCAAAGCTTACCAATTAACTAACAAAGGACGCAATAGATCTCTCGGAATTGATACAAGCAATTTAAATCAACATTCAATATTAAATGGATTTTATTTTCGTGTTATTGTAAATGTGCTTGTGCTACAAGTTCCTTTTTAAATTTGTGGCGAGGGTTTCACAGATTGATTACTGCAAATATTTCCCGATCAACAATTGAAAATAAATTGGTAATACAACGCTTCAAATAAAATCTTCATAAAACTCTCAAAATTTTCCTAGTTCTGATTCCTTAGGAGCTGTTTCACAAAAATCGATACAAATACAATTTCAGTAACAAGTACAAAAAAAATTAAACGCAAAAAGTTTGGAGCTTTAGACGTATTAATTTTATATTGGCCACCTGTACCATCTGCTTTGAGAATTTCAAACAAATTAAAAAAATTAAATGGAACCTTAGGATAAACAGACGCGGTATTGTAAAATACGTTATTATTAACAAAAAATGTAAACAACTAATTAAGAGCTTTTTAATTACACACAGAAAAATATGAAGACTGATATACGACATCAAATTATAACATTCGCTTTCAAAATTCGAACGAATGATTATTAGATACGTCATAATTAATGTTATTACTTCAAGTTACTTGACACTTCTATCAACACTGGCCATTCACTTTATGAAGTCAGATGTCATCTGTATTTGACAGCTAACTTCATTTTGTAGTTGAACTGTAATGAAAAAGTAGTAATCAACTTAAATTTTAATAATTTAATTCCGTACACAACATCTCACAACAAAACCAGTCTAATATGTAGGTTTAGGAATTTGGTAGTTTTTTATTTCATGAAATAATAAAGAAAATTGGCAGAAGCAACTGTAAACCTGCAAAAATGCTCTAGAAACAATTACAATAGGTAAATTATTAGTATACAATTTTTAAAGAATTTTTGTAAATCGCCTCCGTCTTTTTATTTATTTTTACGCCAAATTAATTCAGAAACAATGCGAGTTCTATTATTTAATGTTCCTTTATTACTTTGTAATTGTTTTAAATAAAGGTAGGGACTTTCGTGGGTATTTTCCGCATTGAGTTGTTGGTCGCTAGTGTATTTATGTAATTTAAAATGTCCGTAATGTGTATATAGTACTTGCTGCTCGATTCAAAACGCTCTTCATTGAAAATAATTGTTTTCGTTGTTTAATATTAATAGCAAAAATGTTGAATTTTCAAAATTCTTGATTTATTTTAATAACTACTACGATATTTTAATGGCGTATTTTGTTTCCCACACTGTATACTATAAAAAAACTAATAGAATTCATTTAGAATGTTGACCTTTTGTAAACAAACATTAGTATACAATAAATGTATACAGTGTAAACATTTTTTATATGTAGATCTTTTCCTGTTCAATGCTTAATGTACTCATGTATGTTAAGTACGTTGAGAATAAATTATTCTAAATCAGTCTTGGATAAGACTGACTGTAATCATAAACTGCGGTGTATTTTAAAGAGCTTAAGTTCCGATACCCTATGATATAATCGTTTGATATAATCGCAGTGCATACAAGTCACGCGCAAAGTTTATCTTACTCTTCCATGCTTCGGCAGGCATATTGGTTCCGGTTATTTCAGTAACCGTTTTAACTCACAAAGCCGCATTGGACCAGTATCGTGTGTTTTTCCAAACCCAAACTTCTAAGGCATTTCTTTCATATGTATTACTTTCCAGGCCGGTGCCCAGTAAAAATACGTTTATAGGCTAGTAGATGATTATGACACGTAAGAGCACAGACTACGATGAGCATGGCATTCAGGAAGTATGTGGAAAGGAAGCAATCAGAAGAATGGGATGGGATTGCCTCTTTCGCACACTCCAAAAGATTCATGTCTCCTTTTGGAGGCCCTGAGAAGGCGATTTGGAACTTGAAACGTAGCGGGCTACATGGCTTGAGTGGTGCTATTACTGTCCACTATGGCACGAATAGCATGCTACTTAAAATGAAGCTAGTTGAATCGCCTCTGTGTAGGGCCTGTGGGGAGCACACTGAATAAATGCAACACATCCTGTGTAACTGTGATGCTCTTGCTAGGAAAATAATTTGTCTCTTTGGACTGGGCTACGCCAGTCGTGAAGTTATAAAGCTGCTGACCCCGAGCGTACTTAGTAAATACATCTTGGAGATATTCCAGGACAGCAGACGCTAAGATAAGGGAATCAGAAAAGATCCCAATGGATCGAAGTGTTCCGGGAATAATCCTGGGGCTGTATCAAGATAAGAAAGATCTCAGACTACTTTGTCTCATAATAGAACGTCAAGGCACAAGTATAATATTGACATTTTCTTTCCTCACTCACCCTTGTTATCGTAAAACAGATAAACCTCCTATAGACTTATTCTCTTACTATAGACGTCACCGCTCCGGTATGTGAGTTAGAAGTCGTGTAGTAACAATGAAAATACAATTAACAATGATAGTTAATTAGACAATGGCTGCTGGAGGGAAGTTGATAATTGTATAATGTTGGATCTTCAGCGTATATTAATAAACCTCAAATTGAATCTTTGTTGTATTTCTGATCCAAAAGCGACTAGTAACAAGAAATTATAGTTGCTTTCTTGACGCTTAATTATATAAACACAAAACTCCTTAGATTGTAGTGGAATAACCTAGCGCTTTACGCTTTATTCTTTTTGTACTTCCACTCAAACTCTCTAATAAGTAGCATCAAGAAAGTTCTTAACGTTCCTAAAGCAACGGAAAAGCGAAAGTAAACAGTTTCTGAAGAGAAGTTATTATTTCATAGATACAAGAAGTTGCACACTTAACATTAAACACAAATTGGTGTAAACAAAATTTTAACTATATAGTATTAATTTAACAGATAACTTAACAATTTTCATTTGTTTTTGAAAACAAACGATATTGTCAAACCAAAGATAGTGGGCGTTTTCTAGAAGCAAATAAAGACCGGAATGGGAATATTACATGTCTGTTTATTAATTTAATTTAATAATAATTTTAAACATTGTTACAATACATATTTGAACTAGAATTTATATTAGAAACTCTTCCTATAACATCTTTGTGTAAATGTTAATTCTTGTTAAAGAAATAATTTTCATATCATATTATTCATCTTCATTACTGTATTAGATAAAGAATATTTTATATACTAATAAGCGGGTAGCGTATCTCACAATTCAGTCTTACGATTTAAACCAACAAATTGTTTTACTACATATTATCTTTCTTTTTCAGATTATTCGAAGAAAATCAAGATCTCCTGAACATGTTCGAGAAATTTCGTCATTATCGGACGAAAGAAGAGCAGATCAACTCCATGGAGCTAGCGGAGCATGCCAATAATGTGATGAATACCTTGGACGAAGGTATAAAGGGCTTGGATGACTTGGACAACTTCTTCGAGTACATACACCAAGTCGGGGCCAGCCATCGGAAGATACCAGGCTTCAAAGTGGAATATTTTTGGGTAAGAATCATCATTATAATCACAAGGCAGACCTTCCTATATGGAAGAAGCATAAGAGGAGTATGGGCCATAATACCACCTCGCTGGCCCAATGCTTGTTGGTGGGGAAAGAGGTTTACGTTACAACTGGGACAAACAGCTTAACATGCCTTCCGAAGCTGTCAGGAACTTGAGATAATTCTAGAATTGCAAAATTTTAAATGCCATAAAAACGAATTAATTATCAACGATACGATATCATCTGTAGTGCTGAAAAGAAGTTCATGTTAAATTACAGACATTGTAATCCCATTTTCTGACTGTCAACGCCACATTAATAATAATTCACACCGTCAACTTTTGTCGTCGTTATACATTGAGCTGTCAAACAAATGTCAAATCAGCAAGAATCGCGGTGGGATATTTTAAGTGCAAGACATTTATTTCGTTCTAATCATTTTTTATTTGCTGTATTTATTTATTTTATTTAAATAATGCATGGTATAGTATATGTTGTCAGGTTTAATGTGAGAAAAGTAGTTGCAAAAAAAGTTTTTCACAATTCGTTTCAATATTGACTCTTTCTCTTGATTTAATAGTCATTAAGACCTGTTGAAGCTTAAACAATGATCGAATTGTCAATTACTTAACTCCGAATCGGCTTTATTGGAAGATCTCCGCTTTTCCAAAACAAACGTTAAATAATTAAATGTTGAATCAATCGACAGATTAATCAATGCGGTTGGCAGGTACTCAATAAAAGCAAATTAGCCAGTCGCTCGTCTGTTTGTCTTTATTTGTCAAAGGCGAAGCAGCCATCTTAAAATAGTCGATATTCCGGGACAGATAAATAGGTCAATCGTTTTGAGTGGTTGGTGAGTCAACATTTTCAAATACTTACCGAAAACATAATATTTTTTTAACGAATTATTATTTTATTGAAAAGTAGCAAAGGAAAATAATTCTCCAAGGATTATTTGGCTTTATTCTGTAGTAGGTAAATCTACAGAACAAACGTTGTTCTTTCAAAGTGAATGATGAAAGAACCGATATAAATTGAATGAAAGAAAATACGATTCCATTTTAGAGCTCGCGACCTACGTTAGATTTTCAGGAATCCGTTCTCTATACACCTTCACTGTGTGGCATTTTATACCTATAATGTATTTTTATTTTATATTGACCAAGTCGATTGTAAATAACTTATCAACCAACTAAGAAAAAAATGCTAGAAAGTGGTCACCTCCATGACTACCAGGAGACTAATGGAGACTAGTCCTGGAGGCGATGCCACGTGGTTAGAAAGCCTCCAGAGACCACCATCACTCCCAATGCTTGAAAATCACCCCCAATGCTTGAGGACACACTATGGTTCTCTCCTCCTTAAAAGCCAATAACGCCTTAAGCATTAGTAGACCAAAAACAAACATCTTTTTTTTATATATATATAAAAGCACAGCAAAAACCTCGACACCGCCTGATGATAAGCTGTAGGAAGAGTTCATTTACGAAGATAGCTAGTGCAATACGCGACTCGATGTCCTAGTTACCCCATGTTGCTAGCCCAAAGAGTATGAAGGAAGGAATATGGGTGCCGGTAAGGAATTCCACGCTCTGGATGTGTGACAAAGAAAAGAGACAGGTTCATCTCTTGGAACGTAAAGTAGAGGTGGAAACAGTGAATGAGTGACTGTAGACCAGCATGCGTGGGCACAATTATTTTAGCAAGTTTTGTTCAAAAATACTCTGGATGTAACTAAAACTAAACAATAACCTACTTTTCCTTTTGCAACCTCAGCATTATTAAAAATCCATGAAAATACTTCTTATGAAGAAATAAATTTATGATGTAATTTTGATATAATAAGATAAAAAAAGTTACTTCTAGTGATTTTAATAATTCAGTGTTTGTACGTCGGAGCTGAAGACAACCTTTTATGTAAATGAAACTTGAATTGATGATACAACGCGATTGGTAGATTTAATGAAATTTCTTATGTCCCTTCGTTGCTCGAATGATAATAAAGATATTTATTTGAGCATCATGAGAAAAGAGGCTGAAAAAAAATAGAATTATTTAAACATCACCTAACATCTAGAAACACATTATTAAAAGCTAAGATTATTCACGTTTCTAATATAAATTTCCTCCTTAAATTCCTACTCACTTATGTCTTTCAAATTAGTCCTATTATCAACTCTTCTAAGAGAGCAAATCAGTCCTCTAAGACTTCTATATATTAAAAATCCGCCAAGTAACTCACATTTTCATTTGGCATCGTCGCAAAAGCTTATTTATATTATCCTTCTCAAGTCCGAAAAGCTCATCTTCGTAACAGATTATGAAACCAATTTCACGATTGTTTTTTCGTTGATAACATTATAATGTTCTTAATCATTGAGTTTAGTATGAAAATATAATCAAGTACCAACTAATCAAATTACGACTTGGATATAATCTCTGTAATAATTTACTAACTTTGGTCTTTCTCGATAAATTTTAGCTCCAGGCTTTTCCACATTACATTTTCCAAATTAATCTACTTAATGGCTATAAAATTGTCCTTCCTTATAATAATTTATGTATTCGTATATAAAATCAAAATTTGATTGACCGCTAAGTATAGTAATTTGTTGGTGGTTTTCGAATTGTATAATTATTTTGAAAATCAATTTTACCTTTTCTCAGTCCCTCAATGGCTCGAGGGATGAGAGAATACCCCTCGGCAGAGAAGGCCAGTCGGCCGAGGGACAGGAGGGAGAGAGGAATTGGCCGACAATTCTGGCGTTATGGCAAGACTGCCCGCTGGAGCCTCTCAATCATTGGTCCGTCTGCCAAATTTTGCGCCGTGACGGACAGGGAAGGCTCCAGACTCTGAAAAGCTGCGAGCAGTCTCGCCCAAAAAACCCATTCCACCGATGCCTATCTCTGTCGCCCTGTAGTACGTTCGCATGATATTTTGATTTTGTGGCTTAGTAACTTCATGCAACGCACTATTCCACTTGAGGCGGGGGACGATTGCTGGACCTGAAAAGATCCTGCCATCCCCAAGCCAGCGGGTGGTCACGGTGGGATCGGCAGACGAGGTGCTCGTGTCGGCCCATTCGGTCTGCTGGCTCACACACTGCTCGACCCGGCGCCGGTCCTATGCGCTCTCTATTATACCCACTCATCATTTTAGTATGCTGCATACATCAAGGGTAGCAGAATACCTTGATGGGTCCGTTTTAATAATATTGCACCCAAAGTGACGTCAGATGGGTGTAGACTGATTGCACTGATAAAGCAACTACTTACACAACTGCTTCTTAACCAGTGAGCGGTGAGGTCATCACATCCCTACGTCTATGTATAATAATAACATAATATTATTACGCTAATAACTATATCCTTTAGGTATTATAACTATATGATTTAATGTTGACTTACATAAGAGTATGCAATGTAACTACTCTGAATTAATGTATTTTGACTTTGACTTTGACACAGATGGAAGTATGAAACGTGTTCATATCAATCATGTAATTTATTTTCCACTTATACATTTCTTTCGCCATCAATCTCGTTTTGATAAAATTTATCTTTCAAAGACTTGTTTTACCTTGCATGATTGATCTGTTTACTTCCAAACTCGTTATTTGTATCCTTGTCAGTATTATCTACGACGCTGTGTATTTCAGTTTTATTGCCCCAATCGTGGTTACGATCCGTGAAAATCTAACAGAAGGTAGAATCGGAAAAGCTTTGTGTGTTTGATATATTATATTCTCTAGCAGCATCAGTGAGAGATTGAGTTTTGTTCCCAATTTACCGTGATTAGTTTTAGCTGCCAATCGTCTAACTGACTTTTAAATCTAGGCGCTTGTTTGTGATTTTATGCTTATGAACGTATGAATACATAATGTAAACATAATGTAGATGGACCTATAAATACTTAAATATCTATACGAAGTAAGGAGGTTACAACGTATTCAAAGTACTTTATACTCATTTAGAAATAAAATATAGAACATACCTACTTAGCTACATCTTATATTCTCTTATAAAATATCTATGAATATTCAAATGCTTCTAAAATTTAAGGGTTAAATATATTATTTATTGACAAAATCATAAATTTTAGTATATTCTATCAAATATAATACATTTTAAACTCAGAACTCTTTATTCTATATAATTAACAACAAAAATATAACTGAAAGTGTCGCACGCGCACGTTATTATTTACTTAAGAGTCCTGTCACTGTCACCCTTACTAGTGAGGGGACTTCGTCCGTACGCGTCGACGCTAGTGATGCTCAGGTTTTATTTAAAATTGATCACTCCTTGATATATGAGCAGTTTTTAGGGGTTCAAGTGTTTAGCTGTCATTATGTGATTTAACTTTAATGGTGTACAACGTGGCCATTGTGTTGTAAAATACATTATGAAATATAATGAAATTTTTTAATGAAATTATAGCTGTTTAACCACGACTGTTGAGTTTTACATCTATAATCAAGAACTTTTTGTATTTGATTAGGCTGTTTTATACGAAACAAAACACAACAACAGATCAAGCATTTGTTTTACAAGTTACAATAAGAGTAATTTAATTTAATACCTAACAAACTCACTGACTTTAAAATGCTAAAAAGGCTTGAACTAAAAAATAATTGGATGACTTTTTACATCGAATAATTTTTGCCTTTTTAGTGTGTTGAAGTCGGTTTAGATGACGACTTGACTGTCTGTTTGTTGTTTGTCTCAAAAATACTCGAATATCTTTGGAAAAAATATGTAACACAAAGTACGGGCCTATAATAAAAAAAAATAGATAATTTGGTTCACATATTGTCAGAGAAAGTCACGTAACAAACACAAAATAATACACACGTACAGTATCTCCTCCTTTTTCGACGTGGGTTAAAAAACTCGAAGCATTACTGCCCCTTTAAGTCTTCAGGCTATTCCTTCCATCAGCTTTGAGTAAACCAAGGACGAAAATAATCTTATTTTGACACAGAAGGCTTATCAGCAAAGAGGCACACCGGATGAAATAATATTGCATTAACCCGTCCAAGAAGGGCATAACTATATCAGGTTGGATTTATGTAGAACGTATCAATCAAAGAATCTTTGATATAACGTTGCCTTACAGTATTATATTGAGTATTCTTTGACTTGATATCATCTTAGGATGGAGATTGCATTTCTTTTTTATGTGATTGAGTTTATTCGCTATATTATTAAATAGAAATAAATATACTTATTTATATTGACATCCAAAATCAGGTGAAAACTTAAAACTTTAAAGTAACTATTTGTTTGAATTTATAAAATTAAATATTCATAATATGTGATTCAATATTATTGATGTTAATGTAGTTTCAAAATCTATCGGCACTCCAAGGAATAATTCTATACATTTTTACATAGTCTACTTACGTATTTTTACATAATTTATATAAACAGTTATATTTACATAAACATCGCAGGATCAGTAAAGCTAACCTACAGATCTAACCGTACTAAAAATCTCTCGACACGCCTAAATAAGTTTCTTCAAAATACTATCTTTATTGATAACTTTTATGGTGTCCACAATCGATAACACAAAGGTTAGTGTCATTAAAAGTTTATGATGCACCTAAGGATAGAGATATAGATAGGGTGACCGTGATGACCGTTATGATGTTTTTAAGTAGAGTTAATTCTATATTTTGTTCAAAACAGCAAAAAAAAAGAATACAAATGTATACTTTTAATTGTAACTAGTTGACTCGATGAACTGTTTCACCAACAAACTACCACTAACGCCATCTATTGAACGGAACCCGAAGTAGTGATGGAAGAAATGACAGTTTAAATTTTTATCATGTTAGAGGATATTCCACACTAAATAATAATAATTATCAGTAGTGTATATCTAAGCTTTTCTTTAGGGTTTTCTCAGTTAGTCAGTTCATTAAACCACCCCTGAATTAACGCAATAATAATAATTCATATATATCAAGCCGTTTTTGAGTCTTAGCAAATTCATTTTTATATATAAGATGAACTGCCTTAAAGCAAATGATATTTATTTACTGTCTTCGGAGTAGTATATATATTTATATCCTATTTCAAATGTATGCCAAATATTTAATATCCGTTAGTAGCGAATGATCAAAGACTCACTTCACTTAATCGGTTTTCAATATAACCTTCATTTAATGTTAGCATCATTGTAAATTAATGGTGGTAGCTGTGTTTACTATTTGTGTTAGGACAGAAGGCTTGCGGTAAGGTGTACGCTCGGTCATTGCACTCAAAGCCTTTTGAGTTTCATTTTCAAGCTATTCGTCTAACCAAACCCAATATTTCCGAATGCTTTGAAAATAATTACTAATATTTAAGCTTTAACTAGTAAGAACTCCTCAAGTTGTGTTAAAAATTCCAAAATGAAATTAGCAACCATTATATTCTTTTAAACCAACTTTTTTTTAAATAGGTTACTAACAAACCTCTTAAAAGTCAACTCAGCAAGTCATAAAGAACGTTATGTCATAGATATTGCCGGTGTGCTGACTTCTGCTGACTGAAAGATCTATACGCTTCTCTAGCTCGTAATATTTCACACTGAAACTAAACAGTTGCTTAACAGCCGAAATAAAGAAAGCAGTGCCACCAATCTATAGCAGTTTAATCAGGTCTACCATACGTGGTGATAATATAACTACTAAATATTTAAATCTTATTCAATTTATTGAAGTTTTAACTCCTAAGTATCAGCATAAATTGCTGTATCCCAATCTGGAAAGGTGCAAATAAGACTTTTAGGACCTGAACAGGGCACAGAGATACTCTCAGGTCATGTACTTCAAACCTTACAGATTCCTACGATCAGTCTATATGAAATCAGAGAGAGAAAGAATTTTTTTTAGTAAAAGTATTAACAAAGTATCAATTCAAAGAAATATAAGTTATGATATTGTTGCCTGCTCAGCGATCGTGCGAATGCTAGAAGACAATACCTATTCCAATTTGCATTTATAAATAAAAACTTAATTAAATACTCAAAATATATAATTTTTTGCACATATATATAGTATATATGTGCAAAAAATTTGCGACACCATGCTTAGGGACATTGCCTTATGTATTGTAAATATAATTGTTTCACCATAAACACACACACACAATGACATTCTAATACCGTCTTGATGATGGTAAACATAACTTTAAAATTCTACATAAAAATATTTTTCTGTAATTTTATTAATATCAGTGGTTCGTTATTTGATTTCGCATTTTTTTTTATATTTGGACTAGTATTATCCACAAGGGAAATAGCGGGCCATTCCCAAAACAAATTCCTTTTGATTACTTACTGGGAGGTCCCAGCCACGTATTATATAAAATTTTACTGAAATAAACGCATTTATTATTATTATAAGTAGTAATTAGACTTAATTAATGACCTAAACTTGATATCATAGGTAATACCTACAAATAAAATACTATTAATCTTTGTCTTAATGAAATAAAATCATAAAACGTACCCTAAAGCTAATTAAACTCTCATATTTAACCATTTGGGCATCGTTTACTGACTTAGAACATCTGATAATTAGAGCAATAAATTAACATTACATTTAAATTCTTGCTTGAGACGATAAATTTACATAATTTTCTTGTTTGCTTCCAGAAAATAGAGGCTCCATTCTTGGCAGCAGTGGAATCAACGCTTGGCGATCGCTACACACCAAACGTAGAAAGTATCTACAAAATAACAATAAAATTCATATTAGAAACACTCGTGGAAGGATACGAAAAAGCCGGTACGCCCAATTCCACGTGAGCTTAGAGAAATAGATTAAAAATCGACATAATTCATCGGAATGACACGTCAGATTTTCAAACATAGAACAAGAACGTGGGATGGCTAGAGATGGACAACTTCGAAAATGGAACGGCCTTTTCTATTCTGAACTTTGTAAAACTTTACGGCGATGGAATTAAAAAAAAGTCAATTTAAAAAGTGATTTGCTGAAATTTTTGCTTTTGCCGATGCTTTGATCTTGAACGGTTTTGATGGAGTCTGTGGTATAATAAAATTAATAATGTATGGCGAGGTGTGTTTAAAGCGATTTTTCAACTTTCTGAGTTATATTAAGATGTGTTTTTATGAAATGTTACGAGTCGGTGGATAACTGTTTGCAAAGGGAGAATTGATTTGTTGTGTAATTAGTCCACTTCATTCATAAGTTACATGTATGTTTGTAAAAAAATCAAAAATGTAGATTTATAGAGAAAAAGATGTGTGTGTGTCGTTAAACTAAGAATTTAAACCAAATTTACATTGTAATAGTCACAAAATGCTTGTTATTTATTTTAAAAGTTTTACGTTCGGTCAAATTATTTATTGTTATTTTATTATAAATCCACTTAAATTCGTCAACATGGCTGGTCCAATAATTATAATAATAGAAAATAAAACTTACTATGTAATGGTATTAACTAATTATATTTTGTATCATTATAAATTAAGTCTTCCGATTAATGTCTATGATTCCATTTTTTGCTGAATAAATGTGGTTTTTATTAAATAAGTATTATGTTTATTAAAAATTTAATCTTGTGAATAAATCTAATCATATCATTGTTAGATATCGTTTAATTTGCAAAAGTTTCGTTAATATTAAAATATAAACTTTTTTGTGACTGCAATAATTAATCAAATTTTATTAAGGTACCAGTAATAATTGTATTATTTTATGTTTTATACTTTTAAGATTCATTCAAAGAAGCACAAACATAAGTACCTATCATGTTTTTTTAACTATTTACTAGAATCATACCTATATTATATATTTTGGAAACAATATATTTTTTAATAATATGTGTACAGTTAAAAACTTTATAAGTACACAGTGAACAGTCATGCAGAAACATTTAACTGTAGGGGAAATGTAATTTAAAAAAAATATTTATTTAATGTAGCAAAGGGCCAATTTACTGTCACTACCACACGGTTGATCAAACAAACTTATATTAACCTTGTCTACAGAAATTGATATTTTATAAGAATGTATATTATACACTAAAATGTCTTGTAGATCGTCATGTAGCATATTACATAAATAAATAGTCAGCACCTATATACGGAGTCAAATAAACAATGTGTGAAAATATGTGTGAATAATTGTCTCTTTAATGAATTAAGTGTGAAATAGTTCTTACAACGCAGCCCTATAACTCTTGCTTGCAAATTTGTATAAATATAACAAGATCTGAAAGTGGCGTTCCTGCTGTTACATTGGATTGGGGAGCACGTGGACTGCCCTTCTTTACTAGACACCAGTATTTAACAACTTAATCCTAAACCAATCTTATATCAAAATATATCAAAATGTCAATTGTCATTAGTAGAAAACAGGCTTCATACAAATTAGGAGTACGTATAAGTATTGTGTTTAGCCAATTAAATAATATTTTCATGTTGAAAGGCCTTTTAAACTATTAATATTTATTAAGACTACGTTATTAATTTTAAAAAATCTAAATTTTTTTATATTAATATACAAGTCAACAATTTATTTTCTAAATGAAAACGTCCAAATTAACCAACATAAATCATGAAATCATGAATTTGACATAATGAAATAAATTACTAATAAAACCCCAATTGCGTTTTCACTTCCATTACATCTTTATTCGTATTTGTAAATATTTTACGTTAAACTTCCAAAACATATGTTAATTGGAATTTTAGCAAAATGATTACCACACTCAAAAATATGTAAATAAAACATTGAAAACATTTATATAAACGATTTAATTCAAGAAGTGGCATATTAAACTGTACAATTATTTGAAGAAAATACAATTAATTTTATTTACAGTCCCAAATTAATTTATAAAATACAATTTAAGATACATTATTAGTATTCTGTGCTATTTATTGTCTACCTATAAATAAAAGAACATGTATTGGATAAATAAAACTCCTTATACACTACTTAATAGCAAACTTTATCTTGCTATTTCTAAGAATAACAAGTGTTTTGTCTTTTCAGAACAAAAGGTCGATGCTAAAATTATATTTCAGAATAATTTCTATGTAGTATTATTAATTCTATGTTAGAATAACGTTGTAATTTATTTTATAAGACTTAGCTTATTTAATGTATTACAAAGTGATAAAATACCGATAATTGTTTCATTTGAAGCGTTTTGACTTCAAAGAAAAGCCATTTACTTACAATGTTGTGGAAAATAATTGACGTTAGTCGACAAACAACTGAGACAGAAATTGAGCAAGAAAATATTACCTATCTAATTTCTTCTCTAGAAATTATGCGTCACCAGTATATAAAGTGAATCAGTTATACTAAGAAAACCTCTTTTAACGGAGAAAGTGTCATATACATTATCTGAACGAGACAAAAAACTACATTAGTACCAATTATTTAGTTAATTTGTAAACCCAAATTGTTTATCTTTAGAATCTATTAAGGCCAGGATCGACAGTAATTTTAATATTTCATAGGCATAATTAAAATGGAAAAAAATATTTGAACACATATTTAATATACATGTTTAATTATTTTGCGGGCTTGGTTTTTGAATTATATTCAGAAAACCGACCACTAACGTAGACTTAATTTAACTATGGCATGTACATTACAAGCACAAATTTGACAGCTAGCAGACGCAATGCGCTGAATTTTAAAGTTAAAATATACATAATATTAAGAAACATGTCTATTAAATTATGTAAAATTTCAATTATGCTTTGGTTGTAGCTAGTCATTTAACTTAGCACTGAAAATTACTTCCACTTCCAAGTCAGTGTTACTAAATGAACGTGTTTATTTATTAACTTTCTGTAACTTGTTAACCCAGAGGCCAGTAGTTCTCGTAGATTATCTATCAAAATGTTTGAGAACGTGTGTCCTCTCAGAACTAATGGCCTCAGATTAGATTCTGGATATAACGTTTGAACCATGTTTATCTCGGTTTTAAATAAATTAAATATTGAATTATATTCTACAATAAAATAAAACACTTCTTAAACTGAAACGCTGGTATATACTGACAACAATTATTTCCTTTTTTAAATACCATAGAGTATGTATTGTGTTCCAAAAAGTATGAATACCTATTTGGGCTAGAACAATTGAAGTGGATAAGCATCAGTTGGAGATTTTATTTATATAGATTTCCATTGACATTTGGAAAGAATCACAGAAATGCATAAACAGTTGTGTTTTAAAGTTATAACTCATTTCAGTCACGCCTCGTTTGAGCCAATTACGATGTACTCTTTACTGAATTACAAGCATTTGTCATCAAAGGTCACTTAGAGCATGCACATCGGCGACAAATTAAATTTGCATAATTTTATCGTGAATATACAGAGTTGGCACACAATTGTAGGTAAAACGATTGTTTTTAAAATTGCTATTTGTTTAATTAGTTAATTGTGTTACTGCATCCATTTCACAGGTACAGGCTGGAATAACAAAGTGGTTCACAAATAGGTGTAGAACGTATTCAAAAAGTTCAAAATTTTAGATTATGACCTCATGTTAGTATGTTACGTCATGATCGTACACAAAAGTTACTGTTATGTGTATGCTTCGTAAGAGCGACTGTTGTATACCATTAAATAATTTAAACCCATTACTAGCATTTTATCACCTACTTACACTTTCACACATCTTCACACAAACACAATAAATTTATTTATTAATTTAATGGTGTCATAAAAGTGACTGTAGACTGTTTTTGACCGCATGTAGGGAAATGGTTTCAAAATGTACACAAGGTCGAAAATTGTACCCAAGTTAATTTATTATTAATTTATTTATTGTTACTTGATGTCACAGATGTCCTTGTTGCAATCGTATCGTTCAGAACGAAATAATGAACTTAAATTTAGATTTAGCCGAAATACTTCATAGAATGGACATTTCCGTTTTTCTCATTCACTTTGAATAGGATAAAATAAAATGATGAAGAAAGAATTTTGCTTGATGCCGATGAACGAATCTTCTTTGATGTCAATAAAACGTTTCTTCTTGATTTTAAAAGTCTAAGAAAGCTTTTGTATCCTCTAAAAGTCTAAGAAAGCATCTATAGGTTACGAAGAATGCTTACCATCAGGAGCGCCGTACTATTAACACTAGATTTACCAGGCCAGTCATTTAGACTGGTCGTGCAATTTCAATTCAAAATTCTTACTATATTACACATATTTTTTTTCAGAAATGATGTTATGACTTTTGTAGCTATAATTAGAGAGTACGATTTATAAACTTAATGTTATTTTATATACATTAATAACAAATATAATTTTTGTTGTTAACATATATTCAAATCGCTGGTATATCTAGTGTTAATGTTTACTTACTTTGTTTAGACATGGTACTATAGAGTAAATCTACTTCTGAGGTCGACTGCACATGTATTGTTCACTTAAGCTGGGTTTCAATACTCTGTCTACAGATAGTTTGCTTACGAGGTGTCTAATTTTAACAGTAACTTAATGCATTTGAAATAACTATGTCAAGATTTAACGCCCCGTTGTTGAATTTTGTTTAGTTACCACACAAGAGTTAAATTATCAATCGGAAACAGGAACTCCTAGCAATTACAAGTTATATCGTATTAATATTTGTTACTCTAGATTTTAATGAGAATTTTATAATGAATTCTTCATTAATTATAAATGACGGTTTTGCTTGTTCATTTCATGTAATTTTTTATTTCATAAAATTCAATACACAATATTTCAAATTAATTTAAGTAATGATGATTCTGTTCATCTGTACTAATATTATAAAGCGGCAAAGTTTGTGAGGTTGTAGGGGATAATCTCTGAAGCTACTGGTTGGAATTGAAAAAATATTTTTGTGTTGGATAGTCTATTTATTGGTTAAGGTTATAGGCTATATAACATTTATGAAAGACCGAACTCCAAGCGGGCGCAGCCGTGGGCAGAATTTAGTATTTTATTGAAGTAAAAATAAAACAATTGAGTTAAGCGAAGCCTTCCATCACCAATCGCATTTTTTATTTGACCAAGTATTCAATATCACCCTAAAATATATCATTTAATCTGTACGCATACAAAACATGTAATTATTAACTTTTAAAATGTATTTATATATCTGTAAGTACATTGTAATGTGATGTTGTATAAAATCGGTGTAAACGTGTTATTTTGATTTTAAATAAACATTATTTGAAACTTGTTTTGTTACCATTAATTTTTAAATAACCAAAAGGCTAAAACAAGTTATATTAAGTACAGAGACTTAAGCCTATACTTGTTAACTTCAAATAAGATAATACACTAGCCTAAAATTAAGCCCTAGTGATATTTTTCAAGGAGTTCCTCACAGTCTATCATCTATAAGGAAACCATAATGTTCAAATTGTCGGTTTAATTTATTAACATTATTTCTTTTAAAGTTACAATATACTGAGCTAGATAGTAACAGTCAATACAGAAATGCTATATTGTAGAAGGGCGGTTTAATTGCTAAGAAGTAATCTCTTCTATCTAGCCTTAGGATGGACAGAATCCACAAGAATACGAAACATGAGTGAAGTTAGAAGTTGTATGTGTACCATTCATTTATATTACAATACATGATAAATTACAATACATGTCATGACCACAATACATAATATTATATATAAATGTACGAGCTACTATTAAAAATATAAATGCATATACTTAATAATTAGGCATTAAATAATATATATTTATATGTATGTAAGCTATCTATTAAAAGTAATACGAACTGCGATACAAAATTACAGTTTACACTTCAAATGATTTCCATAGCGAATTACGATATTTTTAATTTAACTAGTAAAAGTATAAGAACGGACAAAACCAAAAACTATGTAAATTGATCAAACCGTTATTGAGTTATAGAGAAACAAGACAGCAATATTCATTTATATACTAGATTAGTAAACTTTTATTCATGCATTCATTCATTTATATAGGAAAGACGTTTGTATTCATATATCTGTAATGAAATGTTATTAATGCGGACTCGTAATAACATTAGTATAATTAGATGTATTTAAAATGCTTTGTACAGTTCCCTTTTTATTTGAACACTAACATAGTCTTCAATAGGATTGTAATAAAAACCTAAATTACACCTTATCTCCTATACATAAAGTATATTAATTCCGAATGTATTTTAGCTAGCGTGACGCGCGATGACCATAACTTACTAAAAAGGATTTGCTATTTATCATACAATTGCAATGAACGTCATAAAATCATTTATAAATTGTTACCAGTTAGTGATGTGAAATATATTTTTGTTTTTATACAAAACTTATCGATACTTAATAACGTTATTTAATTGGATTTAGTTATCAAAGGGTTGAGTCGCTGGAGTTATTATCTTCTTTAACAGATAATGGTCGACCAAAATAGACTTTATAGACACGATCATTATAAACAGGATTGCCGCAAGAATACTATTTAAATTGTTGATTCTCTATGTGATTAACATGGTGTTATTTATTTAGCCTAAACTTTATTTACAGTATGGGTGCTTAAGAAGCTTGCATAGAGCGATAGATAACAGTAACATATCTAAGTAATTTAATCACTAACTTAAAATTGTTATTACAAGAATAACTCTTGGCTTATGGCCTCACTTGATAGTAAGTAATGATGAGGAAGACGAGAAGCGGACTGCACCCAGACGTTCACGTTCAACTGCTGGAACAGAACAATGTTAAAATTGTTTTTATGCCAACGTACTTAAGTAAGTTGATGATAGCTAGCCAGGTAGACTTAGAAATCGCCCTAAACTTACTAAGCAAAGCGTAAAATTTCTTCCCTCAAGCTAAATTGAGTTTCAGACTTCTTGTTTGAGGTATACGTGCTCAACTACAGGACAAGAGAGACAGTTTTAATTAAAATTCTGAATATATTTCGAATGAGGTTAAAAATAATACCGAAGAATGTTGCTTTAAATCTGCCTGACGGTATGTCATTACATCTGCTCTGTGGTCATAGTCATTTCTTACGCAGCATCAAGGGAAACAAAGTGTACTATTAAATCATTCCTTACTACGTTAATAAGGTCCGTTTTAGGGTTACACTAACTTTGAGAAACCAGCCTTTCATATTTCTCTAACAAATCATAATAAGGTCCTATCGTAAATATTGACTTTTTAGAATTTTACCATAATGTAAACATAAAATAAGAATTGTATTAAATTGGCGGTAAATTAAATATGATGCATTGAATGTAATACATTTTAAAGTTTTCGTATCTCCAAAATGATAATACTTGATCATAATTATTAGCTAAATTGGTAAGTAAGGAATATTGAATACTTTCATAGCTGCTCATGGAATTTAATACTTCTTAGTTGAATTATGATTGCTATTACAACGAGATAAGGCCCAAATAAAAACAAAATCTACATGAATGAACTAATAAGATTAAGTAATAAAATAAAAATAAAAAATAGTGTGGTTCTGTATGACAACGAAGAAATTTAAATTTGTAATATTATTAGGCTGGTGTACACCAACGTAAGTGTAAGTACACTGCAATTAAGAGTCAGCCGTCAGTTTTTGACATTTATGTCATGTGGTAAACGTTAAATTCCGACAGTCAAAATAAAATCACCTGTTCGAGTTCTATTTCCTTCCTGGAAATCCTTTTGTCAAAAAATGTATTCGTATCCGTGGCACGTCCGAACACATTTTTCCATGAGAATGATTCGTAATAAAATATGAATGACAGCGTAAGAACCATTTATTTTCCTTAGAAACTCCATTAACCACGCCAAACATTTCAATTTGTAAGATAAAAATAATCATCCAGTACAAAATCGGCTTTCGCTTCTAAGAGAGGGTGTGTCGAGGTGTAAGATAAATGGACTGATTTCGCTTAACTCGCTCGCATCGCTCGCTTGAAAAGTTAAGAAGCTATTTTTACTTATTGCACTTTGATTCAATGTTTGACGTTGACGTTGGGTACTTTATCTAGTAAATAAGAAGACTATTATGAGACAAATATTTATGACAATATGATATTACAACAATGCATAAACTGATAGGTATATAAGGTTAGGGATAGATTTTTTTCATGGTTAATTTACATTTAATTACAGTATATATGTGCCATCTTGTTCGTAGACTGTCTGCCATCTTGTAGGTAGAGACATGATCCCGTTGCTGTAGAAATTTTGGGTCTTCTGATCAAAAAAACACAATAAGTAGTTTTGGTAGTCCTCTCTTGATGTTAACCTAACGCTGAATTCTGAAGAGGCCGAAACAGGTGGAAATCTGAAGGTGCAAGGTCAGGACTATATGGCGGTTGAATTAACAGCTCCCAGCCAAACACTCTTAATTTTTGCTGAGTGGTTAAAGATGTTTGTAGTCTAGCGTTATCATAATGAAAGACCATACCCTAACTATTAATCTATTCCGGTCTGATGATGATTCTGAGGCTGACTGATGAAATTAAAGAAAGAAGTTGTGAGAAAGCTCTTACAACGTCTTTCTTTAATTTCATCAGTTGTTGGCAGTAGAGATCCGAATCGATGGTTCTGCCCGGCGGTAAAAACTCATAATGAATAATGCCCATCCAACCCCACTATATACACAGCATTACCTTATTGCGAGTTTTACAGGTTTTGCCACAGTCAGTGAAGCCTGACCGACCTTTGACTACGACCTTTTTCGCACGTTCTTGTTATACGAGATCCACTTATCTTCACCACTTATTAATCTCTTCAAAAACGACTCAGTTTCATTACGGCACCAAAATATCGAGCTTTTTTATGTCCCCGGCTTTTTCAAATGAGTCAAAACTGTTTTGTGGTCAATTCCCAATTCTTCAGCTATATCGTAACTCCTGATATGCCGATTTTGATACAATTTTCAAAAATTTCGTCCATTTAATCCGTAACAGGGCGACTAGAGCGAGGTACATCTTTGACATCAAAAACCCGGATCGAAAACGCTTAAATCAACTTTGTGCTAGTCTTATTGACACTGCATTACGTACATTAACGTCACAATTTTGTTCACTTGCACTGCATTTTTTCGCTCATTTTGACAGAAAGAAAAACTAATGAATAGTGGGAAATAAAATTTTACTAATTTGATTCTTTTCGCGAAATGTCACCTTTTTAATGTCATAAAACCAGCCAGATACAAATAGTACAGCCAAAGATATTTTATTAAAAGTTTATATATACAATATGCGAAAAGACTTTTTCCTCGACGTAATACAATTCTCATGGGTTAATTTAAGTTTGTTTGATCAACCGTGTGGTAGTGACAGTAAATTGGCCCTTTGCTACGTTAAATAAATATATTTTTTAAATGTTTTTTCATGACTGTTCACTATGTTGTCATAATGTTTTTAAGTGTACATATATTTTTTCCAAAATATATAATTAAGACATAATTCCAGTAAATAGTTAAAAACATCATAGAATAAAAAAAATACAATCATTACTTGGACCTTAATAAAATTTGATTGATTATTGATGTCACAAAAAACAATTATATAAATATACAATTATATAAATAAAAATATACAAATTTAAGATTACATACTTAAACTCTGTAACAAGCTAAGCTTCTCATAATACAGGCTATCTTTCCCACAAGACAATGTGGTCGTTTGAAAACTATCTTATTGAATACATAGTTGTTATTACAAGTAATAAAAATATTGTGAACTGTAGTCAAATTCCCACAGAAATGTGTCATCATATATCAAAACTATGACATAAATATAATATTAAAAAAAAATATAAATAAAAATATAATATAAAATTATATTTGGCCAATCCATCGTTAATTAAATAAACATCGAAATGCACAATACGTAATGAGACATTTATTTAAGAGTATTGCTTGAAAACTGTCAAAATATGATAACTACATTTACGCCTTTTTATTTCAGAGTAGGTCCTCTACAGACGAATAACTTTTAAAGATGTTATTAAATACAGTTCGTATTTGATCTCAATAACGACATTCTTGTACACGAAAAGTATTCCATAGTCCCATTTTTAACGATTTTTATTCAATTTTCAACTCAATTTCAATTTATTTAGATTTCTATTTAACGGAAATTAGGCTACAGAATGGTCACGAATACATTGAAACAGGGAGACTATTCTAAATTTTACTCAGTTATTAAACAGTTGATTATTATGTAGAAGATATTTATTTAAAACCGAAAACTTTTTTTGAAAATTCACAAGAAAAAAGAGATAGCTATATTATACAATAGGAAAAACTAAAAATAGACACGTAAAATAAAACTTACTAAGCTTGCTACATATTACTGCGGCTCCGAAGTTATCATGACTGCAAATATGCTCTGTAGCGGTTTATCTCGTATTTACTCTGCTAACTGTTCTACTAGTGAGGCCCACTGCACGCCCGAATTAATTATTAATGTTCACTTCTATAAACTTTACCACATTTAACATGTTACAAAAAACTTAATTAAAGAACATGGCTTTAATTATTAAGTAACAATTAATACCAGCATTAAAGACTTTAATAAGATGTACCGTATGCTTTTTAAGGAGAGGAAAAAGAGATTTTTTATATTACGACACAAAAACTGACCATATATAATTTTCAATCATATAACATTGGAAATAAGGTCCAGAATTTCTTAATATAGAAACTCATATTTTACTATATATTTATACTCTTTCCTATCTATATTAAATGAAAGAGATAAAACTCTTATTTTCATTTTATTTCGAAATTTCTAATGTTGCTTTTTCATACATTCTATTACGACTTTATTTCACATATATTTGTAGTACAGTAGACCAAGAAATATGTGTAGCTACTTTTTTAAATTAACAACAGCTTTAATCAGCTAAGACTAAAATTTAATTGACTAAAGTATTATTCTTTTGGACAAACATCGAAATATTTGAGCATATTACTTCTTTTTAATAAATACTAACGCACCTTAACCTTTATGCTTTTAAAGAGTTTAATAACTATCATTTCATTTATATATTATTAGTTTTTAGTAAGATTCATTCAAGTAAAATGTTATATTTTTATTTTATATTGTACACTTATCACTTTTATTTATATTATCCTAAAACTTGCTACTGTATGGTTGTATGGTCGAGATCGCTCATAGCAATCTATGTGCATTTTTAAAATGAGGTATTAACCTCATTTAAAAAATACATCGTGTTGGTGTAAAATAATACAAAATGTCTACCTTTTGAGGTCATAAAAATATGAATGGAGACGGTATTTGTCATATCTACAAACGAACATAATCTTTGTTGTAATTTGCAAATGACATTGAACCTTATGCTGGAATACTTTAAGGTCCTGCATAGCCATATCTTACACCATCCAAAATTTCAATAATTTCACTTGTATGTTTGTTAACCATTAGTTCGACAGAAAACATCTTCACCCAATTTTGTGTCCAACTATTTCGGTCGATCCTCGGTCTAATAGAAACATCAAAGTGGGGTGATGTATACCTGACGGTCCTAATACAACATTTGGTTAGACATAACAACTGATAATGATAATAATTCATATTGACAACATTAAAATTCAACTTTGTTTTTTTTTATTTGTTACAATTTAATTGCAAAATAATTATTTAAGCTATTTTTTTTTTATTAAAAAACAAAGCTATGCGACTCTCAAATGTAGTGTTATTAAAATTAATACTATTTATTAAACACAGTTACTTTTATAACTTCGCACTCACAACAGTCTTAAACAAAGAACAAAGAAACAGTCTACTAAGGTTGGATACAAAATTATATTTTTTTGTTGGGAAACCGTTGTAAAAGCCGTTTAAGTACGGTTTTTATCAAATTAATTAGTATGAAACCTGAAATATTTTTTTGTCAGCGATATTGTCATTAATGATTGACAAAAGCAAATCTTTACAAATACTCACTTGAATAATTTTATTATTATATTATATTCTCGCTTGTTTTAACTATAAGAATAATGTATGCTATTATTATTATATGTATTATATTTAGTTTTGAGTAAGTTAACTTGAATCACGATAAACATATAATTTTATTGATTTCTAGTACGAGTGAATTTGGTGCCAAAACTTTTGCGTTTCTTTACAAATAACGTTAGCGAAACATGCGCAACACTAGCTTCGAAATCGTAAGGCGCCGTCAGTCAGGAAAAGCTCTTCGCGCCACACACTAGTCTGTTAATTCTTAGCAAATATAATATTACATCGATAACTCATATTAACTACTATGAGTAGCACAAACAAATAAATTAAAATAATTATATTTGCTAGCCATTCCATTTTTAAATTATTCGTCGGTGTGGACGTGTTAAGTATAAGTTACTGACGTTTTTTGTTATTGAAAAAGAGTTGCACAGGGAAAATTACTCGGACCTGTCTTGTAAAAAAAGTTAACATGTTTGTAAATGACATAAAAGTATTCTTTTATAGTTAGAATAAACTTCTTCATACTTTAAGTATACTTTTTGAGGAACGTGTGTTGTTTTTGTGAAGTTTTTGAAAGTGAAAGTCAAGATTTTAGAACAATGGGTTGTGAGTTGTCAAAGTTGGCTGCCTCGGAGTTCAGTCAGGACATGATAGACAGGCCACCTCCTCCATCAGACCCACGGTGTCCGTTGACGGCGAAGCAGCAGTACTGTATGCTTGCTTCGTGGAAGGGTATCTTCAGGCAGATAGAAAAAACTGGAATCATTTTGTTTATCAAGTAAGTACTAGAATTAAGCAACTTAAGCGGAAATTTGAAGCATTTTACAATACTTGGTGTCTTTTAAACAAGAATTTACAGAGCAATACCTTCATTTAAGACGTTAGTAGCTACTGTTTCTAACTGGGATGACCGATAGGTTGCTTAAATTTTTATAATATAGATATTAACAATTTTAAACAGTAAAGAATACTCATTGATTGCATTATTACGAGGATAAGGTATGAGAATTCTCAAACGAATATCTAATATATTTAAATGAATTGGTATTCGTAAGCCTTTTCATCAGTTTTGTCTCTCGAAATATGGCTTTACTGATTTGCATAGTATTTATTTTGTTATAGTCGCATTAATTCATGGATGGTTTAAAAATGGAATTCAAAGTATGGATAACCATCTGATGTGCAAAACTGTCATTTGTTTTATCACTAATTCATATTGCTTTTAAAGATGGCGTTTGTGACTAGTTAAAGTGGTATAAAGTTTGCCAGGTCAACTAGTATTGAATAAAATATTCATGACTGTCATACAAAAAATAATCATGGTAAAACTGGTACTCAATTTTCACAAAAAACTACATCGATACAAATATGTTCGGATTCGGGATGTTTCAAACATTTGACGATCATAAATTCGCGTTCCTTTTTTAAATTTTAAGAATGGGGCTTATGATTTCAAAAACGTTTTTTTTTTGCAAAACTGTATTCGTAAAATAAATATTGCGGATAGGAGAATGCCTAGTCTTATTAAAATTTCCATTGAACAGTAATTTCTGCTTTTTTAGAAGAAACCATTTTCAGCTAAGCCGTCCGTCCAAAATATCATATTCGCATTCATAATATTATTTGTAAATAATAAACCTAATCAAAAATCAATATAAATTATCGAATCGATTTATCAGTCCACACAAACATTATTAATCATTCTTTTCAATAGAAACTCTACCTAGTCTGCACAATGAACAGTTTTATTAGTTTTCTAACCTAATGAGAGTTTGCTGACAAAAATCAAATTTTTGCCAGTTCACTGTTAAGGAAAATCGCTACAAAGCCCATAATTATACCGTGGTTAAAGTACATTACAAACACAAGTAGGTCTTTGATAGATAAGATGCTATTAAAAAAGATAAACGTTGTAGATAATAAGGTTAAATTTTAGTCACGTATATTTTAACACACAGCTGTTGAGAAAGATAATGCAGATTTTAAATTCAAATTTAAGTATTACTTTACCTAAATTTATTCATTTCATTTTAATCATAAACACACCACTAAATACAGCTATAAAACTGATTAACAGAAGGAAGCTGTTTAAAACAGGAAACTAAGCATATTCACAAGCCTGTATATGGCATACAGCTTAGATCTTACTTTAAACTTACTGCTTAGTACAGGTACTCCATGGGAATCATGCAATGAGTAGTTTGGGTCATAATATCACCATGAATGAGTTGTTGGCTTACAGCAGTTGCCACAACCAGGACCAAAGACTTAACGTGACTTCTAAAGCACAGAGGAGCTCAAGATAATATACTTTGTTCGATCCATCCGCGGCCAATCATAGCGAAACTTGATTTATTTCCGTTTAATCGAAACCTACAGTACTGAAACAACTACGCCTGTGAATTCCACGAATTCAAAGATTGGAAGTCCTTAACAGCGCCGTTCTTTCGTGGAGTTTATCACATTCGACCTTAATCATACGTTTGGCCTACGACATATAAATATATCTTTCAATATTTTTAGTTTACACTAGATCTGACATTTTGATGAACTAACAAGAATGTAAATAATCCACACTTACTTACTTAGATTAAAATAGTACTCTAAACTTTCACCTAGTTTTTGTTGTTACAACACAGTTTGATAAAATCGTTGACATTTATAGAATTAATATTCGTGTGGAAAGTGTATGAGAATAATTAAGTTTATTTATTTCCATAACGAAGTAATATTAAAAGTTAATACGATAATATCTATGCTCTAAGAGTATTTAATTTAGTGCGGTATTTCCGTGATTATGTCATAAGATAAGAGATCTGTATGCTAAATTATATTTTTAGATAACTTCAACAGCATAGAAATTATTAGATATAATTGTAATCTGTAAATAGACGCTCGTAAAAATTAATCAAAGAGAACAATTATTTATCTGACAAGAATCGCATCATGTATGATTATTGATTGCGGTTGCGCGGTCAGGCCCCTGCTGCTTAATAGGTTAGTATTAAAGATATAGAGAAAGGAAAGGAATGGCAACTTAAAATCTAATAAAAAGAGTAATTTATGTAACGCAAATAGCCGTTTCTTCTCTGCAGCTACTAATTCGTCGAAGCGGTAGTAGGGTTAATTGGGAATATGCATACTAGTGTTAGTTGTATGCATATTTAGTACATATTTAAATTCTATAACTGAGACAATTTGTAAATACCCGGTTAATACCCACTTAAAGTTATCACTATTAATAACATTTGTCAATTTTTCTCATACATATTCCCTGTTATGAAGATTTAAAAAAAAACTAAGCAAATGAGTCTATTTAAATAAAGATATATTGACATTTTGATTTTGAAGTATTAAAAAAATAGAGAAAGGAAACGACTGGCAATTTAAAATCTAATAAAAAAGTGTAATTTATGTAACCTTAATCGCAATGGTAGGAATTCTCTGTTCAAAATTTGAACAAGATATTGTCTTTGTCTGCCTAATATTTTGGAAATAAAGGTAGAAGCTATTTGAAATATCTATATTTAGACTTCCAAGAAACATCTCTATTATATTTAAGTGATATTTTAGACTCTAGTTCTGGTAAGTCTCGTAGGACTATCGGTAACAAATTTTGACAGCTAATATGATATTTTTTCGCGCGACAGTAAATTGATGCAGGCAGAGAGAAGAAAGCTAAAAAAGATCTCGAGATTGAGTACTCTCCGTCACGCAATTGCAGTGGCACCAGGGTGCTTCTTCATCGCCAATCAACAATACAGCTGTCTGTCCAGAGCATCGAGGAGAAAATGAGCTAAAAATGCCGGACGTGGAAAACTTACGCACCTTATCCAGGCTTCCTAGTTACCGCGACTCTGCTTGATCACGGTTTCCATAAAATTCCAAGCCACCGGGCTATATACAGAAAGATCTGACAAGTATAACATAGAAGTCTTCTTCTAGTTCACTATAGCTTCTTATACTTGACATAAAACGATTAGTTAACACTTTGCTTATGAAAAGAAGTCAAGGAACAAGTCGGATGTATAAAAACTAAAATCATCAGGCCCCCGAGACAAAGTTGTTTGGTTCTTTGACCAGATTGAGAAACATTGCAAAACAATATACATGTAAACAGTAATTTCTTGTATCTTTCGATATTAGTAAGTGGCCTCAAAATGCTTCACTGTTAATTCGCTTTGAGATAGATATTAAATACTAAATACAAATTTGTGATTTATGTGATTATGCGTCTTTCATGCATTAAGCATCGCGCTGCAAATGTTCCCTAATGAGTTATTTCATATTTATATCATCTTCAGATGTTACACAATCTAATTAGGGTAACTATAAAACTATTTTATAATCGTGTTACTGTTTATACAGTGTATATATTTAAAAATTATGTTTATTCTAAATTCAATTCATTTATTAATATTTACGCCGTTAAAGAATCATCTCATAAAAAAAAATTGTAAACTTTTTGATTAAAAACCTTCATGCATTTGGATGTTATATGCAGGAGGAAAGCAAAAACCACAAGTACAGAAAATCATTTACGCCGTTAAAGAATCATTTCATTACAAAAAAAGTATTGTAAACTTTATGATTAAAAACCTCCTTCGTGCATTAGGATGTTATATGCAGGAGAAAAGCAAAAACCACTAGTACAGATAATAATGAAAACACACATGAGAAACTCTAGTTTTTGAGCAAATGTATTAAGAATTAATTTTTTTAACAAAAATAAACAAATTTCCAGATATCTACTAAATAATAGTTATATATGACATTCGGTAAGCAGACTAGTTTACAAGTGGATAAGCTGAATAAATCAGTTTACATACTTGGTCTATCAATAGAAAACAGGCATACCGAGAAAGATTTATTTCGCATCTCAAACGGTTCATACATGTGTCTTTGCGAAGGAAATTTAATAAGCGCCCTATGATCTCCAGAAAATTCTTTAACCCTTCAAGAGCCGCAAACCGCGAAAGGTCAAAGTGTTGAAGGACTGGGACATCCTACGCGCGTTTCTTTGTGGTATTTGTTTCATTACACGGCTACGGTGTTTCTTTTGACGCGAAATAGTTGAAGATTTTAAATATTTGATTTCTTCATTTCGTAATATATGTATATTACGAAATGAAGAAATCAAATAATTCTTCGTTTTGTAATATATGTATTAATACATTAAAAGCAAAACACTAAACAGATACAATTTGAATGGTATTGAATGGATATTTCTCCTAATATTTAAAATATAACATAAATTTCACGCAAGCTTACTTATTTATATTATTTATCTCAATAATGTTTCAACAGCCATTTTCTACACACACAGAATATAATGCAATAACCAAGACACATGCCAATTAAAGGAACACATTATTTTTCCAAAAAATCATCAGGAATCCAAGAAAGCAGCTGCCCAAAATATGATGTATTTTCACATTAGACACATTCAAACAAATGACAATTAACTATAAAATAACTAAAGAGAGAGAGAAAAAACAAATAAAACAAAAACAAAATATAATAAAAAAAAACAATAAAACAAAACAAAAGTCAATCATCGCATGTGAAAGGTGTGTTTGTGTGTGAGTGTATGTGTGTTTATGTATGTGTGCGCTAGTGTATACGCGCGCACCTACTCGCGATGTAAACAAGTTCTAGCTTTATCAAAGGATGGTTTATATGAAGCGACAGTTAATATTATTTTATTTAATCCTTACAATCCTTACAAATAAAGAATTATGAATTGATTTGAAACTTATAAGACGACATTTATATAAAACTCTCGACATTTATATTAAAGCTCTTGGGTTTCATCTCACCTAATGCTAAGTAACAGACAAATACACACACGAACTAGCTATCTTACCTCTAACCGCCGGAGCACAAAAACAGCCGTTAATATTGTTGATATAGCAACAAGTCTATTAGAGAAACCAATCAGAAATGAAATTCAAACAATTATTTTCACTTCAAATATAACGAAAGAAAATTCACGTTGTTGTACCTATCATCATTTGAAAGAACGCGTGCCTTATCTCTCTCATCATGAGTGCTAATGAAAAATGTCATTGATATCCAATAAAGGACATTTTTAAATATATTATAATGTTAATGTAAAAACATTTACTTTAGATTAATTAATGACACTGATTCTAGACTTAGTAGCAACAGCTATATCTCTTTCATTGTTATTAATAAACGAAACGTATTTTGTATAAACCACTCTATAAGGTATCACGATGAAAGTAATGGTATATCTTTATCATTATGATTTTAAAAGGTGAACCGCTTTAGATGAAATAGGTTTCACGAGTTTTTAGGGTTCCGTATCCAAAGGGTGCCAACTACTACTGCCTTTGTTTTGCGTCCGTCCATCTGTCCTCGTTAACCGTAAAAAGTAGACAGTTGAATTTTAACATAATTATGTGTATCATTTGCCGATTTGACAAAAATGAATAAATATTTTTAAAATGAAAATTAACGCGGAAAACAATAAACTCGATAATTCTTGCCTGGTCTTAATCATGGCAGGAGTGTTTACCAACTATAAATTTTATAACAACCATTCATGACATTCAAACAGACAAACTAAAGAGTACAGCGCACAATTTTCAACCTTATAATACAAGTTTGGCGTTTTATTTTCATATACAAAATTTTATCGCACAATAAACTACATTTTATAGCTTCTCAAATTACCATTTTTATGATATCGATAAGGTTTTTGTATATATCTTTCAAAAGACAAGAGATATTAGATGTCAAAATGATTTGTCTATAAACACTTAACCAAATATCTAACCGTGTCAGTCTTTTATATCGTTCCCATATTGTCAACGATTTCATAGAACCTTTATTGGTTGTGAGACTATTGATGACATTCCTCAGCCAATCACAATGATTGTTACTTTGGTAACGGATATTAAGATACTGAATACAATCAAAACCCATAGTAAGCATTCTTCTCTGGAAACAAATAAGTTATTGATTCTGGTTAAAATTATACTTAATTTAGCGTTGTTTCTTCACCATAATTGAATAAAAACGACCAAGCAATACGATATACACTTTTTACTTTGACATCATGATGTCTAAGCCATATGGCATTTGAAATCACCGTTAATAAGCATTTTCATAGCATATTTTCTTTATTTTAACGTAAACTTATAAGTGAGTATTGCATACGATATTTCCAAAATGATTTTTCTGGATATCATGCATTATAACATGAAACTTACAGCAAATACATATGTTTAATAGTGAGATAGAAAAAAGTATATTGCTTTTTAAAAATATTGACTTAACCCTTATTTTAAATACAAAAATATAACAAAATTAAATTTCCTTAATTATTAAAATATCGTTAAAACTGTTTTAAGTAGATATATGTGTGTTATGCTTAACTTATTACACAATGCAACTTTCGCCATGGTATGTTCCTGGGCGGGTTAATAATATTTATTATATCGAGCTACTCTTATTTCAGAAGACATGTTTAACCATTGGAACATTTTGTTACGGCAGCCACCAACTCGCATTATGCCAGCGTGCTAGAATTATGGCCCTAACGTCTCATGTGTTCATTCGACGTAGAAATGAATGTACCCAACGGACTTATATAGGCTGTAAACGATGATACAAAAGTTAAGGTTGAGTCAGAATTGTGACTAAAAAGAACGCTGTATATTTTTTTATAGTTTGGCTTTAAAACGTACGTGAGCATAGTGACAATTAAGTTGACCTTTTTGATAGTAATTTTATCCTTTTTTTATAAAGCAAAATCATAATTATATAATTTATTTTTATCTTATCTTACCTAAATCAAGGGACAGGATTCACTCTCGGAGCACTTCGAGCCAATGGGATCTTTTGTGATTCCCTTATCCTAGTGTCATCTGTTCTGGAATACTTCCAAGATGTACTCAGTACGGCTGGAGTCAGCAGCCTTATATCTTCAGGAGTGGGTAACCCAGACAAAAAGAGGACAAAGATCCATATGTGTTCCATTGTTCAGCGTGCTCCCCACAGGAAAAAGCATAATTATAAAACTTTTTTTTTTTTAATGTTGACTATATTTCTCCTAATAAATAGCTATTGTTAACGTTATTATCTCGAAAAGGTACTGTTAAACTTTCCCAGCTAAAATATAAACAAGATTTGAGTAACTCTGTGCAATAATCTGTTGTCAAAATAAATCCTCAGATGTAATATGTTAATATTTAAACCACAGACAAGCATTTCAGTGTCAGCAATATGATAGTGATGTATAAATTTCAAGACTTTTATCTGCTCATGACTTTATCTTCGTTGTCTTGTGAAATGGAACATAACTATGATATTATATAAAAATAACTTAAACTTGAAACATTCATACTTACATATTACCAGTTACTATATCTATTTTCCCCGTTATCTATAACACAAGCTCTTATTAATGCTTAATATGCTTAATATTAGCTGTTAGTGTGAGAAATATTGTTATTATTATTTAATATATGGGTGGAAATTAAAATTTAATTCTGTCAATAATAATGTTGATGAAACATTTAAAAGACAACATTTTTGTTTTTGTCGAGTTTGTTTTATATTCCATTGATTTAATCTCATATAATTTCCAAATTAATTATACCATTACCTACATGTTGAATTTTAAATCGACTATAGTTGGTAAACAAACATGTTACATAATATGAAACTGACATAAATATGCCACCCATACACCAGGCGCCTTCTGGCTAATGTCGCAATATTATCGAATCATCTTCTCAAGTATTCCATCTCAAATCAGGTCAAGAGCAAAGCCCATAGACTAAAGAAAATCGACGCCATTGATGACGCCTTAAAAGTTAAGACAATGGATACAATAAGGGAAAATAAATAAATATTTAATAGTATATTCATAATATTAAGAATTCCTTTTCATACAGAGTGTATATATAGTAAGATTTTTACAATAAACATTTGATTCTTGTGTTCCTTATTTCGGATGCAACAATTTGTTGCTGTGATAAGAAATAAATTTTTTTTGCTATATAAAAGGCACTTACATAAAATGACACGTTACATAAGCAATTCGATTTATTTAGGCATAATTTTGATGCATTTATTAATTATTTGGAATTCTTAAACATTATTAGTTTTATTGTGTAATTAGGTAACAGATATTAAATATCGATAAGTAATAGAACAACTCTCAGAATATTCTATGAACCGATTTATTGTGGTATCTCTTGAAAGCTCAAAGCAATATTATAACAGAGATATTTATAACATAATCAAAATACAGTTAGCTTGTTAATATATCTCATAATATGTAATAACGAATACTGATACGGCAAATAGTTATTCCAATATCATATATACTATTGAGAATCAATAGCATGAATCAAAGATCACAGCAATCAATATTTCTTTGTCCAAACAAGCTTATTAACAAACAGGGAATCTATTGATTTTAACTTTTCATACAAGTAGAATGATTAATTTGTAGTTTGCTTTTTTTTAAGTGTAAATATACATGTATAATTATACCAAAACTAAAAAATGTTACCAAATAGTAGTTTAGTAATAACTTTCAAAGCATGGCATAAGATTCGACAGCGCCTGATGGTAAGCAGTAAGATACTCATAATGCAATCAAAATATTTTATATATTAGTATGTACATATATATAAACTTACTGAACGTCAATCTAATCCATCAGGACCGAACAGGAGAAGAACAGGCAAGAAACTCATAAAGATTTCTCTCTCTCTTTACACGTCTTTGAGGATTGTTTGAAGAATATGTGACATACTGCCATTGCCACCTACACCACAAAAGACAAAAGACTCCTTTCAAGCCATCAAAAGACGCCTTTTCATTCAAAGTCAAAGTCAAAAATAACTTTATTTAAATAGACTTATTTACTAAGCTCTTTTAAATCGTCACAACAGGGAATATGTATGAGAAAACAAATAAATATAATTATAAAGGCAATAGTCATAATTTTACTGGGTATCAACCGGGCATTTACTAATTGTCCCAGTTATAGTATTTAAATATGTACTAAATAAATTGTTAGTTTTAATTTTAAAATAATACTTATTTTAAAAATAACACTTGTATGCATATTCCCAATCAACCCTACTACCGCTTCGACGAATTAGTAGCTGCAGAGAAGAAGCGGCGCAATTTCATTTCCTCTTTCAGAAAGGACAAGCAGTGAAGGAAAGAAAACAAGTCCCACTGTTTTATATTTCATACACTCGTATATACCAACTATCGATACGATATATGAAATAACAGAGAAATAATTATTTGTTTAAATACTAGAAATATCGGCTTGAATCGTGAGTTTCGTACCCAAACAAACATTCGCTTCTACCGAAACTCCAACCCGTAACCTCTGGATTATAGACACGGACCACCAGACCTACGATAGCAAGTCATCTTATGCTGAGTAATTAATTTATTTCTATAGCTTATACTATACATTTTCACTACAAATTATACTATATTTAAATTCTAATCTATATAGATAGATGAGATCATGCATACTAATATTATGAAAGTGATTGTAGGTTTGAATGACTGTTACGTTTTCAATCTAAAGCCCTATATGTATTAAGATGAAATTTTCGCGGAGGCAAACTACATCCTGAGAAAGAGCATAGGTTATTATCGCATGTGAAAATGAGATAACAGATATTCACGCGATCGGAGCCATGCTTTTCAGCTAGTGCCGTTATCAAATCAACTAATTTTTTTTCACGTATCTAAAATTGGATACTACTAACATTATTAAAAATTAAATTTTTGTAACAGCAGACAGGTTCCAACCTTTTCCAACAGGTCCCAACCTGTCCACTGTCATGGCCGGGATAATATCAGAATTACACTGACATGTAAATATTTGTAGTAAGTACTCTTGCCAATATAAAGCAATTAAAAAAATACTTAAAAAAAGTGTTCAACCTAATTGACCTCTTTTGTTTACAAATTAATAAAACACATTACTAACGATGATTTTACTAAGTCTACATTTTTTCATCAAACATAATGCGTATTGCCATTAGATTCTCATTTCAATCAGTCTGTGGCCGCTCCTAAATGTTGGTTTTGAAGTTAAACAACTAATATTAATTACCTAATTAACTGACCACTTTTTTAATCAAAGCTTTTATGCTTGCCTACATTATTTGCTTTGTTTCAAATATTAACATAGTTTGTGGATATTAAATAATAATTTCACTGTTTGTAATTTCAGGATCTTTACTCTATGATAATGTTAAATAATTAAAATAAGTTGAAGATTGATATATCCGTTGCTATCCAAAATTCTCTACATATTATTTAATATATGTAGCCTATATATTCTTATTTAATATTATCATTGTTTATTTACTTACTTACACTATAATTGTTTACGAAAATTACATTAATCAATCGAATACAAAGACACTACTTATTTCTAACGAATTATTTATGTTGTTTGATAGCTTAATCTAAAAATATCCTGATTAACTTGCCCCGTTTCTTAATATATATTTTACCCCTGGTAGACTAGTAAAGAAAGTCATAGAGCGATAAGTTCACCATTTATAAACTTTTATAAGCTGAGAAGCCTATTTGCATTGTCAATTTGAATCGAGTTAGGTACTTAAGTGTTAATATGTAATTATCAGCCAGAAGTGCTTTGGCTACAAGTCTCAACAGGCGGCTAGATGTTTTTTTATAGCTTAAGATGTTACTCCTGGGAAACGTTTATGTCGAGCAATTTGTTGCAGTTCAAGTATCTCAAGTGCATAAAACCGAACTGAGATATTTTGAGACTTCAATGCAATTATTATTGATGTTTACAGCGGATATAATAGGTAGAGGAAAATTTTTCTTAAAAATATGAAAATTTTAAGATATTTGGTTTCAAAGCAAATTTACATTTAAAAACAGTATATGTGTGCTATTTCGTTTGTAGAATTTCTGAAATCGTTTAGGTCATTAAATGTAATCGTGATCGAAGAAACGTGATCAAAAAAACGCATCAAGTAATTTTGGCAGTCCTCTCTTGCTAACTTGACACTGCCTATAGAATTCTTAAGAGACCAAAACAGGTTGAAATCTGAAAGCAAGTTTAGAGCTATATGGCAGACGCATTAACACCTCCCAGCCAAACTCTCTTAAATTTTACTGAGTGACTAAACATTAATGTGGTCTAGCATTATCATGATGAAAGACCACAACCCTTTCTATTAATCCATTCCGGCCGCTTTCTCTCAACTTCTTGCTTTAATCGCATCAATTGTTGGCAGTAGATTTAGTAGTTGGTTGGTGAATCGATGGTTCTGCCCGGCGGTAAAAGCTCATATTAAACCCTTCCAATCCCACCATAGTCACAGCATCACCTTTTTGCAAGTTAACCCAGGTTTTGCCACAGCCTGTGAAGCCTGACCAACCTTTGACCACGACCTTTTTTGCACGTTCTTGACATACGTGATCCACTTTTCATCACCAGTTATCAATCTCTTCAAAAACGGTTCGGTTTCATTACATCTCAATAAAGAATCACAAATGAGCAGACGGTTCAATCAGTTTCATTACAAAGAAAAATGTATGTGAATTACATAACTAACATTCATTGATATTCAGTAGTGCTCGCTGATTCCTCGTTGTGCTCGCGTTCCCACATGGACTACAAATAATCTACAGATTCATTACATTAATTGAGGCCGTTTTCAATATTTGAATCATTGTCAAATCTCTGTAGTTTTGCCATTAATTATACGTAACTGTAGTCTCTTGAATATATTGATTACCATAAGTGGCTTCTGTAGTTTAGTATTTGAGATCTACTACCTCAGTCTGGGGGTGAACAGCTCAGTTCCCAGTGACGGCAGATTTTTCTGCTCGATTTGATTGTTGCCCTAATTTCTTACCTAAATCTGCCGCCATAACAATAATGTTCACAACATTGTCTTGTTCCGGCAGTTAGCGAAAAGATAACCAGGTCTCCTGTGATCGAGGACTCCTGGTAGCTTTCATCCAATTAAGATGAAGGGCAAGAAATACCCCGTTAAGGGAAAAAAGTTACACTTAGACGTATGTAAAAATATACAGCTGTTCTTTAGTCACGCTAAAAACCAACAGCTTGATCGATTTGCACAATTTTTGTTATGTTTCGTTCGTCTCAATCTAGGGATGGTTTAAAAATAAAAATAATATAAATATTATATATAGATTATACAGCATCGACGAAAATATAAAAATCTAAAATTAGTACTCAAATATGAACAATCGCCTATCTACCGTTCTAATTAAATTTGTTATATCTCCCATTGTACTTCACTTTAACTTTAATAGATAGTATTGGAGAAGTACGTTGTAGAAGATAGAAGGTTCACAGGTCAGCTAGTAATTAATATAGGTAAGAAAGTGATTATCGACAAGTGTAGCGAGTTTAAGACACAAACACCGAGTAGGTAGCTTTTGTCTATAATAAACATAATTATAGCCCACTTAATTGAGACACATTTATTGCTAACTACATATAAATAATACGAAATCTACCAATGCCTTTATTTTAGCAATAAATTTTAAATAATAATATTTCCAATGTGAACCCTGTTCCTCGTGAAACATATTTCATTTGAACCGGTTGAACAAAGCTCGTAAACTAGATACAGCTTGATCCATTGCTGGTTCGAGCGTGATCTCTAAGCTTTATAGGTTTATACAGGATGTTAACTAAATTGCCATAACAGTGTTGATTTGTTCGGTTACAAGGTGGTAAATATATTTATATTCGCTAAGATTTATTTGATAAAAATAATAAAGTTAATCTTCTGAATTCTAATTTCTTCTAAAGGATCATTTTTTTTTCTTCTCTTTGTTCAAAATCAGTCATACTGTTTACTGGAGTCTATATTAACACTAGATTTACCAGACCAGTCATTTAGACTGGTCGTGCAATTTCAATTCAAAATTCCTACTTTATTTTCAGAAATGATGTTATGACTTTTGTAGCTATAATTAGAGAGTACGTTTTATAAACTTAATGTTATTTTATATACATTAGTAACAAATTTAATTTTTGTTGTTGACATATATTCAAATCGCTGGTATATCTAGTGTTAATGTCTGTTTGGAGTCTACTTAAGGAGAATATATTAATAAATTCACAAATATAATATAATCCTTGGCATCACCTTTCCTTACGTTCATACGGCAACGTAGCACGTCAAGTTCCTCCTCGTAGTTCCGTCTTTCTTTTTGAAATTCCTTATGCACACACGCAGTGCGGCTGTGGAACTCCTTGCCTGAATATAACGGGGGGCTCGTATTCTGGAAACCTTTAAAAGCCAGGCTTAGTACCACTGTTTTCATGTCTGTCCCTAGTTCTTCTTACATATTTAATCATTAATGTGCAATAGATAAAATTGGTATTGTATTGTAAGAATCCTTTGTAAATACGAGAGATAATCTTATTAAGAGTACGAATGTACGAAGCCTATAATAATATTAAGACAATTGAAATCTTTGATAATAATGTATTAGACAACGAGACAAACTGGTATCAAGTGAATGAAGTATAATATCTACATTTTAAATGATGTTTTTATTACAATCCAATTTTATTTCAAGGTCAATCAAAACTTGGGATCTCGAGCTCCTCTATGGTTCAGAAAGCGCGTTAAGTCTTTGGTTCCAGTTGTCACAGTAACCGATTTTAACCACCTACACGATTACACCTTTGTTTACTGCTCTATTGCCTTATGAACTATAAGGTACTAATAATAAGCACAACCACACAACAGTACTGTGCTCTAAAAGAAAAAAAACACTGGACTATATAATTCTATATGTAAGTAAACGATACCGCGATTCACAGACAATCACCGCCATCTATCTTTGATAAAAGGAACCAAAATATAATATAAGCTTTAAGTATTATTTGTTAGATTTAACGTTAGCGCGATTCAGCTCAGTGCAGCGCCATCTATTGAGGAGTCGGTGAAGATTGACATTTGTAATGATTTATGTGACTATGAACACCAGTGTGGTGATATTATGGCCCAAACCCCTCGTGTGTTTCTCCCATGTAAGAGGTATGTGCCCAGCTGTGAGACGTATATCGGCTGATGATGATGAAGTGACATTATATTTAACATTTTCCAAGATCTTTTTTTTTACGAGGAGGTATCCATTTACGGACCTACCTGCCACTACCTAAGCGACGGACGTGTGTGGGGTTCACTCAGTACCTCAATAGAGAGGCACTGAGAATACCCACTAAAACTCCCCGGTAACTCCATTGCCCTTCACGGGGGTAACCTGGATTCTGCACGAGCAATTCACCAGGTCAACATTTTCCCAGATCTACAAATATTATTATATTTTTTCACAAAAATGGATTATGTAACCAAACAGTTTTCATAATAAATTAACATATAATAAAACTAAAAAAATAGTATCTTAAATAAACCCTACGCATTTTTCAAGGAAAACTTGACAGAAACTGATAAACCTTATTAACATATTTTTCTCGAAGGAATTTATAATTATAACTTTGGGCACCCGTCCACTGAATTCTTAATTAACGCTTCGTTTAGTCTAGATATGGTTCCTCAAATATAATTTATTCGAAAAAGGTATGCTTCGAACTGCTTTCACTACATTACTACAATAAATAAACTCACTTGTAATTCACTAAACGTCGAATTCTGTGAAATAGGTTACATTAATTGTGTTGTTAGCGATGACATACCATAAGTGCTCCATGCGAGTGTTTGACTTTGACTTAAGGTTAAGTAATAATCAAATTTTCTGCTGTAAAATATTCCTTCGCAATAAAACTGTTTCACATCTTTTGTTGGTTAGTTGTTAAATTATGTGTTTTAGGTTTAACTAAAGGGATGTTTTGTCACACGAATGGTCGGTTCGTCAAAAAGGAACCCTCTGCCAGCACCAGGTGATCCTTACGTACTGTGAGGTAGTGGTAGGAAGTAAGAAGGAGGCAAAGCGAGCAGTCTTCACCTCTTCCATCCGTCCATTGATGTACAACAAAAGCGGGCGCATGCTGCACTAGTTGTTGACTTATAGACTCCCTCTACTAATTTATTTGCAGATTATATTTTAAAAAAAAACAAAAGGAGGATGGTCTGTTTTATGTGTTTTAATTAATTAATCTCTTAAGATTGCATACATTTATGCCCACTGTAATACTTAATACTAGTAACATCTACTACTTGTGGGTTTGTATATTTACAAAAGATCTCTCAGTAACTCGACACTAAGTGATTTCCTAAAACGATTTACAACCCAAATCAATCGACATTAAGCGAGAAAAACGAAAACAAAATAAAATAGCCAAGTGATGGTCTATTCAATAGACGTAGGTAAGCATTATTTGATTACTCCAGCACTTGTAGAAATTTCCAATTCATGACTAACGCCGGGTATATTCTGGAATAAAGGGACGTTCTTGTTTTATGAATGAGATAGAAATGGTTGTTTATGTATTTTAAACAGGGTCTTGTCTTCTTTACGATGCCATCATTATAATCATAATCATATACGTATATAGTTCGTACATCAAGGCCTTCCTTTATAAAAGATACACAGAAGTCTGTGCTATTTCACCACCGCACTGTGCCAATGCGACTTGGTGGGTGAAAGCGGTTACTGTAACAACAGGACTTGTTGGTCCCAGCGTTAAGTGTTTTCCAAACCACGGAGGATATCGAGATACCAAATTTTGACTGACCCATTTAAGAAGTAACCATGGCGAAATTAGTTTTGTTTTCGTAATCTAAACCAGAGCGCTCGAAACACTCAGTCACTGAACTCCTTGCGCGATATCGTTTTACCCTGGGATAAATGGTATGTAGCCATAGTACATAGCCCAAAAAGTGCTTTTTCCCGCCACTTTTATATGTATATAAATATATATATATGTATCTACATTCCTTCGTTATCTTGTATTAATAACACAAGCTCTTAATGATGCTTAATTAGGGCTAGAAAAGATATGAGCGGAAGAAATATGTACCTTATTATATTATTAATGATTTTTCATGTTGATACTAATTAATCAACCACTTTCGATACCTAGTATCTAGTGATTAGAAAACCAAAATAATAAAAAAATTCTTATAGCAGTCACGCGTGGTGACTGCTGATGCAGCGATTCAGTCACAGTAGCCCTCGTTTTTTAAGTCATTCTTCGTAAGTAGCAAATAATATGGCTCTTGTATGTTCCGATTCAGGAACGCAATTTCACACTGCTGTGAAAGTAAACCTATAGATTTTACACATTCGCCTGTTTAAAATGTTACATGTCAAACTTAGTAATTGATTATCAACAATAGTCAAAATAGTTGTAAAGTTTGCAATAAATCAAGAAATAATAGAACTAAGATTCACTAATTTACTGAATGGAGTATTATTCAAGTCATCTTGAAGGCTCTCGTTAAGATGTTAAGGGAGTAAACCCAAATTGGTAGCCACGCATAAAAAAGGATATTGGAAAATATCTCCGATAGACAGGCGATGACGTAAGCATGACAGTGATAGATAAGATTACCGTCGGCTTGCCAAAATAATAAGAATTTCGTTAGCGTGCCATGAGGTCACGGTATCTGAGCGACCAGCATCCAATTTTATTTTTATTGTGTTTTTTATATTAATAATACTCCATTCAGTAAATAAGTCAATTTAAAAGCAGTGTTCTTTAAAAAAATTCAGTAAATTTATTTCTTGAAATGAGATTGGATAACTAGTAAAATCAAAGTCAAAAAATTTATTTGACTTTAGTAAAAAGTCTAAATGTAAAATGAGATGACATCACTGTGTAAATATTACAATGTAGTAGTATGAACTATTAAAGCCTTATTATAGTCAATAAAAAATTAAATTATCATTAGAAATTAAAAAATCATTTTCAATTCTAAAGTTGCTTAACATAGACTTTAAATTTGTGTAAACGGCAGTTCAGAAACATTTAGCCTGACTTTGTTATAAATGTTTATACATTTCCCATTAATGAGTGACTTGTGATGTCTTAAATTTGTAACAGCAAGTTTATTTGTATATCTTGTATTAGGGCTATTAGAAACACAGCGGTTTGAAAAGGCATGTAAAATTTGTGAACATAGAAATAATTATCTTATATGAATTTAAAAGCTATAGTTAAAATTTGAGTACTACTTAGAGTGATTATTACTTAAGATGATTATTATTTAGTAAGATTTTTACTTAGGATGATTATTACTCAGTAAGATTATCACTGATATTGTAAGTACTACTTAAACTATTAGTCTGCGCTACTAACGACACTGTATATAAAAGCTTGTAAGATAGTTCAAAACGTTATGCTATGCAATATTTGTAATTGATAGCTATCCGTTTTGTGGACTGTAATGTGTGAGTAAGGAAACACGAGGCAAGCGGTAAAACCAAGTATAATTAATATTAAAACAGAATAAAATAAACATATCAACACACTATCAATCTACCTCTATTCAGACAACGTCAAAACATAAATAATAAAAATACAAAAATATATAAAAAAGGTTTATGGATGCCAGCCAGTCGCTAACAGTAATCAATTGTCATTTCGTAATTAGAATAGAGATAATAAGTTCCACTGAAATCCAGCGTCAAAGTATTTTTACATTTTTTGACATAAATTAGTATTATGTCAAAAAATGTAAAAATACTGTGCAGTAACCATTTTGTTTATAGATCATATGATGTTATTTGTTATCTTTACATTTAGTTAGTAAACTACTGGTTCTAGTAATTTATGATATGTGCCAAATATATTTATTTCCTTTCTTTTCCGATAAAAGTTTAGTTTCTTTTCGGACGCTGTTCAGGATTTGGGCATTGTACCGATGTTGTTATCTGAAACTCACCAAAACTTATTGTTTTAACTACGTAAACATTTAGTTTAAATGTAAAGTTATGCGTAGAACCCATTAAAATTACGTTACGCGTACATGTTGTCAAACAACAAACAAACGCAGATATTGTAAACATTTTCTTCAAAAATATTTTTGTTTCTTATTTTTTTTTACAAATTACTATGAAAACCTTAGAACAAAAACTAAACAACATTTGTACTTAACCATTTACCCCACTTTAAGGCTCTCTGGCACACAATAGAAAATAAAATATTTTTAAGCTTCTTTATTACGATAAATAAACTGCACAATATGATAAATAAATATATTGTACAAAACACGAAAAAATATTTTTCATTTTGGTTTGGTTTGGTTTTATTTGGTTCAACAAAAGATCTAAAACTTTTTTGATGAATGTTAAGATTTTAATTAGAAATAAACAGGATTAATTAAAAATAAAGAAGCACAACGCACATTGTGCCCAGAACCCGATTAACGGTTAAACAGCATCAGTCTGTGCAGTTAAACAATTAAACTACATATCAATATAACAGTTAAGACTTTAAAAGAGGTTATATGAACGAGTATTTAATCAATAGAAGAGGCTTATATACAATTGCTATCGCATTTCAATAATTTAATGTTTTTATATTTATTTGAACAAAGTGATATTGATGGTATATACTATATGCTATATACTTAATCTTAATACTGTATCATTATACTAAAGCTCAATTATAACAAACCCAATATAGCGCCGCTTCATGGAACTGACAACCACTTCCGAATGTCTGATATAAAAATAATGAATGCTGACTCGCTATTTCCGTGGAAAGCAGTTAATTGTGTGTAAATAACTGGTCAATTGTGAACCGATTTTCAAAATTATTTTTTTATTCGATAGAGTATACTATTGAGATCGCATTATTGTCATTAAATCAGAATCTTATGATGGACCTTAGAAACTTACGAGTCTAAATAGTAAAAAAAAAATTCAATAGAACCAAAAACTGACCTCACAAAACAAAAACTAGTAATTCAATATAGGACAGTGAAGTACCAACTCTAAATAATAAATTCTAAATATTAACTAATAATAACTTAATTTTTGACTTTTTTTGTAATATGAAGTCTGTTTTTTGCGTTTATAATTATGTTTTGTAAATAATCCACACATCCCACATCATTAGTTCCTCTGTCTTCTCGTCTTTTTATTTATCGTCTTTATCGTCAAGTAAATAAATGTTATAAGGATGTAATTTGAAAAAGGCTACTTACGCCTTTTTCAAATTACATCCTTCAACTCCAGTTCTTTATCGTCAACAGCGTGCAAATTCAAATTATTATTCTGTAATTACTTAGTTAGCATAATTAGTAGTTGCTAAGTCTGTGTATTTTCTAAGCAAATGAACCAATCAAATTTAATGGTTAAGAATTTGAGGTCGAAGTAATAACCATATATGTCATATGTTTAAGTGTGTTGTTTACAAATTATTGTACAGTCGACACTATACCGCCAGTAACATTTATAGTGTGAAAATAGCTTTTATGTCTCCGGAATAAGATCTATGTAGATACTACATTTTGCGGTGTGACAAAGTACTAAGCTAATTTGAACTAGTTAGCTTGACTAACCTATGCTACTTGCGTTAAATAAATAACTGCGAAAGTTAGTTTCGAAGTATGAATATATTTTACGTATTAATAGGTAAATAAAAGATTTTTTATTTCAGACACAAAATACCTTTAAGGTGGTAATCAAGCAAACAGCCGACCTGATGGGCAGCGGTTACCGTAGCCTAAGGACGCTTACTATACCAGGCACGTTACCAACCCTGTAAAAAAATTTTCACACTTTTTTAAAAACCTCATGCTGCAAACCTCTGAAGGAAGTTCATATATGGGCAAAACAATAGTATACCTGCTACCAATAGTTTCATAGATATAGCGATATGTCTAGGAAGTCTCAAGATACCTTAATTCAGTCTAGATAAATTACATACTCTCACAAAAGTCAATATTGAAGAATATAGTTATAATGCCGAAAAGTATTGAGTCGTTAGCTTAATATTAATAATAAAAGTTTAAATTATGCAATTCATACACTTCCACCAAATTGTACTATATTGACCTATTGGTCAATTAAATGTTGATTTAATATACTTATAGACAAATTATTATAAGACTTAGAGTGGTCTAAAAATATTCCATTAGAAAAAACAATCTGATTGGTGACGTCACAACGATAAAATAAGAATCTAAATAAGAAATGTCAAAAACTGCTAATTATTTTTAACAATTAACAATTTGGTTTTGTTTATTTTTAGGAAATATCCAAATTATTAAACAATTAATCATGAAAAAAAATATTAACGAAACAATCAATTATTTACGAATACGTATAAAAATTTAAATTTCCTAATACTTTGGCGACAATCTTCAGAAAATCGGGTCATAATAACTTCCGGGAGAATCTATACACAAATTCGATATCCGTCCAATAACTCACACGATGGACGTATCCTTTGAACTGTTAGCTTCAAAGAGTTTAAAAAAAGTGGAAAAGCTTGTCAGGTAGTAACTGTTGGGGAAATATTACTTTGGAAAAACTGGTCAAAGGAAAATTATCCTATAATTTTTACTTTCCTTTTGATGGCGGAAATGAAAATATTAACACTCAATAAATATTAAACAAAGTTGACCCAGTGAACCCTAACGCCATCTAGTAGAAGAAATCCAAAGTAACGGTAGATTAAATACCAGGTTTGAATGAGTACTCTGAATAAACTACTCAATTTTAAATATATTTTTTTTGGATTTTCTCTAGGTGTTTCCCAATTTAAAAAAATAAAAATTAATGTTTTAATAAATGTTTAAACCATCCTTGAATTAAACCGAACAAAACGCAAAGACAGTTAATAAAATCGGTCAAGCCGTTTTTGAGTTGTAGCGAGACAAACGAACAGCTATTTATTTTTATATACTTATATATATAAGAAGATGATGATGAAATTAACATGTTCAAGCTTTTGTTTTAAAGTTAACACCATCAGGGAACTTATTATGTAACTGCATATCTATCGCTTTAGTATTCAGTTATGATACTGCATACGAAAGCGAAATGTCACAATGATAAACAGTTAAAAGGCAATGGAAATATGGCGGACCTCAAAATGAAAGCGATAGCGATAGATTCAGAGATAGACAGTAAAGAGCAGGAGAGTTTTAGATAGATGCACCATTAAAATAATGTATCGAAATCTTCGTAGTTGAACCAAGTATTCAAAACACATACTCCTCCATGAAGGGTATAGTGGAGAACATTCAAGAGATTTACTTATACGTAAGAAAGACAGAAACATTTATTGAATTGCACAAATATACACATTACACGTCATAATTGACAACATTGTCTGTTTATATTTTAATTACACTGATGATTTTATTCTTCAATAATAGATGGCGTGATAATCACTCTATTAATTTTTTCGTCTTGCGTAAGGAGATTCATATTAAATAAGTTTCTTATTCCTGTCATTTGTTGTTTTATCACATATTAACGTGGTAAAAAACAATGGATGTTAGTTAACATACAAGGTTTCATACTACAAATTAGGAATATAGAACGTCATTATTATTTCATAATCCTTAAATTTGTTCGAAATTTTAGGAATACCATTTTATGGTTTAATGTTCTGATACTATAAATTGCACATAATGCCGAAAAAACAACCCTACTGCCAAAACTTCGTCCATTAAAATCCCATTAAAAATAGACGTCTGAGTCGCTGACACAGTTTAACTCTGCCCATTGGTCATGAATAAATTGTGCACTACCCTTGGCTCGACAGGCGAAACCGTGAAAATTGATAAAACGGTGTGTCTAAAATCATAACCTATTATATCCTTTATCGTACACTAAAACACAAAAGTAAACTAGACAACAAAGACATATACAAAGGTGGGCTTTGAGCCGACCAACAATCAACGTCAAGACTGCATTTGCGAAGTGACTGGTGCACAAAAATTAAGCACATTCATATTTAATGTTCACTACTACAGTATAACATAATATTTGTGTGTAAATATTATGTGATGAGGTTTAGAAAATTAAAATGTGAGAGACGCTGCAGCACATCAGATAAAGGAAAATGGAACTTGTTTTCATACTAACACTACTCATTTCCATTTGAAATGATTTGAAACTTCAATCCTGTACAAAATAATAGCACTGTCGCCCATGTATTACTGCAGAGTTGTATCTTTGCGATAGCAAAATGCAATAGAAATTCTTAATACTTCTGCGTCATAATGGTAACGCCCCGATAGTTCATAGTCGATTTTTAGCTTCAACCTAAATAATTTTAATATTTTGTGAGTCAAAATTCGTGCATTTCCCGACACTCATCTCATATTATTTTCTTTAGTCAAAACTATTTTAAAAAATCTTCTGAATCCGTCCAGTTCTATCAACATGATAAGAAAGGTCCCAAACGAGATCCTTGAGGGATGCCTGCTACTATACTGCCTACAAAATGCTTGGTTTTCATAGTATTCACCTACAAGTAACAAATAAATTTATGAAAAATCACTTAACGACTACTTAAAAATTCAAATAAAATAAAAGAATTCTCTTGTTTAATTAATAGTGCTAATATAAGGTATATTAGCACTATTAATTAAACAAGAGAATTCTTTTATTCTCTGTCTGATCTGTGAAAAGATAATAAATCAATAAATTTGATTATGTAATTAAAAAATTTGTGTAATCATTTCGAGCAATATGCGTAATTCACAAGAAGCAAATAAAGCAAACCTTCTTTAATTAAAAAAAATAAGTTCAAAGGAGTTTTAAACAAAGGAGTATAAAGATAAGGGTTAAATTTAACTCGTATGATTTTGCTGTATATATAAATGTACATTATAGTTAATTTTGTTTAATTGAATTCCTATCCCCAACACTTAATTACTTCATTTAAACGGTGGCTCAAGTATGAGGTGAAAATTTGTTTTGAAATTTCCCATTTTGAAGTTTATAAAGCCTTCAGAGATGCCTGAATCTAATTACTACGGTGTAGCTTGCTAAAGCGCAAGTCACTGGAGATTCAGAGTATCCTAGCAGATAATGACCAACCGTTAAGTCAATTTTTTTTTGTAAAGATACAATGAGAGTACGACGTTGATCTTATTTTAACTTGCATTTTAAGGATCTTCAATGCATAAAAATATTAAAATTTTAACTGGATTCCCGAGCGGATTATTCCTGAGTACCAAGGTGTAACAATTTTAACCTTTTAGAAGGCAACATCTTGGGAATGCTGTACTAGCCCGAGTAATTTCGGAAATGTTATTTGAATAACTATTCGGAATCAAAGACACTTTCTCTGTAAAGCAGAGGAAATTTAACGTAAAAATCGTACTTTATATATATAAAGAGAATACGAAGATATTATAATACGAGAATATTCTTGTCGTATGATTATTGAACAGCTCTCAAGTAACGTTGCTTTTTACTATGACAGTATTCTGAATTCAAATGGGCTTCTTTAACTGACTTAATTTGGTGTTATTGGCATGAAGAGTAAAAAGTAAATCATATTTGGAGAAAGATAGGTGGAAGGGTCATGTTATTGACTCTTTTATTAAATATTGGGATCAATGAAAGATCTCCAAATAACTCAAATATAGTTACTTTCAAAAAAGTATTGCGAATTTTGTTACCAAAAATGACTCTTTATTCAATCGATGAATTCTTAAGATATAAAGATATTTGATGTAGTTGATGTACTAATTTTTTTTATATTGTAAATGGCTTTTTACTAATATGTAGTGTTTTTGTTGATATTTTTCATTTTAATTCTTTATTGACATTATAAAATGACGTTCACTTATTCACTTTGACACACTAAAAAGGGCTAAACACAAATAAATGTTTAATTATTACTTTACAATGTACCTTGTTTAAAAGCAAATAAATATTCGAATTTGAACTCTAATATACACAAGGTGTACAAGTCATTTTTGGTTGTGTTTGACTACTTCTCACATGTCAACTTGAGTATGGACACTATATTGTCATTTTTATCTGTTTAAAAATTATCATTCCCGAAACTCTTGTTTAATTTATGCAAAACCAAATCATATATTACAGGTATATTTCTCGTTGACTGTACAAAAAAGAATAAATGTGAGCCAAATTACCCATCTAACCGTAACCCGTAAAATCCTGCGGACTTCCATCTATTATGTAACTACTGTTCGGATGCTCCTTCATTTGTTATTTGTTTCTCTCATAAAAGTAGCCAAGGCGCCTATTTCATCTCGTTCTGTCTCATCACTTTATAGGGACACACAATTACCATAAAGTAATATACCCACATCAATATAGATAATACGGAACGTCCGTGTAGGTTAACTAATTAAAAGTTTTGTTCAATAACTACGTTCTACTTGAAGGTTATAAGGTTTAACCTCATATCTATGGTTTTATATAATTAACGATTATGTAGGTTCGAGCTTCAGCCGAGATAATAACTCGACGATTACACGTATTGGGGTTTATTAAAAAAGCTACTCAAAACATGGACCAAAATTCTTTTTTGTTTTTATATTTTTGTATATATAGGTATTAAATTTTCGTATATTAAATATTATAATAATAAATTTGGGTTCTACTATCTAATATCTATATAACAAAATCAAATATATATAGATGTGAGTATAATACATATTATTATTATTTTGTTTTTGGATTTTAACATAGTTCAGAATAGCATTAACATTATCAAGAAAGATTCCGGTTATTATGTCTAAGATACAATCAATGATTCATTACTTGAAGCATTCTATATATTCTTCTACAATAGAATAATTCTATGATTTGAAAGGAATTTATCAAGTCTTATTCCTAAGAAAAGGCTATCCAAAAAGGATATCTATCTCGCTAGATAAAAAGCTATTTTCAAAATCAATAACAGCCGGAACCCATATTGGACCACTATAGTTATATCAATAAAGATGTTTATCGTGCGACGTTTACAGACATTTTCAAATGAGTGTTTGTATGCTTGGCAACAACAGAAAATATATTGCTAGTCTCAAGGCCACTTACACGCAGTCGCGAGACTGCACTAAATATTTATAGTTTAACTATAAAACAATAATATAATTATTAATATATAAATAATTAGTCATTACGTTTTTCAATCAATAAATTTATAGAAGTTACAATTATAAGTCTTTTACATATTAATAAAATAATTACAAAGAAATTGTTAATGCAGTTAGGAGTGAAACAAGCTACTTATAATTTAACTTGATGTTACATAGGTACAAAGAAAACAATCAAAAACTAATACAACAAAACTTAAGAACAAAATAATGGGCTGTGGTACACATTGTTTTCATAATAAGACTCATTATACATTGTTTCTTCAAAGATCAATAAGACTCTTGCGATCTATAACAATGACGTCAATCTGAATACGTTTTAAGGATTCTGTATCTTAGAAGGTAAAAAGATATAATGTCATAAGATTGTCTTGTCCGTGTGTCTGTTACCTATAGAGTATAGTACAACCTAGGTCTAGAATTTTAACATTATTTTGTCTGTTATATTTTATTGAAGAACACAGTAATACATGAATTGTTATATAGTATAATGAAGCGTCTATTAGCATTTAATATAAATAGCGAAGCGTGTCCACACGATCTTCAAATAAATGAATATTTTTCACCGGTGTGACTTTACGTTGTGTAATACGTTTTCATTAATGATTGACGTGCAACTCACGTGAGTGTTTTAGAATAGTTTTTACGTAATATTGCAAAATTTTATTTAAACGTTCACAATTCTAACCTTGACATTGACCTTGGGAGAACTCTTTGAATTCCATCTGTTACGTCATACGTTACTCAATAGTCTACTTTTATAATAATACAAACTATCTTTTTTATAACTCTTTGGTTTTTATAGATATATTAATATTTATTCTAATTCTTATGCATACGACATTTCGTTGTCATTAGGGATTAATAATTTATTGCGTAATAATAGACATTTCATTCATTGTAATTAGGAGTTCAAAATATCTTTGTTTAATAGCAACACTCTACATACACATACTAACTACTAATTTCAATCCTAATTGACATATTTGTACCTACAGACTGAAGTCAGACACTTTTTGTATGTTTACAAATAATAATGTTCTCACTACCATATTTACTGACTCCTGTGTTCATGAAAATGAAAAATAGTAATCGTATAACCTTTTCAACCCAACATGTTATCTTTATTATTGTCGCAACAAGTCACAACATAATGATTGAAAATAACTCGACATCACCTGATGATAAGCAGTAGAGGAGTCCATATGTGAAGATAGCTAGTGAAGCATGCGACATACTGCCCTAGCCACCCTCACCGGCCCAGAAAGTGCTTTCATGCCTCTTTTAAAGGAACCCATAAAATTGCTATTGTTTTAACTTATTGTGTTAACTGTTTATTCTTAACACCTACACTATTGGTGGAACCGATTATAGGATTCATTTATGACAGTTCCAATGAACTAGTATGAGTCTATTTTTAAAAAATGCTGCTTAATTTTGATCTCAATATTTGGCAGGTTATATTAGGTTATTTGGGGTCGAATTTAGGGTATTTTGATTTGTGTTTTTATAATAAACTTGCTTCTGCCTGGTGATTCATCCGAAAAAAAGGAAAAAGAAAAAATATCAAATGTACTACACAATTATATCGGTGTCTCAAGTTTTATTTAAATAAAAGCTTGTTTTTTTTTAATTTTAATTATATTACCTTCAAATATTCTACAGGTATATCTAATCCTAATAATATTATAACAAATTAATAGCCTGTGGTTTGGTATACAAATTAATTAATTGGATTTGTATGAAATCTCATTGAAATAGTAAATTGTACATTATAAACGACAAATCGATACAACATTTTGTCCTTTATAAATTTACTTTTATCTTTTCAACTGTATATCTTACTATGATGGTCTTTTTTTGAATTAAACTGTACTGTATGCTCATCTAAACTGTAATTTATATACCTATGAGGGAGTGATCATTTTTATTTCTTATTTTCCTTAGAAAACCTATTATCTTTATCTAACAAATTAGTTTTCTCTTCAAAAGAAAAATAAGTAGCTTTTCTTTATCTTCTATTTAGCCCATTATCTTAGATAATAAATGCTTTTTTAATTTTTATTTTACGTAATATGGCAACACACCTTTCAGGCCTTCGGCTAAACAGAAAAATGATCTTTATGCTTTTGTAATAAGGAGTTAATATTGGCCAAATATTATGAGGAAATCTTCCGAGACACGGAAATCATATATGGAATGTCGTCGAATGTTCTCGAATTCCGCATTCTGTTAGGAGGGTGATTCAATAATCGTGAACAGAAAACGGAATACTCGAAATGTCCTGTAAAAGAATCACCTCTAAATTGGCTGAACAATCTATAACGCTGCTGATTTCAAGTGGCCTCTATTCACATCTAAATAACATTCCGGTAAGATGTCTTAAATTGACATCCTTGTCCTTTGTAAGGGAAGAAGCATCTCATGGCGAAAAATTTAATAAGGTAAGGGATATTTAATTCTTATCTTCAAATGTAAATTCCAATGGCCGTACCGTGAGTATTATTAAAATAATATATACTAGCTTCATGGTAAGGTTTCATGTAACCAAAGTCATTATAATGTATGTCATTTCTGTTTTCATCTTTATTTATGGTAGCTGTCTGGTGGACTGTTCAGAAACCCTGTCTACTTAGCTAGAGTTCCTGGGTTCGAATCCCGGTAGGATCAGATATTTGTATGATGAGTACGAATATTTTTTCACGAGTTATGGATGTTTGTATGTTTCTTTAGTATATTTCAGATATATATGTATACTATTTCTCCATTATCTAGTATTTATAATACAAGCTGTTAATAATGCTAAATTTGGACTGAATAATAGGTGTGAGTGTTTGAGATATATTATTAAGCATGTTTCCTCTGATAACATTAATAATCTCAACATTAACTCTCTCAATGATATAATTATCATTCGATTAGTTTTTTTTAACTCCCTCTTAGTATTCATTCTTATCATTCATTCAGTCTTTTCCCCCCTTCCTCTTCCTTGATAAGAGTTTATACATACCCTTTCTTAGCTCATACTCGATATCTCTTTAGTTTTACTCACTATTTCGTGCAAATAATATGAATACTATCATTATTATTGAAATTAGAGGTATGTAATTCTTTATACATATTTCCATAAAATTATATTTTTTTGCTTTTGAAAGTGTGAAGTTATTAAATATATATTTTATTGAATAGCATCTGTCGTCGCACTGTAGAACCATTAAGCAGCCATTTCGTTATTTACATATCTAATTGAAATGAATATTTAATATTGTCTAACATAATTGAATTAACACTTTTCGAAACTTTTAAAATAACGACGTAAAATTTGATAAAGTATAGATAACAATTCCAACTGGAGTTAAGGTAAGAGTTTAAGGTAAACTCTTGAGCCTCTCTATCGCTGTCATTTTGACGTACGCCATATTTCCATTGCTGGTTAACTGTTTATCATTGTGACGTTTCACTTTAGTACGCAGAAATGATTTTAAAGATCAAAGCTATCGCGATAGATATGAAGTTACACAATAAGGCCCCAGATTTCAGATTATGTCATTGTCAGATTATTATATTACTGTTTCGTTATTTTATCTTTATAATACACATTTTTTTCCATTATTTTGACTTTTATCATTTCCTTGAAACAACATTAGAATGCTAATTTTGTGATTAGTTTTGCAAGGAATAGTCTTCATTGTGAAGCTTTATGAACAATAATATACTGTAGTTCATAAGTAAAGTAGTAAACAGTAAAGTAGTAAAAAAGTAGTAAACTAGTAAAGTAAATGATTATGAAAAGAAAAAAATATTTCCTTCTGGTCATATTATGTTAATTATTTTTTGTTGAAAGAGATGCCTGAAGAGGCTCCATTTTAACTTGGTAGGAACTGATTAATATCTTCAGAACTAGAGAACGGTACTCCATTCTCCATAAACGAAAATATAAAAAAAACATATGCAATTACAAACTAAAAAAGTTTATCAAACATTTAATTTTAAAAAAATTGTAAACATATTTTTTTTTAAATATTTGGTCACGGTAAATCTGAAATCCCAAAACAAAAAAAAATCGAGCAGTATTTCCGAAAATACCTTTTAATTTGTTTGTGCCTCAATTTGTTAATAATATTTATTATATCCCTTTTAGTTACAAAGTAGGTTTTATAGATTTACCTATTTAATAGTCGTATTTTTAATGACGCAGACGTATACACGTTTAATACAGCAATTGTAATTAACGCAGCCTTTGTTTGGATCCAGACTCTTTTGTGTTTGCCCTGTACAAAAGACAGCGCGCTCTTAGTATCAGTGAATGGATTTACAGCCATTGATATAGGAGCTAAAGTCGTGTAAATCAATGTGTGAGAGTAATTACTCATAAGGTAATGATTAATGAAATAACATGTAGGTAGTTGATACAGCTTTAGGGCAGCCCTGTTAGCAGAATCAAAACCAGGCGAAGCGCGTTGTAGGATAATTTTTTACTGTAAAATACGGATACGAAACATGTGTAACGATTTACTTTGAGATTTTAACACTAGATATACCAGCGATTTGAATATATGTCAACAACATTATATTTGTTACTAATGTATATAAAATAACATTAAGTTTATAAAACGTACTCTCTAATTATAGCTACAAAAGTAATAACATCATTTCTGAAAAAAAATATGTGTAATATAGTAGGAATTTTGAATTGAAATTGCACGACCAGTCTAAATGACTGGTCTGGTAAATCTAGATTTTAACAAAATGGCGCCGAATTATCACTATATATTTTTGTTGATTAACTAGTTCACCTAGTAAACTTTGTATTGTATCACCTACAAAACACCACTAACGCCATCTATTAAACGAACCCTGAAGTAGTGACGAAAGAAATGAAACTAAATATTTAAAATGAGAGTTACACGATTTTAAATTTATTAATTTTTTAGCTTTACTTTGAGGTTTTTCAAACTTCTATGAAAGCGAACATAAACATATAAAAAATATTCAAATCAGTCAAGCCACTTTTAAGTTTTAGCAAGACTAACGAACGGCTTTTCATTTATCAGAGAAGAAGGATAAGATTACTACTTCTTCTTCTTATTCTTCTTCTCTTGTATATGCAAATTTAATAAAACATATACACTTTGATAAATTTCAAAATGTCATAGAAAACCAATATATATTACTGATAACCATTCGAAATTTGAAAATTCAAAAAAAATTGGCACCATAAAAGAAATGATTAAAAAAAACTCATGCTCCTCAAATCTCCCTTTCTGCGTAACTGGTCAAACTCGAAACTAACGTTCACTTGTTTGTTTACCGTTATGCAAATCACGCAGAAACCAAAGAACGAAAACAGCTCCTTCCTCATTCATTAGGCTGCAAAAGTACAATTTATTCTTGTCCCTGGTTTACTCGTTTAAGTTTCTTACATTCACATCCCCAGTGATTATTTATACAGCGACGGAAAGTAATTTAGTCCAAAATAACGTTTTATTTAGATAAATCGTTGTGCACAATGTTTTTGCTACTACCCGCTCGTTCCAAACAAAATTTTATGGGGGAAAAACCTAATAAAAATTTGTTAAAACTTTCAATTAACGACATCAAGCGTTCACATGCGATTTAAGCTTCGTTATTTGTTCTATTATTATTACTAAGCTTATATTTGTCTATTAACTCGAGTTGGGAATGCCCGTTACACTAAAGAGAGTTACACTCAGAGGTTACTTACTACAACCATTTTCATCCACCAACTAAATTGGAACTGCGTGGTGGCTTTATGGTTTAACCTTCTTAATTTTTTCTCCCATCTGAAGTTGCCACGACTCACATAAGGAGTCCAGATACGTATCTGAAGGATTCCAATTTAAACTTTGCCTAGGTTATATAATTGACTGTATTATAAATTTCAATTAAATTTTTAATTTTATTTTTATTGACAACCCTAGGCTCCAAACGCTACTTCATAGTCATTGCAACATTCAAAGCCTAGCCACTATCGGCATTTACAACAAGATCAAAAGCGTCCTACTGTATATCTCTATACTTTGTCCTAACAAATACAAGCAAAACAACCAACCTGCGTGTTCCTTTGAACGAAAACAATGCTTTAAGTACATAAATTTCGTCCGTTAAATAATTACAGAACACCCAGAAACAGAGCCTTACAATTCAAGTACAAACAACCGCAAAGCTCGATACTAGAGTGCTTTATGTGCAGGCAATAAGAGTTAAAGTTTCTCAGCGGTTCTATCAATTAATGAAAACAAAGACTATAAGACAGTAGTTGACTTGTGTTATAAATCGTAATATCAATAGCAATAACAATTAAAATTACTATTACCTTTGAAAATTCTCTACTTTCAAGGCAAATTCTTTTAAATATTTTTATAATGTCTTTTACTTTATTCAGTAACATAACACGCACAAACACACACATACACACACACACACACACGCACACACACACACTCTGCACACTTATATATATATCAAAAAGTTATTTTATGTAATTATTAAAGTCTATTTCAAGGTGGAGTTACAATCGTGAAAATATGAATACCTATCGTTTAACTTGCAAGTATTAAGAACATACTTCTTATTAAAAGCAATATTTAGTTTAATTTGAAGAGTTATATTTATTTTCTGACGATTACGTCGAATGACGGATGATTTCAAAAGTTCCTGAAATGTTGAAATTGTTTCTCGAGCAACATAAGGTCTTCCATTATCATGACGTCATGACGTAATAATAGTGACGATCGGTTGATGAATCGGGGCTGTTACACTATGAGTTTTATGTTCATGGCTCGAAGTTCTACCCAGTAGATATCACCTGTCATTGCTTCAGCGGAGCAGAGGAAGCTGTAGTAAATTGCACCGTGTTATTACCACCAAACGGTTACTATTATGTTTTGTCGGCGCAACAATGACCTATACCTTCGTGTTAGGGCAATGTTGCCGCTTTTGACCTGTAAGTAGCCATTGCGTAGTTCGTTTGCGATGGTAGAAAATACATGTTTCTTCACCGGTCACAGTTTATACAGAATCCATTCTTTTCTGTACCGGTTCAAGTAGTTAATACACATTTCAACGCGCGTTCCTTTGTGGCTTCCACCAACGCTTTCATATCGTCGCTGTGTACCTTATTAGCGGGTCTTTTAATTAAGAATATTGTCTTAACGACGTGAAATAAGTTTTATTTTGAAATACCACACAGAAATATAATAATTTTAATTCAAAGGAACCAATGCTCTACAACGGCAATTTAACATTTATGTCCCTATATAAATTGCATTGAGTTAAAACACACACAATAATTAATAAATAAACGCCCTCTATTAAATGAAACCCGCAGTAAAGATGGCTCAAATGACAGTTTGAACGTTTAGCATATCAGTTAGACGATTATCGATGCACTAAATTACAAACGTTAATGTCATCATTTTTTGTCGGTTTTGCTTATCATTATTGTTTACAAAACACAATCAAATATATGCAAATCAGTCAAGCCGTATTCTAGTTTTAGCAAGACAAACGCAAGTCTAATCATTTTTTTATATTAGAAATAAATACCTACCTTAAAAACCTACTACCTAAAAGTATGACCTATATTTTCCCCACCGAAACGAGGATTAACGCGGTGGGTTGAGGAGAGACGAATGGAAGACGAGTAATATCAAACGAGTAACATTGACGTAAAACGAAGTAATACCGTTGGTCAATTCGCAATATAGGTACGTACTTAAACATGTCTACAATTCATAATACTAAATGTTTATGCTATCTTAGTACGAGGAGTTGATATATTGGATTTTATATTCTTTACTGCGTCGTCAAAACTACTTTATGATAAGATTTACCTTTTATCTATCTACCACAAAATATTTTTATTAAATCAGTAAGGTATAATAAACTTTATTGATCTTATTCTAAACGATTAAACGAGTTACCACAATTCCTATATAAAAGCAATTTAAAAAATGAAAGCTTGTATTTGTAAATTAAATTAATAACTACCATAAGTTTAGATGTTTATAGATATAAACATTATTACACATGAAAAGGAGCGGACTGTACGAATTTGATAATAAAATTGATAATAATAAAAAGCCGCTTTAAAATGCACAACAGCTTTAATTCCGTTCGTTTGTAAGACAAATTTTCAGTAACAATAAAATAACAACCGTAACTAAGCAACGTAACAAAAAATATTAATAAAAAAAGTTAAAACTTAAGAGTTTCTATGTTGGCATCTAGTCGCCAACAGCACACATATCTTATCTTAATGAACTTATGAAAGACATTGGCAATACCGTTGCACTTACGTAATAACCCGATCGACATGTCATTTATTTCCCTTCCAGCGTCTTATATTATAATTGAAATAAAAATTCAACTGACATTACGACGTATGTCACTCGTCCCTGTGTGGATATTTCAGTGAAACTTAAGCGTCACCGGTTCAGTGTCTTAAGATAATTATTTTTAATTTTTAAATACGTAGTCATAGAACAATATCTGTAGTGATAAATAAAACAAAGCTATCTACAATAAATCTAGGTTCAATTTTTAATCTGTAATTTTTTTACCAAAAAAGTATTTGATTTTCATGCGGTCAAACATCGATGATATTAATCAATCGTTTAAACGGGTCTTACGTGACAATTATGAAGGTTTTTTATACTTAATTTATGCCCTGCATCTTACCTGATGGTAATTAAATGTTAGGCCAAAGATGGAACCGAACTACACCCGATTGCACAACCATATGTTTATGACACAAATGTAGTAAGCTACGTATACCAATTTAAAGCCTTACATTATAAGTAAATGCTTATTAATCAATCAAATAGCAAAGTCCTCCTTCGAGTACCCTTTTGGAATACCCAAGCGTAGTTTTTACATTATCAAGTGATATCTGGAACATAACTATGTTCTTGTTACGGCGATTGTAACTAGAACATAAGTAAGTTACAATCGCCAAAGGTCTAATATTAAAAATGCACATCTTACAAGGCATCCAATAATTACGTTAGGCGGAGGGTCAGAAGATCGAGTCGAATCTTAGCGAACAAAAATATCACATGTGATAAGTGGGAGGGAAGGGTGCGAAAAACTCACACGACATGTAATCAACGTGGGAAGGAAAGGTTAAAGATGAACCGTTTCCTTTTAAGGAATTATTAACGTACCACCAAATTCTCCTGGACTATAGTGATCTTAGTCACCGCAGAAACATGACTGTACAGTGTTATTTGTTTGCAGTTGCTGTATGGAGAGGAAATTAAAAGACTTTTTAACATCATAGTGTAGTACAATTGGCTGGACATTCTAAAATTGTTTAATTAATATGAAATTTACAACTTTTCAGTATTATTAGTATATTCTTCAACCTTGACTTATAAAATAATAAATATATTTCGACTTTGACTCTAAGTATGATCATTATTGTGCCCAATGCTGGGAATAGACCTTCGTACGTGAGAGAAATACGTGGGGACTTTGAGCAGTAACAGCGCCACACTGGTCCAGTGAAAGTGGTTACCAACGGCTTAAAGTATCTTGCAAAGAACTTTCATCGACCCACCTATGTTTGGTACAATATTAAAATGTGCTTCGATTTGCATAATTGAAAAAATAAATCTCGGACCTTTTGAGTCTATTTAAATAACGATAATTTCACTTTTTGACTACGCCAACGAGCTATAAATACTATAAGTATATACAATATCTTAGTTACAAACAGATTAACGCATGTAAATACTTTATTAAGATAAATTACTTAAACTGTAGACGTACTTGAATGACGACTAAACCATTTTAAATTTGGATAATGAAATGTGCTATTACCATAACTAAATCGCCAAAAACTCACTTTACCTGCTGTGAATAGAGTCGTAATTTATTCATCACACGAAAACGACGGCTGTATTAGGTTACGAGTCTACTGATTCTTTGGTAACATTCAATGCAAACAGAACCTTGGATGTTCGGAATAAAGACTAGGGACACAAGTCTGTGTGATCACGTACAGTTGTTAACATTTCGAACCCACTGCGACAGCACCATAGACATTATTATGGGAATGTCCTGTCTACACGTATTGGTTACTTGATTCAATTATTTTCACTGAAAATAGGTCAATTGCAACACTCCAAAATTAACTTACTTACTCCAATGAGCCTATCTCGATAATGCCTGGTCGATGGTCCGTAGTTCGTTCACGCTGCCATTGGAGATCTAACCTCGATCTTATCGTAGGAAACTGGCGCATTGGGTAAATGCATTGCATCTATATAGGTGGGGTTTTGTATCGGAGGCCAAGACACTCTTCAGGAAAAGTTTGAAATAGTTAAATACGCCATCATAGCTTCGCATGTTTTTATTGCTGAATCATGTAACATCTATAGCCTAACAACAACAGTACAACACAGTACCGATCAACTGTCAAAATTTTAAAAATTTTAAAAATAATATATTACGACTTGCCTTTGTATTTCAACGAAAGATGCATCTACAATTATAACATAAAGATGAAATTGTTGATTTCACTTGTAAATACTATAACTAGAATAAAATTAATTAATTTTATTCATTTTATAAAATATTACACAAAGAGTAGTTGCAAAGATCTTTCTGGAAACCTATTTCAGGCACTCACTCACATATTGAAATGTCAACCTTTTAGTATTTAAACTAAAAAGAATTACAAAGGATACCAAAATTGTGAAGGATTCTAAATATATTTAAATACCGTTGATAAAATATTGTACAAAAATTGGCGTGCGTGTTGACTAAAGGACATTACTCTCGTACATCCTTTGGCCGCATCTCAAAAAGCGATATTTCTACTTAACACCTATTTTAATTTTAGTTTTAGTGGAATTAATATTATATGCATAAATACAATAATTTTACATTCTTATCTTCGGTGAATATATTAATATTTTTGTTTTAACATCGATACATGCTTACCATATTTCAAGCAATATATAAATATATTTATCTTTAACAAAATTTAACACTTTAACGAAACCATCCTCAGATCGAATAATGGAAACCAGGTATTGTGTTCTTGTCTATTCCTATTCTTTCAAAATAGCTGAGTTTGTGTGGAGCTAATCTCAGCTAGAGGTTTACATCTTCTAGCTTCACGGTTTTTTTGCAAACTGTACTTATATTGCTATTAAAATATAATTTGACTAGTCAAAATAGCTTAGCTAATTAGGCCCTCTCAAAAACCTCATTTATAGCTGAATTTCAATTGACTTTTTCACAGTTTAAAGAAATAGCAGCCAGTATAAGTAATTTAAATATTCATTTCAATTTGATACGTCCACGCATTCCACGTACGATCTCATAAGCGTTTATCTCCTTTTAAGGCTTGGTACCCTAAAATCAGCAATAACTATGTTGTTATAAAAGTGCCCAAGTGTGATATTAAAAAGGTGTCGAATCAAAGAAAGCAGTGCGTTTTTCAAACGTACAGGGAAAAATAGGTGAAACATTTTCCGACCAATTGTTCTGCGAACGTAAGTAAAATAATATGTTCAGCTCGCACCTATTATCCAGTCCACAGTAAGGATCACGTAGTTTGTATTATAGCTATCAGATAACCCAAAGGTTCCATAATACTAACTATCTAATATTGTATAAAACGCACCTGATTGTGGCTTTATGCTACTTTTGGGACAGACTTTTAACAGTCCACGATTAAATTGAGAAACGATGATCAAATACAAATGTTAAAGTAGAAACAGTGACAATTATAATGCACTCAGATACCTTTGAGCACGCGATGGTCTTCCACTTTCGAACCTTCACCAGCTGGTTAGGCAAGGAAACTATACAAGAGGCACAGTACTTTTATGAGAATTATTTGTCCTCTACGATGGCGATCAAAATCTGTCTTCTACCCTCGTCTCATGCGCAGAAAATTGTACGGAGTGCATGACAACCGATAAGCTGCGTTTTGTCACTGCTCAAGTGGTAGATGAACATCCATGTTGCGTTTATTTTTTCAAAATTAATGATGACGACACAAATATTATTAAATAAAATATTATTTTTCTATTACAATGTAAAAATATTAATACAATAATGGCCCGCAAGTAATATACATGTTTATTAAACAAATATAAGTCCTAGATGGGACCCGAAATTACGAGTCTAGTAGCCTGTAGCTTGAAGTAGTGGCTTCTCGGTATGACGATCGTCTAAAAAGAGTAAATGCGGAACATATTGTGAAATATTTAGCTAAAAACATTGGCTTAAGCCAACCGAACTACATTTACGTAATGTTAAGTTTTCATATCAAAAGGCCGAATAGAACTAGTATTAATATCATTAGTACTATTCAATATATACAGAGTCAAAATATTTTAATCTAAATAGACTCACTAAGTTCTTTTAAATAGTCATAACAGGGAATAATTATGAGAAAAAATAAATAAATGTAATTAATAGTAATAGCGATAACTTTAAGTGGGTATTAACCCGGTATTTACAAATTGTCCCAGTTATAGAATTTAATTATGTATTAAATAAATTATTTTAAAATTAAAACTAACATATATGTAACAGTATGCATATTCCTAATTAACACTACTACCGCTTTGACGAATTAGTAGCTGCAGAGAAGAAGAAGAAGAATACATTCTAATATTTAAACCTTTGAACCTACAAAGGATTTAATTTCATAATGAGGTAACTCTTAGGCATCATCTCCAATGTTAAGTGATGATAAGGCTGAAGATGGAAGAGACACTCGGAGTAATATTATTGTTATGTTAGCCATAGAAAAAACTCTATCACCACATCCGAAAATTTCTGCTCCCACTGAGAATCGAACTCCGGTCTTTTTTCAAACTCACAACTATTATCTAGCCGAAAGTAAGTATAATTACCAGCTTATACTAAAATTGTCAATAAAGTTTGCCTAGATCACAGAGGTGCATGCACGCTATGAAAATATGAAACTTAAAGACAATGCAGTTTATTACTCATTTCTCCTCGTATTAAAAAAGAAAACGCATTCCCGAAGAACGGTAACATAAATATTACGTTTCCTGGCAAAGCTTCACAAGCTAACAAAGCTTTATGTAAAACCCAAAACTTTACGCGAGTAAAATTTTCTCACAGACAAAATACATGAAAGTGAATCTTATAGAATTCAACCTTATTATCACAGTTATTTATATACACTATACACTTACAAAACAAACATATTTCTATGAAAAATTTGTCTAAGGATTTGACATAAAGAAAATTCTATTTTTGTGAAAGTAATATTTGACGTTGTTATCACGGTGTGATCTGATTAATTCCAGGCATTCCAAGATAATTTTTATTCAGTATTAAACAGGGTGGAAAAAAGACCGCGGTTGGAGGAAAAGTATCTCAATATTGATAATGGCAAATTTTACTAAAAGGGAACATTCGTTTATTTCAAATATATTTAAAATTGCATTTAAAGATTTTAGAAAAATCACCTGCTCAAGCAGAGTATCTAACCAGTGAAATGTGAATAAAAACATTCTGTATTTTATGATAACAACTGAAATAGCCATTCATAAGGTTCAATTTCTTTCAAACAACATAGTATCTTGAATCTTGAAGTAAGAACATGATAGAAAATTTTTTATTGTAAAGCTTACTCAAAATCTAAAGAAAATAGTTATTAAATTGTGAATTTGCTCCAAATGTGACTCACTTACTCGTATTCTTTGTCTAAATTCACTAAGTGTTGCCTTTGTATAGAATCATGGTGAATATTTAATATATGATTTTTTTAAACTTCAGTTTTCAATTCCGCTACTGAACCGTAGTATCTTTTATACGCTAAATTCTTTACATGACCCTACAAAGAAATCTAGCGGCGTTGGATCCTTAGATCTTACCATCTAATAAAAACATTATCAATAATATTTAGTTCGTGGAAACTACTATTATTCAAACAGTCTTGTTAAAAAAATGTTTTTTCTTGGTCTTTCTTTAATTTAAGATACTATGTTCTTTTAAAGAAATTGTTCCTTATGAATTATTCTTCCGACTGGTATCTTAAAATACAGAATTTTATTTCACATTTCACCCGTTCGATTCCTGTCTCAAGCAATTGATTTTTCAAAAATCTTTAAATGCAGTTTTAATTCTTAAAAAAAAATGCTTTTGTTTCAGTAAAATTTACCATCATTAAAATTTAGGTCATTTTTCTTTTTTTTCCACTCTGTATATGTATTTTACGGTGAAGGAAAACATCGTGAGGAAACCCGCTTACCTTAAACCATTACATTAACATACCTGTGAAGAAATTCTGAGGTTCTGTGTGAAATTTAATAGCTTATTTAGGGTAGGTTCGAGCACCGCGATAGGGACGGGAGCTGTTGATGATAAAGATATATGTATTTTTTAATAAGTATAAACGTCTTACTGTTTCCATCGCCGCTTCGTGTTTATATACTCTTAAGGTCTTAGGCTAAAACAAAATGTAGGTGATATAATATTTATCGAGTCATCTTGTGTACCAAATGCTAAATGCAAAAATACCACTGCTTTTATAACTAGTGATGTGACATGAATCTAATAAGGAAATAATTTTAGTTTTTAATTTTTCACTAGCAAAAATATATCACATCAATTTTGGTTTAGAAATTTCAAATACAAGTTTTTGTAAATACTCGTAAATAGCTACTCTACGTTATGACGTAATTTGCAAAGTATTTAGAAATTCTACAGCTTCGCCATACAGGTTTAGAATTTTGAAATAGTTAACAATAAAAATTTGAAATAAACTATAAAGTCAAAGCCATTTAAAGGTTAATTGAAACAAACACATTATTTATATCTCTAATTAGTAACTTTAAACCCTAAAAAGATAACAAAGCGACGCCGAAGGCCAAAGTAGCTATATTACACCCCAAACCCACCCCAAATCGGGGGAATGTTTATTCTATGCTTATATAAATACTGCTCGCAATAAAGATTTTATACGAGGAAGTTAATTAAATACATTATGATGTATGTATTCTCTTTTATTTTATTTCCAGTAAACCGCAAATAAAGCGTAACCACACTTAAAAATTGAAATTTATTGCAAAAGATTCTCAATTGTTTAAATCAATTTGCGTGGAAATTAGGATATAATGAATATATTTTTTGTTTCATATCGTTCAGGTTACATACCCATATAACCCATTATATTTACCGGCGATAAAATTTCAGTTCATCAAATATAAAAACGCACAACAAACCACACGCAAGCAGAGCAAATGACAACATCGTAGCAGTAATATAATATGATGATTTCACAGATCAAAACAGTTATCCACTTGCCTTTCGCAGCTTTTATTCATTTGAAAAATAAATTATTTATTGATTATAATATTTATTGGTAATTCAAGTTCGATTACAAATTTGTACCCTATTACTTCGATGCAAAACTAATGAGTTCACGGCACGGACTGGTGTAGGTATGTGATGTGAAGATAAATACTAACAACTGTTCTGTGATTGTGTGCTCATGCAGGTACAGAAACCATCGCAAACAGACCGCTTTGTAGTTTATTCCGTTTGTATATATGATTGCAAATATTGATAAACATAATTGATTGTATATATGATTTTAAAAATCTATATTATATATTATTTTTGTGTAAAGTACAAACACACATTCATAATATTGTCATGTATTTATATGAACCAACGAAACAAACTAATTTTAATGAAAATTTTGAGATAAAGAAAATTCGGTTTTTAAGAATGTAATATTTGACGCTGTTAAAAGTGTAATCCGATTAATTCAAGCCATTCCAAGATTTAACAACAAATCTATATCATTTTCATAATCCTGGTATAAATACCTATATACGTTCCACTGCGCTGAACGATAGGTTAACAAATTAACAGTACTGGTAAGTTGCAATAAAACCACAATTCTTTTTGAGTTAAACAATTACATATGGTACATTTTTATAGTTGAATTAACTCAATTGTTTAAAAGGTGTTTAAATTGAACAACCCTAAATATTTGTATGGAACAGATCCCTTGTCGTAATTTCAACTTGTTCTGGCGTAGAAAGTTGTCTATTTTGATAATCAAATATACGACAAAATATTGTGTTCCCATAAAAAACAGCCTGTATAGTCAAGTTGTTCGCGAAACCGTAGCACGTAGAACACAAGCTACGGTTTTCGTAGACGATTGAAACATCGAGAATGTGAAAATCATAATGATTTTGATTTGTTCATTGATTTATTTATTTGTGTATTAATGCTCTTATAACGCTATCGACGGTTTCTGAGGCCTACTACTACATGTTTGAACTTAAATAAAATGTTATAGTGTACATGTATGTGTGCCTTTAAGCGAGTGCGTGCGGCTTTTACAGCCTCCACCGACTGGCTGGGTTGAGCGGGACACTTTGTTGCCTACCAACAAGTAGTCGGCACGAACTGGGACTTGTATCAGGACGTGCGCGATGCCATAGTGTAAACCACGCTTGCATACATTAGGATCTGGTTGTGCGACTCATATTACTTGCCAATAAACCAATTGTTCACACTGTTAACAGGACTTTTTGTGTTACTGGACTGGACCTTAGAATAATTGAAAAATGTCAAATTTAAAGACAAACCCATGTTTGATGACAAATTCTTTGAAGGCTGTTCTTTTTGCATTTATATTTAGATTTTCAAATATCATTACAAAAGTCTCTGTTGCAAAGCTTTGTGTTTGTTTGTTTGATAGTTTTGTTAACGGTAGGAATTTTTTTGGAGGAGCTGGTTAGCGTAGTAGTGGTGGCCACTATCGCCATTGTTGATGACTGGTTGAGCCAATCAAAATTAGTTATCTCCAGCTCTTCTACGCTTCGAATGGCACGCTAAGTCATTGGACGAGGTTGAAAAAAACCGACCTACCCACATTATTATAGCGTGTCGGTATTATAGCGTGCTGGTTGGACAATGGCCTGAAATCCTTATGTTTTGAGCAGAAAAATACGTATACCACTCACTTCATATTTTTACTGACGCCTCACAAATGGCATACGGTGCCTGCGCTTATGTGCGAATGTATTGTGACAATAATAATTAGTTGCCGACAGTGAGGTTGCTATGATCGAAAAGTAAGGTCGTGCCCGTCAAACCAATCACAATACCACGCTTGGAATTGTGCGGTGCATTATTGGGTGCAAAATTATACGATAAAATTAATCGTTCACTTAGCTTGACTTGACTACTAATGTTTACGAGTATTTATGGTCAGACTCGACCATTGTATTAGGGTGGCTTCAGGAGAAATGAGTAATTCTAATTTCTCCTGAACCACACACATCACGCAACAGGAACGTATATAGGCTTTTGATGATGAGGGCCTTCCTAAGCTCCCCTCTCTACCACCTTCTCTCCAAGTTTGTAGTTATAAAAATACTTTCAACAGGATTTTTGTATTCCATCAGTTAGACGTAAATTGTCATCATCTTGTAGCTCTTACTAACTTCGGCTTTTTAACCATCAGGCAAAATAAACAAGAAGACACATTGGTCATTCAATTAAATTATGTAGAGCTGAGCTCTTTTCACTCCATATACACTGCTCTTTTTTTTCTCTTGACTTAATACCTCATTTATGAGCCACACTATCAAGGTTCTTAGATCCTATCTTCAAACTAAGCAGAGTAACCATCCTGTTACAAAAAACGTTCCTCCACGAAACTTTAGAATGGTTAAATCATAATTGATGCCATCAAAGAAGACTGCTTGTGCACTGTTTTTGTCCTATCAGAACATACGAAAACGTATTGTCGCATTTGCGTCTAAATAACTTTTGCTTTACAAAAAGCACAAAAGTGCATACCCTTATTAAAATAATGCTAAGAGAGATACCCTCTTGCCTAATATTTAAAGAATACCTTTTATTGTAAAGTGGGCACCTAATTTGACGATATTATAGCATGTTTGAATATAGAACTCGTTTCAATCAACACGTTGAACAAAAGAAATAAAGACTAAAAGAAAAAGATAAATTAATAATTTGCTCACATTTTTCAGAAACACGTTTTGGATTTTTTCTTTTGTATTTCAAATCAAATACAAACATTAGCAATGGCTAAAGATATTAGATTGTTCTGAGGATTTATTCGTATTGAGAAATAAATTCGATATTCGATTAAAGTTCATTTCGAATTGGAATTTTTATTAAAAGCCTATGTTAATTTTCTTTAGCGATTAATCTACGGTCTTAAAGATTTTGAATGTCATTGCCCTTGTTGCTACATTTTCTCTTTCTGATGTTATTTTGGTATTTTGCACTTCGAATTTGACAGACCAAAATCGATCACACTGAAGTTTCTCAATCTAAAAAGTAAATGTTATTATAGATATAACGAAATCTAACTTCTTCACAACTCTGTATATTTATATGAGGCGAGTTGTCACACACACACGACACAGATACCTCACACGCTCACACAGTCATAAAACTTACTTTATTCCGCGGTTCTTCCGCATACTTATCTCATTGTTTGGAGGTTTGGGATGCACTGTTAGAGAAGGATGGAAAGATAAGTTGTAAATGATGAAGTTGCTTACGAGTGTGGGAGAAAAAAATAATAGAAAAGGTATATTGTGAATCACTTTTTTTTTGATTGGAGAGGTTGAATGCATTTACGCATCTTCCCAACTACTATATAGTTTAGAGGTATGTGGGACTCGGGGTAAAGGCGTTCCCCCACTACCCGCTAAACATTCACTCCGGGCTGACCACCATAGCGCAAGTCAGCGGCGACTCGGGCTCACTCGGTAACATTTCACCGGGTCGCTAAGCCCGCTCTTGCGGGCCCTACCGTGCAACATTTATAATCTGTTCGTCATCGGATTCGACAACGGACCAGCAGTTTTGGAGACCCCAGATCATCGGGCACAATACTCGATTGGCCCTAAAAAGGGCCTTTTCTCACCGATACTCCAGTGTCAAAAGCAGCTAATCAAAGATCTAAACCATCCAGACACGCCATAAACCCTACTTCTTACGTGGGAATTCCAACGTGAACGTAAGGGCACCAGGATCAGTCACTGATACCGCTGCGCTTCTCCCTTGACACCACTGAAACACCGCCCTGCGCTTCCCACCAAAGGCGACTAGCGCTATAACCAGTCATTGACCTAGGAAGCTCACAATCCCCGACCATAAAAGGGTCCACTAGCCTAGATGGCCCCATCTACTATGGCAATAAAGCCACAACCTGCACGCTCTCAGCCAACTCTACTACTGATACGCCTCTTAGGTCTCCTGGCTGGAGATTGGCCGACCACGAAAACACCACCGATTCTATTCCGGTAGTTGTTTCATGCCCGCCCAGAGTACACCGTCAGAATCCGTTGATGAACCGCCCTTTACACCGAGTGGGGAGGTCATCAAATGAATTAACATTTTGTATAAAGGAGATGAAACCATCCGCCAACAATATACACGCACTGACAAAAAGTAACTTAATTTGGAGAAAAACTGCAGATATTTATACATATTTCTACAACAATCTCCTTTATCACAACCCTAGACACCAGACAGAGTTGTGTCAAGATAGATATACAAGCTTTAACATGTAACAACCCTACAGGTTTGTATGCATTATGAACGGGGCCTGACATAGCTTGCACGTCCAACTTTATACACATAATATACTAACGGCGTCTAGATTCTAAAATGGTATTTGAGTTTGATATTTTCGCGTGTGTATTTCATATTTGACAGAGAATGTTATCGTATCGACAAATCATTTACTTGTTATTTATTTAACATTACTATTATTCTTATTATTTAACTATTTATGTACACACAAAGACATATAAAGGACCCAACAGAATATTAGAGAATTGAACAAAGGTACAATTGACATTGACATTGTCAACATTTGACATTTATTTGAGTTTTCTTTCAAGTCCATAAACTATTTTTAAAATTCTTCTAAGCAAGTACAATCTAAGCAGAAATTGTGTTTGATAAACGCGAACATATCCAATTCCCTATCTTTTACAGTCAAATTAAGTTAAATTTGTCGAAAATCAATTGGAACAAGTTTTTCACGACTCCTTATAAATTAAAGTGAACCTTTTGAATGATTTGACTATGTTATTTGAACATTCTTATACCTTGATACAACTTTTACAAATTCCCTTCAAAGAAAACTTATTGGGTTAAGCTTTAATACAAGTTACTTATTAAGTAAGTAGAGGGCAATTTTTAAGTAAAATTCTGAATATTGTAGCAAATGTGTGAAACTGAACGTAATTTTGACAATTCTGTTCTGTATTTAATGTTTTCAAAGCAAGAGTCTCTCGAAACACGCAAAATGAATCCCTAATCTACCATTTTGAATATAGCTTTTAAAATTAATGGCAGTGTCATTCCGTGGCTTTGAAGTTGACCTTTTTGGTTATACATTTATTGTTGATAAATGGTTTAAAATCGACAGCAAAATAGTTGAGATTAGTTATCACAATATAAAAACAATTCATGACTAAATAGATATAAATTGAACAATTAACAATTACTTAAGTTACTTAACCTTTTGTGCAACAAGATAATTACTAATTAAAATTATTTGACAATGCAAGTCATTTGACTATATAAATCTATTCATTGTTTCTTTTTAATTCGCTAACGTTTCAAATTAAGATTACAGAGTGCATTATTAGTTAATCTTCAAATATCTCAAACAAATCTAAACCAGTAAAACAAATTTGTATTACTTATATTCCTGGACCGATTTTAATGATTTCTTGTTTAATGATTTATCATCGCCTTGAATAAATTTGAAAATTGAACAAATAAACAGTGATTTTTTTATTGGATTGAAGACTCCGCCATCTTCTGTAATAGATAGCTAACGTCATTCAGTAGCATAGTGGAAGGTACAAGTAGGTCGTCTTCAGACTCTAGCCTTTCCACACCTGCGCTTTATTACATGGGCTCTTACTAGTCATAGCAATTTTAACTGGCACCTTTTCAATATAGGTATAACGAACAGTTCCCTATGCATGGCTGCAGAAGAAACGTGAACCACGTTCTACTGGAATGTAGAAGAGTGAACTACCGGAGAAACCAGCTGGGAAACCCGAGTAGCCTCCGGGAGGTGTTTAGCCACGCTCAGCGCTACAAGTGGTCGCGTATCGTATTAATAAATTTACTTATAGATAAAGAAAACAGTTTATTTATTTATTAAACAGGTTTATGAGGGTTGTACAAAGTTACTGCTTATTTCTAAATGATCTCTTCCAGCAGTCCTACCATAGAGAAAATATAATGAAAAGATAGAAATGGCGTGTGAAAGTCGTGAAAAAACTTGGCGTCGTTAAAATTTGTAATATATATAAATGAATCAATTAAGCGAAATATACAAATATACATACATATAACAATAACATAGTAATAAATAACATAAAGGATACTCTAGTAAATTATACCAAGGAAAGATAATAAGATTTAACACGTGTTTTAAACAGCGATAGTATTTGGCTAGTTAGTGTTGTTAAGGTCAAGAAAAACTAGATAAATTAACTTCAATTTATGTTTTTTTAACTTCATTTCAATTCTATGAAAGCCTGATGTAATTTAAGAATAATACTAACTAAAAATAATAGAAAAAGTACTTTTTGCTAATAGTAATAAGATTCATCGCATTAACTCAGCATACCATTTTCGCTCGCATGCGTCTAAGCCGGCTTAGTTTTTCCTTCCTCTACGTTTATAGCTTATTTCTAATTAATGTAAGGTGGCTAGGTATTCGCAGAGTAAACTAGAATTTTATATCTACGAGAATAAGATAAATGACAAATAATATACCAGCTTTGTTTTACATATTCAATATTGAATATCAGAGTATGTGCAGATTATATGCTCTTGGAGACGTTCTCTACAAAGTTAAACTAACCGTTGGTAGGTGGTCGTAAAATGAAACTATTGGAAAGTATATGTTTCTCCCTCACATTCAAACGAAGTAGATTCTCCATCCCGTTCCTCTTTAGAATATTATACAATTTAAAGTATACACACTTGCTCTATGAAGTGAGTTTTAGTACCTAGAAAGAATTTAAGCTAGGAACATTGTTACCTTGTCGTATAACCATGTTAGATTTGTACATTTCATGAATATTTAAATAGAAAACTAAACGAGGGACCTCAAAGAATGTTTAAATGTAAACAACAAGATATGATTTATACAGCGTGTTTGGATCATACACTTTCCCATGTTATAATACTTAGTTGTAAATAATACAAATACGTTAATTGAAAAACTAATTAACCAAAATTTTAAACCGACTAAGAAAGCCAAAATAATACAATTTAAGAGTATTTTTTGGAGTCGGAACTGGCATTTTCTGTTCCTTCTGGCAACACCAACGAGCTTATCACCAACTCCAAAAAATATTTTTCCATAGAATGAATTCTTAAACTGAACTATTATGAAAAATTACTTTTTCGTTTAAGTGCTTTAAAATCGGTTTTATTTCACGATTTTGAGTGGTAAGTTTCTAAGGTCAAAGTTATATGTGTGACCGTCAATTGTGTCGACTAGCGTGTCTGTTTGTTAGTTACAAATACTCAAATAGCTTTAGGAACAAAATATGAAACACGTATCACGTGCCTATCAAGTTTAATGGTTGCTCTTGATTTCCCTGGGATCCCATCCGCGACACTGTCTTGATGACAATGGAAACCATTTTGAAGTCATTTAAAAATCTAAAATTTTACTACTAGATAGTTTAAACCACCTACTTCAGATATGGAGATTTCCTGGTAGTGCATAAATGTCATAAAAGTCCTCCTGCCACCTACCACCATACTACCTTTACTTATCTCCATACAATAACAACATTGTTATGTTCTGGCAGTTGGACGTAAGATAGCCTGTTCCTCTATGGTTAAGGGTTTGAGGCTTAGATCGCTTCCATCTTCAGCCTTGTCATCACTTACCATCAGTTGAGATGAAGACTCCATGCTAACGATTAAAAAATACATATAATATGACTTACGTTTGAAATTTGATATTCATTTACAATTTTGAATGTTCAATAACAACTAAGTATTTATATGACTATATTAACATTACGGTTATATACAAGTTTGTTGTGTCAAGTAAATTAACATAACACAAACAGCTCGTTCGGTAAAAATGAATACTTAAATTGAGAATTACGAATATTACTTATGTATACAGTCGAAACGAGACCTGCTTAGTCTGTCTTGCCTCTGTCAGGAAAATATTCAAAAAAAAAATCATAAATAATCTTCATTTCGTATAATCAACAGTATAAGATAGACAAGCCTGTAATATTTCATGTTATTTAAATATTCTGACACGATTTTGTTTAAAACATATATAGAAACTTTTATTGTTAATTACGAATTAATTTACAGGAGATTTTATTTATTATTAAGAGCTCATTGGAGTAGTATTACAAACGTACGAAGAAAGAAAACGAAAGTTGATAAATAACAGTCATCAAAACAGAACATAAAAATGTACTTCAACATTTCAATACAATTTTATCTCGACGCGTACTTCTAAGAGCCGACTTACAAAGGACTGAATACAATACGATACAGTTTCACGGCAAAAACAACCTTATTCACGTATGAAGATAGCAAACATAAAAGTTTTTCTATTGATTTGCGGTCCATTGTACTTAATACCAACTTCTGTGGATGGAATGTTAGTAGTATGTTTTTAAGATAATATTAGTTTATTTAATTCAAATTTAAACTGCTAGTAATAAATGGGGTATCGACAGATACTACTGGCTACATCCAACGATTTTTTTTTTCAGTTTCAATTTTAGAATCAAAATCAATATCCCTTGAGGGTCAGCGCCATCTTCTACCATGTAAGCTTATCTGTGTCTCGAGAAATCCGTTAAACCCAATTGTTACGTAATCGTTATAAGAATAACTCATCAACGCGCATTGGTTTGGGCTAACGATAGACAAAACTCAGAACGTGTTAGATACAGGAAAGAAAACAAACTTCGTATTCATTTGTTGTTTTGTTAATATAAAAAATGAATACGAAGAAAGATTTTTAAAAGCTGTTGTTGAAAACCTAATGATATCTGTGTAGTTGGTAATACATCGTCAGCGAGAAAGAATGATCTTCGTCCGAGCTGGTGTTTGCACTGGGACCGCGGCCCTACTGTAAAATGACGGACCTTGCATATATACTGTTATGACTTGCAAACTTTGTAAGCGTGATTAATGTTTCGCATTACGTATTGTGACGTTTCAATGTCGTCTCTTGGCTAAGTGTTTACATTATAGTACTTCTCGTTGATCAATTCAATTTCTTGGTTACTCAATGTCAATTTGTTTATCTGGTGCTATGACGTTGCCGCTATCTTTGATGCAGAATGCACCACAATTGGGTCTATGGGATCATTTGCGTGGGACTACTCCCAAAATAAACCGTAGTAAATTCATGTTACATTCCTTATTAAAGTCTATTAGCAAAAATAATAAAAATCACTTTAACTTGTAAATTAATGTCCATAAAACGTTTATAATAACCCATCTTTAGTTACACTAAATCCTTATTTTTTTTGTTTTTGACGAGGTTGCTTTTGGTCGTCTTCTCACCTGATGGTAAACGAGCTACACCTGGATTCTTCAACTACAGAAGAACTGGATATCTTACCAGCAACTAAACAGCCGCTGTTAACATTATTGCTGTGGCGATTTAGATCACGTTATGTTTGCAATAACTCCTTTATTTTATATATCGTTACCATTTTCAATTAATAATGTCTCTTTTCAGATTGTTCGAAGAAAACGAAGATCTTCTACACTTGTTCGAGAAGTTCGGTGAACTTCACACCCAAGAGGCACAGGCCACCTCCATTGAGTTGGCAGAGCACGCCACTAAGGTGATGCACACCTTGGACGAGGGTATCAAGAACTTGAAGGACATTGACGGCTTCTATACGTACGTGAGGCACATAGGAGCAACGCACCATCAAGTGCCTGAATTCAAAGCTGAGAATTTTTGGGTATGTGAACAATATTTTTTATTCTAAGTGCATATAGAATGTTTGTCTCAAAACATAAGTCTTTGAGTTCAATAATGTATTGCTGAAAATATCGTACATAAATGGTCACAGTAGTCTCACATATTTTAATCTTGTACTGTAAGAAATAATTAAAACCCGATCACTGTGTTTTGGTATGTTAAACGATACGGGCCGAAGATAATGCTGCCTGCAGAACGTCAATTCATTTCATGAATTCTTAACTATACCTAATCTATTAAAATCTCCTAAGGACACATCTTCATTAGAACATATCATATATCTTTATGTATAATAATATTTCTCACATTCACACCTATTAAGCCCATAATAGGCATCATTAAGAGCTTCTGTTATGGATACTAGAGATAACGGAGAAATATAGATGGTAACATGTATATAAATATATTAAGAAATATATTAAATAAACATCCATAAATCTACCCCTACTGGGATTGGAACCCGGAACCTCTGGCTAAGTAGACTACGTCGTCGGTCGTATATATTTTTACTATTTACACGACCGACAAAGACATATATGGTCTTATATGTCGTCGTCGGTCATATATATAACTCCTTTTTCTATTTACTCTTTTTTTCGTTATTTATTTCCTCAATCTAAAGATTAAGTTTTAAATTTAAATCACACATAAGACCAATATCAACTGCTATATGGCAGAGTATCAAATAAAATAACTTTAGTAAATTTCTGTAAATTTATCCTTCATTATATAATTATATATGTAGATTTATATAATTAAACACTGGTTTGACCGCTAAGATTTTCAATAAACTTCCACGTTATCTTTAATAATTATTAATTCATAATAATTATTAGAGAGAATATGGTTATATAATCATCATGTCGGCAGGCGTTAGTCGGGTTATTAAAGCTTAAACAAACTCATCGAGTAGCCTGAATTATCCCTTCTTTGTCAGGTATCTATATCATGCAACAGGTAATTTGTATTACGATATACGACATCGGCGTATATCGTAATACAAGCGGTGCAAAGTAACCTACACTACTTATAAACGAGTTTGCTTTTTGTTCAGACGACAGCATATAAATTGTAATATTTAGAAAGCCACTCCTATTGTGAACTCAGTAAGAGCTGTCTCAAGGTCAGTCTTCACGCATCTTTTGTTGTCAACTGTATTTTTATAACACAATCAGCAAAATAAGACTGATTTATGCTTAGGGCATAGGCTTAAGAGAGCAGTAGCATTAGATATAAAGTAGTTTATGCAATAAAAATATTCGGGGATTTCCCTAGTTAACACAATCATCAGTAGGTCTACCATGAAATTGTCATCGAAGTTTCGACGCAAAACTTAGCGTTTTATCAGATGTAAATAGATCGCTGGTGCGAGGATTTGGGTGAACTGAAAAACGATAACTTGGTTAAAAAAAAAGAGTGGTTGCAGGTGAAAGGAGGGAATCCCACCTGCACTGGAAGAGCACATCTAAAAATGGTTTGGTGTTAAAGCCTCTTGAGTTTTAGGGTGTACTGAAACGGCAGTGAGTTACTTTATTACTATTTCAGCAAGCAGTGACCAGCGCTTCTTCTCTAGGAGCCGTTTCTATAAGTACAACTTTAAGAGCGGTCTTAACACTCCCATGCTCCCCCATATGTGGACTAGCAAGTGGTATAAATTTCCAATCTACTCAGTAATCCCTAACTAGTTTTCCCAACTATGGATTCGTGATCTAACTCTTTAATAGATTGTCTTAGTTCATTACATGCTCCTCGCCTGTTCGTGTTGTTGTCAGACATGAGTATCCACGGCCAGCCAGGTCTTGCAGCCATTCTACGAAGAGCCATTACTAACGAGTCTGCTGTGAAACCAGATACAACTGCAATGTAAATGGCCCGTACCGTCAAACAAGTGAAAAATACTCCGTACCATTTTGGTCTCTGACGAGTTACTGATATTTCTATGGGGCCGAATAGATCTAGTCCGCATACTGTAAAGGGCCTATAGTGGTGCATAAGGCCTTCTCAGGAAAGTCGCTTACGTATCGTTGTTCGGGTTTAGCCTTTCCTATTTGACAAACAAGGCACTGACGAAATAGTACAAACAGTAGGTGGCAACATAACTACCCAATAGTTTTGTCTAAGTTCGTTAACGACAGTTTCATTATTAGCATGAGCGGACTTTATGTAGTTACCTTACTAGTAGCTGACTGACATTAACACGTCCGTCAATTACTACGGGCCACTTTACCAGGTCATCTATACCGGATGCCGCTTTAATACGCATTTAAGCCCATCTCTATTTTAAAATAGTGTTAATAAATTAAGAAGACTGCTACATTCAATGTTCTTATTTTGTTTTTACCAAACTCATTTCGTGTGGGAAACAACGTATCTGTGAACACGGAAAAAAAATGAACACGGAAAAAAAGAACTTCTGCTTGCCTCATAAGCGCGAAATTTATTTGCAGTGTTTTATTTCCCTTGCATCTTTCAATAAACAAAAGTACAGCAGCCGTACAACGCAACAAACGCAACTAGAAAAACGCTGTGGTTCGAGAGCAAGTAGGTAAGTAAAATCACTACTTCTAACTGCGTGTAGTGATTCTAATTTATAATTGTCTGTTGCAGGTAAAATTTCCTACTTCAGTGCTTCTAAATATCTAAACTATAGAGAAACGATGGTCCGGTAAACCATTCACAGCGGCTATTCAGCGCGTCACAATCAGCACGAAATTTAGTCTATTTAATTGGCTATTTATATATATATATATATATATAAATATATATATATGTTAAGCTCCGAAGAAACGTAGTGGTAGCAACTGGCACCGCTAAGCTGATCGATCTTTCCGAGTCTATTAGAAATAAAGATTTTATGATGTTTTGTATCGCTCTTAATCCAAGTTAAAACGGTCATTGCATCAGTGCTAATCTGTGTTAATTTTACCGTATTAGCCAAGTACAGTAATGCAGCCTGTAACTCCAATTTAGGAATAGTAATCGTAGGCTTGATAGGTGCGACGCGGCTTTTACTAGCAATGAATGAAACATCAATTTCATCATTGATAATTCGTCGCCAGTATGCTACGGCGGCGAATGCGCTGGGTGAGGTATCGCAAAAAATATGCAGCTCTAAGGCTGTCCTTCTCTTATTTGCGGAGCTTATATTAAACGCCACCTTTGTTGTTTTGCTCTCGCGCGCCGTATGTCCATAGAAATTGAATAAACAATAATAACCCTTCCGTAGTTGGAATAAAGTACCACATATACGATACGGATTTTATATTACTTACAGTATTTTTATTAATATAAAAGTCCGTGTAGTCAGTAATGGAAACAAAAGAAATATCAATCACTCTCCCATGAACACACCAACCCAACATGCACCGAATGACGTATGAACAACACTGCTGTTCACTATCTCTAAAACATTAAATAGGTAATTATCTTGGAAAAAGAAAATCTTTGGATTTGTATTACAATCACACAATCCTAAATGCTTAAATTTTTGATTATAAATTGGTTTGAGAAAGACATTGAACTGATAAATCTAACTCCGAAGTTATAAACATCACCACCATCCAGATACCAGATAGATGTTCCATGCTCTGCGCGCGCGCATAGATATAAGTTTACCGCGCAGCCTCAGCTGATCGGCAAGGTCGGACGCAACCAAGGTCACGGTCGCCTTGTCGTCTAGCCATGCATGTGTGTGTATACTCTTACCACTAGGACTACGAACTGTTATTGCCACGATCTTTAACAACACTTTTGAACACTGCGGCGAACTCAAATGTTTCACTGCAGTATCAGAGTGATTTTACTCTGAATATTCCGAGTTCTCCTTAGGGATTGTTCAGGGACAGTACAAAATTTGATGATAGGGACACAGGCTTCAATATCGCAGTTTTCAGCGTTAAATTCTCACAGATCACTAGGTACAACGATCCCTAACGATCTTTACGCAAGGCGCGTCGACATCTTGTGTACCTGTTTAACAAGTGTAACGTAATCCACGACAGAACTTGCATTTCACCGATATCCCGGTGCTTGTGGTACCCTCGTTAGTACATAATAAAGCCAATTGGCTGTGATTATGTCTCGATTGAAATTCATTCTTATGGCCAAAGTGCATATTTATAAAGCTTAGTACAGACGACGATATTTTAACAGCTTTTTCATGCAAGAAACTAGACAACATTTCCAGTTTAGCCAATAATCTGCTTTCCTGGTAATCATGCAATTAGTCAGCCCACTTCGTAATTAAAGCATTAGGTAATTTGTAGATTGCTACAGTTAACTGATATGGGCTTCGCAAATAATCAGCCTCATTTAATATTGTCATAATTGCCACTAAGTTTTAATTTTTTTTGGGAATTTCATTATCTCACTTTGATGATTCTGTGGGAGTGGCAGTATTTTCTTAAACTGCCATGTTATTTTGCTCATTACGTTCTCAGGCCTGCCAAATCTCAGCTCAAACGTTTCCATTATTTCTTTAGGGGTTGTGGTGGTAATCAGAATTTAGGAGGTGGCTTCTTTAGTTTCACCGCGGAGACACTTGCGTAGATGCCACAAGTTTTCAGTATCTGAATATTTACACAACCGCGTTGACTCCTTAAATGCTTCATTAAAAAATGTAACCACTGCAGGAGGCCTCCAAAGAACAATGGCAAATCCGTGGTTAACCTTTGCGCTCCATTCAGGTCTGCCAATTCAGCAAGCAACTTCTTCTCGAGCTTTCGACTAGTTCTCGATTCGTGCTTTGATCTGAGTCAATAAAGCCTCTGCTTCAGCTTCTAGCTTAGCTTTAGCTTGTGCTGCTTCGTACTCCAGCTGCTTTCTCAGTGCAAGTGAAAATGAAGAAGTTCTCTCTAACGCATCTTAGCCCGCTAGGTCTTTTGTGAAGCTTTTCTGATGAGCTTCAGTTTCACTTTTTACCTCCTGTTGTGCTGTCGCTTGAACTCGTGTCTTAGTACTACGCATTGGCGTATTTGACATTGTAAATGACATTCCTGCTTACGGGTTCAGTTCCTCGTGATGATCCGGCGCGAAGGACCAACTTTGTAGACTGATAGAATAACTAACTAGATCACTGGAGCGAGGATTACGCTGAAATGAGAAGCGATAAATTGGTTTAAAAAAAATCTCAGTAGCGAGCGCGTGGTTGCTCAGCACTGGTAAACTTAAAACTTATCAAAAACATCCGAACACCATTTAATTTATTAACCGATCGCATGGTCGCCACTGAACATAGGAATTTATTGGATAATGCCATAACAATTGCCACGGAGCTCCTCTTAGGATAAAATCCTGAGAGTAGCTCCGTGCCAATTGTGTACAGGTATAGTAGGTAAGTATTCTTAAATTTCTTATCTCTAATTAAAATCTTTCTATTACATTTAAAGCAATCTCCGAGAGCCTGTCCTAAATAATTGTGTATTTGACATAAAAGATTTCGTTGCCGCTCATACAATGCTAGGCGCCTTGAAGATTGTTGGTACTCTTAATAATATTTATCGTGAATGTACTGAATTAATTGCTAAAACATATTACTTATTTATTTTGCAGGGCAACAGTGTGGCCGTCTTCAACACCAAGCTTAAAAGAAAACACAATTCTTTTGTTTATGAGGTGAACGGTTCGTCAAAATCAGAAAGCTAAATAAAACAATAAAAACATCTAGAAAGTGTTTACGAATGTAGATAATACGCACCTAATTGGCTTTTGTTTTCCCATTTGGCCGACCGTACCAACTCTTAAGATCTAATACTGCTATCTAATGATCTCCGACGAATTTAGTTCAGTGTCATTCAAATAACATTACTTTATCCTTTTGAATGTGTCATAAAACGTAAATACACGAACTTTGTGTTAATAACGACGTGTTTTAGTCGCGCTTGGCAGCTGGGTTGATATTAAACTGTTCTTTTATGCGTTATTTTTCTTTGTCCAAAGGTTTTGACAAAAGAGGAATGAGCCAAATTTTCTATAAGACTACCCAATAATTTTGAAATAAATTAGAGCAATAGTTTATTTAATGTATATTTGTCTAACAGCGAATTTAATATATTCTCTCCTATATAGAGCGTTTTTTATTTTAATATTGTATTTTACATATAACAAAATGTTAAGAATTAAACAGCCCTGTACAGCCAATTAAGATCTTTTTCTTGTGACAACTCACTTAAAAATAGATTTCAATTTAAAAATTCCAAAAACCATCCCTCGAGACAAATTGCCCGTGTTAAAATTGTTCCCATCAGTAATTAACCTGGAAAGGTTTCTGTCAATGTCTGTTAATCTGGAAGAAATGTTTAGGTGAATCCCCCTACCACCCCAATCTTTGAAGTTGAAAGGGTGCGTAAACATCTGCTGACGCTTGGTGAATGCGAATTAAGCTATGTATTGAAAAGGATAAATAAACTTGTCACATAAGGTTAATGTAAAAATTGTCTGAAATTTGTGGAAAAAAAATAAAAAAAAACAGTAATTACAATATACTATAAAAATAATTGGCCTATGAGTACGTGGTATAATTTTCTATTCAAGAAACTGTCTTACAACAAAAAACAACATTATCTATAAAGAAATACTAACACATTAACATTCTGGAGACTGTTGATGTTAATACCTCGCCTACCCTCTAATAACAAACGTTATCTTTCCCTTCACACCAAAACACGGCAAACTGCTTTATTTTCGCTATCGATATCAGAGTACTCGAGCCGCTGCGTATAAATTTGAATATTTTTTATTATCGTCAGCTTGTATTCATTTTACCTCGTGTGCTGAAGATGAGGGATATTTAAAGGATTTTTTAAATGACTGCATATTTTAGCGTAGTCTTAAGACGATCGTAGGTAACAATGAGGGTATATAACTTATATCTCACTTAGTCGTTTCTCACCATTTAAAAATGAAACAGAATGCTTCCCCCGATTCATAACGTAACGATTCTCGATATTGTTTTTACTTTTACGACGCTTAAAATTCCACATTCTCATTTTTATGCCAAGCCTCATTTAATTTTTTACTACGAAAATAAATCAAATACATGTTTTGAATACCAAGCCAGCAAACCTGTAGTAATTCGCTGTAACATACGTGCTTATACAAAACCATACATACCACAATACGAACGGTCGTTTGCAATGAAAGTCACAACTCAATTGACTTTACATTCTGCCGTTCTTTATTTTATTGTCTTGGTGAACGGGTTATTTTAAGAAAATTGATACTTGCGATTGGTTTATCTTTGAAGAGTCCATTTTCCTAAGTGGTGAGGTTTTCCAACTATCTGAAATAAAATTAAATCTCTGTACTCCATTTAAAACTGAGCTAAACCGTCACACAAATTTATTTATTATTATTTATTTAACAATTTATGTACACACAAAGACAATTAAAAGGACACAGCAGAAAATCAGAGAATTGTACAAAGGTACTGCTTATATATGGGAAAAGTGACATTTAATGACAAGCCCCAAAACATCACTCTCAACATCTCAACATAAACTCTCTAAGATTTAAGGTTATGTAAAACGAGAGGTACGGTGGACGGGGGTAATTTCTCGGCAGAACCCAGGTTACCCCGATGAAAGGCAATGGAGTTACCGGGGAGTTTTAATGGGTATTCTCAGTGCCGTTCTATTGAGGTACTGAGTGAGCCCCTCACACGGCGGGTTGGTCCGTAAATGGATTCCTCGTAAAAAAAAGGTGGACGGGGCAATCCTTATTCTGACTACCACAAAAAAGAGTTATATGTTATAAACATTTACCTTGATCTGATAATGATGATGAAAAATGATAATGAAAATTTGAATTTGCTAAAATGCACTAAAAAGTTGATGTAACAACTTAATGGCCCACCAATAATTTGTATCTCTACGATAGCAGTGCTATTGGAAAACGGAAATTAACATATGGAGTGTTGGAATATACATGAACAGTACCACTGGGAATACTAACTTAGCTCACAAGTTCAGCTTAGCTTAGATGATCTTACTTAGTATGTTAACTCAAATACAGTACCTACATAACTCTTTGCTTAAATATTACATGATTGCCAGCAATCAAAAATATTTTAAACTTCTTAACTAAATATATCACAATTATTGTCCCATGTTTTTGCGTAAATTATTCATTAGAACTAATTTATGTTACTCTCTACAGAGGAATCTCTTTTTGTAACTAAAGAGGGTCTATTAATAGTATTAGTTTAATATTTAATAGTAGTGTTCACGCGTATAACCTGCAAGGAGGCTTCGAAGCGGGAGACACATGCCGCCTCCTTGAAGTATTGAAGAGTGGCGTGTGCTTTTTAGAAGAAAGCCTATGCTTTAAAAAAAAAAGTTTATTTTTTACGACTACTATTTTTTATTTTATATTTGATTGTATTTTCCATCTTTTAAATATTATATTTGATACTTATCCCTGGTATTATTGTCTTTCGACTAAACGTGTAGCGTGTGTTTTGTGATGTAATAGCTATTGTAATTATAAGAAAATATATTACTGATATTTTGATGTTGTGATAATCTATGTAAAGTGAAATAGTATCGTTCACAGGCTAGAGGTTTACTAATTAACCCAGTTTCAACATACCATTTTAGGAGCCTATGTATTTTTTATTTACATTACTATATCGCGTTTCTATGGCACTATAACTATATCCAATGTTTTATAAGCGATAGAAAATTCATCAGGCACAACAAATGTGTAAAACACCCACTTACACGAAATTGTGACGTATTCGGGCGTCAGAAAGGCATTACTTTTCCAACTGCTTATATATAGCTCGTCTTGTTGTTGGAATCCAGATTGCAAGAATATAATAAATATTCATAGAGAATATAATAAATATATATTTGTGCACGAGTACAAACTCACTTTTGTACAAATGCCATATATGTTTGTGTGTATACTACAGTGTTTACCTAACCTAATCTATGATTCTATCATAGTTTTTTCACTTTCTATCCCAAATCAACACTCATAATAACTAATGATCATTTGTATTAATTTAACATGTCCATTTTATAATATATATTTAGTGAAATATAAAGCAATATACATTATATTTACTTATTATACATAATAATCAAATTTATAAAATTGGCTGTAAAATATACATATTTTTATATAAGTGATAATTCTTCGTTGCGTTATCTAGTCACATTACACAAGCTCTTTATGATAATTTGAGCTAGGAATCACCCACTAACCCACATCAGGCCAGAGTAGTCTTATGACGCAAACATACCATTATGTGTTTCTCCCGTGCAGGAAAGCCTGTGGGACTTAAAAATAAGCCTTAGATGATAATTAATATCATTGTATCAGGTTTACTTTGAAAGTACTAACCTAATTTAAACTGATTAATAGAAAAAAAAAATTAATTTTTTCAGAGTTGAATTTACCACAAAAATTTAAAATTGCCTTAGTAGGTAAGAAGAAAACGTGGAGTTTTGTACAACAAACATTTATATGAAATAGCTCGCAATTTAGTAACTCCTTGCAAAGTGATCCTGTATATATATACATAGATAATTCATTTCAATTCAAATTACTTTGCATTCTGCAATCAATTCGACCTTCAAGCATTAGGTTGACTATTACATAAAAAGCAGGACACAGACTGCTCTACACGAGAGAAGCACATAAAGAGCTTAGTGTAGCTAATTTTAAGCCAAAGCACTCAAACTGCTCCCACGTCGAGTTCTTCAAGTAAAACGATAAGGTTAAATTAACTAATTTTGCTTTATTCTTTCCAGAAAATCGAACAACCATTCCTGCAAGCAGCTAAGACGACTCTAGGGGAGAGATACACGCCCAACATAGAGAATATATACAAACTTACCATAAGATTCATAGTAGAAAACCTGGTCAAGGGATACGAGGATAGTCAAGATAAAGGAAACGGTCAGACGTGACGCTGAGGATATTAAACGTTTAAAATAACTCAATACTGGCGTCTATTCTGTTGTTTTTAACTTATCCCCGAATAAAAACCAATTTTATTTAGAATTGATAGTAGTTCAAATTCTTACGTTTCTATCGTCCAAATTAGATTTAATTGTAAACGAAATGTTTCCGAAGGCTATATTTTTCATACACTGAAAATTATAAATGCAATTTAGTATCAAAATCATCACAATCGGTAATGCCTGCCGTTCACTAGTTCCAAATGGGCATGAAACTCAGCCAAATATCTTTGTCGTTCGTCAAAGGGACACCATCATCATCATCACCTGTATCTTGATAGGATACAAATTGGTTACGAAAATAACTCATCTTTGCAGAGATTAGACATTTTCTTGATTTCTGCTCAATGGAAGCTGTTGTACACTGTAAGTTTCACCATTTCTAACTAATTCTGCTAAATAAACAACAAAATAAACAAATACTACCATTGTACATTGTAAAAGCAAAACTTTGAAATCAGATAAACTCCCCTTTTCAATTCGACTTGAATAGATCTAGATACTAGGTTGTAGAGGAAAACAACAAAGTGGATATGAAATATAATCATTTGTATGTTTGTTAATAATTAAAAATGCTAAGATACTCATTAAATGTCACATTCAAATTATGCTTCTTCTGTTAAATGTTAAAATAGAATATGACGACGAAGAAATGATTAAAGAATAATATGACCATAAAATACTAATAATAATATTATTAATCCTACGTTGGCAATTTAAATAATAAAGATTCATCAGTTTGGTCCGTCCATCCATGCCTCTTCATATTATATAACTCCTTTAACGTTTTTAAATTTCAGTTGCATTCTAGTTAAAATTTTCTTAATGATATTGTAAAAATCATATCTCTATTTTTGTTCAGAAACTGCTACGGCTTATTGTAGAGTATTAGTTTTTTAAGTTGTTTTAATTGTATATTAAAAATACGTTGATTTTTTTGTGCAATATTATTTTGAGTAAAAAATGTTTGGTTTGTGTCTGTCATCAACCGTGCCCTTATAACTGCCTGTTTCAGCTGTTTATACTGTAGTGTCTATTTTGTTTGCAATCAACATAAGGCCTTCTTACTTTCTTCGTTCTATACAATTCCTACCATTATCGTTTACATTATCTCCTCAGCTACCACAACTTATTTCTTGAGCCAATCGTATTGCAATTGGATCTCTCTGCCCTCTTCATATCATCATTACATCTCATTTGCTTTTCATCCCAAGGACACCATTTCTAGGCCGTCTGGCTCCAGAATTCATGTTTGAAAACAACATGACGCTCCCACCGCCTCTTAAGATTTACGATGACCTTATGTATTGTATCTGTGACCACGTTTATATCTTGAAGCTACCCTTCTCCAAGCTATTGGAAATAAAGAAACAACCCAACATATTTTGTTTTGGGTTCATCTACATTATCCCTACTAGATAATATACCAACGGAATTTGATATCCAGAATATAAAACCCCGCATCATCCAAGAATGACCTGTCCTTTTGTATAGACAGTGAAACTGCTACAACAGGCATCAGAGTTTCTGAACGGATGTTGTCATCGCAGACATCGTTGTCCACTGCGACATAAGGCCCTTTTCTAATCATAAATGCAAAAGTTCTGCTAAACACAATTATATACAGCAACTGTCTGAGCCAAGAAATTATTTTAAGATTATTTTTAAAGAAATCATTTTGAAAGGTGCCATCAATATAATATTATTTTTATACTAGTACCTATTCGTGAGATCAAATATTATTTTCATAGTTTACGAAGCCTAAGTAAAGACGTATATGTTGTTAAAATACAGATGATAAATATTAAGACCAAATTTAAAAGTATGTACAGATAACAGCGCATCAGTTTCACTACGAAATCCGTCTCTATTACAGGCCTCAGTGTCATTCTGTTACGGTAGATATACTGTTGGCAGTATGTGATAAATTAATGTCGCAGGGGAGCAAGAATTAGAGTCGACTGAAACAAAAAAAATAAAACAATTTCAAATGAAATATAAATGTTCATTATGTATGCATGTATGTAAAATTTTGACAATGAAATTTTTGGTGTGAGCTTTTATCTATCGATTTAAAAATTGCTCGTGGAACACATTTGTAAATAATGACTTAGGTCATAAAGAGGTTTGTTCCATTTTTGACCCCAATGAAATATATAATTTACATCCAAATAATCAAAAACCTTCTTAGATTTGAGGTTATCATGAATATTTTAAGCATTGTCGAAAGTCAAAAATGTGTGATCTTAAAATTGAGCAGCATTCCTTACATTTGAGTATCTACTATTTAATATTTGAGAGATGTTTGATTATTTACAGTTTTAGACTTACTTAGCGTTCCCGCACATGAGAATAATCGGAGAACAATATTTACTGCTTTCACCTTTTCTCAGACTCCTCATATATTTTTCCATGTAAGGAATGCCTCTGTCACGTAGTGGGCAGTTGATAACGATGATGAAATGAAACATATAGTCTTCAATACTCAGTAATGCACATGTCCTGCAAAGATCAGTTATAAAGCGGCGAAAATTGTGTACCGACACGTTTTAATGTTCAAGTTAAGTAATTTAGCAATGATTTGCATTTGCTATCCTTTCTATACATATTAGGTTTACCGTGTGTACCAGAATTGGGCCAATTATAAAGCTATCCGCGCATGTGAGACAAAATTTGAAATGACTGCGCTGATTCTAACTACTCATAAATAAGACAAACAGTTGCCAGGGAAGATCGCATAGCATCTTCGCGTAAATATTGCTGAAAAAGTCCGACATGGGCATGCTTCAATAGCATAGGTAAGTCGCTAAACCGACAGCATATTAGCTGATCGGAATCTATTTTTGTATAATTGTGTGTGAATAGTAATATCTGTACAAACGCCTGCACATCAGTCATAACACTAACACTTTGTGAGCGAATACTCACTGTTAGAAGAGTTGCTTTCTTATTAAGATGTTATCCTCGATGTGCGGCCGTCTGTACATAATGTTGATATTAATAATTGTTAAAAATTTAGAACTCAAAGCTTCGGTTACAATATAGAGGCGTGGCCCCCTTATGTAGTTGTTTAATATAAACAACAGTGACACGCATTTGTCCTCATCTACAAAAAAACGATTTTCAATTTTATTCGAACCCTGTCACGTACCAATGTGTTTTTAAATTTCGAATTAACATGGACATTGATTCGAAGCTTTTACGGTGAAGAAAATCGTGAGGAAACCCGCCAATTCCTTCACACCTGTGAAGAAATTGTTAGATTGTGTGTGAAGTCGACCAACCCACACTTGGCCAGTGTGGTAGACTTAAAACTTAGGCCTAATTGACCTAATTTAGGGTAAGCATATATATGAGTTATTGATAATGATTAACTACAACTTTAATATTCAAATCATCAACTCAGGAAGCCACCGTAGGTAATGGTCAGATCCAAATTCTCAACCCAGATACTGGCCCTCAATCTTATGTTTCTAAGCAAAGTTGACTAGGAATATAACATAAGGTATTTTGCCTTTACTCTGTATAATCAAGCTATTAGATTTACAAATTTTATTATCTGTGTAATTTATGTTTGTTATAGATTTATATACATAATTATTAACTTAATGTGGGTGCATTGGCATGAATAAACAATTATTATATGTATGTAATTCAATAAATGGATATAAAATAAAATATTTTTTATTTTACTAAGTAAGTCAGTAAAAAACACTGAATTTTAAATTTTGTTGTTATTTATTTGTCAGTTGAAAAGTGATTAGCCTTTAAAAGATATACATCTCATCTATACGAAAGTTATTCAGGCGTAATATGTAATTAAGACTTAAAATCAATGTTTATCAAGTATTAGAGCACATAACATAGTAATGGATAAAGGTCTACAGATTGTTATTAAACAAGGATAATTCTTTCCCAAGAGAACTAACTCAATGTCTTGATGAACTTCTAATAACTTAAACTTATTTGGAGCCAGTTAGAATAGTAATTTACGAGTTTAATTAAGAAGCATTGCTAAGTAATAGTCGTCTTTTTAATTTAAAGGAGGTATCAATAAAAGTTTGAGTCATTAAATTTATCCAGTTAAAAATTCTCCATCCATCGACGTATCTCCAGAGCTAGGAGCGTGGAGTAAAATTGACATTATAATGTCATTTGTTGAAAGAGTCAAATTCAAAATATTTTATTTACTTTCGTACATATTGTACACTTATTGCAAATAAATTTAAGCCACTTCTTTGATATCTATCGATGGTCTTGCCCTGAATACGAAAACAAAAAACATATCTATTCGAATTTAGATGTCTAAACTAAGATAAGCTCTATATTAATAAATTTTAGTTTAGATGTTCAAGAGAAAAAAAAAGATATCAATGACAAAGAAAGACAAAAAAAGAAAGATACCAATGACCAAGACATGAAAGATACCAATTGGTGATTTACCAACGCCTAAAATTCGTTCCATTCCATTTTCCATTTCCATTTTTTTATAGACCTTAACATTGCAAAAAAAGGTTTTTTACGTGAATGCAAGACAAGGAGATAATTACAAAGAAGAATTTATTGTAGGTTTTAAGATGAGACACTATGTTACACACATAAATGTATGTTTTATGGCTTCAGCAAGCTAACATTATAAATGTTGCCTTACAACATATATAATGTTAGTAGCCTGTCTGCTCTGAGCTGCTGTTCTCATAGCGAATGCGAATGGATAAACAAAGCTTTAATATCAGCTAGTGGTCATAAAGAGAAAAAAGTACAATGCACCTATCTGCAAGTTTTTTGTGGAGTAGGTAATGAACAGTAGTGATGTCTTATGTCGATAGCTATATCGATACACACACAGGAAACATTTTAATTTATTTATACTAACATATATTTGCCCAGAATAAGATATACTTAAGAATATAATAATAAGGTATATCATCAGTTGTAATACTTCTAAATTAAATTCAAAAAATAGATCTGGGGATAGTGGTCAATCGGTGGGTCGGCCACGCGCGATTATATGCTCCTGGTGTTGCAAGAGTCCAAAGGCTACGGTAATCGCTTTCCATTAGGTGCGCCACATACTTGATTGGCATCTAGTGCTATAAACAGGTGAGATATTTAGGTACATGATATTTATAGGATTAATAAAATTACTAATTTTATTTATTTATTTATAATTAGGAAAAGGACACAGCTCATTAACAAGTAGATTTTTAATTTAATGTATATTTTGTAGGCCAATTAAGATTAACCAACATAATACATTTATGAATTGCTCGAGTTCCATAAATATTGTTAAATACAAGTATCTACTCACGGGTAATGGAAAATTATAAATACAGTATCATTCTAAATAAAAAAATAAAACCAATTATAAATAAAACCTTCCCATCACTAAGCCAGAAGAGTAAAATGAGACATAGTTAATCGTGCACAGTGTCATACAAAGTATCGTCAAAATAATATAGTGTACCTTTTTTATTAAGTTCTTTGAGATATAAAGCTTATAAAAATATCTAGAAAAATATATAAATAACACAAACAGTAAAGACTAATGAGTTAGACTAATTAGAAAACTCATTAACTACTAATGAGTATAATTATGAGCACTCTAATCTCCCAATAAAAATCCATGGCCATATAGATATTTGTCATAGTGATACAAAAACAAGTCAATACTTGTTTTAGTTGCTTGATACTATTCTTGAATCTAATTGAATTCTTGAATAGTGTCAAATTTTCAATCGTGAAAATGAATTTCGGCTTCGACGAACTAAAACAATAGAAGATTATAATCAGACAAGTGCTCGCAGAATTCATTGGCGCATTACTTTATTTGTCCCTGGCTTTGTTAGCTAGTGGAATATTCTAGCTAATTTAGTGGCTGAAGCATTAGCAAATGGACTCCTCATTGCTATCATTATTAAAATTTTCATCCTTACATCTGGAGCACATGTGAACCCTGCTGTTACTGTTGGAGTCTTGACTTAAGGCGATATGAAATTTTCAAAATCGCTGATATACATAGCAGCACAAGCACTAGGTTCTATTACCGGAGCGGCAATATCTTACGTCGTTCTTCCTTCATCAGTAAGAGGAAACCTTGGAGCTACGATATCTAATACAACTTTGTCAGCAGGACAAGTATTTGGAATAGAACATATAATGTCATTTGTTTTAGTATCTGTTGTTATTTCTTCTACAAAAAAGGGTATTTCAATGACAGCGTTTTTAGCTATAGCTTTGAGTTTGACTGCTTGTTTGTGTGCTTGCGGATTTCACACAGGATCTGTAAACCCTATAAGAACATTAGGACCTGCAGTGATAATGAATATTTGGAAGTTCCAAATTATTTACATATTAAAATTCTAATATATTTAGTAAATATTTAAATTCTATAACTGGGACAATTTGTAAATGCCCGGTTGATGAAGTTATCACTATTGCCTTTAATTACATTTATTTAATTTTCTCATACATATTCCCTGCTGTGACGATTTAAAAGAACATAGTAAATGAGTCTATTTAAATATAGTTATTTTGACTTTGAGTTTGACTTTGACTTAACTTTGACTTTGACTTCCATTGGGTGTACTGGGCTGCCCTAATATCAGGAGGTATTTTAGCAGGGTTGATACATAGATGATTCTTATTCCCCCGTATTCCCCATAAATTAGAATAAAAAGGAATCTCTGTAAATGATAGATTCTATTGTTAATTTTTATTAATAATAATACTTACGCACACTTTATTTAATAATAAAAATATCTTTGTAAATAAAAATATCTATTCCATAATCACTTAGCCCCTTGAAATAGATGGATATCAATTGACCTATGAAGTCTACCACTTGCCGCCCGAAGAAATACGATCACTTTATCATCCATCTACTTATGATGTACATAAGTAATATTTGGAAAACTTCCAGAAATATTCCGGGCCTTCAAGGACAACTACAGTTGGCCTAAAATGCAGACTAACACTTTGTAAATATGTCACACCAACTAGCACTTAAGTATACAATAATAGTTATCTTTGGCGTGATATCATCATCATATCAACCGAGAGACGCATTTCTAGACATATGTCTCCCCAAACGATCTCCAAACCGATTTGTGCATCGCTTCGCATCCAGCATCTTCCCGCGGCTACTAATGTTGTCACATTTAAAAAAATGGTAATTAGTAAAAATATATTTTATAATTAGTAATTTTTATGATAAGGTCCTGTAACACAAAAGTTTATACACATTCAAGAATAGTACATATTAAATTTTTATTAATTAATAGTAGCTACAACGGCTGTACGAACAATAATATTTACAACAAAAGTGCATTTGTTTCTAGTAGGTTTACAATCACCTACCTACCGAGATAAAAAACCATAATTGGATAGCCATATTTTAAGTTAAAATGTTTTTATACTCTTCAAAAATATTTTGCTCATTAGACTTGTTAAAAAATAAGTTACAAAGATAGTATTCTTTGTATACCATTTTTAATTTTTAATTGCATTGCATGCAACCGGGCGGTTTGGATAAACTTTTGTTACTTACTTTCTGAAGTATTTAACATTATTTTACCAAAGTTTTGGCAATAAACATATTATATACTATGCTAAAACGTCAGTTGAAAATAACTCTTTTTGCAACGAGTTATGTTATCCACAATTATTTGTTTGTCTTCGCTTGACTCTGTAGGCGTGATACCATAAAGCGTTAAGAAAACTGGATAACAAAGTGTAGTGTCTAGATAGCTACACACCTATTTATTATAAAAAAATATCTCTGATAAAAACACTTTTGTATTGATAGGGGTAGATAAGTTACAGAAATAAGATTACCGCTGGGATCTTGAACACAATTGTATATCTTTGTATATGATACATGATTAAAGAACTAAACAAATATCACACAATTATTATTTTTGACACGCAATTGTATTCAATGCCATCTAAAAAACTCACTATACAAGAATATCAAACCAAACTTGTATGTAAGCACACCAAAGTTTACAACTTATTACACTACTACATTGCAAGATGGCGGTATTATCAAAAAGGATACATTGTACAATGAAAGCTTTTCAATTAGAATGCGAATTATTCTATTAATTTTGTAGATTCGTTTTATTAATTAAGAGCAAAATATACTCACTTATAAAATAAATCTATACATTTCGGAATTCGTAATCTTTTTGGACAAAAATCGATCACTTCACTCGTTCTGTTTCACTTTTGCGTCGGGTTCATTCTTGACGTCACAACAAATGTCAAATTATTTCAGTGACGTATGAGTTCACTCAAAGTTTTACATTTTTTTTTCAGTTTGTTTTGTGAAAATCAATAAACATTAACAATTGCAACCATGTACCGTAAAATATATTATATAAATTGAGTTCACATCAACCAAGAAACATCAGACATCATGAGCGACTACGAGGATAATGAAGTGCCTATTTGGCAAGAGCCTCGTAAAGAACCTTTGGGAGCACCTAAGGAGACTTTATGTGATGAAAATGCGCAAGACATAGCTACAGGCGATCGGCTACATGCCTTAGAAGAAGAACAGGAGATTCTATCGTCTTCTGTGTTCTCTTTAACCTCTCATCTCGCTCAAGTCGAATTCCGATTACGACAGATAGTAAAAGCTCCCATTGAAGATAAAGACAGTATGCTGAAGGCGCTCCAAGAATTTACTTCGAGGGGTGTCCCAGATTCTAGAGCTGCGCCACAAGGTAGCTCTGGTGATTCAAGTTGTGGTGAATGTGTAGAACTGGAGAGAAAAATGCGTAGACAACGCACTAAACAAAGTAATTTTATAGAGAAATTGAAAACACAGCTTCAAGAATTAGAGAGATTCGCTGCTGACCCTACTTTAACAGGTGACAGTAAACATAGAACACTTATAGAACACCTGAGAAGTGAAATTGATCAGGGCTTAGAGGAAGGATGTCATCAACCACTAAGTGCTGATGAACTCAGACACCAAATAAACTGTGCTGTCCGTCAATATGCAGACAGGCAATTATCAAAAGAAGAAATAATAACCAAACTCCAAACACATATAGAAGATATGCAAAAGTTTATAAAAATAATGAAAAATGAAGATCTCAAATCCAATGTCAATTCTAAAACTGAAACAAAAAAGCTAAAATCAGATACATTTGAGAAGAACTTCAACAGAAGTAAAGCCAATGATGATCTTCGAACTGAAACTATTAATCTTATGAGAAAAGCTTCTACTCTTATTCAGATCTTCACAGTATCTCAGTTTGGATGCTCACCAAATGCAAATAAGAGATATGAGCGTAAATCTTCTACTATTGTCACACATTGGGGTAACCTGCGGGCAAAATTGGAGATGTCTATTGATGCTGTTGTTCATTTAGTATCTCGTGACCGATCCTCTCATGCAATGGCTGACAGTTACGACAGTGAATCTGAGGAAGGGGGTGTTGTGATTAATGATGCGCCATTAACCACGGCTGTTCGTAAACACCTGGCTGTCAACTTGCGAGACTTATTACAGCATGGCTTAGTAGGACCAGAATCCACATCCCTAGTGCCTATTATAGCTTGTTTTCCTATACGCAGATCATCTATGTCTCGTACAAGTCACATATGGGAGCTTATTTTACATTACTATGAAATGAATGATGGTGATCGCTTTAACTCCACACCAGCTAGGAAATTAAGTCAAAGTTTCAACTTAGATATAGTTGGGGGAACAGCTATAACTAATAAGCAGGGTTTGTTAAGTGTTATTGGAAGTATTTTGGCTTCCCATTTGCCATACAAGAGGAGCTATGATGCTCATTTCAAGGCCTTTGTTTGTGCTGCTCTGAATGCACAAAAACTTGTTATTTGGTTGAACATTATATTGAAAAGTAGGTCCTTGATAGATACCTATTATTCTTCAACCAGTTATATTGTTAATACAGGTTTCCAAGACGCCCTGCAAAGTCTGGACCGCTTAACCCCATATAATTATGACTTGCCAGTCGATCTTGCTGTAAAACAATTTCAAAATATCAAAGATGTATTTATGTAATTATTAAGAGTACACTTTTATACATATTCAGTTGTAAGATGCCTTCCACACTTTTTGCACTATTGTATATGTTATTATATTGTAGCTTAATTATTTTAGTCTCTTAGACAAAGCGTTAGATTGATTTCTATTTACAAATAATGTTTCCTTTTTTATATAAAGTTAGGGTTAAGATACCAAAGAAAAAATATTCCAGCTCTCTATTGAGTTTTGTCTAGTCAATAATGTGATCATTAATCATTCCAGAGAAGAATCTTATTGAAATGTGATAATTATGTATCAAATTTATCAACTTTAAATATATGAACCAAAGATTTACTAAAGAGAACTAGCAACTATGTAAACTATGTATGGCTATGATTGCTGAATATACTGTAGTTGAAGCAAGTAACAAATGTTTTAATTTAATTAACCTCATTGATATTTCGTAGGAGTTGTGTGAATGCTGATAGTTTTATTCATGGTGTAATTTAAGTATTCTGATGTAAAAAGCTATAAAAATAATTAAAGAGATAATCATCATAGAGTAAGTAATTTCTTTAATCAATAATATTTATAGTAGAAAGGGCCCATGGTTACCCGAAATGGGTTTTAGTAAAGTTCATCAAAATCAACAGCCTATATACGTCCTATTACTGACATCAGGTTTTCCTACGTGAGAGAACCCATGGAGAACTTCAAAAGCCGTCCGTATATACATAACATATACACTGGTCTCTATATATGCACTTGGTCTTAAGAATTAGAATGGCTGGTCGCTAGAAGCGGCTGGCACCTTTGGGATAGCTCCGCTCAGTACCTCCTCGATGTTCTGGACAGATTACAGTATCGCACTATGCCCATTATTGGGGATGCAGAGATAACGAACACCCTAGAGTATCTGCAATTGCGTCGAGACATAGCGTCACTTAGTGCCTGTTATCGTCTGTACCATAAAGAGTACTCTGAAGAGCTCTTTGACCTTAACCCTCCTTCTCCTTTCCTACTCAGGAGTACGCGTGCTGGTCTACCGAGTCACTCTTCGACTGTCGCCACGTCTACTTTGCGCACAAAAAGATTTCGAGACTTCTTTGTCTGTCGCACAGCTAGAGCGTGGAATTCCTTAACGGCACACGTATTCCCTCCTTTATAAAACATGGGTTCCTTAGAAAAAGCAGTTTTAGCCAGTAAAGTGGAGGTGGCTAGAGCAGTATGTTGCATGCTTCACTGGCTATCTTCACATATGGACTCCTCTACTGCTTATCATCAGGTGGTGTCGAGTCATTTGCTGAACTTTTATAAGCCAGTTACTGACCTCAGGATGGACGGTAACCTTGTTAAGCATGAAAAATGCAGAATTTCTTAACCTGTTATACAAAATTATACATATACTTTGTAAATACTACGAGATAACCGTTTTTTCTGTCAAAAAATACTTTATCTTATTATATTTAAAAATAGGTTATCTTATAAAAAATAAAAATAATTTTGGAGGAAAATCGAATCTTAATACGTATCTATGAACCTTACACATTATTACTATCCAGATACGGTAAATAAAACCACAATATAATATTCCGCTTTTATTTCTATAACAAATGATAAACAGGGTTTACATTCTGAAACTGTTTTCTTGCACAGAGAAATCGGTAATTTCATAATGTTAATAAAATCTTGTAAAAAATCAACAAAATTATGTCTTTATAAGCGAATTACGATTTAATGCTTATTTACAATGCCACTTCTCAATATGACTGATACATTTCTCTGTTCCAACATTGTTTATGTTGCCAAATTTCAAACATTGTTTAAGTTAACAAATAAATAATTTGATTTGATTTGATTTGCCGCATAAATGCAATGTACAACTTAATTACAATACAATAAATACGGAGACACATTTCTCGCTTGCTGTTGACCGTAATATAATCAGACTTTGACTTAATATCAAATAACAGTGACAATAATAATATAATTGACACATAAAAAGGAGACTGACCAACTTGTATGGTGATTTGGTCCCAAATACAGTATGGTAAATAAATAAAACCTAGTTTTATTCAATGCTTTGTCGTTGCTGTAATAATATTAGCCGCTTACACGGTTCTCTTTCTAAATTGTTTTGATAATCAAATTTAATTTTATACTTTTTGAAATGTTTACCCGACAGCATTTACTGCAGTAAAAGATCTACACACAAGAAGACGTATTTTGCTCTTTACTCGTCTATTTCACCAAATTTACCAACCATAAAATTATAAAACGCAAGAACAACCAAAAAGTTATTTGCTAACTAGTGAGGTTTGAGCTAACCCATAAAGCGCCATCTAGCGAATATCAAAAGGAACATTAAAGCTGAGATATTTGTTACTGGTTGGCAATTTTCATTACAATTGGTTTTTTTTTCAATTATTTGGCCTGGTAACTAAGACCTTTAAGCCATCATTACAATTGGTGTTAAGTAGATATTCATATTATTAATGAATAATCGAGTTTCTAATTGAACTAACAAAGTTATTTATGAAATAAGTTTAATAACACATAAATTCTTAATTACATTCCGTTAAGTGCTGTCATTCAATTTCACTTACTTTTTTTAGTACACTTTACAAGACGTGTGATAACGTTTCTTTACAGTTAAACTTACCAATAAATGGATCAGAAAGAGGCTTTATCTACGTTTATGGATATATCTTAGGCGACATTCCCTAAGGCGAAAAGCCACTTAAATATGGAAATTCGTGAAAGTAACGTACTTTTTTGGTTTGAATGAACTGTCTTATTGCATATACCGTGCCTTTAGTGAATTGGACCGTTAAAATACACAGGTAAATTTTTTTTTTCAAAATTCGTTCTTGTGTGTATAATATATTGATTTCTTCATAAGTAATGTTAACTTAACAACAATCAATACAATTACATACATATTACATTGGGACTGAACAAATCTCGTTCACTAGGAATTAAAACAACGGTATTACAACACCAGTCCTAAGTCTGATTATATCATTCGGTATCAACGTGAACAAACAATAAAATCGCGTTACTTAGGCCCGATCATGTCTTCTGGCTTCACCCACTGGTCGAACTGCTCAGCTGTGAGGATGCCTAGTTTGATGGCTGTGTCCTTTAGGGTGGCACCTTCTTTGTGCGCAGTCTTCGCTATTAAAGCCGCCTGGAGACGAAGGTAAGATATGATAATAATTTTAGGCTCAGCAAATGACTCGACACCTCCTGATGATAAGCAGTAGAAGAGTCGATATGTGAAGATTATATTACCTTCAGCTTACACGATTTATTAAATAAATAATTTTTCTCACACTCACATGCCTATTTATCTAGCGTTTATATCATAAAGTGCTTGTGTTATGCATACTAGATAATGACTAAATATAGATAATAATATCTACAGAAATGTACTAATTAAACATACAAAAATCCCTAACTCCTGAACCAATATTCGTAGTCATACATATATCTACCCTTACCCGGATTCGAACCTGGGACCTCTAGATAAGTAGGGTAGTACCACTCGGAGCAATATGATTGGTTATGGGGCGTAGCTAAGCCGGCAGACGAGCATGACTCACTGCATTCTTAACGCGAAGAAGCTTTAATATTTTAGTGGAAGTGAAGGTACAGATTGAATTTATCAACATTGAAATATCGACTTTACCCCATCACTATTAGTAAGTTTATTTCCTACTTAAGCACCAACTCCAGTTCTTAAATACAGTTACAAACCTTGTCGTATCCGATGTGGGGGTTGAGCGCGGTGACCAGCATGAGCGACTCGCGCATGATCTTCGTGATCTGAGCCTCGTTAGCTTTAATGCCTTCTGCGCAGTTCTTGTTGAACGCCTGGCAGCCATCACCTGAAATGAAATACATCATAAAGTTATTGAACCAACATAATTTTACATTTATTTAAAAATTAAAAAAGAAATATGGAAAATCTTTTCTCTTTTATACAAGATATAAAAATTACAGGGGGTTAGCCCTTTAACTATAACTGTAACTATTAAACTGAGCCACTATTTTATTTATTTATCTATTAATTGAGGACAAAAAGCAATAGCATACAATAAATTGAGTATTGTTTTTCATCGGACAAAAGTCTTAGATTTACATTAAACATTGTTATCCATGTATAGTTACATAAGTATAGCTAGTATTAATATAGTTATAAATTAACTTTAACTACTTGACCACACATAGAACTAATTGACCTGGTGAACATAATCTCACCTTAAATTTTATTATTATTTATTGATTGGTATGAAAGATCATTGAGCCATATCTTCAGCTTACAATGTCTTTTCTCCATACTTGAATATGCTTTAGAATATTGGTGTAACGTATCCCATTACCTCTAAGTCTTAAATAAAAATAACAAGCGCTGTCATTTTCTATTATGCATTCAAATATTGCACAACTTAGCTATACTTTTTGACATGAATCTATACCATTTTCCCACCAAAAAATCTCTTCGACACAAAAATACTAACAAAAAACTTACCAATTATTACCAACTTACCAATTCCTTTTTTATCATTATAAATTAACTAATTCATTTGATAACGAAGTAATATATGCCATACATGATTTAAACCATTGCTAAAAGAGTATATATCACTTGCGTTTGCCTAACACGAACGGCATCTTTATAAAGCAACACGAAGTGGCGGGAAAAATTTGAATTTTTTATTTGCACGTCAGTTAAACGATTTTTCATACAAAATAGCCTATTTGAAATCTACATTCTGTAAGCTTTGGTTCAGATTTTGCTTTAGTATTTAATTTTTAAAACCACTCTATATCAATCACTCGATAAAAAAAATTAAATCAATGAATTTTTTATTTTTATTGAGACTAAAGAAGACATATCTATCTAATCTCTGATTCTTTCACACAACTTCTATACAGAAAAAGCTTATGACAAACAGATACAGTGCGTAGAGTAAAGCGCTGGTATTCTGCCTACATTTTTATATAAAAAAGAAGTACAAAGAAAAAGAAGTTCGATAGAAAAGCAAAAGTATATAAAGTCTACTGACCAATAAGCCTGATGGAGCGCAGTACGTTGGCCACCATCATGGGTTTGAACACGTTGAGCTCGAAGTGTCCGTTGCTGCCGCCGACGGTGCAGGCCACGTGGTTGCCCATCACCTGAGCCGCCACCATGGTGAGAGCTTCGCTTTGAGTGGGGTTTACTTTGCCTGAAATTAAAACAATCATTAACAATCTATTTACTTGCCACTGCTGAGAAAGACTTCCTACAGGGTAAAACCCATACAACAATGCTAAGGGTGTCTTCCAGAGCACAAAGCTTAAGATAACTAATTCGCAACCAAACCGATAACCAATGCGCTCGATCGCACGGACTTCTTAATTAAATACATTATTGTTTTTCTTATAAAAAGTAGAAGATCCAGATTCATGCTAGCTCCAGTCAGCGCTGAGGCCCTGATCGATCAGTCTATTGCCGTCTTTTAACCACTAGGAAGAAGCTTATACTGTCCAAGCTCATTAAGTATAATGGGACACCGAGGTTCATTTTCCAGCAGCAGTATGTCAATCAGCACTGAAGACCTGATGAAATCAGTATTATCCCTTTGACTATATTCCTTTGGAAGCAGATAATTATTACTAAGCTTACCAGGCATCATTAAAGTCCAAACTTCATTTTTCAACAGCAGACGCTGCGCCAGTATTAGAACCATGACGCGATCAGTCTTATGTAAACAATTCCCTAATAGCAATTCCACTAGGAAGAAGCATATGTTTCCTAAGCTTACCAGGCATGATAGAAGAGCCAGGTTCGTTCTCCGGCAGCAGTAGCTCAGCCAACCCACACCGCGGCCCTGACGCCAGCAGTCTGATGTCGTTGGCAATCTTCATGAGGGAGCAGGCGATGGTGTTGAGGGCGCCAGATACTTCTACCATAGCGTCATGGCAGGCCAGGGCTTCAAATTTGTTTGGTGCCGTCTCGAAGGGAATGCCTGGGATAGATTAATACTAGTTTTAATAAGCCGTGATTTTTCAATGATGTGGTAATATTGGAAATATTGGAAATTTTAGGTACTGTAGTGTGAAATGATCTAGTAATTTCATAATAATATTTAACTATTTTTAGTTATTTTTTGTGTATTTATTTATAATACCGGAATCTAGAATTTGCTTTTGTAATATAATTTTTCTATTTAATATGGCTACACTGGTACTCTATGGTATCCGGAGTTTATGGCTCATAATGACAGAGTCGGTTGGGTGCTATATATTTTATATCATATATTGTGTTGTAGTGTAGTTTTTGTCCTGAAATTAGTGAGGTTTTATACCAAAAAGGATCGTTATATCGTGCAATATATGAAATACATAATTCAGCATCTATTAGTGACTTACGTGATATCTTTTAGTGATAAATTTACATTCATTAATTTATAGGATAAGTTCATTTATTTAATAACATCGTAATCATTATCATATCATTCTATTGTCGTATTATTTTACCATTTTCAAAAATTTTCTTGTCATTAACAAAATGGCGAGTTCTTCATTCGTCCATTCCACTTACCAGTAAGTGAAGCAATCTCCGCGGCAGTTTTTTCAGCGAATCCTATCCTAGTGTTGAGACCAGTGCCGACGGCGGTACCGCCCAGCGCCAGGTAGTGCAGCCGCGGGAGGGTGGCGCACACGCGCTCTATGCCGTACGTTAGTTGCGCCGCGTACCCACTGAACTCCTGACCCAGGGTCAAGGGTACGGCGTCCATTAAGTGAGTTCTGTAGCGAGACAAAACTATGTTAGGTTTAGTTACTGTCATTTAAGACAGATCTTGTGCACTGCTATTATTACAATAATGCTTACAATAAATCTGCATCTGTTTATTATAAATATTTAATAAAATCTAAAAAAGAGGGTCTTCATTAGAGCATCAGAAGCTAAAATAGAATTTAGATTTTTTTTTTGTCTGTGTATTTATTTTCACCAATTCATTGCCAGAGGTGAACGAAAATATAAGCTCCAATTAAAAAAACAACAATGTTTAAAAAAGAAAGAAACATTATAATTATTAAAATTAACTTGCAAAGAAATATATATAAAAACTTTCTTCTTTACTGTATTTTATTTAAAAATCCTATCAAAATATCATATGTTCTTCAGGATACGACTAAATTATAGTAAAAAAATGACAAATATTACATAAAAGAATATTATAAAATAATTGTTTAATTTTAATTTTTATTCTAATACACTTATAAATAATACTAAGGGCTGTTTCATACTCGGATAACTTTTTACAAAAGAATAACTTGTCCGTTAAGTTAAGTTGACCGTTTTTCTACGTAAAATATGTCAAAACGTGAAAAGTATCGGGTAAACAATTCTTATCTGACTATTGAAAAATCAAGCCTAAGTAAAATTTTGGTTTGCACTTATTTGTTAGCCAAATAGTAATAATAATGCCAAATTACGCACACTGATACCCGCGTCGGTCTCACAGACCGCTTGGTAATATTTTCCAACAATTGTCAGTACTGCATGAACAAAGAAACTGCTCTAAAATTGGCCACAAATCATGTAGCTATATTCAATTTTTTAGAAAATAATTTAAGTATAATATGTCGGTTTGGTACAAGCGGGTATAGGAAGGTTAACAGTGTAAAAACCTCTTAAAATTTTGGATAGTCATAATAAGTTACCCAGGATAAATTTTAAATCAACAACCAAGTTGTTCCGCAGCCTTGGAGAAACCTACGCAGATCAGTTAACTAATGATAATATATGATGAAGTTATCTTACCTTCCGATTTTGATTATCTTGTCGAACTCCTTTGATTTAGCAGCCAAGGTATCTCTGAGAGTCACCAGACCAGGCATCAACCTGTCTCTGAGTTCCATGGCAACGGCAATGTGCATGGCCGTGGGGTATGTATCATTTGAGCTCTGTGACTTGTTCACGTGATCGTTCGGGTGAACGGGGTCTTTGCTGCCCAGTTTACCACCTAGGATCTGGATTGCGCGGTTGGATATTACCTGAGGTGCAGGATAATTTGGTTAAAAATTATCTTAGGTTTTCACATGACTGAATTTTTATAATAGGATGAGAAATATTAGTGATAGCATGATTTTGTCCAAGTCTTTTGTTTCAGCATTGAAATATAGCACTGCACACACCTTGTTAAATGGAAGAAACTCATGACTCTAAAACCTAATAGCCCTAATGCGGCTTGTTGAGTGAAAAAGGTTACCGTAATTCTGAAGCTCGGAAATACTCGCGTTACGACGATAGCGAGCTCCTCAAGTTTAAAACATAAAGATGTTGCATCAATGCATGTGAAGGAAGAAGTATTAATATCTATTGCCTCATGTCTTGTCAATGCACATGGCCGTACCCAGAACCTCCTTGGTATTGCTGGTGTTTAGGCGACGGTCGCCGCTTACCGTAAAATGAACCTTGATATTACGCTGTACTAGGATTAACGGTAAATTAAGGTTCTGGTTTCCTCTCATTACAATCTGACCAGAAAAACATACACAGCTGATGAAGCCATTATTTTAACACGAATAACTTAAGATATACATAAGCCTACAGTGTATGTCAGGTAGTGTCAATTAACTTGACGTACTTAAAAGTTATTCTATTGGCAGTGGTCGATTTACACTAGGGGCAGTCGGGGCTAGTGCCCAGGGCGGCAAAATTAGAAAAACTATGAATTTAAGTATAATTTCAGTGATTAGATGGGGCGGCATTTTCTTCAGTTCCCAAGGGCGGCAATAAGTTTAAATCCGGCCCTGTCTATTGGTATCATATTGAATTAGAATGAAAGGGATTGCGAACAAAATTGTCATTATTGTAATTTGGTGGAACTAAATCTTTGGCAGATCATACTCGAATCTGCCTGTGAAGATAGCTCGTGCTGCATGCGAAATACTGACCTAGCTGCCTCCACCTTGCCGGCCTAAAAGGTCTATTCACGTCTCAATTGAATGAACCACTGTTATATGAATGAAGGTGGGTATACTATCATTTATAATTTTCTAGAATTGAAATAAAGGGACAGTGAAACTAAATTTGACAGAATAAACATCATTGTTTATTGTTAATCTGGGAGATTTTATCTTAATTATATTCACCTCATTGGTGTTCATATTGGACTGTGTTCCGGATCCCGTTTGCCAGATAACCAGCGGGAAGTGCCCTTCGCGGTACAGCTTGCCGGAAATTACGTCATTGCACGCTTGCATGATCGCCTCCGCTAGAAATAAAGCCTTCTTTGTTTAATTCAAATTGGATTAGTTATGCTGGATTTAACGTGTATAGCTGATAGCACCAAATGTAACAGTTTAACTACGAAATTCACTACTATTACGAACGGGGCTAAGTTCAAGGTCAAACCGTTACGCTGTATGTACTATCGACTGTACATTAGATTGCTTGTATTGAGGGGTAAAAGACATTCTCCAACCAGATGAAAAGCAATAGCTGTTAAGAAGTAAGAAACAAATGCACTATATAATGCCGAGTACCAGAAAATCGGATCACCGGAACCATTCAGTATTCCAAGACAAACACTATTGCATTGTTAAGCATATCATTGGAGAGTAAATTAATTATACACAAAATGTAACCATAGGCTATACCTTCCAGTAATTTCATAATAAGTAGATACCCAAATTTCTCTTTAGGGCATCTAAAGGCGAAAATAATCGTTTCTCAAGTTTTCTCGTTCCATCGGTTTCATAGCCATTTCAGTATAAGTGAAAGAGAAAGAGAGAAAACTGTCTTTTAGAAAATATCAGACGCACTATAAGACAGAATCTCTCTTACAAAGAAAGGGGTTGCATGCACCCACTGAAAACCCTGTAAAGTCCAAAATTGCCACGAGCTTTCTGGGTTCTCATGGAGATCGACTAGTTGTTTTTGGTGTTGTGGAAGGAGAAGCGGCTGTCCAGAAGCAATTTTTAAAGAGGCCCATTATCAGAGGGAACTTACTCGAGAATTTACCAATTAGGTTGATATATATGCTGTCTCTAATGAGCGCAGAATCATACAAGAATTACTCACCAATTTTCTTGTCCAGACCATACTCTATGTTGACCTTGGCTGCAGCCTTCTTAAGTATGCCAAATGCTACTATGACGGGATACTGCAAAATAATAATACTGTATAATAGTAACAGAATTGACTGCATTTCTTCTTTTCCAATAAAGGTAGACAGAGATAAATTAATTAATTTATTATAGTTTAAAATATTTAGGAACAGAGCTACGTTCTAAATACAGTATATACCTAAACCTTAAAATAACAATTGCTTTGATATTTCAACACCATCATATCATCATAGTATCATAGTGTAGGATTTGTATATGCGTATTGCATTGTAATGTGTATACAATCAGTTCTATGATAGTCTGTGGCAATGATTAAGTCCCCCTGTACACGTGCGAAGCTTTATCGACAATATCGCATAGCTTTATACAGATTTATATTTTAACGTATTTGCCAAAACAGCGTTTAAAAATTTCCCACTGCTGGGACGCTTCCATCGGACAATGACAACAATCATGACAATTTTAGGCCCATACTAATAGAAAAGCTTATTTTTTGCAAATTTAGATTGGCCCAACCGATTCAAACATTGCGAAAATTTAATACATAACTAGCTTTCGCGAGCAATCATATGACAAGCGGATACTTAAAAACGTGTTCTGTGTAGCTACGAGGATAGTATGCCTTAGTTTGGCATTGAATCCTATTGTTGTTGTAATATCTCATTTAAAAGTGAAAGTTACTGGTCTATGACTAAATTCATTAATAAATTACAACACGTAATGATATGGGTACATTCACATGTAGGTATATTTTGGTTACACGTCAAAAATAACTAGATTTACCAACCGTACTATAATACATAGTATTGTACTACATATAGGGTCTGCGTGTATACTGTCGGAGAAATATATAGTTAGCAAAAATACTATATTTGTTTATTTTTTCCTTTTTCCATAAATTACCATATATTTTTTATATAGACTATATTGTTTAAAGCATATTTTGGAAAATAGTATCTATATCAATTTTCCCTTGTAGCGACATCAACTCGCATTAATAAGCCCTCGAAAAATTAAAATTCGATGTAGGTAGACAATAAATACCCTCGCGAGTCTGTAAATCTGTTACTAGTGTAATAATAATCACTCTGCACTCCGAAGTCGAAGATCATGATCTGACGTATTGTGTTTAAAAAAACAATTTTTTTTACGATAAGCCCCCAAAATTTAGGATGTTCAAGAATTACCATCATATTCGAAATTTCCGAAGTCTTAAGTATTCTCTGGTAAATGATGATGAAATAAATTTTTGTCAAATTAAAAACTCGAAGTCACAATGACTTTCGTTACGTTACGTAAGTCAAATTAAAATTATAGACACATAATTTTGAAAATTGTGACTCCTGATTGAGAACTCTTTACAATAAAACTTAAATTAAGATTTATTTAATACAGTTTAACATTGTACACTCACGTCAGTCACCACGGAAATATTAAGCTTTAGAAATGAGTGGAATCAGAATAACTTTTATAAATTTTTATGTTTATGAAGTTTATTTCTCTAAGAATATTAACCTTAAAAATACACAAATCATGTGTGTGTACCGTATGCGCTATATATGTCAATGTATGTAGTGTTTTTAACACATTCAATGCCCAATAAAAATGCCCATATTTGCACTGTTTATTAAATATTTTTTCCAATAAAAAATTAACTATTTCGCAACATTGAAGTTCCGACTGTGACTCCCTGTGTATTAAATGTGTATAAACATCAAAATATAATATATTTAAGAACATTTCTAAGAGCGCTACCTATATTTTGTAAGTTAGTAAACCCTTCGTTATAGGGTGAACATGGGAGCCGCGTCGTGTGCGTGGACTGTGTTAAAGGTAAGGTTGAGTTTGAATCCAAAGTTATCATATTGTTAAAAAAGAATTAAAGATTTGATAAAAATATTCGACTCACAGGCATCCTCTCCTCGATACCTCCGATGGGGAAGTTCATGACAGACCTGACGGTCTGAGCTCCGTACAGCTTGTCATCTGGCACGTCGAGCTCGCCAAACGTGTCCTTCTCTTTTCTCTGGAAAAAGAAGAACACAGGATAACATAATTACACCATATTTTAATAATTAAGTATAAGATATTCCATTACTTGACATGGAAGGAACGTGGTCGCTCGATATGTGCACATGATCTCAAGCGGGAAGCTTGCTAATGGATGCCCTAATTGAGTTCAATAATAAGACAAATACACTCATTCAAGCTTCTTACATTAAATGTAACTTATTATATATAGCCAGGTAACATATTTTATAATTTTAGCCGTTCATTTTCTTCATATCTTTGTTACGTTTAATATTATGGTATTTAAAGACTATTTATTGTTGATATTGTCGAGTGATGAATCTATGGAGTAAAAGTTACGACTTCGTAGAATAGAAAGGCGATTTAGTATCAGAAAGTTGAGGAACGATAAAACGTTCACGACACATACGAAAGTAATAGTTAGAAATCGAGATACCGCTGTCAAGTTATAAAAAAAGTTAGGTTTTTAATATGGTTCAGAAGAACCAATCATTGAATTTTTAAAATATTCGATGACACTCGATGAATTGCTCTAGGACACTCCAAATTTTAAAGAAACTTGCTAACTTATTTATACTTTCAATGCGATTAAGATAATTTTTGAAGGAAAAATTGCATGTGCAATAATGATGATTAGTAATTAAGTCGACAAATACGTGATTTTGTGGCGTTCAGGTTTGTCGAATTCAATCTGTTAGTTCAAAATATCAATATCAAAGATTTTTAAAATATTTATTCCAAACGTTAAAAAACTTCTAATGGAACAATAGCATAATACATTAGAAACTGGTTTAATAAAATTTGAATACTACATTGAATGTACTGAATAATAAAACCAAATTTCAAACGAAAACACTTTTGTGACTTACGTCATTTACTTCTGTGTTGAAGCGGGGTACGCGATATTTAACCTTGAAACTGCACCGATAGAATTCAATTGATAGTAGCAATTGTTTTATTAGGGTGCTAGTCCCCCTCTACCGTCCCTCTCCCGTGTAAGCATATTGCCTTACCGCCTGGACAAGGGAAGGTTCATAATTCAATAAATTAGAATTAGCCCCAAATTAAACTCAAATATAAGAAGAAAAGCTAAAGAAATTATGTAAAAAAAACTTACTCTATTGAAGACATATTGACTTCCTAAAAACATAAATGTAATGATCAGGTATGTACACCCGCTTGATTACATTTGGACTCTTTTGCACACATCCGTCGTTGTGAATAGTGTTTGGGTTATACGGAATATTCCGTCTACTGTTACACGTAAAGTATCATAATTAGGGGCGAAGTGTAAAATAAAACTTCGCGAGAGTTCAGATGGATCAGAACAATTGTGTCACAAGACGTGTGCGCTTCATTGACGTTTATGATCCAGCATTCTGGAGATTTGAGAGTTTGATAGTTATTTGGCCCAACTCATCATGGCCCTAAGCATTTGGAATGAGAACTGGGATCTTAGTTGATTGATTTGATAAGGTTAAGTTAAGGAGGTTAATTGGCATAAAACCCATTCTCTCTTGTGTACATGACTTTTTCTGTGTTATACTTTATGTTTATTTATCTATCGGTGTTAACAGTAAAAAATAATAAGAAGCTTTAAATGTCTTTATTAATTATTATAGAACTATTTTAGTGTTTTTTTAAATGATACCCTTATAAAGATAACTAAGTTCTATTAAGAGGCCACAGAAGTATTACCTACCTACTCGAATTTAGAACAATAACATTGAAGTCTGTTATGGATGATACGGTGAATAAGGTTGCTAAGAATATAATAGAGTAGAGAAGCCTAAGTTCTTCTGAAGTACTAGTATCCTGCCTTGTTGCCTTATTAATACATAACATAAACATCACATGTCTATCTTATGTTAACCACTTACCGTTAGACAGGTACTGATTAATTTATGTATAGAATATAATAAATAAAATAGTTGAGCCGCAACATACTCCCGGGAACCTTGAGATCATTTTAATTTAAATCTATCCGAGCTGTCCGGCTTGACAGGTTTAAAGTATTGTAACTAACGATAATCGTGAATTTCAGTTTATTAACTTTCTACATAATTACAAAAACACAAGATCAATACACCAATAGTATATAATAATAGATATTACAATAATGTAATGAAAGTCTAAAGAACACAATAGCATACTCACGACATAATCAATTTATACAGGTATATTTAATTAAAATTCTTACCATTTTGACCGGTTTTTTATCGGGATCCATACAAACTGTACAAGCCATTTTAACACAGAATAAATTTACACAAAATCACAAAAAAACTAACACCACAAACGGTAAATTTTATTGACAGCCGTAAATGTCAATCTTATTTCTATCAAATTTATTAAAAGTTCCAAACGAAGGAGTATTCTATCCCGGTATAGTCTATACCACTGTTAATTTTAGAGTCGAATGTGAGCAAAACGAGTTAAGCGAAAGGCAGACACCAACCGGTCGGTCCCCTCTACTCAGTAGCTAAAATAAGTTTTTTTTCAATTCGATTTTTAACGAATCGACCGCTTGAATCGAAAGCAAAGGGAGCACTGGCGGCCGAGATCTGAGTTATCAATGCTCATATTTGATTAAACTTCGTACTTAATTTACATAAAGGCTTTCTGCAGCTAATGCCGACTGAGTTCAAGGTTTGAGAGATAAGACTTGAGTTCAATTATAAAATTTAAACTTGTTTTGTCGTATCTGAATACGAGTATTTACTTAAAACAACTAAATTGTTTCTTTTTATGTGCGGCCCAGCTCCACGAATTCTAGCCGGTCTGCTGGCTGGGTGTTTTGCTACTTAGCCAGGAATCCCGGGTTCGAGTCCTGGCCAGGGCTGATAATTACGTAATAAACTCGAAAATTTGTTCTAGGTTCATTGATTTTTATATATTTATATATAAATTAATTGCATTTTAATTTTAAAAGTTTTTTATAGTAATATTTAAACGAGAAGCCCTAAAATCAGAAACAAGAAGAATAATATTTCTCATCTATATGATGGACAAATAGTGATTCTAATATGATTATAAATATTAGAAATCTACTAAATTAACATACAAACTAGGGAATAAATATTCGTACTTATACAAATATATGCCCGTAACAGTTATCTAGCTAAGTAGACGAGGATACTGATCACAAGTCTTGTTAGAAATTCTTTAAATTATCAGAAAACTTTGAGTATAATATTTTTTTAAGATAAGACAAATAAATCACTAAGCTCACCTGTGTATCACAATCTTAGTGTATTGTACATGATCAGTTATTTATTTATCTGTGTATAACAAATACTACTAATGAGATAGAATTGAAAAGTTAAAAGTGGTAATAGGTAGGAAAATGTCAATATTTCAGATATAGCTTTATGAACTATGTATAGGAATTTAAAATCCTTTGAATGTACAGTAATTATTTTAAATCATATAATAGAATATTAGTAAAAAGGTGTACTGTTATTGATTTAAATCCTGGTATTGATATTTTCATGAGAATGGATATCTGGAAAATGATACACATAATTTAAAATTTTAGTTATGATACTAATTTATTCTTTGGTGAAATGTTATCAAAGTGTTACCATATGTATTAAATAAGGTTATTTCTTTTGTAAAAAAATATTATTATTAGAAATTAATAATATAGTCCAATTTTGGCGGTGTCATTATCAATAACCTCTATGACGTTTGATGAAATATTTGTGTATCTAATGTCATAGGGTACGAATGATAATTCGCTCACATTAACAGTTACCATGAACTGATAATAGTTGTGGTTACTTGTACCCAGGTTGCTGTCGTAATAAGTTATTTATGTAAATAAGTGACAATGTAATATGATATATAAATGATAATAATCACACATTTCGTAGTGTACAAGAAAAAGAATACAGTAATAATACTTAGTTGTACCAAGTACTTAGATTTTTTGTTTTAAAAATTGATATACTATAAATATTCATTACACACACGCACAATTGGATTCTGTAAGCATTGTCTGTAGTTTGCAATACTCTACTTTTCATTAGTCCATAGTAACTTACAGATTGCCTAACAAATATGAAATCCTGGATATACCACAAATATCGATAGGTTGGAGATTGTTCATAAAAGTTTCTTAGATATCTTGGCTATCGTACAAAAGTTCCTTATAATTCAGGAAACTATATTCCAATATACAGAAAACATCATTTTATGACATTTGATGTAGACTTCTTGCTGATATTATTTTTCTATCAAAAATTGCAGGTAGCACAATTGATTGTCCTAAGATTCTAGCCATATTAAATTTAAATATCCCTAATAGAGCTATGCGTAATTTCAAACCAATATATGAACCACTTCCAAACACCATCTTTAGGCAAAATATGTATTTACTGTAAGCAAGCAGATGTCTCAATAACATATGTGGCGGGATCAACATAGTCTTCTTCTTCTTTGAGGTTTTATGGCATCAACATAGTCATTATCAACTTAACTTCTAATTTGGTGAGACATTTAATAAATAAATTTTGTATTTCTCTTTATGTCAGTGTGAATCTATAACTGGTTTACTAACCACTACTTTTTTTACTTACTTAAGTTATTATTTCATATTATATATAAACTGTTGATCTCCCAATAAAATAGAATAAAATATAATTACAGGGTTGATCTCATTTGCAATGGGATTAATTTGCACATACAATACTACTGAATGTAATGAATGTAACACACTGCTACAGTAAGCATAATATAAATAGATTACAATTAGGCCATACCAATCTCACTTTATGCTCCACTGCAAGAGAAAGAATTTACTATACTACAAGGCTAACTGTTAAGTCTACAATACATTTTACTTCTACTTGACATCTAACAACAACCAAGCAACATACTTCACAACAATCCTACGGCATTTAAGAACTACTCAACTATTGGTAAACTAAGGAGCTTAAGAAGCTTCATATGACATATGAGTGGAAGAAACTCTCAACACTTGTGCAGCAGCTAAAAGGCATTCATTATTCATGAGAAAGATTTATATTAAATTTATTAAACTGACACAGCCTATATACTTATTTTCTCTATTGTGCAAATTAATAATTAATACTAAAATAAATTAGGTAGTACCTGTAAATGTTTTAATTTCCCAGCCAATTGCAAGCCTTACTAGAGTAAAGAAGAAGGAAAGTGATTCTACAGCTAAATTGTTAAATACAAATTATGTTTTTCAAAGGTATTTTTTACCTATTTACCAAACGAACCTATTTTTAATTCATATCACCCTGCACTTTCATCCATAAAACAAACAACCTTTGGGAAGGTACAAGTAGTGTTACTTGTACCTTCCCAAAGGTTACAACATACAACAAAAATATAACCTATAACCCTTCTGTTAACATGAAAACGTATCTAAACAAATACTGACTCCAACAAAGAAAAATAACTCAAACACTACTGTAAATATAAATAAAATTAAGGCAGCTAATAGAGCAGAAATAAAATCTAAAATGGATTATGCAACTTACCGCTGTGACATTAGTAGTCGAGAATTTGTTACTATTTACAAGTCGAACGACACATCTGAAGTTTTTAGAGGAATTAATTAATGCCGAAGATAAGTTAAACATAGTTGAAGCCATGGTGTCTTATAAAAGCTGTACTTTATATTTGAAATCAAAATTTCAAATAATTCCTCAACAAAACGTCAAGATCGCCAACCTCCTACAGAATAAAAAAAATCACAAAGTAAGTATGAGATGTTCATTTTATCTGTGTCCATTTCTCGTTCTGGTCCTTGTCTATTGATTCATTCCAAGCTTTATTCTAAAGACTACTCCACATAGCAACAATGAAACATTGTATTAAGATATGATTAATTAAATTTAATATAAAATCGATGTTTCCTACAAGTAAAAATGGTAGGTATGTTAATAGTGGTAGATATTTCAGAAATATAATTTATGCACAAAAAATGATTCGATTTTATTCAAATACCGCTATAATGTCGTGTAAAAAGTTTCAAATTTTTTATTATGTTTCTACGGTAAGGTGCATTTCGATAATCTCACTCGAATCGCTAAGCAGAACTAATTATGGGATTTGATATAAGCTCGCGCTAAGCAATTGAGCGTAATAGTCATGTCCCAAACATTTTTCATTTAGTGATTTGATTGCGATTGTCTCTGATGACAATAAAAATTAAATAGAGTTTTATTAAAAAAAAATTATTTTATCTGCAGTTTTGTTAATTTGAACAATGTCATTTTTGCAAAACTTTATTTCCATTTAAAAAGTATTCGAGTTTTTTTATCCAAAGTCTAACGCACAGACAAGTCGACAACACTATTGGCCACCCATATAACTATGACCTTAAAAAGTGACCAATCACAATTGTGACAAAAAAAAATATTCCATTTAAAATTATTTTTTGGAGTTAGTGCATCAAAAAATAATCAATAATCCCAGAAAATATAAAAATTGAATATAACTTCTCCTTTCTAATTATTTTTAGTATTTAGTAGTTGATTTAAATATTTTCCATGCTATGCCGATATAACGTTAATTTTTAGGCAATATTTGGTATTAAGCGTTTCTTAAACCTTATATGCCTATGGCCAGTAGTAAGATCAAGTCATTAGCCGGTCTAAAAATATGGCTTTAAATAGTTGATTACTCTATGACTTAACGGTAAGGTTATTGGATTTATTATAAACCATAGCTAAGCTAAAAGATACTAAATAGCTAAAGTAAATATCAAATCCCATAAATATTCGATTCGAAATAATTACAGCGATTGCAATTATCGACAGACTTGTTGTCCAGGCGGCTAGTTACTAGATCCTGATATCTCGGAATCGAATCGTAGTAGTAGGAGCAGATGATAATGAGTACAAACATTTGCTTACGAGCCTTTGATATTTGTATATTTATTGAGTATATTTCTTTTCCTTTTAATTATGAAGAAGAGAAGATAGTAGGAAATACATTCGTTCGTAAATTAATTGTAATATTCTAATGTTGACTATTATATCCATTACATTGCAGTGAAGTTAGAGATATTAAAGAAACTTCAATGTTATATAAGTATAAACTATAAAAATGTTTTTTTTTTATCAGCGATAATATGTCTAATATAAACGTAGCCTAATAAAATTACTGTCTATGGTTTTATTTTTAGAATGTAGGTATTTATTTTTTTAATAATTAAACTGTGTGTAAACTTGTACCAGTCATATTAAAATGTGATTATTTTTGTTTATTTTAAATAATTCATGACTCAAATTGATTTTTGTCCGATACGAAATAAACTGAGTATCTACGTGAACGCTGCTAAAACAGTGCTGCCTCTGGCGGAGAGCTTAGTAAGCAATTGCTTGGAATCGGCAACATTCGGCCTTTCTCGGGTCAGTCACGCCTAGACTCGTTCGAAAAGCGAAACCAAATCATTCCACGGCGATGTACGAAGACTGATGCTCTTGTCGTGGACACCTTGTGTAAACGGGATAGTTTTTACATATAAAACGGGCTTTAGTGCTTCATAGTAGTATTTTTATAAGTAATGTTGTGATTTAAACCGTCGTTTGTGGTGTACAGTGTATTGGTTACAAATAAGTGAAATTCATACAAAGAATAAAATTCTGTGTGAAGTGGTGCAATAGTGCTTTTTCGTTATCGAAATCAGGATTTCACAGGATTTTTGTTATAAACCCGAGAGATTTATTACATTAAGGTATGTTTTAGTGCTAAGAATATTTACTTGGCTGATGCCGAGTAACGCGTGGCGTTATATTGGAATGGCTACCGTTTATCGACTTGCTCAACGTGCGCGGATAATGGCTGACTTCTCCGTAATGTTCGCAGTAGAACAGGCATCAAACACTGATGTGACCTTAATTTTGTTGTACTTATGGTGGATACAAATCAGTTATGATAATGTCTATAATTTTTGTGCTGATGTATGTGCGTAGGTGTCGGATTAAGCGAGTGGGTGGAAGTAGGGAATGCAGTCTACATAGCATTGCTTGAGACCAGCCGATGACCGGTCACGATAAGTCGATTATTACTTCAATATTTCTAAAACCAGAGGAAGAAGTAACATTGCAGTACAGAAATCACACACAATTTAGTTTAATCTATCCTTGAATTAATTCATGTTTATCACATGACATTTCCCATCTGGTAGATAATACCTATCAATATCATAGAAAATAAAAATGTACTGAGACTCTAGGTACACATATAATTTAATAGGTTCAAAGAAGTACATGATGACTCACTGTTTAGGTCATCATCATACTCATGGAATCAATAGCTTCAGTGATTAAACTAAACTAAAATATGTCAGTCATTAGTAATATTCAAAACAGTGATAAAACTGGGTATTTAAATTTTTCTAAATAGTCTTTTAATATTGGGCTGCAATAATCTAAACGATTAATGATTATTAATTTGAATAAGTATTGAATTTTGACATATTCTACATGTAAAATATGTCAAAATTCACTGCAACAGTAAAAAAATCCACCCATTGATGGATTATTGAAGAGACTTAATTTAAAAGAAACTTATTAATGATTTTCTCTAATAAAGTTAAAAAAGTGAATCTTAAATAATTAAATTTAGAATAGAGCCCTTATTTAAAGGTTATTCTAGCTGCAACTAAGTATCTTTATGTTAGTCTAAAATTATTAATTTATTAAATTGTAATATAATCCTGGGAACAATAAAACATTAAAAATTAAGATGGTTTGGCTTGAAAGATTAAATAAAATCAAAAAATATGTAATTATACTACTTTTTTAATGGATAAATACATTTTACATATAAAAATTCACATTTATATAGAATCAGTTTAGGAAATTAATATTTTAATTTAAATATTTGTATCTAAATATTAAATTCAAATGTAAATGTCAATAAAAACGGAATTCAATATTTTTTTGTAAAATAGAATCTAATGTAATCTCACCAAATTCAAAGTGTAGAAGAAAATATAAATTATTGAATAAAAATTTACTAACAAATTTACATTATTGAGATCTAAACTACTTAGTAAAATGTACTTTAAAAACATACTTATTTCTAATTCAAGTACACATTTTAATATCACTTTTTACTTGTCTTGACATTCTTGGGAGTATACCACACAATACAGTTCACAAATTATATACAAATTAGATCAGAACTTGTAGAAAATTTAATATTTTTAGAGAATTAGACTTTAAAATGAAAACTATGGTCATTAGTACATTACTTAATTTTAATAAAAAAAATTGTTTTTATAAAATAAATTACATAAGAGTTTTTGAAAACTTGTATATAATAAAATAATTCATAGTTAAAATATAAAAGAAATTTTAAAATTTTAATTTTTGAAGAAATTCCTATACATTTCTTGGAATTATCTACTTCAATATGAGATAATAAATAAATAATGTAATATTAATGTTTATTACCTATCTCATGTTGTGCCTCTGTCAAAAAAATCACAGTTCAGCTCTCGGGAGGGCTTTAAACTCAATATTTATTGTTTCAGGTCTCAATACGAGCTCCAACCACTGCACACATTATGAGAGTGCGCCTTACATGCTTATGATCTACATATAGTCAAAACAATTTATTAGAGGCCCACAACATACTCAACATGTCCCTTCTGTGAGTACCATTAAATGTCTGCGTCTATCGGTGTTTTTAGTTCGTTCAATGTATTTTGTTTAATCGTTGCGCTACCACGTTCACTCCCTCGTTACAAACAGCATGCCAAATTATTATTTTATTTACTCCCCTATTAATGATGCCGAGGCTTTCGTCGGTGTGTGACTTGTATCAGTGCACTGACCGCGTCGGGGCCACTAGTGACTTCTTTCCCAGTAGGTACTAACATATTTGTTTACTGATTTTAATGGTGGGCTCCCTTATTATATTGACTTGTTGACTCATTCTAATTGTAATTAGTCATTAATCTTAATGTTCATGAGCTATTATTATATCGTGCCCTAATGTGTTGGTACTGTGATATCACTTATCGGGAAAGACTCACTGTGCGTCGTCGCTTCAACTCGCGAATTCGTTCCGATCGCACTGGACCTCTCCGAGCCATAGCGTGTACTCGTGCGCACCGCGGTTCCTCGTGAACTTGGAATTACAACTAAGAGTTAGGTGTTCGAATACGTGTAGGGTCCACCGGGTAGCATAGGACTCGATACAGGCGAGTAGCAGGCGGCGGAACGGTGCGGTGCGATGGGATCGAAGTGTCGACGGCGCTCGCGGTGGGGCCGAGGCCGAGTGGCTGAGTGGGTGTCTCGCGTTGCAGATGCACGGAGCCGTCGGGGGCGAGCGACGCGGCGAGCGGGCGGCGGCGCGCGCGGTAGAGGTCCGGCCACATGCCCTCGCGCCATGTGGCGCGTGCTGCTGGCCCTTGGGGCCGCGTGCACCGCCGCGCGCGCCTCGCAGGACGTGGTGCGCACCTTCACCGACCCGGTGTCGTCGCCCAACTCGCAGTTCGATCATCTCGTCGTCGACCGCAACACGGGCCGCGTCTACGTCGGTGCAGTCAACAGAATTTACCAGCTGTCTCCCGATTTGGAGGTCGCCCAGTCTATTGTCACCGGCCCTGTGAACGATTCTGCCTTCTGCACTTTCGACTGTCCCGCGAACTTCGTGAAGAAACCTACGGACAATGTGAATAAAGCTCTCGTTATCGACTATGCGACGAGCCGTCTCATCACTTGTGGTTCTGTTCTTCAGGGACTTTGTTCTGTGCGAAATTTGAATAACATCTCTCATGATGTTCGCGAAGTGCGCGAACCGGTTGTGGCGAACAATGCAACGGCGTCTACGGTGGCGTTTATTGCTCCAGGACCACCGAACCCACCGATGACACAGGTCATGTACGTGGGAGTGACATTTACCGGAAATTCCCCTTATCGCTCTGAAGTTCCGACAGTTAGCAGCCGTTCTCTAGAAGATGACCGATTGTTTATGATAGCACGTACAGCGGTTACGACTGGTACGAGAATGTTTGTCAATTCTTTATCTCGTGAACGATATCCCATTAATTATGTATATGGGTTTAGTTCAGAAGGATTCAGTTACTTCTTGACGACGCAATTACGAGGAGTCGGTTCGGATACATACTACAGTAAACTAGTGCGTGTATGTCATGATGACGAAAATTATTACTCATATACCGAAATTCCTATGTCATGTACTGGAGAAGGAGGAGGCAACTTTGGATACAATTTAGTTCAAGCTGCGTTTGTTGGAAAAGCTGGCTCCGTATTAGCAGGAGAACTTGGCATAACGGCTCAACATGATGTACTATTTGCTGCATTTAGTCAAAGTGAATCTATAAATACCAATACACCTTCTGACTTGTCAGCCCTATGTGTCTATTCACTCAAAGCTATTCGTCGTAAATTTATGCAAAACATAAAAACATGCTTCAGTGGAAATGGTTCACGAGGTTTAGATTTTATATCACCATCTCATGCATGCATTGGAACAAAATTGCAGTCAATAAGTGAAGATTTCTGTGGATTAGATGTCAATACCCCATTAGGTGGAGAACAGCCAGTTGAAGCTGTGCCAGTTGCTGTGTTCAAAAAGAGACTGACAGCAGTCGCGGCAACAGCCACAGGAGATTATACTGTTGTTTTTGCGGGAACTGCCCAAGGACATCTAAAGAAAATAGTTGTTGAAAGTGCGACATCCGCATTCGAATATGGAGATATAGTTGTCGATGAAGGCTCACCAGTGAACAAAGACTTATTCTTTGATACTCAATTGATGCATTTATATGTAATGACGGAACGTAAAGTGTCAAAAGTGAAAGTTCAGGAGTGTAGCGTTTATAAATCGTGTTTAAACTGTCTCGATGTCAAAGATCCTTATTGTGGATGGTGTTCTCTTGAAAATAAGTGTAGCTTGCGATCAGACTGTCAGGATGCAGCAAAAGATCCTCTATATTGGATCTCTTATCGTAGTGGCCGATGCACCACAATTACTCAGGTTACTCCTAACCAGTTGCAACGAACCACGGCTAGAACGTTAGATTTGCTTATTGAAAATTTGCCTACTCTCAATGGACAGTTTCTTTGTGCATTTACAGCTTTAGACCGTACTTTGATTACCAATGCTACTAGAAAGCCATATGGTGTTAATTGTACTACTCCACGCACCGACACTCTCCCACCGATTCCCGCCGGTCAACATCATTTTACAGCTAAATTGTCGGTGCGTACTACACAAGGACCTGATTTTGTAGCGACAAATTTCACGTTTTTTGATTGTAACACGTACAGCTCGTGTACGCAATGTGTCAGTTCATCTTTTCCTTGCGATTGGTGTGTAGATGGCCATCGTTGTACTCATGATACTGCTGAAAATTGTCGAAATGATATTTTAGTTACCGGTGTTAGTAGAATTGGCCCAAGCTATCGTTCAGGACCTGGTTTTTGTCCCACTATTAATTCAACTTCTGACGGCACTAATGAGATATTAGTTCCATCCGGTGTAAAGAAAGCAATCAAAGTAAAGGTTCATATTATTGGCCAATTTATAGTCCAGACTAGATTTGTTTGTCAATTTAATATTGAAGGCCGAGTAACTCATGTAAATGCTCAACTTCTTGCTGATACTATTTATTGTGAAGCTGTTGAATTTACTTACACCTCGCGTGCTCCAAATATTACTGCTTCATTCGCCGTCATTTGGGGAGGCTCAAAACCATTAGACAATCCCGATAACACACATATTCTTATTTATCGCTGTAATGACATGGCAGATAATTGCGGAATGTGTCTAGCGCTTCCAGAAAAATTCGGATGTGGTTGGTGTCAGGGTTCAGATCGTTGTGAAGTTCAGGAGCAATGCGGAGCTCCGAGTGTGTGGTTAAACCGTACTCAGACATGTCCTAATCCAGAAATCCATTCGTTTAGGCCACAATTAGGCCCGTGGGATGGTGGTACTAATATTACTATCGAGGGTATTAATTTAGGTCGCAATATATCTGATATTTATAACGGTGTAACTATAGCAGGTATTAAGTGTCAGCCTATAATAGAGTTGTATGTAAAAACACGGCGTATTGTTTGCACTGTAGATGGTCCAGGCGAAGAAGTACCTAGAGACGGCCCCGTGGTCGTACGTGTTGCCGACTATCGCGGTGAATCGAAACATCATTACGCATTTGTAAACCCGAAAATTAATTCAATTCAACCAAAATATGGACCTCAATCTGGCGGTACAAAGCTTCGAATTACGGGCGAATACCTAAACGCAGGCAGCAATATACAAGCTTTTATAGACGATTTACCTTGTGCAATACTTTCCGTATCTCACGAAGAAGCTGTTTGTAGAACTAGTCATTCTTATCAATTAAAAATGGGTACATTACGTATGCGTTTTGATAATGGGATGCGTACATTAGAACGCGAAAAGTTTGAGTACATTGAAGACCCTGTTGTGGTCTCTGTTGAATCCGGTCCACCCCTTGTATCACAGCGTAAACAACCTAAAGGCATTCCATCTGGCGGGATTAACATTAAAGTTATAGGTCGTAATTTCCATTCAATACAATTCCCTCAGATATACGTTTACCATGACAATCGACCTTACATAGCTCCATGTCATCGCCTTGACTTTCAAACTCAACTCATTTGTGAATCTCCTGGTATTGAAAGTGCTGGACTAAATCTAGACCCAGACAGGCCTTTAGAATTAGAATACGGTTTTAATATGGATGATGTACTAAGTGTACAAAATCTCACTTCAAAAACAGGTGATGCATTTTTACTATATCCTGATCCTTTTTATGAAAAATTCGATGAGGATGTCAAGTATTATAAGTCTGAATATTTAACTATTAACGGTCAAAATTTAGATAGAGCGTGTACGGAACACGACGTTGAGGTTCACATAGGCGATAGTCTATGTAATGTGACGTCCCTTTCAAGACATCATTTGCTTTGTCGGCCTCCTTCACGTGATGAATTACCTGATGGTGTCGATACGCCTGAAGTTTTAGTCAAAGTTGGTCGCGCTCTCACGTTTAAGATAGGAAAATTGTCTTATTCGTCTCAGGCTGGCTTGCAGGCGCCGTTCGGAAAGCCAGTATTATTTGGCGTTATAGCCAGTATAGTGATACTCATTTTAGTATTTGTCGTGTTTCTAGTTATGTATAAGAGAAAATCAACTGAAAATATTAGGGTATTAAAAAATATGCAAGAGCAAATGGATATTTTAGAGTTAAGGGTAGCTGCCGAGTGCAAAGAAGCATTTGCTGAATTGCAGACTGAAATGACAGATTTGACGGGAGACGTAACTGGCGGAATACCGTTCTTAGATTACCGCACTTATGCCATGAAGATATTGTTCCCTAACATAGACGAGCATGCCGTCCTTCAGTTGGAGCGTCCAGAGCTTATTAGAAAAGAGAAGGGTCTCAGAATGTTTGGACAGCTAATTATGAACAAAACATTCCTTTTATTATTTATTCGTACTTTAGAAAGTAACAGATATTTCTCTATGCGTGATCGTGTCAATGTAGCTTCACTTATTATGGTTACATTGCAGAGTAAAATGGAGTATTGTACCGATGTACTAAAGACATTGCTAGCTGAGCTAATAGAAAAATGTATGGAAGGTAAAAGTCACCCTAAATTATTATTGCGTCGCACTGAGAGCGTTGCCGAAAAAATGTTAAGTGCGTGGTTTACTTTCTTGTTGTATAAATTCCTTCGCGAATGCGCCGGTGAACCGCTCTATCTATTGTTTAGGTCAATGAAAGGTCAGGTAGACAAAGGCCCCGTAGACGCAATATCATCTGAGGCACGTTATTCTCTTAGCGAAGAGAAGCTCATTCGACAGTCGATTGATTTTAAACCAATGACAGTTAGTGTTTCTATATCACAACAAACTATTTTTGTTAGTGGTTTAGAGGCTACCACAGAGAACGTACAAGTAAAAGTTCTCGACTGTGATACAATAAGCCAAGTAAAGGAAAAATGCTTAGACGCTATTTACCGGGCCACACCATATTCTCAAAGACCTAGTCGTGATGACCTTGATTTGGAATGGCGCACAGGAGCTTGCGGTCGCTTAATTCTATATGATGAAGATAGCACAACTAAATGCGAAGGCGAATGGCGCAAGCTTAACACGCTTAATCACTATCGCGTACCAGACGGCGCTTGCCTCAGTCTCGTTGCTAAACAAAGTTCCGTTTATAATCTCTCCAACATGGAGAAAAACGATAAATCTCATACTTACGAAACTCTTAACCGCGGTAAATACGGCTCCGCTAGTCCGCCTGCAAGTCCGCTCAAATATGATCACGGCAATGCTTTTAAATATTGGCATCTCGTTAGGCACCATGATGGTGACGCACACAAAGAGGGAGAGCGTGGCAATAAAATGGTTTCTGAAATATATCTTACTCGCCTTCTTGCAACCAAAGGCACATTACAAAAGTTTGTCGATGATTTGTTCGAGACTATATTTAGTACGGCGCATCGGGGCTCCGCATTACCTCTAGCTATAAAGTACATGTTCGATTTCCTCGATGATCAAGCACTACAACATGCAATCTCCGATCCCGAAGTAGTTCACACTTGGAAGAGCAACTCTCTTCCGCTGCGCTTCTGGGTTAATCTGATTAAAAATCCCAACTTTGTATTTGATGTTCACAAGTCTAACACTGTAGATTCTTGCTTATCTGTCATCGCGCAAACATTTATGGATTCTTGCTCGACTTCCGACCACATCCTAGGTAAAGATTCTCCTTCCTCCAAGCTTCTTTACGCGAAAGATATTCCTGTTTATAAGGAGTGGGTAGAACGTTATTACGCGGATATCAAGCTAATGCCGGCAATATCCGACCAGGACATGAACGCTATGTTAGCTGAAGAGTCTCGACTCCACACTAAAGAGTTCAATACTAACTGCGCGTTAAACGAGCTGTATGCGTATGCGGTAAAATACAACGAGCAGCTTATGGTGACGCTCGAGGAGGACGAGTTCTCGCAGAAGCAAAGGCTCGCTTACCGCCTCGAACAGGTGCACGGCTTCATGACGCACGACTACAACGTGTGAACTGCCGAGCTCTCTCTGAGGCGCGTGACGCCGACCCCCACCGCCCTGTAAATAAAGCCCTCGCACATATCTATGCCGGCAACTATTGTATATATTAGATAGTGTACAGTCTTTAATATTGTAATTTTGTATAATTTCAGCATCCGATGTTTTTTAATTTTATATAAATGAACTTTGTATTAATTTTACACGACGAACTAGGCCGGCTAAGGCCGTGCCACAGTATGCATCGTAAACTAAAATTGTGTATGTCTGTCTATGTGTGCTCGCGTCGTACGAGTTAATGTTACGTCGATCGGTGTAAAATGTGTGTCGCAAAAGAAAACGCATGTGAGCTCGCCGGCGAGCGAGATCGTCGCTCGCCAACGGGCAATTTTTAAATTTGTACTCGCAATCTACTTAACGAAATAACCGACAGTGAACCGGTGAACGATTCCATTAATAAATATCGTCGAATGTATGTCTTGTGTTTGATTGAATGCGGTGGCGCAGCGTCATTGTGCACACGACGAAAGCCCCCGCGTCAGGCAGCTGTGGGCAGGGAGAACGCGGTACGGTGCCATCTCGCCTCTCGCTAGTTCACGGAACCCTTCCGGTCGCATCACTCGGTGTTTGCACGTCATCTTTCATGTCACCAATCATGTGTTTGTGGTTGCGTTTACCCGGCTCGGGTTTCGTGGGCGCAGATGTCTGGCGAGAAGGTCAAAGATGAACCGTCGCGGCCCTGCTGTTTCAGTCGGTTCGTGCGGATCGTGGCCAGAACTTCATTCGTGATCGTGAACAACATATACTGCATCCCGGCTTACGTCGTGTGGATGATGGCGCTGCGTCTTGTGAGACCCTTGTTCGCCCCCCTCTATTGGAAGATCGAAGGCCTCTTATACCACTGGTTATTGGCGATGGTGTCCTTGTGGTCCTGGACGGCTGGATATGAAAGTAAGTCTGTTTCCATCTACGGAGGCGCGCCATGACTCACCACTGCACCGGATTAGGATAATTCTATCAAGAGACACGGAACACTACTCCACTTGTGGAGAGAATCATTAATATATTGTTTAACAATGCCGATTGCAATTATGATAAGCCCACTAGCCCGTGAAAAGTACTACGTCTATGTAAACTTTTACCATTGTTCTGTTTAGTATCATAATTTGTAACGTTTGTTGTAAAATGATGGGTGATTAAAAGCATGGCGCGTCTCAGTTTTTGCAACCTTAATATAAACTTGGAATCCTAGAATCATTTTCTACAAAATTATGAACATAATGCAAAATAGAGAGCAAAATATTTCACACAAAGTGGCAGTAGTATTATACGATATTAAAAGTTATTACAGCAGTTATGTTATCTTTATAAATTCTTGATTGTTATCTGAAAAAGACAGCGACACGATAAACGTTTACTTCTGTGACTCATTCCAATCTCGATGGCAAAAAATTTATTAAGAACACAGTACTGATACTACGTTATTTATTGCGTTGTTTCCATTTAAACAATTCAGTTTCGCGTCAATCTCGTTAGGAGGCGAAGCATATTACCAATTATATTTGCAACTAATGCCTAGACTCAACGCAATGGATCAAATTATGATTTGTTTGTGGTGCAGTATTTAATTTTCGGGGTAGAGTAAACTCGTCAATGGAACAATGGTCTTTCGAAACTGTTACGTGTCGATTTGTAGACCGGTCGCCGGCGCGGCTATATTGACCTTACGCGGCTGCGTAGTTTATGCTCGACCGCCGGAGGACGGTCGATGACCGACAGCTCCCCCCTTTCCGGCGCTAGGAATGCCACCTCACCCCCCACTCGTCATGTCACATTGCATTTCGAGTGGCGAATTTGCATGGCGATGCAGTGTTCGGCATATATCGGAATTTATCGGATTGGCTCGACATTTTGCAGGCATGCCCGCGTGGTGAAAGCATGTGAAAGTACCATTGGCGGCCCGTTTTTCGCCTGAATTCGCCTCGGTTATTTAGACTGCAGCCTCGTTATCGGACCAATGTCCGAATAATTCGGCTTTGTAGCTCCCTTCCGTGACTAATTAAAGTAATGTAAAAAAACATAATTTTAGCTCCTAACTGTATCTTAGTTAAACTTAGATTCTTTATTCTCATAGATATTATTAATATACCACAAAATCGATCTTAAAGGTAACGTTATGTTACAGTACATGGTTGGAAACTAAAAAAAATACATTAATGACCGCTCCAAAAACCTTTACATATGATATGACGAGACTCCTTGTAAATCTCTTCAATTAATCCTGTAACTTAAGTCGTGGCCTTTCAGTCACCGTCCAACGACGAAACAGGTTTTAGTCACCTCCCAGTTCCTCTCGGGCATTCAGTACCATTCTCATCGAGTTGTCTGACCACATTGTGCGAAATATTAAACCTTATTCACTTACGAAACATAACACTCTTAATATCTAACGCGTGAACCGACACAATCAAACATTCCGATCACGATATTGACTTCAAGATAAATTAACATTGAAAGACGAGAAATACTTAAATGAAATAAATTATGCCGAAGCGTCCACCTACGTGGTCATTATTTCTGATTGCCACATACCTCGGCGTTATGGAGTCCTTTGTTACTCCACATCCTTCGATTGTCGGCCGGGATTCAAATTGGGACCTTCCTGTGGATGAGTGGACACGCGAGACGTGTGCAGCTGTTTGACACTCCGACGCACCATTCAATGAAGGCTTGTATATTTAACGGTCACCATCTCGATGCACCTTACTAATTATGAACCTAACACCTGTCTTCGTTTTGTTTAATAGACAAAACTTATTAGTTTTCATTAAAATATCTGACTGATCATTTGTTGTAATATTATTAGCGCACATATTTAGGCTATGGTTTAGGTTTTCGTAGTAGTGCCCTACTTAATCTCTTTTTTCTTATTGCAATTTTTTTATTTGCATAATGTCTTGAGATATAATTTGTCATGGTTTCAAAAGAGCCTTTTCTGTCCCTCAATTCGCGTGTGTGGATTCACTTTCCGGTCGTTCCGAAAGGTTAATTTTATTTCGTTATGCGTTTACGGATGTTTTGAAACTGGTTAGGTTTCCTCTGCGTATAGTGGATCGATCAGCAGTGCACCTACTTGTAGCGTAATTATAACATAGAGTTTAAGTAATGAGTAATCCTTGAGGGAATATTAATGAATTTGCAGCTGTTTGCTACCACCTGTTAAACTTATGGAAGTAGACTTCCTACGATTGATTATCGCTGATAGAAATCTGCAATAGCAATAAGTACAATTTAATTGAATATTTGTCCAAGATGGGCAACATTTTTATAACATGCTATTAAAGGCTAAGGCAGGCTTTCAGGCTATTTTAATTTCTGACCCTAGTTCTATTTATAGTATCAATCCTTTTCCGAGGAGTTTCAAACAAAATCAGCCATTAATAAGATTTCGAAATTTGAAAAATTTGGTATTCATTGACATGAACTTACCACCAAAGTTTAGATGTAGTTAGAAAATCTAATAAATTAATAACTTCCATATTAACAGATAGCAGTAGATAACATTTTAGAATTAGCTTTTTGCGTTTTACAATTGTGAGCAAACTTTTTATGTTTGTATCATTACTACGTTTATTAACTGTGAGTAAGAACTACATTGAACCATTGCAGTAAACCTCTAAATTGTATTTCATGAATTATGGAACGTTTAACCGGCTGAGCCATCTAAATTACTGTAAAAGGTTTGTGTACTACTGAAACGTTAACGTGTGGTACCATTTTATCTTGCATAAATGTTACATTTGAAATTTAGATGGTATCAGGATTTGTTGTTTCCGCTATAGAAGTGGAGCTGCCATGTGTTCCTCGTTTTATGCAGCAGTTTCTTTGACGACCTTTACCAAGATATTCGATCAATCTATACCACGACATTATAAATGCACGATACTACATCTCGTTCGCGGCGATATTGTGTCCATTAAAACTGCGTGCCTCGGTTAGTACAGGTCAACATGCCGACTATGTACTCGCAACAAAGAACTGGTTTGTGTTAGCTTACAACTGCGTTCTTATAGACATTATCCTTCAACGAGAATAAAGTACTAATTTTAGAGTTAATGCGTCAACTCTTGTTCGTAATTGTTCCTAAGTATTTTGATCACATTGAAAGCTAGATAAGCTTTGAATGGTTTTAGGTTTTCCTTCATGTCTGTTTTCATGTCATGTATACATACTTGAGCCAGGAGATATACATGAGGAATTCTGAAATCATGCGGGCACGGTTGAAGAAATCATCCGGTTAGAAGATCACAAGCTACATGTTAATTTGAATCATAAGCTGCTGTCATAGGGTTGAAAGTTGACGATCCGGAGTCTGGTGTAGCAGCGAACAAATAAACATGTGCGTACATTAGTTTACCACAAAAGCACTAGAGCAGAGCGCGAACTCTTGCAATAAAACCAGTGGCGGTGTTCTGTTGTGACCGGTCCAACTTTCTCGCCAATCTTTGGGCCGTGTTATCTGTGTGTGTAACACATGTTTCTGTGCTCCATTGTTCAGTAGGAGCCTTGGCGTGTCGATGAGGACGAAGCTGTATATGTTGAATCATATTTTTCGATTGTACCACCGAGCTAAATTCTAAAAATAAAATTAGTTTTATCTTTGCACAAATCTGCTGCCACGTGTTGGATACCAAGCTCAGTTGCATCTCTTTTGTGCTTTGTAAGTTTTATTGCACTTGTAAATCATTGCGCTTCTTTATTTACTGGAATTACTCACACTGTATAAATGGAAACAAACGCATTTAATTGGTAAAAGCTGAATCATAATGTCCGGACAGATAGCTGTGTAAAAATACAAATGATTTCAGTCTCAATAAAAAACTTGTACAATGTTTGGTTTGTCGATTTTTTATTTGACATAAATACGCATTGAACAGTAAATGTTTGATGTAATGGTCTGCTCTCTGGCGTTATTATGAGTAGGTACTTGCCACAATACATGAAGAGGTGGTTATTTTGATGTTTTGTGGTACTGTCAACTTGTGTAAGTTGTACAATCAATGCTAACAAAGAAACATGACTTAAGTTCTTAGGTGTGCATGGTTTAAATTCATACAACTTGCACCAGTTGTATGAATTTCAAATCAAATCCGTCGCTCCCGTTTCCTGAGTAACCGCGCTTCTTTAAAATTGCATCTTAAAAGCGGGTTTCCTTAAATAACAGTAATCGGAAGACATGTTCAAAGTCACTGTTTTGTGTTGTAATTAGTGTCAGTTTGTTTATTTACATGACCATAAATGGACCGTTCTGTGCCATGTCTCACGCACGTCTGTTAGGCATGCAGTGATAACTGTTTTATAAATAATCAGACGTGTGTATGCTTACTTAAACAATTCGACTGAAAAACTTTAGGTTGTAAGAACAAAATCTTGAATAAACTAGAGTAAGATGTATATTATGTGCGTGCTGATTAGAGCAAGAAAGAAGAAACAGTTACTGCCAGTAATTCATAGAGCGTATGATTGGTAGGTAAGTACATATCCTATACTATGTTAACTAAGAAAAAGTTTTACCAATATTGAAGATTTGGCAGTCCATAATTATCAGCTATTCAAAATGTCTTACAAATATTCTCACATGTATAATTCATTCATTCTGCTAAGGGTGTCTGTGAGAGTCAAAACCGGTTTAGATTCGGGAATTCGATATTTAAGCATTTCGGTTTGTTTTTTTAACATGTGACGATGAGTGTTTTACTTGGAATCCCGCCGAACTAGACATCGATGATTGATGACAGCCGTCCAAAGCCCATTGGAATATGTTAATGAAAGTCAAAGAGGATCTTTTGTTTATTTCTCTTTTAATTGACACAACATTGACTTTAGAGATTACAATGACATATTTACACTAACCAGCAGAGTTAATGAAATCTATAGATTTGATTAGATAATTGTGAATATGATGATTTTTTTTCTTCTATGATTACTGAAAAAAGCTACTGAAGTGTAAGTTATACTTTGACCATTTATGTTTTTTAAATTCTTATTTTATACTTCCTGGGTAATTAAAAAGGCACAGTCAAGATTTGTTTTATCGGTTTATTTTTGACTTTAAAGGTTCCTGGTTTTTACAAAGGATACGTTAGTATTGGATAGAAACGGTCATGGGCTTGCCGGGTGGTTTGCCTCTCTTTCTTTTACGGCATGTAAGAAGAGTAAGTCACGACGATCTTTCTCCGTAACGGGATGAACTCGGAGTTATGGGTACATGCCTAAAACAGAAATAATTGACAGCGTTTTTTCTATACAGTCGAGTTTATTTGTGTAATAGTTGCGTGTCCAAAATCACTCCTCGGTAGTAATGCTCACGGAGCCGTAATTTTGAGTAGTTTAAGCAGTTGATAGATCAATTTATTTGAAATTATAGAGTGACGTAATAATTATCATCAAAATTATTGTTAACTGCCTTCTACGGCAATTTTCGGTAGTGTAACAAAAATAGAATTTATTTAATTCAAAGATAATTGTTGCACTGACTAGAATATTTGGTTGGACAACAAAAGTGTTGTACTGTAAAATCTCAATAAACCTGTAATTAATGTTGATTTTTAAAATTACATCTGAACACTTATTTTGCAACCTACGTTTTATTTAATTTATTGACATAAATGATTGGAACGTTCTCTAGTCATTTGTCTATATGTTCATCTAGAATCCTTTTCTCATTATAATCAAGCATATTTAGTTATTCATATATTTACTTAAAAGAATTAGCCGTATCTATATTAAGGGTGGATTTGATTTTCAAATTATTATTACTGTGGAATACCTTTATAAAATAGGTTTGATTTTGAAATAGTTTGTTCTAAGCTGTTTTGTTCTAATAGATTTTCTATTGTGTTAAGCGGTAGTAGAAAGGTGATGAACGTAACCAATGAATCAATAAAGCAAATACATGTATGATTACACAGGACTTCTACTTCCGTCATTACTTTAAATCTTTAGATTAAAAATAGATAAAGTTATGGTGAAACGATTTGTACTTGTAAAAATATATGGGAATAAGCCAAAAATTCGGGAATAAATTAAATGTAAATATAGAAATTAAAATAAAAGTCGGTACATTAGAGTTAATATTTAGTAATAATATTTTAAGTTCTTTATGTAGATAAAGAAGTTATGTTTAAGTTGTTAAGAAGTTATAAGAAGATAGTATGTATATAATATTATCTGAGTATTGTAAATTTTGATGTAAGTACTATACCTAATGGTCTTCTTATATACTTATCATCAATAGCCTATATAAGTGCCCCTGCAGGGTACAGGCGTTCCTACATGCCACATGAGGAGTTTCAGCGATAAAACCACAATGCGACCTGATGATTTGAACGTTTTTAATAAAACATCAAGGGCGCGAGACAGAAGACAACAATTTATTAAAAATTCAAAAGTGACATGCATATATTTTTGGGTATAAAAACACTATAGAGGTTCATATCCTCTTCACTCCCCCTATAGCCAAAATTACTCACTTCTTAACAGCATCAATCCCAAACCCTCTCTTCCTCTAATAAAAGTTTCTTTGGGCAAAGCTTTTGTGAATACATCCGCTAATTGTTCAGAAGACTTGATATACTGAACAGCAAAGCGTCTTTGGCAATATAGATCACGTACAAACTTAAACCTTGTATCTATATGCTTTGTCTTAAAATGAAATTGGGGATTTTTAATCAGCTTGATAGCACTCTGATTATCAACATTTAGTGAAGGTATAACTTCATCACTTCTTATTTCTTTATATAGACTTGAGAGCCATACAACATTTTGAACAGCTAGGCTGGCTGCAACAAATTCTGCTTCCGTTGTAGAAAGTGATACACACCGTTGTATTTTTGAAGCCCATGATACTGTTCCAAAAATTCGTAAGTGGTCTATGAAAGCTGCCTTATTATACCATAGTTCATACGGCGATTTTCCTGCAATAGGCGTTGGTCCAGTTCGATTAAGTACGTAGCAGGCAGTATTAATAGCTTCAGCCCACAGTTTTTTCGGAAGCTCCTTGGAGTAAAGCATACTTCTGGCACATTCCACAAGAATTCTATTTTCCCTTTCAGCAGCCCCATTTTGCTGTGGTGTGTATGGCATGCTAAAGCGATGATACAATCCCGCTTCATTTGTAATGCGATGCACCTCTGAATTATTAAATTCTTTACCACCGTCAGTCAATAACTCTCGAACAGTATGCCCAACATTTTTCACTTCAGCCAAGAACTTGGACAGATTAGTCGACACTTCGGATTTTTCTTTCATAAAGTATACTTTTCTGTATTTAGTAAAATCGTCCTTAAAAGCAACAAAATATCTGCATCCTCCTATTGACACATTAGGCATAGGACCGCAAACATCAGCATTGATTTGATCTCCTGGCTTTGTACCGCGTTGCAATCGTGTACCAAAGGATAACCTTGTCATTTTACCATACACACATCCATCACAGTCAACAGTATCAGGAGAAAAATTAACTCCGTTGCGCGTTAAGAATTGCTTTACATGGCGCTTGTTCTGGTGACACAACCTTTCATGCCAAATCTGAAGACTAACACCATCTTTAACAAAACAAGCATTATTGGATTTTACTCGCATTATCAAATAATACAGATTGCCGGTTCTGACACTAACAGCTACAGTTTGTTTTATTTTATTCTGAAAAACTCTTGTATTTCTATCAGCCAGCTCCGTATAACCATGATCTAGCGCTGATCCTGCAGAAAAAAGATTTTGTTTTGCTTCAGGAACATACCAAACATTATTTAAGAAAGCAGACCTCCAAGCACCATTTACACCCATTTCAACATCAATTCGTCCACAGCCCATGGCGTACATTGTTCGACCATCACCCAACCGCAACGGCTTCGGGTTGTCAAAAGATTTGTAATCCTGAAACCAGTTAGAATTATATGTTATATGATGCGAGGCACCAGAGTCCACTATCCAGTTGTCTTCTGAAGTTCCGCAGCGTCCAATAAAAGCGTCTCCTCGAGAATCTACGTTTGGTATATTTTCCTTCTTAGTTTTCTTAAATACAAAACATTTTGATTTTACATGTCCAAATTTGCCACAGTGCGAACACTTTTTGTTCTTATTCTTCGCTATTAAGGCAACAGACGATGAAGTAGATGTAGAGGGTCTAACTTCTTGCAGTCTCTGCTCATGAAGTCTTAATCTTTCCATTAGAATGGGAATACTTCTCTCTTTCTTAGGAACTGATTCCCACGCGTTTTTAAACTCCAGGTAATCAGGAGGTAATGTATTCAAAATTCTATTCATTAAGAGAGATATTGGGAGCGTACCTTCATCCTTTAATTCTTCATTTAATTGCTGCCATAACGTCTGTAGCTTGGACACATGAGTAGCAATATCATCCGATTCCTCTTTGTTGTAAGTGAACATTTGACAATACAAGAGATCTAACCTTCTATCGTTTTTCTGTTCATAGATTGAATGCAGAATATCCCACATTTCTTTGCCAGTTTTTGACGTAAGAATATGCCTTTTTGGTTCCGCACCAACACTTGTACCAATCAGATAACGAACCAGAGCATCGCGTTCTTCAAAATGTTTCAAAGTTCTTTTATACGAACAAATCTCGTCTTCAGAAGCACCTTCTCTCGGTAACGATGGAGATTTTTCCACACCCAAAACAATATCCGTAAGTTTATTTACTGACAATTGCAGGTTGGTATCAAACTTCCAGGTCAACCAATTTTCAGCTCCTTGTAATTTTTCAATAACTTGACGGTCCATTTTTAATAAACTAGTCATTATTATTTAAAAAATTCAATAAATAGCCCATAACCTAATAAAACATCAAGGGCGCGAGACAGAAGACAACAATTTATTAAAAATTCAAAAGTGACATGCATATATTTTTGGGTATAAAAACACTATAGAGGTTCATATCCTCTTCAGTTTTGGATAACGAAAATAAATTAACGTTCGTCATGGTTGTTCCTGTTATCGAGATCCTCCGTCAAGGCAAAGAGGGGATTATGCCGATTCAGATATGATATGATTCGCAAAAAACTAGCGTTGACGATGTAGCTCAAAGAATTTTGAGCCGTGTCAGTGGGCACTGACGGCCGGTTGAGTCGGAAATATCCTGGAGTGGCAGCCGCGTACCGGACAACGCAGCTTTGGCAGGCCACTCTCTGTATGGACTAACCATCTCGTAAAGGTTGCGGGAAGCCGCTGGATGTGGGCAGGACCGACTGGTTTGAAGATGGGCGAGGCCTTTGACCAACACTGGACACCACTCGGCTGATATGTAGTAGGTGTTTTCTTTCTGTTCCAATATTTGCTATCCTTTTCTTTACTACGAGTTTAACTATAGTTACCTTAATTGTGTCTATATAATAAGAATTTGGCTCAATATCTCAGATTGTGCTTGTAAAAGTAATAATAAGCTATTCAGATAATTTTACCCGGTGAAAGTTTACCTCTACAAGACGAAGTTTTCACAGTTTATTGGATAAAAGGCTTACAATGGACTTTGAATTGGAATGAGGTCAGTAAAGTTCACTTGAATGAAAGCACACAATAACTTTATCGGTAGGTATTTCTTTTGTTTCTGATGATTCATCATTATTATAGTCCCGTGAAGATTGTTTTCACTTTTTAAATATACCCTTAGATTTGTTTTTGCTGGCTCGATGATAAATAGTATAATAAATAGTAATCTGATAATACTTTCCATTTGTATCTTTATCTACAAATACTGAACTTCGGTGCATAGTTTGAATTTATTTCTTGCGTTTGTATTATACATAGCAGCTAAATTATCGTCTAGCTTTCTTCCAAAAGTGTAATAATGGTGGAGACAAGAAATTCCTCGATTTTTTTCTTTAATTTATGAACTAACTAATAACGGATTCTCATTACTGGTATTCAGGGCAGTTGCGTAAGTAATGTGCTTGCAAGAAACATTGTAATGCATATAGCATACTTTAGCTCGTGGTCTTAAGATAATTTAAAAAAAAATTGAGATGCTCTCGTTTGTTTAAATAATAAGTACTACATACCAACGCGACCATGTTCTCTTACATTATTTGTTTAAAGATCATATTTTTCCTAATTCTTATTAATCAATATTTAATATTATTTCCTCAAACTGACCTATTATCTAGCTAGCCGAAAATAAGCATCATTAAGAGCTTGTTATGGATATTAGATTACGGAAAAATATTGATAGTAATATATAAATAAATATCAGAAATATACTAAATAAACATACAGACATTCATGGGGCAGTCTTTTTATGTATTTACTTTTTATATATCTTTATATATATTCTAGATAGAAACCTAGCACCTCTGTCTAAGAATATAGGGATACTGACCACTCAACTAAACGGCCTCCAATCGAATGTGATCCTGTCTTGCTCTTCTGGATGTCACTGTAACGAACCTCGAAGCTTTCAAAATTTCTTTAGATCCAATCAGTAAGGAAAACGTGGTGTTTTCCTTACTGATTGGATTCCAAAGACTTCTCTTCTTCTCTTTTAGATTATAAGCATCTCTTTCGATTATAAGCAATTTATTTAAAATAGCATGATGATATTGAATTAGTTAATTCATTGTAATAAGTATAAGTTCCTTCCATTCAAAGTGGTGACGTAACAAGAGACGCTACATAGACACCGAATTCACTAAACTTGCTATCCTGCTCAATAACAGCAGATGTTTCTTCCGAACTTTACTAAGCAGCCAAGTAATGAAGATTAGTTCAAAAATAAAAGATTCACGTGCCTTTTATTCACAGCAACATTTAAAATGTCCCTTCACTATTGCCACGTCTACTTTGCGCACTAAGAGAATTTGTGACTTCTTTCTCTGTCGCACAGCTAGAGCGTGGAATTCCTTACTAGCACACCTATTCCCTCCTTCATACAACATGGGTTCCTTTAAAAGAGGCGTTAAAAAGCACGTATTGGGCCGGCAAGGAGGGTGGCTAGGGCAGTATGTCGCATGCTTCACTAGCTATCTTCACATATGGACTCCTCTACTGCTTATCATCAGGTGGTGTTGAGCCATTTGCTGAGCTTAATATAAAAACATTTTTTTTTACATTACAGAAAAACAATCAGAAAAATGTTTTATTCCTATATTCTTATATTCAATGGAGTACTTACACTCCTTTTTTACGGGCAAGTAAAAATTTTTAACTACTTGATTAGAGAAAGTAATGTTAATGAAACGGCGCAAGCATCATAATCAATGATTTGGGTTTACGAATATTTTTCTACTTATTGATTGATAATTATTTTCAGCTTTTTAGTCAGTTAATGAATTATGCAAAAGAAATGGGAAAATTTTGGAAAAATATCAAAACAAATTTCTATTTTAAAAATAACAGCCTATTTTTATGACCAAAATTTAACTCTTGATTGTTGTTGTGAGCTTATAACATTTTATATCGTTAGGAAGAGATGGAAAAGCCTTCGATCCCCAGGGGAAGGCATTTGGGATAGAAAGGATCAGCGCCAATATTGACAATTCTGCTAAAACGTAGGTACAATTTCAACAAAATATCAGACTCCTTTACTTTTTCTTGAACAAAATAGTGTATGATGAGATTGATAAGTACTTTCGTATATGGGGTAAGTTTTCCTCACTGGAATGTTTTATTTATAGAAAGGTAATAGTCTGCCCACATTCAAACTCTACTTAGAATTGGATTGGTAACAATATTACGACGCAATTTCCTCTTGTAATTTTAGAAGATTTGTGTACATTATTGTAATGTTTATGATGTGTTCTTTGAAAAAAGCTTAAATTAAATTCTTGTCTTCTACAAAGTCGATGTCAAGTCTCCTTATGTTCGAAGTACTCTTGAAATCATAGTCTTATTTATTCCCATTCCTTTAAAATGAACCTTATTGACACAGTCATAAAGGTTACGGTGTTTATCTGCGTGATAGAATCAGATATGAGATCCGCAAGAGACTCGGGTCTCTGACGTAGCCCATAGAATTGTGACCTTGAAGTGGCAGCGGGCAGGGCATATTCTCAGGAGAACGGACGTCGTTGGAAACGCAGCGTTGGTAGGTCACCCACTAGGTGGACCAACGTCCCGTTAAGGTCCGGGCCATTGGATGCGGGCAGCGCAGGACTGGATTGGAGATCCTTGGACGAGGTCTATCTTCAGCAGTGGGTGTCTCTCAGCTGATATGAAGATGATGACATACGACTGGTTTAATAGTTTCTCAATCTGAAAGAGATATACCTCAGTTTTCTTAGATGCAGGTTTCTGGTTACGGAGAACAGAAGATCAGATCAGACGGAATATGGAGAGAGGCAACTTTACATTCTTGCCCATCCTTAAACCTCACTTAAATATTTTATCGTAAGTTATTACTTTCCTTACCTATATATATCCTGTTGCATTTCACTGCAGCTTCGGCCTACTCATCAACTTTCCAGCGGTTGGCCTTTTGATTACATAATTGCATTCCTTATTGGTCCGCTAGTATCCTCGATTGTTAATTACCGGCTGTTGTAATGTAATAAATCGCGTATTTCGTGAATGGCACCATCGATCCCAGAGATACGGTTGAGAAAGTTTTGTAGGATACTAGTAAACAATACTAACCAATTGTAATATTGGTCCTTTGGTATTTCATGGGAATATCAACGGTAAATATTTTATATACAAAGTGTATAATTAAAATTTATAATTGCACTTTGCATTAACATAATATTTCTCAATATACGAGGCTTTATTTCGATATCTATTTATCATGTCATGCAGTTTTAATAGTGAATGATATGTGATTACTCACATAGATTTTATTTTTTCTTTTATTAGGACCTTAGTCTTTAAACCAGTGACGGTTTTTTAATATAATCGGAATTTCATTAACTTGTACATCTGTTTTTTCTCAGTATACATTAACTAATACTACTTTTGAACAGGATATGCTAAACCGCTTAAGGGGATTTGTTGATTTAATTGTTACCAGTTACGTATTCTTGTTTGTTGTACAACCGGCAGTTTGTAAGTTGGTTTTATTTAAATCAGTACTGTGATTTTAATGATTTGTGGTGTTAGCTCGATTATACTGAACAAATAAGAGGCAGAAAGGTCGATATATAACTTTTATAGTTGGCATTTTTATGATTATCTGATGATGGTGATTTTACGGACATTCTCTTAATCTAAATTAAATCTTTTTCTTCTTTATCTTTCACTTATGATAGTTGTAGAATGAATTAATAGAATGAATTTTTGTTAAACTTAGACTATCCACAATTTAAACTTATTTTGAAGCGGCATGTTTTATGAAGCGCGTTAAAATGATGTAAAATTTGCTTAAGTCGCCATTTTAGAATGACAAATGACATGGGTTGTTTGTCTCTTTATGGTTGGATTGTATATTATGCAACTTGTACTCTATAAAGTACTACTGAATTTAATTTGAATTTTATTTTGCAAAACATAATTGAAGCCAATGACTGATGCTAAGTGAAGATGAAGCCGTAGGTGGAAGCACATTACACGGGGATTTCTCAAACAAAGAGTATATTAATTAGTTACTTACTCCTCACATATTCCAACAAATGAAATAAATAGTTATACGGTTTCAAAGGACCAAAATTAAACTGTACAATTAAAAATAACAATTTAAAAATGTATTTCTGAATACTCGTAGCAACTTGATTGTTCATAGATTTGATGTTAGTGAATTATTTCCCTGAAATTATACAAGTTTCTATGATTCTAGAGTAAAGCCAAGACTTAATTAATAAGTACAAACAAAAGAATCCGCTTCCATTGAAAAGATCCTCAGATTTTCAACAACAAACTCCATCTGATTAATTATTTAATATCTTAAAAGAATAAACGTTCAGAACCTTCTAGAATAGCTTCCATTGAATGTTAGCATCAATATTACTTTAACAAAATTACAATAGAAACAGTGAAAATTTTTACGGTAGGTAATATAAACAGAAGCACTTAAATGAGCTAGATGACTTATTGGTAGATCTGTTTACTAACTCAATGCGAGTACCATTATCTTTATAGATTACTAGAAATGAAACAATGATATCTTTAGATCTAAAGATTGAGCGTAGAATTCCTTACCGTCACACATATTCCCACCTTCGTACAACATGGGTTCCTTTAAAATAGGCGTGAAATAGCACTTTTTGGGCCGGCAAGGTGAGGGTAGCTAGGACAGTATGTCACATGCTTCACTAGCTATCTTCACATATGGACTCCTCTACTGCTTATCATCAAGTGGTGTCGAGTCTTTTGCTGAGCTTTTTATATAAAAAAAACAAGTACTTTTCCTAAATTCGCATGTTCTCTTTTCTGATCAATAATTATAGTAGCATGATAGAGGAATGTTTTTATTTTTCTAAACAATTAAGAAACACGTAGTAGGTGTAAATCATTGACCCCGTAAACCTCTTAACTTGAGAATTTTTCATGAATTCAGGTAATTATCTTCGTACTTTTATCTTCATTTGCACCTTTCTTAGCCCAAAAAGTAACAATTTTTATCTTACCGCTCAACTGGATAATACATATACTGGCAAGTTTTCATTTGCAACTTTGCATCTTTTATCAGCAACGCATCCGTCCTAGTGAGATAAATTTTGATAAGATAGCATAAGAGTGACGTTAGGAGGTCTAGTGAGAACGTGTGACAAATTGTTAGTAGAATCATTCAACTGACAGCTCTTAAACTTCTAAGAACCCGCCTAAGATGATATATATGGTTATCTGTGGCAAATAGAACTGTCACTGACACCTTATCAATAAAGAATGGAGAAGTATTAACTACGCTATTCGATTCGAGAACTCTGATTTCGATTACGAAAACATAGCAACATTCGCTGTTTATGGAACAATCAAAATTTGTGCTTTCCTATAAAGTTTTTGTCCCGAATGTTACAAACAGACGAACATTTAGAAGCCCAAGAAAATGCTCAGTTGACCGTGCCTATATTATTTTTCTTATCAATTAATTACTTTCCATTCTTTATGGGTTGGGTAGTGTACCTAGCACCATTTTTTGTACGGCATTGCGGAATCCTTTCACCTCATCGTGTCGTGAATATCGTGATCGAAACTCACGAACGCGACATACATTTCCCATTTTCAATACGCTACTGGATTATAGAAGATAGCTTATTATAGTCACATTTCACAAGCAACGCTGGGATGGACTTCTGTTATTCGTGTAGGTACGTTCTATCCTCGAACGTTATTTAATGCTTGTCTTTTCAAACTACTAGTCAGCTCCAACTGAATCCGAATCAAAGTTTATGCGAGGGCCTTAAATATTTTTTTCTTTTATCCAAGGCGTTTTTTTCTAATTTCTTCTTTTTGGCTTTTACGTAATAAACCCTAAAGTGAACTACATTGATATTAAATTGATAATCTAATCAATATCAGAATACCATGGCTGTTGACATAGTGGTCCGATGAATATCTAAATTGGGCTTATTAGGACTAGAAGAATCTTATTGAAAACAGATGTTGGTGACTCACCAATTACCAATTAAATTTGTGGAAGGCCTGCATCCAATCCTAGAAATTTTAGACAAAAATATTCCAATGGTAAAACTCCTACTACCCCTTACATGTGAATTCTCGCACCAATTAACTCATAAAACGCCTGATTCCCTACACGTCCGCCATTTTGGAATAAGTTGAAAAGTTTTAGTAACTAATAACTGCGGTTTAAAACGTAAATAGACATGGGATACGTATCTGTGGAATAACTTTGCTTAACTCGGGAAAATTTCGGGAGTTTACGCGAAATGGATTCTGCGGTAAAAGTTTGGGAGTTTATATGATTTTATTACATTTGAAGCATGTTTAAAGACGAGTAATCTAATCTACCTACTTATATAACGACGATAATCCACGAGTAATTATCGGCTCCTACTTGTAACCTACTTTTGGTTGAATGTTTATAAATAGGTAGATATATTTTCAGTAAAATCTAATCTTTGTAAAATTGATATAAATGGAAATTGATCTGTTGCCAAGTGCAAAGAATTAAAAATTGGTCAGTAAATATTGTAGTTTTACATTTTCTTTATTCTAAACGAGGTGGCTCTTGACCTTCAACTCACCGGATAGTAAGTGAAGATAAGGCCGATGATGGAAGCGAACTACATCCAGTTTCTTCAACCACAGGAACTGGCTATCTTACCTCTAACTGCCGGAACACAACAATGGTACTAACTTTATTGTTATGGCGACAGACTTAGGTAAGATGGAGGTAGCCTTACCACCGACAAAACCGAGCAGAAATCTCTGCCTTCATCGGGAATTGAGTCCCGGACCTCCAGATCTGAAGTAGGTGGTCACAGTCACTAGACCACAGAGACGGTTAATTTATCTATTAATGTTGAAACTCTTAAGATAGAGCTATTTATTTTATAGAATATATATAGCCTGTTAAAATAAAGTGTAGAAATAAATAAGTTAAGTTTCGTATATGTATATATAATGGTGAAATAATATGTTAATGGTATTAATAAAATTAGATGGTGGAATGGTTTGAATAGATTTAATTGGTATTTCCTTGTATACTAATGTATTTATTTTGTCTGAATATTTGGTACAATAAAGAGAGCGTCATTTATAACAAGTTAAAATAACTCAGTTTAAGTACTTAATTTTTTATCCTATCCATCCTCAGGTTACATGGAAGAGGCCGCTTATATCAATAATGTCGCCCTTTGTACAATTATTCCCTATGAATTGGTTGATCTACAATAAAGATAAATTCCATTCCATTTATTCTAAGTTTGAGTGAATTAATGAAATATCTACTCTAACAAAAAAGGGAAATCACTACACTGAGTAATATTTATAAATTAAGATTATGCAAGCATCAAAGTCGTCAATAATCATCGCATAGTGCATCAGCATGCGCCGGCGCAACGGAACAAGTCTGCCCCTCCACGCCCGTCCCGGCGGATACACACCGTCAACCGACCTGCAGGAATTCTGTTTGCCTAACGCTTTCGACGCGTTCTTATGACCATTTGTAATGGTAGGGCTGCGCCATATTTATGATTCACGATATCTTTAATTTGTTGAACCACGAATAAACTCCCGGGAACCTCGAGACAATGTTTATTGTGTCTGGATTGGCAGGTCTTGAAAGTTACCAGGCTTTTAAGCCGGCTGAAGTAAAGGTCTATGACTCTTTTTTTCTGCTTTACCGACCGTCAATATTTTTTTTGGTCTGATTATATTAAAATGAGGGTTAAATGGTTTATAAGTGTCAGGATAATTTATTTGAAATTTAATTAACGGGTCTTTAAGCTGTGATGTCACGTGAAAGAAATGAGCTTAAAACTTATATTTTTCCTTTTATTATTTCTAAATTAAACTTATTGAAATAAAATAAATTAGAAAGAATAAGATGTGCTGAAAATTAAATATAAAAAAAACAAAGACCAATACATTTTCAGACAGCCCTAAATTGTCGCGGGAGGGCGAGGATGTGCCATGAATGTGTAAATATGTTAAGAAAAAATCATTAAGATTGTTTAGGTACGAGTTTTTAGACGCATTCCAATGTGACGCTTTTGACATTGTATTGAGATAGTGGGAAATGGGGAATTATGGTCATTATCTTTTAGTATTTTTTATTTTGTTAATCCCATTGAATACCAGGTTTTTGTAGGGTATATTTTAACTTAAAATTTTAGAATATATTACGTCCTCTCTGCCATGCGCACGACGCTCATGAGTAATTTAGAAACAAGTTAAAATTCAGTCTGCAAATACTTATTTGAGATGTGCACTGAAGTAATTAAACTTATTTATGAGTTGAGAAACATGTCTGGAAGGGTCTTCGGTTACCCTGCCCGAGTTAAGTGGCTCTTAAAGTAAATCTCTCATATCGAGGAAACTACACGACATCTAAAAATTGGAAGTTATATTTTTTTATTTATTTATATTTTATTATTTATTTATCAAAGCATGGCAACCCACTAATTTATCCATGTAATCTGATTGATGGCAAGAGATAATAGCTCTGGCCGTGAAAAATAAAAAAACATGTAACTCAGTGAACTTTTTTAAAGAAAAAGAACAGAAAATGACTCAATACCGCCCGATGATAAACAGTCTTTATGCTATAATAACTAGTGCCACACGCGATGCCCAAGCCACCTCCACTATGCTGGCCAGAAAGGTACCTTATGCCTCTTTTGTATGATAGAGGGTATTCGTGTTCCAGGACTTCGTGCTCTAGCTGTGTGATTAAGAACCGAGTCATGAAATTTCTTTGTGCGTAAAGTTGAGGTGGATATAGTGAAAGGGTAGAACATTTACGGTCTTGTGTAGGAGAGGGAGGGATAAGGACAAAAATCCAGAGCACTGTCCAATGTACAACTAATAGAAGGCGCTAAGCGATGTCACGACGTAATAGCAGAGGATCAAGGGTTTTCGTGACTTCTGCATCGCTAAATTTACGCACAGCCCAGCACTAATCTGTCCTGTGAACCCTTCACAGGACAGACTGGCTAATTTCCTGATAAAGCTCACGCCAAGAATAAACTTTTCCCAACTACCGAAAGTCAAAATCCTTGCTTGACAAACAGTATTTCACATGTCGAGCAAAAATATTACTTAATATTGGAAATTCGGCATTGAATCTGTACGCACCTAATTTTTTGAGAAACATCTTATAATTTGGAAACCTGACAAATGTATGACGATAAAATTGACGTCCCATCCTTTTCTTTAATAAGTTAAATAACTGGCTATTAGTTGGTATTCTCTAACACCAGAATGGACAACATTATGGTTTACCTAAAGAATTTAGTATTTGATTGTCTTGCGCTGTTATGTAACAAAATTCATGTAGGTACAGTAACTGCATTTAAAAAAAACATCCAAATATGTATTGCAAACTGAATGCGGGAACAACAGATAAGAGGGGTCACTCGCGGACAGACTGACACCCGGACGGTCCTATCAGCGCCTGATAGCCTATCAACCTTAAATGCTCTCATGAATTTAAATACGGGAGCTGTGAGGTCCTGCATGTGTGATTTATACGCTTATTGTGATAATACTTACTTATAGGTAAAAGAATATACGAGATAACTTTAGAATCTATCGTCGTCAATTTTCAAACTGCAATTATGAGGTCAGTCTTGAGTTGAAGGATGCAGGATAGACAGAATAGTTCCGCTTTTGATCGATGGAGGAGTTCTTTGTTTAGCAGTATATATCATAGAATTTAATGATAAATGTGGGGTCTGATGGGGCTTGTTGTAAGACAACTATGCCGGTTCAGACATATTTTTCAATCACGTGTTTATGTATATCTCGTAATCCTTCAATAATTAACGTAAATTATTTTTCAACAAGATGCATTCCCACAATGCATTTTACGATCAATTTCGAAGTACATTTCTGAAGAGAGAGAAGAAGTCGTTCGAATATATGCTGTCTGCATTCACAGAGTCCGATATTCTGGTGCCGTTCCGTGAAGTCATTCATATCTTAAGGATATATTGATATGTATATGACAGTTTTTACTTTAAAGATAAGCAAAGCAAAGCTAATGAAGCGTATGTGTACATAATAAGGTTAAACTAAGCAGTGACTATTAATAATAGGCGTGAAACTGAACGGTTCCTGAAAACCGAATACTGATTCTTGAACAACAGGCAACCCTAGTCAATCCGTGAGTTATTACAGCAGAACCTAAGAATAACTGTCGTTTACATCACAAACAAGCAAACATAAATTTCACCTTGCCTATATCTAATTACGGCAATTAACGATTGTGTGGGATAATGCTAATAAGCTCCTCGGATCATTGGGGCGCGGTCTCATCTGGAGTATGTATATTATTTATATTCTTACAGTTATTGGCCATATGTTTTTTTTTTGAGGTCATGATATCAAGTAATATCAAATGTAGCTTATGTCTATGCGTTTAACATCTAATAATGGATGGAACATGTGCTTGTTATTCTTTGACATAGAAACTTAAAATTAACCTATCCTAAAACTCAAAAATCCATCTCTGTCTACATCCCATATTTTTTCAATGTTAACCAAGTTATATTCTAAATAATGAAAAGGCGAGCGAACGATAAAAGTAAAAAAGGCAAAACAAGATTTAAAAATAGACAAAAATCATAAATAATTATTAAAAGGTAATAATGGCTCGGGCACAAGGTATATTGATATCCCAGGACAAGTATTCTTCTCATGCAGATTAGCTAATTCTATACGATACATCATCAACAAATAAGCAAGGTGCGACCGCGCCGTTTATAAGACCTGGCTCAGCGGATCTTTACGATCGTCACTGCTGTGTTTATGGCGACATTTCTATAGCTCGGCAGTTTGTCTTTGCCGGCTGCTGATGAAGTTATCATCATGGTGTCTCCATGTTGTCACTTTTATTTCCTCTTTTGCATCTTTATAACAGTCGTCGTTATATTGTAGTTATTTGTCTGTTATGTAATATCCGTCCTTTACCAGCGCGAGCTTACTGTTTTGACCCTACTCGTAACAATAGTAATGGTGGGAATCTTATAATCGCTTTGTTATTACTGGACAATCCAATACAATGTTATGTTAAAATATTCACTGTCCCTCGTAGCCGTCTTCATAGTGACCGAATCAACAACTATTTTCTTAATCGGAGAATAGGAAACTTATTTTTATGGACTTCAAATTCGCGTAGCTCTACATCTTCATCACAAATGGTACAGGCTTGCTCCCTGAAATCAAAGAAAGATAATTATTTAAATCTCATCATATTTTTCATATTCTACTACTGTCATATCGAAAACTTCAAGCTTTTGGTTGTGAACCAAGTTAGTTGTAAATTATTTATTAGTCTGCATTGGCAATCGCATAAAATGAAACAGTTGCATAGCAAAATCCGCTTATATCAGTCAAGTAATAAGGTTGCCCGCAGTTATAATATTGCGTTTGTAGGCGTGCGATTGTACTTAGTACATCAAACTTAGGAGGGATTTATTTATAACGTGTTCGTTCGTGGTATATATTATCTGACGCTCAGATGATGTAACTGTCGACCGTGACTCATGCTTGACCAGAGTTGACGATCAAAAAGATAAAAAACACTATTTAGATGTATAACGAGCAATACTTAACCTTATTACAACCAGTCAAAGTAGATAATTACTTGAGAGAGCGTTGCCGCTGTTTTCTCGCGTGTGCGGTATGGGTTATCTTCAATTTATTAATGGTCAATTTTTTATGAGCATTCCGAAAGCGTCCAGAAGTTTAATTGGAGAAATACCACCATAACTAACTTAGAACGCAAGAAATGACAGTAATTTGGCGAATCAAGACTTCTATATTTTATTGCTGTTGAAAATCCCGAAAAATATGAAGCATATGTATCGATTGAGAAACTATTAATAGAGTATACGTGTAAGAATGGAAGCAAACTGCTGGTTTCTAAGTAGAATAGTCCAGCCATACTTAGTTGATTGTCACCACAAGATCTCGTGGTGATGGAGAGACTGCTCATGCCCAATCCGAAGATCAAATATAAGTAAGACACCTCTCACCAATTCAATTATAGAATTAAAAAAAATAAATACATAAAAATTTGTAAGATGGTGATGTTTAGGAATCCTGAGATGTTGCTGATAAAAAACCTCATCAGATAGCTAGTACTGAATAATTCTCTATTCATGATTATCGGATCCAGGGTGAGACCATGATATTCAACCGTGTTAATGAAGATATAGTTACAGAGAATTTTGTAGATAAACAAAATAATGAAACATAAAAGTAATTATAATCTTGATCAATTATTGATGAGGTTGATGGGGTCGTTGACTTCTCTGTTCGTACAAAGCTGGCTAATCCACAATATTTCAATTATTGATATCGTTAAGATCTAAGAACTTTATTTCTGATGCCATTAAGCATAAAAAACGTTGCTCACAATTTATTTCGGGTTGCTAATATTCTCAATGATTTAGTAGCTTATGCTTTTGCTCTGTAAATTTAGTACTTTTTACAGAAGCTTTACAGTTTACATTTCTTTGAATAACAACTACGGCTTATTGAAATACAAACTTAATAACTAGTAGGTATGGTTCATTTATAGGTTATTTGATAAGTACCTCTTTTTTATTGAAGAGTACAACATAACACATCTATCGCTAATTATAATTATTCGTTTTTAAATTAATCGAAGTAATAATAAGGTTTTCTTACTTTTATAATTAAAATCTATTATTTTGAAGTGAAAGGTGTTTGGTGTAATTCGTCACTTCTATTCGTGGTTTGACTCCCGCTGAGTGACGAATTACTCTGCACATACGAGTGACGTATCAAATAACATAGATATTTATTCAGTTACCTACATTGACATTTTTCTATTTAAGGAAGTTCATATTGTTTAAAACCCGTTCAGGGTGATATTAAACCGTCCGGACGTAAACAAAAAGAACCTCTGGTGTCATCCAGCGGATGACATTCGGCAACAAAAGTATCGGCTAATGTAGAAGCGGCGTAACTTAAGATTGTGAAATTTTTAGACTCTCATATTTATCAATCAAGAAGTCTATTATTAAGGACACCAATCGATATAAATACTGTTAATATTATTGTAATTATGACCTTTTAGAATATCGAAAAAGGGAAACAGATATTCTACGTCCTTTCAAGAGCAGACATCTCTAGTGAAGTTGATAATCGTCAAATATGAACTGAATCTTCGCAGTGTCTTGGTACTTCAGCACATTTTAACTCAATATAAACCACGATGCTAAGACAATACGAAGAGTTTGAGTATAGTCTTATAGAATATGATATTCATCAATTAAATTACCAGTCAGCCATATAAAAGAAGCAGTGCCGATGACAAATACTATGCAAGACACTAATAGAATGTTATTGCTAGAGCTTTGAGAAACATGCAAATTGTGAGTGCTTCCACGCTCCATTAACCATTATCCCTGCTGTAGCATGCGATGCTATAGCCCATTGACCTACTTCGAAGGTTATTAGTTTTTAAATCGGCCTTCTGTCCGAGTGAACCACTCTCCGATATTGGAATTTAATACGTTTTATGAGTGTATCTACAAGTTTATGGTCGCAGTTTCCATATCGCTCTATAGTTTTTCGATACTCATTACGTTCAGCTACGTAATAGGGAACGTGTAGCGACTCGTTGAAAGTTTATTTTCTGATTTAAATATAATATATATCTTTACTAACGTGAGCAACATAAAAGATTATCACCAATAATTTGCATACGCTTAAAGCACGTCAATACTATGTTATGATATTTATAGTCATAGAATGAGTCATTTTTTAGCAAAACTGGTGTTAAACAGGTATTTCAGATTTATTCCATTACCTGTCGCGATCGTCTGTGAACAATTCTTTTACGAGTATTAGTTTATAAATATTGATGGTGGCAGCAATCGTTCCGCATGATAGTAAGCGGTTAACATATGTTATCAACGCTTGTGAAACTTGATTATTACCACGACTCAGGCTTAACCGACCTTATCAAGACTAGAAATGGCAGTCGGAAGTAGGGGGTCATTGCCGTATTCAACGATTCTTTGATTCGTTCCGAAACAATCACTTTCTCTTCAATTCGTTACTTATTTCTGTATTTGTTTATACTTCTATAATCCGGTGAACTAATCAAACTTTCGCCTATAACTCAAATCAGATACGATCAGTTTATCGAAAATCTAGACATTAGCTACCGTACACCCGAATGAAAATTATTAGTCTAACATCATTTCTATCTAACTGCTGATTATTAAGACAATTGCTTAACAGAGGAACTTGTAACTATCGTCACATGTTTCAGATGTTATAAAGCTTCAGTATTTAACAGTACAAACGAGAATGCTTAATTAAAGATTTTTTTTTAATATTCAAATAACCCATGTGTTCGAGTTTGCGTTACAATTAATGCCATTTCATTTGTAAGGAATGAGGCTTTAATACCGTTTGTGTAAATTAGTTCCAATATTGATGAAGAAGCAAATCACAGCTGAACGTTGAACGTTGTATGATGAAGACTTTTTTACAAAACCTCACAATCTTATAATGACGAAAATAACTTAATACGTAAGTAAATGTGTTAACCATGAGATTCTTTAACTTTCATTTTAGCGGTTTCATGATGCATTACTAACTGTGAATCAACATTATTGATTTTAACTATCTCTATAATTTACAATTAGATTATATCTGCCTGTCTACAATAAATTCTAAACTTCATCATAAATCGTTTATTTGCCAGTCATTTGTTGGTGAAACAATGTTCTCGTCTTAAAGCAAGACAGCATTTAGTACATACAGTACGTCTTATAAATTTCGCCTCAATCTAGCTAGTTGTAGAAATAAATAATCAGTATAAATATAAATTAATAATCAGTAATATTTTACCGTATTATATACGTTATCGTGGTGTAATTTCTAAGTATTACCTAAACTCTGGATTCAAGGAGAACTGTTCGTTCATATCTTATCAGGTCACTATTCTACGAAAATGTGACTAAGTTTTAGAATGAGGCGAATTTATCAGTTTTGTTTATCTTGTAATATCACTGATTGGCGTAGTGCTTTGGGTACTCTGGTTTTTGATTACGAAAATAAAGCGACTTTCGCCTATTTGGACCAAGAAGGGGCCAATAAAGTAGTTATTACAAGATCTTCAGGGCTTAGGATGGAACGTTAAGACGTTGATCCTGTTCACTAGCGTGGTGGTATCATAATACATATCCCAAACACTTTATGTATTTCTCCCATGGACACAGGTCTGTGCCCAGTCGGATGTATACTGGCTGTTGATGCTGATAATTATTTTGTAATATCATAGTTTCATTTAATGATTTTTTATAAGAAGTCTTAAATTCAGCCATCTTTATCTTCTTGCGATATTTAAATTGCAAAAGGAATGTTTCCGCGAACTGCTCATAATTTAGCCATCCCAGTGTTTAAACTCGTAATATAACTTTGTCTAGTGCCTTGTATAACCTCGACTAGTCTGGACTAATCCTCAATCCTGCCGTTATGGGGGTAATGCCAAACTCCTTGTTCTACCTGCTTTTTGCCATCAAACTCGGTCAGTTTTGCCTATTACACAAATTAGATACGATCGTTTCCAGTCTTGTACCAAATCGTTCGCATTCGGCCTGTTGGTTGCCGTTGTTTGTCAACATCTTTCTTTATCATTATCCAATCTTTAGCATTACCGATTTGTATTTAAATATAACGTCCACTTGTCCTCCTTGTGATTCAATTTTGACTGACAGGTTGTTTTAAAGGCGGAAGTGAAATAAATTAGTTTAATATGAATAGCATGTATAAAAACAAGTCATGCTTGTTGGTAGTGGGTTATTGAAGAATAATAGAGATTTAACTTTAAAATAATTGCCAAACTAAGTCATCAAGATATGAACATTTCCATGTTATTCTTCAACGAAAGAAATAAAGCAAGTTACAATGAAAAGTCTACAATTGTTATTGTAAATAAACTTTTATCATCGTTCAATACTCAAGTTTTAAAGAGCTTTTGGCTTTACTAAATACCATGAGTAATGACGGTGACGTATGAAAAACAATCATGATCCAATTTAGAGGTTCATCAGACACGAAAAGGTTCGTGCAAGAAATACAATTTTAGAAATCCGTAAAAACACCTCAGACTTTTTCCTGTTGCCTCGAAATAAATTAACTCATTCTACTCGTGGTTGGTAACAATGACTTAACATAAATACCGTACAGTAATTGTAGTGAAAACCTATCGCTCAAATTGGTCTAAAATTGCTTGTTTTTGCTCACAATTTTTCCACAATAATATTCCAATGAAATACGTATCTTATTACAATAGTGTTTCAGTAAATTCCACGTGGGTCCTTTTGATTGTTCTAACTTATAATAGACTTTCAAAAGGTTCACGGTTCTCAATTTTGAAAGGGAATCTTGAATTTACCTGAGGTTAAAATCGTTATGCTTTTACAACGGTGTTTACAACATTTTGTTGGCAAGTTCAGAGCGTTATTAAACTAGATATTATCAAAATACTGTGCGGTATTTTCAAAAATTGTATCTAAGTAACTCCACATATCGTCCGCTTGAGGCGTGTGTGGGTTGTCCTCGTCTATTATCTTTGTTGTGGGAGTCTTATCTTTTTTATTGTCGGCACAATAAATCTTGATTTTTACAGTGTCAGCAATGTGCATCTGATTTAATTGGCTTAACAAGCGTCTACAGGCTACCTCAACTGGCTACTGACATGTGAGCTTTACTCCATCTAGATAATTATGCAGCACGTTTGGATCTAGAAAGCGTAATTATCTAGTTTTCTGAACTCCAGTAGCTAATTGAAAAGTAATATCATTCACTATTATAGTACCTCTTTGATAGTGTCTGTTCTTAACACGGTGTTTCCTGATTCAATTTCCGAGTAGTTCATCTACCCTAATCGTAAGAGGTTAATATTTCGTTTGATTCTTATTGTTATTATAATAGGTTCTTTTTAATTTAAAATTGAATCAACGCAAAGTTCGATGTTTAGTGTTTAGATTTGCAGCAGAAGTTTGAATTAGACTTACTTTAATCCTTTCAAATTCCTTCAGTAATGATTCTGTTAACGTTACCCTGCCTGCCCATTACAATGGCTGGTCTCTTAGTCTGATTTAAAATGTATAATAGCAATGTTGTTAGTATATTAGCAATATAAAGTTAGACGTAAATTATTCCGTAATTGGCAGTCTTGTAATTATTCATACGCCGAAAATGCTGATAGTAAACATGACTGTTTCTGCCGTTCTATGATGCAACACTGTAATGATTCACTCTTGTATACCGTATGCTTTTAACATTCTAACGGGCTGGCATTACTTGAACGTTGACAAAAACCTGGCTAATTATTTCTTAATCAGGCGAAAGACACCAACCCGGCTTTGAAATATGCAGTACCGACAGCACCTGATCATGTTTTACTGTTCTACGTGCCATTATAAGAGCAGCATGTACATATCTCCAACATTCTTTTTATTCTAAGAATAAAGTAGAAATTCCTTTGGCATGAACTTCATCATCAATTGCAATGATGGCCCTAAGTATCGGCTAGTTTCGTAACTAAACAATTGGTTGCTAATTGGTTTGATGCGGAGTAACATTTTCTAGAATTTGGCTTTGTTTTGTTGCCAGTACTCGATCCTGTTTTTGTCGATATTCTCCTAACTCATGCAAGTCCGTCAAAAACTTTTTAGATAAGATAATAAAGCTTAATATCTTAAGTTGCCTATAACTAAAGATATTAAGCTTTATTACACTTACTCAATCTATGTGACTGCGAGAATTGAATTGAAAATAAAAATGATTCAGGGCCTGTGTAAAGCCTTAAATCCAAAGAGCGAAAAATACTGGTATAATATATATTGGAAGGTTTCACCTATGACACCTTCCAAGATATACAAATTACTGTAGCTGTGGAAACAAAAAAATCATGATATAAAATTGACATGTAATTTCTTAAAAATGAAACACAACCTTACAACCAGTTTGACAACTAGACTACACTAAATAAATAGCATTTTATTTACTAAAAGCTTATCAAAAATGTTGCAGTTTCACAAAACGAAATATCAAAGCGGTTTGTGAACGATATAGCTATAAAAAAGACAACGCTTGCCGATACTAAATAATGAACACGTATTTAGTACAAAGTAGAGCATTGAAATTATAGTCTTTGTACAGTTTGATGTTAACGTAATACTCATAACCAAGTAAGTGAAGCATTCAGTGCAAGCGTCAGCCTCAAACACTCCATTACAGATATAAATGATGAATTTTGTGGCGTAATGCCCCAACGTGACGTAGGAAGTTAGATGTAGTTGAGAAATAAACTCATACAATACTACTTTCTGCATTGTAACTCGTAATGCTTGTGAAGTCTCCAAGAAGAAATTTGTTTGCATTGATTAAAACCTGTGAATTTCATTACGTTGATATTCCTCAAGTTTAGACTAGACACTTTTACCGCAACATAGGGACTGAAAGTGGTTCGGTGTTGGGAGTTTTGTAAAAATAAGCGCTTTGCGTTTAGCGTTGAGAACGTCTCAAATCTGAGGTTGACGCTTTTGAATTATGTACCCCAAAACATGGTCGTAATGAAAGAACGCCAGAGACCATGGTCGTAAATAAATCACGCAGGTATGCATGATGTAAAATATAGGTATTGTGTTTTTGACTAACTTTTATTTTCCTCTACATAAAAGTCTAGATCGTAAACCCGCTTATAGTTTAAATTTTCCTATTTTGGAAACAGTAGGCTTAGTTTCAGTGTAAAAGGAAATTCTGCCATCTCGAACATCTCCTTTCTGCAGAATGTCCACCAGAAATATAAAAATATTGCTGATTTCTATAGGCTACTTATCAGTAGTTGAACTTCTGCTTGTTAGCCTAACTGTGATATTTAATATTAGCAAATTTATTCTAATTTTAAGAGTAAAATCCAGCCACATGATATTAACCGTCACTAATCGCGACTTGAGCATTATGTAATCTATTCAAGCTTTAAACGTTTAAGCGCTGCGTTCGCTCTGAGCGTTTTACAATACTAGTCCAATAGCCTTCATAGCATCGGCCGTTCTTATTTCTATCAAAAGGTTACGATCGCCCAGCGGGCTCGTGACAAATCGCCGTTTCACCGTAACAACCATAAATTCCCTATCATCAATACCTAATAGCGATTTCTTTATTTCTTCACCGTAAAGTCGAGAACGCAGCACCAATTTAACGGGCATTAACAATTGTACGATTCATCTTTTGTCGGTTCCGAAGTCGAACGGACCCTGCAAGATGGTTTTGGGGCTGCCTACAAAGGTAACTAGCATTTTATTAAAAAAAACATTTAGTATACTTAATAATCTTTTATTATTTTCCTTTCAAAGTTTTAGAACAGGATATATTCTGACCGGTATACATATACTAAAACAAAACCAAAGCATAGTACGTAAATTGTGTTCATTTAAATCTGACTGAATTAATATGTGGATAAGATTGGTTTTCCTATGAACAAACTATTAAAGTAATAATTTAATTAATATTAATCTGAAATTGTTTCTTCAAGATAATTACATTACAAGATAATTACATACCTATTTATGTTTTATAAGGTGACAGAACACTATTTTAGTAAAATCGTAAAACTTTTGCTTTACCATGAAATACTTTTAGATCCAACGCACGCACAACAGGGTCGTGTACAGGGGTTCGATGGATCGTGCTATTACTCTATGGATAATCTATCGATACATCAGCCAGCCGAATATATGCTGAGTACAAACGTGTGAATAGCAACGTCCGGACATATCCCTGTGATTTGTGTAGATCGATTGACCTTCTTTAGTTTATGCCACTGCAATAGTTACCTTCGTTAGTTATGTATCCATAAACGAGATATAACTGTTTTGTCGTATTTTGAATGGAGAAGTAATATTCTATAAACCTAACTTCATAAGGTTGCACATTAATCATAATATTTACAATGTTTCGAAGATATTAAGGAATTCTATGAATAAGAATACAGCAATTACTTTTATTTAGTCAATATAAGACTTAATTTAACGGTTAATAACAAAGGCGTTGACAGAAATTGCTTTAGACATGGAGGAAAGCAAGGAGATTTAATCTAATTAACCTCCTTCAGAAAATGAGGACAAGGAGGTTCTATGTTCCACTGTATGTATTTGTTTTGTATGTAATTACGACGATTTCTCCGAATTGTGAATCGATTTTCGAATTTTTTTTATATTCGATTTAGTATACTCTCGGGCTGGTCCCATTGTCGCCAACTCAGGATCTGATGATCGAAAGCGTCTTCTAGTATTTTTAACCAACGACAAACCGGCAGGAATGTCGATTATATTGACGGACGGTCACCCATCTAACTTTGAGCTTAGAAGCTTACCACTCAATTACTACAAAATAGTGAATTTTGGTCAAATAAAATTTAGTGCTAAGTTGATACCAGAAACAATAGAGAGTGAAGCTCCTTCTCTTCCTTTCCTTTCCTCTGAAGAAATTATGATTAATCTTTCAGTGTTTTGAAATCGGTTTTTAGTTTAGTTTCTTGTAGTAACGTTTTGTGAAAACTATAATTTACATAAGGAGGTTTTTAACAACTCCTGTGGAAGCATCACAAAAGATCACAGCCAAATTAGGGAATTTGTTGTAAACATTTCCATTCCAGCATCTAGTATGGTTGTCACAATTCACATGTCATTTTTAATATTTATAGGCCCTGCCTTCCTTATACGGCTAATTCAGAGCCAAGTGGCAACCCTGCAATATGTGCGCGATCTTGATATATACCTGACGGCAACCGTTGCTTCGTCGGCATCTACCTGCTTCGATTTATTGGAACTTATTAATTGCCCTCTAATTAAGAGTTCTTTCAAAACCGAATATCAAATATTTTCTAGTTTTCGATTGTGCTGTCACGTATAATACAAATAGTAATATGACAGCGTGAACTTAAATTTAGGTTTAGTTTGTGCACTACAGAATCGGAGTCAATCTATGCTAAGACTGATGTCAATTGGGTGGAAAATTTAACAAACCACTATGGTTTCATTACTGATGAACTTTTTTTCAATAATAATTATTAATTGAAAATATATTTCTTTTAAAAGTATAATTGTGACTTTAGAACTCAGACTATCACGACAGGTTGTATGAGAGTGATAACAAAATAGAGAAAGAAATAGAATTAAATAGAAATAAAGCTAGAGAGTAATAAAAACCAGCGTAAAAAACCATATTAAAATTATTTCACATTGACAATATAGTTATAAAAATTACATATCTTAGAGTATGTATAAAAGAGTTTATGACAGAATTCTTTCATCAAATTACCCCCATATTCATGGCATAATATCAAAGAACTACAATTTCCACTCTAGATTTTGTCCCATCAAATTATTTAAACTGAAGGTGCGTTTCAGTCTGTCACTTTTCCATCTGGATTATAATTTTTTTTAAATAACTCGTCTTGTCTCCTGCCTTGTTGTTCCTCTTTCGGTGCTTATTCCATCCTCATCTTGAACCAGTGTTAGTAGCTAGAGCCTAGGAAACACTTGCATGATGTTTTTGTAGAGTTTAATTCAAATTATTTTTTTATTTTTATTTATATTCTTCAATCTTGCCTTTCATAAGAGAAACTTTGACTCTGAAAATTCCATTCTAATGACACGCGACCTCAATATTAGCAAACTAAGACATATACATACTCCGACATCTGAGATTATATGACCGCGTTAACAAATTCGGGGCATATAGATCCTCTTTCCTTCTCATTTTTTTGCAGTTCCATACCATTGCCACAATGCACACCTTCAGAATGAACTAACATTACGAGTATTATCATCGATGGTAACGAAGTTTTGACATTCATTCAAAGAGCCTACTTATACCAGCCTACTTATTACAACTATAATCTCACCGCTAGAACATAGTAAATAACCGAACGAAATCAGTACAATTAGTGTATATCTAGTTTATGTAAAAAATACAATATCATAACGTATAATATAATATCATTATTTTGGATAAGATAAGATAAGATAAAATTTTATTGTGATTCTGTGTACAATAGATCTTACAATTTCATGCACTTAAGATACAACAGATTGCTATTTTCGGGCGTACAATAGTATATTGTGGTATATAATTTTTATTTAATTAGTATTTTATTTAATTTTATAGGGATAGGGACCTGTATATTATATTTGCATATTACTTACAAAATAATTAACAGCCAAACTCCTGTGTAGTAAATTGATGTTATATTACGTAACTTGATCAAACTGAATGCAATATGGAAATTCAATATTGTATAAACATAATAATTTCCCGAAAATTTTATACAAACAAAGGCTTCGTCTGTAAAATGCAAATATGACTATTGTTTGCATGGAAACCATGCTTTTAATTAATTAAAACCGCAAATGGTTTGAGTGTGTGCTGATAAAAATTCCCATGAAGTACAGAGTTATAATTCTGTGTAGACCAAATCTGTTTGACCGTGTTCAGATCCGTGAATAATAATGATTGAAATGAAAATGATTTCATATCTCGGTTTGAGAACACTGCTATTTTTAGTGATAAATGGAGTAATAACTGGAGTAGACTATAAAGTAAACCCCTTTTAAACACTAAATAGCAGTTTAGGAAGTCTGCTCCGAGAAACGAATAACGACACCGTATATAAGAGATTCAGTGACTCCTTTCTCTGTCGCACAACTAGAGCATGGAATTCCTTACCAGCACACGTATTCCCTCTTTCTTATAACATGGGTTCCTTTAAAAGAGGCGTGAAAAAGCACTTTTTGGGCCGGCAATGTGAGGGTGGATAGGGCAGTATGTCACATGCTTCACTAGCTATCTTCACATGTGGACTCGTCTACTGCTTATCATCAGGTGGTGTCGAGTCATTTGCTGTGCTTTATATATATAAAAAAATATTAACAGATTTTCAAGAATTTCACATCAATCACTGCAAAATTCTATTCGTTCTTTCTTGTATCTTTTCGGAGTTGTTGCCTTGAGTTTGTCTCGTTCTGAATAGTATCGAAAAGAAGACAGCTAGGTTGCTGAAATTAAGAAAAAGCTTCCGCCTGCGGCTGCACCCACGTGGAGTTCTCTCATAAATGTTGTATATCCTTCACGAATAAATGTACTATCCAATATAAAAAGAAGTTTTCCAACCAGTAGTTCCAGAGATTACCCCCAACAACCTCATACTCATAAACTTTATATTGTAATATTAATATTTAAGTGAAGGTTCTATTAACCACTCTATGTATGTCGCCTTTCCGTATTTTCTTAGAATAAAACACACATGGGCGGGCTAGATTCTTAACCAAGCCTAGTGGGCGTAATTTATAAGCGATGGCGCCTTCAGATGTACTCAACACTCTGGTCTATTATCTCACGAAATCCTAATCCTGTATAATCTGTATATAATGCAACTCTCCCTATTGTCAATCAATTGCTTTATCTCGAAGTTCTACTGAACAAAGCTTGAGACTATATTTTCAGTTGTTTTAGTTGACTGCGGACTGCATTTAACTTTACTGTAGTTTGTAGTACTACTATATTAATACGTTCTTTTATTTATTGTCATTTATTTTAAAAGTTATCTCAGTATAGACCTTAATAGTTCGTACAAAACATTTATGCTTCTATAAATATTCTTCATTTATGTTAAATAAAAATTAAATTTCCAACTATGCCGATTGTCAGTGATTAAAACACCGTGTTTACTATTTTAAGGCGTTGTTCTAAAAATCTGTTTACATTTATAAAAAAAAACGTATAAAATTGACATGACCAAGCCGCCAAACCAAACAGTCACCTTCGTATTTCACCTAAATGAGAGACTTTCGAGTATAAACGTTCACGAAGGTTCTAATAAAGAAGCTTCAATAAAATAAACTGTCTAGCTTGCTTTAATAACAAATATTACGTAATGTTTACAAATTTTTAAGACTACATTTCAGGCCTATGAGAGAAGCGAGTCCTCTACAATACCAACAAAAGCTAATACGTCTAAAATTAGTTACAGTATTTAGACAAAAGAAAATAATTCTCAGAATCGTGTACTCGGCGAACATTCCTCGTCAAATAGCCGAATAGCTTGCACAAAAGCGCTTATACTTGTTTTGTTCGTCCGTCACATTGGACCTTGTATCTAACCTTTCCTAAGAGTATATAGATCAATAATGTCGTGTCAAAGCCAGGTTTTCCCTTGGGGCAATAAACTTGTTAACGACATGCAGTGTTACCGACTAATCCAGTGTACTGAACATAAACAACCGCAGATAAAAAGCGCTCTTGTCAAACTAATGAGCATTTTCGTATTTATGCATTTGTAATAAATGCTTATTTACCATTTCCTCACTTCCTTAAACATTGCCTATACGTTGTTCAGCATTATTATTATTTGCTTTGTTGTAATATAACAAGCACGTTATGTTTATCCTTGTGTTATATTTTCCTAGAATTATAATGAAACTAGCTATAGAGGTCAACGGTTTGGTCTCAATTCGGTGTAATACCTCTTAATTGACCTTACTCAGGAGGCTCTGCTTTTTCTTTGCTCGATGACCGTCATAAATATGTGATAGTTGACTTAATATTGTCAAAAGTAGCTCTTTTATTACGACTTCTACGACGATGATATTTTTGTGTTTAAACAAGTCAACTTTAATTAAGCATATTGTTAATTACTAAAAATGATATTTATATTGAATTCTCTAACTAAATTATTGCAGATTGTAATAATTTTCCATATGGCATTATTAACGAACTGGATTTAACCCCTGATAACCCTGTATGAGTACCTTACTAGCAACAGTATGCAATAACAATTTGTAAACTGGTCAGCTTTGTATTGTGCAAAGGTAAACGCTACTGGAGCTATCGGAATCTCGATATTTATTGAGAAATAGGGACCGTTTTAAAGTCGAGAATACGAGGAATCTGTATGGATTCATTCCGTTATTCTGATGGCCTTTGTTTACTCTTGTACTCATATGTAACTAGAAAGAGATGAAACATCCATAAAGCTTGTTTACTACTAGTACCCTTAAAGCTTTATTGATCAAGCTAGAGTTTATTTTATTGACGTAGTAGTGCAACTGTGTGGTACTAATGTTAAAGTATTTCAATTTAATCACTTCAGTTGATTAATATATCTGTTATACAATTGGAAAGATTTATTTTTATAATTTGTGTTATTAAATCTTTACGGGATAGCTCTAAGCCTTCATTTCACCTGCTGGTAAGTTAGGCCGAAGATGGAAACCTTCTACACCCGAATTTCGTTACCACAAAGGAACTGGCTATATTTCCTTCAACACAAAAATAATTTTATCAATATTGATATGGCGGCAGACTATGTAAGACGGTGGTAAGCTACACACGCGGATTTAGAATAAGCCCTACCACCGACCAAACTAAGCAGATTTTTTTTACCCCTATTCGCAATTGAACTCCGGACCCTAGATTTGAAATAACTGGTGTCAGTCACTAGACCACAGACAGACCTCTGGGGTCTAGTGATATACCTGGTTATACTAGCAATAATCTTCCACTTGAGATATCTAAAAAAATAGAAAATATCTTTATTGGAAAATGGGTTATGAAAATAACAGACAACTATCCGTTTAAAAGTTCTACATTCGAATGGATATTTTATAAATGTACAGAGTAAAAATCGAATGAAATGACGTTAACATCGACTTGCATATTTGTCTAAACTAATTCAAAAAGAAATCATAAGGAATAATTTACCGATTTTGTTCCAAAAGAGACATGGCGGCGATTAGTGCTAAATCAAAAATGGAATGATTTTAAACTTATGGAACAAATAAGAATCATTTATCAATATTAAACCGATTAATTTGTGGTTATTTCATATACATCTGTATGAGGTATCTTACAAATAAAGCGTTGATAGGCTCATCATTACCTAACGGTCAGTGCTATATTAGGTATAATTTAGTTGGCCAACCTTTGTTATTAAAGTTGATAATGACATGATTTTGACTGCTGACAGCAATACCTATCATTATGACGCTAATATCATGACTGTCGTGTTTGAAATTGGGCCTTTCATTTTCGCGGTGTCTTAAATCAACTCTGCTTTAATAACTACATGATTAGTTGACAATGAGTGACTTGTGACCTTTTCCAATTGCTCATTAAATTTTAATTTTATGCACGGCCTTTGAAGTATTAGTTGGATTGAATAATGAGTAAATCAATAATTGACAGTGCATAGACAAAAACTCATTGTTTTCTTTTCCAATTACAAATAAGTAATGAATCAATTACTTTAATTAATAATTCGTTAGGTGGTCAACTCCGTGAGATTTTAAACTTTACAATATCATTATCATAGTCATAATAACACCACCACGCAAGCCCAATGCGGGTTGGTGGGTTAAAGCAGTTGTCTTATCAACTAGGACTGAAGGCTTCCGAAGCACTAAGGAGTTTGACATAACAAATTTATCCAGCGAGAAACCATGGCGAAAGTTGCTTTCGTTTCGAAGCAAGAGCGATAATTATTCGGCTATAATCACAAAATATTCTAAAGTGTATCTATTGTTTTCATTGTTAAAATAGTCATGTGAAGCTAATTTAAATATGCATAGACAAGACAAGTTCGTAACAATCAAGCTTAAGGCTAATAATGACGTAATAAATATTTTAATAAGTTATGTTGCGAAACAATTCATGTTTTCACTTATTGTGCCACATGGAATTGTTTTGTACGTTTGTCACATTTAATATATCTTACTGTAGTTCTATGCTTCTTGAAACCGCTTTGGCAATACTTGTACAATATTAAGGTTGTCAGATTTGGATAATGAATATGTATTTTAAGTTTTGAATTCGATAGATTTTTATAAAGTTGGGTTGCAAATAAGCCGTTTTTTTACATAATTCTAAACGGTAACAGAAATTATGTGGTTCAGAAACTGTAAAAGGAAGCCGGAATATGTCTCTGTAGGTCTTAATCTGAGCATAATATGTTTTTTCCAAGAACTAGCTATCTGACTGCAGAGGCCTACATAAGTAACCTGTTATTATGCTGTCATCCTTCATAAAACAAATACGCTGTAAAGTGGTAATATTTTGTTATTTTGTGGTGGTACCAATCAAGCCGTCCTAAGTTTCCTAAGTTTGCACAAAATTAAGTACATATTGCAGTGAATTTATACAAGATTTGTAGTGTCTTTGTTTTAGTTTTGTTTCTAATTTAAGAAGAATTCGTTGGAATGTTTTTGAATTATGTCAAGTTAGACTTTGATAGGTCATCTAAGATATCTATTAAATTTTGCCGTAATATAGACTATATGTCTATCAGACCAAAGAGTTCTGGTTTAGCATCGACGGAACAGCTAACCTTATTTTCAGGAAGAAATAATGTTAATTTGTGGAGTATTTATAAATAAATGTAATTGAGAATGCTTGCAGCATTATTAACAATAACATTATATTTGGTGTTTATGTAAGAGCTAATAACAAGCTCTAACATTTAGTGTATTATAAAAAGAGAAATCAACACAGTCTCAGTAACTCTTAGCCAGAAAGTTTAAAATTAGTTTAACTTTAGTACCGTAAATCTCGGTAGCAATATTAAACTAAGAACCTCAAGGCGTTGTAAATAATGTTACGTTTAAACTATTAATATCATCTAATACCCTAATATATCTTAAGTATAAAAAGTGATAAAAGGATACAATTATTATTGATATTTGACAACCCTATTCCAATCTGACACACTTCTGTCGCTCGGAGCATTTAGATTTATCGCACTCACTCATGCACTAATATTATGAGAGAGACGCAAATGCGTAACATATAATATCTTGCGGCTTTCTTTACTGTTCATCTATCTTTTGTCTGATATTTGTTATGTCAAATATTGCTTTAATATAACAAGGATTTTCTTCAAGTTTATCCACTGCGGGCAGGTTATCAGGCAGGGTGTGATGACATCAGTATTAAACCTTTCGCCTCGACTGATAAGTGGGTACTTCGTTTCGAAGATTAATATTGTTTTAGGTATTTGCACAAAAACTACATATAAGGGGAAATAAATTATATTAGTTGTTTTATATTTTTAATTAAGTACCTAGCTTTCTATTCTAGTAGTAAGAACCACATTATCGCATTAGGGTTTGCCGGTAATGATAATTTAATGAGTTAAATAAATAAAAATTCTTTACACAAGCTTAATAAATTCTTAACCTAATAAACTTTAATAAATTCCGACACATATTGTTAGTGGTATGCAGTAAAACAATTCGTAATAATTATATTGCCACGTTGACCATGTCAGAAAGCGTTAAAGTTAAGTTAAAAATATTATTATTGTTGTAAAAAAAGATAGTTTTTTCCTTTATTCTGATTTTTTCAATTGGGCTTTTATCTTTTATGTTTTTGCGACGACATTATAACAAAACGTATAAACTTCTATTTAAAAAACTAAATCCAAACCAAAAATGCTAATACTGCATAGTGGTCGGATTCACGAACTATATCTAAACGAAGTATTTTTATGATTTAATGGTTTTATATTACCCTTTTCTAGTAGCTATGGCTTAGCGATTATGAATCGATATAAGCGTCAATTTTGTAATTATTTCATAAGCATATTCAGTGTAAGTTACATTTGTCTCATTTAAGCCAATTTTAATCAAGTACCTGCCGTTCAAGGAAGAAATATTTACATTGACACGTGATTTTTTTGCATCATCAGTGCGCTTGCGCTTCTGGCATATCTTCAAACAGCCTCACTCGTTATTTCTGTCCTTTCTCGTAAGATTCATGTTTATCTAACAAAAACTTGTAGAGATAAAACTTTAGACCAGCGCAGGCACACCCGCACGCACACAGCGATAACTGTCCCACGATTGGTGAAACAACACGAATTCTTCGTCTTTTCAAATGGTAGCTCTCAACGGCCTTGTCGGTCATGTGTGCGTTAAAACTAATTGTGTGTTTTATTACTCAGAGGTTAGAGCTTATTTTGTTACATAATATGTCTTTCACGTACATTTTACGTGAATGCGGTTATCTTGAGTTTTTTTGGACCTGGTTGGCGCCAACTCCCGCGCAGACCGCGTGTGGCGGAAGGCAACAAACTAATAACATTTCATTTGAAACTGATTTGGGGGCAAGCTGGTTTTGTATAGGTGTCTGTTATATTCACATAGTAAGTTCCGTACAATAGAATAACATTTTTTGTATGAAAGCTTGTAAAAATGAATGAAAACAAGACTTTCTCTTATCGGTAATGTTATTACTGAATACTCTACAGATGTCCAAGATTCAAATCTCAACATCGTTGTTGAGAAATTAATATTATTGTATCTTTCTGTATTTTTATGTATACTTTATATCTAACTGCTGTGTTTATGTAGGTAATTGTAGGTATCTATGTGTGTTCTTGTACTTAAGATCTATGTTATGGTATTTAAACCGCAAGCTTATTATAATTGGATTTCATTGGAATTCACAATAGATATAGTTTAATTAAATAAGGATCCACTATTAGGTATATATTATTATCTTTTATCAATTTCCGACTTATATTTTGGTTAAGATACATATCGAAAGCTATCTACTTTGACTCTTAATACGAACAGTATAAAATTGAATCATAAAACTTGTAATCTTTTTACTCATCGTATAGTACCTATCAATTTGTTCTGAGCCTAATTTTTTGTTTTTATTATTGTATACATTTGAACTTACTTTTCTCCTACTGTCTCCTTATTTGGTCTTCGTGCACGTTACTGTAGCTTGTGAAATGGAAACAATGTTATCTACAAAATAGTTCTTGCTACATGCACGTCGATTGTCGAAGCCACAGGTTCTTTGTTGATAGCTTGTGGCTTATCTGTAACACAAACGTCAGATTGTCTATCAAGCGTTAACCGCGAAATGAAAATGTCATAAGGAATCAAAGATATGACCGTACATGACTGTAACGTGTCTATTCATTTAAAGTTTCCTTGAGAGTTACGTCTCTTCAAATAAAATTTTGACCTACCCGTTGGGATAGCGCGTAAGACTTTGAGCTACGAAATAATGCAAATTAGGCATGTAAGTATCGTCTTTAGAAGCATTAGCGATTATAAACTTTTTAGCTATCTTCAGATTTTCAAATAACCTCTGTAAAGTTTGTAAGTAGTGTTACTGGGTCTAATCTTTTGCGAACAGCTCCTAATGTTTATCTAAGATCTTATCCGTCAAAGTTAAGTAATGGAAGCTTTCTGAATTTGTCGTGCGCCGTCATGTTGCTTTTTAGCTCGCAAATTTGTTCCATTTTGCGGCTAAATTTTAACATGATCAGCGTGATTTTATGCATTTGATATAGAGTCAAGCGATGCGATGATCATATGACCAATGCTATACCAAAGACGTTGGAAATATTTTTAAATGAGATGGGTTTGAGATCACCCTAGAATAGTATATCTTTTTCTAGTCTTTGCGAACAAATGTAAAATATATGTATTTTGGATTGTCTTAAAAATCTTTAGAACTCGGAGTAGTTTACCATAGAGGTGAAATTGGCACTCCATCTTTCAATCCTATTTACTAAATATTATATTTATTATATAACTATACAATACAATATAAATATTCTTTTATAATATTGTATGTAAATATTATTTATTGCACACAATTTAATATTATATTATTTCTAAAATTTATAATTGACTTCATTTATGTGTGTACAAATATTTTATGTCTCAAAACTGCCTATATCTATCATTAATACTCAAATTTAAAAATTCTCTCTTGGGAACTGAATAATAAATGAAAGAAAATTATTATTATTTATCTAAGGTCATTCAATGTTAAATTTAAATATTTCTACATAATTTTAATTTAACACCACACCACTATGCCGGTTTTGCACTAGTAAATTTTGTACACAACATTAATCTTTCATTATTTATTGATAAAGTTCAAATCTCTTGAGCCGGTCACATTTTGTATTCAATTAATCCCTCGAACCAATGAATCGAATGCTTTTACTAATGCCTGAGTCAGGGGTTACCGTTAATTTATCTTATCGAGTATTCGATACTGATCACAACATTCAGTTGATTTAAATAGATAACTAATTAGTTCTTGCAAGTTACGACGTCTTTTCTAATTCAGGATAATGATTAACAAACGTAAACGTGGTTAGAAATTTTATGGATGGCAACATTCAAAGTGTTATAATTAATCAATATGGCGTTTGTCTTGTTTCGATTTCTATCATCACTGATGGTCTTACATTTGTATTTATATTGTTCATTTTAAAATTGTCTTTCAGAGATAAATATTGATCTGCAAATACTATAAGATTCTGCTATTCGATTCGACAATATTAAGGGATTAGGATTGGGACCCTTTGGTATCCTCTAGCGGTAGTGCTGTCCTTAGGGATAATCTACATCAACATATTTTAAAATAAAATGTTTCTTTTGTTAGTAACTTACTTGAGTGTAGGAAAGAAAATGATAAAAATATTGCCGTAATTTGATAAGTGTTTGTTTTACTGTCGAAGGCCGACCGTTCCGAGGAAATTCAGCTTATTTATTTATTGCTTAGTTTAAGATACTGAATGAACCTAAAATTAATTAAGTAGCGTTAATTTGGTATGATTAGCTTACGTGATACTGTACTGAGTGATTAACTTGTGACACACAATTAACGGTTGTTTTTAAAAATGGATCTTCTATTGCAGATTTGTTCTGCCGATGTTTATAATTACATTTATTTGATACTTCAATATTATTATTGGTAATCTCTAGATAACCCTCGCTTACGCTTCTTCGTTAGTTGCTGACCTCTTTCTTATCGTTTGTTGGGTAAGTAATGACAATTGGATGTCATAAGCTGCCGATAAAACATAAAATTAGGCTCTATATAAAAGTTCCAATGCAATTACCTAAAAACTACTACATCATGATAATGAGGTAATAAGTTGTACTTGGTATCAATATATCACATTCCCGCATTATATCATGCTTATCTAAGCAATTTTCTTTCGTAGGTTCATTTTAAACCTCTATATGTCTTACTAAACCAACGGAGGGATTTTATAAAAGCGTGGGTGTATTTAAATGGTAATGTAGGTTGAAGGGATGTGGGTTGGGTGGATATAAGGCATTGGGATCAGGTATCCGAAAAAGAGCAGCAGACCATGGCGGAAATTTAAATTATTTTTTTGGAGATATCTACATAGGCTTTGGGATATCTGAACCTTGTTTGTCTAAGTAGGTTTATTGTTGAGGATTAACGTGGTGCTGTTGTTATTCAACCTTTTTTAACATTGGCCACTTAGTTTTTATATACTGAAAATGGAATGTGTCATGGGTGTTTTGGTTTTGTTGATTGTTGTAACTCTTATTTTTTCTGTTCTTGCAAATTAATGAATTATTATTTATTTCTATACGGTTTTTCTACTGTGAATTCAACATTATTCTATTAGGGCCCAGTGTTGCTTAAAACGATATATATACCTGCTCAGTTTGGCAAAGAAAGTAAATGGAACACGTCTTGAATATATTGCAAAATTAAAATCGAAGTGACTAGTATTTTTGTCAATTAAGTTTCATAAAATGTATCTATATAAATATTAAATAATATAACTCAGTTCACGTTATATACGTAGATTTGGATTTTGTTTCATTATCTTGTTATCTTTCTTCGCTATGAAACATGACATTGACCTTAGGATCCGGGACAAAAAATCGTACTTAATTCCTTATCGGTTCATTCTTATATTCATAACTTATTACAAAGATATTTACGGTATATTTTATCACCTAGGCATGCTATCGAAGTGCTACGAAAATGTATCGTATAGTTTTTAAGCTTTTAAAGTGTACTTTCTTGAAGTAACGAGAAAATAGTGAATAAGTAACATAGGTATACTTTAAATGATGTCTTCGCATGCATTTGTTTACTTATTGGCAATAATATTTAATATTCGTATTAAATTGACGAGTAGGTATGGATAACTCATAAAGTGAATTCTTAAATAAATAGTCATGTACAGCAAAGTCATTGTTTTATTCACTTTGTGGAATTCATTCATAATGAGTAACCTGATAATGCCCTAAACTGTAATAGATACAACAATGTAAAGAATTAGTTATAGTAAAGTTGGATATTTTTGTCCCAGTTAGTAATGTCGAATTGATAGGTATCTACGTTTTGAGAATAATTGTGGATTTCTCACATTTCTGTGTTTTCTTCTTCTTATTTTGCAAGATGTCGTGCTTCACTATTTTCCGTTGTCATTGACAAAACGAGAATGACAAAGAAATATGGCGTCACCACTTTGTAGCATATAGATTGAAATCAATAAAGAAATATCTTTAAAATCGATGTTATTTAATGACGTACTAAAATAAATATGACAATGTCTACGAGGCACACGATTTGAAATAATTTTAAAACTAAAAGATATTTTATGGTAGTGGCCACGGAGGTCAGCTACACGACTAAACAATTACTTGGCTTAAAGAAAAGAATCAATCAATTAAATCTACTGTAAGCGTCGATTGTAGAGAAACCTTTTACGTCTATTATTTCATCAGATTGAGTATTATCAGCTTTTAAATCAATGCCAACAAAATAAACTTGCGAGTTTGGCAATTTTAATCGATACATTGTGAACTAGAGACATTTGGCCCACATTAATAAAATCGCCACAAATAGATTTTATAGATAGAGATTTAGTTGACTCCTTTCTCTGTCGCGCAGCTAGAACGTGAAATTCCTTACCAGCCGTATTTCCTCTTTCATATAACATGGGTTCCTTTACTTTTTGGGCCAGCAAGGTGAAGGTGGCTAGGGCTAGCCCTATAAGATAACGAAGCACTAGTTATCTTCACATATGGACTCCTCTACTGCTTATCATGAGTGTCGAGTCATTTGCTGAGCTTAATATAAAAAAATAGCATTACTCATATTGAAACGTATCTCGTAGTTTGTTCAAACGCATGAACACGTTTGCATTCGCATATATATATTTTGTTAGCTTGCTAAAAGTTTCGGAATTATTTGATACTATCTATTTTTTTTCCACAATTTTATATTCTCAAATGTAACTGATATGAATTTTAACTTTCTCTAAACCGTTAAAAAGGATACTCAAAGTTGTATTACTCATTAAAAAATATAGTGATGATTTAATGCGGTCCGATATCATCTACCTCGTATCGGTTATCGATGACATAGATTAAATTCTCGCTAATAGATAACATTTTAACATTATCATGGCAATTTAGAAAAGAATGAACACCTGAGTGTCTTGCTGGCTTTTCTCGGTAGTGGCTTCAAATTTACCAACTGAAAATAGAAGAGTCAATTAATTAATTATATTTAACATCAACAAGTATTTCATATAAAATCCCAGTGAATTATCCATTTTAATTTAAAAACGTAGTAAGTGTGTGTAAGTTAGACCTAAGTCAAAGTCAAAATATTTTTAGTTTTTTTCTAGAAACTTGGTTACACTGCACTAGCTAAGACGAACATTCCAATATTAGACCAATAAGTACAATCGGACGCTAGCAATCGAAACAATAATGTAGTTGGTACCGTAGATCCCCATTACCTTTGGCGCGATACGCCACAAAGGCTATAGAGATATACTTTATTAAAGTACCAAGAAACAACAACGTGGCCTCACAGAAACCATTTTATTGCTCATAATACTACGATTACAGATCCATACAATGCAAACGGCCAATTGCTAGGTATGCATTGGTTCTCATAATCTATTATCACCTAGGTCGAATGACTTATGATAATCATCGAGTCAATGACACGGTAATGCTTGCCTGGTCAACCACACTATTTACTATTCACTGATTTCACTATAGCATCTATTACCGTGCATCAAGATGTAAATTCCAACTGCATTTACTTTCTCAAACAATTGCGACACTTGGCTTTCTTGTCCATTCAATGCTCACATTACAGCACGAATATCTTTTATTGTTAACAAGAGACGTTCGTTGTCCCTTTCATCGCAGACTGGATCAGTTTGTCTGTCCTACTCTGATGCTACATTCTTTACAAGCGCTTTTGTTATTCTGTCCTGGTTTTATCTAATTATCATTAGTATCAAAGAGTTTTAATATAAATTAGTTTTACCCTAAAAACCGAAATCTGTTTCTTATTTTGTATATAAGTGATCCGGTGATATGAGTAGGTTAATACTGTGGTAGGAAAAGTGTGGTTTAATCCTTGTAGTATCAAATTAAACCCGATACCACTTTAAAAAGGAATCTGGTTTATTTGGGATTGGACACTTTAACTACAATATTAATATGCAAGAAAATAAAATGTCAATTAATTATAAATCTAATTAAGGTGAACCTTAGTTTCTAAAATCAACCCTTAAGGTATTGAATATTGATCTATTACTAAGACAGTTTCCCTAGTCAATAAACTTACCTACAAAAAGTTCATGGCACAACATATTTCAATTTCGGTGTTAAAATCTAGTCAAATCTAACCGTCGTTCCAGGAGGTCTTAGAAGCTATTGTTTATGATATGACAATATACAATTCGCAATGGTTCACTGCTTGCATGCTAATGTATTCTGAATATTCTACATTTTAACGACACGATTAGTCAATATACAGTTTGAAATTATGGTTATAGCGCCGACAACGATCGTGTCAATAGCTGTACTACGGACAACGGAGGGTGAATTGGGCTATATTTGGATAAAATTATGATTTTTAAACCTACAGGATAGGCACTTAATGACTTAATTTTTTAAGATTTTCATTGGGGTTTTCTATGTTCTTCTCATTTTTTTTATTAAAATAGTGCAAGCTGTTTTTGAGTTTTAACCAGACTAAGAAACGTGATTTACGATATATATTTTTATATATAACAAGAAGAAGAATATGTGATAGTATCAGAAGAAATATGACATTTGTAGTGTTTCAAGGAAGCTCTGTTTTGAAAGCAGGTGGAATTCTCTCCCTTGTTGAGAATACTTTTTCAGAGTGTCTGTTTTTTTCTACGCAACTACAAAATGGTTTGTTCAAATGAATAGATAATCTAAGACCACGATGAATAGATAATACAGTTTAATTATTTCTGGTTTAAAAATTTAATTCACTTACACGAGAAAATATGTTAACACAATTAAACATATTGTGGGCTATAGCTAATAAAAAAAAATTGGGTAGTTGAATAAAAGTAACAAACACTCCCACGCAATAAAAAAATATCAACGAGACTTCAAAAACGATCCTAAAATTTTGTTGTGCCCGACAGGGTCCATAGTGTCAATAATAGTCTTAAGATCTGCAAATTATGTCACTATGGAACGCAAAATAAAGAATTGAATTGAATGATAGAAACGGCTATGTCTAAATCGTGAAGTAGTTTATTTAATGCACGGGTAATCATTAGCTTATCTATGGACACGTCTTTTATATCCCAGTATGGGGAATACGATGATTTACATTCGTCTTGATATACCGCAGTTCGCCAAAGATGAGCCATTATTATTCTATTCAGGTTTGGTCACGGAACTAACTTTTTATGGACGCTACGTTTAATGTCATAAAAAGTTTTAGACACAGTTTACTTATCTATCTACCATGTTGTTCATTTTATTAGCTTTTGTCACAACAATAGGTAGCACAGTTGAAAAACGACCTGTAACTTTAAAATTATCCTATTACTATAGGAAAAGCAATTCTAGTATATTTATATACATATAGACTATTATGAGAAATAAGTTAATTATTCGATCTCTTGCAACTCAAATGTTGAATCGAACCTCTATATATTCTTCTCTTCTTTAAGCCACACACATCATTAAGAAATACGTTTTCTATACTTTATCATCATGAAAACATCTCTCCTTCCATCTACATGAATAACGGTTAGAGTAACATGGAATTTGCCATAATCTATCCTTGTCGTTAAATTGGTTCCAAAAAATAGTTAATCTTGAAAGCATTAGAATCAAATGCGTCTCTATATCAATATAATGTCATATACGTTCTATATCTCCATATGATGATCAGCGAGGAGGTACTTTAAGGTTCCTAATTAAAGGCCGCATGGTGTTTAAAGTCTTCACGAAGAGCCCTTTAGTCTGTCCAGTCAATTAATTGTGTACTAAAAATTTCGCAATTATGTCTATGCGTCAGTGATTACCTTCATGTATTTATTGAGATATAAATCACAGTGACATACGACTCCGGTTAATTTTGTTAGAATTTCTTTAGTGAGGTTTATATTTTTTTTTATTTCACTTTTTTTTTAAATTGATGTTTCAATTTTTATTAATAATAAAGTGCGTCAGTGAAAGTAATTTGGGAGTTATTTAAAATTAAGAATACAGTTATTAAACCGTTTGATATATCTTCTAGCGAAGAATCCTTCACTTACGTAAATATCACGATTATCATGCCCTTCCCCTTAAATTTAAATTCCACGAGATCGAGTAATCCTAATCTCGCTTCATAAGGTTCAAAGTCCTATATACCCTGTATCAATTCATGGAGAACGTTAACAACAATAATGGCGGAGGGCAAAGTCTCCATTGTGAGATCGTTTCCATAATACCACTAGATGTTTCTGGGTGATTTGTTTATAAATACGCCGGTTAGACGTAGGAACATTATGCTAACCATTGTTCCCAACAACAATGTGAAATAATACTTGTTGTGTACATATCAAAATTAACGATTGCTTGTCATCAGTGTGCTAAAATGTTTTTTTACTCCAACTTTATAAATTAAGCAATCCTCTCAACTCACCACCTGATAATAAGCAGTAGAGGAGTCCATATGTGAAGATAGCCGGCCAACTTGCCGGCCTAAAAAGTGCTTTTTCACGCGTTTTTTAAAGGAACCCATGTTGTATGAAAGAGGGAATACGTTTGCCGGTAAGGAATTCCACGCTCTAGGTGTGCGACAGAGAAAGGAGTCACAAGATCTCTTAGTGCGCAAAGTAGACGTAGCTACAGTGAAGCAAATAAAGGTGTGAGGGATATATAATGGCGTCGATAATTTCGCTCATAAAATTTTCAGAACCTCTCTTTTATTCCAAATCATTTGAAACAGGAGATACCCAGATACCGCCAGCCAATACCATTCAATATTATCAGCCTTGTTACTTTTAAATTTGCATTTTCAATCCAGTTGTAGTCCTGGGTTGAGAAGAAAATTGATGTTTGCAACCTTGATACATGAATATAAGATAATTCTTATAAAAGTAAATACCTACATTTTTTGTTTAAGAGTTGAATTTTGCTGATCTCTTATTGGACTGAAGAAATGTTATTTATTTTATTCTATAACATACGCATTATTTATATAGCAATATAAGGCAGCTGCTTTGACTTTGTGTATCTTTTTTTTTTGTCATTGCCTTTACATCAAAAATTAATGTCTCAATAACTATAATAATGTTTTGCTTGCAAGAATCCTTTGATGTAGCTTTCAAGTTAGTCAAGTTTTAGAGAAATTCGTTCTTTCTAAGGCCATAAACAAGAAAAAACCGGGGAACTTCTATTGAGTGCTAAATTCTTATTACATTTTACACGCTTCATTCCTACAAAAAGGCGTCCACTTCGCAGAGTGCATGTTTTTACATCCAAATATTTATTGATAAAGTGTTATGTAAAAAGGTAACACGTGTTTAATAACTTGAAATTCTTGCACTCCGATATGAGAGGGCTCGATTCAGCATTACGGCCATTCAGTTCACTCTATGTCCAGTCAACGCTGAGCTACTTCGTCTCCTAGATCTGCTGTCGGCTGGAGGTTAAAGGGACAAGAGCAAATGCCGTCAAGGCTCTCCTTTGAATGGATATCAAACAAAAGAGGTGTGAAAGGGGTTTTAAGTAAACACTCTTTTGTAAAACGGGTTCATGGCATTGTGAGAAGAATGCTTTGTGCAAATAGATTATGGTGTAAGGCATTGTCATGGTTATGCTGACGACTATAAAGAGTGTTTCTAGACTACAATACGTGTAAATTCTTCTCTTGGGGATCTTAAGATGTCGAACACATCGTTTTGATATCGATATGGGATTAAGATATCGCTGTTTCTTCAGTTCAAGCTAGTATTACATTGCTGCACTGTGTAGGAAATATTTTACACTTCAAATTTTATTAAGTAAGAAAAGAGTAATCGACTTTGAGTTTCAATACAATTTTAATTTTTTGTCTTTTTTCAATAAGTGGTCGTTGCTTAAAAAAAAGGCAAAACTACTCGTAACCGTCTATTGGTAAGCAGTAGGGTAACGAAAGCTAGTGCAGCATGCGTGCTATAGCTAGCTCTTTCTTACCGGCCAAACGTGTCTGTTAACGCCTTGATGTCTACGAATCTGGATCAATCTTAATCTTAATTTAATCTCAATCTTATTTTAGTAGTAATAAAGTAGTAGTTTTATCTTAATTTAAGTAGTAATAAATAAAGTCTCTCTGAGGGGAACTCAATGAAGTGGCACTGAAAGCATAGAAAGGACACCTGTTAATTGATTAACATCTGGATAGTCGGAATAGTCGTAATTTACGACCATATACCATAATAAACTTTCTCCTTCACTTTGTCATAATTTGTTATATTTGTTATTCATACTTTCTGTAATTAAACACAATCTTGTAGTTTGTATCTTTGTGTAATCAACTTGAAGAGCCGTCTCATCCTAACACAGTCTCTCAGTCTTATAACTTAAATGAGTCTGATGAGATACCCAATCTGTTCTAAATTGATTTGATCATATATAAACTTTTTGTATTTGGTATAGATATTATAAAATTATACTCTTTACATGCTTCTAGAACTGTCTAATAGCTCATTATAATATTTGCTATCCCTTTTCTATTTTTATTGAGAGAGACTGAGATAGAGGTATGGACGAGTGGCCAGATTCTGAAGGTACGGTTAAAATTTAAATTTAATTATATAATTTAGAACTGACATATAACTTTCATTTAGGCATAAACAATTAGTAGGACGACATAATACAGCATGCACGATGTTTCCTGATACTTGAATTTCAATTTATCAGAATTCATATTTATTATTTGAATTTATTTATTAAAAATGTAACACATTTTTCCCAATGTCTCGTGATATAACTTGACAGTTTGTCCCTTTTTCAATTATTTTGAGAGAAAGCAATGCACTGCGCTTAAATTTAGAGCCAGGGACTTCAGAATCAGGTTCATTCATACTAAATATATTCTTCCATTTCAAGATCTTTAGTGTTCCCTTATATAATCTCTTGTCCACGTGAGTGAACGTACACGATAATTGTCACAACCCTTACTTGCACCCCCCTTGTCTTTGTAAATTTACTATTATTATACAATATTGCATTCGGGGGCTTGGGAGCGTATAGTGCAGTTGTTGGCAGCTGTTTGGGGTGAAACTTTGCAACAGAGCGCATTATTTTTACCAATTTCTTGGATTAAGGTCAGAGGGTTTAACTCGTAAACATACTAGGAATAAAGTTGTTTTTTGTTTGAGTGCCGTTATAATCCCACTGGACCATATGGATGCCACCCTCAACATTAGATTTAGGTGTAAAAAAATTACTTAATGGGATGTTTTCTGAATGAGCAGGGATGCGATCATATTGAGATTTCTATCCAAAATCCGTGTGGATCAGTGGTCGATCGTTGAGCGCTCTTTTCTTGGCATCAGATCTGAGCTAATTGATTGCTACTTTATGTGCATGTACGCAAGGTATATTATGCTTCGTAACTCTTATAGGATTAAAGTATTTCAATTTATTGCGACAAATTATAAATGGCATTGCATTAGTAATTCTATTGTAATTAGTCACGTCAACCAACCGGATTAATTTGAAATTGTTTTTTGTTTCATTACGTGCCTTTTTGTTGATTTTATGTTAATTAATGTTAATGACAATAAAACTAACCCAGTGAAAGGAAAAACATGAATTGCAACTAATTAGAAAATGTAAACAAAAATTATGAATGCTTTTACTATTCAATACAACATCAAAAAGTGTTTGGTAACTAAATTAATGGAAATTTAAAAAGGTTTGATGAAGAGGAAACAATCATTATGAATCATTAACTTAAAACAGGCGAATCACACACTATATTAATACCACGAAAATTAGATCTGAATAGATAATTCTCCATTATTTATTGTCAGAAATATTACAATTTAAGGGCAGAAACAGACATTGTTTTATTTAGTATACATGACATTGTAGAGTATACGATATCTGCATACAATAAAAATATACCACTTATCATGTGCTACTCAAATTTGAGTTCTGACAAATGACTGTAAAGAAGGTTTGAACACAAAAACTATTATTTTCTTGATAGTTCTGAGATTTTATTTAATGACTAGTTGACCCGTTAAACTTTGTAACACCCAAACTAATCTACTGCCATCTATCGAAAATGATCCGAACTAGAAAATGACAGTTTTGAATGGCACGACTGTTAGAAGACTTTCCATACCATTTCATTTTATATGTTCTTTTATATTTTAAAACACCCCTGAATAAAAGCGAACAAAACACAATAAAAGATTTTCAAGTCGTTGAAGCCGTTTAGGAGTTTTAGCGAGACTAATGCTATATATTTTTATATATAAAAGAGAAGATGAATGTGACATATGGCAATACGACTTGCTTGATGGAAAGTGGTTACGTACGGTAGTATTTATGCATTCTATTGATAGCTTATAGGACGTGTCGCTGCGCCAAAATTCTCGCAAACATACCACCTCCTAATAAGCCATAATAAGCCCTGATGATTATTACCGAAACACAAGACGAAAAATTAAGTGTTCTTTTTATCTGCAGGGTGCGCTATTATATTTCCATCGTGATGGCTAACTGTTCCTAGCTAAATAATTGCTTCTTATAATTTATAATGTTAGAATTCTTGTGTCTAGTTTAAATACCATAGTTCATAAGCCAGAAGAGCCGTTGACATTTATAGACTGTTACAATAAAAATTAATCTCTTTACTCAATTGATTATCTACCTAAACCTTGTTTTAAATGATTTTGTTATATTACTACCAAGTCATCTCCAAGAACAAGCTCAGTAAAAACCTCGGAATCCAATACTTCACGATTAGAGATAGATCACGTATCAAACTGTTTAGTGAAGTTACTTCAAAGACTCACCAGAACAGCTGTTACTTTGTCGCAACCGTTATAATTTGATCCCTGGCTATTGTTTATGTTGATCCATCGTGTTTTGTATTTATATGGCTAGGTTGGTAACAGCGGGTTCGTATATACTGGTCGCTGTATTGAGGGGTTGATGCGAGGGGAGTCTTTCCACATGTGAGACCCCACGCGTAGATGAAGGCAGGACAAGTGATTTAATGCTTGAAAAAATACTAGTGATGCTTTCGATAAAAATATCAGATATTTTTGTTAGTAAAAGCCTGATATTTATTATATATCACGCGGTTTACACTATTAGATAGTTCGATGAATCAACGAATTTTTCTTTACATTGTATTTACTGACTATTCGGCGAATATAATATTAAAATTACCAAAGTAATGCAATCTTTCCGAGGTGAATCTTACTGAACGGACACTATGGTCTTGCTTGCAGAGAATTTTTTTTGTATATCACTTAATTGACTACAATTAATTATACAACAAATTTGCAACTCAAATGTATTCCTGCAAATTATCAATATCATAGACAAAGTAAATGAATTATCGAAATGCTTTTGATGGAAAGGAAATTAACACTGAATAGATGTTTATGTAATTTCAATGCAAGTAAAGCAAGGTTAGAAATTCAATATTTATAATTATTAACAAATAAATTCGATTATTACGCCACCAACACATATACCTGGTCAATTGTGTTTTTAATAAGGGGTGGCAAGTAAACAACAGGTACCCCTAGTGTAAGTTTTAATCGTATCCAGACTTCAGTTGTTTTTAACTGATATATGCATATATAAAAAGTCATTTACAATACTTTTAAGAATTTGACAACTGACGACAAACAATTACGACAGACAAGACAGTTTCATTCGAATGGAACTCACACAATCGGTTAAGCGATTGCGATGTAGTAATAAAAGTCAGATATACACTATATGTACAGGCTCAACACTATTCCGTCACCTATTTATCATTCGGAGAACACGAGAAGTTAGTTATATTATAATTAGATTTTTTACCAATACCATCAGTATTCTCCTGAGCTTTGACGACAAATGTTCAGTTCCATAGCGGTTCGTGCTTTTGTTCCCAGCTCTCAAAAGGGAAGGGGTAACGTAAAATATATCTTAAAACGTTTTCCAAATTCAAAACTTAAAAACTGTGTTCTGTTCCAAAACTGATTTAAATAATTGATGAAAAGCCAGTATTACTTTCATTACCTTTCCAATTTTAACGGGCGTCAATTTAGGTTCAGTAATTAATTAAATTTGGGTGGATCAGTTCCAAACTAAAGGGTTAATAAATTGATGAATACCGTATTTACTACGCTATTTATATACTAGAACTATTAATCTAGATATAGAGTATAATTAACTTTAAATAGAGTGTTATATGGATGTTCCGATTTGAAATTTAATATGACGTTACATATTTTTTTGTTGGCGATCTTGGAGCAACATGATTGACGGCATTAGCTTCTATATACAGATTTACTATGAATAAGGTTATTTCTTTTATTTTATTTTATGGATGGCAAGTGATGGCAAGTGGTAACGGTCGCCTATAACACCATATTCACTTCATTTTACAAGTGTGTCGGTATTCTGGAGACTCGTCTCCAGAATCCATATCTCTCATGTCCTGTATTACACCGAATCACACCGAACTGTTTGTAGCATAAGTTGTATGCTTTCTGCGTACGGAAGGCTATAATTACAAATATGCTTGACCATATTCAGAAATAGATGTACCTTGATTATCTTCTAAGTTAATATTGTAAGTGTCTGTCTAGGCTAGGTTCGTCAGCCGTCAGGACAAACACATACAAAATAGTTTAGTTTCTCTCTGTACTACCCCCATAAAGACATATTATCCGGCCTCGTTCCTTAAGTTACAAATAGCTCGGCGCGTTTGATTACAGATTACAGATCACCACATTACTAAAAACATGCAGACTTAACAGACACATTGATCTCAAAAAGACGCCTATAGTTCTAGAAATAGCCTTTCTATTGTTCTTACTGTCGCTAGAATATCTTTTAGGAAGCTATGAGACCTCTAAGGTCAACACCAAGTATAAAAATAAGTAATAATTCTGTACAAAAAGTTTTATTTTTATTTTGATACGAACTATTATTATTTGAGTAGATTTTAATGGGAGATTTAAATAAGTTGAAGCAATAACCGCAATCCGATAAAGGAATGTGTTAAAATTCCGAGTTCTGACTGAATGAAAGACATAGTTTTTGTTGAGATTGAAGAGAAGACGCGGCAGCTAAAGATAAAAAGTAATTAATACAAAAGCTAATTGGATTACTGGTCTCAATAGAAGTGGGAACTATAATTTCTACTTAAATATAAGGTGTAAAGTATAAGATTCAATAAATGCTTTTGAGTTTAAGAATATCGTCATCAGTAATTAAAATCTCCTTCATGTAATAACCGACTCATCATTTATTTAGCAGTAGGTACATCACTTAATAATTTCTCCGTACTTAATTATTCCAAATTTTGAATTTGGAATTTAAAATTAAATTTTACATAACATTGATTTTCCACGACTCGTTGACTGGCTGTTCTATTTCTATTTTAGCCTGAAATCTCATTAGGGAACGGAGTTGCCTAGAGCTGTGGTCTGTGTTAGAATATGTCAGTTCCGATTCAACGGTGGAGCCCCGACCAGATCTAGCTTGATATAGACCGTCAGTAACACCGTTGGGTAATATTTAATGGCTTTTCTCTGTAATTCGTATCAAAATAATAATAAATGGAATTGGAAATGATATTAATCTAGATCTAATCACGAAGATAAGATTTACGAATAACTGAAGTGAATAAAAATAGAGTTTGTTTGTGTTCGTTTAAAACATAAATACGATAGCGTATTTTAATAGCATTGCAAGAAAAATCACTTTTGATTGAAATCACTGTTGTTTAAATTTAATCATATTTTATATACGTTTTAAATACCAAACAGGGATTACTTGCGCACATTATGTTCCATATAAAGTTCTAACATGATCAGTAATATCATCATGAACATCAACAGCTTCTACGTCTCACTATTGGTCTTAGGAAGGTTATTTATTGGAAGAATTGCTGAGGTTTGGTCCATAATACTTCAACACTGGCCTATTGAGGGTTGGGTAATAACCGGGATCAACGCTTAACCTGATGAGAAATTTAGATTGCACTTTCTGAGATCAGTTGTGCCAAAACTTTATTTGGAATCGCAAATAGAATTCACAATAGTATATCAGGGAAAAGGAAAGTTGTTCTACCGAACTTCATAGCACGCTCGATGACCGCGTATTTGCTCATCATTAAAAATTCGATATAAATGTTAAGTTTTTCTATTCTCTGTTAAATTTGGTGTTTCAAACCATGGTTATATCGCCCCGTTATATCTTCTCGTTGTCAAATTAAAATAATGTACGAGAAATTATCATACATTTAGGTTGAAGTCTGAAATTTTCCCGGAGAATACGTAACACTAACCAAATACCAGGAGCAATTAGTAAATCCACGCTGTATTGTCAGTCGTAATTTCGTCTTTTTCTATATATAAAATAGAAATGCTTTTCGTTAGTATCTCTAAAACTAAAAACGGTTATCTAAGCTCGCTCAAACTAAAGGAGATGGATTTCAGTAATTTTTATTCGTTAAAGCTTACTTTAAAACTTGGGTGGTTTTATAATTATAAAAATTAAATAGAATTGATATATCATCGTGTAGCTGACGGACGTATAGTTCATTGTATGCGTGTTCTATTACATTTGATAGATGGCGTTCGTGGCGGGATCATCGTTCAAATTGAAGACTATACAAAATAAGAACTAGAACCTTCTTATGAAATTTAATGTTCTCATAAAACTGAATCGTGATCCAATCTTGAATCAATTCTAACCAGTTGGTACTTACTATTTTTCTTAACCTTATAAATTCATAGACGGATAATGATTTTATTATTAACTTAAAAGCTAAACAATTCAGACATAATTACATTTTTACCGTTTTTAGGATTATGGGAGTAGGTATAAGGTCTCAACAAAAATTAAGGAAAATTTATGACCCGTCACTAATAATATTTTCTTCGATGTATTCGAACATAACTTAAAACTATTGTATCATTTTTTGTTTATTCTATCAGTAATAAGTATATACCATTAATTCGAGCAAACAAATCAATTTCTATTTAATGTAGCGCTTTGTATGACGAAAGCCTTCGAATCGATATACATTAACGCGAAACCTTTTGGATAAGTCAGGAAAATCTTTCTAGGTTTATCTTTGTGGCATTGTTTCAGTAATAAGTTTAGTCGGGACTCAAGTAAATACCATTAGCACAAGTAAGACTTGTTTGGTAATGACGAACCGTTGTGAATCATCTAATACGTAGGTAGATACGGGTAAACGTTATAGTTCTTATATATATATCATCTTGTACAGTTGAGTATGTTTGTTGTATTGAAGAATCTTCTTTCGTTTTTATTCTCAGTGAAATTGAATTAAAAATCTTTGATTTTAGAAGTTTAGGCGTGATAGTATTTTTCACACCTTTGGATATCTCTGCTATTATTATCTTAAGGTTAATTGTTATTTAACTACAATAACCTTTTACTGCTGTACTAGAAGACTAGATGAATTGTGTCTTATCATGAAGCATTACGTTAAATTAGTAGGTCATTACAAAACTGTGTAACAGCTAGACCTGAAGTAACTCCTCGATGTCTTTCAGTTTAATCTGAGAGCCAAAGCCGTGTGCTAACTTTGGACCCCTGTTTGACTGGCTGGTTAAGCTGCTACCTCGTAGTTTGTGCAAATTAATCCCTATGAAATTGAATTTGGCGTTAGTTACAGTTATGTAGAGGATCTAATCAGCTAATAGAACATGGCTACGAATTTCATTCAGTAAAATAAATGTTTTTATGACTTCATCACAGCCTGTCATTATTTATTTCTGAATTCTTTTTTAAGTGCTATATTTATATTGGGTTTAGCCCCATATTGTATCCCAATAATATTGTGTTTTGTTCAAAGTGGTAACCTACCCATGGTTGATCGGATATTGGTAGTGGCTTTCTTATAAATATTTCGTAAGTCTAAAATGATTGTTTCGCCGATAATCTTGATGGAATATTCAAGATACGATCAACAAAAGTTTACCTAGAAAGTTTCTTTGTGTGTGTAACCGTTCCGATCTAATAAGGAATCGGATTATCTTCTACCTTATGATCCTACGTTATGACTCTCCATTTATGAAAGAGTATATTACTGTTTCATCATAATAATGTTTTACAATATTGCAATAATCATTGAAATAAGTAAAGTAATTGGTGCAGCTATTTCTGCTGGGTTTCAATAACCTATCGGTAACGTCTAAATTATTTTCTGATATTATTTGAATTGATAATGCAAACAGTCATGTTACAAAAGAGTTTTGTTCCTTCAATATCGAAATGGGGCTACCCATTTGTGTCTTAAGGCTACAAAACATAAGTTTCGCAGTTTGTTTTCAATACTCTATGGATACGGATGATTTTGCGTACGAGGCGATGAATTTTGACATATTTTGAATTTTGGCCACTTAAGCAATACCACCTGAAGATAGGTTACTGACACCCAGCGTAACTTTAACGCTAATAATATTTTGTTGCTTTTAGACACAAAAGTGTCTACCAATTAGGGTGTCGAAACAACTAAACATCTCTGTAACATCTCTGTTATATACTAAAGTGACGACTATTAAGTATCTTTGCCTTATTTTAACGTGCGTCATTAAAAATTTGTTATTAAATTTAGTGAAGAGTCTATGGATCGTCTTAGTGTCAAATATCTTGACGTTCCTGAGTTGTGAATAGCTTAAATTCAAACTTAGTCCATGCACAACGAAATCTAGGCCATTATCAACGCAGATAATGTCACAAACAGAATACAGATATTGAATTTGCTTCTTACGCTTTACCTTTTTATGGTTCCTCAACAGCTGTTAATCTGGAACCAGAAGAACTCTTAAAGATGTTCTTTTTTTGTAGTTTTAATCAAAATTTCAACGCTTCTTTAAAAACACATAGTAGGAATTCCTCGAAGATATTATCAGTTCACCTTTGCAGTGAATTATTTAAGTTTGCGTGTCCCAACACGACTTTATCGTCAGTTTCCATTAGCTGAGAATATAATTTGCACTAGAAAGTACATCTTTAGTAACGTAAATAAACACTGTCTTTGCTTTGTAGATTTAGTAAGTCAGTAAACTAAATTAACAGTAAACTGAACTAACATGGGTATCTTAAAGGAGATGTTGCATAGTTATACTTGAAAATCGCGACAAATCTTAAATCGTATGCATCTTTTTAATATACTATTGTTTTTTTTTGTTTTTTAATTTTTATGTAAGAATACAGAGTAAGGTGGCTGTTCCAACCATAGATGTCCATAGGATTCAGACATCAAATATAAAGAAATGTCATAGGTCAATATTTAATACATCATTTCTTTCGTAAAGTTATTTTGTACTGTTACTAGCGATTAAACTTATAATACTTTTTTCTTTGATAAATGGTAAATTATGGTATAATCTATGTATAGAGTATTAATTAATTCTTTAATTCAACATACAATCGACAGAAAACGAAATTCTAGCTTCTATTACAACTGAAAAACTCTATTTAAAGTTCATCATATACGGCTGTCGATTTTATGAGATAATAAAGTGATAACTTCCTATATTCGTCGACATGTCTCGACACGTCACATTGACAAGTCGTGTCATATAATAACAAGTAAGAAAGACCTGTCGTCACTTCGTAATCGGTAGCCACATCCTCGCTGTGGGTTCTTGGAAGTAAGCAATGTTTATTGTCAGCCACAGTGAATATCAGAGCAGTAAGTTTTTTAAATGGGTATTAAGGTATCGTAGAATATTTTTTGCATTTTTTGTGATGTTATAAAAGAAACATATTCTTATATTGTGCTAATCTTAAACGAAATTTGAAACATTTTTGGAATGTGTTGTAATAAAACTATTAACATTATGTCTCATTATAAATTATTTGAAACGGATGAGTCATCGGTTTTCTAAATCATATATAATAATGTTGATTGACTAAAATTACTTTGAAGTAAGATTTTCATGCAAACAGATGATGTTACTGAAAGCAATATACAGAAATAATTTCATGTAAATTAAATAAATGATTTTATTTGTCCACTTGTTACTGTTTTTAGCAACATAACTGCATTATATTCTACAATTTTGAACTTTAATATTTTTTTACTGTAAAATTATTTGTTGATATTAAATTATCTAATATATATAATGAATATTACAGTTTGTAGCAACCAGTATAGTGATTAAAAATACTATATGCTTTAAGTTACCGTGTGAGTAACTTAACTGTGGCTTAGAGGCGTGAGTCATATGTTTTGCCTTCTATACACTCGATACGAAATAAAACCTAACACCGCTAGTTAAGGTTCATTTTACTCATAAGTAATTACTTACTTTGCTACAACCACATAATTCACTGGGTCAGTGATATAATACGCGATGATAAGGACAGGCTTTCCAGAATGATTCACTTTAATTCGGAAGTCGAATAATAGTCTTTTACACGTAGAAGTAAACAATGAAGATGATGTCACACTTAAAATAGTTAACAGGCTTGATAAGTTTGATAACCACTGCTTGGGAGGCATAAATATCTCTCGGAGCTATCCAGTAATTTCTTATGACAAGTATAAAACATGTCAACGCATTTTACCATATCGCCACACACATGGACACATTTATCTTCACATATGGACTCCTCTATTGCTTATCATCAGGTGGTGTCGACTCATTTGCTGAGCTTAATATAAAAAAAATCGCCAATTTTTTTAGTCTTATACCCCTGTTTTTTCCTTATTTAGGTTTCCGTATTCGAAATCGTCACACCAGTTTAGTTTTTAAATTTGCACAGTACATGCATCATATTGGCCCAAAGCTAAGTAAATGATGTAAATTTTCAAAAAATATTTTTAAATGACTTTCAGAGAGGCTTGTATACAGCTAAAGTGGGGCGTGTAATGAAAATTTTGGCCTATACCATAGACTAGGGTATGGATTAGATCCCATTGAACAGATATTGAAAATTTTTTTGTTTTAAATATATTGCAATGGCAAGAGAAGTCAAAGTCAGCTCTTGCTAAATTTTATTCCGAAGATGTTTTAACTGTCTATTGATAAATTTTTTCATATGTTACATATAAAGCTGGAGATTAAGAATGGATTAAGGCCGGAACGCCTCAAGATCAAACGGCTTGGCTTCATGCGCTGTCTTCATACTTTGTGTGCTATTCATAGATACAGCCAAATTTTTATAGAAGAAAGTTATCAGTTCAATCTTTAAAGTACCTACGTTGTTTAATTGAATGGGATTAGGAACAAACGAGTCACGAACTTACAATTTAAATTGTCTACAGATTTTTATAAAGCAATGTCTATAGGCAGAGACCAGAGAACTCTTTAATGACCAGTTTGGATGATACGAATGTTAATTACTTAATTGAATGCGAGGCCGATCGTTGATGGCACATTAAATATTGGTTATAAATTTGAATATTGACTTCGGCAATATATCAGTTTTTATTGTATATAAATCATTTATGCCATTATAATCACGGATGATACATCAAATAACAGATATTAGTTTGCTTTTTAGTAATAAGGATAGTATACAAATTTAAAGCCACCGTATAGTTGGTTATATTTTATGTAATTATTTCGAGCGGTCAATCGGCATATCCATCTTACAAAAGATCGTAGGTAAATCACGCGATATTGTAAGTGGCCAGAGCTCATCGAGGATCGGTTAAATTACCATAGTGAGTACCTTTTTTGTTTTAAACGCCGCAAGTGACGTACTGGATATATTGATTCAGCCACGGCAGTTTATATTTAGATGTAATACGATCAGCAAGAAAATTAAATATAAAAAAAAAAATTGAACTGCTGTCAACGATACGATAGCGATTCGAAATTTAAAAAATATCTTTCCTTTAAATAAAAAAAATTAATCATTTTTTTACATATTCTATATTGATGTTGACGTGACATCTTTGCCTCATCTTTTGGAGGCAGGCTGGAACAGCCAACGGTTTTTAATAATCAGGAGGTAGAAATGTGTCTCTTCAATAAACCAGTTCCACTTTTAAGAAATAATTCTTTAAACGAACCAGAAATTGTTGAGATCGGTATTCTGTAGCGGCATCCTGTTTCAGTATTTCATCTAGTAAAGGAATTTTGTCGACAATCTTAGCATTCACTTGAGATTGAAAATGGAATTTACAGCTGAGTTCAAATTAAATATTTCATAAATTCTGTGCTTATTTTTTTTAACATTCAATTGCTAACTAATTAGGTAAACATTTTTTTATAACTTGGCTTCTGTTTTTCATCGCTAGATTAGTTTAATTTCTCGGTAGAGTCATCGGAAAGTTTTGACGTAGGTAACAAATAGGTTTTCACATAAATTACTGTGGAAGATATATCACCTCATGATAAGAAAAGACCGATATGAGACGGCAGCTAGTAGCTAATGCAGCACGAACATATACACCTACTGATGTAACTTATGTTAGATAACCTTTTCAACAATTAGGCTTAGCATTGCGCCCTTAGGATCAAAAACGTGTGCATTTATAAACGAGTAAATAATGTTTCATTAATTAATTTAAATAAACATTTAGTACTTATAGAGTCTTAAATTACCGGTACTTTTCTTTTGAAGTTCTCGATTTGTAAATAAATATCAACATGAAATACTTTATACAATATTACAACTCCCACTCACCTGATTTTTCTGTGTATTTCCTCCACGGCATTAAATTACTTATTCAACCATTATTAAGATGTGAACTTTAGCACATTGAAATAGCGTATCGTATCAAATGTACGTAACTGATTCGTACAGGTTATTGCCTGAATGATCCAATGCTCCCTCATCGGGATACAATGAATTGATATTTAAGAAACGACCAGTCATTCTTCGTAAGAGGGTGACTGGACACGGGATATGTGAGTAAGCATTATGGTTTATTCTGGAAGTTTTTGTTTTTATGTAATGATAAGAGAAACAATATTAACACGAATGAGTTTTATATGATGGTCAAAAGTTACAATAATTTTTATTAATTTTGGCTTGCTTTTAATTTAACTCTTGCCGTGGAGGCTAGGAGTGGGTCATCGATGTACACAGTTTATCAGACGAAGCCTATTTAAACTGTTTTTAAAGATATCTAGGCTCTAAGAAGTACCAAGTAGGGAGCTAAAGTTGGTTGTGAGTACCACTATTTGACCGTGCGGATATTTGGTGCGCATATAATGCGAGTATTCTGAAACACAAAATATTTTTCTGCATCGAATTCTTCGTCGTAAAGCCTTAAGATATACTGCACAGCTGCTTAAGTATGAGCTCGTGATATAGTTAGGATGGTAAGGTATACAAAGTTCCGAGAAATCGTGTATAAAAGCCCCAGAACCTAACCCTATTAGTAGCGGCTAAAAATGCACAATTTTAATCACCCAGAACATAAAATCACCTCGTCGCCCGATTCCCACGGGATCGATAGAAAGTCCGCCATTAGACGACTAATTAATACTCTACCATTTACTGGACATTAACACTTTAGAGACACCGACAATGTCAACGTATACATAGAACCTTTTTATGAAAACATGAAGCTCTTTGCTTGAATAGAGAAAGGTCTTTAACAAAAAACCTATTAATACACTCTTAGAATGCTTGATTGTAAAGGAAGACTGTCGTATTTATGGAGCAAGTATTAACGCTTAAAAAGCATACGAAATCCCTAATCTTAAAGGTTTACTATAGCTTTTGGACGATAGCATCTAATGGTCGTTTTAATCAGAGAAGATTATTCAAATCCCAACTAGTCTTTATAGGATCATATCCTAAATGCACATAAAATCGAACCCCAAAGAAAACATCTGTTTAATTACTCATAGCAAAACATTATTAAGGACGTGCTAAACTTAAATAAAGATTTGCATTAATTCCCCAATACATCGACGGGATTCTGCGCGTGAGTCGAAGCTTAGGACGACTTGGGGAGTCGGATTGATTCGTAAAACCATGAATTTTGATGACATGAGACATCCCATAGATATTAAATTCTAGTCAGACTTACTCTTATGAAAATCAAAATAGAATATAATTCACCATATAAAATCTGTATTCAAATTTCTCATAGAAAATATGGAGTAAATAATCTTTTAATAAGTTGTAGGAATTCACAAAATCTTGATGAAAATCATTAAAATTACTAATATTTGTAATTTTTATAATTTTTTTATAAATATATTTTTTTATAATTAGAAGCCCAAGCGAGGAGCTGTTAGAGCATTCCCAATTAATAAATCGTCTGTGTTTTAAAACTTATATAGGTTGATTTTTCGATAACCAACACTTTGGGTAACTGGTCAAGATCAACTTATGATAGAATAAAGGCTGTTTGAGTCGATACTACGGTACTAAGTGATACAATCGGTAATCTAATTATAACGATTAAGGTTGCTTGTTTGTCAACCTTATAAAACATTAAGATGTTCAAGATATTGTGTTAATTCAAGGTTCTATCAAGTTTCTTTCCCGTTACTTTCTAATGAACTTTATATTAAACTTTTATCTTGTTTTTAAGTAAAATATCAAATTTTCATGTCGTTTTTAAACAAAAAAATTATGTTCCTTTTAAATAAATTCTTTTATAATAAATTTTACTATCGAGTGTGTGTGGATTCCCTCCCTTCACGTTAAATTTACCAAAGTTAAATAAAATTTTTTGGTTTTCACCAATTCTGGAGACATTCGTTAGGCGAATATGTTTCTTATTCTCTTAATTAGACTGGATACTTTATCTTGATACTCTAATCGAACGAACTAGTTTAAAGGTGCATTAGGAAAGGTGATGTTACTACTTTGACGGGTACGACTAAGACTATCTCATTAAGCGGGTATACTTCCTAATTCTTGCTTCTTAATTGTGCCTAGTTATAGAAAAGTTATAATGTCAAGTTTACAGTGTTCAGTCCAAGCTCGGTTTGTTGGGTTGGTTACCCTATTTTAAAACGATTAAACCCCTCGCGGCGCCTTTAATACCAGACAAATATAGCGATCGACATTTGGTTCTCACGCTTGCTAAGGGTTAATGTGGGGCTTTTTTATAATGATGTTTAATTTTGAACACCCAAAAAAACATTTTTTGTTACATATATGGAGTCTTTACACTTGATTTTGTATTTTTATCTTATGTTAAATTTGTCTTATGTAATGATAAATCTCACATTTTGTGTACGCAAAAAGAGATTTCGTGACTCTTTTCTTTGTCCGAAGCGTGGTGATGAGTGTCTTTTGAGGTAGTACTTTGAGTAAATTGTTACTAATTAAAATATACCTTCATAATTAAAATGATAACAATTTTATTATCTTTATAGCGACACTTACATAATTTTCCCATGAAAAAAATTCGGTTAATGTATATATTTTAGATTTGAATTTTGTTTTGTTTATTTATAACTTTGATTTTTGTTTTGTTCCTTAATGCGTTCGCGTGTCGTCAGGTGATGGCTATAAATAAGTATTTTGAGCCTAGTATAAAAAATATATGGAGCCGTTGCCTATTTGTATCACTGCGGCACAGATATTTATCAGGCTTCAAATAAATCTAAACGTATATTGTGTCTGTCTATTATATTAATGTGTTAATCTGTATTTTATATATTTTCTCTTCGTAAGTTTTTAAGGTGTGTTTTAATGCAAATAAACGTGATATTTATGTATCTATCTATGATCAGAATTCCGTACACAGTTTTCTTAACGGTCAGTTTAAGTGAATAACTGAAAGAAAATACGTAATTGTTATTAAATTGCAAATACTTTCTTTTCAATGAGTAGAAGCTTGATCAGATATTTCTCAATGAAATGCTAGGGTTCCTCTCAGCCGTGGTGCTCATACTATTTGTTATTATTACTTTATGGCTAATCAAGCACTGCTTTAATTTCTTCAGAAACTTATTTAAGTAAATCAATTACCTGCTTTTGTGTATTCCATTAACGATCTTAAATGATGATTTATTATTGCTTCTTTCCCTTCACTATTAAAACTACATTCATAATTTTGTATATCTTAACATTGCATGCGTTATTAGGGATTTTACATTATCTAAACTACTACTATGTGATTTGCTATAGTGTACAAAATCACAATCGTGCAGTAAGCGTTCGATTATTACCTTCTCTACACGATCTGGTTGTCTAAATTGAAGACAGTTTGATTACCGGTAAAATGCAGATCAGTTACCCTTACCACAATTATTAAACCATAGAATAGATACTAACTCAAGTACGCTAACTTGTAAAAATAACAGAAATAAACTCGTCTAAAACACTAGTATTTAATTTTAAACATTAAAAATTGTAACGGTTCTTGAAATTGCTCTAAAAATATACATTAAATTGAAATATTGACCCTAAAATGTTTTAAGTATGCAGCTTTACAACCTTTCAAAAGAATTTCGAAATATAAACATAAATTGACATTCTTCTCTTTAAATGTATTTAGAAAGTAATACGCATCGTATTTTAAATGTAATGTCTTGGACTCACCTCGTTTGAATTCGTTGCTTTTTTATTAGATTTAGTTATATTATTGGTTATTACGTACCGTATTACTTAGTAAATAAAGTTTAAATTACTTTTGAAATAGTTGATTTATAAATTAATTGTCTTGTCCAGTCCGTATTGAGTACTCTAAAATCTCCAGTTTAATGAAGGGTCTTTATTATTTAAACGGCAATTTCATAATTTAAGTTTTATCTTATTGTGATTTTGAAAAGACCGCAATTCATTTTTTGTTTGAGTTCGAGGAGATTCGTTTTGCAAATGACATTTTAAGTAAGAATAAGTAAAGTTTTATTTACTGACAATAAAATAAAATATGTTACAAAAATGATCGAAAATTGTTATGGTAGGGGATTCCCGTTAATCATTGATTAAGCTTTGCTCAGGTGTTTCAAACACAGGTACCGATGTTTTTCACAAATTAGCTTTGTCGCCGTCGTATTGTTTCCGATATCAGTGGCCAGCACAGTTAAGTGTCCGTTTAACTGCACTGTTAGAGCACAATTACTGGAGATCTCACGATCACCTCGACCGTTCGTGTCTGACATGCCCAATCAGCCGTTAGTAGAGTAGTAACGTAACTTTATAGGTTATCTATTTAAATGACTATCAGAGAATTGAAATGTTTTAACGATACAGAGTTGTATTTGATACTCTTACTGATATCGATTCTAATATATTATCTGCGTTTCTGTGATAATACTTCAAAGGAAAAGGACGGAATGACGACTAGTTAGTTGACACATACATATTAACTACTGATTTCATACATGTTTTAGAAGTGCGTTAAATTTAGCTAAAAACTGAATATTCAAGTGTCATCGGCGACTATAAATGACTGCCAACATAAATGACTGCAACTGTGAAAACTAAAATGGTGGTCTTATATATAATATTTGTGCCAAGGAAAATTTCTGTGGAAACAGAATACCATTAGCACAATAAACTCTTGTGAAAGTCAAAGAAGAATAATATATAATTTTAAAATTGAAAGGTATTGAGTTATTAGCTTCATATTAATAATAATTGTTCAAATTAAATAGTTCTAAATCTTCCAGCAAACTGTCAATTAAATTTAGTTTTTATAAATCTATACACAAATTAACATTGTTCATGTGCAAAACCTACAAGGAGGCTTCGTAGCGGGAAACACATGCCGCCTCCTTGAAGTACTGAAGAGCGGCGTGTCTTTTTAGAAGAAAGCCTAGATGGGCGATCGCTGTTTGTTTTTCTTCTTTAACGACAACTTTTTTTATTTTCAAATTTATTGTAACTTCTATCTTTTAAATATTTTATTTGATACTTATCCCTGGTATTATTGTTCACACGAACAAACATGAACATAAAACTGAATATAGCAGAAAAAATAGGCATCTTTAGTATTTTACCTACAACTCCAGTAGACTTAACTAGACATTATTTATAGGAACCAATTTTAGTGTTTCCTATACTGTGGTTTAATTATGTTACTGGAGATCTGCCCGCTGACCTGACTTATGGACCCGCCTCTAGGTAAGCGGCGGGCGTATCTGAAAATCGCCCAGCGCCTGATCATAACGGCACTTGGAATACTCACTAAAACTTCGCCGTAACTATTCTGCACTTTTTTTTATAAAAAGTTCAGCAAATGACTCGACCCTACCTGATGATAAGCAGTAGAGGAGTCCTTACGTGAGGATAGATAGTGCAGCATGCATCATACTGCCCTAGCCATCAATGGCCAATAAGTGCCTTTACACGCCTCTTTTAAAGGAACCCATGTTATAAGAAGGAGGGAATACGTGTGCCGGTAAAGAATTCCACACTCTAGCTGTGCGACAGAGAAAGAAGTCACGAAATCTCTATGTGCGAAAGTAGACTTCGCACCTAAGTTCTACTTAAAGCTATTCATCAGACCGAAGTATCCCTAAAAATTTGTATTTGTCATTAATAATTATTCAATGTGTGGATAACACCACAAATTTAATTGTACAGGAAAAGAGGTTATTGCAACTATGACTCCTTTGTGTCCAATAACAACGGTTTCTGCAAATTATTACGAATTTTACTTTTAAATCCTTTTAATGTTTTTGTTACACTATTATTAATGTTAATAAAGCAGTCGGAACATAATTACGTGTTTGTTGACAGGCTGCATCAGTTCTTGTTAAAAGCTTAACGGTCTCAGTGAACTCAACCGGCGACTAATCGTCCGGGTCTTAATCATCTTTGCCCGTTTCGTTTGTTATTTTATTAATTAGCAAGAAGTATGTTTCACTATCTACTACAAGTACGATTTAGAATTTTCGTTTACCGTTTACCGGTTTGCATTACGCGAGCTTTTGGAGTACCTTCACAAATTAATACGGCAATTTCGACCCAGCTCAGACTTCCTAGTCATCAATTTCGATGCTATCATTAGCAACTAATACTCTTTACGTGACATTTAAAAAAAATGAACGATTGCATGGCATTATCATCTTACATTGTGTCGTCACGACGCGATTAATCTCCATAATATATCGCTGCCCAAATCGGAATACCTCACCGACAATCTTTTTTTATACGCGTTAACGGTAAAAAGATTTTGTTGTCCCTCTCTAGCATCACGAGTCCATTCATCCTGAGTAGAATCAAGCCGAAACCCAAACAAAGATGTGCACCGGCGCAATCTGCCGGCCGTTCCATGAAATTATTGCTGCGTCTCGCTCACTCGCTGGACCCAATCATGACTTTCTACGCTCACGCGCATCTCCTGATCTAACTTTGATGAGTGCAATATTGAACCTTCTATCTAAGGCATAGAATCTCACGGCAACCTATAACGAATGAGATTTTAGTTTTATTTATGTTGATCGTGACTGTACTGCGTTGGACGCCTGTACCTCCTATATATTTCTATGTTCGGGTTTTGTTGTGTTGAAACGAGAGTCGATTGTAGAGATCTAAAATGTTCACGCAATATCAGTTGTTGTTACAACGTAATAAGGTTTGTTTGCATTGTTTAGCTTTTATCTACTGCAAAAGTCGTGAGTATACCCTCAGGGTGATGGCATTGCACCGCCGGACTCTGTTATTGTTTAACACCACAGGGTATGCAGCTTACTATTCCCCGGTAACTACAAATCGATTTCTTTCCAAAGACAGCGACCAATTTAGCGTTAAACCTGCTCGACGGAAAGGTTCTTTTTAAATGGCACCTGAGGGAGTCTTAGAGGTTTTCGAGAGGTCTACGTTAAATGGTTTTTGTAAATGTTACAGTTAACAGTTATGGTATTGCAGACCAATCTCGTATGGTTTATAGGTCGAGTGCATAAATCTGTTGAAGGCATTTGCGTTGACCTTTTGAAGGAAGATAACCAGCGTACAGCGGTTGGGTGCGTGGCTATTGTATCTACGAATTCCTGACAAGTACATTAAGTTGGAACTAATAATGAGTATTGTTTTGTTTTATCGTTACAAACCTTTTGGCTATGATTAATGGGAATTCGTAAAGGTAGATAATTTACTTAGTGTGGAAATAATACACGATGAACAATACCGGTGGCGGGATATTTCAGAGAACTTAGTTGTTAGATAATTTATTATTAAAACAATTTCTATTAAATTACAAGGTCTATTAAACTAAAATTTTATTCGAATTCTAATTTAATATAATGATATTCTTTAATACACAATCAACCTCTGTTGATGCATTGATATTTACTATTAAAAACACTATGAAAAACAAAAGCCGTATAGTTAAGCATGATTTGATTTAATGTTATATCTGTAATAATTAAAACAACAGTGATTTTGGTGTTAAAAGATCATTAACATTGAACATTTGGCAAACACTGTCACATATACATGTTTTTAAAAATAATATACCCTTTTTAATATACAATTAATGTATCCCGTAAATAAGCGTGAAAACTTCGTAGAAGTCGTTAGTATGACGTCTATGCATTAATTAGGATTGTTTGATCTTTATTATCTTCTGTTACCTTAGAAAATAATAGAAACGTATCCTTATGAGCCTGTAGAGTACCAACTTAATAAAATAACCTATTAAAATAAACTCAAAAGCAGAACTTTCCTATGCTTCAATAAAAAATATATTTGTTTAATGAATGGCACCTAAGAGTCAAAAATTCATAATACAGTGGCGAAAATATTTATTGAAGCTTTGTTTTTCAACTCGTGTTATTGTTATAGTTCAATAAAAAACGATTTCATTTTATTAACTTAGCAGTTTTTTGCTAAGTTCTCAAACAAATGACAAGGTATTTATATCAGCTACATATTTCTGAGTTGCTGTTAAACAAATTTGGTTCTAAACACGCATTATGTTTCTAAACCGCTTGGTATTACAGTATTTTCACTTTCATTTTCTGCTATAGGTCAACGGGTCGTATTTCACTCGTCATTGCGCACTCTGCAAAAATATTGGGGCAGTTTCAACCCAGATCTTTTTTGTGGAAACACTTATTCGGGTCTTGACACGATATCGGCTATTAGCGGATACGTCAACGGTCATTTGTTTTACACGGGATAGCCGGTGGCTCGTAATATAAGGGATCGAGTTTAGGAAGGCTTAATGAATTTGTATAATCCGGTATTCTTATCGACTTTTAATTATTGGGTTATTTGGAATAAAAAGCTAAATTTTATATTATCAGTTTTCTCATGTTAAAGATTGTCTCTAGTATTAGCGGAGCCTAAAAAAACCGTCAATAATTTATTAGTTCTTAGAAATGATAAGCTTTGTCTGTTTGTGTATATGTGTATTAAGTACCATAAGAAGTTAAAATAGAGTCAATATTATGTTTCACTTAATAGAATAGAAGATAATATTAATATCTAAACAAGTAAATTTAAATTTTCACGAGGTTCCCAGGAGTATATAGACGGAGAAGGATATTAAGAAAGTCAAACCATATCAGCTGTTGAGTTTTCTTAACTAAAAATATTACTTATTAACATGAAAACACGTATTATTTAACACCATACTGGTTACTGTTTAAGTATATTTATTCGTATTATCGTATAAAACAATGCCACAAAAAAATTATGTGGTCGCGTGTATCCTTTCCCATATATACTGTTCATGACAAATTAATTAGTGAATGATTAGCAAACACCATGTTAATATATGTTATAGTCTTTTGTCTTTAATGAGAGTAGCACGTTGACCCCAGGAAACAGGTCCGCTTGACCGCAGGCTGCATTGTCGTCTGCAAATGATTCAATGCATGATTTATTCATGACATGTGGATACTAACTACACTGTCTCGTTCACTTGTTTCACAATTTTAATGTAAAAACTAATTTTAAAAATTCCAAGTCCGGTTCAATATGGGAGGTATTTTATACTTATTCACTGGTCAATTTCTTAACAGCATATATGGGAAACGATATGTACACGCGACTGCGTACGTAGTTTTTGTGGTTTCATAATTGGCATTGCATAACAACATATGAACAGTCTCCAGTATGATTTCAAATATTGTGTTTACAAATTTGAAACTTAAAGATTATTCTTAATTTGCTAAACAGCCTCGCTAAATAGGAACCTCGCGAAAATTACGCAAAATCAAATCAATATACAATCTTAATACTTATTTATATCTAATTTAATTGAGATAAATTCAAAAGTTTGTCATTCGTATTTGTTTTGTTAAGATCTACATATGTACCTGAAGATCGCAATGTAATATTACTATATATTGTATAAAACTGGAGTATTGTGATCTTGGCCTAAGCAAAGTTATAACACAACAACACAACAGTACCTAATTTAATATTTGTTAATATTGCACAAGAATCAACTTACTCATCATCGTATAACTGACCTAGATTATGAAGACAATGCACGAAGTTCAAGTATGTATCTTCTTTTACGACTACGACTAGTACATATAGTTGACAGTATATAAAGAGCATTTTGTACACATGACCTTATGTAGGTGTAATAGGAATCAATTTCGAGGTAGTGATAAGATACAACCTCTGTGGTATGACCTTTTTGCTTTCCTGTCATTATTGAAGCACACACAATTATTTAACTATTAGATTGTTGTAGTAATACGTATATTTTTTGTATGCGTGACTCTAATGAAAATTTATAATAAAAATATCAAATTCAACTGCTGATTTGCTAACAGCAATTAATTTAGTTTCATTTTAAGTCGGTCAAGAAAATTGACAATGCTCCCAAAACAATCTTTCCCCGAGCTATCCACACTCGATGATATCATAGCTATAAAAAATAAATCAGTTATCAAATCTTTCATTTCAAGTTCAAAGTCCAATGAAAACCCTTCAATTACATTATATCTCACGAGAACCTTATAAATAAATAATATTTAACATAAAAAATTGTTTTTCCAAAAGAAGTCTGGCGAAAGTCATTTTTCTTTTGTATGACATAGACAGAAAAATAACTTTGAATATTCATTCGCCAGAAGGTTCACTCGAGTTGGCGGTACCTTCTTATCCTGTAGCCGTAGCAAAAATATTCTAATGTTGTACTTCGATACGAAAGATAAGATGGTTCACGTGATATTGTCTGGTTTTTTAAGCTCGTAGGTTTTCAGTGAAGAATTTATTATCATTCTAAAATTATAATCACCTTGCAAAGCCCTGGTACTTAGATGTATTTTTCATAAGTAAACATTACCTTAGTGAGAGCCAATTAAAATTAAAAACTCTCCAGAAATAAGAATTGAATTACACAAATTATTATAAAATAGGTGAAAAAAAACTTCAATAATCTTATCGTTACACCTCGAACTTGTTTCTATTAAAACTACATAAGTTCACTTTGAAACCAAAAATGTTATTGTATATATATCTAACTATACTTAGTCGAAAATTAAAATTACCGTACATACTTAAATTTAATGCACTGAACTCATAATTTAGGTTATTTTCTCCTTCTCATCATCGTATAGTTATAAAACGAATTTATAGCTTATAATAAACTATTCAAAAAAAGCCAATAGTGGGCAACCTGACGTTACATTCAAAAGAGCTTATAAAGTATGTAATAACAGCTTTTATATTATGTTTTATCGCACACATACAAAACGCAAGACACATTTTTTACAAAACAAAAAAAAACATAGCTGATATTATCTCTAAGGAATATATATATATGTATACTTATACAGAATACTTGTATTCAAGCATATACATGGTTCGTAATGAATAAACACTTCGTATTAAAGATACCGTATACTATTTTACATGGACATTCAAGAGACAGAATTACGATGTTTTCAATTACTATTAAATTATAGTAATATTTAATTAACTATCAACCAAGTTCCGTTAGTAGTCTGCCATAATCTCAAGCAATTGAGACGGCCATGTTCATCTATATTGAATAGTCTCCTAATAAGGTATTCCTTACGTTAAATATATGTAATAATAATATCTTCTTTCTTATATAAAAAAACTAATAGTTGAGCGTTAGTCTCGCTAGAACTCAAAACCCGTCTAAGTAATTTATTTTTAAAACTACCCTATGTTTAAAAAAATAGTAAAAGGAAATTTTAAAGAAGAGCGAGAAATATAATATATTAAAATTGTTAATTTATGTGTCAATTTAGTACAGAAACTTGTAAAATTGTTCATTTCATTCATTCGTTCAAAATTGTTATTTGATTGCAGTTTTTGGTTGATGATCCACCATCTCTCATAGAATTCCCAAGATCTTTTATGTGCTGACTTTCATATAAAAACATTGTTTAATATTTAAAGAAGATCATTTAGGCTGGAGCTTACCAACAGTCGGGCGATTATTAATTTAACTGTCGGTTTTTGACAATTACCGTATAGAAGAAATTACAAAAGGTTCACTTATAATTACTCTACTTACGTGTCGGTAAACTCTTGTTTAGTATCTTGGTTGTTAATCAATCGCGCAAAGAACACTTTATTTACAATGTTATAAAAATAAAATTAAAATTATGTAGTTGTACACGCAACGTGCGTGTTTTTGGAGACGCACGATAGTCGCGTCAGTGTCAATGTCGCTCCGATTTTTGGTCACGGAATGAACTATGGCCGAGCTAAGGTCAAGTTCAGTCTGGGGGTCTAATCACGTGACTTTTCTATTACATCACGCACGGATTAGAAAGTTAATATATTCCTTTTGATTTTTATTATTTTATTACATTTGATTCGACCATTTAAATCTGAAGAAACTGTCTTGATCGGGCATTATCGGTTCTTATTTTGGTGCAATACCCACGTTTGTTTCTCTATGGGTCTCTATGCTTGCAATGATCCGAGAACGTTTATTTTTAATTTTCGAATGCGATTATAATTTAAATTAAAAGAAGGAAGGAATTAAGGAAAAGAGGTTGTGTAAACGATTTGGTGACTGAGACTTCTTGGATATGTGCATATGTTTCCTTATCACCAACAAATATTGGATCACCAATTGTCTGATATGCGCGAGAGCGCTTTATGTCCTCTTTTACAATTCTTTGTAAAATAAAGAAGACAAGACGAGAAAAAAACTACACTAAACCAACTTAACGCTTGACTATTGTTATGAAATATGTCGCAAGATTTCTGTTGTTGGTCGAGCATATACAACATCTCCCAGCTAAATGTCTTGGTGCAACCATATACAAATAACTTGACCCTGAACAGGGTGGCTATTAAAATATTCGGTCAAAACATCAGCCTTTATTACTCCGATTACTTTGTTCTAACAGTAGATTCATTACAATAATATTTCCAAGAACTGACGTCAAAGCCATAGTAAAGTTTATAAGTTTGCATATCAAACGAAAATTCGGAATAGCGAGCTAACATTCCAAATGTAAATTTCATTTCAGATGTGACGTCAGGCTTTCTCACGTTAGAATTGTTTGACCTTGACCTTGCTACCAGATTTAATCCGCTCCATGTATAATGTCTTTATGAGACTAACCTCTCGCATATCGAGTAATGCTTGACTGAAAACACACGAGACTGTATTCGCTCTCAACCGCTGCGATCGAAAATTTGGGTATTGTGTATTGCCGAGAGAATAAAAAAAAAGTGGTTTTATCGCTCATAATGTCATGTAAATATAATCATGTGTAAAATATAAACGTTTATCTTTTTCTCAAAGCTGAATTAATTAGCTAGCGGTTCAGAGACCTTATCGCTAAACAACTAGCCCTTTTTTTTTTTTACGAGGAGGAATCCATTTACGGACTTACCCGCCACTGGCTAAGCGACGAGCGTGTGTGGGGCTCACTCAGTACCTCAATAGAGCGGCACTGAGAATACCCACTAAAACTCCCCGTTAACTCCATTGCCCTTCACGGGGGTAACCTGGGTTCTGCACGAGCAATTCACCAGGTTGTTTGTATCCACGGATATTTTTTACGGATTCTTTGTCCGTTATTTGTAGGCGATGCTATGAAGACAAAAAAAATTAATTGCAATTAAAATAAATTGCGATCAACTACCATATTATCAGACCTTTCTAAAATAATCTCCATCATCAGATTTGACACTGACAGTTAAATGGAACTGCATGTTAAGCTCCACACATTTTCCTTTTAAAGATGACATATCTTACGAGTGTCATAAGACATCTTGTGTAAACAGTTGGCATTTTTACTTTGAAATCGTCCTTGTATCGAAACCCCGACGGTTAAAGCGAAACATAAATTCATGTGTTTTCAGCATGCCGGTTTTAACACCGACAGTCCATTCATGGTATATGAGAGTTTTGAACTAATGGATTCTTAATTGTGTTTTACAAATTTCACAAGTGTTGTGTGTATTGAATTCCTTGAGTGGAGTGAAATGTGCCAGATTCAGCAAGAGAATTTCCACATTAAGTATTCACGTTTAGAATGTTTTTAGCGGGAATGCAATACGAATGAAACATCTAAGCTTTGTTTATATGTTTCGCTAAATAGAGATACTAGTTTATAAGTTTGCTCGTTGTTATAATCATGTGCAAAACTATAAGTATTTTCTTGCAACATTTTAGCATCGTTATCATGATTACGAACATTCAACATTGGGTATTTAGTGCTGATAACTGTGCATTCTAGATCATTAATATTGGGTCGTCCTGCAATACATGGAGTGCCATATATCTTATTTTCTTTCAAATCTCAACAAAATTTCCTATTGAATTCTCTGATTAATTTCTACACGTTATTACTCTAGAAGTTGGACGAGTATTCGTTATTATTTCCATTCCATTATTTCAAGTTATCATGCTTACTAAAATTATTTCTATTTAAAAAAATTCTAGGGGCAGGCTAGAAGCTCTTTCTACAAGAAATAATACGCGTTCAATTGCTTGTGATTCGCCTAAACGATTTTAATAAACCGCTAGTTGCGCCACCCGTTGATTATATACACGCGATCATTTCTCTATAAGTGTACGTGGAATAGATAGTTATTTCTATAATCTCATTTTCAGAAGCTAAATTTTCCAATAATGCCAAGAACTTTCCTAGAGAGAACTATATTATTTTTATCTTTCAAACTAAAGCAAACATTTGAAGCACACGTGTTTTATTAGTTAGTTCTAAAACATGGAAGAGTTTGAGATCCATTAAGTACTAATTTTAGAATTACTCCTGTATAAAGTAAACTGGAGTGAAAATAGCTGATCTTCAGATAAACATAAGACCGATTCGGCTTCTAAAGGTTTTTCATGTAGCCATAATTGTAACGAATGTTATTTATTGTAAAAGGTAAGGCAAGGTAAGCCGTGTCTCGCAATGTTGGCCAGTAAATTATATTTTAGGAAAAATTTACGTGAAATCCGTTCAGTACATTCTGCTTTCGCATTTTTGTGGGTAACCTCAAATTCCTATCCTTTACTCGTAAGCCGCTCGTCAAATGTGCAGTTTTTTTTACTTACACCCGGAATAATTTTGAAATTGTCTTACACAGTCGACAGTGCAACTTTTTTCACTTAAGACTATTATATCGTCGTTATAGGAGTGAGATTTTCAGTGGTGCTTATTTATTTATTGTTCTTTTAATGTATTTTTTTTTATTTAACAATTTATGTACACATAAATACAATTAAAAGGACACAACAGAATATTAGAGAGTTGTACAAATGTACTGCTTATTTCTATAAGAAATCTCTTCCAGCATCCATCAGCTCCCATATATGGGAATAGCGACATTGAAAGGTAGAGGGGCGTGTACCAATACTAATATAATTAAATACATAAAAACTAATATTTATCATATTTACCCTAACACACACACAAATACATACATACACATTCAGTTGTAATTTAATATATAACTACATTATGATAACTCTCATATTAATCTTAAGTATTAAGTACGTCACTTTCATTATACATTAGCTCTTAGTTAAAAAAAAAAAATTATAGCTTGCATATATTCTGTTCCCATCATTTCCATCTATGGAAAGTATTCACCTTATATGCCACTATAAATCTTACTTGCATATCTGCAGTGACCTCATTTCATCGTGAGCTCCTAAATCGTCTGAATGCTTAGTAAGCAATCTCGTAGAATCAGGCACGACACGGTTCTTAGAATTTCGTTTTCTTGAATCAAAGGAATTCTTTTGAAATAAGAGATTTAGACCACGTAATTTTCCCAATAAATTTGGAACTGAACTATCATTGGAAGTAATAAATCCGGCAAATACCATTTACTATTCCTTGTACTGTGTACTCACTGTGACTACTACGTTCACTATATATGATAATCGGGGTTCAAACGTAATCTAGAAGTCTTTTGAATGTAATATTTAATATCGGATGATTTTAATTTCGTATCTGGTGTTAAAATAAGTTAAAGGTTTGTCAAAAATGCGATTATTAGACTACCAAGATCGAGTTATAAAGCGAGTATTACTTTTCATACCTCTTTTGTCAGAACTATCTTTTGAAAATGCTACATTTCTGAACCGTCGTTTCTCCTTGTCCGTAGTGTTGCAATATGTTGTAAATTAAACTATAATGGGACTGATATGTCTATCAATTCAAAAAAAGGCTTTAAATTTTAAACCTTAAAAAAATCTTTAACATTAAGACATCAAAGCTATTTTAAAAATGACTAGAACTAGAAGCGCGCGACCTTGTTAGAATCTGAAAGTAATTAGATGACAAGGCACTATTTAAGAACAGTGGAATAAATGGTAACTTTCTGAGACAAAAGGATTGAGCTCATGGAAAGTGAACATAACCTCCATACAATAAAGAAAAAAATGACGATGGGAAAAGTATACGAAGATTTAAAGATTTGATCACCACGCTAATTTCCTTTACCTATTATTTTGTACATATTTAGACGTGGTAATGTTGTTACTATAACCGGTTTCATCAATCGCATCCCATCAAACCGCATTGGACTAACCTGGTGCTGTTATGGCCCAAGTTTCTCAAGTGTTCTATGTAGGCATTCCTGTATCCAAAAGTGGGACGTATATAGGCTGTAAAGTTAATTGTATTTGATCCTTATTAACATCTTGTGTAAGTTTAAAACTATTTTGATGGAACATAATTATTTACGTCTCGTTATTGTTCGTTTAATCAGTTTTTGTATTTTCATCGTTCAAGTTCTATTCTAATTCATGAAATTCGATAAAACTGTTCCTCTCTTCGTCTAGTCCGTTATCTGCCGCGTACTTTGACCCTACAATTGATAACTTATCAGTAATGTTGGTTGAGGTAATTGCAGGGAAGCAGTTAATGGTTCGTTCGTGACTCATTCCGGTATCGTCGGCGTAGTGTTTGTCTATAAACAAGTCTGGTGCTACCATTTGTATGAAAAGTAGATAGATTTATCTTCAATAGTACTTTTAATTGATGTGTACCAATAGTATCAGATTAACGTTTAACGAAGTTACAATATTAGCCAGTAAATTTCCACGAAAATGTTTTGTATGTTGTAGAAGATTAGAACAATGAGGTTGAAGATTTGAACCTTGTAAGCAGCTAACGATTGTTTTAAGCGGTTGTAGTAATAAGGGATAACTTTGACACTATGAAGCACAGCAATAATCTTAATTTCTACGAAATCATTATGGTAAAAGTGAGAAATAAGAATTAGGATATTAAGAAAAAGGCGACTATAAAGTCTGATCTCAAATCAGACAGACATGCTGTAGAATGCATAAGAATTATGTACAATGTATAGTGCTTACTTGTTCCCATTTCATTGGTTGCTAAGCTCACAGCTGTGGCGCCAGTCTCGTCTAGGGTTGCTAATAATAAAAAGTTAATAGCGATACAAATATTATATTTTTAGATTTCTATACTAATTCTTTTGATGCTAAACGTGTAAACATATACTTTTGCCTTTCCGCGCAGTTCTGCTAAACGATTTGGTCAAGTTACTACAGTAGGCAATAGGATTCTGCTGAGCTGGAGCTGAGCTGCTAAAGCGTTCAGTTGTCTCCCAATGCTAGTCCTGAATTAGCTCCATTTATAAAGTTTTGACAAATTTTAAGTTGGCTTAACTTGAAAATCATTAGAAGCAATAAAAAAGGAGGAGTTTGTAGGCGTAGACTCGAACGCTCTGGTTTCGATATCGTAAACGAAGCAACTGCCGTTATGGTTAGTCCCTGGATGGGTCAATCAAATTTGTTATTTCGAGCTCCTTCGAAAAGTTCTTTTCGTCTCAGTTCTTACAGCAACTGCTTCCACACACCAACCCGCATTGGGCTATGACGCGTAGGAACGCCTGTGCCCATCAGTGGGGCTTATATAGGCTGTTAATGATAATTGAAGCGTGAAGTAATTTTTGAGGCGGGAAAAATAATTTTGTGCCAAAAGTTAATATGATAATTGTACCTTATAAATGACTTATGTATTACCTATAACGCTTTGAAAACCTTTTTGTATATTGTTTCCTTATTCTGCTGTCATGTTTTTAAATTTGTAAAGTATTGTCATTGTATCTTGAAGAATTAAAATTTTCAAAGCTTAAATTATGATGAATAATAATGAATAGTTAAATGATTCCAAAATATCTTATCAAAGCGTTTAGTATTATAAACTGTTTCTTCCAGGAGAACACGCGGCGATGCAGTATCTAAGTGTTCCTAAAAGTATAATTTAAAAATACTACCTTCTATGTTTTTGATTTACTGATGTCGTTTGTACAAACCCTACTCACGGCGCCACGTTGGCTGATATCATTGTGTTTACAAGTGAGAATATGCATTCATAATATGTACAGTAAAAACTTTAAACTGTGTCACTGTTTCCGATTGTTATTCTTAACAGGCCGCGTTATTAGAAATGAAGAGTTAAGATAAATTACTTTTTTATATTTGTATGATGACAGTTGAATTTACGCAAGTTTTGAACATTTTGACGAATTTCACTTAATCGTCATGCTATATTAAGATGGCATGATGGTAAGATTTACCATGAAAGGTTATTGAAAGTACCAACTGACGCAACTCTTTAGTAATCATTTACCTCATTGCTCGGCCATGCGTTTTGTATTCTAAACGGGGTAGCTCTAGGCCTTCAACTCACCTAATGGTTAAGTAATAATAAGCTGAAGACGGTCATCCTTGCAATTGCTGGAATACATTTATATTAACATAATTGTAGCATGAGAAGCCCTACAATCGACAAAAGCAAACAGAAAATTGCTGCCACCATAGGGAATTAAACTCCGAACGTCGAGATCTAAGTTCATAAATTCGTGATATCCCGGACCTGCCAGTCTGTGATAATTTGCCAACTCTTTTGGCAGTCCAGTCATGAGCTTATATTTAAATTCCTTATTGCTTTGTTATTTGGTCAAATCATCTCTTTAGGTATCTGACCCTGGGTTGGTATCTTTTTCCAGTGCTTAAAATTTGATCAAGAATGTGAAACTCATTCCTTCGAAATTTTTTGTGTTATGTATTTTTTATTCAAATCTTGTGAGCCCTAATCATGAGATGAGATAATACAATTACTGTCATTATAATAACATTTAAAGCCATATAAAATCTTTTTACAAATTCTTGTTATCACGTGTTATCGATGGTATCAAATCACCAAATATTCGAAGAAAATTCAAAAATATTTTTTTGTTCAAATCTTTTGGAACAATCTTTTATCCTCACAAGTTGAATTTGTCGAGTGTCGTGTACACGCGGTACTGTTTTGAAATTTGCTAGTTAATTAGGGTTGCCAGTAAGAAAAATGTAAATATTTTTCTTACTGACAACGCAACTTTTAAAAAGTCACTGAGCCTGGGAGTTTGATATTTGATCGTACTAAATACTATATTTTCTTTGTGTATTGTGATTTATCTTTTGAGGTTTCTACAGCTTTTCGTATTCGGGCCCTGAACCAGTTCACTGTTATGCAATGTAAAGAACTTGGAATATGAAATGATTAAATATTGAACGTGGCTATTGGTGTTGGTGACTTACCATCAGGTGGAACATATTATAATGCTTGTCAGATATTGCTTGACATAATACTTTTTTATTATCTCTTGAATTATCCCTGTTTCAGAAGCTTCAAATTCTGGTAATGATCGTTCAGTGGTCGAAGTGATCGTGAACTTAACAAAATAAAATCTGCGTTCTATTTCAAAGCCCTTGAAGGACACGTCATATTTGATAGCTCTATAGACCTAGCATTAGTAACAGAGTGTTAACACAGCTGGTTTGTGTTCCCGTGAAACGTATAGCACCTATATTAGAACTTTTTTGTTCAAGTAGTTCAACTACGGAGAACAAATGTCGCTTGCAATTATTCTGTGCACGACCAGACAGTTTCAATTGATAGAATTTTTGACGATAAAGTCTTGTAAATGATCCTCATTATGTATAGGATTGTTTAGAACCTATCTTGCTGAGTTTCTAGGTTGTTCTTTTCATTGAAATAATTTTAGATTGAAATGTCGAGCATGAAAAAATCTCTGAATTAGTATTCGCTTCATTCTATACTCATACGTTTAATTTGAGAATCGGAACTACTTTTTTGTGATTCCAATTGTTATAGCAATCAATGTGACATCCATAGATAATATAATACTAGACCAGCGCCACCGCTAGAACTGTCATATTTGACGTTTATCTAATACAGTTCTTATTAGGGACGTGTTTAAGTGACCGTAAACATACTTTATACGTTGTATTTAATTTTTCTGTTATCAAAGAGGTTTCTAAAATGTTATCGCTTTAGACAAGCAGCTTAAACGTTATTTCTCGAATGGTGGACATAGGTGACCAATTCCGAAAGGCTCCACCGATCGAAATGCATTCCACGGAACGTAAGAGATCTCCGTGAGCGCAATTTAACCACGAACCGCTATTATAGGACTTAGTGTTGCCTGAAAAGCGGGACTCGAGCGAACGGAACGGGATAAGCAGAAGCGTTTTATGTATAGCAACGCATATTAGCCCATTATTATACTAAGGACGTTAGGGATAAAGAAATATCATTGTGTCGGCAACGCGCGAATATTACTCCTGATTTCGCTAGCGTTCTTAGACCACGGTAACGGCTTTCCATCAGATTGGCCGTAAGCTTGATTGCCACCTTAGTGGTATAATAAAAGTAAATGAACCTCTGAAATTAAGAAGAGTTCCTCTAGGAGTTTTGAATATTAACAACAGGAATAACTAAACAGTTATTCCTGTGAATGTTTGGTGGAGTAAATAGAGAATAGAATATATCTTTACTGTACATCAGTCAATTCAAGAAGAGAAATACACAAAACTTGTAACTAATACAACTATTTATACTTTTTACTACTTATTTTTACTTTTATATAATATAATAAAAAGCTGTACCTTTTTAAAATATAATTTAAGTCTGTTTTTCATACGTATTTTAACTATACGTGCTATATAAATAGTTAAAGTTTAGACACAAAAGGTCAAAATATACAATAAGTCAACAGTTGCTATTGTAATTGTGTGAGTTATTAATAAGGAAAAAAAACTGAACTAGTTGATCTTGAAACTTGACATTTGACAGTTAAAAAGCTATCCAAATGAGAGCACTTAAATAAAAAAAGCAACGTAATTTTTTATAAATACAAACACTGACTTAACTAGTTGGTATTTTTAACAGTTCTATTTAGAAGAATTGAATATAATCATTATGGCATTTAAATAAATTAATCCGGGACTTTAGTTTAATAATGTCCCACAAAAGTATTCGAAGTCACATCACTAGCATGCTGCTACGTGCTCGCCCGCTGGAGCAGTGCAGCGTTATTGCTTCAACTTACAATGTCGCCGAGAAAGAGCCATTTACTTTTATATATTGTAAACCTGAAAATTCTTTGCAGGATAAATAATGTGTAAATAGAACGATTTTTCTTAAGAAAACAACATTGTTCACTAAAATATTTTCAAACCTTATTTTTGGATAATCTAGTGTAGTACATTATTTAGTAAAATATAATATTTTAAAAACTACCGAAGATAATATCTATTTAGTTAAATAAAATTTGTTGACAAACATCTAAAATTTGTATCTTAAAATCTATTTAATAAAATTAGTGCTGGTAAGATGTCATTAGTATTTTGATTAATTTACAGGATACAAAATAAAATTACATCTTTTCATCTTTTTGTTTAGTACCTGAGGCTAGGAATTGTAAGAATGTTCCAAATTTTACTACTATTATCTAAAATTTTATCTTTATTAGTGAAATATAGTATAAAAAAAGGTGTTTTTGTTTTCTTTTACAAAATCTTGAATTTTGGTTTAAAGGTCTGACTATAAAGTATATATCATTGAATCAGATCTAAAAGAAACTATATGTACTCTGAAATAATGGTTCCAATTCCATCCTAAATCCAATTCAAGAAGGACCATAGTGAGTTATAATAACGTCAAGTTAGTTGACACTCAAACGATTCAAACACTTTACGACTTATTTTAAATCGGTACGTTTTATGTCGCCCGTTAAAATAAGGCAAAAATGCTTGAGTCGCCATTTCAGAAACATCAAATGACGTCACCGATAATCTGCCTTTTAAGTTGTATTGTATTGAAAGAATAGTGCTGAGCTTAAATTTAATTTAGTTCGTGCACAATGGAATCGGACCTATGTAGAACAATGGGCGTATAAGGCAACACCTTGCATGGTAGTAATAATTTTTTTAAAAATATGAATCACTAATGGATTTGAAACAATATAAATATCTGAAGTAAGCAATAACTGACAGCCTAGATAAGATGCATTCGATAGTCAACAAAATCGAATCGCTTAATAAAAAATGTACTTATACATTTGAATGCTAAGCGAGAGCTTATGTCAGATCTCATACATCTTTACACTTAACAATTTAAGTGCGATTATGGAATGCATCTTGTCTAGGCCCTCTGGTCGTTTTTAATCCGGCAATTTACAGCTCACATGGATGGTACAAATCTATTAACTTGCCCGAGTGATATTTGCCGATTAACAATACATTAGGGACTCCATACTCATTTGTATTTTTAAAATTGTAACGAAGAATGAAATGCTATTGTTATTGGCAGAATTGTGAAGAATCAAACGTAAGAGCACGACCCGCTTCAAAATTATAATCGAAATAGCTTAAAATATCCCCAAAAGACACAGAAGATCCTCTACACATACAACAACCGCTGACAAATCTATGAACGCTCATACATACACACATAAGCGCTCGACATACGTTTGTCATATATCATATCAGCCAGTTTATCATATCCTATCATGGGGTCATCACATCAATATTCCAAGAATGAACCCGTTTAGATCTTTTGTGCTTGCTTTTGCTTTGAATATAGACAGTGTAAAGATGACAATACGACAATAAATGGCAACATTAACTGTATAATTTCATGGAACTGTTAAGAAATTTTTAATTAATTTGATCCATATGACTCTTGCAAATTATTCCTATCAATTACTAGTAGTAGTTACTGCCAACTTGGCAATACCTACTTAATTTAATATCGTATTATGGCCCCCGACTTGTATATATTTATCTAATCAATTATTTACTATTAATTAGTTTACTTATTTTATTATAAAAATATACTTAATGAGCGAGGACTTGTATGACCTATATACATCTGGAAGAAAATATAATGCCTAAGTTAAGAGAATTGAAGATACTTTTTTTAAAGAGATTAAGCAACTCCACCACACCAGATAAAAATAAATAACCAAATATATCATCAAGAATAAGCCTCAAGCTTTAATTTTAAATGTTGAATTTAGAAAACTTTGTGTTTTATTAAAATCTGTACTGTTTCTGATATTGGGCTTTATCTTCCTATAACAAAGGTTGTTTCTGTAAATCGTTTATGATATAACTGAGATCCTTGATAGAGAATACATAGTAGCCATTCTAAATCGAGTGTCTCGTCACCAACAAATGTTAAGGCACCCGTTACAATGGATAAGTATTTTCCTGCTGCTACAAGGATCGAACATGTCCCAGCAGGGTGGAACAAGGCAACCGGTTCAGATGTAATGCCCTGTCACAAGCCAAGATGAGTTTCAAGGATTACAAATAGCCTCCGATTGAAATATTGAATGTCTTGTTTCTGAATAGTATTAAATATACATTTCTTGTTTTGCTCTAGTTTGAGTTATAGTCTTTTGTACTGTTTAACGTTTTGGTTAATATTTTCTTCCAATTATATTAGTGATTTATGATCATTAACTTTAAAAATTTCCTCCTTTCTCTGTCGCACAGCTATAGCGTGGAATTACTTACCAGCATACGTATTTCCTCCTTCATAAAACATACCTTTAAAAGAGGCGTGAAAAAGCACTTTATAAGCCGGCAAGGTGAGGGTGGCTAGGGCAGTATGTCGCATGCTGCACTAGCTATATTCACATATGGACTCCTTACTGCTTCTCATCAGGTGGTGTCGAGTCATTTGCTAAGCTCAAAAATTCAAGGTTTCTTTTTGAGTTATTTTACTAAAATTATTATCTTGGTTTGATAGTCCGAATTATTTTTAAGAAACTATTAATTATTGTAACGACCTATGTTAACAATATGACAGCCATCAATGATGATTTAAATTCCCCTTCTTAGTAGATCTTAGTGTCAATTCATTTACTTATTTTATTTTGAAAAAAGTCTTTTAGTCGTAGTCTTTTGTTTCTTTTTTTTGTTTGTTTCGTTATTCTCGCCTTAAACGCATATTGCTTAAACTATTACTTAAATGACTATTCAAACAATTTTAAAAAAGCATTGATAATCTCTGCAGTAAAATTTAGTGATAACATCGCTATTATTCCCTTCGATTAAATAATACGCTACATTCCAAAGTTCACGTGCGAAGTAACACAGTTATAATTACTTACCACCGTTTATGAGATGAACAGATAACACGTGGGACTTGGATCATTCTACAATTAATTCGAACAAGGTGATAAAAATCTTTCCTGATTACTCCTATGTTTAATTAAGGAGGCAGGGTTACTCTGTTTGATAGAAGCTATAAACGCTTGTGTTAACAAAAGACTGGTGGTGATTCTGTTGGCATTTAAATTATAATAAAGGTATTATATAGGAACTAAGCCCTAGAGGTACTCCCTTTCTCTACTAAAAAAATCACATGAGAAGGAAGGGACTGGAGCTCAGTCACACTGCTCTGCTGACTCGACGGCGATATGTCTCCCGGCCATCTCGAGTTCCCGGCAAGAAGTTGTTAAGAAGGTGCGTGGGTGAGAGGCCGAAATTCTCTTACCCCATGAGGGACGGCTGAAAGAGCCGTCTTCCGTCCGTCCGTTCTTCTTGGAGTGAGAAAAAGGATGATGATCGTCAAACTACCTTGCAGTGGGGCTACAATCGCTGTGTCTTTTTATGTACCCTAATTTTTAGGGTATACAAAAATATTCCCTTCCTATACAAATAGAACGTAAGAAGCACACAGCCACATATATTTAAAAAAAAAACAAATCAGTGCTCTTTTTAAATTCTGCCTCGAATTATACTTTTTTTACATCACGGTCTTCTGTAGATGATGTTACATCTAATTTGTCTTAAACTCCCATGACATTTAAGAAAGATTTGAATATAAGATATATCTTCATGAAAGAAATGTTATTGTCGCACTCAAAATAAATATCTTACACATAAGTACCCGACGTGTTTATGAATCAGTCTGGTTCAGTTGTTCCCATAAATAATTCAACACGATCATTTATCAAACTTCACTCATTGTTTGATTTGATTTATTTACGTTTATGAATGCTCTAAGATTGTGTGTCACCACAGTTCACATTTAGGTGGTTAGTGGTAAATCTGTCAAGGTCGATATTGCCTGAAGGGTTAAGCTAGATATTGAAAAATTTTGATAACTGTACTCGGTTACATAAGGTCCTTACGAAATTGGCGTTTTGTATGGGAGGAATATAAAGTCGACTTTTTTGTACAATAGCTTTAATTTATTAAAGTATCATTATCATTGTTATCTATGCAATTTTGCCATTTCATAGGTAGTTCATTGATCCCTTTACTAAAAAAATCATGAGGTTGATAATCAATACCCTCTCTATAGGCGTTTTTGACGGCCATACCGGAGCTGAACTGGTTTCTTTGTAAGTAGTTACCTAAATAACGAACGTCATCTGTTGAAGCAAGTTCCGGGGAGTATTGAGGATAACGCAGACATTCCAATTGCAGCTTCTCTAGTTTAGCGACCGTAAGTCTAGAGCGACTTACCAACCTCGTTTGTTTAGCAGCTATTTCTTCTATTATGGTTTACAGTCGCTGTCAATAGATATCTGCTTAAGCCAAATTTACAAAGCCGTAAAAAAAACGACAAAATTACAAGTAACATTTTCTTAGTCAATTTCTGAGTCAATTTTCGCTTAGGCCATGATTTGGCTGGTTCATCTCCATGATGTTCCCTTTTCCATGACAGGGAATGATCCTATTTTAAATCTCTTTATCGTTGTGTCGGTTGAGCAATGTAACGCAGCATTCGATGCGTTTTTTGTTTGACTCAACTTATAAAGCATCTTTCATGATTTTTATTTTCCCGATTTTCATGAAGTGAATTAAAACAGTTTCGTCAATCACGCCAAAGCCTGCAGCTAATTCTGAAGGGAGTGGCGCTCCTTTATTCACAATAGCCTTTAGTTTTTCTTTATTCACTTTGTTTTCCAGCTGTTCACGGAGCTTGTTTTAAAGCTCGAAATTTCCAGAACGAAAACATTCGAACCAAAAATACCGTTAACAGAAATACAATATATAACAAATGAAATATAAAATTATTTATGTCAAATTCAAAGTTAAGAAAACCACAATTTATTGTTCATTCTTTGTTGCTTAAACTGACGAAGCAAGATTATGTTCATCAAGATATTTCATACTTCTTTTACCGTTAATTAACCAGTTATTATGTTTGTTACAGGTAAGTTTAGTAATTCATAATTTTTATCAACGGCACGGCAATCTAGATTGCAATTAATTTTGGTAAGTACCTTTATTTGATACTAGATAATTATTTCTTCGTCTTCAATGCGTATTTATTAAAAAATAATTATTATTACTATCTTACTAAAAAACTTATTGAAAAAATTATGGCTTCTCGTTTTATAGAATTTAAACAGTGTCGAGTTACTCATGGAAGTGATATAATAGATGTTTTTGAATTGTTAAACCACTTTGACCACTTAAACCACTTTTGTGATTTAATGATTGAGACTACGTACTAAATACCACCATTTTGCTTAAGTCTGCCGTCAATAATAATGATAACAGCTCACGTATTTTCTGGCAGTTGTAGGAAAGATAATCAGTTACTCTGTGGCTGTATCAGGGTGTGGCTGGCTTGTTGCTCTTATCTTCACGAGATGTAGCCGATGCCAATTTAAAAATTTTAAAAATGCATAAATCCTTCTAAATTAAATCAGTTGCGTACATAATACAAAAAATCAACTCATATCAATTGTAGCTAACAAATTTTTTATTTCAGTGTCAATAAAAGTAATTTGGTCGTACAGTAAGTAATCTTAGTGCGATTTAAGCAAATAATCACCAAAGAGCACTTTAATTTGTATATAATATTTCCAGGATTTTATTTATTTTGTTGTTTAGAAAACAGAAATCTTGAGAAGCCAGTGTAGCCAAGTCTTACACAGTCTCGCCAGTTTCGCACTGAGACTGATTTATACGTATAATATACTCATACCTATCGGGAACCCAGTCGAGGATAAAGTTTTATAATATCGAGATATGAGAAATTCACAAGAATTACTGCTTTTGTTAGAACACCCAATTGTATAAACTGAGTTTGTCAAGCAAAGTCGTAAAAGGTTTACCTAAACAGAATTCTTCACGTACTTTCTTGTAAATTCATTGTTGTGGATTGAGGTTTCAATCGCCATTATTTTGGCCAAAAACTGGCGAGATTATCTTTACTTTCTACCAATTTTAATTCGTACCAAAATTTCTGATATCTTCTTTATTTCTAATGCATTCTGCCTATCAACATTTAATCGTATCTCGTTCCATTTCATCCTTATTCCAGCTAGTTTTCCTTATTCCCGACGAGCAGAAATCTTACGGGTCTTGGAAGGGTTAGGATCTTGAGATATGGTAATACCGACTTACCCTTCAAAAATAATCTATCTACAACGAGATAGAAATGAATGACCGAGTCCGAAAAGGATAAGAATTTTGCACCCCGTGGGAAATAACGGCAGTTTCTTTGTCGTATCGTTCGGAGATTGTATCTGTTGTCAAGACTTTATATGGTTTAAGTGTGAAACTTAAAGCGGATGCGACGCAATAAGCTGTCGAGAAAACAGTGAATTTTATTGCTGTGTTTACTATGGGTTATTACTAATGATATGCATTACTGTTGTTACTGCACTTTGTTTTGCTGCAGTGGTTTTGGTATTCAACGCAGAATTTACCTTCCTCTAGTTTACTTTTTACCTTTGCTCTGCTTCTTGTATGATTAAATATACCACAGCTCATCATAATCACAACACAGTTCCTTGTATCGTTAGCACCAGAGTCGGTTGAAGTTAGGTTTTCACTATTAAGCTCCTTTAGGTAATGTAATTGTTGTTAAACCTTATCCTTCATGCTTCTTCAACAGTACAGCTGTTCTTATAGCCATAGCTAATAGAAAAATCACAGTTTATACTCAATATTGGGCATGGGTTTTCCTAGATGGGAGAAACTCATGAAAACTTTGGGTCCTAAAACTAAAACGCAGCATGAATGCGCATTGAAGGTCAATCAATTAAGATAATATAAGTTACTGTTTATTGTTATTCTGCGCACACTCAATGTTACAATAATAATTTGTTCAATTGTAGATAATTGATACAATGAATTTAAGATATGTATAATCTCTTATGTCTATTAATAGATTTTTTTTTCACACCTTATAGTATTTGGACGTATATAGATATACAGTAAATTATAATGCTTTTAATAATGAAATATTTAAACTCTCCCCTTATCTCCCGTCCCGCTTCGCGCTATTACTTTGGACCAGCTCTTATCTTATTGTGTCGAGTTGTTATTATGAGAGACGATGGCGGTCGATGAAATTATGCAATTTGCGGTGTACATCGTACCAATGCGGTGCGAATGTTTTAACGTGTTATTATTTCCACTGCCACACATTTGCATAACTTTTTTTCGGAGTTCCTTGACATATTTAAACGCCTGATCTTTCATTGGGACGAAAGTTAACGTGGTTTTTATTATTACATATTTCAACTGACATTTCATATGCATCAAAATATAGTTTTTTTAAGCACAATAAGTGATTCGATACCGTCTGATGGGAAGCAGGAGTCTCTAGTAAAATTTGCTAAAGCAGCTACCAACACACTACCCTAGACAAAGTGCCATTTCACGTATATTTTGAAGGAACTCATGTTGTATGAGAAAGGGAATACGTGTGCATACGTGTGAAGACGTGTGACAAAGACAGGAGACACGAAATGTCTTTGATATATTTAGGACATTTATATACATATTACTATCTACATTTCTCCGTTATCTAGTATCCATAGTACAAGCAGGCGACGATGACCTGGACGCACACCAAGATGGGTGGTTTGTGGTGCGAAAGAAAGACTGCTTTGAAAAAAGGCGGAAAAGACCTTTACCCATCTGTGGGACAGCATAGATTGATATATTAAATTCAAATACAAGCTTCCCCATAGTTTTTTCTAATGCTGTTCAGGTATTTGATTTTATTTTATATATCTCATAAATATGTTAGGTTAGAAATACAAATAACATTCTTACCTTAAAATTAAAAGTACAAAGGCGGCGTTTGTCTTTATTAGTAGAAGCGTCTGTTCTGTTGAAGCGTATTATTTCACTAGAATTTTACGTGTCCCTGTTTCTTCCATGGATAAGAATGATATGGATCGGTCTAAAAGCTCATCAAAGCTGTGGTTAAGCTGACGTATCGGCATTTGTCTTGTAAAGTTAATACGTCATTATGTAAAGCAATTAGCATAGATATGCATCTCGGTCCTTCTCAAGAGCCTTAGGTATCCCTTTTTTGCGTCGACATCTCACAATGGTCCCTTTGAATCGATCCCCGTCATTTTCAATACCCTGCGCTGTTCTTCATTGTTCGGGTGTATTTATGGTGAGTTTTTTCCGTTTCACTTGTAACAACTTGTCAGGATACGTTCTTGGCTTGTTCGAACTTGATTTACGGTTACGAGAAATATTTATGGTTTGTGGCTGTTTTTATGTTAGTTTTGACGGGTCAATTGTTGGACGAAACTTGTGCAGTATGTACAATTGTCCGGTTACTAGTGTTTTTTACCAGGGATAACTTTTTGAGATTCGTAACTTACAAAGACACAGCAGTGACTAGTTTCATGTTGTAAAGCAAACGGTTGAACCATAACTAATATCTCCAGTATTTTACCAGTTATGGCAGCAAGAATCTAGTTACTTAAATGTCAATTTTATATTGAACAAAAAATGCTTGCGGTTGTGGGGATTATTTGTATGTAGAGGACAGTACATGTCCGACAAATCCTTTTCTATCTTTACTATGGTAGACCAGCAATGGCAAAGTAAAAATACGTCATATGGATATATAAGATATTTAGAATAATGAAGGTGAGTCCTATCAGGACAAACAAATGTCGGAACGTACAGGACAAGTTCTCGCTACTGTTGTCATAATCCTCTCATCCTCTCATGTGTGAAGCAAGTACGTGGGGGGTTGTTTTAGCGGCGGTAGTTGTTTCCTGACCACACAAAATCTTAGATCAAATGTGACCTATACACCCTTGTACTATCTCCGAAGTACAAACAGCGCGATTGATTGGATTCTTATTTGGATATAGGATTATTGTCAGACTTGTCAGGCGAGCCTTACTTTAAAAAAACACCTATCGTGCAAAAGTACATATAGTATTTCACAATTGTATGGTAAATTTATAAGCTACATACATTTATATTGATTTTCTAGTAGTTATTTACTAAACACTTGATAAGAAAATGAAAGTTGAAGTAATTTCGTGTGTTATATAATAATAATTAAATATAAACAAACAACGTTGATTAATTGCATTCATTCTTGCTGTCGTTAGTAATTAGTCGTGAACGTGGGAATTTCTTTATCTAACCACTTTCAAGTGGACGATTTGTTCTGACAGTATCTGCTACTGTTTTTATTGGCTTAGTGCTATCTTCGGATTTATTGGGGACTTTAAATGGCTCTGCAGGATTGAGAATTAGTATCTATACTGGTTTAGATATGTGAGCAATGACGTCTTGCTTATCTCGAATATTTTTTATAACCTCACTTTTTATAGACGCCATCAAAGTTAATGTGCTTGACAATAGAAAAATCTAAAATATCAGTACTGGTTTATAAGACCTTTGATTTTGAATACTTATAAGCTATAATGGGTGAGTTTGATTAAAACTGTTATCTAAAATATCGCTTATATCGCTGACTCTTCAAGTCATTGAAAACTTTCATTTTCACATTACGTTAACAATTCATTTACATGTCGATCATCAGTTGTATAATATCATATTATTGTATAATAATGTATTTCAATAATACTCAAGTTTTCTGTAATAATTTAATATTCAAATTTACATATAGAAGCAACAGGAAACAGAGTAATTAGAGCGTAGATAATAATTATTTGTCAATATATGAGCATATTTGCGGAGTAATTACAATAGTGTGTTATCAATGCAGCGCGTGGTCTGTGATTAGAATTCTATTCTCATTTTTTAAATTACCATCGGGTTTTTCCCGGTAGCTAGCGTATTGCAAAATGTTGTAAAGTTTGGATGACTATTCATTATTGTTGTCCGTGTAACATTTAAAATCTCTTTTATTATGTCACTTAATAATGAGTACAATGGTAGGAATTTTCTGTTGTTTTTTGTATTTTTGTGCTCTGTGTCGCATGTATAGGGTTGTCAAAATCTAAAATTTAAGGAACTTAATAATTTCATACAATTATAGGTACATCTTAAGTCCGTAGAATTAAGATCATTAGATAAGAATATAATATACATATAATTAAATATTGATTCGAAAAATTAACAATGTGTACTAAATTGTTAATTTATCGAGACTTTTTAATACACATTGCTATATAATTTCTGTTTAGAATTACGCTCTTATCGACTATTCTAGATGATCTAGATATAACTGTTAAGCTAGTTCTATACTCTACAAAGTATAAAGCAAAAGCTCCAAATCGCAGAGACATTGAAATAGTTTCGTTATATGGATATGATATAGGATGTAACATCCACATTATTTTAGCGTTGCATTTTATTCACACTAATATACTTTGTAATATATTCCAGTTTCGTTGTAGAGTGCTATGCTCCAACATGCATTGGAGGAAATCCCTAGCCAGTCCCCGGAGTTTATGTCTGCCTTTAGTTTTACTTTGTTATCTAACTGCGGGAAGTTTCGCCGTGTCTTCACAATGCATATTCAACTGTAGTCGTGCTGGCTTATCATGGATTGGTATTTTTATTTGTTGACCGGTGGTTCCTCGTATGTGGCAACGGTAGGAATATAATGCTCCAAATAGCTGTATATCTTTGAATGGATAAATAAAATCTTTAGCCTTTCAAGACTTCTGTTTCTGGTTATAAAGAAGTACACTTGAAGTTTTTCTTATAGAGTATTGCAGAAGAAAAATAATAAATCAATCATTACCACATCATTTGATGCTACAGTAAAAAATATATTTTTTAGATGAGCATTGTACAAGAAAAGCAACCATGTTAAAGCTTAAATACTAAAACATATATCAAACTTAACTTTTTAATGAGAGTCGGACATTATTATATACGATACTTCAAGGTGCTACGATCGCCATAAGCCATCTCATAAACATTTTTAAGACAATAAGACTTAATAAGAATTAAGTATATCCACATCAATCCAATGACTTAAATTATTTAATATAAAAATAATTACACATTGTCAATTTTATACACTACTATTATTAAATATGTACTGTAGAAATATCACTATATCAGCAGTGTCAACTGTTAAATCTCTCTGTGCTATTCGGAGCCAGTTTAAAAAAATGTATAGTTATAATCTTTAAGAAAAAATATTTGAAACACCTTTTATTATATAGACTTACAATACAAAATAGGATAAGAAACTAATGTTATGTTGTGTCATAGTTTTTTTAAATTTCAAAATTCGAATAAAATCAGAACGAATAGGAGTTATTTTGCTTTAATTAATTACAGAAGGACGCAACATGTCTATTCCACTGTTGTAATCAAATTCAACCTTCCATTTTCAAAATTCACTTGCAGTTTACGATGGCAGCTCCGCTTCTTTGTTTACGCTATTTGTGTTTAGTAAATCTTTTTCGCAACGCCCATCTTGGATACGAATATCCAAGCAGTCGTTGCGAAGCTGGGAACTCGCGTACAAATACCACAACGCTGCATGCTACAGTATTTTGTGAGGTTTATGGCTTTGGAGCTTGTGGGAAAGTAAGTAGGAAATTTTTGTTATTGCTTCACGAGTTGATAGAATTAAATGGAAATTATTTTGAAATATTAAATGTAGCAATCTAGAACGTTTTCGATCTGTCATAGGTTTTGTAGTATTCAGATGGGGAGTACATTATTAGGTGGATAGTTAGGAAAATGGTCTTAATTTGTATATGTAGCTCAGTTCATAAGTCACATAATTGCATCAGCCTAATCATTAATAAAACTTTCTTCTGTTATAACTTCGCTACTATGTGGAGCTATCTCCCGACCTCGGCTAGGAAGTAAATTATGAAGCAAAACACGTTTTGTATAATTTTCTCTAGTTTACAAGTTTGTTGAACTTGCTGACACTTTGTTCTACCCTTGTTTGAGTTGAGTTACTGTTATCTACTATGGATTGTGGAGTCCAACGGTGTATGTTGCTTATGATATATTTTTGACGAGAAATCCGAACGAATTTCCTTTAAACAAGTAGACTATTTACATATTGAAGAATTAGTTATGATGAATTGAATTGACATTCAAATTGACTTTTCCGAGATATGAGATACGGTAGAATATAAACGTTAGTTACACTAACCACCAAGTTGTGCTAACAACCAGGTTGCCCTAACAACCAAGTTGTGTTAACAACCAGGTTGCCCTAACAACCAAGTTGCATTAACAACCAGGTTGCTGCAACATTAATGAAAGTGACGAATAGATTATAGTTATATGTACTGGGAGTGAGTGTCAATTATTTAACATAGTAGACAAGTGACCCTACATCTAATAAAACGATCACTAACTATTTGATTTGCTTAGGAGTATTCCATTTGTTGCTATATTCTATGATAGAAGTCCTTCACTATTTCAAAGAACCAAGACAACATTCCTCTCTCTTGTTTAAGTTATTAGTTTTACCCTCAAAGACATTCGCAAGAGTCCTATTTAAATTAGGATTTAAAATCGAATCTCTGACCATTACCGTGAACGGCTCCGTCCCTTGAAGGATACGCGGCATACGTGTCCCGTCAAGCCGCCCACAGCCCGAATGACAATGAGATAGTGTACGTTAGGGTGGCGGGACCAGTGAAACTCAAATAGCTTTTTTGTTTTATAAATTTGTTGAAGATATTCATGGCACCTTTTCGATAATTTGCAAAACAATAGTAATTAATTATATGAAGAAATCAATTGAACGAAAACCTCACCATACCGTCATCATGCAGACCAGAATACATAATAAAACTAGTGGCCCGCCCAAGTAGCGTCCAGGGTATGTACACACACACACATTAATGATTACTATTACTTATTAATGAAAACCACATTAAAATCTGTGTAGTAGTTTTTGAGTTAATCGCGAACAGACAGACTTTTTTATAATTAAATTTTAAGATTCTCGGGAGAATATCATAGCTCAAAGATTGTTGTCTTAAAAATGAAATGTGCCTGGTCTCGCCATACTAGCCTCGCTAGTATGTCGCACGCTCTCTGTCAGTCAGACGTACTCGATATTTCACACACGAGAGAGTACTTATTTAAGGGATCAAAGGTGTCTCCGCTGATTTATTCTTAGGACTCCTCTAGATTGTTGACATGCCCTATGTGGGAGGCCATGATGGTTTACATACATTTGCATAGATTGTACATCCACTTTATTAGTCTTTATGACTTTGCAATAAGAGCCACGACTTACGCATATATTTACATATTTCGTTCTCGTTGTACTCTGTATTTTATTAGAAGCTTGATGGCGTGGTAGTCAAAACCGTTGTTAAGAGGATCTCGCTTAGGAAACTTATACAATTACATGCCGGTGGCAGTAGCGATAAATAAAAATGTAATTTATTACAATGTACTAAATAATATGCATCGTAAATGAAGTTTTTTATTTTTATTCATTATATATAGATTATATAAGTCCGGCTGCTTGGTACAAGCTGTCCTATATGGGAGAAAAATATAAGGTGTTCGGACCAGAACAGCTTCTTGGATGAAAGTGGTTGCTGTAACGACCGGGACCGAAGGCTTAGCGTGCCTTCCGAAGCACCAAGTAGATTGAATCCATGGGCCTTAACGAAAGTGGCTTTGTTTTCGTAATCGAAATCAGAGCGCTCCTCACATCATCACATGAAGGTCACATATCACTCTCTAATAGTTCACCGCACATATAATACTTACTCATACTAACATGATGTCTAAGTTAGTTGCATAAGTTTTCAGCGATGTATGATAGATGTCTCTAAAATCTTCCGGTGTAACAATGTGTCTGTGTTTTATCAAAGCTTATATCTAATCTGTGGTGAGTGTAATGTCGCAATGACAGTAGGATTTGAAAAATATTAAGTGCATTTAAAAATATTTATATTGGAAATATTTACTACTAATACTTAATTAGATCGATTTTTCATTTAACGGAATATTTCAGTACAATAAATATATGAACTAAATTGGAGTGCTATATGTAATTAATTTGATTTAAACAAATATTAGTATTTTAAACTACATGATCTTAAAAGTATTGCCGAGAGACGTTGCCCGTTGCATAAAAAAGGAAGGTAATAAATATTGTATAAAAATAACTGCTACATTTCAGTAGTTATTTTTATATAAGGATTATGTGCTTAATTTGATTATAAATTTGACAAAATAAATACTTAAGCCATCTTTAATGGCTTCAAATTCCAGGAACTTAGTAATAATGGAAATTCCAGAATTCGGTCGTTTCTCGTAGAGTTTTAGACTATTGTAGGTATGTCTGTCTCTTAAATGCCCGATTACGTTTGCGGCGTCATATTTATACAAGTAGCCATTGAGGTAGCGGCGTGGAGAAGACATACTGCATTTCCACAGATACTATTATACATATACATATAAACTTTGCCATATGAATAAGACGAATATCACTTAGATATTCGTAATATTCATATGGCAAAGTTATGCTTGTTTAATAGGGGTTTAGATTGAACATGAACATTATCTGTAATATATCTACGTCGTTACTTGTTCCGTTTGAGGAGAGATGAATGATTGGGTCAATTTAATCTTGAATATCTAGTTATTGTCGGAAATGAAGTGTTTGTTTAAATTATTCACTCAAATGCTAGTCCAATCTATCTACTATGGCTGTTGTGCCTAGCAAAATTTTATTAACTTAGGCCAGATTTTTCAATCGTTTCAAATAATTATCTTGCGAATAATTTTGACGTTTTGACATATATTAAATAGAAAAACTGTCAACTTATCAAAGTTTTTCCTCGGTTTAAAGTTATCTGAGTATTGAAAAATCAGCCCTGAGTGATACTATTTAATCTAACACTGAATATCAAACTCGACATATTTTTAATGTGGTGCTATAACACCGTGTTATAGTAACTCTTTCCAACTATTTCATTAATACTGGCAATATTGTAAAACCATCAATCATTTAAACTCAAAATCTTGATATGTTTTTCATTGTTTCGGTTTCATCTCTCAAATTATTCATTATACCGTTGGCCGTCGACGGAGACGTTTCTCCGTTTCCACATGTTGCCAGTTATCTTACGCCATTGTATGATACTAATGATAGTTATTATAATGTATAATAAATCAAAGTTCAAAATTGATTCTATTTAGAATTCCTTTTGTATTCAAGGCACTTTTGCAAGTACTCTACAAGCCTTGTTATATTTATTTTCCATCCAGTGTTCAGTTTTATATTGTTTTGTTTTGTAACGACTTTAACTTACTTTACTACTGACATATAAATATATAGTGACGTCAAACGGTGCATTTTGCTTAAACCTCCCCACTCACCGTAACGTTACAAAATAAATTCTTAATTCCTTATTACAATTGCAATTCTGTTATTTTTACATCAGTCGTCAGTATTAAAAGTATTTTTCGTTTGTACACGAGAGTTTACCGTTTGCTACCCCATGAAGTCTATTATCTGGTCATAGAAATGATTTCTGTTGCAGCAAAAAGTGACAGGTCATATAAGTTACATAAATAACAGCTGTTATATTGGCTCCACCACCACATTGAGACTTGGACGTAATTAATTATTTTGGTATCTACTAAGAAAATCTCAGAAGCATCTCCGAATCCATTTATTTATCAATAGATAATTACTGTACTCGATTACTAAATGGAGACCATTAGGTCTTTATGGTCTCATGTAACATACATAAAGGTTTTTTCTTTCTGATGCATCACACAAGAAAGCGTTGAATAGTGTATCGACATCAAAAGAAATTCCTTTGAACTGATACGTAATTATTATCACAAACAATGAATATAGCGTTTCCTGATGTTGAAGCGTGTTATACTTAGACGGTTTGTGAACCGTAACATTATAGATAAATTAATATTTCTCATTTTTTAATAGTCGTTGGAAAATTTCGGTTTTCTGATAAATTACCCCATTCTATATTAAATAAAAATCGCCTTTACTTCATATACATTAATAAGTTTTCTACTGAGAGACACCGGTTCGTCGGAAGGCACTTTAAGATTTTGCTCTCGGTTGTTGCAGCAACCGTCACCTTCCAGCGTGGTTTTTTTTACTGACCAACAACATTGGCGGCAGATAGCCTTTACAGCGTAACCGGGGTTTTAAGGAGGCGAGAACCTTGGAGAGTCCTCAAACCTTAAGAAGCGATTCGCCTCTGGAGGATTTCTAATCGACAGTTTAGATTGAGGAGGTGTCCGGCTGTCTCTTAGAGTCTCCAGGGCGCTCGAGCCATGAGGGAGCGACAAACCTGAGGGTATCTATAAAAGCTTGGACCTCGGCTCAGGCGAGTCGTGTTGTGGAGTTGAGAAACCTCAATGTACGTACCTGTACCTGGTATAGCGCGACGTCCAGCGTCGTGGCATTACGGCCAAAACGTATTTAGTTAACATTCACACTACGCACGGGTTATCGCTTTGGGTTCTTCCGTATCGGATTTATATAACGCGCTCTTTGATAGAGCGTGGGCGAGTGTCAAATTAGTATCTATCTATCGTTCTTTGTTTTATCAACGTCTTGTTCTTTTAGTTTTTTTTCTTATTTTAAGTTGGATAGTGTCAAATGTGAAAAGAGGACAATCGATCTTTTGTGAGTCTGTTTAAATAGGGTTAGTTGAAGACGTCTTACATTAAGTTAGAATCAGCTTGTGAAATTACTTTGGTATTTCATAATTGTATTTTAGAATGCAATTAGTTATAGATTTGACTACGAGATGTCGTCACATTTGTCCGTATTTTTAAAAATTTCAACGTGTTAATAACTTTACTGGAGATTTTTAATCAAGCAACCTTGATCATGTTGTCTTTTATATCGCCTTGTACGATGGGTTGCCAAGGATTGACGGGTGGCAATTGTTGATTGCTATAGGATGCATTAATTGTGAAAAGTGTTCGTAATTTTGAGGGAACGGGTGGAAGATTAGGGGGGGGGGGGGTCGGCTATTCTCCTTCACAAATATAGCTGTCTCAACAGAGGAATGTCAAGACGTGTCTTGGTCAATTGAAGATCGGCAGGAAGCAGTCAGTTAGAGTGCGTCGCTTAGTTTGGCTTGTATGGCATGTATGGACGAAGGTAGGCCTTTTTTCGATACTACTACAGTATCGAAAAAAGGCCTACCTTCGTCCGAAAAATTGTAATCGTAAAAAATGCCACGATGACAGACATTATTTAACTGGTAAACAGTATTGATCTTGTGTAAATAGTTTGCATTGGTGAATTTTAATAGGTGAATCTTTACTGACAATTTCTATTGGCAAGCAGCATGTTTTATATTTTGATGCTCCAAATTTATGAATATGAAATCTAGCATCAATATTGTGTTTCATATTCTTCGACCTCATAACCTCAAGCCTCTATTCTGCGCTTTTAAATTCATTATTTGACTCATTATCTATGCGACGGTAGGACATATAACATTGAATTAACCTTATGCTTATTTCTAACCATTATCATAAGAACCTAACGTGATAAATTGAAATAGTTACATATTTAGCAATAAAAAGTTCGTAATGATATTCTACTAGTAAGTTTCGTTCATTACCTCAGTTCTGGGTCAATACGGATTGATGGATACTAACGACGACGGCAATTGAATTTGAAACGTGATGGATGAGAAATGCCCATGTAATTGTATAATTAAACGCACGCTAGAATCATAATGTCAGTTCACGCCAACTGAGGTTCGATAGGTTTCCTCTAATGAAAATTAATAAATTTGTTATTTAAGTATTTTGGAAACATTCACCAAATTACTGATTTGAAATTAATTTTAAAACATGTTAAGTGCTTACGAAAACAAGCCGCAGCTATTACTGAAACAAGAGCATTTTGACCCCAGGCAAAAGCCAGGTGTCGAATCGGATCATGAGTATAATTTAAGCCACTTCTGTGGTCTAGTGGCTAAGGCCATCTTCGGATTCTGAGGTCTTGGGTTTTCAATGTGGGCTGAAATTTTCTGCTCGATTTGATAGGTGGTACGGTTCTTTCTGGGTCCACCTGGTTTGCTACCACCATCGTACCAAAGTCTGCCGCCATAACAATATTTTAATATTCTAATATCATTATTGTGTTCCGGCAGTTGTAGAAGACATAGCCAGGTCCTCTGTAGTTGAGGAAACCGAGTAGGGCTCGCTTACATCTTCAGCCTTATCTTCACTTAGCATCAGGTGAGGTGGAGACCACAAATTACCACGTTAAGCTTAAAAAACATCTCTTATGATTAAATTGTACCTGATAGAACGAGTGAAAAGAGTTTTAGGTGTAATGTGTATATGAGAAATATTATTATGTTGTTCTTATTTATTTATATTAGTTTCCAGGACCTTCATCTATGCAGATGCAGGTCATACTGTTACATAAATAAAGGAGCAATTAACAGCTGCTATATAAAGTAGATAGTTTTTAACAAGAACGACATTTACTCACATGATTTGTGAAGCATAAATATTTTTTCCTTCCTTGAGGATGATATAGTTGCAGCTACGAGTGTATTGACAGATTGTACCTATGGGAGTAATGAATTTAGATTGTAGCGCCGTAACTATTTCGTGGTCCAGAGTGTAAACAAAACACAAAAAGACCATTAGAATTTAGAGCGACGAGGTTCAGTGGAGTTTGCGAGCTAAACGAGTTTTGGGCCACGAAGTTAGCGGGAGTATTCGGTGAGTTAACTCCATGGAGAAGTTTAGGAATATCATGAATACGCTCCGTTTTGTTATTGGGTTTAAAAGAGTCATTTGTATAGGGACATTGTTATTCATGTAGTTATGTATTATATTCCTTAAGTCAGTTGGATTTGTAATCTCTATACTAGTTTCTTTTAGTGTATGAAGATAAGGGAAGCATCTATATTAATACAATAATGGTAAGTCTGAAAGTAACTGTGTTTATGTTATTGTAGAGTTTACCTTATATAGACTTTTTATTTATATTTGAGGCTCTTTGTCTGAAGCTAATCTAAGCTGAAGTGCCTTTTGTTAAAATACAACATTTTTTACAATGCTCATGATTCATATCGCCTTTATACCCTTGGATGGGTCATAAAAATATGCTTCAAAGTAGATTTTTGATTAGATTTTTATTGCGAATGCATACTAGTATGCCAGTTTTTTATTTAGTTTATGAATATTACCAGTGACTGTGAGATTTTCACTGGATGTATCATATTGCTGCATAGCTGTAATATAACTTATATTATAAGTATGTAGCACGATCGAAGTAAAATTTTAAGCTATTGTACAGTATCCAATTGTTTGCTTACCATCCTGGAGCAGTATGGCTTGTGGGCTTTGTGATTTTGGTTAAATTAATCCTTGATTGAACTTTATCATTATAACTATGCAACTTTATCAAATAATTTTCGTACGCAAAATTACATACTTTTCGTATTTTATTGTACGCTTTAAACTGCACTAAAACACTCTTATTTGTTATAACCGATTCAAAGTTACTTGTATTCCAATCTCCGCTGTTTCCAACTAGATTCCTGTTGAACATGAAAAGCCAAGATTGAAAGTTTATAAAGTTAATATCTATGAGCTGTAACATTTGAACGAGGAAACTAATTTACCGATACACCTCTCGAGAAAACTGCTGAACTGGACTTTACGTGCGCTATCTATCGCAAAGAAGCAAACTTTGGAACATCTAACGGCTGTCGGCTAATGCCTTTGCACATTTTATGGAAGTACTGTTCTTTATTAAGGTGGTTTCGCAGCTAAACTGGACGAATTTTTAAATAATCATGACATCGACATCTTTAGCGAATCCGAAGGCAAGAATTTACTCGCGTTGCACAATAAATTAATTTTGTTAATTTTGATCTCAATAAAGTCTCTGAAAAATGTACTGATGTTTTTGATAATAGTATATACCTGCAAAGATATATCTTTATACGCTTGCATAAATTTATATTGTATGTACATTGATATTATCGATGGTGAATCTATCTTAATAAATAAATAAATAAATTACGGTTGCACCGCTACCTTGTTAAGTAATTGCTTCATCAATCATTATTGTCAAAACCTCGTTGAAGCGAAGAACTAGTGGACTGTGAGTATCTCCTAAATAATGAAAAGGCGAGCGAATGATAAAAGTAAAAATGGGTTTATTGTACAAACAGACTACGTAACAAGAAGACAAGAAGAAGTAAAAAAGACAAAACAAGAATTAGAGTGATTTAGAAATAGACAAAAGACCATAAATAATCATAAGAAGGTAATGTTAATGTGTGGTTCGGCCACACTCGTTGTATATTTAAGTTCTGAATAAATTCACATTATTATTTTGATTATTTGGAAAGCTAAAATTCAAACCCCAAATTAACTTGGTTATAAAATAAAAGATTTAATCTAAATTCTTTGACTATCCTTTATATGAGGACAGCTTTGTTCTAAAGAATATAGCTCGCATTTAAAATATTTTTAAAGCAAGTTTTATCAGCTTCTATCGTGGTTCAATTTTTGTAGCCCAACTAGAATTGGGTCATCCAATAATTGGCGTTTTGGTAGCTCGGACAACTCCGCAATGATTTGTGTATACAGCGCTTCAATTAAATCCGAAAAACTTCCGCGATATTAAAGTTTTGGGATCCTAAATTGTGGCGAGGATTAATCAAACTAATAGTTTTAAGAGCACTCTAAACTTTCCTGGAACAGATAGGACCGTAATCAATTTAGTTGTTCACACGATAATTAGAGGTTATTTTATGACTTTTATGTGAAATCTTAATCACATCTTAATTGTATTCATGTCCCGGAAAGTTGCAAGCGGAAAGCTGCAATGAGAAATAAATATTTATTTATTTATGCTATCTGGGCTGTAACTCTTTTCTTCGCCACCTCAAACCAGGCCTATTGTTGTATATCCAGGTCATATCACCGCCTTTTCCTGGGCCATGTCGGCGTCGGCGTCCTTATTCCGATAAAGTAAGAGAAAAGTCAGAAAAATTCCCTTAAATTTAAGCCTTATGATCCAGGTATATTCTGAAGATTTAAGAGATCTTTTTTAAAATCGGTTAGAGAATATATTCTTTGATTTGTGGTGCTTACAGATTCGCTGTAGTTTTTTAGTTTACCCCTTACCGTTTTCATATAATAAAAGCTTCCAACTTCACGTGACTTCTGAATCCTACAGATTATGATTTGCTAATTTCATATATCTTCTAATTTTCATTTCTAACATAACGTAGAGTTACAAGTCAATATATATACGTGATATCAGTATATAAGTATTTCTGTAGACCTTTTTCCATCAGTAACTGCTGTTGCGCACAGCATCATCTTTGAAACAAATTGCTACAAACCTGAAGACATCATTAAAGTTGTCAAAAAGATTTAACTAAACTAGACGCGACTCATAAAGACCCTCAATATAGTTGTTGGCTATTAAAAATGTCTGCCATTAGTTTGTGTCGACGAATGACACCGAAATGCATTTGCGCGTTTCGTAATTCCTTCCGCGCGAAATATTTTCATTCCAGCCGAAGCCGTAAAAGGTTTTACCGTGTTTCGCGTTTGTCTCGTTTTCGGTTGTAATTTTCGACAAGTTTCAGAAAGTTTCAGTCTTGCCTGCTAATTTATTTTAATTGAGACATGACATTTTAAACCTCTTAATTAAGGATGAATCTCGTTTTATTATTTTGATTATGATTTTTATATATATATAAATTAGTCATATTTAAAAAAAACCAGTTCAGTATTTCTTTCGTTACAATATAATTGGTAAATGACATAGTCATTCTTTGGAAATATCAAGTTTAATACGTGTTTTTTCCAGATGAGAATGATTAAATGTAAATAATCTATAGAAAAAGCAAGGTGTTATCTTAAATAGGTGATAGTTTAGATATAAAAGGTAATATATTCCATTATCAGTCTTCTATCTTTATCGGATGGGAATGTAAGAGAAACACTGGATAAAAAAATATTATAAACAATACACACAGGCCTGCAGATCCAGTTGACATGTTACATTGGCATCTACGTTTACAATATTGAAATAACCTTTATTTCAATGATGTAAACGTTAAAATTGAATATTTAAAACATTTTGAAAACTTTTTTGGAATGACAAATTTAGAGATTTTTTCGGTCATCAAGACAATGACAAGGAAGGGAGAAATATTGATTTTATTATAAATATTGCATTCGGTTTGATGTACAATATTGTTGGTCAAGATTCCTGGTAATATATTATATATATTATCAGATAATTTCATCATTAAATTCTTTTCTTCATCAGAATAGTGTAGCTTGTTTGCTTTTGTATGAAATATTTTTTATTTATTCTTATAATATTGCTTAGAAAATGCTTTTTTATATTAACAAATTATATTAATCGGAGTTTCCTTAAAATATGATCAAATCGTCAAAATTCGTGTGTGCTAAATTATTAATAGGTCCAGCTCGTTATTGATAGACTAATGTCTATCATATTTTAAGGTACAGTATCTTATCTTAATAATAATAATATTTCTTACACTTGCTCCTATTATCTAGCCCAAACTAAGCATCGTTAAGAGCTTCTGTTATGGTTACTAGACGGAGAAACTATAGATATATTATGTACATATATGTTTATTTCTCCATTATAGTATCAGAAATATTCAAATCAAACATACTAACATCCGTAACTCATCTCACCCACTCGCACTCCCACCCACAGTTTCACTTTTCTTTTCCCGAACCTTGATATATTTACAGACAATTAGTGTAACTGTATATGCCTTTGCCATTTTAGCCAATTTGCCTTTAATGAAAATATGTTTTTTTTTACCTTTGTTTCACTTCAAAAGTAAGCCAATTTGTCACATATAATATACTTTAAAGTAATGAGTAACACATATATTAGGTTGAGGTTAATGGTGTGGGCTTCAGAATAATCAATATTTGTGACTAATACTTAGATCAAAAGATGAACTGTGAATGCTGTTTATTATCCCAAATAAATAAAGAAATTTTAAGTTGATAACATTGTTAATGGGATAATGTTTAGCCTTCATTTTTGGACTAACGTCGTAAGTTATTCATCTATCCTGTAATAGGTATGCTCTTATGTTCGTCTGCTGCCACATGATGGGCTATTAAGCTGAATTATTAGCGAGGAATCCCTATATTGCATTATCGACGTGGAGATACGTGGGCTCTTGTGAACGATGGCTTTATGTAGATGAGCGTGTTAAGGCTTAAATTGCCCACATTTCTTAGCTAGCCAGATTTATAACTGGGATCGTGGACATGAGGTTTTAATGGAATATGTGAATATTGTGTTAACTTGTTTTACGTTGATGGGGTTGTAGAATAGCTGCCTGTGTGTCACTAGGATGATAAGCCGGCATTTTATGGTTTAGTTGAATCAGTTTATATTTAAAAAAAAAAAAACTTTTTCTTTTTCACATATAATCATATCTTGAATAATTAATACTCAAAACTGTCTCATAAATTAAGTTCACAATATTATCATCAAACTTGCTGTTGTAATTGGTAATTACAATGATGTAAACAGCTTTACATATATTGATCTTGCGCCTACAAATTAGTTAATCTTGAGGTTTGGATTCTATGGATGACTGGAATTGACGGAATTGACTCTCCTGGTATGTACAGTATTTTAGCGACAATTATATCCAGGATAATGTCTTGGTATTCAGTAACAACATTTTGGATTCCATGTCTCGATAATCGATTTAAAGTTAATTATATATAGCATGTTTTCTTTATCCAATTTTGTGTAAATCTGATAATTTTCAAATTTTTCGAGATATTATTTCTCATTCGAATGTAATACAATTTTATATGACTTAGTTACTTAAATTTATTCTTCCAATTATTATAAACGTTTGATTAGTAATGTTTTCGTTTTCGCTCAGACGGCTTATTATTAATTTCGTTTTTCAATTCCCGCCGTAATTGAAAAAGTTAGAGATGTTTAATGTACTTTGATTTGATTTGCCTGTGTCCATCGCAGATATATTGAATATCTTATTAAGTTTAAAAAAGAAACGAAACGCAAGTTCATCGTATGTTTATCAGCAATAACTTCATTTGCATTTACAGTCGCACTTTTTGTTTGATTATTTATAGGATTTAGTAATCTGTTCGACGTCATGGTATGACGTGATACTGTATATTGTAAATAATGATTTGATTCTTATCAGTAATACATTAGTATTACTGATTAGAATCAAATCATTTTAACCTTTATTCCATATTTTAGTATGTTATACATTACGAACCTTTTTATTGTCTTCTACAATATACAGTTTCTAATAATAGTATTTCTCACACTTTACCTAGTATTCATATTTTATCGATAAGTTCAGTGATTACGCGTTTAAGCTATTGTTATGCTCTTCACTTAAAAAATACGAAGCAAATCTCAAGTTATTTTGATTTATTCTTAGTCGCTTACAGAAAATACTTTTTTCTAACTTTTATTATTATAAAAAAATATATTTGGGCTTTGAACACATTAATTTTAAGACACGTCCAGCCAAGCGTTAAAGGCCGTCCAAGAGAAACTATTATTTTGTACCCTAACGTACTAGTACATAGTTTTCTATAAAGGGACCTATGTGATGTCATCGAAACCTTTTCCTAAATGTAATGGAGAGGAGGTATGTGTTCCACTCAAGCTAAATATTAAAGTCTATAACTGTTTGTTCATACAGTATGTTGCGTACTGGCTAGTTTTCGTATAATTCTATATTTGATATTTGTATTTTTATATTTTTTCTTTGTTTTTGAAATATTACTCACAAAGCAGACTGAGAGTGTCATTCTCAACAGTAATTTTAAACAGTTTTGATTCAATTTGATATGGAACAGGAGTAAAAAGTAACTAAGGTTGTTTTTGTATTTTTATACAGATTTTTTATACAAGCTCATCAATAAAAGCTACCCAAAAATAATTTCCTGGTAACTTTACTTTTGTTTCTAACAAAAATTATAGCTACAATACCATTTCGCGTTATACACGACAACAGGCCTAACGCTGACCTTTTGTATGCGTAATTAAATCCTATAGTCTTACAACGTTAACGATCTAATTCCACACAAATATGACCCCAATGTCCTTCTAATAAAACCGGCGGTGGTCCTTAAGTAATATCCTTGTGGACTTAAGTTACACATAAGTTATGACCTACTCCGCATCTTTTTGGGATGTCACATTGACAAATTTATACGTGACAGTGTCGAGATGGAGACTTTGAATAAAACTAGTAAAGCAAGAAATGGCTATGCTGTTTTATGTACAGAGCACTAGTGAATTTTTATGGACCTTATTCACTTGTAATAGGGCCTTTTTTTTGTAGTGCAATAAAACCGCATGATTTATTCTCGTCTGTACGGAAGACGTTATTAAAATGAGAAGTTTTATAGTTATCTCTGCTGCGTGTTAGTTTTTTGCGGTTTCAAAATTTTGTCCTGTAAATTTAGAATCCTTCACTGGTTTTTTATGGCGTGTTCTAGGTTCAAAATCGAATCGTGAAATTTTCTATGCACTTAATACTTTTGTAGTTGTAGATGTGATTTTAGAAAGTAGGAAATTTACATACTTTACATTAATTGGGGTTAATTTGGATCTGTTATCCAATCAACACGGAAGTCAAATCTTAGTGCTCTCAACAAGGTTCTTTTTTGAGGACCTGTGACGATATAATTACAGGAACACAACCGTATATAACTTTGACTGCGGTCGGTTAAAATAGAGGTACACTAATAAGACCGTGTATTTGTTTTATACCAAATTAAATCGAAAATATTGGATTCTATCTTCTTGAAGTGATGCTTTAAATAAATGAATAATGCTACGAGGGTACATTATGAAGTTTTCCTTACTTACAGGTTAAAGATTGCGTATTTTTTGGTACATCATGTACTCTATCGCCTGACTAATAAAGCTCATTATTTAGCAAAATCAGATGCAATAGTAACTATTTTATTTTAAATATTTAATTATTTATTTAACACTTTTTATATACACAAAGGCAATGAAAAAGAACACAATAGAATAACAGAGAATTGTACAAAAGTATTATTAGTTATTTCTATAAGTAATCTCTTCCAGCAGCCCCACATATGGGAAAAGTGACAACGAAAGGTAGAGGGGCGTGTTCCAATACTAATATAATAAAACTCATAAAATTTAATATATGTAATATTTATTATTATTATTATTTATTAATTTTTATTTATTTATTTTTTAAATATACACATACAAATATACGTAAAAAACAATACTAAAAACCGAGTTCTAAACACTAAAAAAGTAAAATTTATTCAATTTAAGGAGTTATCTAATTTAAAATTGAATTAGTTTTGCCTTTTCAGTATTTTGAAGTCGGTTATTATTTCATCGCGTCTCGAAAGCGATAACACAGCTGCATGTTTCGAGCAAAGCCAAAACGAAAAATTCGTACACAAAGATTATTCAACCTCTGTTTTCTGATCCGAGTTCCAATAGTTGCCGGTGCAAAAGTTTCTCAGCCAATCCATCATTTTTCAAGCCGTGTTCATTGTATTTGTCGGTTGTTCGTGCCAGTTGTTGGATATTTGTCGCGTGTTGCTCTCTTGACACAAGCATTTGTCATCCATATAACTAGTCAGTTTTTTCACTCTAAATATCTAGACATACATAACCTACAGTTGTCACAGCTTATTCTATATTCTATCTTGTTTTGTTTCTCTTTTAACATTTTCAACAAGTGTCTTTAACTGTATTGTGAAATCTATTTATATCTTTGTAAGGTCACATTTATGTTAAGCGTCCTAACTTATACGCTTGTATTCTGCCAAAATGATTTAAGCAGATAGAAGAAAATAAGATCTAGTCAGAGAAAAAGAGTCAAGAGAAATGTCTGTTAATTATTATTTAATAAAAAAATCACAAATACCACTATGAATTTACAAAAATAAAATAACGGTTTCAATATGCTTAGCCACTTATAGGAATAGTGGTTAGTACTCCTGTCTACTTAGCCGGAGATTCCGGGTTCAAATACCGGTATAATATAGGATCATGAGTTATGGATTCTTGTGTGTTTCTGTTATATATTGCTGATATTTATAAAGATATTACTATATATATTTCTCCGTTATCTAGTATCCATTACACAAGCTCTTAATAAAAGGTGTCAGTGTGAGAAGTGTTTACAAGTTATTGCAATTGTTTACAAGACTAGAAATGTATATTTCGAAAAAAGTGTTAATAATTTTAGATTAATAGTTATTTGTATATACATTAATGGAAGTATGTGTATAAATCTCGCTACTTTTGGACTTGAAAGAAGTTTTATTCCTTTCAAGTCCTTCTTTCTTAATGTTTAATGTTTTTGAGTGAAAGATGACAATGTCACCCTCTGAAATCATTGTTTGTCTGCAAAATGCTGTTAGAGGTTTTATAGGATTTGTTTGTCTGTTGTATAAGATTTTCCTAATATTGAGAACGTCCTAATAATTGGATATTGAAGCCTTCTATGAGGAACCGTTAATTTCGGTTGCAGACAATATATATATTATACTTAACAACTTTCGTACTAACTGGTTCACAGTCGGTCACAAAAGTAGATTTAGTTTCATGCTATGACATTTCCTAAATTATTTCGAATAGCATTCCAATACATTTTCGATGGAAAAGTTTCTTTCCACTTCATAAAGTGGCAATTCGATATGTTGCTCAAAAATAGGCACTTTTCGAACAAGCTAGGCTTCAGTAACTCCCTTGACCCAATCCATCAGTTCCGACAAGCGATCAGTATTTGTCTGCCGCTCGTAGTGCCGTCTCTTACTATTTGTTCTAGTTCCTTGCCTGTATGCTCTGTGGTTGATTCCTTCATCTCTAATAAATTATATTACGCTTTATTCCTATCCGATTTTTTCGAGTAAGACACAGAAAAGAAAACACAATATGAATTTTCAGATTGATTGATATACGAACTTTGATTTAAATGTAACAATAAATAACTATTATGAATACTCTAAACTAGCTACGGTTAAATGTGACCCTATTGTTTCAATCGAGTATTATCGAATTTTGTTCGAATAAACCGTCTCGATTGTTTTTGTTGTTAGCTGCCAAATTGTATGGAAGCGACAGCAGCGCCTCTGTTGTGAAGTATTAGAAACCTTTTCTTTATATACGCAATTACGATTGCAAACGTCTCGATACGATTGAAACTAACTTTAGGGGTACTGGTAATAGTTTGAGAGATAAGAATAATGTGTCTTCAGTCGATTGATAGTTTTAAAATATTGTCTGATTAAATAGTGAAAGGAGTTGCTATAATATCACAATGCACCACGTTGTAATACCCGGTGCGTCCTGGTAAAAGCCACCATTAAGATCAAGTCATAGAAATAATGTTAAATAATATTGTAATGGCAATTGGATTGATCTTTTGTGATTGAGGAATCCGGGAATAAATGGCTTCTATCGTCGGCATTATCATCACATACTATCAGAGACGAAAGAGCAAATATTTTCTTGTATTACATTAAAACTTCGAGCAAAACGATTTCATACATTACTTCTGTTTAATTTATTACAATTTCTATTCGCCAAAGTATTAAGTATTATTCACCTATTCTATCATCACTCTCAATTATATTATATTTGTAGGTTTATCACAACTTCAACACAATCTTAGGCATGATCTTTCGTGTGATAAACGTAAAATTAATATTGGGTGTAAATAACGTTTCACACGTTTTGCATGAAAAATATCACTACAGTTAAGCTTACGAGCTTCAAAAGTTTATATTGCAATTTCTGTCAGGATTCTTAATAGATTCGAATGGCCTTTGCTTGTAGACACCAGCAATAGTAAGAAAGCACTTGATAATACTGGTTCTGGAGACAAAATATGTTAGTGCTTCTCATCCTAGAAATACAGAGAACAGCTTGACAGACGAGCACTCAAATAAATTGCGAGGTTGTCCTTGTAAGGTCGATGGTACTAACTACGAGGGCCCTGCAAGCCGCACTATCAACTGTTATTCTCAAAGTGACCCCTTTACAGTTTCTCAGGGTGAACATAGACAAAAACTAACTAAGCTTTTAAATTGGTAAGTTTTTTAATCTAATCCTCGTTTCGTCGGCTTTGGACGGATCAACTTGATTGGGTTCTAGAGAAAACAATACGATTTTTATGTAGGTAAGTAGTATTTAGAGCGATCGGAGCAGTTTTATTCGGGGAATAAAATAGAACCTTTGTTTTCTTTATACTGTTTTACATATCGATGGTAAAATAGGGTGCATTATGATCATCAGTATAACACGTTTATTAAAGTAGGCATGTAAATGATTCGTCGAATATAATATATGCAATTTACAAAACAGAGCGGAAGAAACGGAATAAACAGAACAATACAATAACGTTATCATAAATTGCTTAAATGTATACTGATTTACAATATGAAGTTGAAGTAGGCATCCAATATTAAAGGTACAGGCTGGGGAGCCTCCTCGCGTGTTGTAATTGTTGGAGGACCGCTTACTGGTAATGAACTTGATGACCTCCCCATTCAGTGTAATGGGCGGTTCACCAACGGATCCAACAGGGTACCCTAGGCGGGCATGAAACAACTACCCGAATAGAACCAGTAGTGGCCTCGAGCGAAAAGGCTCTTTTCAGGGCCGCAAAGATAAATCGCAAATAGCTAAGACCGACACTGAGTACCCTTTGGAATACTGAAACGTTGTTTTTTAGATATTTTTTTTATGACAGTCTCAAAGGTGGAGGTATGTTTGTTGTTACCACTACAATTCGTAGCTAGGTAACGAAAGCTGCTTTTGAAAGCCATAGTCTGTGTATGAGTGAGTGTGAGTTTAAATCGAATTGTCTCGATGTTGTCAAATTGTATAGAAGCGACAGCACCGCCTCTATTATGAAGTATAGGAAAATATTTTTTTTTATGCCATACAATTTAAACTTATACTAGGGTTATCGAATGGAGAGATTTTTATAGTATATATTTAATATACGAAATAAACAAAAAACATCCATGACTCGTAAACATATTGGTTCTCTTCATACAAAAAATCAGTTCCTACCGGGACTCCGGAATACCGGTATAAAAAAGCATAGATAAGAATGAGAAGAAAAATGCTGAATTAATTGTAGTTAATTTAAACATAAATTTCAACGTTAAGTAATTGAACTCGATGTTTCCAATCAGCTCTTTGTCGCGACTATTGAATGACTGGTAGTTTTCAGTGAAATTCACGGAACAGGCATAAAGAAAAGAGCTCCCACCATCATTTCAATTAATCTGACACTGAGTGTTTATTTATTAATAGATTTATATAGCCCCCACATTAATACAAAAAATTGTATATTTTTTTTTACATTATACTAAATCATTGGCTCCAGAATTAATTTCCATGTTGTGTTAATAACAATGCCCTTTAATATAATAAATATATTTGGTTGCTAAATAAACTTTGATTCCTCTTGTCTACAATAACATTTAGCGAAAAGTTTACACCCTCCCTGATCGTAGTTGTCTTTGCCTTGAAATGAAATGATAATAAAAACATTTTATTAAATCCATCTTATCCACTTTGAAATACAGTTGGATATCATTTAAAATACTCTCCAGCTTTTAGACATTTAAATATTATAATGTCACTGACTCGAATTGACCAGTAATAGAGGCAAATGTTCCGGAGGAAACTGACCTCACATATGATTAGGGCATACGGGCTTAGGGCAGGTCATGACCCTGCGTTATGTCGCTTTAAGGAATAATTCATTCAAGGTAGTCTATATCGATAAAAGAGTTTTGACAGCACTATTTATCGCTATTTGCTAATTTCTACATTTCGAGATTTCATTTGCTTGTTCCTTTTACCTGAAAAGTGTGAATTTGTGTTGCTTACTGTATGAATGTTGTCAATAATATGATGACTTTCTATGTCATTCTAAAGTAGACACATTATAAATTTAAATTTAATTGCTATGCATCTCACTCTGTCGATATGATTGCAAACAGGACGGCAATAATATCACGTGATATTTAGAAAGGTGCATCCGTATTGACATAAATTTTCAGAAGCTTATCTCTCTTACGCAATTAGAATATTGTGGAAATCACAATTATCATTTTGGTGTAACAACTGAGCAGTTTCGTACCACGCTTTCGCGTAAGATGATAATGATTGTTTTATAGTAAGCCGTCTTGTACATATTTGTTTTTAATGTAGTAGATTGGGTATTATTTATTTAACAATTCATGTACATATAAAGACAATTAAAAGGACACAACAGTATATTAGAGAATAATAATTTTATTGTTATTATTTGGTTTAATAAATGAAATAAACCTCAATTTTAACTTGTAAACAACATCTCTATTGTTTTAAATACGGATGTTTGTTTGTTGGACTGTAGTAATTATTACATATCACAACAGAGTACAGATTAATAAACTATGAATCAACAATTTACGATGATAGCTTATGTATATTTGTTTTATATCAAACAAGTTCAAAAGAGGCCTGAAAAAGCATCTTGCAGGTCGGCAAGATCAAGACGGTTAGTGCAGTGCTTAGTTTCACTTGCACTAGCCAACTTTTTATTTGGACTCTACTTCTGCTTACCATCAGGTGGAATGAAGTCATTTGCTTGGTTTTTCTATAAAAAAAATATTCATTCAAAATAATTGGCAAGTCCATTTTAAAATAATTAAATTCATTTAAAAGACCAATATCATTGGATTACCTATACATTGTCTTTTAATTTATGTTAAGAACCTACTAATACCAAGGGAACCATATACCTAAGCATACTACCAATACTTAAGGACAACAAGTTTTATTTCATTTTACATTTCAATATTCTTTGGTTTTTATCTTTCTGATGTCTTCAAAACATTTCGTTTGCGCAGTCTCATTCTGAGAATGATTTCACTGAATATATATCGACACATAATAATTATGTGACACATTAAACATATCTTGTTCCGGTTTCGATTCCCGGTATAAATGTGGGTAACACAACTCCCACAGAATCATAAATATTGTCATAAGGTAACACGTATACATTCCAAGATATAAGTTTGTGCAATAAAAGTGAACAACTCAGTGTACTAAATTATGTATAGTGTAATAAAAACTGCTGACGACAAACTGTAATATAGTTTGAAAGATAATTTATAATAAAAACTATGTATCTTTTGAGTAAATAAAAAAATGCCGTCTTATATTTTCTATGGTGATTTAAAAGCTATCTAAATTTTTGGTTATTTGTCAGTTCTAAATGTTTGCCACCTTTTTCCTTTACACTATGAGCGAATGGGATGACTGAACTAAAATTTAGTTATTGTAGTTATTGATTGTTATTAAACTAAAAGTTTCTTCAGGCGATATCGTGGGCTTATTATACTCCAAAGACACTAGCAAATGAGTTATATATTTAAATTGGCTACGAGAGTATTGTAATTTGTAACCTTAAGAACCTAGGTATCCGAAAGGAAAATTGGCTTTGAATCATGATTCGGCCAACATCTTTTGGATTCTTGTTCATTCTATCTATTCTGTCTATTTTATATATCTTTGGGAGTCTTCTTTCCAAATATTTTAAAATTAGTAAACCGATCGTTTTGGATTGCTAAAACTATCGGTGTGGTTTTAAAACACAACAATATAACAAAGCGTTGTAATCAAAACTGACATTTATTACTACAAAACAAGGCATAAAATCCATTTGCTCCTTCCTACGCTATTATTACACGTACTCTGACCTGTTATGTCATATTCAACAAACGTAGATATAGGTTACAATTAACCAATTGGTAAAAGCAGGATGTGCTCATTATGGACAATGCTTCGGCATGTTCATTGAATTTCTTTGTTGAGAACGATCAGACAATTTAGTTCAAAGTGAACAAATAAGCTCCGAATTCGAAATGAATATAGTATAGTATTTATAATAAACCCTCAAATCATTATCTTGCAGAAATACAAGGAAAATTTATTGATAAAAGAACGGTGGCCATTTACAATTGACTTCGTATTTCTTTACTTTATTTTATTAGATATTTTCATTGAAACCTTATACAAAAGCGGAGACTCCATATCTGGTATATCATGAAAATTTCTTAAAGGTAAGTAGTGTACGAGCTAATCCATTAAGTTCATTGTGAAATCGTTCTTTCCAATTAGTTCATTTTTGAACTACACTAGACTTTAAAGAGGCTTAGACCACCTACAGACTCGCTTATAAGGATGTGAACGGAACTTATTGTATTAAGCCGATTGTTTAATAATTCTATGGACGTTATTCCGTGAGAGATTGATTAACAGCTTTCATTGAATAATATGTATTGGCTGATTATTGTATCCATTCAATAAACGTTTTAACTTAAACCTTATGCAGGGGCATAAGAGACGGTTTCACTATTCATCTTTAATTTTGTTCACTTTAGTTGCATCAGTAACATATTTAGATGAATTGAAATAGGTATTTGATTTTCAATTTAAACGGTAAAGAAATATGGATTGAATTCAATGCCGATCTAGCTTATTTTACAAGCTCAGATTTAAACGTCACTTCGTATTATAAATGTTGTTAATTGCGATGTGCTGTCTATATAGATAGAGCGTCGTGAATTAATTGATCGTAATTTAATTGATCATAGAATAGAATAGAATATATCTTTATTGTACATCAGCCAATTCAAGAAGAGAAAAACACAAAAAACTTCATCATTCTTATGATCCTAGCAATAAGGGTTAAAAATTATCTAATGTATTTATGAATTGATTAAATAAGGTTAGATTTAAAACAGATATTGTTATATAATCGTACTTGTAAATAAAATACAATCGATATTCCTGTAAAGTTACATTTACATAGCTTTAGTTCCTTTATATAGTTTTGTATTGCCCTAGAAAAACATAACACTTAAATACGAAGTGGATGAACTACGAAGTGCCCATATAATACATGTCGGAAAGCTCATTTCAACCTTCAATCGATAATGTCTCGGGCTGGACAAACTAAATCAGTTCTCTGCCCTCATAGACCCCTCCCTGCGTACCTATATTTGTGGACTGTAGTGTAAGGACGTGGTATCGATAAAATTATCGATGCGAAACGTTAACAAGACAGCATTTTTCTAACACTAAGCAAATAAACAGAAATTCACAACGTAATCAATTTGTAATCCGTCACTTATAACACCATTTAGGTTTACTACCCTACTTACCTTTGAGTGTAACTTTTAACTTTTTAGTAAAATCACTTTTCGATTAGTTACGATTTTTTCTCTACACTTTTTAATTAATCATTTTAAATTTTTTGGGTTTTCTTTTATGACCACTGGGTTAATGAATAGTTACAGTTAAATATCTATACAAGATTTGTTCTCCGGTCACGATTGTTTATAAGTACTGATAATGTACTTATATATGTAATAATTTGATTTTAAAATATATATTCTTACTATTAAATATGTTTTCCTTAATCCATAAGATTATTCACGTGGCTTTAATGATATTTATCTTAGGTGAGAGTATCGTCGGCACAACACTACTAACCGAATCTGTAAGGGCTGTCGTGTGTTTGACCAGTACCTACGTCACTTTACAATTATGTATTTATTTATGTAGACTTTGTAGAGAGGTGAAGTTTTTGTCAGTAAACGTCGACTTTTTTATTTACATTGAAAATAAATAATGCGGCATCAGAAAACTAGCGTGAATATTAAATGGTTGTGTTAATATTAGAGTAGGTGTGAAGTGTTATTGAGAGTTTTCGAAATATAATATAAAGCTTTATACCTAAGTAATCATTTACATGTAAATATACATTATCATTCGCTTTATTGCGAGGGTGGAATATTGTTAATATACCCACCACCACAGTAAAAGAAACAAGTATATCGATTTCATAGTATCGAACGCGGCACATACAAGCAATGACGTAATTTATCAGTGCTAAAAGTGCGCTTGACGGGAATGCCTGAGCCGTATCCGCTCCGGTCTGTTATCGTCGATTGCCGTTCTTATTTATTTATTTATATAAGCAAAGTTGACTTCATATCGATAAAGTTAATATTTTAGTGTTGTTAAGTTGTAGAACAAAGTTTAGTTAGAATAGAATAGAATCTTTATTGTACATCAGCCAATTCAAAAAGAGAAACACAAAAAAAAAACTTAACTAATTTTGTACAAAGGGCGACCTATGAGTTAGATATCTTAATGCGTCATAAAATTAGTAAAACTTGAATTTTTTTTTAACTTCAGATAAATTGAGCGAAGGCTCGAATAAATGAAGAAAATGATCATATCATTCAAAAAAAACACAAAAGTACTTTGTTCTAGTGGTAGTAATACACGTCACGGTCGTCTTTGCCGGACTCCGCGAGGACTACGAGCGTCATCCCTACATGAGAAGGCTGTTATCGTTCGCAAGGGGTCTGAGTCGGATTACCTTTTCCTTTTACTATGTCGCAAATATACATTCATCGGGAAATAAAAATAATTTGGTAATCGAGCACGCAGAAATGTACGTGGGAAATTACTTATTATAATGATCACTAAAGAGATAGATATTTATTCTCTTTATCGATATAGAATTCTACATTGACAGTAGGCTTCAAAGTAGATCGATGAAATATGTCGCGTAACTAATGAATAGAAATCCCACCACATTAACCGATAACAAAGAGAATTATTGAGTTGCGATGTTCATTTCAGAACTAAATCTTAAATCCATTTAAGCACATCTCTGTTTGAAACCGAAACATTCATTAAGAAAGATGTTATTAACGTTATTAATAACAATAGTTTCGTGGTTAATTTGTATTTGATGGCAGCGGCACTCAAAGGTTCATATATCGTGTCTGGATACGGCACGTATTAAAAAGTGATTTGGGTTGTAAGTTGTAATCCATAACTATTTGACAACATAGCTTGAGCGTTCCATGACAAAAGGTCCGATGTCTACGCACAAACATCACAATAATATACCACATGTTAGGTTCCTACAATTAATGTTTCTGAATCTCGTTATCAGTGCTACGCTGAGCACCTTTTATCGGCCTACCAAAGAGTGTTTTGAAGAGCTTTTAATAGCTATGTACCTAACTCCAACATCGCCTTTGTTTATACAGGGTGGAGACGACAATTCGGCAATATATTTGATATCGTTTGTATGTTTATAGAAACTTTATGAAATTATCAAACGTGTATTTAGTAGTAGATAATTCTATGAACTGTACATTGGCTAACCTATAGCTAATGTCGTATATTGTCTCCGTCCTGTATATATCTAGCTTCATATTCTAATTAATTTTACGGATTATAATCCAAGTCGATATCAAGTTAATACCGTAACATTGAATAACTTATTATCGCTCATAATGCCAGTAATGGAATATCTCCTGAATTGAGTAATGTATTTAGTTAGAGTTTGATGAATATAATATAGTATTGTGACTGATGCCTACTGAGATAACTGACATGAATTAGATATTGTTTGTATAAAGCCCAGACTCCACAAAAGCGGAACCGTGCGGAGCTGTGCGAAGCGTACATAAGACGAGATACTCATTAGCTGGTTATTACTTGACATAACACCTGTCCTTTTTGCTATGATGTGGAGTAAATGAAATGTCACATACTGAACATTGATTTAGAGTGTGAATTTTAGAGTCAGACTAAATGTCGGTAGTAGTATTTTATTTTCTTATCCAGACCAGACAATAGTGGTTTCATGCTAGATACCTCTAAGAGGAAGCATGATACATGCATACTTCTCAAGCAATTATGACACAATTGTATCTATGTTGACATTAAGGATTATTAGTATTTCTCGTCCTGTTAGCGAATTTTCTACGAAGAGGGGACTGTAATTATGAAATGAAAATACTTACTTCAGTTAAAGAAATTGATTAAATGCAAATAAATAGTTTAAAATAAATAAATCTGTTCACTACGTCTACCCGTTGACAACACCAAAAAACTGAACTTCAAAAACACATAAAGACAATCACATTATGCTATTTACCAGTCAGTTGCTAATACGTCCTATCAAAGGCAAAAATAGACACATAAGAAACGATAGGCGCACATTTTGTTTAACAAAATTTTTTAACGTTTCTTCTCACCTAATGGTACACCAGGATTCCTCAACCACAGAAGAACTGGCTCTCTTACCTCCATCTCACAGAACAAAACAATGTTGTTAACATTATTGTTATAGTGATAGGTCTTATATTAGTAATATGCTAGCAACTCTGGTGGACTTAGAAAATGCCCTACAGGAAACAAAACCGACCAGATAATTTTTGTTTAGATTTTAAGATGTAAGAAATACTATTGGTGCCGCTCAAAGTGCCACTTACATTTTGTCTCGTCTCTCCTGCATCTGTCACGTCACAGCCTGCTTGAAAAGGTTACATACATCTCTATTTCAAAAGTGCTTAAAAAAATTAATACATTCTTCTCTCTTTTCTACCATGTGAGGATACGGTAAGGTAAACTGAGATGAGATATGTCAATAACTATATATTGGTTCGCTAGGTACACATCTTTTCTTTTATCGTATAGTATCCGCTGTTGTGGAGCGCGATCCTAAGGAGGGTTGTTAGTTTGGTGTGAAGTTTATATTCATTAATAGTTCATTCGATATTGCCACTTGAAGTTCTGATAGTAATTACAAAAGAGATTACATTAGAAAATCTATTTTGTCTTATATAATTGTAGGTTCTTACATATTGCAATAATTTAATAAGATTTTTAATCGATTATCGTTTAAGAATATTACTATTTTTTCTCATTTAAATAGAAGCGAATATAGGTGTGGAACTTTTTGGAACACTCTTCAAAGAAAGTCGGCAGTAGTTAATGATAAGATGATATTATTACTTCGCTACTCGGGTTATAATACTGTTTAAGTCTGTTTGTGGTAAAACGCCTATTTACTAAGTTTCTTAGCATTATTCATGCTTGCTCCTCTTTGCAATATCCCTGGCACATTTTTCTCATTCCGAACGCGGCGAGTGGGGACTCCCCCGGGGGCTATACATCCAGTTGACCAGGGAATTGCTCTCAGTTGAAGCTAGCAGTAATATTGTAATACCAACTTTGGAAATGTAAGACGTTAGGTTTAGATATTGGTTTTATAGAGATGCTATTGAATACGGAAGTTTTCTATGGAATAAGATAAACGCGTTCTTGTATGTAAAGTTTATGTGAAACGACTGTCACGCCCAAGAATGCCTTACAGTTGTTTCATGGAAAGTTATTTGTGAATTTTAAATAAAGCTGACATTGAAAAAAGGTCACATCTCTGATATTTGTAAGGAACTGAGAAGATAATGGGCTTTATGTACGCGGGGGATATCAAATTAAACTTACATACATTCTGAGACAATACTTGTTTAGTTAAAAGACTTCGCTAGTTCTCTAACCGTAGTGTAAGTTTCTATCGAATTGAACTGATATGATTGTGTTGTCAGCTGCACGCAATTATGATCCATATCATCTACATCATATATACATCGCACCGTTGGGAATAGGCCGTCCTATATGTAAGTAACACAGAAGGAGGTTGGTGGGTGTATCGGTTCCCCTTACAGCTGGGACCAATGGTTGGCAGCAAGACCCATCATTTGTTTTTTCTATCGAAACCAAAGCTCCGTGCCTCAGCGCCTCATGATCGATACGTCTAAATATAATTTAAACATTTACTAGGGCCACAGCAGTTATTATTTTTTTATGCCTTGACACAGTTTTATAGACTTTATTGTCAATTCAAATCATCGTTCGTATAGTCTGAAGCTAATTATTAATTTACTTCTAGTTACAAATAATAGGTTATTTATATATCGTCATAATTTGCAATATAAGAATATTTTTTTTTAGTTGAGTACACACATTATCATTATTAAACCCATAACATAAGAAATGAAAACATGAGAAAGATCACAAAGGCTCATTTCCAACAGAAATTTCTTCAAACCCACCTGCGATAGGGCTTGTGCTAGTGGCAATACTTAATATATATTGTTTTCACCTTAAAGCAATAAAACCATGCCATTTGTATCTGAGTCATAAATTTTAGCTGGTGGCGTTATACCTCACGCCTTTATGGACCTGACGTTTTATTTCTGTGAAGAAAACACAGAACCGTATTTTTAAACATAATTTATTGAATTCAGCATAGTATTTTAATTTTATATGTAATTATTATAATCACTAATAGCAATTTCCTTTTAATTAAACTAAATGTAAAAAATTTATAAATTTAGAAAAAGACACAATTTGTTACTCGTTGGACACGTTGAGAAAAAAGACTGGACAAGTAGTAATTGTGGGTCAGTATACTAACTTTTAAACTTAAGCGTTCCATAAAACAACATTATAATTAAGGCGGGACTTAACGCGCGCAGTAGGTAATTACTTACCCTTTAATTGCGCGCTACTGTGCACTCGCAATAAAGCTATATTTTTTATTATATTTCATCTTTAACATTACATAATGAACTCATTATATTGCATACTCTGAACTGAACTGAACATACTAATTACGAAATCTCTCTATATATTTGACAATTCTTGTTAAATTCCACATTGTTATTATCGCGCTAAAGAAAAAGGTATGCTTTCCATTCTAATAAATAAACAGCTAAATAAATCAACCATAATTAAAGTTATCTTTACATGGAATGAAGTTAGAATCTAACTCGAGTGAGTAATGAGTGTGTTCGTGCGTGCGTGTGAGTCTATGAGTTGTAGTATGAGTAGGTATATTTCTAGATGTGTTAGTGCATTGTGAAAATAACTTGATAAAAAAAGTAATAACTTGTAATAAGAAATAAATATGTATATTATATAAAATATTGATCAGTTGCACTTTTTTTCGAATCATTAGCAAGCTCTGTGATTTCTTATACGTCCATTTTAGTGTTTGTGTAACTAAAAGTTTTTTTAAAAAGACCGAAGAATGTTTAAATTTGAAAATGTTTACAAGTTTTTTAAAAATAAATAGCATCAGGAAAATTTCAAACCTATGGCCAAATGAAATAGCCATGATAATGAATGAAATTGTAGTCATTACATTCATTTAGTTTACATATAAATGATAGAACTCATATTTTCTATTTATTTATACCAAATATGGCGTTGTTGTGATCCCATGGAATTACGTTTCTTTACTCTGAGGTGATGAAGGCCGGGGTCAATGACACAGCGAACGTGAAGGGTACGGCTATAATCCCAAAAGAGTATTTCCGTTATACTGGCTATCTCAGTACAATAGGAACAAAGTATATTTCTTTTTGCATACCTAGGAAAACAGCAGCTAATGTAACTTGACCCTTGAGACAGTCTTTTCAAAAAAGTCAGATGTGTTTCTCGTGTGGGTCAAGTTGCAGTGGTTGGTAAATTTTTGCTGTTTTCCGAGAGATAGGATATTGAAATGGGTACGGTCAAATTAGACGAAAATTGGGTAAGAATGTGGCGTTTTAGGCCAAATACGATTTATGTGAATAGTTGATGTCATGCTTAAACGATTTATTATGAAGTTCGTACTTACGTTGTACTGCTTATTTTATTACGGGCTAGCTTCCTCGACCATAGAGGAACTGGTTTATCTTACCTCCAACTGCTGGATCACAACAATGCTGTTGAGTTCCGGCAGTTAGATTAAATTATTGTTATGACGGCTGATTTAGGTAAGGTGGTTGTAACTAGCCAGGCGCATTTAGAATAAGCCCTACCACTTAACTGAAAAAAAATTTTGTACCCATACTGGGAATTGACCCCCGGACCTCTAAATCTGAAGTAAGTGGTCTCTGGTCTCAGCTCCTAGATCATAGAGAAAGATCTATATTAATTGATTTTTTAACTAATTTTAATAGTTTAGTGAAGATCCCTGACTTATTTGCAAAACTGCAAAACCAGCTTTGCTATAAAGTCAATACAACTTTTACCCTTGGGACGCGGTGACCTCATTCTACGAGAGCGTAATGCCTTATGAGGAAACTGATGAACAGAAGCGCGAAGACAAAGCAGGCGCTGACCCATAGACAGCAATGAACAGACAGCCTAAAGTCTTGGAAGCTTTTCAAATATTTGATTAAAACGTTCTATGTTTCGTGTCTTCTAATTAAATAAAAGATTTCTTTAATCAACAGTAACATTGCTCAAGAATCCTTAGTTACAACGGAATTTGTTTGAAAACATAATATAAGCAGTAAGCTAAACATTTTTACTCAACAAAAATAGCTCTAGTTCATGAAAACTGTATTGGTATTGCAACTCGGTCATGAATTATTTAGGAATCTGCCATTACTGGCTATTGAGTATAGATTGCTCCGTAGCCACATCTCTGACAACTGATGCTTTTGCTACAAAAAAAATGAAAAAAATGTTTGTGACAATGTTGTTGTAGAATTCTAAGCAAGCTTATCTATTACAATGTGTGTCAAAAATTCATTTTTATAAGCTAAATTCACGTCAAACTGGATTTCTTGGTCAAATACTTTTCTTTGTCAAATCTTCATCGTCATCATCAACTGCTAATATACGCCTCCAAAGTGGTATTCAAGCCTACCTTAAATTAGCGCGATTAGGCCTTAGTCAACAATGCTGGATATCTGTATATTGGTGACATTTGTCTCGGGATATTATTAATTCTATTAAAGTCGTTATGTATTCCTGTTATTGTCGCACTGTATTGAATGTAGTAAGTATCAAAGTGCGGAAGAAGAAAGTGTAAAAAGATTTTATTGTAGTTAACATTCCAACACAGGTAAAGTTTCTTTCTTTTTCATTTAATGGCTATTCATTCCATTATTGACTTCAATATTCATGAAAGAGAGCTTTTAAATAATAAATGTGCATAATTTTGTCAACAATTTATTACTCTTATCGACATCAATACTAAACATCCGAAGACATAATGATGAAAGGAAAATAAGTAGTTTTTCAACATTACATTTCACAAGTACTTTGGAAACGAGGTTGAAATTATCCCTATTGGTTCAATATGTACGGCCTTAGTGATAATTCTACAAGCTTTTTTAACTTTCTTCAAATGACATTTTCATCGATTAACAAAATCGGTAAAACAATAATTAGTAAATTCTTTTAGTTGTTTACCTATCTTATAAAATATTTATGTAAGAATGTTTGCCTCTATTCCTGCCCACTAACAATGAAATAATTTACCTTGAACGGTTTTTGTGGAAAACTTTTACACGTGTAAGATATTTTAGCCATTTATTCTGTATTATATTCATCTTTATTATGTCCAGTGCAGGAAATAGAATAGTATATATTCTTTAAGCATCTAACAAAACAGAAATCTTGCCCTAAATCAACTTTTACATCGTAGGTACACATTAAAATTACAGTTTAATTATTTTGTATCTATTTTATTGACAAATGTTTCAGGAGCCATTAAGTCACGGGTTTTATTTTACGTCCCTTTCTAAATGTATACTGTTAAAAAGATGAGAATGACATGTTACGTTGACGTGCAATGTTTCTTGAGATGTTCATGATGTAATTCTGTCTTTTCCTGCTAATGTTGTCAGCCTTGTAAAAGGAATTGACGTTATTGACAGTTGAATGACAAAAGATGATGATTTTTGGAATATTGGGGAGTAAAATCTTATTATGTATTTCTAAGGCTGTCTTGACACGTGTTTTGGTAAAGTAAAACTGGATTTTTGTTAATGGATACAAATACAATTATTTACTAACTTAAAAGAAGAATGAGGAATGAAGAGAATTCTATCCCATTTAAAATAAATATCCATTGTTGGCTAATCTATTATCATTGCTTTAATATTGATTGGCGGTATGTTTTGTCTCAAAAAATATTTATTTGAAACGTAATATTATTCGATTTTTGTTTCTAAATTTTGTAATCTTCACTTTGTAAAACGTTAAGATGAAGCTGAGTGACAAATATAGCTTGTTATTTATCATTTTGAGCAGATTGATTTTCACTGTTTATCGTATTCATGCCGATCTGAGTTTGGCGAAATTTGATTTGTCAAGTAAGTGTATAAGCAGCCTTACAGCAGCGTGATGTGATCCAATCTCATCAATCGCCGCGGTACATAAAGCGGTAATAGAATTGTACGCTTCACATAACATTTTTGTACGCTCCAATATTGAGTACATGAAGAATTTCTTGAACTATGGTTATGTTTAAAAAATAATTATTATTATCATAATAATAAGGGTTGGTAAATGATATTTCAATTGTGACATTGGATACAACTTTCAAATTTCCAGAAACAATAGAAAGTGAAGCTCTGATTCCAAAAAATACTTTTAAATTGTATAACTTCTTAAATTGAATTATTTTTGCCTTTTAAAAGTTTTCAAATGAGTTTTTAGTTTTGTTGAAACTTATTTTATTCTTAATATATTAATACTCATTATTTTTATATTGTTTTTGTGTTTGTATGCTACAGGGCAAACAGTTTATTGCAAACTACGATATATGTAAAGGTCTGCTTGATACTAAACGGTATCGAAAGTCTATAAGAGCCAGTAATGCAAAATTTATTAGTGCAACGATTTCTTGAGATAATGCTTCTGCTGTAGTAAAATTTGCAGCAGCCAATCCATTTACCTGTCATGTAAAGTTCGCGTCAAATTGACGTAAGAATGTAACTAGTAAAGTGATTTACTTCTGAAACGTACCGTTCTTCATCAGTTATTAATTTAGGCGTGGTGTGTTGTGTCTAAGACATTTGCTCTTGTGTTTTGAATATCAGTTTGTGGTAAATTGATATCACTTGTATATTTTTTCAACAGAATAGAAAATTTAATTTAATATTGCATCCATCTTAGTTTTTCTTATTAATATGATATGTTTGAATTTTATAACTATGAAAACTTTGTTGATAAATGTGTCAATTTTGTATTGTAATTTGCAGTGTTGTAATAATTTTATGTTTCCCAAATCATTAATAAATAATATAGATAATTTGCTACAAAGAAAATACAAATGCACCAAAAAATCCCCCGTTAAGTATGATGTCGCAACAAAGACTGGCACTCTGGCATTCTTCAAATGCCTGGGATTCCCCTTTAGATGCAATCAGTTCTATATTACTTTTTAGCGTTTGCTTTTTCAGTGCTTGACTTCTGCAATGATTGCTATCCGTACGCCAGTTTTAATGTTCTCCTTAAAGATGATATCATATCATTAGCACTATATTACCCGACCCTCTGATTATAATTCCATCTTTTGCCGGATACCCGAAGTTACGCGGCACTATATGAATATGTTCTCACGGCGGGCCATGAATTATTTAGCAATGTGCCGTCAGGTTGCATCGCTAATGTCTCACTCGCTCTCGACGTGACTCACCTACTGTTTGTTGGTCTAGGCTATGAGATTATAGAAATACTAACTACTTGTCAATACTTAATTTACTAGCCTCTAACTCCTATTATCTGTTTAGAGACGGCCAGACATTTATCGATTATAATTATTATCAACAGGGTATTCTTATATTTCATTAACACTAGATATACCAGCGATTTGAATATATGTCAACAACAAAAATTATATTTGTTACTAATGTATATAAAATAACATTAAGTTTATAAAACGTACTCTCTAATTTTAGCTACAAAAGTCATAACATCATTTCTGAAAAAAAAATATGTGTAATATAGTAGGAATTTTGAATTGAAATTGCACGACCAGTCTAAATGACTGGTCTGGTAAATCTAGTGTTAATGACAGGCTTTAGTTCGCAATTTTTTTTGTGATCATATGGTGTGGTTCATCAATTCGCTTTTTAAGTGTGTAGAATTAAAAAAGTGCATTTGCTTTTCGCATATTTATATTATTATTATTATTATTAGTTTTCAATTGGACTTCAATGTAATTCAACTTTTCGAAATAGTCATGATTTAAATTTTAACATTTATTTTCAAACCCGCCGTACTTTTCTAACATAGAAAGTGACGGTGGCAGCATTTGCGTCATATTACACATCGTAAGCGGTGTTCACATTGTTATAGTTTTATTTGGCAACTATCGCATGAATATTTATTTAGGCTAATAGTAATCTAATTAGTAGTAGCATATAAGGTCTCTTTTGCATTAATTTCTGATCTACTTACATTGAATTAACGTAGAGTAGTAGATGATCAAATAATTGTTATGTATCAACATAGCGGCTTGCGTATGGTCGAGTGGTCAGCATCTCTGTCTTCTTAGCAAGAATTTCTGGGTTCGAATCCCGGTAGAGGCTGATATTTGTATAATGTATACGAATAATTGCTCAGGTGTCATGGATGTTTGTATATTTGCTTAATATATTTCTGATATTTATATATCTATTACTATCTATATTTGTCTGTTATCTAATATCTATAACACTAGCCCTTAATGATGTTTACTTTAGGCTAGATAATAGGTGTGAGGGTGAGAAAATTTATTATTAGGCTATAAAAATGCTTTTTCAAATGCAGAAAAAAATTAATACCCAATTAAAATGCACTTGAAGGGTATGTGGATTCGATGCTGTAAGGTCTTGAAGAACGTGTGTAAAAGTGTGTGTGTGTGAAATGAGTGAACTAGAATGAGATTGATAATTATAAATAAGATTATTGTACTATTAATACATTTATTTGTGTAGTACTCGTTGATAAGTTTTTACTGCCTTTTTCATTCAACAGTATTATATATTTTCTGTAGAGTGGATTTTTCTTTCGAAAGGTGCGAAACGTTTATCCTCTTAATACTCTACAAAGACTTTTAAGATTTTTCTACTCGCTTCCATGTATTATCTTATCTTAATTAAGAGCCAGGATTAACTCCCGAAGCACTTCGACCCAATAGGATCTTTTGTGCTTTCCTTATCCTAATGCTGTTCTGGAATACTTTGAAAATGTACTTGCTAAGTAAGCTTTTAGTCAGCAGCTCGTCTTTAGGTGTGGGGTAGTCCACACTGACGAGACCCATTCTTTCCGTAGCAAGAACATCATAGTTATCTATGATGTTAATAGTTTTGTTCAGTTTGCTCACCGTAAGTCCTACACCGAGTTGATTTTAGTTAAGTCGCTTGCTTTTATGTATGCTCTTAGTTCTAGGTTTCCTTGTTCTCCAAGCTATTCCACAAGAATATTATATTCCTTATGGTTACTAAAATATTGGCTGTCGTTATGTTTATCAGATTTTACCCGATATAGTGTGGATGCATTTCGATAAAACACGATTTGTATTCTGGCAAAGTGCACCTATTGGGACGTCTTCGTGATCGTGTGTATGAAAAATGTTGAACGAGAAATGTTGATATATGAAATCTAAAGAAAAATAAAATCAGAAAATATTTACTGCAGAACTATGGTTTCTTCTACAAAATTTCCTTATTATCGGCTTACTGATTGTTTATGAATAAAAAAAATTAAATACCATATAATTTTCATGTAATAGCAGAGCTCAGCGTAAGATCCGAAAGCTTTGACGATTTCACGCGATAAAAATCAGTGTTGCCATTAACTGCAGTTTTTTTAGGGTAAAAGTATGTAATTGAACGTTTACCGACAGATAATATTATGTCTTCGATCACAGAATGAACGTACCACTAAAACTAGTTCATATAATATTTTTCTCTGTCTAAATCATCTGTGTGACAAACTCGACCACATTCCATATAAACAACATGGGATTTTCAAGATTATAAATATGAAAGGTCAAGCGGCGTCCTGCTGTGATCGTCACGGCGGGCGGTGACCGGCGGCGGACTGCTGACTCGGCTGACCTGGAAGGTTATTTAGGGCGGAAGTACTTATTAAGGAAGTTAAAGTGTATGATAAGTCTCAAACTCTTATTAACACTAGATATACCAGCGATTTGAATATATGTCAACAACAAAAATTATATTTGTTACTAATGTATATAAAATAACATTAAGTTTATAAAACGTACTCTCTAATTATAGCTACAAAAGTCATCATTATAACATCATTTCTGAAAAAAAAATATGTGTAATATAGTAAGAATTTTGCACGACCAGTCTAAATGACTGGTCTGGTAAATCTAGTGTTAATATTTAGAGTTTTTATTATTTCTAATAAACCTTCGACTACATCTGATTTATTTATTTCTGAAAGTAAAGAGTAAAAGTCCAATTTCAAAAACGTTCTTCTCCGTTTGCAATAGTGGTGGCTTTTGTAGTCAAAATGTTACACCTGTCATAAACGTAATACAGAAGCTTTTAATATCTCTATTAATATATTATTATGTATTTTGATTCGTTGTAATTTCCTTGCAGTTTAAATATTTTCATTTGGTAGTTAAAAACTGACTGCATAATATGTAAGAACCTCCATTAAATTTTTAGGACATTCCACTAAGCGTTTATTTTAGATTGCAATTTAAAATTGGTCAACCCAAAAAGATTAGGAAAGAATCGAAATTAAAACTACGAGCTTGACAATTAATATAAGCGGATTCAAGGCTTTCGTCCCGCAAATCCCGTCGAGATTCAACCTTCAATTACTTAAGCTAGCGCCCCTTTGAGATGTTTAATTACTGGTATCCTTTCTCATTTAAATTTAACTGAGTTACAGTGTATTAATAAGATAGTATGATACTTAGCTATTATCAACAAGAACGAATAATATGAATTTGTTTTTCTTGAATGTGTGAAAATAATATATATAGAGATATGGGCAAATATTGGTCGTTGTCTGTAATCAGACAATTATTTTGGTAAATACAGTGAATATTGAAGACAGTTGTCGAATATTACTCGTTTTTGAAGAAGTAAATGAATTATGAACGCAGCTATCTAATCTTGACAAACCATCCAATTTCATAGGTTCTTCCTGGCGAATACGAAAGTATTTTGACGTATTATCTTATATTTTCCAATATTTCTATCGACAACACTTTGTGCAGATGACTACTGTTAGTTAATATACGACAGCCATAGCACGTTGTAGTGTATACATTGGTAGCACGTATAACTATGCCCGGGGCATATGTTACCATTTAAATAATTGCCGTGTACCAGCGGAATGAATATGTGAACGACTTCATTATAACCTATAAAACTGTTAGATTAAAGTCAAAAATAACTTTATTTAAATAGACTTATTTACTAAGCTCTTTTAAATCATCACAAAAGGGAATATGTATGAGAAAACAAATAAATATAATTATAAAGGCAATAGTCATAATTTTACTGGGTATCAACCGGGCATTTACTAATTGCCCCAGTTATAGTATTTAAATATGTACTAAATAAATTGTTAGTTTTAATTTTGAAATAATACTTATTTTAAAATTAAAAATAACACTAGTATGCATATTCCCAATCAACCCTACTACCGCTTCGACGAATTAGTAGCTGCAGAGAAGAAGCGGCGCAAGAAACTCTCAGCCTTTAGTATTTATAATGACATTTACAAATCAACTATGTCATTATGTCTTAGTATTATAAACATATACATGTTTTGTTTTACAATGCATTAAAAAATATATTTTTAAATATTGCAAATTATAAAATCAAAATGTTTTCATGGGGGTAGAAAGAATTAATTTTACTGATGTTATCTATACTGTGTCCAGGTATTAGTCAGATACAGGTTGTTTGTTCAGGGGCGTAGAATTATAGAGGCTGTTCTTTACCTCTTTTGCCGACGACTTCCAGATTAAGAAGCTTAGCGAGTTTCGGGTTCTATGGAATGCTTGGTTTAAATGAACTTTTGAGAATCTAAGGGATTTGAAACTGGTGTATTCAGTAATTCTGTGCTTTTGAAAAGTGGACCTTTAGTTTTATTTAACAAGGCTAATATTTTAATTTGATGATGTAATGATATCAGGCACAACTCAAATCCTCGAGTATATTTGATCGCTATAATATTCCTTTTATGTGGTAACACTTAAAGAACTACTAAGTTTGTTAGTTTGAAGCTCATCTTAAGTATCTTTGTGCTAAATGATTGTCTTTTGTTTCATTTATTAATCTTCTTTCATTACGCATTATCTTCTTTTTCAATCCTTCTAAGAAGTATTGTTTTGACTTTAATCTTTGTTTTTGATATTTCCTCGTCCTCTTTTTTTATTACTAGGTATATAGCTAAGAAGACAATTTTATAAAATATAAACATTGATTTATTTAATGATTTTAATCGTATAACAAACATGATGGAATGGTTGGACTAAAAAATAATTTTATTTGCTTTAGTTCGAAATCTTTTAGATAGATATAGTAAAATATGAAGCTGCAGTTTTATGTTGCTTATTAACAGATTAAAGCCCACCACCGGTAATAACAACATCAAAGCGAAGTTATATGAGGTGAAATCTTTTATTACATCTCAAAAGCTTGTTCATTAGGGCAGTATGTCGCATGCTTCACTAGCTATCTTCACATATGGACTCTACTACTGCTTATCATCGGGTGGTGTCGAGTCATTTGCTGAGGTTTATATAAAAATGAAACAGTCTGAGCTAGAAAACCAAAATCCGCTTAAAAATTAAGGACCAAAATAAAAGAAGAACTCATCAATTTCTCAGTGTTTTGATTCAAAAATTATTTATATATATTAAAATTGTACGCGTTTACAGCGGAATTATGCTAATGTATATCTATTATGTGGTATATACTTTTTGATGAATGAAATTTGTTGGTTTTATTGACAACTTACAGTTGTTAGTTTGGTTACAACCTGAGTGAGTTTATCACTCGATACTCCAACAAGGAATTTGAATTAAATACTTGATTTGTTAACAGGGATTTATTTATTTACAGTAGTTATTTAATTTTAGGCAATCCACTTTTGTTTAATAATGTATATTAATAAATCAATAACTTGTTGACCCAGCGAACTTTGAATGGCATCTATTTAAGGAAATCTATTATAGCTATATAAGTAATGACGTTTTGTTGATATACACACCAGTTAAACGATATTCCATACCAAATTACCAGCTACATTTGTAGACTCTCCTTAGAATTTGCTTTATTATTATTGTTGTTCAACTTCCCCTGAATTAAAGCAAACAAAACAAAACCGTAACTGAAATCAGTAAGGTCGTATTTTATTATTATTTTATATGTAAGAAGATGAAGAAGATATATTTTTACAATCAGTAGCTATTCCAAATTAAGGAATATTAAATAACATTTTTTTTTATTACAAGCATAGGTTTTAATGCATAAACGTATATACACCAAACTAGCTTCCGCCCGCAGCTGCGCACTCGTAGAATTCGGTCTCTCACAGATGTTACATTATACCGTCCCCGATAAATGGATTCTCCGACACAAAAAGATTTTTTAATTCCAACCAGTAATTCTAGAGATTACCCACTACAACCTCACAAAAATCACCTCTTTATAATATTTGTATAAGTATATTTGAAAGAGTCAATATGTTCACCTGTTTACCGTCCCAAATTTAGGAAACGAACTAGGTCTACTTTTTCTTTTCAGAATCCATTTTTTTATCAATATTTATTACCTTCAATGTTTTAAACTCTGGTACAATTAAATTTGATTTGTCACGACGTTCTTGGAAGTGTATTGCGGCACCAGAAATCGACCTATACTAATACCCTAAGATGTTTAACTCAAGTAACGAACACATTGTTTTCTGTAATGATAAATGTCTCCTAATATTTATACTAAGCAATAAAGTGTCGTGATCAAAGAATATTGATATTTGAAAGTATTAATTATACGATCCAGTAAAGTGGTATTGTTCATTCCAGACGTTATTTCTTTGGAATATACAAATAACTCAATTTTGTGTCTCCGTCTCCTCGTCGCTTTTAAGTAGTTCGTGTTCGAGGTTCGCTAATAACGTTGCGGGATGACAGTTAAACCCGCAATTTGTCTAAATTACTGGTTATTAAACTATAGTTAGGGGAATGTTTAAATGACTTGATTTTATTTACTAAAGTTACTTTGGTATAAAGAATTGAGATACAAGTATTTTCTTTTTAACATGAAGCAAGCATTCAAATCGCTTCAAGCAGAAACACTATACGAAGCAAAATATAGTTTGATTCATAATTTCTTTTAAAGTTTCGTTGTTTAAAATCTGATATAAATCTACAGTAAAAGTAAAATCAATAATAATCGTCAAACATCACACCGTGAACATCTTAAAGCACCTTCAAATTTATCACACTGCAATTTTGGTTCATTGAAAATCCGAACTAGTTGATTTTTATATACCATCCATTCCATTTTCGATGAGCGAATTTTTAAAATAGAAATTAAGATTGCAATAATAACTCTTGGTTTTCTAACAATGGCTAAGGTTATTTGCCATATCATATCGCCAGTATGAACACCAACCGATGAGGATGCATTACAACTCTGTGTGTACTTGATTGATAGTATAGTAGTTCAAATTAAACGGATTAATAACGTACTTGATCAGTAGGAACATTTTAAAAATTAACTTGCTTACCGGTATCTTAGCCAAGATACTTTTTTTGTTACTACTCTGCGACATACTCCCGTAGACTTGTACCCTCACGCTCACATCGCGATAAAGTAGACTGTATTTGCACCAAAGCTCCTTTTGTAATTACTCACTTGCCCGCGGCTCCAAGAGATTATTTCGGGCGCATTTCTTATTGTTAACAAATCTTGTTTGGATTTCGAGGATTTCATGCTCTATGTCTTTGTTTCGAAGTTTTGGGACTCCACATTTAAGCTGGATTTGTAATTTGAGAAAAGCTGTAATTTCAAAAGGATCTGCATATATGAACTCTGAAGAATCTATATTCTTAGTAGCTTAGTATAATGACAATCATGACCGGTTTATCAGAGTCAACCGACATGGTCACAGACAATCATCTAGTAAAAAAAAATTACAATATTTAGTAGAATCTTACTCAATTACGGTATAATAATATAAAAATAAATCTTGCATATTGTATGTGGCATGAATAGCGAAATAGGCTGCTGCTTTTGAACTTATAACTAAATAATGTTTTGCTCTATTTAATTCTTGGGTCCGTAAAAATTTGTAGTTTTATTTCCAACAATCTATCTATCTTGAAACTATCACCAAAGAGCTCGCTAGCATAATTGTTAAAGTAAAATTCGCCATGGTCAATCCCGGATGGGTTAAATGAAATTTGTTATATCTAGCTTCTACCGGATCCGGTTATTACGGCAACCGCTTTCATCCACCAACCCACATTACGCCAGCGTGGTTATGTCCCAAAATCCCTCATGCGTTTCTTCGGCGTTTGGAAGAATTCCCACCAATGAGACATGATTATGATAGACTAAAACTACAGCTAGCCTTGAAGAAAGGACTTACAGTAAAAAAACTCGTTGCACCGACACATTTATTTCTAGCATGTTTATTTTTAATTTGGTTTTCTACAGTAAGATCGTCAGGTTCTACAAACAGTACTCGAGCAGATATTACTTTATTGGATAAGTTCTCTTCAATGTAACTTCTATATGCACTACTTCTACTATAATCAAAAATAACAAATTAGTCGACGTTTTTGTTAATAGGGCTTCAAAAATTTTACATCCATCAATCAAAGGATAATAAGGTCCGTCGTCTGAATCAGGATTTCATAATCTATATAATATTACTAGTGTTGTAACTCAACGTGAAATCCAGATTAACTTTATTCATGAGAGACACTTTTATAGAAGAGCCCGATCGTTAAAACGAGTTATGACGATAATGAAGTTTTGGAAACTAAAATGTATGTATCTTGTGCCCTTTTTGCTGAAATTTTAATAAAATAAGCACTCAGAATACAACATGCAACACCCTCTTTCATATAGGTATGAAATAAATTATGCAAAACAGATGATGTGAACCGTCCCCACTTTAGACAAAGAAAAACGTCGTGTTTCGCGTCTCAAATTCTTGTGTTCTTATAAAAATATTTTTTACTTTTTGGATCGAAACCAATAAAATTTTCTATAACCATACCCATTGAAGTAAATGTTAACTGTGACAAATTTTTGTACCCATATTAAATTAGATCTCTAAATATGATTCCAAAATGCACACTTGTCATATCACGTGGCATTTAGAAGGGTTTGTTTACTGTAAGTTGCCTACTTGTGTGTTATTCACTGTTCAACTACCTTCACTATAGAACAGATATTAATTAATAAAAGTATTTTAATTAAACTGTTTCTTGCACAAAGGCAGTCTACTGTCTCTCCTGAGATTAAAGTTGGTTGAACGTAAATCGTTTTTAAAAGATAAAACAGGGATGTGCAGGTCCACTGATCTATATAAAATCTTATTTAGTTTTAATAGGAGTGGTTTTAGATTGCAACAGTGCGCTAATATGTTTCTCACTGAATGCAAAAAGTTCTACATATTGATGCATAGTTTTTTTTATTACCAGCGGTGTAGCTTGGAAAGGGGGTAAATGTATTGGACCACTCAATTTATTTTTTAAGACATGGAGCATGACTCTCAGCAACTGAGTCAGATTAACCAACCATACCGTCCCAGAGCTTATTGCGGTAGCATTTTAAGACTTAAGAAGCAAGGGGGTTTTTCTTATCTGCTGGCATCATTGTTTCTTTGATTTTTACAATATAGTCTTATGTACTTTTTAAATGAGTCTGTATATGTCACGGGCGTATACCATCAGGTTAGTCGTATGCTCGTATTTACAAGCATAAAACAAATCATAAAACAAAATAAAATATATCCTTTGTATAATCTACGCTGGATTTATTTTCAGGAGATGTGAAAGAAATTCATATTTTCCGTCTGAACCTTATTGCTGTTCTTAGTGTTTGGATTTTGTAAATGAAAAATTGAAATTCAGTGTAATCAAAAAATTTTTTGTTGACTGGTGATGTCATGCTATAGCTATGACATATGTCAGTGTACGTTAGTAACATGTGGAGCTATAGCGAGAATATATCGAACGAGAAATCTTTAAAATTATTTAATTCGGTTCCGGGAATCATTTGGAGAGATCTACATATAGTCTATTTTTGCAATATATTAAAATTGTTAAAAAAAATATGAAAAATACTTATCAAAAATTTTTTTATATAAAATTTCGTACTCGTTCGTGCGAGTTCCAAGGACCCCCAAACAGAAGTGCAAATTCATGAAAACGTTAATAATTTTATGGAAGTTTTTTTAATAGGGAAGAGGCAGAGGGGCGCTTATTTAGTTAAGGAGATTGGTTGCTCTCTGCAGATAGATGGTAATTTAAAAAAGTAAGCTTAGTCATTATTTATTTTAGGCAGAAAAATGCGTGCCATCCCTTTCATTGTGGGATTGTATAACAAAGATAGGGCCTTTTCCTATTCTAGATATATTTTATGACGAGATTTAAATTTAAAGTGTATTGTTATCTCGGAAATGATTTCTTTCTACAAATTAAATTACTTCGTGTGACATTAAACTTTTCGATTGCGATATACCGGTTTTAGCCAACCAATTCTAAACTTTAAGTACCTCTTAGTAGTTTTGTTCTCTCGATAATTGTAGGATCATTATCATAAAGAGTCATAATAGTACCTCTGCTTCGATCCACGTCCGAATGGCCTGACGTGATCATAGCCACTTCTCAGCTTTTAAATGTTTATTTAACATTTACAAATAATACATGCCATTACGTGTTAATATTATACATATAATAATTATTAATTTTGATGATTATATTACCACGATTTAGCATTATTGTAAGATTTAAAAATATAATAATTGAGAAATTGTGTAATTTCTCAATTATTGTTAAATCTTAACTAACTTTTATCGATAAGAAGCTTGTTGTAAACGCATATAAATTACTCCAAGTAATTGTTCATTTCGTGCAAACAAATAGTGCGTAAAACAAGATCATATTTCTAAAACTAATGAATACATACATTGGTTAATTTGACTTTTTTGAACATGTTTGTTTTTGAGACTGTTATTGTAATTGTTGTGAATGTTTATAATGTCTCGATCGTAATTAAATTAAATATTTTGTCTTGTAGAATTTATTTAAATTTCACTTATATTTAAAATGTTAATTTAATATGGGTGAAATATGCCTGAAATTAATGAATTTATTATTAAATTGAGTTTAATTATTTTTTCGTATATTATATTACAAGTGTAAAATTATAACAAGACTTTTGTTTTCCAGTAATAGAATCCGGAGACGAGCCAGCTGCATGCTCCGGGAGAAGAACTCTAGTCCTGGCCAATCACCAGAGCACGGCAGACGTGCCCATGCTGATGGCAGCGTGGAACCCTCGCCCTGGCGTGCTGCCCAACCTCATGTGGATTATGGATCGTGTCTTCAAGTTCACGAACTTCGGCATCGTCAGCGTGCTGCACGAGGACTTCTTTATACAGGCGGTGAGTAGTAGCTTTAGCAGCCGAGAAACTTATAAAAGGTTAAATAGGAAATAGAACATAAAAAGGGTAAATAGGTTAAATAGTCGAAAACTGCCTTAATACCCGAGAAAGCAGTCACAGAAATACGCAAAAATATCAAGATTATTATTATGGTGATTAGAAAATTGTGTCGTAGTGGAATTTCTTTAGTGGAATTGAATTTGCGCAGAAACTGACAGTTGTCAATCAATGCTTAAGAATATAGATAGTGTAATAATTTACACTATCTATATTCTTAAGCGTTCGTTTAGTGGTTTAGTTTTCTTTCAGAATAAAAATATAAAATCCACTCGTGATTATAACTGTATGTACAATAGCAATGCTAATGAAGGTTTTTTATTTAAGTGACAATAAAATATTGTAGTCATCTCAAAGTAGTAGTATTGGAACGTGAAAATTTTAGCATATCGATGCTACATATGGCTGTGCTTGCTAGATCCCTCTGCCTTCTTTTTTTACAATAAGAGTTTAACAAACTAAAAGCTATCTGATAATACTTTTAAAACAATAAAGTTCAGGCAAAGGTCGTTTAAGGTCAATTACCTTGATAATATACGGACGTAAAGAGATATCAAAACCAATTTCTTTAAGGGTTTTCAAACATAAGACAGCAATTTGTTCTAAATGAAATTTAGTGATAAGATTTCTTTAGTAAAAAATCTGTTTACTGAAATTTAATATGTTTTCCAGGAAAGTTATAGAATTAGGAATCTTTCTTAAAAAGAAATATAAGCCAGTGGTCTTGGATTTTCAAATATTAATATAGCTTCCTTCAGATAGTATTACATTAGTTATTATTATCGGTATTTAATATTTTAATTAATTTATGAAGGTAAATTCTGTCGTTTAATTTATAGAAATAGCGGTTTGTTCTTCAAATTAAAAAACGCAACTATTTTAGACGTGGACTGTTTTGATACTTTTTTTTACATAAAAGCGTAGCATATATCTCGACTCTGCCTGAAACTACTGGCCAAGTAGTTATGCGAAGATAGCTTGTGCTGCATGCGACATATGCCCTAGCCACCGCCACCTTGCCGGCTGAATGAAGTTTATCGCTGCAGCTGTATGTTAAAGACGTAGAATATCTTTGTGAGTGAAGTAGGCTCAAGTAAGACTCTTCAGAGCACTTTTCACGGTATAACTAACCAGGTCGTCTGTGTAAAAAAATAATGAAATAACTTAAAAAATCACTAGTAAGAACAAAACAAGACCTTTTTCCTCGAGGATTAATCCACTTACAGACACTAAAACTCCCCAGTTACTCTGCTGCCCTTCACAGGGGTTACCTGGGTTCTGCTGAAGCAACTCACTAGGCCGCCCCCAGGTTGCCCAGCCTTACTGTCGGGCTTCGCGTCGAAAGAGATTGCCTGAGTTACTTAAACAATACCAGACGTGGCGAAGCTACAAACTTACCTTAACTAAAAGACTTTACCTAATAATTAAGATACCTTTACCTATAGGTAATAATACGTATGATTAAGTTACTTATTGTACTTGTTAATTATTGTGTATGTATATTCAAATATAATGCGGAATAGTATATTGTTTGAATAGAAATTAATTCCGAAGAGTACTCGCTATCTCTGAAACTACTGATTCAAATTGAAAAATTATTTTTGTGTATATCTAGAAAGGCTATAGACTATATAAAACAAGAAACGACCAAAAGCAGCTAAAAATAAATGAAAAAATGTTCTTTTTCAGTGCTTTCGTGGTGTGCGTTGCGTAAACGGCTAAAGTTACGCAAAGTTCAAAAATAAGCATATATTTATCTTTTAAGGGTGACTCACTATAACCATTGTTTGGTAATTATTATTATTACCTTATAAATTATTTTTATTTAAAATATATTATAAAACATGATTTAAATCCTTAACCATATAAATACTCAAGTAAAATCGTATTAAAACAATTTTTATTGTGGTTTAAAAAATTGCCTTTGACATGTCTTTTTACAGAAAAAGGATACGTGAAAGGCAATTTTGAAATTCTTTTTGTTTGATATCAGCAGCGATTGGATAGTTCACCGCTAGTTTAAACGAACATTATTAAATTCATGTAATTTATAATGTTACAGTAAAAAATGAAACAGTAAGGCAACTTTTAATTTAGCTAGTTTAAATATGAATTCCATCGATTTTGTGACCGTCGATGACGATGAGTACAACAATATTGCAAACTATATGTTGTCAGTGGAAACCAATATAAGACTTAAATTGATATAATAGAGTAAATTTTGATGACTTGTTTTGTGAAAAGAAGAATATGAACAAAAAAATACAGTTTTGAAGTAATTTGACATTTAGACCCATATTGAAGAAAGTGATTTATGTACGTTTAAACAACCTTTTATATCTCTTCAATATCAAAAATAAAAGTACACAACACACACTTTTAATAAAATGGACTGTGTATAATAGTTTTATTAAAAACAAATGTATTATGTACTTTTCTAAACTAAACTGTTTTACAAAAAAAAATATTCCCGCGAAACAATGACATTGTACTTCTTCTTTAATTTACACTGTGAATTTACAACGAGGTATTGGCCCAGTGCGAGCGGGCGTGTTAATTTGGTTTTCCTTCTGATTCGATTCAGTACAGTTCATTAGTTTTAATTAATCGTGCATTTCGATGTCCAGCGCAACTGAAGTAATAATATATTTTAAAGGCAGCTGTAACAGCTGTTAACGTGGTTGAGTCAGCGCTAATCGTGTTTAACTTTTACTGATTACTATTAATGACTGTCCAAAGTGCTTGCCTTTTAGACGTACTTGCATAAGCATTGCATGTATGCCGCCGCGACATATGCTTTGCCCGGGACGTTTTCATTACTGCAACGCGGCTCACAATACCTTTTATTGTGTGATTGTGATTTGAGTTACTGTTTCTGATTGAGTGTGTATGTTACAGTGTGTAAAATAATAATTATTAAATTTATTCTAACACTTACAATGGATCTTGCTAACAAGATAATACAGCTCAGAATGTAGGAAAATTTTAACGGCTGAAAAAGAGTCTATAAATATCATAATTATGTACAGAATTTATTTGCAGTTCCTCTGGTTTTCTATAACATCATTTATGATTCTTGCTTCAATAGATGGCATTTTTTCGGTGTTCATTTTATTTTTATTAATAAATTTAATTGTTAAGATAACTTTACACGGACTGTCTGGGACAAAAAGTTCAATACTCCTAATCTAAGTTTCACTAAGTTTCACGCGAAATAAACCAATTCATTCGTGTTCGTCTTAAGCTGTTAAATCGGCAGCACAAACGAGGCGATCTGTTGTAAAGTATGAAGGAAATACTATATGTATTTTTGATGGTCTGTACTCCTGACTACTTAGCCAGAGATCACGTGCAGAGGCAGGTATTTGAATGAGTACGAATGATTGTTCACGAGTCCTAAGACCCGATCACGAGCGCTAACACGCCCCTACACTACCTACACTACTACAACTGCTCCTACACGTCACGTACTAGGAACAACTTTATAATACACCTCACTCGTCGATAAGTGCGAAGACCCGGTCTACGCTCGTCGTATATCAGATACAGGTATGTACTTGTATGAATCACTAAATTCGAGGTCCAAACCTTAAGAGACACCCTCAAGTTTGTCGCTCTTTCATAGCTCGAGCACCCTGGAGACTTAAAGAGACAGCGGGAAACCTCTATTGGAGGCGATGCCTGTCGATTAGAAATCGTCCAGAGGCGAATTGCTCCTTAAAGCTTGAGGACTCTCCAAGTTCTTAAAATCCCAGTAACGCTTGAAAGGTCATCTGCGGCCAACAGCATTAGTAAGTCCCAAAATTAATTGTTCACGAGTGATGGATGTTCGTTTGTTTATTCAGTATATTCCTAATATTCAGAAACTTATGGGGGACTGACAGCAGTCATTGATTTTTCAATTCGATTTCAAATGCTATAAAGTTCATATTTAAGTAAGACTAATGTACAATGAACGTCATCAGCAAAATACTAATTGAGCGCAGTTACTATGTACTCTAATTTCGCCTGAAAACTTTTCATCTCAATAATTCGATCAGTGGTACGCCCAAATCCAGCTAACGTCCGCTCGGTGTCTGCTACCAGCGAAATAATGGAGTGACTACAATAGTCAATAATAGGGAATAGAATAGGCACTCCATTATCTTTACCTTTTTTTTATATAAAGCACAGCAAATAACTCGACACCACCTGATGATAAACAGTAGAGGAGTCCATGTTTGAGGATAGCTTAAGGGTGTTTGATGATGTCCATTCTTTTCATAGATTGGGTTCATTTTAGATTATACATACATACGTTCTCTCACGCTTTCTCAATCAAACATTGCACTTACCTTTGTGAAACTATTATAGTTCATTATTCCACCTATGTCCATTTTGAGGAACAACGAGTACTTCAATCTTGTTTTTATATGTAGGATATCTTTGTTTCATATTTTACTGTTAAAAATTTGCTACTGATTGTCTAACATTTACAAGAGACTGATCATCTCAAATCACCAAACATGACAACATTTCGATAACAGAGGACAAAAGACCTGTATTTTTCTAGACAGAACAAAATATTTTATAAGTGATGGCGAGAAACGTTCATAAAAGGGTATGGTAATGTGTAAATTAAAAAAAGTTCAATTTGATATTCGTGTTTTATGAACAATTGTAATTGAAAAAATAACAAAAAATTCACATTTTAACTAAAATTCACTTTCCTAAATGGTAGTCATTAAAACATTCTACACATAATGCCGGTACTTCAGTGCAGCCTTTACAACACCATACAGACTCATTCCGTATTCCTTTCTTCCAACATTGACGACATGGCTTTCGCTTAGTTTTGCCCAGTGTATTCTTAAATTCAATCTTGCTTAATGAATGCCCTTCCCATATAATGGCTTTTGGATTTTCCTTCTGTGGCAGTAGCTCACTTAGAACGGACAACCGATAACTACTAAATGATTTTTTCCCTTGTATAGAATATTTGTTATAAATTTTATGGGAATTTAGTAGTAATAGGTGAAATATGTGTATTGCTACCTTTAGAGTAATTCGCATCGATTTCTTTTCGCAAGGATAGAATTCCGTTATATCTCTTTTTCTATCAACTTGACTCATTACTTGTTTGAATTTAGCTACTGCCTCGGGTTTCTGTAGGCGTTTTCCACGTTTATCTTGAACCGTTACCACCTTGTTGTTAAATTCGGAAGAAATAAAGGAAATGGTCTGTGGCCCTCGCCATGTACCTATATGCAAAGCTTCACGAAATATTGACGTGCTTTCTCCTAGTAAAAGGGTGTTTATAACATTCTCTTTGTATTTTGCTGGAAGTTTCTGCAACATACCCGTGTAATATGTTTTATTGTCCAAAAGCTCTTTGGCTATCACATAACCCTGGTGGCAGATATTCGTATATAACGCGTGACCTTTGTTTAAATTCCCTTTCATTAGTTCCATAATCACTCTATTACTGAGATCAGGTAGAGAAGTCTGGCGACCAGGATGCGCGTACATTTTCAGGATAAGTCCATTTGGCTCAGATAACATGAATAATTTGAAACCTGATTTATTCAATTTATTATTGAAATGAAATCTGACACGATTACTATGTATTAACACGTCATCTGTAAATATTAAGTTCCTTTCAGGATAGTAAAAGTCTGCCATCATTTTATTAAAATAACTTATTAAAGTGCCTATTTCATATGAAGAATCTGCATCCAAAACCTCAGTAAATTTCAAACATTTGATAATGATAATAAATCTATTCCTTGTCATTTGTTGTCTAAATGAGGGTATCCATAATAATCGTTCCTTATTCCAATAGTCTTGAAAATTTGTCATTTGAATTGTGCCCATATGAAAGAGTAAACCAAGGAATACTTTTAATTCTGGTGGAGATAGATTTTTCCACTTTCTAAGCCTTGCTTCACTGCTCAGTCCAGGATCAGCTAACAATCTTCTTGCATGCATGTTGGTACTATTACAAATATTTTTAAGTAACTCTTTGGAGAAAAAAAATTTAAAATAGTCTATAGGGTCCTCACCAGATGGACTTCCGAAAAACTCACACTGCTTTATAAAAGGTAAATTCTTCATATTATTATTTGTAGCAGCAGCGGCTATGTCAGTTCTCGACGAAAGACATGGGGCAGAGGAAATGTTTGGGGCTATAACTGTTTCACCGATTATTATCTTATTCTTGCAATGAACATCACTCGCCATTGTTTTGTCTTTTATAGTGCCATCTATCGAGACTCTCCGGAGAATGCTGTTTTCCATATTGCGACTGTTACTTAAAAGTTAACGCGTAAAATACCACTTGCAAGTGGTATTTTTTGACGCTAGTGCGCGCAAGTCCAACGTCTAATCATGATCGGCGGGAGCCGCATACTAAAGCGCGGGCGCAGGTTGGGTACACGATACGCGATAGCGCGGACTCGCCGCTCGCACCGCGGCGTCGTCCCCCTCTCCCCCGTCCTTGCATGCAGCCGGCCATGTGCGCAGACGTGAATCTGTAAATACCTATATTGGGTGACGTAACCTTTACTATTATTACGACTCGAAGCAAATTAAATTGTAATATTCTAACATTTACAATCTAAAGCAATATAGCAAGTTCTTATCGAGTTCACTAAATAGAAATATTACCAGTATATGCCACTTAAATTAAAGAAATCCGTATACGATTGTTTTAATTATTATCTTCATGACACTAGAGATGTTTGCAAAACACAAAACTAATGAAGCCAAGTTTGTAATGTACGCACGACAACGCATCAAGATTAACAGTTGCACTACAAAAACCACTTCGTATATTCCAGGTGCTATTTAAACTGTTTAACTGCTAAGTCGGACTGTTTAAGAAAACATTCTAAAAATAAATTACTTTTACTTACAGCTAAAAAACTTGCATACGTTTATATATAAATATTTACATAATAAATTCGCGAGGCATATAATTACATCACACATTATGGCGGGCAAAATGTCTACGAATACAGCGATAACAAGCCTTAGACTGGACCTTATTTAAAAGCCAGTTAGGCAAGCAGTGTGCACGCGCAGTAGAACAGATCAAGACGTGAGAAATGCGCAGTGCAGTTGTGGAGATGAGAAAAGCTGGGCCTTATTTCGACCACGTATCAAAGTACACGGTTCATTATATTGAAGTTTTTATTTTGATTTTTAAAATTTTGATTTAGATTTTTTGTTTTTATAAGTTTTTCTATATTATATAATTACATTTACAGTAGTGTGGTATCAATTTACACCACAAATTAGTAACATGCAACTGCGTTACACTCGTAGGCCTCAATCCCGTTATGCACGGAATAAATTTAACTTAAGTTATTCGCATTTCTATCATTTCAATTCAATAATAAATGACAGAATGACTTATTTTAAACGACATGTTTTATGATGCGCTTTAAAATCTAGATAACAAAATAGATATCTAGATAAAAATTTTGATAGACTCATCCAGACTGTTCTTATCACTACGCCAACGAGCTCCACTAATTCAAAATAAGAGTTCACAATACATACCCTGATTTGCAGGGTCGTTCGTCTGAGTCTGAGTATTTACTTGATTACTGTTAGTACTACCTCATTTCCTTTTTAGACTGTAAAGCAGTTCACTGCATAACATATTGAATTGAATGGTACCTGGTGTTTCTGATGAAAAAAAAATGGAAGGCATTAATATCTCAATTCTCCAGAATATAACCAGTAACTATACAATACAAAAGTTTTAGGATGCTGTTTGGTCTGTCGTGTTTTGCCGTGTTTTTTGGGCATTTGCGGAGTGTTGAAGCTATCATTTTCAAAAACTGTCTCTTTGATCATCAGAGTGACGAAAAGCCCCAACAGCATCCTTAAGACATTGGGGGATAGATTTCCATCACCGCTCTGGTAGTACTTTTTACAAATACAGTCACAGGAAGGTGCTCTTTCGTATAACTTCTCTGAGCTAACCATGATAGGGTGTTGTGTAAATAAATATTCGATTCAGTTGTAAGAAAATTATTTTAAAACCTACAGATCTAAATGGTAATCGTTATAACACTCTACACATAGACGCGGTTTTGCAGGGCAGCCTGTACAACACCATACCGATTCCTTACGTCGACGTTTCTTCTGACATTGACGACAATTTCTTCGTTTGGTTTTACCATCACTGTACTTTTCCTTTGTTTTCCTTAATATATGTACTGCCCAAACATTTTGAATTTCCTTCTGTGGCATCAGTTTGTTTAAAACAGCCAATCGATACTCACTAAAAGATTTTTTCGGCTCTTTGGAACATATCTGGTAAAGTTTATATGAATTGACCAATAGTAGGTGAAAAACGTGTACTGCTGCTTTAAGAGTTGTTCGCATTGGGTTTCTTTCACAAGGATAGAATTCCATTAAATTTTTGTCTTCGTCAACTACTTTCATAACTTGTTTAAATTTAGCTACCAACTCAGGTTGCTGCACAAAAAGTCCATGTTTGTTTTGAATTGTTACCACATTGTTGTCAAATTCTGTAGAAATAAAAGAAATTGGCTGCTGGCATCGCCATGTGCCTATATGAACAGACCGTCGATACACTGACGAGCACTCCCCGAGTTGAAGTGTTTTAACAGCATGTTCTTTGTATTTTTCGGGAAGTCCCTGAAACATCCCCGTGTAATACGTATTTTTCTCCAAAAGTTGTTTGGCTGTTTTATAACTCTGATAGCAAGCTTTAGTATATAAAGCATGGCCATTGTTTAGCTTATCTCTCATGAGCTCCATTATTATTCTGTTACTAACGTCACGGAGACATGTCTCGCCACCAATATGGGCATGTAATTTCAGAATAAGACCGTTTGGTTCAGCTAACATGTAAAACTTAAAACCTGATTGATTTAATTTATTTTGAAAGTCGAACCTGATATGTTTGTTGTTAATTAATACGTTGTCGGTGAATACTAATTCCCTTCCAGGATAATAATAATTAGTTAAAAGATCATTAAAGTATTTTGTTAAGGCATTTATTTCAAGCGAAGGATCAGCATTAAATTCTTCAGTGAACCTCAAACATTCCATAATGTTTATGAATCTGTTTCTCGACATTTGTTCTTCAAAGGCACGTAATTGATATAATCTGTGCTTTTTCCAATAATCTTTATAACTCGTCAATCTAATTGTACCCATATGAAAGAGTAAACCAAGAAATACTTTCAAATCAATTGGGCAAAGATTTACCCATTCTCTAAGTCCTGATTTTTTGCTCAACCCAGGTTGTCTTAAAAGCATTTTAGCGTGTTTGTTGGTACAATAGCAAATTGTTTGAAGTAACTTACTGTTAAAGAAGAAATTGAAATAATCCATAGGGTCTTCAGATGATTTTCCAAAAAATTCACACTGTTTTGTGAAAGGAAATTGCTTCATTGTATTTGAAGCCTCAACAACTGGTATCGATTGAAATTCTGCAGTATTAATAATATTTTGTGCAACAAAGCTAGTTTTATACCTAGTTTCCTCGATTTCTATGTCCATTTTGATATCTATTTCACTCGAGTTCACACAATTTATAAAGTGATCTGTCGGTATAGGAAACTCACTTTGATTTGAAGTTTTCTGGCGTTTGCATTTCGGTTCACTGCCTTCCATTTGTTTAAAGTTATTGCTTAAAATTGTACGTGGTGTTTTTTGAAACTAGCGCGCGCAGTTAAACGTCTAGTTACAATCGGCGAAGGCCGCATACTACTCTGGGGCGACGCGATGGACGGCGCGGGAGGCACCGCGTATCGCTATCCCCTTTCCCCTCCTTCAGCCTCTCCGTGCTGTCGCGATGGCGGCATATGACTTTTGTGGATTTTATCGTCGGTCGCCATTATGACGTAAGCGTTATATTTTTAAATTGTTTTGCATTATTACAAAACAATAATAATAATTAGGTATGTAAGTAAGTATATAAAATGAACCGCAATGTAAGTTAATATCAGGCATCGATTGAATATTCATATTATCTATTAAAAGTTTTATATTTTAGTTTAAGATATTTATTTATTGTCTGATCTGGTGGTCATTACCCCGATCTACTTATTTAGAGCTCCCGGGTTTGTAGTAGCGGCGGATATATGCATGATGAGTACGAATATTTTTTAACAGGCCATGGATGTTTGTAATTTTTTAAATATATTTCTGAATTTCATGTGCATTTTACTATCTATATTTCTCCGTTATCTAATATCCTTAACACAAGCTGTTATCTTTATATAGGGTCAGGATTGTTCCCGGAGCACTTCAACCCAATGGGATCTTTTGTGCTTCTCTTATCATAGTGTCTACAGTCCTGGAATACCTCCAAGATGTACTTATTAAGTACACTCGGAGTCAGTAGCCTTATATTTTCAGGACTGGGGTAGTCCAGTCCAAAGAGACCCATTCTTTTCCCAGCAAGAGTATCACAGTTACACAGGATGTGTTCCATTTCTTCAGTTGCTCCAGACAGGCCCTACACAGAGGTGATACAACTAGCTTCATTTTAACTCTTTATGGTATACAAGCTCTTAATGATACTTAATTTGGGCTACAGGCAAGATATCACAATTTTAATATACCTGTTGGCGCCTCCTTGCTGTTTGATACTATTGGCTTTTGATGGGACTTGACAGTGCAATCGATGACGATATGATTGTCAGATTTAATATATGAATAGATACGTTCACGAGAGATTGAAAATAACTTGTAAATGATATTTAAATAAAGATATTTTAACTGAGACTTTGACTTAGATGGCCACGTAGCTGCACTGTCACGTCGCCCTCAAATTAATTTCTTTATTAATTCATTTATTTTCACATAACCCATATGTTCAATGACTCTTATGTAAACGCTGAATAATGACTATGCTTTACCAATGTTGAGACAATATGAGAATTAAGAGGTGGTAATAAAATAATGTCATCGAAAATCCATCCATATTGGATTAAAAATTAGTTTAGTTTAAACGAACAGAAAGGAACCAAATTTCGATTTATGCTGGATGTATAAATACAATAAAAGTACCTATTTTTTATTTGTAAACCTTTTACATGAAACTCCTTAAAAAAGGAGTAACATCGAAAAACATTGCAATAAAGATGCAATTTTATGTTGGTTTAAGCACGTTTCTTTGCGGAATTGCTCCCTTGTAGGTACACAAGTGTTCTTAACATTCAAACTTAACAGCCAAATGCAGGGACCCCCTCAGTTTTTTTTCAACTCCAAAGAGATTTGCATTTTTTTTGTCTTAATAATTTATGAGATTTTAGAATTATTTCCAAATACCCCTCTTAGATATACTAAGAGATTACTACCCTCGGGAGTAAAGTTTTGTCATTGCTCGAACAAATATTAACAAAAGAAAATCAATGTCTATTAAAAAAACATACACAATTCCCCGTTGAGTGAAGCTCGAGCGGAAATGACACGTTCGAGCCATAACAAAGTTAGTTGATGCAGCTATTGTAGATTTTATAGCGTCGCAACAAAGTTTAAAACTTAATTGTTAGTGTATGTTGGACTTGGAGGTGAGTGCAAGTAGTTAGAATAGGGCGCAAGTTAAAAGAGTTGAGGTTTATTACCAGTCATATCACAACAAAATGTCTAAAAGGAAAAAATATATATTAAATTTGAAAATTAAATTGTATAGTTTCGTATTATACTATTTTTGTTAATGGAGAGGTCGAATGCATTTATACATAATCAGTATGGTAGCCAACTGTAGGGGTATGTGGGACTCGGGGTACAGGCGTTCCTCCACTACCCACTAAACATCCTCTCCAGGCTGAACGCCATAGCGCAAGTTGAAACGACTCGGGCTCGCCAGAAAACATTTCACCGGGTCATTGCCTGCGCCTTCGCCTGCTCTTGGCGACGGACTACCAACGAGCGCAATGCTCCGCTGGCCCTAAAAAGTCACTCTTGACTCTGCTCTAAAAGAGTTGGATGGAACTTTGCTCAAAAATTAAGCCTTACATAGGCTTACTACGATTTGTTCCCTCATCATAAGCCTAAGCCACCCGGAAACGCCGCAAGACTCACGTCTTAGGTACTCCAACTTGAACGTAAGAGAACCAAGATCTAGCATCGTCACGGCTGCGCTTCCCCCCTTTACACCATCAAAGGCGACTAGCGCCACAACCAGTCGTGGACCTGAGAGGCACACAATCCGCGATCACAAAAACATCCATGGCCTATAGGCCCCACCAACCGCGGCAATGAAGCCACGATGATGCAAATTTATTCACAAGGCAACATCGATGCGGCCCATATGTTGGGCAACGAGACGAGATGTGGCACTCAAATTTGGCAAGGTCACAATGATTACGTCATCTGGCAACATAGCTCTACGTGTTGCGCGTCATGTGTTGCGCCTCAGTTATTTAGAAAATAATCATTTGCAACGGTAATGCGTATCTTTTGTGACTTGTGCCACAAAATTTCAATGAGCACCGTGGAAAACAATGTATCGTGTGCCCGGTTTACGGGCTCAGCCCCTTTATAGACAGAACTAATAAACTAAAATCGTTATACGACTATGTATACTAAGTGGCCGAACAAAGATTCCGTCCACAAATGTTTAGATTCCGTGTGTCCTTAATGGTAGTAACATCAGACATTAAATGCAAAGTTCGATTTATAAACAGAAAAGTGGTAGAAAGCGGGAGGACGTCATTGACATGTAATAAAATAGTTTGATGTCAAAAAACGAACACAAAGGTTCTATTCTGTTGTAATAATACAGCCAGATACAGATGATAATCCAATTTAAGTTTATACTTTTTGACATGTTTGCGTCTAGATAAAAAATTATAATATTTCTAAAAATCACTCACTTCGCCTATTATCTAGCCCAAATTAAGCATCATTAAGAGCTTGTGTTAAGGATACTTGAAAACGAAATAATATTGATTAGTAATATCTATATAAATATCATAAATATACTTAATAAACATACATTAACTAATAAATAATTAAAATAAACTTCCATTTGCCCCTACCGGGATTCGAACCCCGGAGCTCTGGACAAGTAGACAGCGATACTAACTACTCGACCAGAAGCTCATCTATACTTATAATGCATTGGAATACAATAGATATTATTTGTGTGCTTTACAAAATAATTTTCCTTCGTATAAAATTGATAATAGAGATAGCCGAATCAATTAGATAAAGAAATCTCTTTAATTTTTTTGAACATTCGAAGAAGAAATCTGTCTATTGTTTTTGTGAATACATTAAATGAGTAGAACTGATGTATAATTGCCTAGATTAGTATTTTATTTGATAAACAGACAATTGGTCAAAGCGTTGATATATACTTATTTAGGACACTAAATAAATATACTAAACCCAATGCCAGAGTGTGTGGAGGTGGTTCGATATTGGGTAACTTGTGGTATTTGTTGATTATTATGATAATGGTTTTCTTGCAAAAAGCCCAGAAAATGTCATGCCACCGCCTGATGGTAAACAGCGGGAGGAGTCCATATGACCTCTAGTGCAGCAGCCTCTAGTACATAACGACCTAGCCACTTCCAACTTGCAAGGCCAAAAGTGTTTTTTCACGCCGATTTAAGCAGCCATATATTCTTAGGAAGTGGAAACGAGCGAGTTTTGCGCGGCCTCAACCGAGGTTGCACTTAAATTATACTCAGATCCAAATTTTAACGACGTGTAGCTATCCAATTGGGAAACAAATGATCTGTCTGATGGCGCGATGGTGGCCCGTAAACCCTGAGTAGAGCTGAACCAATTACAGATCTAATTAGAAAGTAAACTGCTCCTTTATCGTCGTAGAGCCGTCGTTTCAGCCAACAATCACGGGCACACTGAAATTCTATTAGAACAGAAATCCCTAACTCGGTCACAGAGTATGGAGTTGCAGATGTACAAATTTATGTATAAATTTATATTGTTTAAAGCATCTTCTGATAAGCATAAGCAATGATTGGTATTTAAGTAAAGAACAGCCTTTTTACGTTTACGAATTTGTAAACTTCTATTATTCAAAGAGCTGGTAATGTAAATAAAACCATAGTTTAGCAGTACTATAATGATTAAAGTTATGGATTTTATGTCAAAAGTTCCGCGGACGAACCCACCACTTCATTAGTTAGAAAAAGTTAGAGCGAAACTATTTAGAGATGTCTGAGATTTAATTGAGGCTGTCTCATTTTCTAAATGTGAAAACAGAGACGGCATGAGTTTTAAACATAAGAACACTTTTTGCATCACGTTAGATTTTTTACTTGTTCAGAAATAGGGGCCCGTAAGCATTAGAGACTGGATAGTCCCTAAACACACGATATATTAATTAGAATACAATTTTGGTTGAATTTAGTAAGAGAAGGTATTCTAAAATATTCTTTTGTAATTTGTATTATCATTATAATCATTTCCTGTTAAAAAGTCAGTACTAAATAGTTTATTAACAGATTATTGTTTTATTTTAAAAGCCAAACGAATGTTCAATATTTCTATTTGACGAAGGCTTTCGTTTATTTCTAGAAACGATATGTCAGTTATTTTTGAAGTAAACGAGCAGGATAGACCAGTGAATAGATCGAATGTTAAGAACTTTAAACCTTACCTAATAAGGTTGGTTTTTGATGAAAAAATTGTAATAATATTAAAATACAATGATGTCGAAATACAAAAAACTCTGAGTTTTTGTCTTTTAAATTTGGAATTACTAATTTTAAGTGTTAAGCAGAAAGTTATCGTTAGTATGCTGACATATATTAGCACGTGTTTCTCTACACTGTGACCTTAACTAAAGTCGCACAATCTCGCCCGCGGATAATTTCTGAATGTTTGTTTATTTTCGCCGAACGTTACGATAATTGAATTTCTTTAGATGTTGTCCGCACAACTGTCAAATTAAAGTTAACAAACCTGTCCTCTTTGTTATGTGCGTGACAGGAATCATTGAAAATTAAACTTATGCAGGTTACAATGGAAATAATTTTATTATAGCATCTGTGATGGATTTGGTTTTGCCGTGATGGTGAAGATATTTAGGAAGCCCCCTCTATTAAGAGGGGGCTTCCTAAATATCTTCATCACGAGTTGTTTTAATAGAAAGTGTACTCAAATTCGCAAACACTGTACAACTGTATAAGTAACAATTTGGTACACAGTTCATTGTATAATTCAATACAATAAATAAGTAATGTCTTAAACAAATATAAAATTTATTTGCTATACTTTCATTTTCAAAATGAATTATTACTTATTTCTCTTAACTTTATCGAGGTATATTTTGTATCGGAGTTTTGGAAAAAATATACTTCTCAACATTATTAATTAGTAACTGGCTACGCAGATTTAATACTACACATATTAAATACTATGTTTATAAATCAAAATATGAACGAAAATTAGTTTAGTGACTTGAAAGTAGTTTGGCTGATACTAATGTACGAAGTTAGTATTTTTATTCCACATAATAATTTGTTAACTCTTCTCTCTTATATAAAAATGTATTGCGGTTCGATAATCGCACTAAAACAATTTTTATTGCGTTTTATACGGTTTAATTCAATGGGGTTTATTTCAATTCGAATGGGGTGGTTTAAGAATGAAAAAAACAGGGAAAATCCTAAAGAAAATATTTAAAATAAAAATTGGTTGTTTTAGTACAAAAAATCGTCTACCTGACATACTAAACATCAAAAGTGTAATTTCTAGTTCGAGTTTCTTTTACTAGATGGCGTTAGAGGTTACTTATAGGTCATCTAGTAATTATATAAATGCAGCAGTCGGTTGTAATGATCACATTCACAAAGAACTTCTGCAAGTTTTAATTATTTTATTTTGATTATTTATTGATTCAGTTTTTGTCATCAACTTTATTCAAAAGTAGTTAAAGACGAAAATGGTCCTCACACTATTAAAATAGCTATTAAGTTAAACCTTAAAGTTTCTTTAAGCTGTGATAATTACTGAAACCTTTCCCTATTTTAATCACTCTGACACCAGCCTTCCCTCTCTCGCACTGCACCTTAGAAAGAGATAAGTCGGTGGCAAACTTCCATGGGGTAATTTTGCTCATTTTCAAACTATGTTAAGCTCTCCTTTTGGATTTACTTCTCAGAAGACATACATTATCTGTCCTTATCATGCTTTCTCAGCTGGGGCGCCATTGGATTTCCACCTAATTAAACGTCGTATTCGATAGAAGGGTGCACTCAATTTTCACCTTTATTTTGAATAAGTATGGAATGTTTTTAATTAGCATTCCACAAAAATAAATTCAGATCTATCAATACATCATTATTATTCTTATTTTTTAAGTTTTCTATTAATCTGCGGCATTTTCGCATAAGCTTCATGCTTAGACGAGTGTTGACTGCAATGTATATCTAATTGTGTATTATTAAGTAAGTGATAAAGTATATTTTCGTTTAATTCATTAAAATGTCTTTTTAAAACAGTTTCATTTTTCGAAACTCAAGTGACATGGTCAAGAGTTTAATTTTCAAGCTCTCCAAAGACTTTTGTGATCTTAAATTCGTTATATACATTTTAACGAAAAGCGCTATGTAATAATTGCTAGGACATTTTTCTTGTACCGTTTGCGCCAGACTTGATTTATTGTAAACTTAATCATTCCACATTGCCGCCAAGAAAGTTGGCAAGGCGGCGAATTTATACAGACGGTAATTACTTTTATTATACTAGTAAATTAGTGGTAAAAAATGAGCTATCTTGGAAAATTACCTTTTGTTTGACATTACTATTGGCCACAGTGAAATAACGCTCAGCAGTTTAGTTTATTCTTCATAAATTGGAACCGGTGGTGAAATTATACAATTAACACTATTTAACTGGCTCAGGACGGGTTCTCGTGGGTAGAAGACTTAGTGAATTTGAGTACAGTCGAAATTAATGCCGAATATTAAATAAAGAAACATTAAACATGTATGGAAAGATGAAGTGGTGATCTCCGAGTTATTTACAGATCTACGGCTAGTCTACCATAACGTTATTGTCTTTACTTGCCTTTAAATGCAGCAATGGATAGGCGATTTGTGTGGTGTTATATATCATTCAAATAAATAATTGAGTTTGTGAATTAAAAACCAGATTGCTTCACCACTTTTGATGTATAGAATATTTAGTAAATTTTATTAATTCCGTTTTGTTTTTTTAGCACTTTAACATAGTTCTCATACAGTCTGTTCTGAGGCTGATATATATTTATATTGAGACTGCCCAATCTTGTTTTATCTGAAAGATCTCGCTACCGAGTACATCCTTGACAACACTTTATGTCAAAAGTATTTACCTAAATTTCGCCTTCATTTAGATTGCACCAATTATGTTTCCAAAAAGTCTCGTTTGTGATTGAAAGGTCCAGTTACATAGAAAATGCATTGGGCTTTCATATACCTGTTAACAGTACTTTTGCCCTTCACGGCAATGGAGTTACCGGGGAGCTCCGCAGAACCCAGGTGGGTAACCTGGGTTCAGCATTTCACCAGGTCACCAGGCAACCTGTCAACAGTCCTGTTTACAAACATCAGGATCGCTTACTTTCATGTTTGCAGTGGCCTGTCAAAGTTCTCACGTATGACTGGCGATGGACCTGTCAAAGTGGCCCACTTAATCTTCGCAACGACAAGTAAATGAAGATCAATAACTTACTTAACTTTTTTCACTATGCCTACATTTGAAAATCGAAGTCGGCACTTACTGTTCCTCTTCAACTGTGACGTAACATACTCAGTTAAAACTTGACGCGTGACGTCACAGGCATTAACACAGTGACCCGGTTGGATTGGCGCCAGCCGCGGTCTTGTCATGGTTTGCTGCAAGGCCCTAGCGAAGGGCTATAACGCGGTTGAACGTGTACAGTCGACCACTGAAGGTTTTTTACTCTATGAAATTTTACTATGATATTCAGTTAAATGTATCAATCATATTTAGTACGGTCAGTCTCAGTAGCTTTGCTTGAACGCTTTACTATGTCACACTAACTTTTACGTTTAATATATTGGTTGCAATAGTTACTCAATACTTGATGGTGAGAGTGATATGGTACCATGGATATAATAATGACATTAATAATCAGATATGAGTTATGTTATCAAAGTCATGTGTTAATAGACTAAGACAAGCTTACCATGCTGTTTAGTCTTTATTTGGCTTAAAAACAGCGAATACAATCTTATGATTAATAAAAGACTGAAAAAGAAAATGTATTCACCATGGTAATAAATAAACAGTATATTTATTTAATAAATAACCAACCCACTATAGAAGCGAAGGAGTTAGTGAAATTAAGTACGAAAGAGATACATGCAAGAAAGAATAAGTAAACCGTATTCAGTAACTTGAACTAGCAAAAGCGGGAACCGATATATTTATATCTTCCTGCTTTTACAGATAGTTTTAGCATGTCTCTGATCATGTCAGAGGAAACACTAATATTAATCTACTTCTAAGGTCATGGTGTAACGTGGTATTTAACACCGTATCCTTTCACCTGTTTCATTAATACTAGCAATATTTTAAAACAACCAAACATCTAAATTCAAAATTTTGATTTTTCTCACGGTTTCATCTCTCTAATATTCATTTTTCACGTTTTCTCAGTTTCCTGTTGTGGTAACAAGTTATCTGACGCCATTGTATCTTACTAATTAAAGTTATTTTTATTATTAAAAAATCTATTGAAACTCTTCCCAGTCCTTCGACGGCTCGAGGGACGGGAGTATACACCTCGGCAGAGGACGCCAAACGGCCTAGGGTCAATTCGACAGAGAAAGGAATCGGCGGACAATTCTGGCAATTATTATGTATAATAAATCAAAATATTTAAAATTACTTTTGTATTAAAAGCACTTTGGTTAGTATTCTATAAGCTTTTTTATATGTAGTTTCCAATCTGAACAGGTTTATATTGTTTCGTGTTTTGTTACAGTGTGCCTGTACTTACTTTGCTATTACAAATAGATATATAGTGACGTCAAGCGGTGCTTTATTGGTTCACCCTCTCCACCCACCGCAACGTTACAATGTTTCGTTAAACCTTCTATAGTGCAGTCTTTTGAAAATAGACTAAAGCTTATTTCTAACTGTATCGAAAGCTACGTACGTAGCGTATACTACTATATTGAGGTAAATAAAGAAATAATAGATTGGTTTCTCCAAATTGAATCTCAAGCTCGAGTTGTCCCTGAGCTCGATGATAAGAGTTTACAAAACTCTTCGTCGGTCAAAAGCACTCGCAGTTTCACATCCCGGCTCATAAAGGTAAATATTTTTCATAGTCAGGATACGTAGTTTTCTAGCTTACTCTTTAACGGTTAATATTCTTTAGTTCCGTAAATTTCGTTTTGTTGAAAAGTTATTATGTATACAGGTAAAAGCTATACAATCGCTAAGCTATACAAAGCTATACTTGTGGTACAGGTGTATATTGCTACTCAATGAAGTATCAAATCAATCAGCAGCAGGTATGTTAGGCAAAAACAAATATGTCCTGGACAAAATCTTTCTAAAACACATATTTCCCTTTTGCAAGAGACAAAATGTGTTTCTCCTCTGGGAGCCAACATGGCGTAACGGAACAAAAATGGATTTCTCTGGAAAGTTCCTAAAGTAGTTCTTTTGAACTTATTTCAAAGCCAAACAACATTTATTAAGTCCAGGTAATCTAGATCTAGGCATTACGTACTTTTATGAAAGTAAAGATTGAAGAATATAAAGAATATCATTGTAATACTGAAAACTTCTGAGTAAAATGGGCGTTCCAAATTTGTATGAGGCAGCTGGCAGAAGATCTCATTGTGGCAGAACAGGAATGAATAGCATAGGTTATCAAGTCAACTGTGAAATTCAGTTAGTAAAAAAATCCATTCAGAGTAACACCTATTTTTTGAGATTAAAGTTGAAAAACTAATATCTTCTTAGATGAATGTGCGCATTCTAAGCTTTGTTATGGCTAACGTTACTGGCATTTTAATTTTTTGGGCTGCGATATACTCCCGGAGGATAAAATATAATTGTGTTTGGATTTTACGACTGGACTCGGTAAGATCTAATTTCAAATCTGAGGCAGGTACTTCAAAAATAAGAATAAAAAGCAAATGATTTTTTTCAGATTCAATTAAACGATATGAGTCTAAAGTTACCCTTAGAGTGCTATTAACTGTACCATTCTGAGTAGAACTCAAGATTAAATTCACTTGAAGGACATTACTAGATTGATTCTTTTGGTGTTGAAGTAATTGAATTTGGGAACTTCTGCAACTGCAAAGTAAGCCTTATTCGGTATCAAATTACAGTTGCTATTAGTTACAGTTTAAATAGAATTCGATTAGGTACAGATGAATTAAAATTACAAGGATTTTTCGTTTCGCTTACTAAAGTTTCTTGGGTAGGGTTGTCACTGTAACTTAAATAAGTAATAACCTGATTTCAGAAACTACTGCGGTGTCTATAATGCGCGGTCATTGATATGACCAAATGCTACAAAGTTAACTTCTAAATATTTAAACTTTCGTAACTTATGATCTTTGAGCTACAGTTACAGTGTTATTTAAACGCGAGCATAGGTAACGTTAGATTTAGTTAAAGATTAAAATCTCTGCCCTGTGGTTGTTCCTAGATACTACTAATTACGTTATCAATTATTATATGAGTTACATTTCAATATGCTAATGCTTACTAGCTGACGCATAGAATACTCCTTTGTACATGTAGAACCTTATCATCAGTTTTTGCAGATATTATAACTTAAATATCTATTTTAAGTGTTGCTATTATTATGAGTTCTCTAAAGTGTCCTCAATGACGCAATGCCCGTCCATGTATTTATTTTTTTCCCAAATGTCATTTCAATTTTACGTGGGAGATCTTTCTATCAATCACATTGCGTTATTATTGTTAGTGGTGCTACTGCAGGTTTCATTAGACAATGAATAAATAAGAATCGAATGAAACATCTCAAGTCAATTGATTATATCGCCAATATTATTTAACTTCGTATAAACTTCTAATTAATTCATGTCGTTGTCTATATCATAGGAGTTGACAATTCTATTAATATTTTCTCATTTATTAGTATTAATTTAAAATTTCAAGATATGTATCAACCCTATTTCTTTTGAGGTTGGGAGGACAAAATTTTCAGGACGTAGCTGCCTCACTGAAATTTTCAGCAGTTGTCCGACTGGCAGTGAGCCAGTTTATTATACTTTATTATTAACAGAAACTTGATATACCTGCTTGTATCGATGCCTTTCAGTTTAAGCGGGTTAAAACACATTTTATAGACGACAATTTGACTCGTCTTCAAATAAGACTTTTGGAAAGGAAATAAGGATTTTTTTTTTGACTCGCGGCTCCCACGCACGCATTGCACAGGCCGCCACTTCTGGGATTGCCCAAGTAACTCTGGTCAATCCCCATTGGCGCGAAGCCCAGTTGTAAGGCTGGGCTGCCTGGAGGTGACCTGGTGAATTGCTCGTGCAGAACCCTGGTTACCCATGTGAAGGGCAATGGAGTTACCGGGGAGTTTTAGTGGGCATTCTCAGTGCCACTCTATTGAGTGAGCCCCACACACGCCCGTCGCTTAGCCAGTGGTGGGTATTTTATTTTATGTTCTGGTTTACTAGCTATCCCAATTCTTGTGTTGTATTGTCATCTAGGGGCTTGTGTCTCAACTTGGAATATATATAATTTTTTAATTTCCTTCAAAGATTAAGATAAAATTCTCATCAACAAAATCTTATCTTGGAAGTAGAGATTTGACTTCTTGTCGTCCTGTCGCAGATGACCTCTATATTTTTTTATGTACCTCTACCAGGAGCTCTACAATATTTAATTAACATTCATCTACTTCCTCGTTTTCCCCTGTCAGTTTCTTAACTACTTTTTCAGCTACTTAACGGGGTAGCTCTTGGTTTTCATCTCACCTGATAGTATGTGAAGTTAAGGCGAATATGGAAGGAAACATACTCGGATTCTTCAACTACAGAGGAACTGACTATTTTACCTCTTACCGGAACACAACATTGCTGTTAACATAATTTTTTTGGCGGTTGCTGGGTGGAGTTAGAAAAAGTCCTTCCACCAACAAACCGAGTAGACAATTTGGGAACCCCACTGGGAAATGAACCTAGTACCTGCAGATCAGAAGTAGCAGTCTCAGCCATTAGACCACAGAGGCGGGTAATACTATATGCTTGCACATAATTTTAATATGATAGATAGATTGATAATGTCTTTATTTTCATTTCTACATCACACACAAAGTTAGATCTAAATAGTTACATTGTTTAAAGACAAACAGTTTTAAATAGATAATATCAAACTACATTGTGTGCGCTGCAGAAGTATAAAAGGGTCACAACTCAGCGACTGATATTGTTCACATCGGAATGTGTACAAAGCACTGTATACAGCTACAATCCGAGGGCTTTTTATTAATATAATAATGATAGGAAAAAAATCAATTAAATATTAAATGTGTGTGTTTTTGTATATTTATATCTTCGTCTGTGTGTATATTAATATAAATAAGATGTGTGAAATATGTATAAGATAAAAATTGTGTATGTTTTTAGATAATAAGGTGTTTTGAATATGAAAGTGAGTTACTAGCCATTATTTTAAAGTGTATAGCGTAACATTTCCCATATTTATTGAAATATCGAAATAATATATCATTATAATATATCAACTTCCTGGTACAGTTTCCTTCGTTCTTATAGATGGGATAACATTTATTCTGTTAGCTAATTTAGTGTTTAGATCATTACGTAAATTTAATCCCAATTCTATTAATAATAACCGTTTTTGTAATCATTACAAGAACAGGTAACTGGTTAAGTAAGCATTAGCAATCTACTAAAAGCAAATCAAGTGCTCCCCTAACCCTTAAAATAAATTCTAAAGTGACAATTCACGTAAGTCATATTCGCAATTCCACATTCGTTTAAATAATTAACAACGTAATTACGGCAAATATAGACCATTGTGTCCCATTAGTGTTTTATGTTGAGGAATGTCAAAGTTGAGAGAGTTGTCAGTCTAAACGTGTCCTTTGAATAAATTATTATGATAAAACGCGTAGAAACAGGAAGTTTCGTACGAACCCTTTGCATTTGTTAGTGGGGGCATATTTTGTAAATGTGAGAGAATACTCTTTAAAACGATAGATATTACACCGATTGTGGACATTATCCGTCAAATAAATTTGCATAATTAATGAGACGGTTTATAGTCCTGACTGCAATGTTCGTGGTACTGTAGACGATGTTCAGCATATACTGACAGAGTCAGCAAAATATAAGAGCAAGAGAGACACGATCGTGCGGAGATAGCTTTCATATGTATGTTGTCAGAACCATTTTCTGAGGCTGCTCAATATCTGGTTGATATGTTTCTGCACCTATGATTCTCCTCGCTCCCGCTGTGTTACAATATTAAACGGTAGATATAAATCTATTTAAGTATCGCTGAGTTTTATTTTGAGCGCGTTACTGAATACTGACGAAACTCATTTGAAATTAATGTAGCCTTTGCTATTTAAGATATATTAACATTATAACATACATTTTATACCCACTTATCATTCACTAAGAAATGTTTCCGTATTAAAATGTTGATTTATAATATCAATTAGGTGTTGCATTGATAACGTGGATTGTAAATCGTAGAATGTTTATGTTTAGAAAACAGAGCTTGCACTCGATTTGAAGACAGTTAAGCTGAACCATTTTATTTCATTTCGAAATTCTCATAACCATTTAACCTACAAGGTTTGAAAATTATTGGCTGCATTTAATGACATAAATATAAATCACGTCGATTATTAATTTACTTTGATAGAACTTCTAGACTATTTTCTACATTGTAAGCGTAAAATTTTGTTTCAACATTTTAAGTAACATGTTATTAACGTACGCTTTGAGGATTACATACTACAAGACTTCATCCTTTCTGTGGGTTCGTGAGTTCCATTGAATCCACATTTGTGTCATTCCCTGTGATTTGGCCCTTTTGGTGCATATTTGATGATACTTTAAAGTAGTTTGCTGCTGCGGAGGACTCCCTACCACCCTTCTATTTTCATTTACACATTTTGTTTGTAGAATTTGTTAATACGTTGATGTTTCTGTTTAAGGATAAAGCTCTAAAATTAAAGGTAATTGGTAATTTCTATCTATTTCCCGCGTGAAATATATTTTATAATGCTTCAATGATATCCAGAATTACAAATGCTAAATAGCAATTGTTCTCAAATGAGTTCACGTCTAACTAAGCCAGCGTAAGGCGTCTCACTGCTGGATGCCGTCTTGAAAAAGGAGACTGCTTTCTGCATGAGTATAATAGTAGATAGTGTGCATAACCTTCGAAAGGCTGCTGTGAAGCATTGGATTGCAATAAGATATGTTTATGTGTATAAAAGTATTTGTATTAATGGCGATCCCATATAACATATTCACAGGGCTTCCGAATACCTTTTTTTTGTATAGAACCCAAATGAAAATGATAACGACTTCAGAACTCTCGCTTTGATTTCGGAAAGTTCGGGAAAGTTGTCATTGTAATTGCGCGGAACAAGGGTATGGAATACGTGACGCCATTTCAGGAAAGAGTTACCCTGTCAAATTAAAGATGTTTTTTAAACCTTATATTTTCTATCCGAGATGAAGGCAGTTCTGTCTTGATCGCCTATCATAGCTCGCCTCTTGTATAAGTCAGAATTATGTGACTATCATAATATAGTCGTTATTCCTTCGATATCTTTGATCTGTTTATCACTTTTATTCTTCCACTTTCTCGCTTGTTTTTGTCTCTCTCTTTGGCGTAGTTTTATTTCAGTTGTTGTGCCGCATTAGAATTTACACGTCAAATTAAAAATGTAAGAGACTAGAGTAAAGCTGTTTCAACCATTACAACATGATTACTTTAGAAGCGACAAATTATTCATGACTAGTGTACCATCCCGGCTTCTATATAGTACTTACTAACGTTTAACAAGTTCTGTTTGATGTACAGTTGAAGTCTAAATCAAAACTATATAATCAAAATCAAAACTATATATATTTTGCCAATTCATTTACAATAATAATGGAAAAAAATCAGTTATTTCTAATTAACTAAACTTCTAAATAAACATTGTAATCAATCTTACGAAATACAAATAAGTATTATCCAAGACCTTTGTAAAGGCTTTAAGTTCTAGTTAATATTTTTGAAGTTTGGTTGGTGTACGCTTTAAATCATAAAAATGTCTCTAGTATTAAAAACTTTATAAGTAAATATACCTGAAATAAAGTAAGATAATTTTAGTCAATATGCCTTAGTTTAGATGAAGATATTACGACTCTATTTCATTTAATGAAGAGATGATGCAGTAACGAAAATGAATGGAAAAAAGAACTGAAAATTATATATTTTGGGATAATATTTAGATATGATCGAGGATTCATGCATAAACTAAATACTCGTAAAGTATTTTTTGACCCCATGTTAATTAAATTTGTAATAAATTTTCTAAACACTTAAAAACAGTAAAAATATCTACCTTATAAGTAAAATTTAAGTCTCAATAAAGATCTGAATATGTCGTCCATAAATATTATGTTTATGTTAAGTATCTTCTCCTCTGTTGTAGTTTACTAGTAATAGTAATTAATTAACAAGGGTTGAAGAAGGTTAGCAGTTCTCAGACCCTTCAAACAAAACATGTAATCACTATAAAGTTGTGTAAGAACCCTACGACTTCGAGACAGCTCCAATTGCCACCACAATATACTTATACATTTTAATACATGCAATTGTACAAATTGTTTAAGAAAGTTCAACCGTAAATCGCTACTTACAGTTTAAATTATGGCTCGAAATATTTCAACTATTCTAAGCACTTCTTAGAGTTGTTGAAGAGATACGACTGAAATCGGCGATATGTATCGTAAATAGGAGCAAGTCTAAAATCTCCTTTTTTTCACACGGGGCTTGTTATCAATTTGAAGACACCATTTTACTCAATATTTACGTACGTACAATTTTTTTTTAATTTTTTTTAAATAAGTCATTTGATATTTAAATACCGATGGCGATTTTATGACTATTATATTTGTTGAATTAGCAGACTAAAAGATAATTTTATGTTTTAATGAATTAATTAAACCTAAATGCATCAGTAGTATGTTTCAATTGATTCCTAAATATTATTGGTGTCTTGAAGCGATGATTCTTTATTACATCTTACCAATAAGACTATAATACGACTCCACAACAACTTGTGTTCAATTTCTAAAGAATTAAATCGAAGAAGGCAAATTCAAGTTTATTATAAGAATTATTTCTCTTTGGTATTAGCATTATCATCAAAATGTAATAATATTTTGTGCTCAACTGAAAATTTTATTAATTCTTTGAGCCGGCATATATTTCTGGGGCAATTAAAATTCAAATATGTCGGTATTTATATAGCTTGACTTTAAATATTTTTAGACTTAGCACCTTATGCATAGAAACGGCCGAAATGTCTAAAAGCTTATCTAGTGATCAAATCGTCGTTCTAATTTGACGCGGTCGTTAGTTACAGGCATTACAGTTAGATTGCAGTGTCGCTGTCTTCAGTCACAAGTATAGCATTAGTAGGTAGCATTTGCCTTTCCAGACTCATCTTTAACAAAGTAGTATAAGGTCGATCGATAGCCGCAAATGATACAGTTAATTTGTTGTGTGTTGTCCATGAGGCCACATGTTGCGTTGTGATATGACCACAAGCAGGTTATGGGCCGGATATTGCGAATATCGGTTCCAAATTAGTCTGTTAACGCTGAGGTTGATGTGGTCCTGTATTTAAATTGAGGTATTGTAAGGATTTAGTATTAAATAGATAATAAATTGAAACAGGTGTTCAAAACTTACGGATATTTTATTTATTAATCAACAATTAAGATGTTAAAAAAAGTTGGATGGTATTTCGAATGAATCATTGATGTGCCATTTATGGTAATATCATCACAGCTTCATAAGAAAGCTTAAATTAATCTTTTTATATAAAAAAATCATTTACATCTCTCGCTGTCAAGTTGCCATCATTTTTGAGGTAACATTAAAAATATCTCAAGTTAAAACATAAATTTAAAAAAATCTCGTCCAAAGTATCATTAAGAGCTTGTGTTATGAAGACGAGAAATGAAATTTAAAATTATATACTTAGAATATAAATATATATACATAAATAAGTATATATAAACAACCATGATGTTAGAACAAAAATAAATCGTCCGGACCACGAATCAAGATACTCTTGTTGAGAAACCAGCACTGATCAGTCGCCCAACCGGTCGCCCGTTTAGAAGTCTGTCGACATACTTGTAACTATAATGTTTCCTGCGTTGTTGTGGCTCTGGAAGTTGGAGTATAGGCAGTTCCTATGTAATTCATAAATCAGAGTGTAGTTCGCTTCATCACCACTTTATAACCACTTACCATAAAGTGAGATGAAGGTGAAGAGCTACCCCGTTGAGGATACCATAATCTTCGTCCGGTTTAGTCTCTGTAATAAGTGATACATGGTCACCCTGAACTATCTCGCCAGGTCGAGACAGGTCGCGAGAGCATGCACCTCGTCGTACACAGATTGTTAATCTTCGTCGGTCGCTCGACGGCTGTTAAGGCTACGTTGGCGCTTTAATGAAAGCACGAGTTTTATGTTTATTGCCTGCACTATGAGCTATTTTATTAAGACCACATTAAGGTCAATATGGACCTTGAAGCTAATTAATCGATGTTAGATTGTGAATATGATGTTATTACAAAAGCTTATGCACAGATTTTTATTCGTCTGATGGTGCATGAAACATGTAATCATTTGCCATAAGCATCAAAAACACAATTAATAAAAATTTCACTTAGTAATTCTATCTTATTGTAATATCTACTGGATCTTACCTGAATTTATACGTATATTATTTAAAATTGTTATCTTGTATCATATCAATCAGATAACCTTTAGATTCTTGTATTATGGAGGCTTTAATAACTTAAATCGAATCAACCGAATGATGAAAATCCTGCTTATGATAGCAATGACCAATACCAAATACGATAGTATTATCTATTTAATCAGCTCTCCTAATTTGAAGGCGAGATCGAATAATTCATCGTCTCTGTCACCAACTTAATGGAATATTCAGTCTCGGGACTTAGTACCGTTATCTGACGCTTTCTTCGTTACCATAATACTTTAATAAGAAAGTTTGCGGAGCCCTAAAGTGCCTAAGTTTAAGTATAGATTTATTTTTCGTTAAGTTCTTTAGAGAAATCTATACGGCATTACTGTGATATGCTATGTAGAAATAATAATGAATCGTCGTTAATAATTCGTAAAATAATATATCTTCTGTGTCTTTTCTTGTCTGATATCAATATCCAATTATAATTACTAACATGTCCATGTCTAACATCTTTGAATCGAATAACCGGCCAGCCTAATCACCATGACGGCACTATAACACTGCAGTCAACGTCACAACGGATTTTATAGATAGCAATAGAAATTAAAATTCTTTAAACCTATATATTACTCGCTGAAATCATCGTTTGCGAGATCTAGAGCAAGAGCATAACGTCATCTTTTGACGTCTTTTGAAACTAGCATATTAAATAATAAATTCGGTTGTATAATTTGGTTACAGGTTGCATAATAAATGGGTACTTAAGTTAAGTACAACAATAAATGAAAAGATTATAAAAAAAACCACTTTTACACCAAAATAATCGCCTTACAAGATTTGTATTCAATTTGAGAGTAAATTCGAATGAATATTTTATGTTTCTAGAAATCCTCATTAATTGCCATTATTGGAAGTTTAAGTGGAAAAGTTTCTAATGTGAGTTTCCTTATCTGAACATCTACTGTTTCTGAAACAAAGTATAACATTGAATATTCTATATTATTACTCACGTTTTGGTCTTATGATACCGACCAATAACATTTACTTGAGTATGTGACAGAATTACGTTAACTAATCCTACCAACTCTTTTTCCTCGCCGTATACTTGGGAACAAGTAGTTTTATTTTTCTTATGTAAAGCTTTCCACTTGTCTTTGCCAAAAATGTAAATGTCAGCCTCTTCATGCTTAAGTAATTAGTATCTTCATATTCTTTTTTCACATAAATATCATAGAGCATCCCATCGTCGCTTAGCAATTTGGCAAGTACCCGACAATCGATGCCAATTGAAATGAACACAGGTTATGGGAATATCTTTACAAGCACCCACAGTATATTTATTTTCGAAGGTAAATCGTCTACGCAGTTACTCACTGTCGATATAAATCTCCGTAAGACGATTTTCGTACCTATTTCTATAGGAGACTCGTTGCGTCGTCAAGCGCCATTTTAGCCTCCGAACCTCCAATAAGCCCTCGCAGTCCTCAGCCGCAACTGATTGAAATTCCATTATTATCGGGCTCGCCTGTAATAGTAAATCTTTATAACTTGGGAGGTTTTCCTCTCGGCTGACTTCGCCCTCTTTGTGACAGAGGATTTTGAATTCCCTTTGAGATGTGTAAATAGCAGAATTTTGCTAAGCTCCTTATATTGAATGTGTTCGATTTGCGTATTCATGTGTTTGACACCTTGGGCTTTGGCTTATTGAGTATTAAAATATATTAGAAGGTTCATTGAGATGTCTAAGTATTTTATATTCAATATCACATGTATTTTTGTACTTATAATTGTTTAATGTTATATTTCTCTAATGGAAATTGTTAGGAACCATTTATTTCATCTGTTTTTATATCGTTTTTACTACTAACTGTGAATTTTAATATTTTTAAACCATTTTTATTACGTGTAAAGAGCAGCACAAATCTTGTTGAGTATTTTGCTTATTTTTAAAAATATAGCGTACTATCTATTTATATTTTATTTTTGAGATTATCAATTTGTAGGTTACTCTTTTTTTTAATTAAACGATGAAACAATTGTTTTAAGTACACAATTAAACTAACGACCGTTTTTATGACATAGATAAATTTTAAATTCAAAACGTCTGAAAGGTATTTCAAAAGTAATTCCGTTGAAAAATTTAAAGCTATTCGGCGAGCGGTGAGACCGATCCATCAGCAAATGAGACTCCAGTGTGTATCGGGCCTTTTTTAAGATTGATCTCTTTGCTGGGAATTTCTGGGCTGTTAGTCGTCCCCTACTATAATATATATACACGAATCCTTAAAACTCAACAGTTCATTTTTCTTAACACCATTTTTTTCGAGTTTTGTTTTTACAGAATGTTCTTAATAATATTTTTTTATTACTGGACACGGATTCCATACCCATAATCACTTGGCAAAGCTTAACTAAACATGTTTACATTAAATATAGTTTATATAACTATTGAATTCAAAAATATTTATTTAAGACATTTTATACCGTTGAATTTATTTGATAGACAAGACATAATGTCAATTGTCATTTATTTAAGTGACATGTCTAATACGATACTGATTTGTATAAAGCCTGTAAAAACAATATTTTTTAAATTAGAAACGTTTTTGGAGTAAAAAATTAATATATAGTTCATTGAATAGCTTATAAAAGGTACTATGGTTTGATAAACTAAGCTACCTGATTTCTTGATTCATAAAATTTATCTTGGCATATAAGAGACTCAAATATCCATATAAAATTAATTGTCGTCAATCGAATGCTGTTACAAAGCGTGACGCACTCGTAAATCAATAGTACGGTGTATGAAGGTGGAATTGAAAATGCGACCTTTTCCAATAAGATCCGCCCTTTGTAGCATCAATCAATTAATTCGGGTACTTACCCTCCTTTATCTGTTTCTTGTTCCGTGAACCCACAATGTGGGAGCATTGGTTACGATTCTACATACGGCTAAATTGTTTTCCCTCGTGGTACAGAAAATTGACAGAGTTTCATAAGAGACGCCTGTGAGACAAAGGAATGGCGAGAGTGGAATTAGAAGAAAACACATTTTGTTTTATGAGTTTTTTCAAGAAGCTAACTCGTACTATTCTCGTTGATTAATTCTATTCATAAATTATTAACTTCAAGCAGTAACGTATTAAACAATACAATGTTCTCAACTATGGGATTTGTCTTTATCCTCTTGTGTTGGGAAGCGAATAGTCTTTTTTCCTTGCTTAAAGTTTGCGGTTTCAAATTTAAAATTAGTACTGAAGTATCTAGCACTATCTTATATTCTGATACTATTCCCTTTTTTTTGTACAATCAAGATGTATTATCTTTTATTCTATCATATTATTTATAGCTACAGATGCTTTTTATGAACCTTACCTATTTTAAATCCAAGTTTTAACTGCGATCATTGACCCTCAAACTCTCTTTTGTTTAAAATTCATTTTTCGTCTACAAATTTCGATTTTCAGCCTCATTAACTCTTATCACAGAATAAAAAAATCCCAAAGCTGGCCGCGAGTTTCTTCTCCCATTATGCGCCTGTCTCCAACCGGCCCGACCGTGAATGCAATTTAGCATGATTTGGAGCGGGAATACCTTTTCAAAGCGAGTTTTGCGGGCTCAAACTGAATTGGAATGACTATTTCTCTTTGGAAATTATTTTTTATGACAGTGAGTGAGTTCCGGTTTTATGAAAACCAGTTAATAGTTCCATGCTTAATTTGTATGATGTATAACATAATGGTACTTGAGAATGCATTTCAGTGCTTTTTGTTGTATTGATGCAATTTTATAGATGTAATAAATTTTAGTTGAACCATTAGTCTTTGTTTTGCTGGATGCTTCATCGTCATCAGATACGTCCTCATCGAGGGGCTGGAGCCTACCCTAAATTAGGAAGAACTCTGTGAGAACCATTTTAATTATTTTCCTGTAAACAGATATCATACTTATTTTTAATTAAACAGACACTACAAACAAATAAAAAGACAGCTAGAAAAAGTATCTTATCTTTAAATTCCGTTGGCCCTTTCAAAAGGGGATGTCAAGGTAAGTATGTAATTTGAGACAGATTTAAAATCCTGATATCTTTCCCCTCCAATACATCAAGATCAACCAATTTATTTCAACGTCCGATTGGGCAATCACAAGCTATACTGTCTCTTAAAGCTCAAGGGCTAATGTTGAAATTGGATCTAAGCAAAGGTTATTATCAAGTTTGTGCAAGAAATTCAACAAAAGTGGTCCCTTTGAGAAGAAAGAAAAGTGGTGTACAGTAGGCAGGTGTATAAAAAATGTGACGTATTTCGCTCACCTAGAACGTTAGTAAAATGAGTTTTCAAAGGAACTTTTTAAGTGCAAGAAAAAGTCTTTGAAGAAATATTTTACTTCGATGACTTTCTTTGCCTTTGTCGAAATAAGACATGCATTTATTTATATACGAGTATTTGTACAGCTATATTATTTTTCAGATTCAATTATTTCGCTATCTTATGTTTTTATTTTAGTTTATATGTTTATCCGTTATATAGTATATGTCTTTGCTGTTTCGTTTTGAATACATGAATATTATTTGTACTCATTTTAGTTGTTTAACGTTTTTACAATTTATACAGTTTTCTTTTGGCTTGGCATCATAATGTTTATGTGAAAAGACGCAAAATTAGCAGGAATATTTTTAAAAGAATTCTGATTATCTATTATAGTCAAGTCTTTGATAGAAATATTTTACTTTTTAACATTAAACTGTCGTTCTGAGATTGCTCAAACACAAGCAGACTTTTTACACTTTCGAATTGAAAAATTAGTCAGAGTTTCCTGTTCATTTATTTTTCTTGTGAGTGTTATCTAGCAAAAAATTTAACGCTTAAATTAGGTCAAGGGCCCCGTATTTATGGTTGTAATAATTTTACTAAGAAACAACATCATTTTGCGTGTAAATTTTTAGCTTCATAATTTTCTGTTAAGCTCATTACTTGTTCATATAAAAATGAGGATGAGATTTTTACACATGATAGAGTTCAGTTCAGAGGCCATTTTGTTTTTTTAGTATCAATTTTAAACTTAATATACACTTTGTATTTTGTATATTATATATTCTTCTTCGCTAGTCTTCTAATCAAAAGTTATTAATTTGCTCATTTATTTTGCGTAAAGAAAAACATTTTTCTAAGTGTGATTACGATAAGCCAAAAATGATTGATCACAATGTAGACTACCATTTGTTAAGAGCATAAAGACAAGTATAACTCGGAAACTTTTTATTGGATATAACAAAGATATAGGAGTTTTAAACAGTATTAATAACGATTAATAATTATTCAACTTTTACAACCGTGTGTATAAATTCATAAAAGAAGAGTACCTCAAAGCTTATATTAAATTAACTGGACCGTTGAATAAATATAGCTTACATAAGCAAATAAAAATGTAAATTTATTATGTTCGTATATTCCTTATTAATTAAAACGTTAATTTTACGTTACCCTTATATTCGTAGGTACATAATGACAATATGGCTTGGGGAATTTTGTAAATTAGGGTATATCACACGTGACGCCGGTAATTAGATCGTTAATGAAATCGGGAACAAACGATCGCGTCGCCATTAATGTTGAATCCCAAACGGATCACGTAATCGGCGTCCACGAGTCCGAAGGGATTACATACGATCATAAGAAAAGTACGTGCAGTATAAATTCTTGATATGAAAAACTGATTCGCGTTCTTTGATTTTTTTATCGTCTTTTTAATTTTCCATGTCTTGATAACTACAAAGAGATACGAATTGTTCTCTTTAAAATAGCGATATTTTTGTACGCGTACTTTCCATGCTACAACAAACACTTTTCTTTGGACCAGACAAGATTTTAATAGATTAATTTTAATAATTGTAATTTAAAAACCATCGATCTTTCCGTTTGAGTATTTTATAAGTAATGGTATTTTTTCTTGTTTTTCTTTTTCACCGCTGCTTCTCCAACTGTGGCTCTCAGTTCACCGCCAAATTAATCCCGGTCGGACCCCCGAGCATTAAGCATTCATGCCTGGCCAATTTCGTTATTCCTCCCAAACGCACCGCCTCTGTTATTCTTTATTTCTCCCCATTTTTATCCGAGGTCTCGTTATTTCTTTTCGTATCGGGTCTTAGGTGAACGAGTTCATCGTTTGTGTGTATTTTTGCTTGTGGAAACATTTTGAGTGAAGCGCTTTGTTTTACGAAGTTTCAATGTAAAGAAAGTGCCTGGTATATAACTTAGTAATTAGTAAGTGGTATCTAATTAACTTGCTTGCTAATTAATTCCTTGCTAATTTGTTTGAAGTGTGTTCTAATAATATAAGTACCTAAAACTTGACGGATTTGTAATGAAATTCTGTGCGTGGGTATCATATTTTTATTATCAATATATTTATCTTTCTTACATGTATTAAATCCATACTGTCAATGGTTTTAATAATGGTGGTTGGTCTGAAGTCAATATGTCTAAAATAAAAACTTTTTTAATATTTCTATGTTTTTTTTTTCGGTGGCTAATACACAGAGCTTGATACGACCTCTTTCAAGTAGGCTCTCGTAATAAACGTTCCTATAAACTGCGGCAAAGAGTAATGATCACATTCAGGCAACTTGGTTTTAGATTAATCGTTTTTCTTTTATAAGGTGCAATTAGTTTCGACTTGTGACCCTTCTTTCGTTCTCACTCTGTCATTTGTCTCATGTCTAAATCACGTGTAGACCCTGAAGGCGGTAGACCGGGTGTGAGCTCGGGCGTGGTACGATATAGATTTATAACGTATTGATTAATGGCGTCAAAAGTATTTACTTTACAGTCAAACATTTTCCAGTGAAAGTCTATTCGGTGTAATATAAAATCACTTCTGAAGTTATAAATGTTCATTGATTCTGAAGGACTTTGCTTATTGTTTCTTGGAATAAAAATGTAATAATCAGTCAGTTGAAAACAAGCCAACAAGCCAATAGCTACTCCAACTCGGTTAAGTGAAAATAATAATAAAAAAACAATAATTTACAAAAGCATCGCGTTTAAACAGCGCTGAGTTTTAACCTAAATTCATCTGTACGCTACGGTACGGCACTTAACACATTCAATGTCCAATAAAAATGCCCATATTTGCACTGTTTATTAAATATTTTATCCAATAAAACTTAACTATTTCGCAATATTGGAGGACCGACTGTGACTCCCTGTGTATTCATAAACATCAAATTATAATCTATTTAAGAACATTTCCAATAGCGCTACCTATTTTGTAAGTTTGTAAACCCTAGGGGAACACGGGAGCCGTGTCGTGTGCGTGGAGTGTGTTAAATGGGTGGTCAATATTAGTATATAAGAAACAAATTACGAAGTCAATTGCAGAAACTGTCAGGCTTACTCATTGTGACTTTTAAACCACGGAGGCGCAGATTGTAATCAGTCCAGATGAGACCAACCATGACTAAAGTGGTATCCTTCAAACTTGAAATCGCTACAACACCAAATTTTTATTGTAACCCAAGTATCAATGATTTTATTTTATCAGTTACTTCTTAATTGTGTAATAATACTGTACACCGTACATTTGCAATAAGCATAACTCTAAAACCATCTCCTCTTATATCTCCGAAGACTATTTTCATTTGCATTGTTGCCAGGCACTGTCTGGACTCGAGCCATGCATCACGACTAAGCAAGCACAGGAGGTTCCCATAGTGAATTTCAATTAAGTGAGTCAGTTATGCGAATCCCTCTTCCACGCAATACCAAAGTTATGATTCTTTCAATTTTACTTATGACAAAAAATGACGTAATTACGTTAGAATAAGGTTCACGTGACTAGTATCAGCTCGATTGTTTTTGACTAGAGGTATTTAGTATTTATATTTCTAATATTATTATTGTTATATCAATTTTCCATTCTCTTGTATAAATAACACAAGTTTAATGATCATTAACTTGGTCTGCACAGAAGATGTGAGTGTAAGTTTGGATTATTGTCAAAGCATCCCAAACAAACAGCTCGCCGACATGTTGGCAAGAGAGAGATAACTGTATAACCAGTTAAATCACGAAATTACTAATAAATGACTAGCGCGTTGATATTCTGCAGACAAGGAATGTGAAGCCTCACATGCTTTGCTATTACACTTTGGATTATTAATAATGGAACTAAACATTATTAATTTTTTGTAACGAATCGAATGTTGCCGAGTCTTACGACTATTCGAAACAACATAACAAAGAGAAAATATTTTCTCTGTAACTTAATGTAAAATATGATAATATTAGGCATTGTATAATCGTATTTATTCGCCATTTGCGTCCCCAAAGACGTTATTTGTCATCATTGAATGTAATTTTTCATTCGGAGCCGTAAGAAATTCCGTTTTATTGTTCGAGCCTGCAATTATGTAATGTCTCTTGTTACTTGTGACATTCTTAAAGGCCTCCTTTTCTGGATGTGAAAATATTTGCGCACAAAATCGTTTGGCTGTTCTATTTTCAGGCGACGTTTTATTGAAATAAAATTATCTTGGGATGTTGGCGCTTTGAATACAGATAAAATGTGACGAAGTAAATAAGCAGGGTATATGGGTAATTACCTTTGTGCACGCTCTTTTGTTTTGGTGTAGTTTAATTTGGAGTCATCATTTCACTGTGACCTACTCAACAACTTGCAAAATGAGATTGACTCGTTTCGTTCTTGCACTTTCAGGGCGTAGAATTCTTGACCAGTACACATTGTTGAGTTAAGGGCAAAGTTAGGGTAGAACGACCTATGCTTCGCCAGATATCTTTGCATTTATGGATTCTCCTTTCTACTTACCATTAGGCGGAGTGGAGTTGGTTACTGTGCTTGTTAAGAAATAGAAATAGTATTGTATAGAAAATGGGTTATGATTTTACGTAAAGCGGAATTATATCATAGAAAATTCAAAAACTCATAAACGTTCGTCGTACCTCGTAAACTTAATACTTAGTTAAAAATTGTTCATATGGTTAAGGACTTAAAAGATTTTCTCTTAGCTTAGCAACGTTTATGGAACTCATCATCACCAAATGTAACGGGAACATCTAACTTACGTCTCTCTGGGATTGTTCCCACCTCCCTAGAGGCAACACAATCCGAGACTACAAGCAACCAACTTTAGATCTGCTCAGATATTAAATTTCATTTAAAGGAACTTTTCGTTTGTTTTCGCGTCCTCGAAACTCTGTAAATATCATAGAATTAAAGCACATAACGCTTAATTAAAATCCATAGATTGTATTCCGTTTAAGCCTATGGCGCTGTCGTGGGTTTCTTCTACTGAGCGTTTGGTAAAGTAGTTTTTTTTTAAATAATCAATGTGCCTAGAAAGTCGTGTGTAGCATTAAAAAAATATGACTATTTATTAATGTCTACATCTATTGAAACTACTATAAAGTTTGTATTTGAAAGTAGATTTTGGATGTCTTTTAAAATTCTGTTTTAAGACAATTTCAGTAGGTTAGCAACCTACCCTTCTTCAAATATTGAAATTACTCTCGTAACCTCGACAAAATTATAATATTTTTTCTCGAAGGAATAAGTGGAGCTTTTAAAAGCAAAAGTGTATGATCTCGTCGAAAAACAACGGAATATATTCCAGTACAATTACATTTTCTTCAGCATTGGGTTCCTTGGAGAAATATGAATATGCTTTAAGGTGTTTCTCCAATCTAAATATAAGTGACGGTTGCTGATAATACAAAGAAAACCATGTGAGCCATTTTTATTTCGTGAGTTAAAGATTTTTTAGTAAAATATGATGTATCAACAAATGAATATGATGGAAATTGGTTACACTTGCCAATTCAAGTAGTTTCAATTTCTTTTCTATACGATCTTCTACAGTCTATATCACGTGTTTTTTAAGTGCAGGTGTTTGAGCTTGATGCTCGGGCACTATGTCTCCATCAAAATATTTATTACCAATAATCCTTCAAATCCGCGGATCTCCAAAAAGAGCGAAAGATCAACACCGCTTAATATTCGCTGCGCGAAAGCAAACAAAGTTTGCGTTCGCCTCATTCATTACTTCCAACAAAGAATGTTTAATGCAATACAAACACCTTGTTCCGTTCAGTTGCCGTGCAAGAAAAGTTGGTTGCCCATCCATTGGCATGGAATATTGGACTGGTTCTGTAGAATAATGATTGAACCGGATACATCTATTGAATGAACAGTAAATTATTAATTGAACCGTGTGATTAACATTTGCGATAATTTGATCGTAATCAATCTAGCAGTTCAATGCGTAAATGTTTATATGGATTTTGAATTACATAAAGTTATTCAGAATTAATTTCATATGAATGGTTTCCTAGTGATGTTAAAAATATTCAATGGAACATAAGGTGAGTAAATAAATTGCCTGCCTGAATTGCCTGAAGTGACAGTGGGAAGGGCACATTGCAAGGAGGACTGACGGCCATTGAGGCGGAAAGGTCCACGAATGGCGGCCACGTATCGGGACGCAGTGTTGGTAGGCCTCCCACAAGATGGACTGACGACCTATAGGTCGCGGGAAGCCGCTCGATGCGGTCAGCGCAGGACAGAGTGGTTTGGAGATCCTTAAGGGAAGCCTATGTCCAATAAAAGACATTTCTCGGCTGATATGAAGATGATCATGTTAATTTTTGAAAACTAACAAGTAACAGTAAAATAAATAGTACCAGTAGTACCTCTTAAATTAATTAAATAAAAATTTTATTCATATTTCGGAAGGTGTTAAGACTAGTTACAGATATGTCCTGGAGTGAGAAGCTTAATTAGGCTACTTTAGGTATCATCGTCATTAGCCTATACACCTCCCAATGTTAGGCAAAAGCATTCCTTCATGTACTTTCCAAAGCACACAAAGATAATAACTTTGTCGACCCATCCATAGAAACAAGAACTCTAGGATATACTATGCTAAATACCTCCTTCTTACACCATACTTGCATATTGTCTTTGACAAATGAAGAAGAAATCGTAGTTTCGTGTCTCAATTTCTACTTTGGATGGTTGACTACGTATTCTTAATCCACGAACAGGTGGCGTGGCAAACGTTTGTGGAGAGGGCACATCCCCCCATCACGTGACGTTTGATTATAACGCGACAAACACGTCGCGTCACTCTACCCTTATCCCTTTTTACCCTCTTAAAATTACATTCAACCACACTTTTAATTTCAACGTTTTTCAATTTGTGTATTTAATTAACAACAGTTATTTTTACGAATTTGTTTGGATTAACTGTTATTGTTGTCTATGGTTTTGTGTGAGTGATTGTTAATATTAGTTTATTATTTCGTGTGGAAACGATCCCATTACTTTTAAACCCAATGTTAACATTAACAATCGTAGAGATTATTCCATGTACAGTAACAATAATGGGAAAGAAACTAAAGTGTATTATTATTATTAATGTTAACTCATTACAATCAAAACTATCAGTAGATAGATTAAGAAAATTTACCATTTCATTCTTTATAACTGGAGGTTCATTCAATACTTCCAATTAAGAGCAAGAGCTCATCTATCAGTAGTTTAAAGGTTTCATTTTAATCAATGTTCATCGCATTCTACGATGCCAATTTCTCGTCATGATACCAGAAGAGTTAAGCTTTTTATCCTTATGATATTAGAATTTTTATGCTTATGATTATTATTTAATAATCTTATTAAAATACTCTTTACGACTTTTATCAAAAATGAATAGAATATAAACTTTTGATGTGTTTGATTGCTAGCTGATTGTGACTCAAATTCTTAAGGAGTCTTCAGTTTTTGCTGAAGTGACGAAAACTATGTATTCCCACCTAAATGCCATACATAAAACATAAGCACGTATAAATACATCGTAAAAATATCCATCCAACGATTATTTATCCGGTGGCTTCTCGCTGACCTCTTAAAATACCAACCGGATGAAACAGCTCGCCTGTTTTTGTGTCCTTTGAGAAATTGCTTAGGTTACGTACATTTAAGGAGACGTGGATGCCTCTGTTTTAGTGTTATTTGTTAAACAATCCTTTGAGGTACAAGGAAACTCTATTACAAGAGATGAAAATTTTTGGCAAGCAACTATGTCTTTGGCTTTTTTTGCATAGACAGTATGTGGACTTATTTCATAAATCATTCACAATAATAGTGAAATTCTTATTTACACTTAGTTCAAGACATCAACCATATATAAACAATAATGTAATTCTTTGAAATGAATAGTTTATGAATACCTGTCATGCTGTTTAATTTAGACACGGTTGAATATTGTTTATCTGTGTGGATATGCAGTTTTACAATCAAATCAGTCTGGTTTAACTGCAATAGGGTATAATCAACTCACGCTTAAAAGGTCTAATATTTACAGGTCAATTCTTACTAATCAACGTTACTAACAAGACCTTTGTAGATTAAAATTACAGACATTACCTTTCCACCCACGGTGTGAAGCTTGCACCGACTTAGGGTTTCCTTAACAAGGCTACGAATTGGGTAAAGTGTAATTTGATTGTTGTACCGTTTTGCATATGTTAATCCCTTCTCTGTGGGTTCCTCACGTCACATATAACGCTTGGCAACATTTCAAGTCTTTGTACGTGTTAAGCTTTGATAGTGAAAGATCTGTCAGCATTTGTTTATGGTTTACTTCAGACACAGGAGGTTATCATGTGTATAGTTAAATTGAAATTTTATAAGTGTTTAAATATTCTTGATAGTAATATTTATTAATCTTTTTGCGTCATACTCATTTTTATTTCAGCTAATTATCTGCTAAGGTCTTCTAAGATATTTTCCAGTAATAACATCTGCTAATAATGCTCATTCTGACCCCTACGTATCAAACCACCTGAGAATCATTCCCTTTAACTGGCCGTTTACTGCCCCTTCTTTTCCCCTTTACACTATGGCGTATCCCGAATTTATATGTATACTTGCAGTTGGGTTTTGGCGTAGTGAAAATAAGTATCGTAAATTAACTGAGTTTCTGTACGTAGTTGAGCTAATTTTGCTGAGCTTTGTGTAATTACTATGTGTATAGATAACAAAGGTATTAACAAAGAGGTTTTTTATCAGTCTACAATTTGGTGGGCGATATCGAGTCCGATTATTGTGAATGAGTGATCTAATTTACGAGTTTTGTTGCATGTGACGCGCAGGCATTAGTGGGAAAAATCGAACCAAAAGTATTTTATAAAAAAATTTGGTTTAATCCCAAAATTTGCCCATAAGCAGTGTTCAAAATCGATGCCGGCATTACTAGTACGAAACAGACTTGTGCGGTTATGGTGGCGCAGCCGTCGCGTCGTTGGGTTTTTATTCGCTCATCAGCTGCTTCCGATACTTCTGAGATATTCTATTCTTTATGTAACTGACAACAATTATCAAAAATATACTCTTTTACGGAAGAAGGAGTTTATACGAATATTACATATACAGGCAGTTTCGAAGTAAAAGCTATTTGTAGACCAAATGTACTAAGGATATTGTACTGTTTTATGTACTGGACAGTCTGTCTGTGCAATGGCGATACAGAGCACTTAGACATTGTTATAAATGACCGTAATTGGTCAGCCTGTCGCTTTGTGTCCCTTCTGAGCTTCGGGCGAATTCCGTATCGTCTGGGATTACGCTATCCACTCCTGTTGAGTTATACGGAGACATTCAAGGACTTTTGGATATTCCAATTGTAGATTTACTGTAATTATGTATATTTTTTTCTTTGTCTTACACAGTAGGTAGTGACAAATTGTATCATCATCTGAAATTGGCCTGTGTAATTGATAAATAGTCTCATTTCCGCACCGCCCAATTGGTAGGCATTTTCAGCATAGATATTACGTATGGGTGAGATATAAACAATAAGATGAAAACATTTCGGCCGTCTGGTAGAGTGGACCTTGTCTCTTGGCCAGCTTATAATGAGTACAGATATTTGTTTAAGAGTCATTAATGCTTGTATGTTTATAATGTGAAAAGTGTCCGAATTTAAGCGTTGTTTGTTCGTCTTCTACACCAATGTGGCACCGTCTACATGTACGTCACGTATGGCTGACCATGAATGACGAAAATTCTATTATTCCGCCAGTGTATCTTCTAAATGTTTCAGGAGTCTGGACTATTTCAACTATAATTGGAATATGAATATTAGTATGAATATTATTTTTAATTTAGCAATTTTTTTTTAAATATGTCTGCCTATATTATTCTCAACCCCTTTGAGAACTCTTTAACTCATGATAGACACAATAATGTCAGTGATAGCGTCTATAATAAAGCGATCTAGTGATTTAATCATAACCTGTATTTTTATTTAACTTGAAAATATGTTATATCATTTATCTAACATAATCATCACAAGACATCCATGATGAAATTCATTTCCATGATCGACTATATCTATTAAGTAATTCCAATTTGCTATTCTATATTTAAATATTGGACATGTTATTGTATCATGACAAAATTTCATTGATTAAGTTTAAATATCTAAATACAAATATGTATGCAGTGAGTATAGTTTTATATTAATAAAGTTTTAATTACCATTTAAATTTTAGTAATTGTTTTTAATACACATAAAAATACTTGTACCACAGTAATGTATTCAGCGTGAAATCGTTACGTGTAAAATTATGTTTATTTTCTATCTATTGTAATATTGATGTATATTTCTATATTTCTCCGTTTTCTAGTATTCATAACACAGAGCTCTTAATAATGCTTGATTGGGCTAGATAATTGGTGTGAGTGTGAGAAATATATTAGTATTTTCCCTATAGTTAGATAATGTAGTGTTTGTTTGTGTGTGAATGATTATGGGAGCGTGTGTAAGATTTAGTTGGTTCGTGTGTGTGCGTGTGTTAGTTAATTTTTTTTCTTTGTACACTGACGAATGTAAACTTTTCTTGTTGAACCTTCCATTTTATATATAAAAGAATTTGAATTTATTAAACAATTTGTTGTAATAATGCTACTAAAGAGGGACTCGACATAATTATTTCTTCTTTATATAATTACACATTTAATTTTACTTGTTGCTACGCTAAATTACAGAAACGACTATTAACTTTTTACGACGCACAAAATGGCGGCTGGTGGTTGGAGAATCATCCTGGAATTGTAGTAGGCTTCGGAAATTGGGCCTTTTGGCTTTGATAATAAGATTTAGGTATATGGCAAGGTAGTGTGACTTTACGAGATTCTTCTAGGACATTTAATGGCTGCTCCGGGATACCCGGCTTGTCGTAAAACGAAGTTTGCGGTTTCAACGTATAGGCTTTTCATGGGAATTGTCGAACCGCTTTTGGTGACGTCATATTTTTTGCGTAATGTAAATAAGGTGAATTTTCAAATGGAGGAAAATTTATTTATCTCCGTATTACAGTACAGTCGCGTTATAAATATGTTACATTTAGGCTTTATAATATGTCTTTAATACCTAATGGCTATTACAATAGAGGACAATACTAATATTTTTGTTAGATTTGGATATGTACATTGTTCAAACTTGATTGTACGGGGATGTATTAATAATTTTTATTTCTAATTTATGTAGAGTCGTAATCTAATTCGGATTCAAAATGAATTCTATTATTAGAGGCGAAGAGTTTATGTCATGATAAAAATAATTACATGTTCTGGACAACCGTAGATACCTACAGCTGTCTTGACACTACTACGATTCGTTAAACTCACGGTAGCGCATCGCTTTTTTGTTTTCCAACAGTTGTGTACAAGGATTTTAATATCCTACGAAAATCGTGCCACCGTTTCATATTTTAACCTCAATCTTGTGGTTGAAATACCAAACTTCTCATAGAACATGGGTTCTTTCATGGCAATTTTTGTGCCGGGAATGTGGAGGTGGCTATATCAGGATGTCCACTGCTACACTAGCTATCTTCGCATATGACTTCCTCTGCTGCTTTCCATTAGCCAGTGTAGAGTTATTTGCTGTGTTTTTTATTCAAAATAGAGAAAGATGTTAACGTCGATTTTCTACTAAAATATTTACATATTCTACCTCTTGTGAAAAATTCAGTGCATATATGTGTCTGTGCTATTTTCTTATGAAATAGTCTTATTATGTATGTAAGGTAATAAATTATAGTTATTTATAACTTTTTTCTTTGTTTCCAGGTAAGTGGAGCATTTATGCTGTGAAATTATTTTGTAAGTAGAAAGTAATATAAGAAATAAAACTGATCTCTTCATATATTAACAAGGATATTCTTAACGACATCTTAACTAAACGTAGCAAATTGTATTTAATTTCAGATTATTATTACTGTCTTTAATTTTATTATTGATTTAAATATTTTTTTACAATTTCTAATCACGTGAAAAGGGAATCTTGCCGAGTTTTTTGCCTGTTCTATCAGGTCCAGATCCCCAGTAGATTTATTAACAGATGGCTTAGGTACATATAGCATTTGTAGGAAATCACTGCATGAAAATGGTGCTGCCACCTTGCCAGCTCATGAACACATATTGGAGGAAGGTGTATATTTGGGGTGCTTCTTTTGATATCGGGCTCTGTATTCTAAACATCAGACATGTAAATTATATTTAAAAATGTAGACAGTAAATAACTCATACATTTCTTCATCTTCAGACTTTAGAATGAACGAGGACCTAAAACTGTATCCGAATTTCTTTATTGTACGAAAAACTTGAATATACCAGCGGGCATCGAGCGGTCGTAAGGCGCCACGTGCCTCAAGTACATTTGAGGAAATGTTGTGGCTGGGTGTAAGTCTGCATAAGGGTATGATGTTAGAAAGTTAATCCAGGGTGTAACCCTGAAAGTGACATATTGACGATAGGAACTGTCCCAACAAGAAGCCCTGGAAGGCGGCAGCTGGGAGGTAGTAATGAGACCCAATACTGACGGTTGAAATCTGGTGTATTAATCATAATTTGTTTGTATATTAATGTGTTTCATCATACATATCGATAGGTTTTAGTATGTCTTTCATAGGTGAAATCTGCCGGTAAATGTACTCCGTCGAAGGTAATTTACCTCGCTGGTGACGACGCTGACTCAAAGTCCAAAGTTAGGTAGCTCATACGATAATTAATATAAAAAACATGTTTTAAGACCGTTTTCCATCCCTACCCATTTCAAGGTAATATAAAACAATTTTCAGTACCATAAAACAATACAGATTATATCGGACAATCTCACTTCGCGGCTATAAATCTAAAACCTAAACCACCTGAGCGTTCGACATCCCCGCGATTATGAATGAGGAGGCACCCCTGCCACCCTGTATCACGCGACGCAAAAACTACTCAATATCAACCTTAGCACATATAAATAAGACGCTATTTAAAGTAACAAGCGAAGCAATAACCGAATTAGTGTTCGAAAAGCAGACCGTATTCCGTGCTGCATAGCATACAGATCGCTAATTCAAGTTTTTCGTTTGAATTCAATCCAATATCAGCTGTATTTCTTTACTTTTAAAGTACAGTTTGAGTGAGGTGTTGTAGTAAGGGGGCTATAAAGGGCTGTTTACACCCCACGACCCGGGCAAAGCTCGTCTCCTGGACGACGGAGGTGCATTCTGCGCCCTAACACCCGTCGCTGACTAGCCGCGGTGGAAAATTTTAAAATTAGAACGCTGTTCTATGTTTTTGAAATTAGAACGTTTCCCAGATTTCAATTTGCGCGCTCGTGTTATTTTTTTACGGCTCGCAAGTTCTGTGATTTGGCTTTGATCTCGGTATTATTTGATTTGACGTTCCGTTTTTTTATTGGTCGAACTTTTTTCTGGAGTTTTCTTTTTTATTGAAACGTGTGGACATTCGGAAAATTGAATTTGAAAAAATGTATTCGGTGGGTACTGTACAACTATCTACCAATATTAGTTAGGTCTTAATAAGTGCATATGAATCATTTTACTTTTCTTTCCTTAAATTTGATTAAAGCTCTCAAACAATGTTCTTTTAGATCCTTATCTTGTTTTTACTTGTAGAATAATTTTATCATACAGTCAAATATACGTATATATACCTTTTACTCCAATTAAGAGGGGCAAGTAACGCCACTTATTTTGTATTTGACTTTCTAAAGAAAGTCAAATACAAAGGTTACAAGATTGTTATGTCAAAAAGGACATTCGATAGGATATATAAATTTTTAGGGTGGCATTAATACGTTTCCGTTATTTTCTGACGTATTGCTTACTTCTAAATATTAATTTTAATTTTAAACGGTCGCATTTTGCTATTAACACAATGTAAACTGTCCTTTGACTTGCGCAACGTTACGCGGACTTCCGCTCGTAACGGCTTATAGTAAAACGCGCTGTGATACGTGTCGCTCTAACTTAAAGTTTCATAGCTTCTCAGAGGCTCTTAATGCTGCACTAAATAAGAATGAATGACTTTAAGAATGAAGTTTTCGTATCAGTTTTATTTTATACTTTGTCAGACCAAACACGAAAAATGACTAAATGGAGCATCCATCTATCAAATCAATTTATCTCAGTTTTGTATAAAATAAGCTGAATTCAATTAGATGTTGCTCATTCTGAACTGACTTCAAAAAAGGCATGAGTTTAATTAAAAAACCTAAGACACAAGTAAATAATTTTACTTAATTTAGCTATCACGTAGATATTTACGAACTACTAACCACCTTGATATTATTGAAAGAAAAATTTAATTTTGCAGTGTTAACAATGTTAGTTAGTTAGTAATGTATATTATATACAGTTAATTTTGTATATCTTTGGCTAAGTTTATATGATTTATCTTTATACACATCAATTAAGGATCTTTATTGAAAATAATTTAAGAATAAAAATTAAATTACGTTTCGATATGGTGTTGTAGGTACGTTTCCAGTTAAAATAACAAGTAAAGTTAAATATGCGAATACTACTGTTTATTTGAATTCCACTTCTGCTTACCATCAGGTGGAAATGATGTTGAGTTTGCTAGTTCTTTCTATATAAAAAAATATTACTATGATTAATTAAAATTTTGAAGTCAGTTTTCACCTAATAATGACAAGAGAATGCTAATAATAGCAACACAATTTTTTTATTGTCTTGACGATGATCGTAAGTCTGAACGTAGTTGGCATAATTATTATTAAAAATGCATATCTCTGGTCTATTTTCTAAATAATCAATAATTATTTTAGCTAGTAAAGGGCGTTGGACTGAAAACTGAGTGGATATTGCCTGTAAACGTATGTCGATATGCCTCCCTCTACCACCACCCTTATATTTACTAAGAACTGAGTAAAACTTTCCCCCTAATGCACACGCTCCGGTGCTCTCGAGTATTGCTAAGTATTTTAATAAAAAAAGTCTACTTTTGATAGCGTATACAAAACGCAATTTGGAATTATTTTCCGCGATATTTATTTTAGACTTTTGCATCACGTCGCGAAGAAACTGTGTTGACCGTAAAGATCGTGGTGTTTAAATCCATTAAAATAATTGAAGGTAGAAGCTGAATATTGTTATTGGATTTTGGACGGTCCAATTCTATATAACAATGGTTTTGAGGTCTTTCCATACCACAAGCTTTAAATGATTTTAATTTGGATAGGACAATTGGAGTGGGTATTAGAAAAATAATATTAAATTAATTAAATTAAATTGCAGGGTGCACACCTATTCTATTGACTTCCCCTAGAAGTACGGCGTGAAATATTTGATATGCGATATTTAATGAAAAAAGTGTAACCAAAACTTATTTTTCTGAGCTTACATATTAATTGGTTATGATTGTATCTACTATCAATCTCTATAAATATTTTTTATGGTCTATCTACATGCTCTATCTATCCCAAAAACTCATACTCTGTTTCTCTACATATATAGAAGTTACTGGACTTGTTTTTTGACAGCTTTCGTGTGGTCGATAGTTTATTTTTAAGTATACCTCACTTTATTTTATATTTTTATACATACATATTTAAATTCATGTATAATTTTTCAAGTTAAACCTTTATTATTTGCGTAGGCTTATTAGGTATTTGGTAGGCTCTCATTAATATATGTTACTTCTAAATTTTAGCTATAACTAAAACAATGATAAAATAAAAATATGACTTCACAATCAAGTTTCCATATTTGAACAATCTTCAATTTCCCCTTTGCCTCTGCTACTATGTGAGTAAAAGTTATACCGCTACCTTAAATAATTGTATGTAACAATTTTTTATAAGTTATCAGTACTTTTATCTAACAAACTTTAGTATCCAATCTAGACATGATTGGTTTGCGAGCAATTATAATATTTCTGAATTTAACGAAAAACGAGTCGGGCGCCAATTTCATAAATTAAATATATCTCAGTATAATCTTCTTCGAGTTTTACTATTTCTTTAGAAGTCTTCATCAATTTCTAATTGTTGGTGAAATTTCCAATCATTCCATTCGTATTAAATAACGAAAGTTCGAGGAAAAGTCCAAACTTATCCGGATGGAAGTTTAAACGATATTCTTGCTTGGAGGGACTCGTTGAGTTCATTGATTTACATTAAAATACTCCTCACAACAAGGTAGGAGCAGTGGAATAACAGTAATTTATGATTAAACGTAATGCGAGCTTATTTTTGGATATTTTATTAATAAAAAACAGCAGTAGAAGTCAATATGTAAATATAGCTGGTGCAACATACAACATACTGCTCTAGCCACCTCTACCTTGCTGGTCTAAAAGGAGCTTTTCAATAAATTATAATCATTTAGACGATTACGGGCTAAGGCTCGTAATTAATGGCGTATTTTATTTACTACACTGCACAGAGTTACACCATACAATAAGTGTAGGATGCGACTACATAGGTTACAGCTTTATGCTGGAACTCCACTAATAAGTCTACACAGCATGTACAAACAGTTTTGTCGTTGTACTGTTGGTTGAGGTGCGCTGCTGGAAATAGGATCCGTTGCCACACGTAGTAGATCCTCGCGAGGAGCTGCGGGATGCGACGATAGAGGAGTGGGCGTAGAGACGAGCGTGGATCGCGCTTACGAAGTCGTCAGTCCGATCCTTAAGCAGAGGGTGGAGAGGCAGCACGGTGTCCGGAGGTTCCATATGACACAAGCCCTCTTGCTGCACTAATGCTTAGGAGGATACCTTTTGGGTCCTTTCTTTTTTATCCTCCACAAAGTACTTCGAGTTGGGACCAAATCAAGGTCGGGCCGTTCAATCGATACTACGGCGAAATGTTCGGACCATCCCGTGTTGTAGGTGAAAAGCGGCTAGGTGGTTGCGTCGCTGAGAAGTTTAGTGTGTGAGAGCCTTACACATCCCCTCTTCCCCCTTCCCGCGGGTTGGAGAACCGGCTGGTAGAGGGAGAAGCTCTTAGCGTCATAAAAAGCGCTCAGGGTAGGCTCGAACCCCTCGGTGCGGATAGCTATGACCTATTGATGACGATGAAGTAATTTAAATTTTTTAAAATACGCGAAGCATCCATCAGAATTAATCGAAACGAGGGGTGAACACAAAATAATCGACGATATTTAGGCTTTGGCCATTAGTTCAAATCTTTAGTTCTTCAAATGTATGCAATGTTGTCTAAATCTTTTGAGCATATTTTGTCCAAATCACACAAACGGCTTTTATGTGTGAATGAGTTAGTTCCTTTCTAAGAAGTTCTCCAATTGTTGCGCAGTTTATTTGCTTCAATTGTGTCATTTAATATCAATATTATTAACATAATAACGTTAATAGCTTATTAGAATTAACGTTATTAGCATCATTATCAGATTCATCGGTCACTTTCTCTTTATTTAAGAAAGTCTATTGTTCTGGTGAATCAGGTTGGCGGCACATCGCTTCGTTAGTTGCGCAAGTTCCTCGTCGTCTAATATGCGCCTACGCTCACCCACGGTCTTATCTAGAGTCGGTTCTCCATTGAGTTCTATGCCATAGTTGATATTGTCTCATCAGTGAATACATTGGATTTTATAGACTTAAGATTACTTGATATTTAGCAAACTTTTGAAAATGTTTTGAAGTATTCAGAGTGGAATTTTTTATAATAAACAGCAAATATCTCGACACTGCCCGATGTAATCAGTAGTTGCAAATTAACTAATAATAGGAAAATAAAATTAAAAGCTCCAAATTCCCAGGGGAATTAGATTTGGATATATATGTCATTGTTATTATTGACTCTTGAAAAACATCTAAATTCAATTTATCCATATCTGAAAATCTTATTTTATATCATTTATTATTATAAAAAGATAGTATATAGGGAAGATAGTCTACTGTGCCGACATCTTTTCCTTTCCTAAATTCAATGTGTAGAAATAATGTCAGTGTTTAATTATTGTGAAGAAATAGATACCGAATACAATAATAATGTAAGGTAATACGACAATTAATTATATATAATATTATATGTTATTCTTATTGACTGATTATTTTGATAGTTGAATCGTGATATAGGTTGAGGATTTACGTGATGCTTGTAAAATTTTTGAAATCCAACTAATTGAATTATTTTTAAGAGCTACAGAGTGTGTAATTATCTCTTTCGTTCTTCTCCTTGCTTCTAATTAATTCGCGCCTAACTAACTGGTTTGGCTGAGTATACATACACTAATATATTTTAAGCCGCGTGTGTCTATCTATCAAATACCTAAATAATCTATCAAATACCACTGAAATCTATCAAATACCACTGAAGACACAAGAAAGAATATTTCGCTCTTCGACTAACGCTTCACTTGAAGATAATGGAGAACCAGAAGTTTAATATCAGGTAAGACTTTCTATAGAGTCCACTAGTACAAATTACGCACCAGTAACAGAACGTAGAGATTAACTTCTTTACATTCACCTATCGTTAGAATATATAATGAAAAATACTTAGTATCTTAACCTTTCTTCGACATTAAAGGTTGCGCAGAGGACTCGTAAAATTCCTTAATATTCTTTGTTTTCTAGCTAAAATACAGTTTTGTATTTTTGCCAAGGCCAAATTTTTCATCACCATTCCATTATATCTTTTTTTAAACGAACGAAATATTTCTTAAATATAAATTTGTAGCAAAATAAATATATTATGAAAATTTATTTCAAGTGTTCTGTCTTAGTTTAGCAATTTCAATGAAATTACTTTATTTCTTTGTCGAGATAGCTTTTCTATGAATTTCTTAATATTATTTATTATTTTAATGCTGCCGAAGAAATTGTATTTTCTTGTCCTGAGAAAGAATCTTATAAGATATAATCTAATACTACAGTATTAAATCTTACTTTTCAATCGCAATACTTGTTAAGGTCTAGTTATGAGATAACTGATATCCCTATTAATATTGCCTGTCGTCATCGGGATGCAGCAATTATTTTCGTATTATCCAGTGATCTGGTTTCAACACAAAAAACGCAATTGAAATGCGACACGTGTCCCAAGGTATTAAATACAATTTGACAGTTGCACAAAATGGGCCCGTTGAAGAGGAATGTGCGAACGAAATAGGGGAAACAGTATCTTGATTTAGGAACACATACATAACTTACATCAAAGGATTTGTTTCGAAACAGGCATAACAATTTAAATTCTAGTAAACTGAATAGTAAGGAACAATGTGGAGCTCATTAGCTAAGTGGTTCGAACGCTCTGGTTTCGATAACGAAAACAAACCAAATTTCGCCATGGTTGGTCCCTGGATGGGTCAATCAAATTTGTTATATGGAGCTCTTAGGATTCGTTAAGCCGTGGCACCCAGTTGTTACGGCAACCGCTTTCACCGTCCAAGCCTCATGTCGGAGACCCAGGCCTGTGCACAATAGGGGGCATATATACGCATATAATAGACAAAACGGGCGCTCAACAGACAAATAAATAAGCTGATCCGTTTTCTGATACTATATTGACCAATTGAGTAAAATGAAACGGAGATCAAATGACTTCGTTCAGTCTTAAACGTTTTAAAATGTTGAGTGTATTTAAGGGATGTAATTAAAAATTAGAGACGAATTTGAGTTTTTTTCTTCTGTCTTTATTGGAGTCACAGGAAACTAGACGCCGGCATAAGTGGTCATTACAAAAAATACAATTAATTTTAATGTTGGGTTGCCATGAAAGCAGAACTCAACAGACGATGAAATAGTTACTGAGGTTGTTACCACTAGGCTGAAAGATCTTTCGGAAGATGAAAACTTTTAAAGTCAGATAAACGCGCTAAATGGTCTAATTTTCTCTAGACCATTTAGGTCTAATTTTCTCTGGTAAGAATGGAAAATTTAAATAGCCTGTTGAATTTAAATTTGGGACATATGTGTAAGCCTACAAACATTAAGATTGTTCTATACCTAACAAATGGAAAGGTCATTGGAGAGGATGCAATAGTCAATAATAATTATTAATCGAAATTGATAATTAAAAAATAAAATTACAATAAAAAATCAAATTCCATCTTTAGATGTATGTACGATGAATATATCTTTCCATCGTACTTATTTTGAAATAATTAGAAGGTGTCTGGCTCTTCTCACATTCCAGTCATCGTCTTTCTACCTCTTACTGCTGTAGGTAATACTAGTTCACCTGGAACCGATGATCCATGTAAAAAGTTTGGTTTTTCTTTGGTAATAAAACTATTTTTCCCATCGGATTCACGTTGATTCCTGTTTTTAAAAGATGACGTTCTGTCAATTATCTATTTGCTGTAAATATAAGTAGGAGACGAGGAAAATTGCATCGATTCCCCCGGGATCGTGGGAGAAAAATACCCACGTATGTTGGGCCCATTGGAGCGTTCAATGACATCACATCCCGAATGAATCCTTAAATAAAACATAATAGTAGTATTAGATGGAATAGAAATAAATGATTTCGATTGTGAAGCAGACGGAGGAGATATTAGCTAACTTTTGAAGGGGATTTTGATTAGTACGGCGATGCCTGCATATAGGCTGGTAGGGGGTGTTAATTTATGGCTGAATTGTGAATAGTGTCATAAAAATCGCACTGTTCAAAATAAAGCTACAAAATGATTCATATGGTATTCGAGTCCAGAGTTTGAGCAAGAATTATTTCATATTTTTAATTGTATGGTTAACCCAATAAATGTCTCGTGTTTTAAATACTTACTGCATTTATTCACTGATCTGTTTAAATAAAGTTCTTGTCCGCCAACGATCTAAAATGCTCGATGATTATGAACAGCTTTGATTTGTGGATTACCAACTGTACATAATTTAGAACTAAACCAGTGGTATCTCGTCAGTTTGCTAACGTTTGGCAACTGGTAAACTGCGCTTGTCGATATTCCTGCATGGATACTCGTAAAACATTGCTGTGATTAGCTCTAGATTTGCAACTCTAAATCATCAGAGATAAAGCTGAAAGCTGTTTAAGTGAGCTCGGACTAAATGCATGACGAGCGTTTGTCGGCAAAAAAGCAACTGTAGTTCATATTTGGGATAACTTCGGAATAGCTGAATGGCGTTTTGCACATTTTTGTACTAAATACAGCGAAGTTTTGCTCGGGTGAGCTTACCAAAGTACATGTACTGGTTTTGTGAGACCAATGTTCGGCATCATTACGATATAAGAAATATGTCCCAATGTTTTACCATAAATTTTGGTGTCCATAACTCGTGACAAAATATTTATACCTACATCAAACCGGTGCTACCTAGATTGGAAACCAAGGGCTTTATTTCTGGGATTGCTCAGGCAAGTTAGAGTAATTTCTATCGAAGTGAGTTGCCTGGAGGCGGTCTGGTGAATTACTTCGGTAGCACCCAGGTAACCCTGTGAACGGCAGTGGAGTATTCTCAGTGCTGCTATGATCAGTGCTGGGCGAGCCCCATACATGCTCGCCGCTTAACCACTTGAAGGTAGTTACGTAAATCCACGTCGAGAGGAAAAAATCATCTAGGTTAGTGGGCGGAGGCACTAACCTTCGACCATTCAACCGTTTAACATAGAAATGAAATATGGTTTTAATAATCTGGGTACAAGAAATATTAATGGCTGAAATAGGCTTGGAAGACGACGGTTTCTAACGGATGATAAGTGTAACGGCTGCATATATATACTTATATCACGGGGATTAGATTGGAATAAAATAAATAAGTATCGCAATTGAAATCCTTTTTTTGTGATTAAAATGCTGTGATGTACTTCCAACATGTTTGTTTATTTTTATTTTCGACCTTATATACCTATTAACTAGACCAAATTAAAAATCATTAAGAGCTTATGCTATGGCTACTGTATAACAGAGAATTTTAGATAGTAATATGTATATAAATATCAGAAATATTCCAAATGAATATACTTCCATGACACTGACTCCTCACGAGATTTGAATTCGGAACCTTTGTCTAGAAGGGTCACAAATTTTATAAATTGTTTCTAAATGTGTTGTCATGTGCCAGTAAATTTAATCTGAAACTATTTATTTCAAACCTTTCAAAACTGTTAATTTTGGAAAAAGCTACCAATCATCCTAAACGTAACACATCAAAATTATAATGTGTATAGTTTTTCATACCTCTGCCTGGGTTAGTCAGATTCTAATTCAGAGGTTTACTGGTTTAGTTGTCTACTAGTATTTACAATGTTTCAATCTTCATTTTCTTACATTTAAAAATAAACTGGTGTTTGTTAGTGTTGCTAAAACTAAAAAATGGCTTAGCTAATTTCAATAATTTTATTGGGTTTTATTCGGTTTAATTCAGGGATGGTTTAAAAATAAAAATAATTGGGAAAATCCTACAGAAAAGCTAAAAAATATAAAACTGAAAATAGTTTTTTGAGTGTGAAAATTGTGTGTCTTATTGACATGCTAAACATTAAAACTGTCATTTCTTCCATCGCCACTTCGGTTTACTTTTAATAGATGGCGTTAGTAGTAGTTAGTAGGTGATACAGGGTTCACCGGGTCAAAAAGTCTTACACAAAACATGACAAGCTTTAGAAGTATAAATGATATACTTTGGGGTGTTTTATACTCTTTATATACAACTTTAACAATGAGAGAAACCGACTACAAAATATAGACCGTAGCATTATTGTTAAGAACATAAACCGGCTAACATTGATTAAGTCACAAAATTTCTGATTTCAGCATCAAAATTTATAGTCCATAGCTTACACTGCAAACTGAACTGTACCAAATCTGGTACACTATAAGAACTATTGTGGTTTACAAAAGGATTTGTTCAGAAATAACGCGTATTCCATATAAGAGGGAATTACTGAATGGGAAAGCCCGCGAACGCAATTTCAGTTTTCAGTGCGATTTAGTTTATGCTTCAGAGGCTTATTAAGGCTTGTTTTAATTGCAAAACTGTTCATTTAAGGGAATATCCAATGTAAATCTAATGTGTATCCAGTGTATGTTCAGATTACGTTTTTTCCGTACGTTTTTTTTTACGTTGGTAATTAATTGCGTAGGAAATTATTCCCTTTTTAATTACTAGGTACCATCTCATTCTTTCTCTAGCGGCTTAATGGGAATTCTATAACTGGGACAATTTGTAAATGCCCGGTTGATACCCACTTAAAGTTATCACTATTGCCTTTACATTTATTTGTTTTTCTCGTACATATGCTCTGTTATGACGATTTAAAAGAGCTTAGTAAATGAGTTAATTTAAATAAAGTTATTTTGACTTTGACTTTGATATTGAATGCTAAAACTTACTTACAATAGGAGCCATGTTCAGTGTCTTTTAGGGCTTGTTGTGACGAGGGGACCTGTTTAATACTGTTTTAAAAGAACTCAGGTCTTTCATAAGTCATATAAGATTTTTTCGGATTTGTATTACCGCAAAATGTCTGATTATCTTCCAAAAATATGTTTTAACAACTGTAATGACTGACACACTCATGACGGGTTGACTGGGAGAGATCTCTATTACAGATAAGTCCTCCGTGGCATACACGTATACATTACTTTTTATTTTATATCATGCAATATAGTTTTTAGTTACAGATGTAACGATCAAACCATTAACAAAATTATTGTTTAATGAAGATGATAAGATAATATATGAAAGAAAGAGAAGATTATCTGGTCATAAGCTATATCTATAATTAATACCTCTTTAACCTTTATACTTCTTCTGTTTTCTTAGGTAAAGTGGTTATATTTAAGGTAAAGTTAAATTCTCGGCAGGAATGCGGATGAAGTGAGCCCGTAAGAGAACCACAGAGCGCAAATTTATCAGTACATCAATAAAATTACGACAACGCGCAAAGACAAGCTATGGCGTAGAACAACCGTTGAGATGTACTTCCAATCCACATAGAAACTCAACATTATATTCACATTGAAGCTCGCTAAATGCATGAAACTGATTTTTCCAGTTCAGTCCGCTATGTTATATAAACTTCGCTTTTTCTCGTTACTCCAACGTAGTCTTGTGTAAATTTGATTTTCATTGCGAAACTCGCATATTTCACCACATTTTTTAAATCTAGTTAGCATTCCTAGTGTGCTTTTAATTCAGAAATGTTGTCGTTACTACACTCGCGCAAGTTTATGAAATACGGCTTTGAGCTTTTTGCTTTTCCTAACCCATTATTGCTTCTGTTTCTCTCCGTCTTTCTATAGGATTCCGAAAGGGACACACGTAGTTATTGATTTCAATTTTAATAGATATATACGTGCTATTAAGCAACCAAGTACATTTCATTTCATTTATGTTATACGTCACTTCTCTGAACAATGTGGAAATCACAGTTTTAGATCCGAGTTTATCTACAAGCGATCACAAGATAATATCTCGCAACGATATTATCAAAACACAGCTAGTTACAAAAGCTGTACATATAAAACGCAGTAAATTAAAAAAGGCATACTACCAAAATCGTAGGAATTAATCGAAATTGTAATATGTAATAGATTTTTCTTGAAATTGCAATAAATTACTATGCAATGGTTTCCATAACCATGAAATGGGATGTCAGCCTGTTTACATTTTTCTTTTGTACAAAAAGCAATATCTCACTCACAAATATTAATACGTATAAATTAAATTTAAATACGCAGTGAGATAGACACTTCTAAAACAAACTTTATAACACGCCCGTTAAAATGGTTTTTGCATTGCTACATTATTCTGTATCCATCATTTTATTTCGCCGTATTTCTGCTTCAAATGAAGGGAAACACGAATATTGTTTTATGGACAAAATTTTCCAGTGTTGCGGGTTATTCGGATGTGTGCGTGAATATTGGAGTAAAAATATAATATATTACAATATATTTTCGACTGCAAAATTTTATTTCGACGTTTTTGGACTTAAAAATGTTATGTAGAAATTCCAACCAAAAAGAATTTGAAGTTTTTTTTAAACTAACAGAGCTACAGCCAAATGTGGCTACGTTATTAGACACAGATTTATATTAAATTAATTTAATTTAACAAGTTAGATAAGTTTGAAACAGGCATTGAAATTGCTTAAAATTTACACGGCTGTGATGCTATTTCTTGAAATTAATCTTAAAAAATACTAGATAAGTGTCGTAAATTGACACATAATTGTCAAGTAAAAGTATATAGTATCTTCACAACCGCATAGTGAAAGTCAAAATATTTTTATTTAGATTACTAAGTTGTTTTAAATCGTCATAACAATCGAATATGCTTCTATACAGAACATTTGTATCAAAACGATGAATGTAACTTTTGCATTATTTTCGTTTCATTTTGATATAAATTCCATGTAATACTTACATAGTAATTTATCATCATGAAAGAAACTATATTTTTTTTACATCATAAATATATACAACGCTAGGTGTACAACGTTACGTGAACGAAAATTTTTTTTGCAAGAAATTCCAGTTTCATACAACCGATCGTCAATAACAATTGCTATAGGAAATGGCTGTTCTATTTTATTCGCATGAAACGAGGGTCGACTCGACCCCACACCTCAACCGGTGCGTGCACAATGCAGCTTAATGAATGCATTCCACACGGGGCTGAGTCTCTGGGGACCCGTGAGCGAAATATTATTAAAGGTCAGTGGCGAGTGATTCAGAACAAAACTCTTAGTGTAAAAGCTATATAGTATTTTCTTATATTTCTATGTAATAAAATGAACGTGGATACGGTTTGTGACCGGTTATGGTTTTTAATCTAAGCCTTAGATAAACGAGAGAATTTTCAATACAAAATGCTAAAATATACTCTAAAGAACCCTTTACACTAGCGCAGTGCTTATAAAAGTCATTTAGTCTTCAGTTCAGACGTAGTAATTCGTCTTTAGTTTAGTTTACATTAGAGTATATTATTGTCAATTATCTCCGTATTGCTTACGATTGAGCAATAAACTATAATTTAAAAAATATTAAACGTGTCCTCAAATAAGATTTATGTACAGGCTGTTGACAGACAACATTAATACAAACCTCATTTTCTTCATTTTCATGGGAATTCATTCCATATAAATCGATACAGGATCGTACGAAATGCAATAGTAAATAAAATCTAACTTGTTCAAGTGTTACCTACAAAAGCTTAAATACATTTTCCTTGAATTGTCATCAATTGTTCATTTTTCATTTGTTTTTTTAGTTCATTTTTTTTGTAGTTAAGCCAATAGAAATCTCTTTGTCTTAAGTTGACGTGTAAAAATGTCAGGAACGTGAAATTAAGCACTTTAAGTGTGTGTATTCAACCATTGGTGGCAGAAGCGAGTTGTGTCTTTTCGCACGTGAATGATGCTGTCTTATAGGTGTCAAGTGCGCACTAAAGTTACCTGTAACGTGCCGTCTATTGCATTACCTTACATGTTACATTGCATTAAACATTACATCCATCTGGACTCGGCTTTACATTTAAATGGATGAAGGAACATGTGGCCAATTGTAGAGTATAAGAAGTAATTTGTTGAAATAGGTGGTATATTAAGTTTGTCTGAACTTGAAACTTGACCTTTGGGTCAATAACTCTAGGGTCGCGTAATATCCATCTTTTATTTACTAAAATAATAAAGTAAGTAAGTGAGTAGTATATTAAATTTTAAGTTGGAAATAACGCGTATTAACATAATAATCAAATTTGAATTTAAGTTTTTTCAGGATGAAATATTTTCTCTTGTTTTATTTCACCGTAAGTAAGCTTAAAATATGACGGTACAAGAATCCCTTCGTGGAATAACACAGATTTAAATATTAAAATTTTTCACTGCTATTATTTAAAGCAAACTGAAAGCAACCGCAATCTTATACAAACATGGGTCATATTCGATTGCGTCATGATCTCCACCCGGACATAATCCATAGCTTCATTAGTCTTCCAAACTGCCCCGGGCGTAGATGCCAGCAAAACGGGAACTGTCATTTACACATAGAACATACAAGGGAGGCGTTGCATTGAGCTGTTTACTTTGGCGCGTCTGTATAGGTCGGTAGTAACTTATTAACTTAGCGGAAACTTGGGAGAATTAAATGGTGGATAAATTTATTTGAGACTGGCTTATACGGGTCCACGGCGAAACCGGTGCATGCGTACACTAAATTATCTAGTCTAGATATTGGTGAAGGAAATAAACTAACAAATAGACTTTGCTCTTTTATGATAAAAGTGTAGATTTCGAGAAAAAGTAAGAATGTTTTTCCGCCCGCTTTCTCTAAACTTCTTGTTTTAATCTCCTCAGTTGGTGGCAGTAAAGATCCGAATCGACGGTCCTTCTCGGCGGTAAAAGCTAATAATGATCAATGCCCACCCAATCCCATCCCACCATAGTCACAACATTACCTCATTGCGAGTTAACCCAGGTTTTGCCACATTGTAGCCTGACCGGCCTTTGACCACGACCTTTATCGCATGTTCTTGTCAAACGTGATCCGCTTTTCATAACCATCCACGTTATCCATTTCTTCATAAACGGTTCGATTTTATTACGTCTCAATAAAGAATCGCAAATGAGTACACTGTTCATTAGGTTTCTTTGAGTGAGCTCTTCTGGCACCCAAATATAGAGCTTTTTTATGTACCCAGATTTTTTCAAAAGGGTCAAAACTGTTTTGTGTGAATTCCCAGTTCTTGAGGTATGTTGTAACTCCCGATTTGCCGATCTAGCTCCACTTTTTCAGGAATAGCGTCCATTTTATCTGTAACAGGGCGACCAGAGCGAGGTGCGTCTTTGACATCAAAATTCCCGGATTGAAAACGCAACTTTATGCTACTCTTACTGACACTGTATTAGGTCTATGAAAGTCTTAAATTTTTTTCGTTGCGTTGTAAGACTCATTTTTAAATTTTATTACAGAGCAAAAACCTTTGTAATCAAATTTAAAAATGTATCTAATTTCTTGTTTCGATTCTTTCATTTTGACAGAAAGACAAACAAATGAAATATAGTAGGAAACAAAATTTTCCTAATTTTTATTTTTTTCGTTATTGGAAAGTCAGCTTTTTAATGTTATGAAACGAACGAGATACAAAAGTACAGCCAAAGATATTTTATTACAACTTTATACATACTATATGAGAAAAGACTTTTTGTCCGACCTAATATATGTTTTTACATTTATCTGACTTCTTATTAAATAGTGGCTTAGTGGCATTCATTTATTCGTATTATTTAAATTTGAATATTTATATAGAAGATAAAACATACAGATATGACAATGTAAACATGAATCTTTATATATGCCTAACTAATTGTGTACTGTATGTTTAGACGGCGTTAGTTGGAGGACGCCAGCGGCGTTCAGTGCTCAGTGAAAAGGCTAATGTTTGCGGTGGCTCTAAATGAAGTTATAGAATAATAAACAGATGGGACAACTGGTACAGGTTTAGCTTTTTACAATATTTTTTTAAAGTGGTTGTGTTCCAACGTTAATAAATTAGTAATAAATCAAGTTTTGACCAAATTCTAGATGAGTCCTGTAAAAAATTTAATCTCTTATATGATTGTCTGTCTATAAATGTGTTTAATAAGTAAGATACCATTGACGTTAATTTAGCTGTTTAAATATATTAGTGAATTATCCTGTTGACGGAAATTTGTAAAAATCGTCTATAGCCACTAGAGATATGAATTAAACATTTGATTTGAACATTTGAATGAACATTTTCTCACACGAAATGTATCTCTCTCTCTCTCTCTCAAGTTCAACTTCTCAGGCTGAGTGTATTGAACTACTTTTCTTTATAAATCCAATAAGTGGCGCATGACTCAAAGTCGGAGTCTTTAACCAGATCATAAATTACTACGAAAAAAATAACTAACAATTACCCTGATTCCAAGCTATAATCTAGAATATTCCATTTTCTATCCAATCACCAAGTTTCATAGCTAATTGGAACAACAAATAGAAAAGGATTAATTTCGCGAAATCACAACGAGTTTTCGTAATTTTATCTCGGTGTCTAATTAACTAGCGGAAAGGGTGAACTAATTTAAGTCCTCCGAATAAACTTAGCAGCCAAAGGTCTTAAGGCATGCCCTTGGGAAATCTGGTGAGTTTGCACGCCCTTGTGATTTGATAAGGAGGAAATAATTAATAACGACCTGTATGGCCTCGAGTTGAAAAAAGAGAAATATCAAATAATCAATTTTTAGCTAGGCTGTGTGAATAATATCTGTTTTATGGATGTATCATTAAATCCTCTTTATTTTCTTTATTTTATCTCCTTTGCTATTGAAAAACATTGTTTTAAATTGCTTTTTAAAGCAGCCAAGTACAAGACATGTATGAAAATTACGAAATTCTAAATTACAAAACTAGTAACAAATAATTATTTGTTACATGTTTCAACATCGAAACGACCAACCAAAATATGAAGCACAAATTTTTCCAATCAGAAAAATATAGTATAGGCACCTAACAAAGCAAAACGCTGATCGTCTATTCTAGTTAAAAATCTTTGCCAGGTTTCTCTATTTTAATTAAGCCCTCCAAAGGATGGCTATGTTTAGACTGCTTTTTCATAACTACAACTAGTGTTTGCATAACGCTGGGCGACGGAAGGGGCGGGTTTGATTCTTCTTGTGACGTATAGAAAATATAATCATTATGTTTTTATTTATATGTTAACTGTAAAATTTCATATTTCTAATTAATTAGTTATAATTTGTTTGAAATATGTTTCAAAAGATTATTGTTCTATTTTTTACAATGTAAGGAACTTATTATTTCTAATTTTATTGAACAAATATAATATAACATTTAAAAGTTTACAAAACTAATGTCATCTACAAGGTCGAGTTTAACACACAAATGGGTTTTCCACTAGCGAACTTTTGAGACAGAGTCTGTATTAAGACTACTGCTTGAAGAACTCTCTGATTAATTCTATTATATTCAAAGTTATGTATAGTAAAGAACGTAAGCTAAAGGGTTTTTACTATCTAAAGTCAAAACATTTTTTGAATTATTTAATTTTACGCGTCTAAAGAGGTCCTGTCAGTTTAATTACGGTCTAAGGTCGAAAATTAAATTAACCTTTTTAAATGACACATTTACAAACAACACTCCTTGTGAGTTTCTCTCACGTTCCCAAGTTCTTTGCCTCACAGCTGGTTCGGATATATAAAGGATAAGAAACGATTTATAAATTAAATTAGTTCCAGTGTGAAATAAGGATTCTAGAAGAGGAGAATAAATCGTTATTGGTTTTAATCTTGATATCTTTCTAGCTAAGTTATTTAAAATTACTGAATAAAATACTTTTGTGAACTGAGCTGAATCATTCACAAAATATTAAATACATACCGTAAGTTTTTATAATTGTGATCGAGTTTTCATTTTTGTTTCGAATGTACGTAATAAAGAAAGATATTAACATTTTAAAGTTCACTGTAGTTTTTTGTAGATAACGTGCTTTGCTGTGAATAAGATATAATGTTTGATGTTTAAGATAATTTTCATTGGATATAATTTTAAAAAAGCTTAGGTATTTCTGTAAGTAAACCCGTATAGGTAAATAAGGTCATAGGTTGTTGAATCTAATGAGTGATAGACAGAGATGCACTCTACTAACTTTAGATAAAGTGAGATATATAAGTCGCTTCAAATTTTGAGTTCCTGACTGTTATAATAATGTTATTATACTGTTATTAAATGGAAATTAACGTTGACAAAAAATATCTTGACTTTACATATTAAATGCGAAGAAACTTTTTCGCTAACTTATTGTATATGTTATAAATTATTATGATAAAGTAACACAGGGTATTTTACCACCTGCAGTGAAAGAGGAAGAATGATGTTGGGAATAGGAGGACTTGTCTGCTGTCAACACGTGAGGAATGCCCAAGATGCTACGAGCGTGTAGACGTTACAGTAATCACATACCATCAGGCGGGCCGTTCGCTTGCTTAGCACCCTTATAGTATAAATAATATAACTTGTATTTCTAGAAAAAAAGGCCCCTATTATATATTAATTTAGATGCGCATGAGTTTTCCAATCCATCATAAAGTTCTAATCAGTTCTTATAGTATTTTTTTCTGTTAACAGGTAAGTGTTGATCAATCTCGCTGACACCAACTTTAAATCAGGTATGTTACATTCAATTAGCTTATATGGTTTGCGTATCTTCCTACTGCAATAAAAGAGAAATAAAACTTGATTATGCAGTAATGCAATTAATGAGAAATATATAGGATGATAGCATAAACACCTTTTCCATAAAAGGGGTATCAACCGTATCGTATCAACCGTGAATTAGAAGTGAGCGTACAACTAGATATTGGCGTTGGAAAATTCCTAATAAAGGAAATTTCCGATATGTTCATCATCCCGTATAGTGATTATTTGTCAAAGAAGCACTGCATTTATTTGTTGCATAGCGAAACTGCAGTGTGCTGTGTCAAAATAATGAGACACGCAAGAACGCACCGAGGTTCGGTTTTAATAGTTGATTTTTGTATGCAAATAGGTCTATAAGAAAACAAATCATCCCTTTCTAATTGAAGAGGAATGAAAGGGAGTTGTTTTTCAGAAAAGAGGTCCTTCATTTGGATGTATTTTTATTTATATCACTTGATCATTATTTTTTATTAAAGGGATCTATTCTAGGTTTGATAATTTATTTACTTTCGTTGGTTTTGGTTACAAGGCGTTGAATTTTGACATATTATTTTTGTGAAATATATACAATTTAATATCTCGTAAGCAAAATCATACTAAGATAAATTATATAAATTCAGTATTATCTGATGATGATCTTTAGAGGCAGAGAATAGATCGCCTTAAAATATTCAATAGTAAAACTATAAATTGTAAGGAAACATAACAATTTTATTGAAAATTCAATAGTATTTACGAGTACATCATTATTACCTACCCATTGTGTGTTTCATCTCTTATTCTGATATCTTTGACGCCATTTATAATCCTCTGTTTGACCTGCCAGCATACTCCCTTTCAACAGCCCTCCAAGTCAGAAACCGGCGTTGCCTACGTATTTGTCAGCGAACAAATCCGTCTGGTGCGGTGGAATGCGTCGTGTTAATGAGTTACGTTGTCAGTTTGTGGGAGTTTATTTTCATTTTTGATGTGAGAAACTCATAATTGCATGCGAGAAAATCTAGTACTGATGAAATTTGTTTTGCGATATAGTTGTGGGTAAACCGGATTTTTTGTGTAAGCATATACCAAACATTATTCGTATATAGTATTTCTTTCATATTTAATAAAACATGTTTCAGATTTTTTTTTAATTCAGAATTCAAGTGTTTTCGCCTCTGTGGTCTAGTGGCCACGTACTTCAGATCTGGAGGCTCCGGATTCACACAGTGGGGGGTGAAATTTTCTCCTCGGATTGGCTGGTTGTAGGGCTTTATCTAAGTCCGCTTGGCTAGCTACCACTTAGTAAGTGGTACCGCAGACTAGGGTAAGATAGTTTACCCTAGTCTGCGGTCATAATAATAATGAAACAGCATTGTTGTGTTTCGGCAATTGGAGATACGATAGCCAGTTTTTATGCGCTTGAGTAATCCAGGTGTAGTTCGCTTCCATCTTCAACCTTATTTTCACTTACGATAAGGTGAGATGATGTCCAATATTTACCCAATAGACTTATTTACTAAGCTCTTTTAAATCGTCACAACAGGGAATATGTATGAGAAAACAAATAAATATAATTATAAAGGCAATAGTCATAACTTTAACTGGGTATCAACCGGGCATTTACTAATTGTCCCAGTTATAGTATTTCAATATGTACTAAATAAATTGTTAGTTTTAATTTTAAAATAATATTTATTTTAAAATAGAAATAACACTAGTATGCATATTCCCAATTAACCCTACTACCGCTTCGACGAATTAGTAGCTGCAGAGAAGAAGCGGCGCAAGAAACTCTCAGCCTTTAGTATTTATAATGACATTTACAAATCAATTATGTCATTATGTATTAGTATTATAAACATATACATGTTTTGTTTTACAGTGCAATCAAAAATATATTTTTAAATAAAGTATTATAAATTTAATAACCATATTGATTTTGCATGTATAACATACATTAACAACAAAAACATTAAACAACATTTAAAGCTTCGTAACTAACTGTAGATAGATTATATATTGAAACCCAGAATTTATGGGTACGGTATCGTATTATTATGGTATCGTAGAATATCATTCAACATCAGAGGCTTCACTAGGAGATTCTAAAATATTATTGATGTAAAATTGCTTATATTGACATCTATGATAGAGTTCTTTTTGTTTTCGCATACAATATGATGGTTCGATCTAGTACTATGGTAACTCAATAACTGTGTGTTAGAATTTTTATCATTTATAAGTTTTCCTATAGTTCTCTAGATATAATAAGTTTATATATTCTATAAAATTATTCGACCTGGTTGAGCTCACGCACGTCCTCTTTGGACTATTGCGGTGATGTTATGCCCCAAACTCGTCTAATGTTTCCCTTATATAGGATGACCTGTGTCCAGCGCTGTCACGTATATAGAATGATGAATATTATGACGGGTTAGAGTTTGAATTAGATAAGTATATTAAAATATGACAATTATTTACGAGGTTTCCTTAAAGAAAACTGCGCCAAAGCTTGTATACATCCTTGAATGTCTTTAAAATTGACTAAACACGAATTCACTTAAGCAAAACCAGGGATGTTTTGAATAAACTATGCACATCTCGTAAGTGAAGAAGTGGAAAAGTTTACCAACATATTTGCAAATGCACCGATCTAGACAGACTTATAAGAGTAATAACCCGTATCTACATTTCTATGCTTTAAAAATGTATATTGTAATATCTTAATGCAAATACCTTTAGTAAGTTATGAAGAATTTGTTTACTCGTGTGAGGATAACTTAATACAATATATTTAACCCTCGATGTAGGCGGTAGGGTAAATACCCCAAATCTATAAGTAAAATCAATAGGAATTTTATTGCGTCATCTCTATATATAACCACTAAGTTTGTAAAGGCTAACCCACACTCTATCTTATACGCCAATAATGTTATTTTAATTTTGCTCAAAATTATCGTGTTTTGATTTTTACCATGTGTACATGAAAAATATGTTTAGTAAAATTTTAAATAAACAAATCAATGCGAACACTTACCAAGATCTCTAAATTATCAAATCTAATGGGCTGCTTAGATGCGTGGCTTCAGGGTACTTCAATTCATTTCCATTTTTGGTAAAGATACGAGACTATGATGGTTTATTAACGTTGGTTTGTTGGTTTACACGTGGTCGAAGCACAAATATTATATTTGTTAGATTAGTGAATAAAGTTTAAATAAATATAACAAAGGTTATAAATATTACCAAGAATATATAACAATGAGATTATTGTATTAGTGGAATAAAATTGGCCGACATTTTTAATTTTTTAAAATTGGAATATATTTTCAAAGACATATTGTACTTTTGATAGAGATAGTCAAGAATAATATTATGAGGATTGGAATGTAACTGGGAAAGTATGTTATTGGCCGTGGAATTTGGAAGCAGATCATAGCCTTATATGATCAGTTTCCAAACCTATTCATTCCACGTCCGGTTGTATCCATACATCGTGTGTCTAGAGCAATTAAAACTATATGTTCAATATAGCCTTCCTCTAGACCTCACATGAGAAATGGTCGTGTATTCTGATTCTGACTAGAAAAACTGGGGAGCCTACATTTCCAAGTCGCAGTCGGATGATTGTAGAAGTGGAATGTTTATTGATTGATCGGTGTTTAAAACCAGGGCTTATCTGAAATATTTGTCTGGATACCTATGTAATACGTGATTTAAATTGACTTACTTGTCCAATTAAAATTATTTAATTAAACTTATTGTTTTTGAAAATAGCATCAAATTAAATAACTGTACTTTTAAAATATAGAACGTCGCAAATAATTAGTAAAAGAAAATATTTCTCTTTTCAAGGCTAACCCAATATATTTCCCCTCCAAAAGGATCCGGACCATTGAATCACAGTTCTAGGTAATATTTCACCTCGTTATCACCCTTTCCATACAGAGCGAATGAGATAGGAGGTATTAAATCAGCGAGAGTCCACCCTTAATAAACAACGCTGATGATGTTTGTATTGAATAACACGTGCGAGTGGCGCGGTCGTTTGTCTTCGGGGAAAATTGGAGTCAGAATAATGATGTTCTAAAACCAATTAGACGGTTTTTTCCATATTTTATTTTTGAACCAATGTTTCAGTCGTTACAAATATTTGAAAATATATTTACGTTAACCAGAACATGTCTATTCCGACTTGATAACTGTATTTTCAACATTTAAAGTTTAACTTTGGAATTAAAAACAAATGTGTTTCTCTTATGCAGGAAGACTTTTGGCCAGTGGTGGACGTGTAAAAAATTAGCAATATTTTAAAATTAGACCTTAGTTTAATTTAAACTACTCTCTCAAGTTGTTGTTAACATAAAGTTCATTATTGTTCGTCTTATTTTGGCATTTGAAGTGTCATTTGACTTATTATTCAAAAATATATTTATTATTATTTTTACTTAGTTTTAAATATTTTTCATTTAACCCAAATTTTCACCGTTAATTTCAATTAAATACTAACCCTTACTTTTGTCGTTATCATGCTTATTCAACATTTAACGTTTAGTTAATAATGTTGGAAAGGAAATCGAAAAAGGTAATAAATAAAGACTCAACTAAGTTTTTTATTCCTATCACTGTAACACTAAAACAATATAATATTTAAAAAAAATCGTAACAATGTTGTTCTAAAGTATATGTACTTGCAATATTGAAGAAAAGATTATTGTATTTGATTCCATTTTTTATATAAAATTTGTGATTCTGCTTCTAGAAATACATATACGAATATATGTATTTCTAGAAGCAGAATCACAAATTTATTAATATAGCGGAATCCTCTAAGAAATTACTAAAAGTTTAAGTTGAATGGTTTTAGCATTAATAATCTATATATTAGCATTAATAATATATATATGAACTAAGTCCCAAGTTGCTCAGCCAACCGATCTGCAATAAATTAGCATTTGATTCCATTTACAGTTATTGTTTCATATATTCAAGACAGAATAACAATCGTAACACAACACAATTAACACTGACGTAAGGGAGCCAGTTATCGATGGGTTAATTTCCGTGAATTATTTGCATCGGGTCAAAAGCGACTCTACTTAATTCCTCAGCTGACATCTGCATACAAATGAACGTAATTTCGCAGTGTGACAGCCTTGGAGGCGTTAGACAAATGTTTACGAGATTCGAAAGGGTGAAATGGTTGAGGAGTGACACCAGATGATGCAAAATGATTCTAGAGATGTGAAAGATTTTCATCGATATGCAATCGGATTTAATGACCAATCTCTTTCTCGAACAATTTATTTTGCTATCCAAATTTTTATATCTCCACAAACTCGTTGCACAGTACAAAAATTTTGTGAATGACATCGTGAACAACTCTATTCATTTGAACAAGCCGCAACAAGTCTAAACAAGTTACTTTTGTGTAAATATACCAGATTGAATTGAATTACAATAGTGTACGGTAACAGCTTTGAATATTCATTGTGTATTTTGGTATATCTATCAGCTCATATCTAGCAGCTTTTGCTAATTTTGTGCTTAAAATGCACAAGTTCTTGTTTTTCTACTTCCACCCCATAATTTTCTCCTTAACACTTTACCATTGTAATGACATTATGATCTTATAGTTCCTAGTAAAGTGTGATATAATTTAGACATTTAACTTTTGCCTGGACTTTTAACATTGTATGACATATTCAGACAGTTAATAAAATAAAGTTATTGTCACTTCTTAATAAATATCCGAGTTTTATGTATTTAAACGTCTAAAGCTCTTTTGGTAAAATCAAATCGCGATATAAATAACAGATTTGATTAAGCATCGATATTATCGTAAGCCAAAGCTCATCACTATGCATTCGCTTGTCTTGTTTTCTACGTTAATGAGTTGCTTTCTATCTTTTTTGAAGTAGGAAGTTAATTAAAGTCGGGGGTGTCACTCAATGTAAACATTTAGATCTGGTCCCTTGGCAGCTCCGAATAATTTTGCATTGAGTAAACAAAATGTGTGATTTAATGTTTTGTTGCGAGTATTTGATTATTTTTAATTCAAATGTAAACACTTTGCTGCGAGATTGCATCTTTTTGTCGTCTTTGTTTAATGCAGTTGCTGAATTAGTCAGTCTGTTTACATAAATGTGATTGCGATTCATCTTAAATTTGTACTTACACGAAACACAACTTTAAAGTTCTTGCAATAAGAGTAATTTTAGTATTAATGCGGCAAAGTTTTGCAGTTTTCGACTAAAGGAAGTACAACTGCCATGTTCTTAGTATATATATGTTAGTCTTTTAATAAAATTATCCCAGTCACAACTCGCGATAGTTGCAAGCGGAAGGCGGGATTGCTTTGTTTCTTTAATGCTTTTTGGAAAGTAAAGTGTGATCTCGTTATTTAATGTATTGAAATAGTACTTTGTACCATTTAATCTGTCTTTTGTCTTTATCGGACTACGAAAGATTTATTTATAAATTGCTCAAATTTTTCTGCTAGTGTTTATATTTAATATTTATTTGTTTTGTTGTCTTGTGCTTAAAATATTCTGAAATTTCATTAATCGCTTGATTATTTTATGTCTGTATTAGCCAATGCTCTAAACCAATATTACATAGCCAATAGGGTTTATATATAGTTACGTTTTTATATAACTAAATGTTATAAAACAAAGCCCCCCATCGCGTCTGTCGTTACTCTTTTCGCGATAAACTCAAAAACTACTACACGGATTTTCATTTTCATGCACACCTATAGATAGCGTGATTTCAGAGAAAGATTTGGGTATATATTCATACCCAGACCGCAGTTGATGCGAACTGCTATTTGAATTAATTGTATTTATTTTTTGAAACTTAAATTCAAAAACTTTTTTATTGTATGAAAAAGTATGAGACATTGTAACTTTAATTTAGTTTTCTAGATTTTACAGACTACAAGAAATAATACTACAGTATTACAAAGTATAGTTCATAGTGTTCTAAATTAATAATTAAATTTATAAATTAAAATAACTGTATCACTTTTTCACGAACAAAGATGCAATCGGATTTCTTACTTTATCTTCCAAACTGCCAGCAAGAAACTTTCCTTCATAACAATATTTGACTCACACATAGTACTTGTTTCATTTTAATCAAAATCCTTCCGTCTTTTCCTCTTTCTAAATAAACGTATCTTATTCTTTTTTATAAATATAGATTGATATAACTCATTCTTTGTACCACAAAACCAGTTCAAAATTACTATTCAGTGTCACAAAAGTCGTCGACGGTAAAACAATAAAACTTTCTGTCCCAATGTTATGATTAGGGGGGGTTAGGGGGCTGTAAATTTGGCAAGGTCGCCCCGGCCGACGGATTATGCAAATGATATGAAAATCTGGGTCTTGTCAGGCACGGGTGTTGCGCTCCCAGAAAGCCATGTTGTGCCAGCCCTAACGAGTGTACGTCATATTGTGACCGTATAATAAAGAGGTTGTTTGGAATAAAATATTGAAATTAAATAAAAATACAAGTAAATCACATACAGTTACACACATATGCACAACCATGCACACCATTACACCTATAAAATTTTATTGTAATTTTTAATAAATTATTTAATTTAGGCTAAATACATATGACTCTTAGAAGAGCACTTATTTGCTTAAATAAAGGTATATATTAACCCTTTTTTAGCTACGTAGCTATAAGAATATATAAAATTAACTATTTCTAAGTTTTTGGAGAATTATAACCTTGAATTGTATGGTGGTCCATACAGTATTATTTTGTATTATATTTAAGATATTGTGTTGGGTTGGAAAAATTTGTTTCAAACACACAGTCAAATCCATGTTAAAGAGTATCTAGATACCCAGATAGCCTACATAATGATAAAATAAGTAGTTACCGTCGAATATAGACAAGGAAATATTACTATATCCTGGCTATCTTTTCCTTCACACGCACACACGTACGCGCGCGCGCACACACACACAGACGATTATGTGCGTTTTTAACGTTTTGTGTATTTCAAATACGAGAAAGATAATGTTTGTACGAACAAAAAAGTTGTATTTTCAAAGGGCTTTATAACTATTGCATTTGTTATATAAATAAAGATTACACAGAATGTTAAAAATAAAAAAATCTATTTGTGAGGCGTATATGCTAAAACTACGAATTTTAAAGTCGAAAGATGAAATGAAACATTATGTAACCAAAATCAGAAACAAATAAAACCTAATGCCGATATCAAAGCGGTTCAAAGAAACGGTAAATAAATTTCAAATCAGCATGGGCCGGGTTGATTGTCTACGAATCCTTTGATGGTGTATTTGTATTATAGGGTTTACAATATAACATGAAATGTAATATCTGTATTGCAAAGTAGATTCTAATACGATGGAGTAAGGTCAATCAAAAAGCATAGTTCGTTATGATTTTTCGAGCTTTGATCAAGGTTTTTTATGCATTCTTAATGAACTTTATTATTGGTTTACTATTAAGAAGATTACAACAGTATTTTAACGTATTTCTTTAAATAAAAACTGAGCAAATGACTAGACACCGATGATAAGAAGTAGATGAATCAATATGTGAAAAAGCATGCGACATAACTAGAATTGTGTTCAGGTAAGTGATGTTGTTAACGTGCTTCAGATGTTCTGTGATGATCGATATAACAAACTATTTAGATCATTGTGATTGGCAATTTCAGATAACAACGCGAGATTAATCTGTAGTTGACTAAGTAGCCTAATTATTTAAAAGTAGGTGGTTCATCCGGCTCGAAGGACCAATAAATGTGGCGCACAAGATATTAAGATAGTATTGTTCTGATAAGAAACAACCGTGAGTATTGATTGCCTTACAGTAATCATTATAATAACATCCACGTCCTTGTTTATAGACTGCATAATAAATCGTAAATTACCATTTTACATCTTTTTATTTTTAACATAATTTGCATAGAATGATACATTAACTTTAGAATGAAGATATCCACCCCTATCTCCGTTCGCGAATATTACACCAACTTGTAATTTATGTGTGCAATATTACAGATACGCAAACGCAATAGAATTTATAATCGAAAATATTTACGGTCTACAGTTAAATTCTAATGCTTAAGTACACAACACAGTTACAGTGGCAATATTACAAGAGAATTTTTTTCAAACTCTCTTATTATCTATTCAAATTCAAGCATCGTTAAGAGGTTCTGTTATGAATACTAGATAACGGATAAATATTGAGAGTAATATGTTTACAAATATCAGAAAAATACTAAATAAACATATAAACATACACGACTCTTTAACAAATATTCGTACTCAACATACAAATATTTGCCCCTAACGGGATTAGAACGTGGGACCGCTGGCCAAGTAGACAGCGGTACTGACCACTCGACCAAGCAGTGGGTATAATTTTGTGTCGAATATTATGGTACATTAATTCATAATTTGTTGTATTGATAATTAGACCTTATCATGCATGGTTTTTCAATTTAAAATTATTTAAGTAACTATACTGTTCTTCTTAAAGCGTATTGAACACTATTTTATAAAAAAGAAATTTCGGATAACGTTGAGTTGCAAATATTATAACGATAATATTTCTCACTCTAACACCAGCTATCTAACCAAAATCTAGATACATGAAGCTTTACTAAGATCTTGTGTTAACAAGTAAAAAAAATATTCGTGAAAAAGTAATCTAACATTTAACCATTACTATACACCGGAAATTTAAGTAACCTAGTTTAAGTAGCCTGTCCAGAAGACTTCTAAAATTCTACCATGGCCAATTAATACTTTTTACTATGAAAACTTCTATTATAATAGTTAATCTGCTACCACGCAACTTTAACAGTATCTGATCGGTATGTTCAGGGTAATATGAGGCAGAATCACCGCGTAAGTAATATTTATTGCGCAAACTGCGATCTTAATTATATAAGAAGCAACTGGGAGGGTTGGAGCTGGCTTGTGTGTGAGTGCTTTTATGAATACAAGGAATAGATGATATCTTCAGATTTGAGAATAATAAAATATGTAAATCTATATTGAAAACGGAAACAAGTAAACGGAAAACAAAGGCTTTATCAACTCTTATTTTAGCCATTTAAAAGTATTTCCCTACTCTATTGTAGGGGTAAATAATAATATATACCGATGCTTAAAATATCGCATGTTATAACGATAAATCATATTTGTAATACTTATACATAATGACAGGTAATTTGTAAATGTCATTACAGATACTAAAGGCTTAGAGTTTCTTGCGGCGCTTCTTCGCTGCAGCTACTAATTCGACGAAGCGGTGGTGGGGTTTGTTACGTATATGCATATTAGTGATAATTTCTATTTAAGGGTAATTAATTTTAAAACTGGGACAATTTGCAAATCCCCAGTTAATTATATTTATTTAATTTTCTCATACACATTAGCCCTGTCACTTATGATTTAAGATTATCAATAAATAAACGGGTTATTTTTTTTAACTCTCGTTAGAAATGATGGAGCATTCGTGTTTAAAATGGATGTAAAAATTATTAATTTAAGCACCATGAACTCTCCAGCGTTGTTACGCGTTGAACTATATTTAAAAAGGGTTTCGTAAAATGGATTTTCAAGTTTTCGCCAGTGTACTGATAAGTTTATACAGCGTCAAATTGTCAGCGTCATATTGAAGTGAGCGAGCGAAGTGATGTAGTGAATATCCTTAGTAGTATTTGTTATACGTATTTTTATTAATGTATAAGTATTAGTACAGAACTAAACACGCAATAGAAGAGAAAAGAACAGAACTGCTAATGGTAAATACAGTTTACGAGCACTTATTATTATGAAAATTTATTTTTTCTTCGAGTAGCATACTCGAGCGTTGAGATATAACAGAATTATCAGAGTCTTACTCAGAACCCTCACATAAAAAGATAAGCTGCGACCCTGATTTTGTGTGTGATAAATAATTTTGTGTAATTTGAGATTTATCTATGAATATCATTATGAATATGATATTGTCAACGATTCGGGCAGCGACATAAAACTTGTAACGAGTGATTTAATATACTGGTCTTAAACATCTTTTTGCCCGTGTCATTAATACTGCAATATTTAAAAGAATCAATCGCTAAAATCCAAAATCAGGACATATTTTGGCGCTTATTTAGGCCATATATCTATTTAGTCTACTGTTGGCCGTCTGCGGAGAAGTTTCTATTTATTACCAGCGTTTCAGCCCCAAATAGATCTAAATTCATTTCAAAGCACTTAATAAAACTTATCGTAATCGAAGCATTTATTGTAAGCAGATTAAGCAAAAAAGAAGGTAGAATAGAATAGAATAGAGTATATATTTATTGTACATCACCCAATTCAAGAAGAGAAACACTCAAAAAAACTTTTAACTAATTTTGTACAAAGGGCGACCTTATCGCTAAAAGCGATCTCTTCCAGGTAACCAGGTAGATAAGCTTTTTATATTTAGTTTCGAGTGTTCAGTTTTATGTTGCTCATTTACAATATATTTATACTTATTTATCAATACAGTATGAAGTGACGTAATTCGGTGCCCTTGTCCCCGACCCTTACCGTCACACCAAGACGTAACAGACTGAAGTGAGTTTGGCTCATTATCGTAGTGACAACGAGCCTTTTTTTACGAAGAGGAATCCATTTACGGACCTACCCGCCACTGGCTAAGCGACGGGCGTGTGTGGGGCTCACTCAGTACCTCAATAAAGGGGCACTGCGAATACCCACTAAAACTCCCCGGTAACATTGCCCTTCACGGGGGTAACCTGGGTTCTGCACGAGCAAATTACCAGGTCAGTGACAACGAGCCTGTGTCCATTAATTTCGTAAACGTCCAAATTTTAGTTTCAACGGATACATAAAGCATCTAAAACAACACTATTCACGGCAGAATCAATTATCACAGCGGCGGATATTGCATGGCACGCGGCTGGCCCTCACTGATAAACGAACGAATATACATTCCAGTCACTAATGGAACTCCGGTGAATATCCGATTTAAAAAACCGTTGCTTCTACGTATTTTTGCTCACGAATGAAAATAAGACGTTTTCATTTCGTTGTTTTAAAACAGTATTAAGTGGTACTTATTGTACTTTATAAAGATATATCAAAGATAACATTATAGTTTGACGCTATGATGGGTCTCGGCTTGAATGAACACCTGATTCATAGCTGAGTATCACTACTTAGTAAAGTAATCAGTATAAGTATGTAAGTAACGTATTACTACTACTAATATTACTACGTATTATTACAACTACTAATATTTCTACGTATTATTACTACTACTAATATTACTACGTATTACTACTACTACTACGTATACTTAAGTATTAATACTTACTTTACTTACTTTAAATGTTACCTATGCTGAATAAGATCCTAGAAATCATATTGAATAGTGTTAGTGTTAAGAGTAGGGAACTTATTTTATTATACCACTTGCGGTAAAGGACAGTATTTTTTACTTGAGTACTCAAATTAAGACATCGATCTTCATACGAATGAAACTTGGAAGCTATTTCAGTAATGACCTACACCTTATACAACAGCAATACTTTAGAGAGACACATCCATCAAGGTCCAGATCTCTTGAACAATTTTCGAACTGGACAGTATTAGAAAAAAAGGTCCATCGCAGAATTTTTTCAGAAGAATTGTAGTTACTATCTCATCTATTTTAGTACACTCTTTGTATATATAGTTAGTACATAAAATACTCTTCGCAGATGCCACATCATTCAAGGGTGGTCTTATCGCTGATTAGCAACTGACTAGCTCTTCCAGACAACCGTAGGATGGACAGCATACATAAGAGGACGATAGATGAGTGAATTGATACCAATTAATATAAATATGTGATATTTTATGCCTACACATTTAGAATATATATAGTAGTGGTAGAAACGTTTTTTTTCCTGAGAAGGAAGATTGGTCTCTCCCTCACACGTCGTAAAAAATTAATTAAAATAATTAAAACAACGTTCAAAGATACACAGTAATAAAAACTACCTTTTATTGTAAAAATTGATGAACGATGGCAGATTTTGACATTTTCAATCAATTGCTTTTAAAAAGTAGGAAGATTAATAAGATAATGTGCTTAACAAAAAGAGGTTAATCGGTTACCTGAAACAACGTAACAAAGTATAAATAGCCAGTCACGATTGAAACGAATGACACTGTCACTGTCTACGCTTCGGCCAGTGTCGTGAGAACAAAACTAAGCCGAGGTTGGCTAAATAGCCTTTGTCTGACGTGCCATTTTCTATGCTTGCATAATCTTTGTAAAAGTTTACATTTTTGATATGATTTTCGCAGAACTATGAACGAATGAATGAATACGCATAATTGGAATTATCTTTAAAAAATTGTAATAAACTAAAATTATAATATTTATTAAATAAAAATTATATTCCACAATGTTGATATTGTACGCCCGTAAATGGCAATCTGTTGTATATTAAGTGCAAGAAATTGTAAGATCTATTGTACACAGAATCACAATAAAATTTTATCTTATCTTATCTTATCTAGAACAGTTTATGGTCTTTTTAAAATTCTATATGTGTCTGAATAAGACTCTTAAAACACATTTATTTATTGTACTCAATCTAAATGTTTGTAAAATACCATTGAAACGTATTTGCAGCATAAAATGCACTGTATCATATAAATGATACAGTGTATTTTATGCTAAATAATAATAATTAATAATTAATTAATAAAAATTTGTATAGTAAAAATATACAATAATAATATTGAGTATTTTTACTATACACTATTATTATAAAACGTAAGAATACGCATTCATATTTGAAATCGCAAATTGAATTACTTTTTTCGTAACATATTACCTTATAATCTCATGTTAGACTTATTTGAAAACAATGAACGGAATAATATAATATGAACGTGATATTTTATTTAAATATCACATTCATATAAATAAATCAACTAGGAGTATCAGGTGCAACATTTATTTACGAGTATTGGCTTTGATTTTTATATTTATGTATCTCGGGTCAGTTACTACCCCCAAAATATTGGTAAAGGCTTATCCCATATAGGTTTTACATAATATGTGTGAGTAATAGAAATGATAGGGTGACTGGGGTTAATGCCTGGCCATATGCGTCGATGGTTGCTACAAATCTCTTACGGCTCTACGAAAATAAGGCTACGCATACATGAGGTTAGGCTTCATTCCGCATGTTTAGACATATATTTGATTCTTTGCTTTATGTTTAGGAGCTCGCTGGTATATTGGTTTAGGAGTTCTGGGCTTCATCACGAAATTTGATCTAGGTTGGGTAAAGCAAAGGTTATTATCTGATGCCCCTGCATGTTTTTGAAAAACCGTTCGCGAGGTACCAGTTGGTATGGCAATCTTGGTTTAAACACCTCATTAGTTACTTCTACATGGGAAAGCCTGTGCCCAGCAGTGGGCCTATGTTTAGAAGCTATGTTCTTTACTTTATAATCTTGAAGGCGTTCTATTATTATCATATTGTTATTTTTATGGTGAAATGTGTATACCGTATCTGTAATGTAAAAATTATAAATAATATAAATATAATTTTACTTATAACAATTTCAACTTTGAAGGTATTTTTAAGGAATACGGAAGGAATAGTTTGCACAATCATAAATATATAAATAATATATAGTTAATGTTGAAATTACGTATTTATTAATTGATAGTTCGCATGAACAGAAAGACAGTGCGTTATTAAAGTTGGATAATTCCGGTCGCAAAATTCGCAGTATTAAGACTGTATTCTTATATCTAAGCAGTGTAAACATAGTGAGCTAACAGCTGAAATGACAAATATCCACGCCGTCAACATAGCCTCTATCCGGTCAGTCTAAGCCCCTACTCCAACTTTAGGATCATACAATATCTTATGTACTATATGTTTATGGCGAATTTCGATTACCACGTCCATTGGCATCGGTTGGTTCGTCTACTATAAAATTGTGCCGTCATAATAGATTCTAAATATTATGTTATAAGGTTTAATTTAGATTAATGCGCTTTAGAATCTGTAGATTTTTTAATTCCGATTCGAACCTTATTTTATGTGGTAACTGAGTCTGATACACTGCCAGAGATATGCAGACGTCTATAAATTAAAACTAAACAAGTTTTATTTTAGACTTAAAATGTATTAAAGAAGAACCAAAACGGATTTACTTATTTCAAAATTATCAAAACTTAATTATGCTTTCTAGTATTTAAATAAATAGTGATACAAAGAAAGGTAGAATTATGTACCTAAAATATGCAGTGTAGCATCCTGCTTCCGTAGCATGTGGCCGTAGCACGTAGACGGCTATGAATTTCGTAGCAAACTAAGTTCGTAGTACGTTTAATTCGTAGTAATATTTGATGTAACGTAGTCACGCTTGTTCGCTACACTATTTGTGTACTCTTTGACCTTTGTTGGCTGAAACTAAATTTGATTATTAATTATTTTGTACTTAAACTATTAAAATAATTAATGCATTTCCATAAGTCGTAAATTTATTTTCATATTTCCAAATTATACATAAGCCGTGAAGTTTTATTGAAAAAACCTGAAGGTTCTGTACGCAAAGTTTTCGTTAAAAGGAGGCTTCTGTGTAACTTAAGCAGGTTCTTCTTGAATTTCGGGAGATTGGCTCGATAAACAATCTTTGTAGGTATTTAAAAAATTGTAAAGCGTAATTTATATTTGAAGTTGATTTCTTATCTATTTTTGAAGGTCAAAGGTATGTCAACACCAGACTAATCGCAATCTGAGTTATTTGAACATTGACAGCAAAAGCAAGCACGTGCCGATGGATATTCATTGTTGTTACAGTTAGTGTAACTATATATATATATAATGACACTCATTATATATACATAGTTACACTTTTTATTAACACTAGATATACCAGCGATTTGAATATATGTCAACAACAAAAATTATATTTGTTACTAATGTATATAAAATAACATTAAGTTTATAAAACGTAGAGTATGTTCTAATTATAGCTACAAAAGTCATAACATCATTTCTGAAAAAAAAAATGTGTAATATAGTACGAATTTTGAATTGAAATTGCACGACCAGTCTAAATGACTGGTCTGGTAAATCTAGTGTTAAATTTAAAATATATAAATATGATTGAAGTAACATAATAAACTCACAGTTTCAGGGAATAGCAACTTATGATATCTTTTTTCAAGTTAAAATTATTGATAACTTTAAATTTTTAAATGATAAATTCATTTAATAATGAAACAAAAATAAATATTGAAAATAAAGTTGGCGTAGTAGTTTGAGCACTATACGATTGTGAAAACAAAATACGCCATTGAATAGCTACGGCGAGGGGAGGTTTGTTTCCCTGGGTGGGTCAGTAAAATTTGATATTTCCAGCTCCTCGGTGCTTCAGGTGCACGTTAAGTAGTTGTTCCCGGTTGTTACGGCAACCATTTTCATCCACTAAGCCGCAATGTCCATTGTTGTGTAGTTATGGCTTAAACTTCGTATGGTTTTGCCTTATACCGGCCTGTTCGAAGCAGCGAGACATGTATTATGATCTAGAAAATAGTAAAAACATGGAAATTCTGTCATTATTGTTAGCAATCTGGACGAGTGGTTAGTACATCTGACTATTTGGCCAGAAATCACCAAAATGCCAATAGAAGTAAATGTTGTATTTTTATATTATTTTATTCAACATCTTCTAACTTCCCAACTTCTTTACGCGACCATCTGAAGAGATTGGCACTAGGTGACGGATCGATCTGCTCGATATCGCCAGATTTGTTATAACGATAGTCCGCCGATTCCTCTCTCTGTCCTCCTGGCCGTCTGGCCTCCTCTGTCGAGAGGTATTCTCCCATCCCTCGAGTCGCCAAGAGACTAGGAAGAGTTAAAGATTGATTTCTAATAATAGTAATATTTATTTTAAGAGCTTATCTTGTGGATACTAAATAACGGAGTAACATAAATCGAAATATGTTTATGAATATCAGAAATATACTGAAGAAACATACAAACATCCATGACCCGCGAACAAATATCACTTATAATAAAAATATCTGTCTCGAACTTGGGACCTCTGGCTAAGTAGACAGGGGTACTGACCACTCCACCAAACCAGGTTACATATATCGGTATTATTATCATATATCTTCGTTATCTGTTATGTATCATACAAGCTTTTAATGATGCATCGGTGTGAGTCTAAGTAAATTTTTATGATTAAACTCGAAATGGTCATTTATAAAATTCATGCCAAACAACACACGTATATGTATACTTTTTCAATATGTCCACACGAGATATCCTGACAAATTATAAGGCTCATTTAAACGCAGATCCCTAAAAATTACCTTAATAATAAATGACATCAGCACAACACATTTCTCTTTGTCAAAGCGGCGTGCTCACGGGGGCAATTATTTCATAGGTTCGATGTTTCTGACAAGCCCTTTGTGTACTGGCCTTTAGTTTATTCTCCCTACTTTAGCACTTGATGGATATTTTTTCCCTGAACGTGTTAGCTCGTGTCCGGTGCAAGACGCGTTGAAAAGGGCCCTAATGCTTACTATTGATTGTGTTTCAATGTGTCCGTATTGGCATTGATCAAACAATGTATAGTTTTCGTGCGGGGTGATAGCGATTTATTATTGTGTTAAAAAAAATCCCGTTCTAATCATAATTTAATCAGACTCAGGTTTATTATTTAGCCCAAACTAAGCGTCATTTAACACTATGTGTCAAGGATATTATATAACAAAAAACTTGAAAATTACATGGTCCATGTTAACAGAAAATGCCTATTAAATAAAAACTCAACGGCCCTATGTAATCAGAGTTTCATGGGACCAAAGAAAAACTATTCCGCATCAAACAATAAAAGAATCACGTAAATCGGATTCATAATCTCGGCGTTATCCATGATAAAATTAATAATATATACATATCGACTGAATTAAGAACCGCTTTCTTTCACTTTCAAACACCAACTTTAGGCAAAATACTTATTTACTGCGAACAGGCAAATGTCTCAACCTATGTGGTGGGCATTTTGTATTCAAACGAGACTTTCAATTATTAGTGCTTTTAATAAATCTAATTTATTTTTGACCTTTGATGGCCTATATTTTTTTATTTATTTTTTATTTATACAATGATCATTTTTTTTTTCTGTTGGGTACTGCTAATTATTTTTAAACTTTTTTTTAAATATTTTCTCATTACACCTTTTTTCAAATTTTGTGTGTGAAATTACCAGATAATATACTCAATAGTTTTTGGCATTGACGTGTTAATTAATTCGATGAATTCTTTTCAACGTGCGAGTGTGGATCTGTAACTGCAATACTTATTTAAATTGTTATTTTATATAATGTATTTTATATTATGTAAACGGTTTATCTACCAAAAAAATTAAATAAAATGAGAGAGATACACTTTTAGTATGAAGAAATAACTAGAAATAGCTTAACACTGGGTTAAGAGAGGTTTCACCAGATAAGTTTTATTACTACATTGAATAGAATAGTTTCGCATTTTTTACTTTATTGTTTTTGCTATCGTTATTTTAAATGAAGGTGCACAAATGGTCCTCCTTGAGTTATTATAAAGATACTAGCTGACCCGGCCAAAGTCTTTTTACTATATTAATCATTTATAAAAACAAATTTCTGGAAATCCCACCCTTATCACCTAGGAGTATAAATATAGCTTACGATCTATCTCTGATCTACTAAATCTACACAAAAATTTTATACGAATCGCTCAAGTTTCACAAGAGTTCAATGACAAACACTGTGATTTAAATATAAAATAGGCATTTAGAGTTAAAAATGTAATAAAAATAATAAAATCTCTAGCAAATATAATAATAATTGTTCAGAATTTCATTTGAATAAAGCTCACAATTAACATAATCAACGCATTTGAATTTGAAAAAAAATGTTCCTTCTGCCAACGTTGCTTTGAGTAACATAATGAATTCGCATGTCACGAAACATTCGGAGAATGTTGCACACGTGTTGCCGTGTTTGAGGTTTTTTATGTCGTGTGAACTCTGGGCGTTTTTTGTACCTAGTGTGGGGAAGAGAATTTTTCTAAATTAACTTCCTTGTTTGCTTATTCAGAAGTGGACAATTTGTTGTAAATGGCTGGTATTTCAAGGGAAACTGTAAGATTAATATGTACCATGGCATGTAACAATCTAAACGAACAAATTTAACATAAGACCAATACATTTTTTTGTATTAATTATATTTCTGATATTTTTATGCATATTACTATCTTTATTACTCGGTTATCTAGTATCTAGTATCTACAATACAAGGTCTTTATGCAACTTAATTTAGGCTAGATAATAGGTGTTAGTGATGAATGATATTATTATAATTATAATTATTATTATTCGTATATCTTAGTTATTAGTGAATATCGTCTCGGCCAAGAACATATTAAATCTAACGTGAAGGATCAATCAGGAGCAGCTTTGGACCTGATCTGGGTCATCAATAACAGGCACTGCCTTAACCCAATAATGCCGGACCCGCCATAAAATTTGACAAATGAGACATTTATTATGGATGAACGAATACTAATCAATATTTGTTTTCTATAAAACATAAAATAAACTCAAATCGACAAAACCTGGGTTCAAGGAGGTATTATTTCGTGGCCTATCTGGTGATGTACTTCTACCAAGTGCGCTACTTTTCTAAAAATCTCTAGGAAGCATCAAAGGTGACGTCATTCCTTATACACCCTGAAATTAACAAACGAATGACTGTATAAAAAGTGTCCGTTAATTATAAACAGCTACAAATTGGACTACAAAGCACTTATGTGAAATTTACATAGTAATAGACGTTCAAGATAGATTTACGAGGTAGAATAGATACAGGGCTCAGCTTCAAAAACTTATTTTTCTCCCACTGCATATCGCTGGGATATGGTTTTTAATTTTTATAAATTATGTATAATATATGTTAAAGATAATGTCGCAGCTTAGATATTACGTATAGTTGCTAGAAATCATGCGCTTATCAACCGCTGCAGCGGGACCCTCGCTGCGCTTGCTTAGTTTTCGACTTTTTTTGGTTTGTGTTAAAAGATATGATTTTATTTTCCTTAACTATCGCAAATTCAAACTTAGAATTATATATACCTTATTCTTATTAATAATTAACTATTTCCAGTTATCATCACATTCAGATTTATCGCATTAGCTACAACATATATACCTCTTTTGATGATACAACACCGTATCCTTACTGACGTTTCCGTGATTAAGGAAACGTAATAAAAAAAATTTTATTATCACTTTCTTTGTTGTCCGTACTATGTTTTAAGAAACGTCTATTTATTTATTTTGCAAATAAACTTAGCCTTATAGAATGCTCCAAAGAGTCAACAAGTCTAGTCAAACAATATACCGATGATTTATAAGATTTTTCACAAATACAAATACTTGTGTGTATTCAAGAATTATTAGGCTTTAATGTTTCGTCATACATTGACGCTATTAAATCGCTTCGAATGAAGTTGCTCACATAATTGTGATCGAACTTCACTTTAGTAAGTTCGTTTGATCAATAATTATTTTCTGTACCTTAATTATTATTAAATTAAATTTCTACTCACTCTGTAGGCGTTCGTAAGTATTTACAGCCATTTTTAAGTTCTCACTATAAAATAATTTTCCCATATCTGCCTCATCTTATCAGTGTACTTAACTAATTGACAATTGAGGCTATGAAGGTTAGTAATTAATTAAAATTGTTTTGTAACTTATTGAAACAGTTAATCAATCAAAGCACTCGGCGTTTCAATCTACTCTGTTGTCGTTTCATAATTGATGAATCATGATTGATATTGCGAAAAACCAATCAGGCATGCAATTATTTCAGTCGAGTCTTTTTACTTCCGATCAAAATTTACATCGCAAATCTGGATGGCCAGGTTAACCAAATATTTGAGCGCGCCCGCACTTTAATATTTCCACCTCTGAACGAGAAATCTTAATATTCGCAATCGTGTCCAATCCCTGCGAGCTATGAATTTTTATTAGATTCTAGCGAAAAGGTTTCGGTGGCGTGTCCGCTATGGATTTAATTAATTTGGTATTTAATGTAATTTATCGTGGGCTCTCCGCTTTCAAGGGGCGGGGGGTATTTTTAAATTAGCCGACCCTTCTGAGGCACCTCTTTAATATCAGTAAAGGATTAGGGAAGGGAAGTTAAAAGAGCCAGTTTTTTCAAGTTGGAGGTAGAAATCTGCATGGAGAGAGTACTCGACCTACTTTTCGTTTGCTTTACAATTAATTGTAGGATTTGCATATTTTTTTTTGATTTGTCAGGTTTGTTTTTATTATTATACACTTAAGGAATTGATCTTAACTCTATACCTTTATTTTATATAACTTTAAGGATTAGTATTATTACTTCATTTATTAGTACTTTATTTATTTAAGTATTTTATACTCACATAATGTGGTTTGTACCTCATCATTATCATCATAACCAACCTTGTTTAAGGAAGGTGCTGCGCTAAGTTAGTTTATTGTATTTTAGATATATTTATTCTATTGTATAGGTATATCTTGGTACGTTACAGGTATGTAGGTGTATCCTGGGTCCCACTTGGTAGGTACAATACTGATGGCACTAGGATAGCACTGATGGACACAGAAAATGGACAAGGAGGGCAACGTGGCGCACACCGCGAGTACCTCTGTCAGTCAGTCAAGCGTGGGGAAGGAACTGGTAGATTGGTGGGGGTTAATATAATGAAACGAGTGGGTCAGGTAGCTAGGCAGATGTAGGTAGGCAAATATCATGCATCCAACGAGACTTTCCTAAACAAACCTACTGTATACTCGTCCACTGCGGGACATTGTGTATAATACTATTACTTATTTTATATCTTAAACGCTTTTTTAATTAAGTTGTCTTTTTCACCTAAGTACCTTTTTGTAAATAACTAACAATTGTAAAATTGTAATTGTTAACTTTAAAGCAATAATCAAGATGTAGCCACCTTTCTGTTAAAAAACCTATCCCTAAGGACTCGGTAATCTCACATCCGCAGATCAGTAAAAGGTTAGCAAACTATATCTCACAAAATATAAAGTACACAAAGGGATTTTTTCCTATTTTCTTTATGGAAGCGAGTAGGTCCGTTCCGATGTTGAACACATAAACAAAACTCCCATCTTTATAAAGCTCTTGTTTGTATAGGCCCTTATATAAAAAGGAATAGGTTCAGCAACAGCAAAACTTGAGCTTCGAATAAAAAAGCGAAGTGCGTGTTGAAGCCGAATGAGAGTTCTGTATAACTCATTATACTGAAAATACACGACCGAAGTCCGGCTGCTGATTTTACGTACTGACGTATTCGGCTTGACATACCTTTGTGCGGAAGTTACGCGACAGAAATTCGGTTGCGCAACGTTGTTTGAATTCTTCGGTTGAATCATACGTACGCAGTTATGACGTAACCTGTGATGCTCGGTGCCAAACCGAAGTTCCGTCGCCATAACTTTTCATTCCAATACTGGAAAAAAATACACACACATAAACACATACTCACTCAACTAATATATCTTTACAAAATGTTCTCTTAGATTTGCATCAATTTTTAGGTACCGTCTATACTATTGCTATCCATAATAAAATAGCTATTTCTTATGAGTTGTAATGGTAATTGACGGATCGATATAAGTGGAGCTAATATAAAATATATTTATTTTTTGTTAAATCCTTTTTTGTCAGATATCAAATTTACACAAGATCTTCTACATTATTGCCCTCCATCTATCAGCCATCAACACCATCCTTCAGTTTCTTAAATATTAAAGCATATTTTAGTTAAACTAAAACTAAATTAAAACTATTTTCAATAATGAACACTAAAAATAAATCATAGTGTTTTCAAAGTCCCATTTCAGGAACCCCAAAAGGGAGAGTTAGTTCACTATGCGACTGTAACGCACCCCATTCACTACTAATAACTTGGCCTGGGGTCCATACATTCTGTAGCGTTAAGTTGGTTGATTTGAAACAAAGCAAAAATACCATTTTTCTATTTCATAACGCTTTCTTTTATTTTTGTATTTTTTAGTTAATATTTTTGATGCCTGTTAAAGTTATATCATAATTATTTGTGAGTTGTCTAAAACATTGTTCTCCATCAATTTGTTCAGATGCAGCCTGTAATTTTATCAGTACTTCTTGCTGTTGGAGATAAAAACCGTGGGTTTACTAAATCGATTGGTATTTATTATATTTATAGCAAATTATAAAAATCTTGAATTAAACACTGTATTTTCAAGACGCGATTTGTCAAATTATATAAAAAATATAATGTTGAACAAATCCTGAACACCTGCCATAAGATACTACGTTGGGAATCCCGGATTCGCGTCCTGGCCAGGGCTCCAGTCATAGATCCATAATACAAATTCTTAATGATGCTTACTTTGATATTATTTAGGAAGTATTAATAGGTATATACAAACAAGTTCTAACGATATACAGTTGAACCACAGTCCCCCAGCAAAGATCAACCCAATTATTACGTGACTGTAATGGTAAGTAATAGCAACGGCCTTCATCTAAGGTTTGTCGCAAATACAGTGCTGCATTAATATGATGTTATTAGATATAAGGCCTGTTAAATTTTTACTTTAACTGTTTAGAATTACCATTACCATAGAGAGGTGATTGAAGAGAACTTTCCTTATCATATCACCTGACCATAGTTAGGGTGAATCTCATCTTGTGATCTTGTCAACCTATAACCCTGAATCAATTTTGTGCTTTACAGTGGGATTTTCCCATTTTCATTTTGTTTTTTGACGGATTAAGACAGTTTTTATCATTTCCTCATCAGTACATTATTCTTGTATTTCATTACTGTAATTAACTTATTTTTTCATTTAGTTTATTCCGCAAGTCATATTAAAAATGACGCCTTCCATTTCTCGTCTGAAACTCTACGAGGTTCAAGCCTGAGACAGAAGGTTTCATTAGTATCCATGCCCCGATATCACAAAGCCATACTAAAGAAATAAATTACATAAAACTACTGTTACTTTATGTCTATTTGGGCTTATATCATTTTTACTTTTCTATTATAGGGGGGTATTTAAGAAAAAAATGTCATTTTGGCGTTTTAGGATCTCGACGTTGATTCTATTCCTCTGTCCAAATTATATTTTACATAAATCAGAAGTCTCAGGGTACAAAGTAGGTTCTAATAAGCTATCAAAAATAAGTATAGTATACGGTGATTAAGTTTAAAAAGAATTATGGACATGTTTACTAAAATTTGCATAAACTATAATAAACTATACATCTTAACAAACTTCATGATAGCTATGTGTTTTGTATTTCAGAACTCCGCTTGTATCGATAGATTGTTTTCGTGGTATTCCCCTTGATGAATCAAAGTCAAAGTCAAAATACCTTTATTTAAATAGACTCATTAACTAAGTTCTTTTAAATCGTCGTAACAGGGTATCTGTAGCGCAAGACACTCTCAGCCCTTAGTATTTGTAATGACATTTACAAATTACCTATGTCATTTTGTAATATAAAATGACATAGGTAATTTTTTTGTTTTACAGTTACATATTTTATACATCGGTATGTATCGTCATTTTTGGTTTGATTGAGTTTCATTTGACTTTAATTACAGCTGAAGCTTATTTAAATTGCATTTTAAATCCACGCATTGTTATCACATAAATATTCCTGAACTTTGTGGTTAAGCCTTTTGTCATTAAATTTAGTTTGATATAGTCTTTAAATTTGTGTATAATTCAGTTTCGCATTTATTTGATCATCATGTGACTAACTTATTATATTCTATTTCTTATAAGCTTACTCAATACTGATAATATGATCATTATGACACCCAATGTAAATTGCGAACCCTTAAAATGTGTGCACGTCCTAATCTAGGCGCGAAATTAGATTTACGACTACGAAATTGTTCAGAGTTTTTCGTTTCTCGGAACTCGACGGATCAGTACTGAACGCCGAGTCGCATTATCATATAAATGCGTAGTTGACGCAAAAATATGGCGGCCTCACCTGGAGTGACTGCCGTAATACGTGATCCAAATAACTTGATATTTAGGACCAGCTCCGCGGCAATCCCGTCACTGCTCCGTGAATACCTTATTAGGCTTTCGCGAGTTTCGGGTATCGTATTTAGTGTGTCAGTTATATATGTCTATTCCTTATGGAGGTTGAGTAATAAAATGATAGTGCTAGAAAACAAGGTAGGTAGATTAAATTGTTTGACTCAAATATCTCAAGAAAGTACCATTACTCACTTTCTCTTTGCTCTACATTTTTGAATATCTGAGCAGACGGCGAATTGCAAATTGTTTGTAATTACAATGTTCCAATTAAATGTATCATTGTTCTCTCCGCATCTTATGCATGTGAGTATGAAAAATAAATAAATAAACATTTTTTAGCTTAATATATGTTTGTAACTAGAAATTAAAGCAAGGAAACCCAGGATTCACCTTTTGGTTTAACTCATCCGGGATCAATTGTTTCGTCAATTTTGGATGGTAAAAATATCCTTAGATCCTACTTCCCCTGTCCTCGGATTAATGTGCGATAGTTTCGGGTTGGGGAAATTGCGCGGAGTCAGACCGCTGTGAAAAAAATCACGGTAAAGGCCTTTAGTCAACATAAAATAAAAAATATAATTTTAATTTTAGCCGTCTAAGGGGGGGTGTTCCAATATTTTGTCAAATAATATCACTTTCTAGTATTTTATTCCTGAGCTCTGAATCTAATTGAGATTGCCAGAGCTCCTCAATGAAGTGTTACATAAGGCTGTTGTTTGAACTTTGGATGAGGGGTCTAAAGTAGTCTCATTTGAGCTGATCTTGAAACTGCTCGGAATAATCAGCGAAAAAAGCTAGAATAGCAAGCATATATTTAAAAAATGAAACAGTTTAAATATATATCTCCACTGTCCTATAAATATTATTCACATGTACTAGTGCTAGTTGAAAGTAAAAACCTTTAAAATACGTTGACAAAAAACACGTTACGTGTATTCAAATTTTGTTACAAGAGTCCTTAGGGGACTTTGGCAAGAAGGGCGAAGGGGGATAATAGTATTTATAATGTCGGGACGCGGGATTAGTCGAACGTACCGCTCGTTACACGTCCGTCGCAGAACACAGGGCGACGTTCAAAACTTATTTATTGGATTTTTATTACAGCTATACACCGTATTTCTGAGAAAATGCATTAACTTTGCAAAAGGCTGCTTTAGTTTTCACTGAAAATATACAAAACCCGCCAAGTTGTGGGGACAATTAATTAATTATATGTGCGCAAAGTTTAAAACACAGGTTTGCTACTCTATTGGAGCACTGACAGGACATTTTGCTCCTAACAAAAATACTATACCTAACACAGATTTAGGTAAACTGGGTATATTATGTAAATTAATTAACCTACTGGAATTGACTTTTCCACAGCGAGAAGACTACGGTTTCTGCTTAAAAATTTATGAAAAATTATGACAGTATTATACTCTTTATGCAGGCTATAAAAGGTGGGGATGGTTTAAAAGATGTCTATGGTTTGAAATGCACCATAACTTTATTCTGACCTCTAAGTAAGATAGAAGTGCTTCCTCTAACAGGTGCTCTAATATCTAACAGATGGTAGACCTTGCAGGTTTTTTTACGTTGTAACAGTCTTGTTCAGAAGTACATTGACATATTATGTTTCCTTATCTTGGACTGTGATAGGGTTTGGTATCTTTTCTGTCTACCCTACTTTTGCTTTTCTTATCTATGATTCAGGGCAGAAATAGCATGTTATCTTCTGGCTTTGGGTGTGTCATCCCCAGAAGGTTCATTCTAATTTTAGCAAGAGCCTCGCATAGACAATAATGTCCAAGTAGTTGTTACTCGAAGTTTGATACTTTAGTACTATTTCACACCAAGAATTACGTTCATTGAATGATGGCAACTATTATTGCTACTCAATAGTTGGTATGGCACGATACTAAAGTTAAGTTACTTTTGAGACTGAATCAATGCATTTCCTTTTGCGAACGTGAAGCAGTTTAATGTGTTTAGATATAAATAGCATCTAAAATGAAACTAGTACTTATCTTCATAAATTACCTTATTCAGTCGTAGTTGTTTATATTCATTCGATTGAGAGTGTCTATCTGTCTATCGCTTTCTGTATAGCTTTCTGTCATAGCTTTTTGTCTATCGATCCAGAGGAGATATCGAAAATTCCGATGTGGTGCATAGTTACTTCTTCGTTATCGAGTAGAAATATACTCAACAAAGAGAAAGGATATTTTTATTTAATAAAAAAAAAACAGCAAATGGCTTGGCACAGCCTGGCGGTAAGCATCGAAATGCGAAGATATCCAGTGCAGCGTGCGACATACTGTACATAAATACCTAGCCAACTCTATCTTGCCAGCCTAAAAAGTGCCTTTTCACGCCTCTTGAAGGAACTGTGTTGTATGAAGGTTAAAATGTAAACGAACCAGCAATATAGAATAATATCTTGTTATAGCTAATATCTATAAGTGATGATTATGATTTACCATTAAGTAGGGCATCTGTACCCCTTGTGTGAGTTTCGTATTTGTCGTCAGCTGTTAAATTATATGGAAGCGACATCAGCGCCTCTATTGTGAAGTATGTGAAACGATTTTTTATTCGATTCGTATCGATACTATTGATACTCGCTCTAGGCTTACTACATGATATTTATTGACATTATAAAGTATTTGTTTTATTTCTATTTTAGATGTTTCTAATTAAAAATAATCTTTGAACATTATTAAAGAAATGTTAAGGTAATAATCACCTGGGTGTTATTTCACGTGACTATTATTAATCAAACATTATAAAGTTTATAATCCATGATGTCCAGAATAAGTGAGAACGGATTAATGTTACAGACGTTATAGATACCAAGAGTAATCTTTACTCAAAGTTTCCGTCACTTACATAGTATATATAATCCATGTATTAAGGGCGTATCACTAATAACCCTCTGGACATAAGCTTCTAAAAATAACATGAAGTTTCATGCATGTTGATATAAAGTTATAACTTAGTTATTAAACGTTATTTAGTGTACGCCTACACTGTAATGTTAAGCCAACGCTGTAGCACTGATGTTTGTGTTTACTAACAACCGTAATAATAACCGTTTACTCTAGCACGAAAAAGAAGTATTAAAACTAAGAAAATAAGAATAACTAATACGTCGGTGGGTTAGTGCGTAAGGTCATTGTCTTCCATGCGGGAGGCAGCGGTTCGAACCCTGCCATGTACTAATGTGTTATGTCCCGTCATGTTCCAATTTTGAATTCACAATGCACGTTTATTCGACGCTTTCACGGTGAAGGAAAACATCGTGAGGAAACTTGCACACACCTGTGAAGAAATTCTTAGGTTGTGTGAAGTCGACCAACCCGCATTTGGCCAGCATGATTGACTTAGACCCAATCGCCCTTAGGTTTGAATCCGATGAACCCGATTGAACGGATGAGCGGTTGATGATGATGTTGAACTTAAGCCACCATTTCTACTGACGCCTGACTTATGCACTGTCCAGTCCAGAGATCCAGTCGACCACAATTCTCACTTAATCTACTGCAAAGTTTTAAATCGATTAGTATTTTGTATCAATAGAACAAAAATCAGACATTTGTAAAGGAATTTGGCTATGGGTGTAGTACCAGTTCATTTTATTTAAGGATCTCTTACCCAAAATAGTTTAGGAATCCTTGGTCCAGTTTCATTATCACAATGTTCAATTGCAACTAATAGTAGCCATTGCTAGCACACTCTATTTACCAGGGATGTTTTATGCGCGCTCCTATACAGGCAACCATGTCTTGAACCCATTCTGGCAGAAATCCAGTAAAAGAAAGCATGCCTTGTGAATTTACCTCAGGACATTTACATTGTAACAGAACTGAGGCGACGCCAACAGCATCCTGAAATGACACTATTATTATTATTGTCTGCTTATCGTAAATATAACAAGATAAATAATGTCCAATAATGGCGACTCTAAATTTAATTTTACAATCTACTGATATTGTTCGGCCATTTTATGGGGATACGAAAGTTTTAACTCAAGTGACCGCTGGGAGTTCTCTGAATATGAGATGTGCATATGCATATTTTGTTGCTTGTAGTTGAATGATGTATTTTGGTAGTCTTTTATTTGTTTTAACTTACTCAATTTACTATCATCTTTGAATTTTTTTAAAGTAAAGTTGTCTACAACTATAGTATAGTAATCTTTTGACTGATTTAATCTGATAGATCTGAGGAGTCTGGAAAGTAATGTTAGTGGTGGTTTTCAAATTGCCGTCCTTTATATTGATCTAGTTCTCCGAATCTTTTGTCTACGATCCCTAATATAATTTCGCATTTCCATTAAATAAACTAGATAGTGAAACAAGCCCGAAGCTCTTGTAACCTCACCCCACATATCCCCATTCACACTTGTAAAATATTGTTCAAGTTGTTGGGTCGAGGGGTTTATTGAATTAGCTCTTATCCACCATTGTTGTAAGTTTTAATGAATGGTCGCATCCGCACGTGAGGATCTGAGCATTATCGTTATTAATTTATAGCCAGACTTTACTCTGTTTCGGTCTAAATTTACAGCAGACGATAATTCCGGTCAGGTTAAGTTCGAAGCTAATTGTTATTAATGTTGTTGTTGTTGTTGAGTTATGTTATCTGCATTGCTTTTAAGTATTTCTGCCATGTTCAGTGCATGTGCCTTTGATTTTATTCAAGCATCATCATAATATTTTGTTAATTTCGATAATTGTTATTTATGTAGCTCATTACGGACATCATTATCAGCATATCATCACGCAGTTTCTTACATGGGTTCTCTTACAAGAACACGTTATTGACCAACCCTGTTTTTTGCTTCCACTTATGTTGTTTAAATTAACACATTCTTTAATAAAGTTTATTTTTCATACCTTGAAATAGAGTTGATATTTTACATTAAAACTTATTGGAGAAATCTCCTTGATTGGATAAATTTCAAAGCATAACTCATAGTGTTTCTAAGTTGTGACGAACAAACTTATCAATTAATTACCTGCCGCTAGGTTCAGAGCACATTATTGTTTCTCAAGTAATCTTCAACTAATTTAACTTTTGTCAAAGCATTCGATTGTAGACACGACTGATCTATTTGTCATCTTTGAACCACAATCCGGCTACCTTCAGATTTGAATCGATTTATAATAATTTATTAGCAAGAAACAAGTGTCAGTATATTCATTTCTCCTTGGTGAAAGAGTATTTTTTAGCTTTGTTAATGCACCCGTCAGTGTAAAGTGCACACAGAAGAGGTTTCATCAAAATCTTTGTCGGGTTTTGAACTTTCTAGACGACGTCGTTATCGGTGAACAGCTGCACAATTTTCCGCCCCAACGGATGATTAATTAAACCAACTAGCATTCTGCGGCCTCTGTATTAAACATTTCCATTTGCTACAATAAACATTATGGCTTAATAAATAAAGAGCATTTTGCTTTGTTTAATTTTTTTTGAAAGATTGAATGATTTTAATTATTAATACCTGGCTTATTTTTTGCAGCAATTACGTCGGATTTTCGTGTAAAGCACATGGATGAGTTTATTAACCCAGAGCTCTTTATCTTGTTGGAAACGTAACTGAGTCTGTCTCATTTGCCAAATTCACTTGCATCAATCGGTTTAGACAGCTCGCTGACTGGTCGGAAGCTGAATCATAGATTAGGAGAAACGCAGATACTTTTTTGACATTTGTTTTTTTTTCATGTTACTTAAAAAGAAGATGATCGGGTTTCTTTTATTACAAGCGTAAACGCAGTATAAAAAGATTCACCTAAATTAATTAAAAACAAAAATCAAAATATTCTTTAAATGATGCTGAACATATCAATGAAGTATGCGAGCTGATAATAAATATATAGGCGATTGGCGCTATTATAATGAGGCTATGACTACGTCACAATCCGGTTCTGCCCTTTTATGCCAATTTTTACTCTCCCTGGGTTTAGAATATGATAAATTGTGCTCTTAATGTTGCGTTGCTGTAACCCTATGTAAAAAGAGACTAGAGCCTTCTGGCTTTGGATCTTCCACTTCTTTAAATATGCATTCCGGTTTTGGACTTAGTAGCAAATAGTATCATGTCCCTTGTGAATTAAATAGCAAGATATTTTTAGTTATACTTTTATATATTACCAAGTTTTTAAAATACTTCTATATTCGCAGTCTAGTTTATGAGTTATTTCAAGTACGTCACTCGTACAAGCCTTTTTTTTTGATATTATAAAATGTTTACTACTTAGAAAGAGACAGCAACTTTTTTATTTATTATGACGCTTAGAAATTTTAATTTTCATCACATGCAAATTTATTCCTTAGGTAGCTGGTGCTAATTTGAAAAGGAAGCGAATTTGCTTCGGTAAGACGTGATATATTTACGTGGCGCTCGACCGAGAGTGCTGTCTACATAAAACTTGGTCTCTCTTTATCTATCGCTAGTCTATGGCAGGAAGAGCGGGGCGCGGGCGCGGTACCGTACCTGCGCCCAGAGAAGGGAGGTCTGTATTGATTATTCGGGGCTGTTCACTTTCGCCACTGTTTTAATGCGAGCTATGAAATGTTTTTATTGGCAACTTGGCGGGGCCCGCGCAGAATAAACATTCGTATAAATATACAGCCCCCTTTTAATGCGCGATTATTCATTTTCTGTCGCCCGGAGGCTGTGGGCGGTCGTTTTTGTTTTTTACATCCAAAATAGGTGTCGTTGAACGTCGAGACTCGAGACGCTAGACTATCTAATTCTGGATGGTTTAAAAGAAACAGTTTGTTTTGTCATCAGTGTGATTGATAGGTTATAACGTAGATTAACTTAAATCAATTATTTGATTGTATTGTAGTCTTTATTATGATTATATTTAACATTCTCTTTTGCTTTGGGGTAACTTGTCACTTTTCCCATATATGGGGCTGCTGGAAGAGATTTCTTATAGAAATAAACAGTTTGTACAATTCTCTAATATTCTTTTGTATCCTTTTAATTGTCTTTGTGTGTACATAAATTGTTGAATAAATAAATAACTATTCAGATAGATACTAAAGCATTACAATATATTAAGCTAATTGTAATATTGTTTTCTATAACAAGGGCTCTTCCTGATGTTAATTTTTTTTTATACGATGTACAAGTAATGTTTTATAAATAAAGCTATTATTATTTTTATTTTTTTGATATTAATGGCTTCTTAAACTAGGCAAGTATGTAACAATAAATAGAATTATAACTATATTTTTTGTGCAAACTGTAGTAGTACAGTGTATTCAAGTTGGTTGGTGGAACTTTATGTTTTCCTTGAAATATCATCGAATATATTAATGTAGGATAAAATTGTAAATGTTAAATTGAATATGTTTAATTTTTCAATTAATCAAAAAACATTTTTATGTCTGCGTCTAAAGTATCATATTTACTTAGCAACTATTTAACACTTTGCCTGCTGGTAGCAATACTTTAAATTGTTCGTGTTTATTACGTGACGGCGTTTTGCTTGTAAAAGTGTTTGGTGAACATGTCACTTAGCATTAGATTCAGCTTATGAATGGCACGAAACAAAATTATGCAAAAGGAAATCTTGTGAAATGCGTAATACTGATACAATAAAAAAGTTTAAATGTTTTCATACTTATTAAAATCTTGGATCTAACAACTAAGAAAAACGCTCCTTTTCGATTACGAAAACAAAGCAAGTTTCGTCGTGGTTACTCCCTGGATGGGTCAACCAAAATTTGTTATTTCGGGCACGTCCGACCGTTGATTTCATTTGTGACGACAACCACTGTCACCCACCAAGCTATAATGGATTAGCGTGCTGATTTTATGGCCTAAACTGCTCCTGTGTTTAACCCATACAGGAAGACCTAGTGAGATGTAGAAACATTTTTACTCACTTAATAATAAACTTCGGAAACCGTAAAAGGTTTTTGCTCTCTTTTACGACTATAATATGATATGAATATGAATATGAGGATGAATTTTATGAAGATATTATACTAACATAAATAATCTTGTCTTAATTTAGATTAATTACAAATATTTAATCAAAAACTGTATAGAAACATTCACAATACTCGTAGTGCCAAGATAGTTATTTTGAGTGCATATATTTGAATTTGACCACTATACAAATTTAAACACTTAACTTAAACCTACCTCTTGTAATCTACCTTTCTCCTGTATATCCTAAAATTTTGTTGTGCCCGACATGGTCCATAGTGCCATTAATAGTCTTAAGATCTACATATTATGTAACTATGGAACACAAAATAAAGAATTGAATTGTGCGTCACAAGATCATTGATTAAATTGGCGAAAAAAATATTTTTATATATTATACTTACCTATCTAAATTTAAGATAGGTATACAAGCATATGAATCGAGAATATATGTATGGTACTCATCATACAAATATATATCTCAACTTCGATCTAAGTCCAGACCTCTGGGCTAAAAGACAGTGCAATAGTATTTGTGTAAGAAACTGTCAATTTCGATGAGAGAAATGAAATATTATTGTATTTAAAAAAAAGGATGCAGGTAATACTCAGAATTAAAGAAATTCAAAATAAGAACAAAAACATCTGATACACAAGAAAGGAAATTAATGCTAAAACGGCCTCTGGCTCTTTACAGAGAGTACAACTACTTGATATAAAAGTAATTAGTTGCTTCAAACGAAAACAATTCGAAATTTAAAATTGTGCGAGCTGGAACATTTTTAATTTCAAGGCTACGATTTAGATTTGAAATGGTCAGGAATTCTCATTATTAGCAACCTTTATTCTTGGCTTTAGTCGAAATTCATAAAATTATATCGTCAACTAAGTAAATATTTCATTTCATTTTATTTAAAATATTTGTTTCTTTAATTTAATGAGTTATAGTAAAAATTATTGTCTAATTGTGTGGAGTAAAATGTAATTTTAGTATTAGTAATTTGTCTGAAATTATTTTTGTAAGTACATTATTTATTAAGGTTATTGATTATTTTAATAACGAACTATTTTGTTACAACAGAATATTATAAAGATTTTAAATATATTTGCTTTTAAACTGCATTACATGTCATCATTTTAAATAAATGATGAACAATTTAAGAAAATTGAGTTAAAAAGAGTATAACGATATTATTTTCTTATTTCCTTTAGCTAATAAAGCTAGTACACTTCACTTTCTAATGTTAGTGGGTAAAAAAAATAATTTTGAAATTTGGTTCACAATTTACAAAGTAATCGGTGAACGTACATAAAAAAATTATATACTGTAATACATAGAACATCCTCCTTCTTTGAAGTAGGTTAAAAATAATACGTTATTAATCAGTACTCGGTTTCATACTTCACTTTTCATCTTTACAAGGCCACTGCCAATTGGTTCAAAAAGCATAATATTGCTTATACGATCAATCCATCCTAGATCAACCACGGCAAGAATAGCTTTGTTTTTGTAATCTAGATCAGAATGCTTTACATATCTGTAGGTGATTACAAGTCCAACTTCGAAGACTAACAGGCAGATCATGTTGTAAAACTTATTCCTTAACCAATTTTTTTTTTAAACTTGAAGGTCGATATGTGTGGCAATCAGCCTGTTTAGTCAAACCTACTTTCAATTGACGATAGTTAGCGGTCGCGCCATTTCATTATATGTCTATAGGAGCTATCGAAGGGGAAATGTTAATTTCCTGAGACGTAACGCGATCTTCCCACGTGCGCACCTTTTTAGGGATCCGAAGTGAAGTTGGAATGGAAAAGTTGTAACGAAGCGATTTTGGGTAGCTTATGTGTATAAAGCAGAAGTTAATAGTTTGGGAAATTAAATGTGGGATTTGGCGTGTAAGTTGCGTCTGTAAATATGCAATTCTTGCCCAAAAAAGACATGTCAACTTCCTTTAAGCGCTGAATCCACTTAAAACCCGGTACCTGTACAAGCGGGTGATGCCATTGCCGCGGCCGGTTTTAGGTGAAGTTGTCTATAGTAACAAGAACCTGAGGAAATTTAGCTCTGTGTATTCGACCTTCTTTTATTACATAAATCCACAGCACTTCTTAATTATTTCTAATATAGAGCAGTATTTTAAGTATTATTTTTTTATGCCAATAACGGATTTTAATTATAAAAGGTAAGAAAACTTTTAGCCTAGTCTGTATAACTAATGGTTTGAGTTGTCGACAGAGGTCGCTAGTGGAGTTTTAGGGTTGGCAGCGCGCAAATGTCACGTCAGTGTTGTAAGCGACTATAGGTAAACAGACAGGACGCATGCGTGTCTAAAAAAAAGAATATCTAGCTACAGGTTATATTGTCGGTAATCCTTGTGACACTGTTGTTCTTGAATAATTTTTTTTAAGATTTCCTTTTTTTATATAATGTAATATAAAATGTAACAATATAAAAAATATCCCCATTAAACTTGAGCACTACGTTAGGTGGCAAGACTACAGTAGTCCATTCTTATCTTATCTTATCTTGATGTAGGGCCAGGATTATTCCCGGAGCACGTCGACCTGATGGGATCTTTTGTGCTTCTCCAATCCTAATGTCCGCTGTCCTGGAATACCTCCAAGATGTAGTTACTAAACACACCCGAATTCAGCAGCCTTATATGTTCAGGACTAGGATAGCCCAGTCCAAAGAGACACGTTCTTTTCCTGGCAAGAGCATCCCAGTTACACAGTATGTGTTCGTAGTCCATTAGTATTATAAAAATATTTGCAAAAGGTGTACAATAATAAGTATGAGCAAATAGTATTTAAGAAGTGGTAATTGCTTGTGTGAGTTGTGGAAGTGTGTGTGCTAGAGTGGGTGTGTGAGTGAGTATGTGGATGAATGTGTACGAGTATATCTGTTTACCTGAACATATCAAAACTTTCATATCTTGAATAGTTAATAAAAATATCTTATAGTTGTCACAGAAGACAATACCAATTTATGACAGGTAAAAGAAATAAAGTTATAAATATAACGGACAGCAACGGAACCCATTATCAAGAAAACAGATCGCGCTAGCAACTTTTTCACCGTAAGATTATTCAAGATGGCACTACAGATTCACAATGACACTTGAGTTATTTTATTTCTTTGTTCTACGTTTTCCCATTGTTTATGTAATTTGTAAAAGATTTTCCTCGTATTGGGGAAAATAACTTTGCGTTTAACTTCAACGACAGGTAAGTAATATGTTTTCTCATAATATTTTTGTCATTGTATGTGTATGAAATATTAAGATATAACAGACGCAGTGTGTCTCGTTTAAATTTTTTGTTATGTTTGAAGTTATCTTCGTCATCAATTGTTCTTGTTAGTTCTTCTATTGTTATATGCAGACTTTTATTAACAACATATCTCTATATTGCAATGAAAATCGTTCATCACTCAACGTAACTTTGTGTTTGTTTTCCATTGTGGAATGATGTTAATGGTAGAATCTGGTAAAATGTACATTTCATGACATTAATTTAGCTTAAAAAACGTCTAGATTTATTTTTAGGTTTAACAACGATTGTAGACATGGTGCTCATGCTAATTGCACATCAAATTTTTCTTACACATTAAAGCTAATTACACATTAAATATTAATATGAGAAATGAAATAAAAGCGATCTTCTTGGAATTTAATTAAGGTAACGGAAATAATGACCCCTAATTAAGCTTTGCTTATAAAAAAAATATTTATTTTGATGTGTTTCAGCTTTAAGTTTAATTAAACTTAAAGCAAACTAAAGGATTAATAATTAATTATAATATGTTACAATCAAAGTAAGCATCGTCAGAAGCTTATTATGGATGTTAGATAACAAAAAGATGGTTTATCCTTTTCTAAATAAAATTAAAATAAAATAAACACACATAAATAATTACACAATAATGTGCCTCGGCTGGGATTCGAGCTTCAGACCTAAATAGCTTGTAGCAAGGGGTACTGACGTCCCGTTCAAACGTTTTGTAAACCAATGATAATGTGAACTGTGTAAAAAACCTTAATAATTTCCAGGCAAGTATACTTTACAAGTATACAACACAACTACTAATATCACAATAGATAGGCCCACAACCTTTCTGTGAAAATCCAAAGAACCAGGCGCATGCACTTCCTCAAAAGCAAACTTATGCAGGAGTCCTCTGAATAATAGCCAAGGACACTTGGTTTGATACAATCAAAGTCTCTCATACAGGGCTGTTGTGGACTGAAGACGTGATAAATATCAGCAGGAGTAACAAAGTGCAATGACTGGAACTTTGTCAGCACACTACTCAACATGAAACAGTGGTTCTGATGTTTGCAAGCACTGCGGACAGGAGCGTGAAACCTGTGACTGTGGACATCTCATCCACGAACAAATCCGTTATCTGGGGATACACATGATTAACCCTAATGCAATTTAAACCCTTGAGTTTAGCAAGATTCTTAATTGGAAAGTGCCCAAATCAAAGAGATACTCCAACCTACTGACTACAAGTCACAATTGATCTTTCTGATTGCATTGATGCAAGACTGCATAGCCCCGTAACACAAAAAACAACAATAATGTCAATCAATATTAAGGAGTTGCTTATTTTGTTGTTAATTGGTATCTATCGCTTAAAGATATTATTCTACAATATCAAAACCTTTGTTATCGTAAGAGCGTTGACACTTTAAGGACACCACTTTCCCGTTCTTTCCTTTGGCATTAAAAATATTGCATGGTATAAAAATCTTGTAATAAACTTAATGATTTTTTTATATCTAAGTATCCAGTAGTACACGAAGCTCGTGAAAGGACATAAAGTGATATTTTTTATGTCTAACTAATCCGTAGATTATAAAAAAGTTATTTTTAATATACGTCTTAAATAATGAAGCTCCAAAGAATTCTTAGCCCGTTTTATATATAACGAAAAAACTACGCATACCTGGCGTAAAACAATTGTCATAATTTCGTCATAAAGAGACCTATTTTATCGTTCGAAAAGACAAAATGGAGTTCCCAAGCTATAATAAGTTAAAAAACTGACTCTCCCTACATCCTAATATTGTACGGAACGGGCCACTCAAACGACCGACGCGTGACCCGGGTTCTAATGAACACCTTTGAGTTTAGAACATTCCTTAGTGCTTCTTTACAAAACTCTGTACCAATATATACTATGAGAAGAGTTTTTTGAAGCGAAATTCATTCTGATAATGATTTCGGTCAAAACGAAAAAGGACTCTTTAAAATAGTCCTTTTAAAAGAACCCGTGCCCTATAAATTTGTGTAAGGATTAAAATTTGTGTTTCCATCTGCTTTCTCGCATATTTTATTATTAGAAGTTTTAGTGAACAAACCTTAACACAATTTATAAAAGTGTTTTAGGTTGTTTAACATTATCTTAATTTAACAGTTACATATAAAGAAGTAAAAGAAAAATGTCATATGCAAAACAAACATTTAAAAGTCAGATTCGCTGTAAAGATAACAAATACGCCTCCATTTGGTGACGAACGTCTCTCAGGGAAAAATAACACGGTTCTCGGATTTTATGATCCCAGAAGTCTCGTCCTGGCTTAATTAAACTGTTGTTTGACGTTATTAGAATCTTAATATCGTATTTCAAAACAGATATTAAGATTACACACTCCTAATAATAAGCCTTATGGTAATATTAATAATGGCAGTATTGAAATTTTGGAGAGAAATTGCTTTTGCTAGACTACAACTTTTTCAGTGAGGTTTCAGATCATTGTATTAGTAAATTACTTTTTGGAATTGAATAAAATATAGAATTCTAGAGAAATGATAGCGATATTGGTAAATTCAGAATTAGACAATAGATCGTATTCGGCAACTAAAAGAAGTTTCTATTAGAAAAAAATCTATTAGGTCGGGAAAAAGTCTTTTGGAAAATAGTGTGTATAATCTTGTAATACAATATCTTTGGCTGTACTATTTGTATCTGGCCGGTTTTCATAACATTAAAAAGGTGACATTTGAAAATAGAATCAAATTAGGAAAATTTTGTTTCACACTATTTTTCATTCGGATTCGGATCTCTACTAAAGAAAAATCAGGGGCTAAAGTGAGTTCTTTTGATGCGAAATTTCGAATATAACTGAAACTTACAAGAAAAGCCTTAAAATGTAACAAATTACAGTAAAAGAAATCTAAATGATGTTTAATTAAGATTCCTCGTTCATCGAATATTTACGAGAAGAGATAGGTTATTACCGCGATCAACAAAAGCGTGACGTAACATTTAGAACGCTAAATGAAATAAACGTTAGACCCGAATTCATTATGCGAGCAGAATTGACCCCCTACAACTAATACCACCTGGTGTATGGAGATAACTTCATTGATATTGAACCTTATTTATCAGAATATAAAGTAAACCATGGCAGCGTAAAGTAATTTGGTATAACTGTAAATAATTTCGAGTCTGGTATAAATAATCCGAAATGCTCTAAGTTGCTCCGGGAATTTAATTTTGGAAGAAGCTTATATCTTACGTTCTTAAATAGACAAAGATTCTTAAAGATTTTTAATTGCTTTGTGAATTTGGTAATAGCGATGGAAATTTATGTGATTGTGTAGAGGTATTCGTTTGGCTTAAAAGTTTTACCTATAATGATACTTAAGAGTTTTTCGGTTAAGTATTTTACTCTCGCACTCACGTACACACACACATACACACACGCGCGCGCACACACACGCACGCACACACTCACACACTTTTATAGCAATCCATACCCCACGGAGACATATACACACTCACTGTAACACTTATGCTAGCGACTAATTTTTTTGCTAATTGTGTAAACTTTAGTACTGGGACGCTGTCATCTACATTATCTGAGAACTGCCTTGACTTTAATACCAAAATTATATTAGAATGGTTTTATAGTCTTGTTGAAATAACAACACGGACAATAAAGGTTAGTGATATGTACCTGGCTCAAATCATGAGCCCAACCCACTCGCTAATCTGTCAATTCAACCACCGTAACTGTCATCAGAAATTCCAAAACGATCCTTATAACGATGAAGATAAGGATATGAATCCTAAATCAGGGATAATTTACGATGTGATGTCCCCTTCGTACCTTGTAAATGGGGTTATTTTGAGTGAAGAGGGCGCAATGGGAGTGCTCTGTTTTGACTTAGGGTCATCTCTTCAGGTGTGATAGTCTTTTGTGACATTATTCAAATTAATTGTAATGCCGTTGGTAATATTACTTACCTACAAGATAATGGTATCGCTTCCGTCGTTTAAATGAAGTTAAAATTTACATCTTATATTTTATGCACTAGATGTCTACAGAAGGGGAGAAATCTCTGCAAAGAGTTTATAAAGATATATAAAACAATTTGTTTCTTTTAATTTAGTTCTAGACAGAGATATTATTTGGTATTTAATTATTTAATATGCTTATTATATTCCAAAACAAATCTCATTATGATTTAGAAACTTTTTGAGAGTTCTCAAATCCGGGAAATAAGTTCAAACAATTGTCGAATGCTAGCTACGTAATGTTTGAAAGAATGATGGCAAAACTTTATTCTCTCAAATTTAAAAGAAAAATTCACAGAGTTCTAGAATGTCTTTATTTTATTGAAAATCAAACATTACATTACATTTGATTTACTAATTTAAGTAATTTTTGTATTATAATAATGGAATAGATAGAAAGCAAGCCTAATGATGCTTATGATACACGTAATTTACCCTCATAAGAATCAAAAGGAAATGTTAGGGATAAATTTACTTGCTTCACACATAAAGTTCTAGAAATCTAATTTCTTTATAATGCTTATTTAATCTATTAAACCGTACGTATAGAAAAAGATTGATATTGAAATACTTATGCGATTGATTTATCTGACCTCTTCGTGTTTCGGTATAATGCTTGTGTTGCGCTAATGTATATTAGTGTATAGACGAAAATGATCACACGATTACACTGATTACACTGCTGTACATAATTTATATATTTCAAATTTTAGTTCTTGTTTTAGAGTTTGTTCCAAATAACAGATTTATTCACGTTTGTATATATTGTATTTACTATGTATAGATAATAACATACACTTGGTTTTATTGTAAAATATACCCAAGAGACTTCCTTTTTTAGTTTTAATTTGGTGCGTGTACACTTCTCTGTTCATTTATTTTACTCTGCATCACTCAGCCTGCTTGTTGTTCTATTAAATGATGTTATAATTATTTTACAAATTTTAATACCAGGATGACATCTCGCTTATTTTCATTAAAATTGTCCTAATGATTTGATGATCTTAATATTCTTTATGATTCTTTAGAGATAAAAAGGTGATTAATATCTTCGCTTTTTTAGGTATTAGCATAATTAATTTCTCCAAAAGGACCTCAAACACTTTACGACCACCCCTTTACACCATCAAAATGTCTTTAATAACTGCTAACAGCCTGTCGAGACTAAGAATAGCATCCATCTTGTTATTCAATAACGTTACTGTTCATTTTATCGTCTTTAATAACGTTAAGTTACGTCTTAGCGAAGGTTACAGATTCAGCTTATGAAATATATAAGCTTGGAAACTAAACCTGAGATGTTTTTCAAAAGACATTATTAGTATTGATATCTAAATCAAGTTTCACATTAATCGACCAATATGTCTGAAGTGCTTGAGTAAAAATCTAGTGCTTATTTTTAAGCACAAAAAGCCCATTCTGCTCGCTGACGCCGTGAATTTAAGACATTTATTGAAAATAACGCTTTATTCACTACGCACTAAAGAAAAACATGTATGATTTTTCTAGAACTCATTTATTGTTTTTAAATAGTCTAAATCTTAATTATTGCAATAAATAGGCATTTTTAGCAAGTATTTATAATTATGAATAATTAATTCGTTGTCTTGAGTACACAAATAGCGTTTTACTCAATTTTCTTAACAATTTTAAAGAGTTTTCTTCAAATAAACACAAATTTTTATAGACTAAAGTCTAAAGTAAGTAAGTAATGAAATGCTTTTCAAAACTGAATGCTTTAACGTGTTTGATTTCAAATTTAAAACTATTAATCATTTGTAAAGTACAGTCATAACAGATATGATATACTTTGAACCGTCCATTTTAATGATATTACTTGATGGTTAAGCGTTACTTGATGACAAATTATTGTATTTTCATTTTATCCCTATCACATTTCAACATCAATAGCGGCTTCTGTCGACCACTTCAATCATGAAACAGAGTCTATGGAATTGTTTATTTGTTAACGTCGCTCTTATTTACAAGTTTATTGGAGTCTTAAAAAGAAAATCGCAATATTTCCCTGGCAGTACGTCCGCCGTCGTTATTTTCATTTATTTCAAATTTTCCACGTTTATGATCGAATGGAATGTCTGCTATTTAACGTTCGCCGCTCCAGTTTTATTGAGTAGAAAATATTTAATAAAAACGATTTTCTTTGAAAACGATTTCATCGCTTACAGTGGTAGGAATTATTTAATGGGTGCCGTTGACTCCTGCTAATTTCTTATCTCGAATGCAATGTCGCGAAGTAATGTTCACATCAATATCGGTTTTTACCTCATGAATAGTAAAGTGTCCTTTTTAAGATTTAAATATAGAGGTTTTAATATCTTTTATAAAGAGGAAAATCTTTTTCGTCTCCGTCGGAACTTCGGTTGGTGAAATCTTTAAATATTTTATTAGATAATAAACTTAATATTAAGCGTTGAAGGTAGAATTTTGTTCAATCAATCAACGCACCACATGGTACAGATTCGGTCGTCCCCCGCGAATTGCCATCGGACATTTTCTTTGTCTTGTTCCGAACGCTAATTTATGTCTTCAAACTTCTACGTGAACGCGTCCTTAAGTTTGGTACAAGTTAGAGTATTAAATTCTTCAATTCTATCAAAATATAACAACTTTAAATTAATTATATGTCTCCCTGTTAGATAAGTGTCGCTCTCCTAAATTTGAAGTGCCATTGCAGGGTGTCACGACCTCAATGTTCTAGTTTACTCTTTAACACCTATGCATCCATGTGACAAGCAATAATAAATAAATATATAATTTGCCTTTCTCCCCCTATCTCTGGCGACATCACTCACCACAAGAACACAACACATGTGAAGTTAAAGATATTAACATCCCGCTTTTATTTTATTCTTGTACCATTGAAGAAGGTTAAGTTCACAGTGGAGACGCAGGGAGGTGTCGGCGTACCTCACGCCGCCTTTGGGAGTAAAGGGGAGTCCCCCAATAATATATTATTGAAACATCGTCTTTGTACCTTTCTTTCTAATATTGTCTTTGAGCTTCGTATTTTTTCCGTTATAATTTGCTTACCTTTCATGTCGTGGGTGGTTATAAGGTTATAACGAGTGTTAAATAAAGTATACGACGGTTGTTCTTGGATTTGTGGGTGTGTGTGTGTAGGTAACGTATCATTGACTCAATGTATCCTGCAAAATTAGAAGAGCAGATGACATCGGGACAACTTAGGTGAAATTTTACACGATTTTCAGTGAAAATGCAAGATTAATCATAATTTGAGATTAATTTAAATAAGGAACTCGTTGACGTTGTTTGTAAGCTCTGATTTCCATTATAGATCAACAAAATCACTGTAGCCACGTCTACTTTACGTACTAAGAGATTTAGTGACTCTAGTGATTTAGTTTCTCTCTCGCACAACTAGAGCATGGAATTCCTTACCAGCATACGTATTCCCTCCTTCTTATAACATGGGTTCCTTTAAAAGAGGCGTAAAAAGCTCTAAGCAAGGTAAGGGTGGCTAGGGCAGTATATCACATGCTTCACTAGCTATCTTCACATGTGGACTCGTCTACTGCTTATCATCAGGTGGTGTCGAGTCATTCCCTGTGCTTTATATAAAAAAAACAAAATGTTACCTCGAGCACGGGCAACCGTGCTTCGGAAGGCATGTAAAGCCGTTGTTGCATTGGGCAAGCGTGATATAGTCTTAGCTAGTCTACTCTTCATATGTTTCTCCCATTGTGAGAAAGCTGGTAAGTATAAAAAGTGACGATGAGAATAATTATGAAGTTGATGGAATAAGGAGCTCGCTGGTGTAGTGTTCCAAGCACTCTAGTTTCGATTACAAAAAATGAAAGGCAATAAAAACTTGTTAATTGGATGGTCCAATAACATTTAGTACTCGAGCTCCTGTGTCTTGCCTGGTGGTAACTGGCGCCGCTTTCATCCTTCAACTTGCATAGAGCCAGTGTGGCCGTGTTATGTATCAAACTCCGTAATGTTCAAACTCTATTCTGAAATTCTCATACGTTTCCTCTTTTAGGACGATCAATATCCAGCAGCAGAACGTATATAGAAAGGCTGTTGATAATATATGTAAAATGAATGTATATATGAAATTAATGTTCAAATACAGGTAGAGCTAGTTTGGAGTAAAGATAATATTTTAGCAGTATTGTTATGGTTTTTAAGACTTGGATAGCTGGATTGATCAGTATTTAATATATGGTTAGAAACTCTCATTTAACAAACACAAGTAATGGCAATAAAGTTATAATTCATGTGATTAAATTCAATTAAGAGGCTTATATTAATTGCAAACCTTGAGTCAACTGTTTCCATATAAAATCGAACCGTTATGTAACTAAAAAAGCCAGCTAAAATAGAAGTGAAAATTATTTTCGGGCTTAATTCCGACTCGACAACAACTTCCAAATTGCATACAATACAGGCAACGTCGGCAGCGAAACAAATGGAATTCTACGAGTAGCAAAAAAAATTCGATGCGCCTCCGAAACCACGATCTGTTGAGCTGTCGAATACGGTGTTTATATGTAGAAACATTGACGTGTTGCAAGGCTGGATGGTCTGGTTAGACTGGCGTTGTGTTCCGGGTCCAACAATATAGCAATTGGACAAACGAGCTACATTGTCGATCCCCCTCGTGTTCAAATGCCTTTTACCTTACCCTTGGCTACTACCGTCAGCAACAAACGCATACTTTTAGTTAATACAAATACTCTAACACACAAATACTAAAAAAAGTCAGTAAAGGATTTTTAAGACTGAATTTTATATGCATCTTATCGACTTGCAAAGCTTCTCTTCTAATGTTAGGATTATTTGGAATAATTTAATTTGAAACCAACGACAGTTATGTGTTGAATCTGACAGTTACCAAAAAATTTGCGAGGGTGATAATACTTATCAAAATTCAATTTTGTCTGGGTGTGTGGCGTATATTCCAGCTTTGATCTACTAGAATACGGTTTTAACTCAAATTATTACGCATTCTAGGCTAACCCAATTTGAGGCACTAAAGTTTAACAAACGACTTTATGAGGGAAAGATTTTATCTTTAAAATTGGTTCTCAAGATATCCGTCTGGTGACCAACAATTGGCTCTTGCATTGGTCATCCGCTGATTGCATTGCTTTACATTTCCAAAAGGTAAACAAATGTAGAAGAGCCTTTACATCAATAAGCCACGGGAAAAGCGAAGTAATTTAAGATAAATTGCCTAATTTAATTCTAAAGGGCGATCAAAGTTTTCTATTAGTTTGTAAACTCGTTATCCTTACCCTATAAATGCTTAGAAATAAATTACTTTTCAAAATATTACCTTTACGCTCTAAAGTAAAATTAAAAGTCATTAAGACCTGTCAATCTAAATTTTAAGAAAACGGTTAATTGACTGGTTTCTTATAACTGATGATTTATGATGCCTTAACCTACGTTGGACCCAAAACGGTCCCTTGTGGGATACCGAGTATTCTAAAGAAATCGATAGAAAATTTTAAAGCGCAAAAGGAAAGTCAAACTTAGAAAATTTTCTGAATTATGAAGCACCTTCAAATTATTCGACGTTTCATATAAACTGAATTAGTACTCAAGTCCAAAATAAAAATTAGTTCTTTCATATGCTGACGGTACGGAATTCACTATAAAAGGAAAAAGGGTATATTGTGATTTGTTTTATTAATCATCTAGTTTCGTTTTTATCTTAATTACTTTTGACGAGGTAATATTCTCATTTTTTACCGGATTTACTACTAATAGTTTTTCAGTTTGTCTTCACTTAACATCGAATGTCTGTTTAGGGACCTTATTTGATAACATAATATTTGCGTGGGAAATCACTTCACATCGACATAGTCTTGCACGTGGATCTTTTGCGTAGGTTTTCTCATTGAGATAATAAAGAAGAAAAACTGTTGCTGGCCCTTATGAAATTATACTTAGATTCTTAATACCGATTCGAGGAACATGGAAATACTAGTGGAAATTCGACATAATCCTTTTTCATAATATAAACATCGTAACCGATTCCACGATTTTTATATTGATTTGGTGTTGCGAGAAATGTCGATAAAAGTTGATTGATCTCATTTCAATAGACTTACCTGGGCGATACACTTCAAAATCTTTCATATGATCGTGAATGATTTCACTTTTTAAGATAAAGTCATAGTAAAAAAAACATTGAGTTTGAGACAGTACATGCACTAATATAATATACATGTAAATTATAACCCCGATTGTATTGTGTGCATTAATTCATTAGAATCCGACCGGAAAAATTCGGGACCTGTGATTATGCTGTGATATTTGCCTTATTTTAACGAGCATCATAAAATATTTCGATCAAAATGTCAAAATCGTCTAAGTTTCAACTAATGTGAAGTTATTCTATCCCTTTTAAATTTGAATTGGAATGCAAGATAAGAAATTAACTTTTTTTAATTTTAATGTCGGCTGATACCAATATTATATCTATAAATAGAAGTAAGCTTACAAAAGTTTTGTTAAGGCTTCGTTTGTTAATTTAAGAAAAGTAATAGAAGTCGCTCTTAACTCCGGCCTCGTTGCTATTTATAGTTTTAATATTGGAACTACCATTTGTATTGTACCTCGAGTTCGTTCTATTAATTAGGTTGAAGGGTTTCAGTCGAAGTCAATTTAAAACAATAACCAGATTTATCACGATTCGCCTATCCCTTTGTGCAATTGCAAATTGACATCGCAATTTAAGCTTAACCCCCATAAAATCAGCAATAACGTTGAAATCCTGAAATCAAACGCTGTTTAAGCCATTTTCATTACATTAGTGAAGCAATCCGGTGTTCAAATCTCTTTGTGCATGCATTCGGTCTAAATTTTGTGCCCGTAAAGTCCGTTTTAAAGCAGAAACGTGCATATGTTTCAAAGCAACTGTTTTAGCTTTTGACAAGCTGATAGACACCTGTGAATGTTGTGTAACTGTTTTGGTGAAGTTATTAATATTAGATAATGCTTTGGAAAGTCAACGTTACTAGTTACTAATAAAAACTGATTTAATGAAATACCTCACATATATTTGGCAAGCTAATTGGTTATTTGATAGTCCTGTTACATGGATTCGGATTGATAGGGAAATACTCAGTGATAAAAACATGGTACTCTTTCTCATGGGTTAAATTAGTAGTAAAAATAGGTCCCAGGTTAAACCTGGATAAATATCATGGATGTATGTAATTACTTAGTATAGTAGTATTTAAAATTTTCCGTTATCTCGTATCTATAATACAAGTCTATTTGATGCAATATTTGCGATTGATAACAGGAAAGAGTAAAATTATAACGCATTATTAATGATATACCTGTATTTATAGCGTTGTAATAATCAAATAACCAAAGAAATACACGTAAGGCGTATTTATAATTACGTTACAGAAATGGGCATCAGTCTTCAGATAATTCGATAGTAATCTGTAAATCAGACATTGATGTGGGCGTAAGTACGCTCACGTACGGCAGTGTTCGCCATTTTCATTACATTAGTGACGTAATCCGGTCCCTAATCTCCATGAACTACCGCGTGCGGTCCGGATAATTCACGCGATTGTACCATTAGAGCAAAACCTTTGTACTCCTTTACTCTTAACTATTTTGCACAAACTGTTGTTACCGGTGAAGTAGTTAAATTCTGACAGACAAAGACATAACTGATATTCTGATTAAGCGACATTTATTTCTTACTTCAGTGTTATTATCATATGATGTCCTACTGAGTATTTCAATTCATCAATTTTCAAATGGAATGCTTCTATGCACTTCTGCATCTATTGCTCTGTTACTTTGACTGGGTCTACTGCCATCTTGCCATCCTACTTTGCAGTTTGCAGTACATAGTTTTAATGATGAAAATTCATCGCCTCGTCTGTATATCGTTGTAAATGCAATTTGTTTCTATTATACCTATATAGTTCCTATTCATACATTCATATTCCTCCTTTCTACATCGTCACATTCTCGTGTCATACCGTCCGAGAGACTATATGACAATCACATATACTGCATCCATTACATTTACGAAACTGGTATGTAATATCCGTTTGGATACGAGCAACGCGGATAATTCGCACAATTCCGACATTAGCCAATTGTGTTTGCGACTGTACGTTTTATGGTACGGTCGGAAAATTAAACATTGAAATTGTAATATTATTTGACTTCATAAAACTGGAATTTGATTTATCGAGTCCTACACAAAGTTATGGAGATATTGATGATTGAAGTTAATATTTAGGGTAGATATTTGATGTTGTTCGTAAAACTGAAACTTTATATTGAAATTGTAATGTTAGTGATTAAACAAGCTATGATTATTCGTTATTTTAAAGATGAGTATACACATTACTTTTTTATCAGTCTGTCTGTGAATCAAAATTTGACAAACTAATTTTTGCAACATAGACGGCCAATTATGGTTATATATATACTTATGTTGCTACTGTTTTTGTAACTGTATGTATAATTAATTCCGCAAAATAGATGAAACATGTTTTGATGCCTACATTTTAATTAATGTTTGGAAATGAAAATATCATGTATAAATATATTATCTTTTAGATTTTGCTTCGATAATCTATATAATATAAGTTTAAAATACAATTAGAATGTTATTAGCTAAATATTAATAGCTTTAAACGAACAGTAAAAATAGATTTTTTTGAGCTGTCACAGATTATAAAATAAGTTGGTCTGTGCTGTGCAAGGAGACATCAAATAACAAAAATCACAATAATAAGCATCAAAAGAAAAATAAAAAATTATAGATGTTAATGTTATATCTTTTGACTAAATTTATGATTACTTTGCTGACCGTGCATCCATAACCACGGTTACTTAAATAGCTGACGAGTTTGAGCTGTTTGTAACTACTGTGTTTCATTGGCTTTAACCGCAGTCCACCAATGATCTGGCTCATTCGGTACATCGTGGATTCTTGTAGTTAGCCTTATCTGCAGTAAATGTTATAAATTTGTCAATTAAAAAAAATATTTTTATTACTTTTGTCATCTAAACCATTTATCAGGTGCTCACCATCACTTTCAAATTTTTCAGCTGAACATGAAACATACTGATTTATAACTGACGTCATTGACGAACGTCTGGTCGAGTGGTCAGTACTCCTGACTACCGACTATTCAACCTTGGGTTCTGGTTTCAATTTCTAGCTCGGACAGATGTTTTAGTGATAAAATATTATGAAATACCTAATGCTAGGCAAAGGCCTTCCGATGGGTAGATGAACGAAAACTTTGGCTGCAAATACACTACCCTGATCAAAACTAGGTTGGTTTTCGAATTATAAATTCCTATTTTAAAATAATAGACTCATCTGGTAACATAGAAAAAATTCAAGCACCTGTCGGGACTTTTGTGAACCTGCTAGTATTAAGGTATCTATCTGGCTTCACGTATCGATAGATACCCGATACAGAAGCTCCATAAATGTGGCCCCAATTACCTTGTTACCGGCTCGTTTGACACGACGTTAATACCATCATTATGTGCTATTTAAACTAAACCAACGCAAAAAATTGGATTCAAAAAATCAGGATCTCCGCACGCCTTTTAGTGATATTATTTCATTTTACATTTAGAAATTGGACATCAAAACTAATCAAATGATCATATGTTTACAAAATGATATCAAAATTAAAAAGCACTTTATTTTAATAGATTCAATTACTAAGTTCTTTTAAATCGTTCTAATTTAACCCTGCCACTACTTCGAAGAATACTTTAGTTTTGAAATTAAATTAAATTATTAGTCAAACTAATCATGCTTATCTTCAGATGTTAGGTGCAACTAGAGATAAACATGATTGTTTTGAAAGAAACCTCATTCTACTTACATCATTCAGGCTTATCTTGTATCTTCAGATCTGTTCACGACCAACTACTTTTATACCACATTTTATACCGTGTTGTTATTTATACTTAGTTATACCACAATTGTAAATAGAAAAATAATAAAATAAGAAAATATATGTCAGTGCAAAACAAGTGCTTGTATTATTAACAAGATCTTTCACTGCCACAAAATGTATTAGTAGATGCAGATCTTTATGGTGGTTTGGGTAAAAATAATAATTCTTTAATAAATTGCCGTGAAAGTATTTTAAGAAATGTAGCCGGAATATGATAAACTAGAAAACGAGGCGACTAGCTGGATGGTTGCTATTTAAAATACTTCCGTGCTCCTAAAATACGGTGCGACAGTCTATCAATCTCGTAAAATATAAAGATGGATTCTTAAAAAATGCGGGGTTCGTTGACATAATGAAACGCGCCCAAGAGTCGTGCGTGTACTCGAATATTGATGAATGTGGATGAAGTGAGCAGGTGTGCCTGAAGTGGCAATCCATTTTTCTACCCATGTTGAGGTATAAGGAAAACGTTGAACCCTTATAGATTGTGCTAGAAGAGCGTTACTAGATGTAAGGCCACCGCTGGATTCTAGCATGGTCGTTAAACAGATGAGTTCATAGTTCTGTTCGAATATTATGCGCCAACTTAATACATTAACTTAATTTTGTGAATATTCTAATTTGTAAACATTTATGAACTTGCAAGAAATATATTTTAGTCGAGATAAATTAATATTAAAAAGAAATGTACTTGGCCAATTTTTGTAATGACTAAATGTAATAATTTGATCGTACTTAAGTAGGTGAAAATTTTTAATGATTGCTGTTATTAAATTTTTATGAAGAATACGGTTATCTGATGGATCGTGGTTACCGTGGTCTATAGATGCAGTTTATGTTCAATTCGACACATCTTTGGTACAATAAAATACTGAAATCAAAACTATCGTTTTGAATTAGTTTTCGTAAGTTCAACGAAAAAAATATATTGATAGAATAAGCTAGTTATATATACCGATAGTTTGATTGTTAATATTAACAATAAACAGGACGATAATCTGAAAATAATCCGTGATACGTAACTTCTTAATAATGACACAGCGGGCCCGCTGATTTCATCAAAGCGGTATCATTATTTTTCACAATTCTGAATTCAACTTAAAACTATTATTTAGAACAACAGAATCCCTCATTCCACAAACAGTGCGTGCTCGGAAATCTACATACAATTAGCATTTGAATACATGACGGGGCGTTTCCTTTAGGCGCTTCTGACAATAGCCAAATTTTGTCGATTGTCCGACAAACTTGGCAATCAGCTATTCAAAGTAAAATTATGTACCAAGCAATTATTAGAACGGAAACTGCTTGGTGCTCAAACAAAGGCTTAGGCTTGATATAGAAGCTGGAAATGGTTGGTGATGTGAATAATTTTTATCTAAACAATTTCAAGGAAATTTTAGATCTTTAGATTTAAAATTTACGTTTACGTCATTTTGGAGTTCCTTGTCAGTTTTGTGTTAACGTTAAATAGAGTAAGAGGAAAACTTGGCGATCGTTGTACTGGCAATACTTTTTATTTCTCTGGTCACAATTTTTTCTGCCTGTGGGTAATTCCCCGTTCCCGAAGAATCTGACCGCTTGCTGCAGACGTGCAGGATGGTAACACTTAACCTAATAAACTATTCAATTTTATTTAATGACGATTTAAAAAAACATTTGTGGTAAATATATAGGTTAGAATTGATATTAGACAAAGTAAAATAAAATATGGTGAGTTTACCATTATTCCATAATTGTATACTAATAGGAATATTCAACCTAAAATATAATTATCTATTACCGGTGGTAGGGGCGTCTGGGTAAATAGTTTGTTTTGTTTCGGTACAAAAAGAAAAGGTAACCACTGCGATAATAGGGCCTAGGCGGTGTTAAATCTGTCACTAGATGAGAACGCTCCAATAATATAAAGTAATTACTAGATATTGCTGGAGATAAAAGGAGATATAACCATCATGTGGGCCATCTGTTTATGTGGCATTTTTTGACATTAAAAAAGTGCAAATATAAAACGTAACGACTGTTTAAGTATTTGTCGGATGCGGAGGTAGGGTTTAATTTTGACGATTTTAAAGAACTTAGTAATTGTGTTATTAAAACTAAGAGATTTTTATTTTTGCATTGTTAAATTCCATTAAAATTCGTTGCTACGACTAATGATTGAATAAAAACCTTAAAATGAGTAGAAAAAAACCTTCTTTCAGAGTCATTATTAACTTAGCATGGATATGAAATTTCAAATACTGATAAAATCTAAATATCTCTAATATTAACAGTCCTTTCCAGTAGCGTGTAGATATAAGGGTTAAGGGTATTCCCCACGCCCCGCCCGGAGCAGTTCAATCGCTTGATTAATACAAAGTCACCATTATTGTAATTGAGGTATCCAAGTTCTGCGATTTGTTTTAATTGATAATTTTAGAGGCGCTTCTACAAGAAATGTTTTAATGTTCGTAATTTATATTCATCTATTTTGTTTTCATTTCAAAATAATAATACTTATTGCGTGACTTCTGTTTATTTAATTTTTAAGTTAAAGAATGTATATGTCAAATATTATTGGGCATAATCATTAGTTAATGGTAACGTATGTAGTATTGCTTAAATTTTCGACCCTTACTGGCCTGGCGATGGTCCTACATACGATAAAGTCCTATTATGTCTAGTTTATTGGCAATTCAAAGAGAATTTATAGAATCGTACACTTGTTTCTGGATATTAAATCTTGCTAGATAGACATTTTGTAATTGAACGTTAAATATACTAATTTTTTTGGTTCTCATTACTCTACCGGATAAGACGAATATATTTTTTTTTATAAAAAGCTCAGCAAATGACTCGACACCACCTGATGATAAGCAGCAGACGAGTCCACATGTGAAGATAGCTAGTGAAGCATGTGATATACTGCCCTAGCCACCCTCACCTTGCCGGCCCAAAAAGTGCTTTTTCACGCCTCTTTTAAAGGAACCAAAAATAAAAAATAATCAATTCCAATTTTAGTCTGATATAGCTTCAAAATTGCAATGAAGTCTTCTGAGTATCTTCCATGTGTTCCAAATATAAATTGCTAGTATTAACTATATTGATGGCTAAAGCGGCATCACATTAATTTACGCACTTAGAAACATTATAACTTTTACACCTTTGTACACTAATAAACGGTCGAACCTTATAAATTACGCACAGCCAACGGTTTTCTGAACTAACTTTCAATAGATACGTAATCAAGCATAAAAACAGGGGGCCGACGAACTACCCGCAAAAGAGGCGAAAACTCTGAAATCAGAACACTACTTTCGTGATTACAAGTTCATTTGTAAAGCTAGAGCTGAGGTTGCCAGGCGAAAATTGGATATAATTTCTTTTCTTTTTAAAACGAAAATGTAATTATTTTTTGACATCATCATCGTCACTCGCCACAACATAACTCTTGCCCATATCGGATTGAGGGGTAAAAGTGGTTGTTTGGAAACCGGGACGCCTTCCGCAGCACAAACGAGGTAATATATTTCGATTGACCCATCTGGACAGCATCTATGGTGGAAGTTGCTTATTTTTTGGTACGATTAAATTTTAAGTCCATTTTTATTTTGTTTAAAGTCAATTCTCAATCTTAGATGCTTGGATACCTTGTTCGGGAATCTTATTCAAAGTGGCTCATCAATTTTCACTTTACACACAAAGCCAGCAGTTCTCCACCAGACTTCACGTTGTCTCTTACATTTTCTTAGAAAGAAACATAACAACAGCAAACTAGCATGGTACATGGTTTTTCGCTGCAGGGTATTCCTCTCATACTCTACAGGATACTGTGAAAGATAGAAAAGAAGATAAGCAATTCTGTTGTCAATACAAACCTTCCTTAAAGATCAAATTCTTAGGTTTATTTAAGATCAGTCTTTAAATATGAGGAGCTTTTTAGTGTAGTGGCTCGAACGCTCTGTTTTGATAAAGAAAATAAAGCATCTTTGGCCATGGTTGGCCCCTGGATGGGTCAATCAAATATTTTATCTCGTATTTCGAATGGCACGTTAAGCCGTTCGTCCCGTTGTTACGGTTGCGATTTGGTTGATCGAAGAAGTTGCCCCAATCTAACAACCCGCTTCGGAACTGCGTCGTGTTATGGACCATACTCCTCGGGTGTTTCGTGAGAAGTAGGACGTAAATATGCTGTTAATGATGATGTTAACGAGGATGAGTCTTGAAATATTGATGAGTGTGTCATGCTCACTAAAAGATGGTGTCTGTTCGCTGAGTCGTCAAGTTCTCTCGCTTCTAATCAAAATAAAAATTTAATTGACCAAAATGTATTCGAATTGTATAATTTTAATTATTATTATTAATATTTATAATTCGATTGTTTTCATATCCAATTTATACACTTATTTAAAATTTAATCCTAAAGGTTATATCCGTATTATCTCAGCACGTTACCTTTACTATATGTCATTAAAAGATTTAAAACTAAAAAAATTATTTTGAATTCCTGCCTCTAAATAACCATTTTGACAACAACAAATGACAGCCCTGGCCATAGACAAAACGGGAAGTTTTGGAAAAAGAGGGCAAAAGGGGGAGTCCGTCACCCGAACTCAAGGGCGGGAGACAGGAAATGAAGACCACAACTCGACTCCAATTTGTTCCAAGTTTTCGCTAAAAGGAAATTAACTGTGGTACCTACTTTTGGTATTTACGACGTGGGTGGCGATTAATTTTATTTTTCATGTACCAACCTATCCTGGTTTTTGGAAAAAGGTTTTTATCTGATAGGATGTGTTTTGCTTTTGCATTTGAATGTAGGTATTTGATGGATATCATTTATTACAGAATTGTGTGCAAAATTTGTTTTCATTTGTCAACGAATTTATTCAAATTATGAGTGGATAGCAAGGGTGATACGTATTTATAACGTTAATTTGATATCACTATAGTGTTCACATGAGTATAATAACATGGATAGGTTTCGACTTGATAGAGTATGTACCAAACAGCCTGTATAAAATGCGCAGTTTTACATTTTGACTTATTCTAAGGCATTGATTTCATGTTTAGGTTTAAAATAGTTGATATTATAAATTTAATGCAATATTTATGTATGTAGAACAAATTGTCAGCTTTGGGCAGTAGAGTTGTTGTGGTTATTTAGATATTTTATTATTGGCATTTGTGAAACTTTAAAAAACTATAAGTATTTAAATTTGGTTTACTATTGTTTATTTTAAATAAAAAGGTGTTTTGCAATATAATCACTAGATGGCGCCACCTTTCTATGATTGAAGAACTTATATAGAAGTGACTTGTCAATTAAAAATGGAGTTGGTCAAAAAGTGTAAAACAAAGAAATAAACGAAAAAGTTGGGTTTAACAATGTGTTTTTCAATGAATTGTCCTCTTGTGTTCGACACTTAAAACAGAGTAAACAAGAGTACTACTGATATTTTTAATATATTGCGTGCTGCTTACTATTACGCGAGGTCAAGTTATGTTTTTGAGCATTTTATATAAAACTGTCTCGAAAGTGCACTAAATTTGATTCTGTTTCAGAATCCCAAGTACCAATCTGACATCTGTAAAAGTCACGTGTTAAACTAAAAAATAACATCCACAATTAATATTTAGCCTAGTAGCTATTATTTTAGTCCATCATAAATAAAATGTATACGAGTTGATTATAATGGCTCAGATATTAACTTTCTTACACGCATAAATTGATAGATGTACGTTTGATGATAACGTTCCAAGCTACACACACGCTTGGCATACAGTTGGTCAACCATATCCACTTAAAATAAGCTAGCTCTTATTGCATGGAAATAAAGGATAAACGTAATTATTACATTTTTTACTAAATGGTAGTTTAAAGAGTTAGTAATGCAAAGTTCCTGTATAAGTTATCGCCAAGTTCGCCCATTCGCCACGTGTCGTAGAAGTCTTTTTGTTGTGTACATGTGTTTGTAAACAAAAAGTGACGCGTGCGCAGAGAATTGTGCACTCTACCGTAATACCGGTAGGAACAGACGTTGAACTTGACTGAATTATGATGTTTTGTTTGAAGTAAATTATTAAGTTAAATAAAGTAATCTCGTATTACAAAATAAAAACAATCGTGGTGTAGTTGTACGGCTCGAAGGACTAAAATATTTGCGACTGAGCACAGTATCGATCTGAAATTGATACTTACGTTTATCATCAGCCTATTAATGTTCCATTACTGCACACAGGTTTTCGTAGATAAGAGAGAAACACGTGAGGAGTTGGGGCTATAACACCACCCTGCTGGTCCAACACCACTTGGTGGGTGTAAGCGATTGTCTCAACAACAAAGAAGGACGGCTAAACTGCGTTCCGTAACATCGAGAAACTCGTTATAACCAATTTTGTTTGACCTAACCAAGAAGCAAGCTAAAATTACTTGGTTTTTGTAAATCATAGCTATTGAACCACTACATAAATAGTTAACGATTACGTTTGTCTTTAATTATATAGTAATGTAGTAGGTAAGCGACCTTTTTGAATGGCGATTAATTTAAATTAATGGACAAGCAACGTTAGCATTAACGTTATAAGTAGTATCTTTGTACTAAATTGTTGTCAGAATTGATTATATTACTACAGGGGACGTAGATTGAAGAGCTTTCAATAATATTTATCTTGTATTTATGTTGTTGATTTTAGGAACACGAGATCGTTTCACAACAGCACACAAGTCTTATAGAGTGATGCAGACTTTAAAAAGTTTTTTTTATCTCTTAATACCATCGTTTTATTTATGTAATTATTCTTCTTCTGTGATTTCCTTCTTCCAACCCACCTGCGACGGGATAAGTGCTTGGGGAAAAATAGACGTCGCGTATACTGGTAATAAAAACATTATAAATTTAAATGCTTTACAAGGTAAATAATTAAACACAACACTAACATTAAGATATACGTATACGATACTGTTATTTAAAAGTATATTGCTTTTAATATACAAAAAAAGTCCAATTAAAATATTCAGTGCTTCAACAAAAACTCATCCTTCTAATACTGCTTTATTAAGAGCTCTCAATAGTGGGGCGCTTTTTGTTCGGCACGCGACCTGCGCACGCGCCAGTCCAGTGAGCGTGACCACGCCGCCCATACGTTACTATATCAAAGGCACGTGGTCTGAAAGGCTATGGCTTTGAATTATAATTGAATTGGCGATTAAAGATTTGTTGCGTTGGAAAATATCTTTTTTTCATGCTTGATCAATTTTATGTTTGATGAAATGATGAAAGATGAAAGGTAAATGAATAGAAATACAAAGAGTAGTTATTTTACTGAGCTTAGTACAGTTTAACATTTATCACGAACTATTACATTAACCTTTTACCCTTAACATCCTCACACACAATACAAAAGAGAATCTATTGTCTGGTATTAGTACCTAATGTACTACCTGTAATTTTCGTTCAATTAATTTTATAATTACCAGATTTATAAAGTAATGATAGTATCCTTAGATAAAATAAATATTATAATTAAATTTGAAGTATGGTTCAAGTAACAATGAAAACTTACATTATAAGAGTAATTATTTTCTTGTTAACTTATTAATTTTCATCTAGGCAACTTGTAAAGACAATATGAGTTACATATCTTTCCTTATAGTAAACTGATATAGTGTAGGTTTAAGGTGCTGTTTAGTTAAGTAGTGTTAAGTGCATTTTATTATCTGGATTAAAACACGATAACTCCAATAGCCACATATTCATTCATTAGTCAAAGTCAAAGTCAAAATATCTTTATTTCAATAGACTCATTTACTAAGTTCTTTTAAATCGTCATATCAGGGAATATGTGTGAGAAAAAAACAAATGTAATTAAAGGTAATAGTGATAACTTTAAGCGGGTATTTACAAATTGTCCCAGTTATAGAATTTAAATATTTATTAAATATTGTGGACTTAATCCCCCGATGACAGACAACATAACACTAGTCTCTTACGAGGCGAGAGTCAGCATTTGTTAGTCTAAAATATCTGCTCGACCTTACTCTAGCCAGCCAGATTCCTCATGCGTGATGGTATTTCAAAGCCCCAACTCCTAACGCGCTTGTGATTGCAAATTAGACCTTCTTCAAAGGCCCCCCACAGTGGGTTTTTGCTGCAATTTAAAAATAATTAACTTGTCACATTTGCATAATTGACACGCTTACGATGGGGTGAATGACATTTAAAAAATGCGATGAGAGGCCTTTCGCTGTATCTGTAATGGGTCACTATATTACAATGATTGTCTGATTTGATAGCATGCTTCGTTTGTTGTCAAAGGGCAGACGGACTTGTTTTATACGCACCAATGTACTTCAATTTGTTAACGATGTAAAATTTACGGTCTTGGACAGCATGTATTTCAAAGATGATTTTCAAAGTTGAGGTTCTCAGCAGCTTTGATATCGATTGGAAATATGTTTTAGGCTAAGAAAGAACAATACAGGAAATTCCTTAATTACCTCCTAATTTTCGTCCATCTTTTTAAATTATGAACAGCAAAAGCGAAACTTTTCCAAAAAGTATTTATCTTTTTAATAAACAAAAAGTTGAAACTTTTTGAATTCATTCGAAGAGAACGAGCTGTTTGCTTTATTCTCTTTGTAGATAAAAAATGTCTAAATTGGTTCATTATTTAAGTTCAGTTAGATAATGGCTTTACGAAAATTTATATCAAAAAAAGTTTTGAATTTGCAAAATGCGAAATGAGGTCATTAGGTTACTTTTTTAGACACAGAGTAAAAATTATGTGAAAACTTGGCCACAGGTAATTAGGCACACTTTTCCATGAGAATAGCACATGTAGCTTTAAACGTACACTGAAGGACACAAAAATGGGTACCTAGAACAGTACAGCTTTTTGTTGAATTACAAATCTGAATAAATAGGGGTTAACCTAAAATTTCGATTGGGTACTTTGGGATTATGGTCATGAGAAAACTTATAAATTATCTGCGTTAAGTTTGGTTTACACCTACCTATATTTTGTTCCGTTTAACGCATTTGTTGCTCAGTCTGTATAAGTACTGTAGTCTTTATTATTCGCAAAAATTATTTGAAGTTTAGTTTTGAAGCTTGTAATGTTATTCACATATATGTTATATGTTATCCACAGTTAGGAGCAAGGAGACCCGTTAACAAAACAATTCCAATAGTTTTTTTAAGATACACTTGGTATCGATAGGTTAACGTAACTAACCCTAGTTACTTACGTGTTACAAGTGTCTTTAAGCTACGTCAACAGCTAACTTATTTCTTTGTTTTATTTATGATATTTCTTTATGTACTTTTTATCTCCAAACGTGTCCTTTTCCACTAGTTGACTGGTAGAGCATGCCTTTGGTCCACCAATTGTGCTTTTGTGCAATGAAGAATCAATAAATAAATACAGTTGATAATGTACTTATTACATTAAACCCGATGGGATAAGGGTTCATGTACGTTTGGTATAGAAATTTATAGGCTTGTCCTTAAATTCAATTTCTTTGTGTTATTATTTAATTATCATCACTGTTCTCTTGAGTTCGAGCATTAATAATTATGGCATTACAAAATCCAACTAAAACAGATACCAAATTCCTAATTACTGGTAAAATGTGTGATTTGCTCTTCATTATAATGGATCCAATACCGAAATTTGAATTGTAAATTGCCTTCATTTGCTAAAGTTATATGTAAAACGGGTCGGATTTGATAATTCGGCATTTAAGCTTTCTGTTTATTTAGGGTCCTAACTATTTAATCTCAATAAGTTTTGTATAGTATAACGATAATGTTTCGATTATGAAAATATTTGAAAAATAATAAAATATTCGACAACAAAACTTGACAAGTCGAATTTTTTTTTTTACAAATAATGGTAGTCAAATGCTTGCATAATTGAATACACGTGACACAAGCGTCGTCTGTTTGTATAATTAAAAAGAAGCGTTAAATTATCATCATAAGAGTAAAGTTCCTTTGCTCTCAACATAACGTATGACCAATGAGATCTGGCATTCTGACAGCAGAAACCCGATTAGTTTAAAGTTATATTTAATTCTACTCTTGTCTTTATCTGTACGTCACCATTGTATATGTCGTCAATAATAAGCATGGGACTCACAGTATTCCAAGTACAAAAATACTATTAATTTTTGTCAAATTTGGAATAGTTCTAACAGAAAATAATGCATAGTCTATATAAATATTAAATAATAGTCGATGAATATTGAGGTATGGCTGATATGGTGGTACCTGCAATTACCCGACCTTGGACTACCATAAAACAATCAAACAACAATAATGTACTCAAACTAATATAGATCATACGTGAGGTAAACGAAAGAATAGGGGTTCCCAATAAATACCGGTGGTATCACAAGACGTTTAGTTAAGGTCCAAAACTTCGGATAACGCTTACTAAACCTAATCTAATTTACGGTAAAATCTTTTTAAAACCCGCGGTACTTAAAATATAGAAAAAATGAACTATACACTATACTAAACTACTATGCAGTAGTCCTTTTTTTTGTCCATTTTTTTCAAGAGTTTTAATTTGTGGAATTTCACAAAACTTAAACCGTGAAAAGTAACTTAACACTCAACATAACATGAAAATACGTTGTTAATAGGTTCCGATTATTATAGGACACTGAGGTAGATGGAAAGATGGACCAAAGCAGTAACAGAGGGCAATAGGAGCGACTAATAGGTATATCACCGGCCTGAATAGCTAATGACGTTGTACAAGTGACGGTAGCTCACAAGAAAAGGTAGGCACGAAACCGTGAGAGTTGCTGCAGTAAGTTGATAAAGGCCAAGTTATTTAGTAATTATATCCTTATCAAGTTTATTGTTTAAAGGTAAAATGGGCGCTGGGATAATATGAATTTAGTTCAAATTAACATAAATTTTAAAATTAATTGGGCCATACTTTCCCGTATTGCCATTGTACTCGTACATGTCGGACGAAGATCTTTCTCGTATCTCTCAGTGGGTAGCGGTAACGAGGCGAAAGTTTTACGCGGCATCGTTAAGGGTCCTCGACTCTTTTTCTTTTTAACGAATTTTCCGGACAGTTGTGTGCATAGTTTTTATGTGCGACAGTGTAATAGTTTTAGTGATCGCCGCTGAGAATTGTAAGCTTTTTATTGGATTACGGGTAGGTATTTCGCCTATTTTCCTTTTTCTCTTGCTGATTTGTTGGGCGCGTTAGTTTTTTTGATGTTCTCTAATAGACGGGAAAATCTTTTCAAGATATTGTTGTTAAGACTTATTTTTTGAAGCGAGACGTAATTTTTTTGTCTACCGATTGACAATATATATTGACTTTGTTACAGTGGACAGTTATCGATATATCATAATTAGAAACGATATATTGTTTTTACAAGATAATTATTATTTTCTAGATGTTGCCGGGATTAACGGCTCTAGGATAACGGTGTAACAAAACGTAATAGTAAACGTGTGAAGTTTTTGACGAATGATAGCTGGAATATATATTCCATATATCGCACTATATAGAAACGTTCTTTGACATTAAAATACACCATTTTCCAAATACACTATCTAAAAATACACTTTGACACAGTATACGAAATGAAATATACAGTAACTAACCAACGCAAAATGACAGGTCAAACACTATGTCTCTGTGAAGTTTACAAATTTAGTTCTAAACTCTTTGTGACGTAATTTGTCTGTTTTGATTCAATCGCACGAAGCTCACGGTGTCCGGTCTGTGTGTAGAGACTTGAGACTGATATACAATTAATAGTATGATAAAATGATGTTGATTCTTGAACAAGATTTCTCAACGATTATTCGATAGGATACAATGTAAACTAATAGTTAATTTAGTTGACAACGTATTTTAATCCGCACAATCCCTGTTCTAAATCCAATTAGACCTCGTTCTAAGACAAATGAACGATCAAACAGCCCTCCATATTGATTGTCACAAGCGCTGAACTAAGCAAACACACTAACTTTGCCAAGGAAGTTCTCAGGTGTGTTAAGGTGATGTTACACTAATTCGTACAAAAGTGAAGAAATAAATTTAATAATTTTCTATTTATTTCAGTAAATATATTTAAACAACTTTTAATATAAATAAACCTAAAATTTCGTATTTTTCATTTCATTTTAACGTGCACCAAAAAAAATTTTACCTCATCTTCGTAACCGTGATTCAGGCTTTGCCTGACGTATTTTTATTGTGTCGTTTCTATTGCTCGTTACTTTTCAATGATCTACCGTAATATTTTAGAAAGTCACAATCCTAAGAAGTTACGAATATTAATAATAAAGATATTTCTCACACGACACCAAAATTTAGCCACCTTGTGTTATGGATACTAGATAACGGAGATAGTTTGAAATATGTATATAAATATCAGAAATATAATAAATAAACATACAAACATATATAAATCGTGAGCAAATATTCATACTTAACGTATAAATATCTACCCCTACTGGGATTCGAACCCGGAATCTATCCATAAGAAGAGAGGGGTAATGACCACTCAAACGTATTCAGCCATTATAGTTCTTTTATATTGCTATAACAGCCATTCATACCACTTAATTCACTTCCACATTTCACTACAGAGCTTCACGTCTGAATAAACTCATATAAGATCTTCAACAATTTGAATCGCATGATCGAATACTGTCATAACTAGTAGAATCTACAGTAACGTAATTTCGCCTGTCAAGTGTGAAGGTGCCTTAACAACGCTTCATAACTTCCTACATGGCACACCGGCAATCGTGTTCGATTGGAGATGTTCGATGGCTCTGATCAAACAGACATAAAATCAGGTCACTGATTAGTTAATTTATTGTTTTATTCTATTCATGTGAATTTGAGATGTTCCTTTGGAAAAGCTTTAATTGCTTTTTTTCTTTGTAGTTTAATTTAGATCTCTTAATTATTCCCTAAATTTTTTGAGCTATTAGAACGATACAACACTACTGCCTAGTATATAATTCATTTAGTTAAGTTTATGTCACATCTCTGTTTTATTATAAATAACATGATAATAACAATAGTAAACGAGACGGCGATATGCCATTCGTTTCGCAAAATTTTAAAATCACAAATAACAATGTTCTGTGTGTTTGATAATAATTCTGTAGTCTTACGGTGAGATGGCATCTTAATGGAGAACTTCTATGATAACAACAATATCCAGTAAATATAAGTAAATAGAATCTAATTGTCAAAAGCTAAATTTCACTGTCAGAAAGACCACAACTGCTCCTGGTAAACGTCACCTGATAATAAGTTACTGCGATCTCTTAAGATTTGATTGTTATAGTCATATCGTCAAATCTATTGGGAAAGTGAACTTAAAGTAATTCATCCTATTAAAATTTTAATTTAGCTTTATAACGTATATAAAACATATAGTACGTATATACATTATAATGGAACTTGAGTTTTAATAAGTCTTAAATATTTTGACAAAATGCTCTGATATGTAAATTTGTGATACTAGTAGGGTTTTTTAATTCTTGAAGCGGTTGGCTTTCATGTCACCTGGTAAATGTAGATAAGGCTGAAGATAGAAGCGAACTTCACTCCGAATTCCTCAACTACAGAGGACCTGGTTATGGTAGCAGATTTAAGTAGGTAGCCATTCGAACTTAGAGAAAACTCTACAACCAACCAAACCGAGAAATAAATTGTCCCAATTGGCAATCGAATCCAAAACCTCAATATCTGAAGTATGTGGTCTATAGTGATGAATATATGCGGTCAGCCAAAGTTTGTTTGTTCATTATTTAGTTATAATAATTATGACTAAGTATAAACTTGTTTTAATTAAACCATTAGGAAAAATAACTTCATCATTTTTTTAATTTTATATTATTATCTTAAACAATGGTCTGCCAATAATGTTTCTTAAAATATCCGAACTAATTTGTCAAAATGATTTATAATTAAAAAATGTATTGAAATACAAAGTCATATACAACTTTATATTTAAATTGATATTAAATGTTATACCATAAATAAAGCGCTAAGAATCGCAAATGCAAAAAAATATTTTAATTAAATTTTACAATACATTATTTCTTAAGCACAGGAATGTTCCCACGAGTGATCTCGAGTCAAGCCGTCTGATCTTAAAATCAAGGACTTTTGAAAACACTGACGATCGCTGTAGGCACCGTTGTCCAATGTTATCGACTTGTAAGATAGTTTTTTAATCAAAAATGCAGAATATTTGTAAAAAAAAGTACCGCGTAAAAGAAAACAATTTAGCTCTTTTAATGCTAGTTGAATGCAACAGTTTATAGATAAATGTTTTATGAGTTACTGCCGATTTCAATATTCTATTCAGATATAGAGGTAGGCCTTTCACAGTTCAGTGAACAAGTAACCTCTGATAATAGAGGTTATTTAAACTTCAGTAAATTTACTTCAGATAGAAGTAAGTTTACTTAAGTACAGAATATTTCAACCGTCAGTATTTATATGTATAATTTTCCATGTCCATTAAGTAATTATTGTTCATAATATTATATGTTTACCTCACTTTTCCCAATTTAATTTCATTTTTTGCCAACAACAAAGCATTTCATTCATATGATGAAACACATTTGTGTCGACAACATTGGAAAAGCGCTTTTGTCGTGAGTTCTCTAGACGGTGGTTTGCGCGTTATAGCGGGGACGTCGAACCTTGAACCTATCTCTAAGGAAGCGAAGTGCCAGTTATAAGCTTAACTACTTCAATACCTATTCTAAAGGTATATTCAACAAGTTTGATTCCTTTCAATTTAATATTTTAAATACAAACTACTTCTGATAATATTTAATGTAAGATGACATTTTACAACACCTTTTGTATACAAAAAGTCACTTTAGGGTTAAAATATCACTTTTCTATAACTTATTCAAACTTTCAATACAACATATTATTTAAACATCTTCTGGATGTAGTTTTTAATAAACATACTGTGCATTTAAAATATTTTAACACAATTTTATTTTAATGAATTAAAAATAATAATCACGGTCACAATGCTTAATTCATTTTGTTTTATCGTGATGCGATTATAATAGATCGAATAGTATAATGTAATAAAATTATATTGGCTTGCTTATCCACATAAAAATAACTATTACATAGCGTGACGTCTTACATTAAAACATAGTGGTATTAACAAAGAAAAGTGCAAGAAAGTGGGCGATCTTGAGCGACGGCTGGGGTCCGACGAAACTGCATGCTCATCGGCCAATGTTGATAATGACCATTAGGGGCGTAGGGTTGCTAAATATATAAAATTGGTTATTTCTCTGGCATTTCTTACAAAATCTAAGCAAAGGCCAGAACAAACAAAGTAAGCATGAAATGCTTGCAGTTTGTTCACATCTTCCCAAAAATTATTAGTTTAATATATGTTCTTGTATTTATATTTGTACTATACGTATATATACGAGGCATCGGATCAAGGTTAAATTATTTTTAACTTATAGATAAAAATGTTTGGAGCCTTTTCAAGCCTTTTATCATAAGCTGGTGTTTAATAATAAAATATATAGAGTAAAATATAATATTGAAAATTGAACACATGCGAGCCGACAGCTAATACAATGTTTTGTTTGTACGTGTATGTGTCTATATGCGCTTTCATATAAGTGTGTGTAAATAATAATACGCTTTGATTTAAACAGTCTAACCCTACGCTATTAAATCTTGGAATTAGATGATGAACAACAATAACATGTTAGATATCTACAATACTGTTTTAAAAGGGTGGCACTTAGCTCTATAATTTTATTGCTTTGATAAAATTGCGCCTAAACAAATTACTGTGTACTTTTGATCTTCTCTTGCACGACTGAACTGCTCAAAGGCATTGAGTTCTGGTTCAGAACACGCTGGCAAAGTTTAAAATGAAAAGCGGCGTAAACTACATTAGATTGCCATTAAAATTTTCAATCAAAGTATTAAAATTAAAAGCTTAATTTTAAAAGCTTAACAGTTTTTAAATTATTTCTATGTTTTATCGGCATTATAATTTATTTTATGATTAATATAGATTGACTATTCATCCTTCTCGTAACTCTAGAGGTTAAAAAAGTAAAATAAAAAAACTTTTTTATCATGTGGCAACCCTATGACACCCCCACATGGTGCGTCGACGTAATGGTGTGGAATACCTTAATATTTAACGTATTGTGTGCGTACCCGCATTTTCGAATATTATTGAATACGTTTGATTGGCATTTGTTGCGCTATCCTAATCATTGATACGGGTTGGTCGTATATCGTGTGTAATAATTTGACTTTAACTTTCAATAATCCAAAAATAATAAAATTTTAGCCCTAAAGATATGCCCAGTGTATTCAAAAAGTTTATTTCTTTCCAGGGTAAAGCAAAACGAGATATATCACTGGAGGAGCTTCGGCAACACATCCACAGGTTCTACGTGCCTCTCAGCAGACAGTTTATGGTGCTGTTCCCAGAAGGAGGCTTCTTGCACAAAAGGAGAGAAGTCAGTCAAAGGTGAGGGAGAAATTTTAGTGTCTATTTAATAATTTAAGGAAAAATGATATTTATTTTATTAAACTGTCATAACAGGTCACGCAGGTAGAGGAATTTCTATATCGTCACACTAAAATATCACTCCATACTGGGAGAATTCAAATTATGATTACTTCCTAATTTGCCCCGGCACTGTTAAGGTTGGACGCCCAGTAGAAGATAAATATCAAACAATATTACTAAATGTTAAAATTGTTTGTTTAGATAGTTGGAAATGTGTACGCAATTTTTTCCGAAATTGAGAATGAATGTGGTTTTGTAAATAAAGGGAAAAATGAACTATGTCTATATCAATCTTAAGATGCCGTATTATAAAAGAGAATATGAAAAGAAGATATATTTGAATGAAATGGCAAACTAAGCAGGAAAAATAAGGTTATCTATATGATAACGCGCAAATTTAATATTATTTAAGTAAAACCATAGGCTACAGTATATTCGGAACCCAATCCAAAAACATAAGTATTATATTGAAAGCGAAAATCCAAAAACATATATTAGATACTTGAAGACAGATTTCTAAATGTAATCCGTTTATTCTTTAGGTTTGCAGAAAAGAACAACCTGCCAAAATTGGACTACGTTTCGCTGCCGAGAGCTGGTGCCATGAAGGTCATTATGGAAGAGATCGGACCACAAAAGAACGCAGTCGCCAGTACGTCTAAAGATATTTCTAATGAAGGTATATTTAACGATATACCTGAAGTATTTCTTAAGGCCATCAGAACTGTATTAAACAAGAACTGTGTTGATCATAACTTATTTCATTTAATTCTGATGGATTGGCGAGACATAGTTGCTTTTGGAGTGTGCTAGATCGGTTGAAGATAAGCATTGTCATCATCATGATCAATAGCCTATAAAAGTGTCATGGCACACACCGTCATACAATAGAGAAATAAATATTAATTTGTGCCACAAAACTACTACGATATACCGTCGTAGTCATAGTAATCTTTGTAATTATTTAAAATTGAGACAAAGATTCTATTCTACCTTATATACAAATTAACTTTAAACCTCATCCTTTTTACAGACGGCAACTTTAACCAAAGCAGCTCCAAGAAGATCATCGACTACAACATCGGAGACAATATTGAGTGGATTCTGGATGTGACCATCGCGTATCCTGACAGAGTGCCTCTACATCTTCAGGACATCGTTTGTGCTATCAGGCCACCTTGCACCACGCATTTACATTACAGGCTGTATCCTTGTAACGAGGTTAGGAATTGTTCATTTCACACCAAAATCTATTCATTTTTGTGTAAAGAAGATTTAGTTAATTCCACACATTTTACATTTGCATAATTTTTCTAAAGATAAAAGTAGTTCCTGATCACACTGAGCTAGTCACAGTTTCTAAAGAATTTCGAAATTTGGTAGATTGAAAATAATATTTTATTACTATTTGGGCAACGACAATTTTAATGAACCAAATTAATAAGTATGAAGCTCAATGTTGGGAGCTAGTCCAAGCTTTTCTAGGCTTTAAAACTAGTCTTTTAAGTATCTTAATTTTTTTCATTCCGCTTAGGTTCCTACCGACACCGAGGGTATGACCAACTGGCTCTACGACAGGTTTATTGAGAAAGAGAAGATGCTTGAAGAATTTTATCGCACAGGCAAATTTCCTGTAGGCTCCAACTCCAGCGTAACCAGACAAGTCAGGCAGGATAACCTTCGGTATCTTATACTGCACAGTTTCTTCATAGCATCTACCTTCTTACAATATAAGATATTCAATGGGCTCCTTGGGTATTTCTGGTAACGTTTCTTCACCAAAATTGGTTGGTCGTGAAATATTTAGTTTGTGATAAATTAGGAAATTTTAAATGTACTAGTCAGCTTTTTCAGTTAATTTTTTATCTTCTTTTCGTAGTGGTGTGTGTTTGATATTTGGTTTTCCAAATCCAACTACAGACCCTTTTCCTTTTCGTGGTTTTTTTAATAGTACTGCACTGAACAATATTTTACGACCAAACAATTGAAGAAACAATAGAAAATAATTTTAATACAATTTAACAAACATCTTTGTAAAGTTTGGCTGCTTGAAAACTTGTCATGTTAGTTTCAATGGGTTTTTTCTTAAATATTATATTTTAATATTCGAAACCGATATTGTAAGTAATAGTCGAACAATCGGTATGTTTTTAATATTCATTGTTTGTAACATAATTACGATTAAACGACTATTGTGGGTGACTTAATTTTTTCACGCAGTCAAAGATGTGCTTTTCCAAAGGTGCAAGGCAAAGTACACTTTTTTAAATTTCTACTTAGGCTTAGTTTTTACGTTACCTCGTGTCGACATATCGAGTGTTATTAGTGGAGTGCTATTGCTTTTAATTTTAGTATTTTGTGACACAAAATAGATGGTACAAGAAGGAAAAATGTACAGATAATAAAGTTTCAAGGCAGCTGTCTCTTTTAATAAGTAATTAGTAAAAAGAAACAGAGATTTTGGTTATTGATTCATTTTCAAAAAAGAACTTCAAAATTTAAATCAGTATTTGATTCATAAGTAACTTATTGACATCATTCGGTGATATCTTCAAACCTTGATAGGATTAAGAAGATAAAGAATATTTGTAATTCTGAAGAATTACAAATATTCTTTATCTTCTTAACTTTATCTTCTTAACATAAAAAATTGTGTATCAGTTACTTCTAATGAATTAGAAGTAACTGATACACAATTTTTTATGTTATTGAGAGTCTTATATTTGGTATTGCCAGCAGTGACCTATTTCCCTTTACCTATTTGTATATTACCTCAATAAATGAATCAACCGTAGTTGGTTATGTGGTGGCAATTTATGTAATTGCTAACAGATTAACCAGTCAGTCTCATTTAACTATTCCAAAACAAATGGATCATTCCATGAGTCCTGTGTTAACTAAATTTGTTTGATATCACTTAAGTTTTTAGACACCCATCTTTACTTATCTATTTTGTGGTTAGAAGCACTTATTGTGAGAATTGTGAGTCTATACATACGGTATTATATACCAAACCAATATAACAGTGTTACTAATTGGATTTCTTTTGTTTCAATTTCTAGTTACATTCGATGTGGATGAGAGATGATGAAATGATTTTATGGACAATTTTTTGTAACTTGCGTAAATAGCTTCTGTATGTACTTATAGGTACTTACTCCAAAAATTGTGTCATTACACATGAAAGGAATATCAGCGCGACATAGCATCTATTTTTCAAGATGTGATAAAGGCAAATGCATCGGGAGCAGACCAATCAAATCGTTAGATTTTCGTCGACGCCGCTAAGTGATTTGTGTGACGTTTTTATTTTCAACTGTCAAATCCATAGTAACACCGTTCTATTAAAACTGTAGTAGGCGTGTGTAAGTCTTTACGATAAATATTAATCAAAGCGTGCTGTGACATACAAGTCAATATGTAAGTAATTAGCATAGGACGTGTGCTTTGAACTGTACCAATTCGATCGTGACAATAAAAAAAATAGACAAATCACTTTATCTCTCACTTACACTTTTTCACGTTCTACTTATTCAGATTATCGCTTCGATATTCAAATATAAATTTGATACTATTTCATTGAACCAATTAGCACGTTGGAAATTCTTACTTACTGTACCCTGAGCATGAACAATTTTAATTTTTGAAACGCTTTCGTATGAAGTAGGTAATTGTATGAAATTTGGAGTGGACGTCAAGGATACGACTGCATACTATTCGAATTTTAAAAATGCGAATGCCAGGGGTACTGTCCTTTAATGGCGTTGAAAATATTGATTTACAACTATGATCGAATTACTTTAGTCGGGGCCCTGTTTCGGTCGAATTTCAAATCGAAATTGAAACGCCTTCATTGGAAAACAGTATGAATATGCCATTTAAAATTTCTAAATTAGATATAAGACACTTTGAATATAAGTATAAAAGGTATAACATACTTGTTTAGACATGTTGTTTTAATTTTAAAGTAAATTAAAAATGTTCCTTTCTGTCCATATTGTACAGAGTAACACTCAAATCATTTATAATTATAATCTTTTCGTTTTACTATAGAATATATATTTAAATGCTGATGGGTAATTTATTTGAAAGCTTAACAGACCAAATTGTAATAATAAAACAATAAAATCTATTTCCAAATACAGTAATTTTAACTCAAAAAGAAGCTATTACAATAAAATTTTGAGAATTTAAAAATTATTTCTGTATTACTTAAACAAGTAATTTGAAAATTTGATCCAATGAGATCTGGGGATATTATATTTAGTTAAAATAGAGTGTAACAAATCAAATATTCCTAAGCATTAAGCTTAAACGAGGATTAAAAATATGTATAGTAAAACGGAAAGTGTTTTGTGGTATAACAACTTAAACACTGATATGCCAAAATCCATTTGCCACAAGTGCCTAGGCTTATTCTATTCGATATAAAAGCTTGTAACTTATCCAAATTGTATATGTAGATTGTATATGTGTAAATTTACAATATAATTGAAATTGAATAGGATCTTTTTATAATAAAACGAACGCTTACAAACAAAATGTATAATAGCAAATTTTAACTATTGGATGTATGTTTTAGGTACTTAGCAGAATAGTCAAAGATTAATAAGAAAAATATGCTCGGATCATTTGTTAATATCAATGTAACTGTGGACGATGAAATTGTCAAAGAATGTCATATCGTATTTTTAAAGTTACATATTTTATTGAATAGTAACAATAATGGATACCTAATTTACTTTTAAAATACTTATAAGTTATCAATAAAAAGTTAAGTTATGGAATAAACAAATCGATATTCTGCTAATAACCCTAGGAAAATGTTTCAAGCATCGTACAGGTTCAAATCCCATTTAGTTTTAAAAGTTTAAACGAATTCCAAGGCTAAAGACAAAATATTTGAAGAAAACAAGTTTGCTTGCTGATGGGAGCTACAGTAAATGGCTAAAGAAAAAGAGCAAAGTAATGTAACAAATATGAGAATGCCATTGGTCAAAATAGCAGAAATAATTTAAAGTTACCAGTTAGAGCGCTCGAAATTCCTGTGATGGATATGCAACCAATAAGCGACTGTTATAAATCACGGCAATGGTAGCTCTCATTTTTAAATCACATCAGGTAGAACTTTCTTGATTTTTTTTCCAAAAGCGTGCCTTTGTCATATGAAATATTATTTTAGCCTCTGAACAAAGAAGTATTCAAAATCTTTTAATTATTACTTAAATAGCAACTTTTACAATTGAAATAGCATTGATATTTTACTAACGAAGTCCATTTTCACATGCTAAATAACCATTTAATTAGATTTACGTGCTCTTCATATAAAAATATTGCTAAAAAAATTATACTTTTCTAGTATTCCTATGTTTGACTTTCAAATTGATTCTTTGCAATATTGGGATAATGTTACGACCTGGCTTCCTTTACTTAATCGGCATTGCTGGCCATGTCTTATTCAAGCTTCACCGAGTGAAATAAACTTAACTATATTCAGTGAATTTTTTGAACACGTACCCATTAAATAAGAAGAATAGTGTAATTAATTTTAAATTCTTTATATGACGGAGCATTTTATGATATCGTGACTTTATTAATGTGCGAAGCATTTTAAATAAGAATTTGGGATTCTTTAGTATAATTTTTATTCGGTACACAATATTCAATTTTGTGTATATATACCCTAGGTATGAATTTAAAATCACTCACATATTTGAGAACCTTTTTAAACCACGTTATATTATAGCATATCAAATATAAATAAAACTGTCTTTTAAATGTATTGCCTATTCTTAATTAATTGTGACGTCACAAGAATTATAGTTTTTTTCTTTATATTAGGAATAATAACAGGGATGGAAATGTATTTTGGTATAATTCTCATTTATCAACTTTGTTATATTAAAACTATTGTAAAAATGAAGTAATGAATTGTTTGTCTACTCGCGTCTTTTTACATTTAATGTTATTACCAATTTTGAAGACCAAAAGTAAGTGTTGAAGTAATTTTGGTTTATAGCACCAATGGTGTTATCATTAGGGACGTTTTTCGGGAATATGACCAATAGACAATAGCAAGATTATACTTGAAATAAACAGTTACTGCTTGGTGAGCCCCAGTTAAGTTGTTATTTTCTATTCTAAGATAACTTTGTTTTTTTTTTGTTTAAGTTAAAAATAAGTTAGTAAGTTTGTGATGCCTTCGACGTTGTTATGCGTATTTTCGAAGTGAAAACGCTATACAATACATTGTCCGCTTTCAAACTTTGACTATATTGCTTACTTAATTATTAAGGTATGGACGTCATGTTACCGACGGTTCATTGTAATTTCGGTAATTCCAAGGCGTTGTTACCAAGCCATTACCGACATTGACATCAGATGTCACCCTAGATAATGGTATGGAAATGTAAAGAATATAGAGATATATGATATATATGCGTCACTAATTTATAGTAATATTGTTTCTTTGATATTGTACCACACTTGTAATTTTCGAGTTACACTCTGCGATCTCGACGTAGATGTCAATTGTCGATAATGGGATGGGAATGTAAAGAAATGTGATACGTGTGTCACTTAACTATTGTTTCTTGTTATTATAATACACTTGTAATTTTGAGATACGCTACAAAGATCTGTTATACGAGCAACCTGTATTTTCCAACCATTTCATATGATGAGCTTAATCAAATGACTATTCTTGGGACAGAATTACAAGTATCCCACCTACTAGTACAAGTATCACTAGGTACAAGTCTGATACAAGTCAAAGTTTGGCTATCGTCAAGTATTGGGGTTCTGTATTCTAAAATTATACTTGGTATATGAGCGGACTTCATACAAGTAGCTAGGTGGTGAGTCGACGACTGAGCGTAGAACGCAGTAGTTTGATTTTACAATAGCTTAAACAAATACGTCATCTAGCTGCTCATCCAGTATGAACATATGCCGAATACTCAGTAGCGTAAATTGGAATTTACTTGTGTTTTACATAATTAAATAATACTTTGTAAGTTATATGAGTCCTTTTTATGAGTGAGAGTTTATTGTAAGTACAGTTTAATCCGTGTGAATTATATTGATAATTTACTATCGAGTAATAATAACTAAATAAATTTAACGACAGTATTCTGAATACTGTTCAAATATAATGTTACGAATATAAATTTTAATATTGCATACGGATATAAACAATATTATTTATATTCGATTTTCACTCTGGCTCTGTCTTGGTCATGTTGTAATATTACATATTCCAAAAAATAAACTTAACGTGCTTATTGTTATTATAGTTTCGACCTTAAATTGTTTGCTATTGGATATAAAATTAAAAACGCACGTTACTTTTTTATATGGAGAGGCCCCGACGAATAGAAACAGGTTTGGTGCGTCTTTGATTTCATTTATATGCAAAAGTAAACTTGCTTTGAGGAAATGCGATAAATCTGTATTTCAGGCTTTTGTTATATTGAGTGTTGAATTTTGTTTACAATAAAAACATACTATGAATTATTATTTGATTCTATCGTAATTCCTTTTTGTATTTAATTATATTGTATGTACTGATACTTGATGAGAATTTTGCGAACTATACAGGTACCTAATGTGAGTAGATATTTTTCATTGATAGAAGTCCACTAGTTTCCTATAATATTATGATTAATAAGATTTTTACTATTTCCATCAATGATATTATTATGATTTGATAGTAACAGTAAGTTCACATTTATATTATAAACTCTATCACATTTATAATTCACCTTGACAGTGCTGTAAAAATAACGGTAACGTCCGTAATTTTTACGGTAACAAATACTTACAGCGAGGCTCGTTTGTTAATATGGATGACCGGTTAAATATTTTTCTCAGTTTAAGAATATAGTTACAAAATGGATTCGTAGATAATAATTTATCGTTTAAAAAACAGTATAAAACTGAATTGTCACGCGTAACTATTAATGAATGTTAATCCGTTAATCGGGTGAATTTTTCAGCGTTTAAAATCGACCTTCTCTAGTTAGTCTTTGCTTTGATATTGAATTTTTCAAGTTCATTTCACCGACAAAAATCGTCTTCGTCACCGAATAAGTGACGGGTTAGTCAGCGTCACTTTTCTGGGATTTGCCTTTAAAGAGAACTTTAATTTTGACCTGCTTTTGCAGTCTCTACTTATGCATCTACTTGAAAAATGTATTTGTTGGGAGTACAGTAGCAGTAATACACAGAATGAATATATAATTTTTAGGCTGTCAAAATTATATGTTCATTATGTGTCTTATGTCAATGCGTTATGGATGGACCACATTCTACCAGTCGGTTCTCTAAAATCAACGAATCCTTTATACGTAACTATATCCTAATACACTTAAATGTTTTGTTCGCAAATAACTCAGTACTAGTTGTAAAAGCCATATTGTTTTGGTAACTAGTCCGGGCGGTTCGCGCTTGTCCAAACAAGTGGCTTTGATCGCTGTAAATAACTTGACATGTCCACGGGTTGACAATAAAGCACGTTTGGGCACTAAAACTGGTTTTATTTATCCTTGCCTGTATATATGAAATGAAAATAAAATATAATGTGGGTTAGGTTAGGTACAGTCGACAAACAAAGTGAATAATTACTTTAGACAACACATTACCTTGATTTTCTTCTTGATAAAAATATATTGCGTTTAAAATTTTTACGATTTTAAGTATCCATAAACAAAGATAAAAACAGTTGGTTCTTCACTTTTTATTGTTTCTGAAAATAACTTAGCACCAACTCCAAAATATTATGTTCAATTGAATTGAAATATTTTTGCGTTTTGAAGACTGTTTAAGTTTTGTTAAAAAAATATATTATTGACCATTTTGGTACCTAAGTTTCTACTACAACTTAACACCTTCCTAAATAGGCGACCACCAATATTGTCAACTTGCCTGTTTGTCGGTAATAGCTTTTGAAAAAATATTAAAAACACTTAAATCAGACGAATAAAATTTTAAGGTTACCCTCGATTTTCCTGAGATCCCATCACCAAAACTTGACTTGGTACAATGAGAATACTTCCAGAGTATACTTTATCGAATAAAAACCGGTTCACAATTTGTCAATTGTGAAATCGGTGAAAAGACTTGCAAAAAAATTACATACAGTGTAACACCTCTTCTTATTTCGAAGTCGGGTAAAAGTACTCGTCAGTTTCCAATATATTACATAAAAATAAGTTCTGGGAACCATACTGACTAACGGAACAAAATACTTCTATATAAGGCGTAGTGGAGTACCACTGTACCATTTCAATTTTGGTAGTACAGAAGTTCACTGTGTTTCAGCGCGGAAGAAGAGTTGCCAGTGTATTTAAAGTAAATTGGAAACATTAACATCTCGTCTCCAGAATGGTCTATTATCATTTGCCATCAGCTAAAACTCTTCTCCTCTGACATAAAAACTCAAAACGGAAGACACACATATACGATCTTATATTTTTCATTCTTTGCTCTAAAACAGCATAACACAAGATATTGTGTAATAAATCCCTAGCTGTTTCGATTTATCTCCGAACGGCAGTACAAACATCGATGCTTCGGCGGCCTATTCGGAGTCACGTACGAATGTTTGCACACGTTTTCATCAGACGTATAAAGGAATTTCAGAGAGAGAATACAACACGAGAAGCGCGCGATCGAAGCGAGCGTAGCACTTGTTCAGTTAAAAATATATTTCAATTGAAATTGATGCGATATCCAGCAATAATAGCAATTGGAGTTACAAAACTAAGGTTTGAAGTTCTTTAGTTTCCTTAAAACCAGCTTCAAGTGACATTAGTGATCACACATGAGTCTCTTAACCATTTAAGAGACTCATGTGTGATCACGACGTACGTGACGTACAAAAAATGCGGACTCGGACGATAATAGAAATTCCAGCCTGCAATGTAACAACTTAACTGTCTATCAGGTATAGTACTTTAAGAGTTCTTAAGTTATTACTATTACACTCGTAAATTTCCAGGAAAAGTGGGACAGGCTGGAGTTATCCAATTAATCACCCTTTCTGACACAATAGCAGCATTAGTGTCTGAGCCCACAGTCCACATTTAGTTCGTAATATCTGAGAGTTGCACGGCTTAGTGTCAACTATCTAAGCTAGTTCCATAAGCGACATAGTCCATTTGCTGTTTCTGTGGATAACCTTCATAGAGTAAGACTTGGGTTTAAGGAGTTTTTACTCAAACACATGGATAATTTTATTTGAGAACAATATAAGTGGTTGTCAAATTATAAGCGACTATTTACTCTTTGTGAGCCAATAACAATATATATTTTTTTACATTTATAATAAGTTTATCAAAAATTACAATTTCTTTTTCTGGCAGAATGAGAACAAAAAGTTATATAAAATCCCAATATCATATACCGTATATATATAATATTCACTATAGTAATGATTAATATTCCAAACCAAATATTTCTTTGGAAACAGAAAATTATTTTCTTTCCTTATGGAATATCTTCTATAATGAATGTCGTACCAAGTTTTTCTCGTTCCGAATAATGTTTCTGACAAGCGAATTCTATAACTCTATTCAGTGTTTGAACGAAACGTCATGAAAATGCGATAAATAAAGTGCGAGACGCAAATTCAAATAGAATTATTGCTAGAAACCTCCTTAACAATATTTTGTACATACCTGTACTGAGGACATCTTGACATTTCAATTTATCATACAGAATACTTATAAGACTGAAGGGTTAAAATAATCAAACATATTTTACCGTGTCTCCTTATAGATAACATTTTTATCAGTCAAAATCAAAGCCAAAAGTCAAAATAATTTTATTCAAATAGATTTATTTACTAAGTTCTTTTAAATCGTCATAACAGGCAATATGTATCAGAAAAAATAAATAAATGTTATTAAAGGTAATAGTGATGTGAAGTGAAGTGGTTATTAACCATGTATTTACAAATTGTCCCAGTTATAGAATTTATTTATGTACTAAATAAATTATTTTAAAATTAAAAATAACACTAGTATGCATATTCCTAATCAACCCTACTACCACTTATTAGTATTAGTAGCTGCAGAGAAGAAGCGGCGCAAGAAACTCTTAGCCTTTAGTATTTATAATGACATTTACAAATTACCTGTCATTACAAACATATTTTTTGTTTTACAGTGCAATATTTGTCCATTACAATAAATCCTGGCTTAAAATAAAAGCCATCTCAATTTTCACGTTATAAGCTATAGATTAAATAAATAAACATTTATTTGAAAATTAATAATTTAATAAATATATAACCTAAGTTGTAATAACGTATAAAGATACGGGCCTTGTTAATTAGAACCGATTGTGGAGTAAATGCCTGTTAACTGCCGTTCTAGCACGACGATGAAGGCGTTGAATTCGTCTCAAAAAGGTTTACAGTTTAGCTAAATCCGAATTCCCATTATTGTCTACAACATCATGACGCGAAGAATGCGCAAAGCGGAAAACAGTATGAGTAAGTACTTTAATATTTAACTATCAATAATGGTGCAATCTCTGGCAAATATATTTATTAACAGTAATAATTATTATAGAAAAAAAACATAAAACTGGTGAAAAATGAAAAGGTATAAAATATTATGAGAATTAATAACCCAAATAACAACTTTACATAAATTTACTAGATTATTATTTTCATAATAGAATAGAAGTAAATTTACCATAGATTAGTCTCAATATCAATCGACAGTAATATTAATTCGATTGACGAGGTAAAAGTAAATAAAACCACCGCAATTCCAACTGTTGAGATAAATAGTGTTGTACTAATTAACCTAAAAAACACCTATTACAACTTTGTATTGGCTCACTACTTTATTATTTTAATAGATTTGTTATGGATGATTTACTAATTAACTACAGCTAAGCAGTATAAAATTTGTAACACTCACTTGATCGGGGTTAACACAAACACATGATTATGATGGTTTTAAATTAATTTTAAGAATCATATAGCAAAACTTAACCATAAAATAGTATATTGATAGTAAATTATTCATACAAGTCAATACTTGACTGAGTTAAGTTAATAACTACCGAGTTATGTCAACGCTTGCCGTCCAAATATTCGTTCTCCCTCACATTCGACATATATCTGTTGATATCGACCTAACACATTCAAAGTATTTGATTTTAAATTATTTTAAATAAATATAACTTAGTAGCGAGAAAAGACAAATATACTTCTTACTGTAAAACTCAATTTAGAAGGTTTTAAAGTTTGTTACAAACGAAAATGGTATTTATAGCATAGAAAATATGAAGCTGTGATCACTTTCCTCCACTTCTTTGATAAAATGGCCATTTCTGCGAAACTCACGATAAGAAACTCAAAATGTGTATGCAAAATTAACCAGTGGTAATAACCGACCCTAAATAAGAACCAAAACAAATATAGACCTAAATGTCTAATAAATAAGACTTAAATGACAAAACACTGTTAATATTTTAAAAAAATTTGGCATAGATTAGTTCTTTTATGATTTTTAACGCTTAGAGATATATTTATTTATTTTATAAGGTGGTACGTAAGTTAAAAGGTGAATAAGATGTCCCTAATCGCGAGCTCCAAATCCAAATAGGTGATAATATCATCAAATCCTTTCTTCATGGCGATTTCCCATCTAATAACTGCACTAACTTCCTCGTTAACGCAATAATACTTAATATTAATAGCAACATGGACACGAATAAAACTACCCTCATAACTGAAATAATACTAATCTTAGAACAATGCCGCTCACATTCCCTAACATTACGACGTGTGAAATATAACAGGGCACAAACATTATCATTCACGCTCCTTTACATTATACCCTAGCTAACGTACAAAGAACCTTGGTTTGATATTCTAAAGCCTTTATTTATTTGTATTTTGGAAGTACGGAATGGCACGTGAGAGACCAGGTTTGATTGGCCGTTATGGTTGGTACCCTCGTCAATGTGGAGCACTGGATTAACTTGAGAACTCCGATGCGGTGTTTGTAAGGAAGATTAAGACGGTTTTGGAATGCGTTACAATTAAATTTTACTTCAAGTGGAATTTTTTGCGTTTGTATGATTAATTGTTTCAGGGTTTTTGAGTTTTAGTCAAATTTGTAGAGTCATTCATCGAGCATATTGCATTTGCTTAGTCTGAAAAATAAATACGACATTAAATCTTCTATATTTTTCATTGTCGTTTATGAGAGACTTGTCATAATTCATTATAGCAGTTCCTTGAACACCTAAATATTCCCTTTTCGCAAATGAAGTGCTATAACTAACACCATTACGGCAATTGAATCTGGCAGAAATCTAATAGCTTGATGATGACTATTTTATTAGTTTGATGCCTAGGAGAAATAATTAGCCAACGCGCCATGTATTGGCTGTCATGTACAATAATCCTAAAACATATTGACTATATTGTCTTATCTCGAAACCAAATAGAATACAAACAGAACAAGATAATATTTTTTGTTCTAAATATTTTCATATCGCCTTTTTCAAACCACAGAATCGAATTGAGTCGCATTCAGCTGTGATTTAAAAGATTCCTCTAAGGTACTGCCATTATCCAAGACAAATGGCGATTATCACAATATTTTTGATTACCCGTAAGTTGAATAACACTAAATCTTTAATTTCTTGGTAGAATAAGGTATTTTGAGAATAGAAAATAATAAGATCTTTATACCCGAGTACAGTCAGGCGACTGTTGCCAAATTTCAGTTCAAGACAGTTCTATTGTTTTTGTTGCTACGATACAATATACTTATCTGCAAGGTCGTGGCGCAATCGTTCTGTATATTAAGGGGATAAATACAAAACTTAAAACAAATATAATCGAATATCTAATGAGTAAAGACATTAAGAGGACCATGATTATATTTACTTATTTGTTCTTATGAAAATTAGAGATGGTACAAAATATTATAGATTTCAACCCAAGTCTATGGCCCTTCTATTCAACGCAGACGAGGATATACTGTAAATTTTGCAGTCACTAATTGGCGTCAGACGAGACTTTTAACAGAATTATTGCAGAGTTGGAAAATAGAATTGAATGAAACGTAAGATGAGTCTTACCAGATTAGTATAATTTTTATTTACAAAAATATACTAAGAAGTGACATAAGAGACAAGAATACATATATAATGAACATAAAGTAGACAGACATATCTAACAAAATGATTTAATAAGTAGTCTACTTTGAAACTGAAAAGGAGAGATCGACAATAACTATAAAAAATGTCACTATAGTAGGAAGGTAGGTAAAACCGGTATATTTTTGCTGAAATGGAGAATAAACGTCTATGCGGCGTGGAAAAAGGTTTTATTGTGGAAGAATTTTAGCGTGGTTATTCGCCCTATTGAAGTAGCTTCGTGTAGACTGTCATTACATATTTGGCGTAGAACTCTCCCAGGATATGTTCAAATGTGTAACAATTACCTTTGCCTGTCCCAATGGACGAGTGAAAACTCAAGGTAAAAACTGACTTGTAGACAAAATATATTAGAGATTTTCCTGAGGGCCTACGCTATACAAAAACAAGGATTATTTAAGTCTAATTTATTTGAGTTGGTGCGTTCGTCTTCGAAAAATAACAGGGAATATTAATTGGATATTTAAGAAATTCTGTTATTTTGTTTTCCAAAATCCAGAACACATGTTAAAGATTAATAAAAAAAAAAAGAAATTGGATGTTTTGTAAAGTATATATAACAACAACACATGCAAGAAATAAATAAAAAGTACCATCAGGTAAAACGTGTAGCTTTATTCAAAGCCATTCCTTACCCTCACGATCTAATACAATAAAGGAGAATACTTCCTAAACACCGTCGTCTCAAGTGGGGCGCTGAAAATCGTTCTTTTCAACCTGTAAATAACATTTTCAGCAGTGTCGTAAAATATATAACTGACACACGTCGCAAACAAGGACGCGGTTATCTGTTAAAACTGGAAGTGGTTTGGAAGGTAAGTGGAACTTCCTAATTCCACAGGTTAATGATTCTTTACAAAATACCAGAAAATATTTGAAGTCGATGTGGAAATAATTAATGGAGGGTTAAGATTTGAGTACGATGACTTTGATTATAGTGTATTCCTTTTAAGGGGTATATAATACTGCTGATTTCTAGAGTTTAAAACTACCCTCTACCACACTAGAGTACTGGGTTCTAATTAATTTGAAACTAATCAAAAGTCCACCATTAAAGTTGAAATGGATTAACAACATTATCAATACCCTCATGCAGAAATTTTATTACTATGTATAGTGCTATACATAGTAATAAAAGTTTACATTTTCACATTTTGTGTAATTCTTTACAGCGCCATGTAAAACTGGCTCATTTTGTGCCAGCGCCATCTATGGGCAATATTGTGAAATTACCCACCTAGAAGTCAAATGAACTACTGTGTTTGATAATAAAAATGTTTAATCGAATTTAAACATAAGCAAATTTTACCGGGTTTTGAATTGGTAGGTGAAAAAGTAAATGTCGCGTCTACTTAATTTTTTGGGATTGTATTTTTTTATTTTTTAGCATAAATGTGTAGTAGTTGAAGTGATGAGAATGGCTTTATTTGAGTTCTATTTAATAGTCGAATAAATAAGGAATAGAATAGAATAGAATCTTTATTGTACATCAGCCCATTCAATATATATATATATATAGGAAACATTTCACTAATTAACGTACTTTTTTTAAAATATACGTTTATATTCTGTCCTACTTTTTTCAAGATTAACAGATTTACGAGTTGGCATAAAATGACGATCATTAAGTGTTCATGTTTGTATCAAACTATAATAAAATAATTTTGACTTTCGACTTTCATACTACAGTACTAGGTACACTTTGATTGGACTATCTAAAAAACTTTGGAAAAAATCATTGCGCTTGCGAAGCCATAGCTTAGCTAGATATTATGAAATAAAATACTCCAGCGCAGTTTAATATGTAACCTCTGTATACTTTATATCTTCGCTCTCCAACCCATGTTAGTAGGGAAGCGCCTTGAAGAGACGAGATTGTATCGACAAAAGGAACGGTATTTATATTTTTATGATAACGTAAATGGTTTTCATTTTACGCTTAATATTTTACTGCGCTAAGGAATATTTTCAATTTAAGTAATAAAGAGTTAGTCTGATCTAATCTCTCTTGATTCTGGTTCATCTGTGATGCGTTTCGTTTTTGTGACGACATTTCGGTGATGCTGATTGAAATATTTTACGTAATGCGTCTATAAGATAATTTATTTTACATACAGTGATGGATTTTTTATTATGGCACTATGAAAAAATTACTTTTAAAAAGAAGTAATCTGTTTTATTGCTAAACTTGATTTTATAAATATTACACAATTATAATATATATTTGTAATAGTAATAAGGTTTTTTATACAATATACTCGTATAACGTTCTTGATTCTGAGAAACAAATGTTATTTAATATCTAAGAGATTGAAGAAGACAGAGATTAAAGAATCATTTTCTTTAAAAATTAAAACAAACTGAGTAGTCTTAAATATTGATATTTAGTCTTTTTCCAGGAGGTCCTTGCCTATTAAAAAGTGAAGTATCGACCACAAAAAAAAACTTGACATTATTTAAGAAGAGATTAATTTAACCTAATCCTTTAATCACTTTTTAGAGTCTTTTTTAAAAGACTACAAAAAAGAAGGAGGTTCTATGTTCCACCGAATGTTGACCAAAGATTTGTATTTAACGAAATTGATGTCAACAATGTAGTCATTTGTTAAGGATAACAAAATTACCCCGAAAAAGTTTTTGTTTTGTACCAGTTTTGACCCACTTTATCCCTTTGCCGTCAGGACAATTGCTTCGTTGAGTTGTTAAAGGAACTAGTTTTCCCACTGGAGTATAACACTCTAAAAAATTATAAAAGTTTCATTGACGGTTCAGTTACCGCAAGACTGCTTATTTATTCATTTGTTTGTTAGGTTCGCTAACGTTACTGTACAACTATATAATGTACACCGTAAACTAACACAGCAGCGCATTCAAAATTTTAATAGAAACTTTTAATTATTTACTCACTAAAAAGTAATAATAACTGTGTGCGATATTGAAAAGAACAATTCTAATTTTATAAAAGGTCTATTCAAAGTTAACAATGTCTATTGAGTCAAGTTTTACAATTGTTATTTTATTTTAAATTTATTTATGAGTTTTTGCTGGCTGAATTGTATTGCTTAAGAATAAGTCAAGTTGCTGTTCTTCTTAAATAAAAATAAAATAAAATTAGTGACGTAGCTACAGAGAATAAGTAAGGTACCTATGGTATTTGTCAAAACGAATTTATGATATAAGTTTTCCATAGGATTATTCAAAATACAAATAATATGTAATGAGGACAGTTTTGATTGTATCACGACGAATTTATCATTACATTGTCACAAAGGATTCATATGCTTTTGAAACTACTTCAGAACCATAACCCTTTTTAAGATGAATTTGAGTAATTTAATTTATCCCTTAGGATTAATTGTTAAAGGGCTGATTTTGTACTTATTTGTCTTGTAATATTCTTATTGATCCCATAGGATAAATTTAAATACATTTCGATTATATCCTAGAGCAACAATTTAAAATAATTATATAAATAAAGAAACATCGCAATTGAAAATTTTTAAAAATCAGTGATGTACCAAAAATGTCTCCATTATAGATTTATAGGTTCCTTTAATGACCTCAGTCAAATCTTAACTATTTCATTTAAGAAACATGAGAAAATATTTCCAGTGCCAGTATACATTCAGTACAAATTTTTGGTTTCTTGTGTGCAATAAAAAAATACGGTTCTTTTATTCGTCGTAAGTTTATAAGCCAATGATTACATCCTTCATTTGTCATTTTCCCGTATATATGCCTACTTTTCAATACATCAAAAATAATTTCCTATACCTACAACATTTCATCTAAATCGCAGCATTAAAATTGATTTAGGGAAAAATTCCTTCTCCCACCTAGCTTTTCCTCAATAAGTTACCTTTGTATTTTAGCCTCTATTTGCCGAGTAATAAGAGCTACTCTTATTTCTCATATTAACAAGACAAGTAGCTAATAATGGCATAGTAGCAACATATTGGACTAAGAGTGCGTCTGGGACGGCATTATGAAATAAGATGCTTGGGTAAACAAAACCCTCCAGAGACGTTATTAAAACTAAAAAATAATCTTATGATGATGAGGTTTGGGTTGATTTTATTAGTGTTATGATAAAACTGTTGGTTGCAAATTATTTCAGTAATTACAAAAGTTGCTTTTTGAAAATATTGTTTTAAAAAGTGTTTCAGCTTATTAAATGTTATAGGGGTAAGCTAAGGTTTGATTACTCAAATCAAATTGTAATAAAGAGCAGATATAACGGTATATTCTGGATAATTTTCATAGGTTTTTTTTATATATTATTTGATGTTATTGCACCTGATTGAATAAAGAAATTATTTGAAATTCAAAAAAGTTTGAAAGGAGAAAGTTGTTATTGTACAAAAGTTTAATTTCATATCTCACTAGTAATTGCTGACTATCAAATGAACAGGGATTAAGGCTGTATTTTCGTAACGATTTACTGCTTATGCAAAACAAATCATCTAGATTAGGTCAAGCTTAGTAACATAAAAAATTTTTTTTTATAATTTCTTCGTAATCTGAGAGTTGTTTTTGTTCTGTTATCAAAATGTTATGTGCCAAGTGTTATACAAAATTAAATTGTCAGAACTTCACTTACGCGATATAGAAGTGTGCAGGTCCGCTGTTTCTCATTTAAGGAAGAAGTACCATATAGGAAGTCTGTAGCCAACAGTAGGACATATATCAGCTGATGATGATGACTTGACTTGACTACTGACACCTGCCTGGTGTTAATGCCTTTCTTGCTTTGTAATTAAAATAGGCAGGCACCTTTCACAATGAACCGTAAAGAATTACTTCACGGCCGAAATATGTGAGACTCTGGTCTACCTATAACCTATCGTTATATATACCATAATTGCGTCCCTGCCTGCCGCACTGGGAGAGGTGGGCACGGAAATGGAAGTCTGTTTGTCTTCCTCCGCAGAAGCGCCGGGAATATCCGTGGGGCTCTTTTAGAATTTCCTGTTTCGAACATTGCGGTCTTCATAAATTAGAATTTTTAATATTTTCTAATGAAATATTATGTGTATAGACGTAAATCCGTTAGTCTGGTGACATGGAATTGCCTATTCTAATTTCGAATGCATCTGTAAATAGTTACTTATTTTAACGATTGCTATCGCTTTCCTTCATCTAAAATTGGGTCTGTGTTGTGGATGGTGGTATTAAGGTCTAAACTCCTTGAATGTATTTCCCTAAAGTAATCTGTGCAGTGCAACGTAAATACAGATTGCTTACATAGAATTACGTACGTAAATTAATCTGGTGTTATATTGACATAATTGTATAAGATCATATACAAACATATAATAATTCAGCGATCCTGGATACAAATCTAAGTAGCGCCAGGAAATTGTTTACTAAATAAACAGTTTTACTCGTGTGTATGGATGTTTTATATTTTAGTATATTTCTTATATTTATATATATTTTTAACTACCTCTGTGGTCTAGTGGCTGAGACCTACTTTAGATCAGGAGATTCGCGGTTCAGTTCCCAGTGGAGGCAGAAATGTTTTGCTTGGTTTGGTTGGTGTTAGGGATTTTTTTGTAAGCTAAATAAACTTTTGCTAGCCGGCTACCACAGTCTTACCTAACTATGTGGCCATAGATTAGAATTGAAATTGAAGATAAAATAGCCAATTTAGGAATCCGGATGCAATCAACTCTTACGGTGAGGTGCCGACCAAGAACTACCCGTAATAATAAAATCAAAAAAATAATTTTACTTAATATTTTTCTCAAACTCTTAATTTAGCTTCATTTTGACTAGATAAAGTCAAAATGAAGATTGATGATGATTAAATCTAATATATTTTGTTATTATGATAAAATTTTATAGGCTTTTGATTATTTATGTCTAAATTCACGCTGTATATATCTAGTGTACAAGACAATTGGTATCAAATAATGAGTAGTATTCAGCTCTTTACCTGACGGTATAGAGCGTGACTTTTAAGAGAAAGGCTTAAAATCGAACTAAAGGGAATATATTTATGTTTCAAGGTAGAAGTACACACGTGTGACGCTGACAGTCAACATCATAATTCGTCATTTCATTTGAGTTTAAGCTAACCGCGTATTTTATAAATAATAAATATAATCCGCTTATTTGAATATAGAATATAGTTTATTATATAGCAAAATTAAAAGCAAACCTTTATTCCATAATAATTCGAGTTATCGCAACCAGTGCAATACACTGCCGCTGTTTCAATGTAAACCTTACAAAAAACAAAAATAAATAATTTTCAACAATTCTCCCAGCGTACGTATTCAATAACGTTCAGAAAGCCACACGGATTGTTCAACGCATTGGAAACCTACGATATCGTGGGTTAAGCCCCTTAACTATTCACCCCAAACGGACACAACGTGCATAATCAGGCTACCCCTAGATTGTGACAGGAAAAAATACCTCTATTTTTGTGAGAATTAAACACGCAGCTTTAAAAACTTTTTGGGTTCCGTACGTTGATGATACCAATTGTTCATTAATATATTAGTAAAAATCCATATGTAATTTACCTACACCAGCTTTGCAATTAAATGGTGGAAACATATATTTCGCCATAGTTACGGAAACAGCTTTCATCGACAAGCTACAATGGGCATTTGCTTAATTGGCACGAGCTCCTCATTATACCTATGTATTAAGAAGATATATAATTAAATTACATTAAATATTATGTAATGTATGTATTTAGATAAATGTATAGGTATTTATAGATATATAGGTATCGTATAGTCGGCATTTTATATAGTTTAATTATTATATTTTATTAAAATGCTAAATATACAATAAAACTCACACTTCACACACGGGTTGACTGGAAGAGACCACAATTAAGAGATCAAGACACGACTAAGAGTCCTCACTTGCATAGTTCTGTATATATACATTTTTTGATATTACTTTTTATATAGAGGCTAATAGAATTCAATAACCACTTTTTTACTATTTCATCAGAACCACCCAACTTATTAGACTTAAGAGATCGCTTTTAGAGATAAGGTCGCCCTTTTTACAAAATTAGTTAAAAGTTTATTAAGAGTGTTTCTCTTTTTGAATTGGCTGATGTACAGTAAAAAGGACTAAACAACGCTATTTCGCGACGCATTTTTCAACTTTATATAATTCTAATAATGAAGATAACACCATGGCTTGATTGTTCTTTATAGTACAGTTCCTAAATCTGTAATCTTTATCAGATTCGTAAAGTGAGACCAAATCCGGTATATCTATTAACAAAAAAAGAATCTTCTTGGAATCGGTTTAGTTTTAACAAATATAATTTCATAATAAAACCATGTAAACAAAAATACTTACTAATCACAAATTAAAAAAGCCTTGTACAGAGTTTTTTTACGTTCATTTGAATTCAAATTTGATTAAAAATCTGAATAAAATGGATAAATGTTATGTAAAACGAAATTGGGCTCATATGCATATCAGGAGAATTGACTGAAATTGGATGGAATTCAAGAAGCAACTTTATGGCGCTGGAGACCTTCGGTTACAGAACTAATTATAATTTTCACCATCTCAATTCTTAATGTGTTTAAAACACCAGATCCCCTTATAAAAATCCTTGCAACGCAAAATTACGAAGAACTACGTTCGCGGGGAGTAAAACTTGCGAACTATTAAAAACGAAGAAATACCGTCTTCTGGAACTTTTATAGCTTTAATGTTGTGGGGAACGATAAATAAAAAGTTGCGACGTAGTAATTACCTTATGATTTTTTAATTTTTTATGGTTTGTGTAAAGTACAATCACCTGATTGCTTTATATTAAGATAGGTTTTTAAAATTACTAAATTACTTACAATAAAAAAGCATAAATAAGGATTACTTCACATGGCAACGAAACAAAAAATTAATTAAATTGATCCTTGCAATATATTGATTATAATACGAACTGGATAATTTCAAGAACTCTAGTTAATAACCATAATATATTAAACGATACTAATCACGGCTTACCGTCAAAAATTAATCTATCAGTTTAATATTTATTGTCACTAAGTAAAGTATAATTGATTTTATAAAGATAAATCTTTTTTTAGTACTTATTCTTAAATAAATTTTAAAACAGTTTTGGTAAATTTTACTTCAGAAATCACACGGAACCCTAGAGCCACGCCTCGACATTATCAAAGTGGCATAGCTTGATAAAAGTGCAGCGAATATCGAAACAAGCATGTGACATTAATTGTGACACATGTGACGATGACTTTACGAATTTGGTTATTTGATTAGAGCACAATCGGTCCATGAAGACATTTTCACCATCTTCATTTTTTGTTTTCAATTATTTTGTATTTAAATCTCCATACCAGGAACGTTAACCACTTCAATACGTACAGGCACCCATAGTTCAGGATTACCCAATCTCCCTTTTTATACATTGTTCGTGCGAACAATAATACAATAGATTAAAGTAGGATATAATATAATATTAAAATTAGGTAATTTATAATCTATTGTAAAAAATAAAAGAAAATAGTCGTCAAGAAGAAGAAAAAAAAAACAAAAGACAATCGCCGATCTCGGCTTTATTCTAAAACAGTCACACGTCGCTCATCCACACTTCAAGGAGGCGGCATGTCTCTCGCTATGAAGCCTCCTTGCGAGCTTGCGCGTGAACATACATTGTATAACCATAAGAAGATATTTAATGTTAGTTATAATGAATAGAAGAAGTAATATGGTATCCACCAAACCTTACAAACGATATAAAAGATTGTCAGAACATTTGAAGAAAACTGTATTGACTTTAATCCACCGTCAAGAGAGTGAATTCTTAAATAGAAAACCAACAGTAAATATTTGAAAGTACTCTTACTCAACGTTCCAAAATAGATTCAATACAAAATTTTCATATCTCCCCAATTAGATTAGATCCTAAACACACAACTACATCCAAAAACCTTCTATTAGGCTTGTTTGAGTTGTGGCTCGTCTTATATTTGCGATAGTCAGTAATAACTGTATTATTTGAGCTTCACAATTTGGTTAGCACATCATTAGTTTGGGTTCCTTGATTGTGGACTGGTCTAAACTAGTTACTATGCGGGACTATTTGAGTTAATTTATGATGTTTATAGAATTATCTATTACATATACGTCTACCATTGGATTTTATTTGCAGGAATCTGGTTATTTCTTTCTTTTTTCTCTTGCGGGTGATTTTCGCAAATCCAAGTCAGAATGCGCCTGGTTTGCGTCGAAAGGTGTATGCTGGTTCACTCCAGTCATCACAGCTCCTCCAGGAAGTGACGCTAGCGCCTTGTCTTTGCCGAAGATCACTCGGAAGCTAACCAGAGATCCCAAGTAGTTAGTTCGATAATTTACCACTCCAGCAAGACGTGAGCGGCTGTTTCTTCGGCTTCTATACAGGCTCTGCACACAGGACTGTCCAAGACATCTAGATTGAAAAGATGCCTCTTAAAATTGCCATGACCAGTTAGTGCTCCCGTTATGCGACGGATCTGATTATTTATAATCACTGTGTAAATTCCATTCTACCACCATTCTTTCACCATTTCTAGAAAATGGTTCTAATATTAAAATAATAATATTATTTCTCACACTCCTATTATCTAGCCAAAATTTTGCATCATAAGAGATTGTATTATGGCAAATATCAATGACTCCTGAACAAATATCATCGTTCATATATCTTCCCCTACCAGGACTGGGACCTGGGACCTCTGGTTAAGTAGACAGGTATTCTGACCACTCGACCAGACTGCCATCATGTTTGTGGCATTTTCTTTATGGGACATCATGCTAAATACTGTCATTACGAAGTCAACGGCAAAGAATAATCTACAAAAACATGGTAACTATAAACAGCTACTCTACACAAAAATATAATATAAAATTACTTATCAGATATAATCTAGATAATAAATGAAAATGAAGAATCCCTTTTAAAACAATGTCTTTAAAGATGATACGTTTCGTCTTAGAGCACCTTTTATAATCATATAAAAGTTTAGAGACCGCAATATAAAGTACCGTAATAATATAAAGGTCTTCTTATCCTTTTGTGGGCGACTTCGTAATAATAAGCAAAGGATACCTTTTCAGGATTTCATTGTCGAAATGTAACCAACCTTAGATAGAAAATGTAATTGAAAGTGTTTTCATTACGGCTAGCTAATAGTTGAGTTGATGTCAGAGTTAATCTTATAGCAACCAATACAGCCTTCTTTGTTTAGGACTGAGGCTATTTTTAGATACACACACATATACATATACGCTTATAGAATTTGGTTATATTAATTGTAATTATGATTAAAAATTTTCGTAATAAAATTATATATGCAATCTTTTGTTAGGTACTATACTTTCGTATGAGTAAGTACTATAAATTCGTCACGGATATAGGCGCCATTTTGCTTTACACGATCCTTGACACCTGTAGTCACACCAATAGACCTTGGCTTTAAAGTTATCGTAAGTATAAAACATCAGCTAACTCCAAAATGCGACGGAAGTACAGAATTTTACAGTTTCAGTCGTATTTTGCTATGGAAACTGTCAATTTGTACTTTGTATGAGTATTTTGGTTTTCGGGTGAGTCCTCCGATTCTATGCCTTAAAATATGTATAAGTAAGGTAAAAATTATTATCACGAGCGTGTAGCGTAGGATGATAAACAAAAACCGTTAATAGTTTCATTCGAAGCTTTAAAAATACATAGTATAATAATTCAGTGGTATTTCAATCATATTACTCAAGTTATAGCGAATTTTGCAGAAGCTTTTTTGCTAGGCATAGAGAATTGTAACTGACAGAGTTGATAAATATTCTAAGCGCGGCCCAACACAATGATGTAACAACAAACAACTGGAATTTGGAACTGTCTCGCATATAGAGAAATACTCAACAAAGATGCTCAAGTAATTCAAATTTTGCTGCACAATAAACACGTACGGACTAAAAGCCAACTCTGTATTTTAAGGTTAAAAATTCAGATACAGCCAACCTTTGGAAGTTTATTAGGTTTTATTTTAGAGCCTGGTTATTGCTTCGCTTGACTTTAGAGACAGTTTGGTACAAACACTTTGACAGCAATCCGTGCTGGTTTAATCTATTAATAAAAAAGAAATAAATTTGTAAACTTAAACCATAAAACATCATTGTGTATATAGAAAATATATTTTGTATCATTAGAATTTTGAAGTAAATGACAAATTAGCAAAATATATATATATAATATAATGAAGCAAATAAATACGGATCGGATATATATGACTTATTAATATTTGTAAAATTTCACAAATAATAGAAAAACCGGGTAAAGATGAAACTCCTATATAACTCGATGACGATTTCAAAAAAAAGACGAAATTAACATTAACGTTAATTTAATGCGTAATTTTGACATTATATTTAACATTAAAGCAAACCACCCAAACTACACGGAAATTTACCCAAGGCGCGGCGCAAAAGACCTATTTTTGTATAATAAACAATATATTATTAGATAGTTGTGGTTTTTGGCGCAAAAAGTGGCAAAGATAAAAGAAAATGGTTTTATATTATTTTAAAGCATAAATTGTAAATTGCATTTCGTTGAACATATCGACTCTAAATTATTTTAAAATGGTTATTCAAATATTTTAGTGAAATATATAAAGCTCCGTTTTGATAAACTAGCTCTCTGTTTTTAACGAACATATGGTTTATTAATGAATCATATAAACAAAACAATAGTATTATTGCAGAAATCATTTAGCATTTACTTTGTTCTAATTCAATATTTACCAATATTTCGTATAAAACGTCAAGGTACTATAAAATACTTAATATGAGAACTTCCGAGTGTCCTGAGGCTGTGTACGCACAAACAATAATAATCATTGGTTGCGCTTCCTCCTTGTCCTTCGTTGTCGTACATTATATTACGATATTATGTAGGCTTTACTATATTAAATAACATTTCATGTACATTTATTTATTTACATTTGCCAACACAAATACATAATATATAAAAAAATACAGTTTATTAATCTATGTGTAACAAATAGTTACAGGTAAATACTACATGCTCAGATAAAAAATACTTTTAAAAATAAGTAGTCAAAGTTTAGTCTTGCCAGTACAATGTTCAGTTCAAACGGTCCTTTTTGAACGTGCTTTGAAACCCGTTGAAGTTTTTATAGTACCCGGATAAAGGGTTCATCACCTTTATGCCAGTATATGCACTGTATTGATGTCAGTATCGAAAATGTAAATTTCACTTTGACATATCTTTTTTATATCGACATAAGCAGATGACTTGATGGCAAATAGTACCTAATGTCTATAAAAAGATGTAATATGGAAATATACTTGATATTAATGTAACTTATTAAATAAAAATAGCTACTTTTTATCTTCACACAAAAACACAGTAAACTGCTGAACGAATAATTATAATAAGATCTCAATAATGTTTTAGTTTGAAAATTTATCTCTTATCCTTATACACTCGTATAAATTTATCTGGTATGTACATTGATATTGTCGATGGTATTTAATAAAATCTATCTTAATAAATAGATAAAAATGCTTGGCCACAGTTGTGGTGTTATGGACCTCCTCATATGTTTCTCTCATGTAGGGAGACCTCAGCAGTAGGACGAGAAAGAAGAAGTCTTCACGTCGCTTTTGTGACGTCATTTAACTATCGTTTACCTACAAGCGTATCAGTAGCTGCTTAAGTTTTGAATAAACTATGAGCTTGTTACACTCATGTTGAGCGACAGCATTCTTAAAAACCTCTAGCCATCTCGCTCTATTAGCTGGCATATGCGTATATCCGTCTAACGGCTACCCACTGCAGATTTAGTTTTAGACGCAGTGATACCGCTAGTGACATCGTCGAAAACTATTCGTTCGCCATTGAGTATACCGTATAAGGGCCTGCTCGTCCACCAGGGGCAGGACATTTTAAGTACAAATCAGGGAAATCCTAAGAATATTTTATTTATTTTTAAGCTTTAGTTTAAAGGCAGTGAGAAATGAATACATAGGATAGGAATAAACAAAACCGTCCCACGATCAAAGCAATTATCTCTTTTACAAATTATAATTAAAACCTCTCCTCAATTCCGTATCTCGATTGCTTTATGCGAATTTAATTATATTCTCTTCATTTCATAATTAATTCCAATTCTAGGATTCGCTCCGTGCAAGTATAATCAAAATAATATTAACAGAAATTGTTTACCAGAACTCTGAAAAGCAAAACCACATTTAATATTCAGTTCAGTGGTTCCGTACAAATAAATAATTATAATTTTAAGCTCTATTTGAAGTAGGGTTGTCCTATATCACAGCTTAAATAGCATGCAATTGAGTGGTTTCGTTTTAAATAAAAAATAAAAACGATTTGTTTACTAAAGAAGTAAATATTTCTAGCATGTGGTAGTCTATGTATTTTTGATTTACTTTATACCACAGCCCAGTAATTCTCTATAAGTTATCAATATCTCTCATACTCACGCCTATTATCTAGCTCAAATTAAGCATCATTAAGAGCTTGTGTGATACTGGATAACGGATAGTTAGAGATAGTACGTATATAAGAATCGAAAATATATTAAACAATCATTCATAACTCGAGAACAAATATTAATATCCGACATACAAATATCCTCTACCGAGATTCGAATGCAGGACCTCTGACTAAGTAGACAGGGGATCTCTCGACCAGACGGCGGTCATCTATAATCATATCAAATAGAATGTTCGAACGACAGGTCCAATTATATATGCAAGGGGTTGAAATTAATTATCAAAGTGATTTATGAAGTTCACTTACAAACTTTCAAAGTATTATAAATCTACCTGATGGTATGTGGTCTTCTAGAAATTAATCTTCAATATAGGGAAAATATTCTAAATTGACGCAAAAAATCTGTCAACTTACGCAACCGGCCATCATGTTCTAGCAACAATATTCGATAGTCTTCAAATATAGATTGGAATACAATATATATATGAAACATTGAGAAATAATGCACGTGTGTATGTGTGTCACAGATGCTTGTGAAGTATACGTGTGTGCGTAGACCACAACAAATAAAGAGTTCATTGTCTCCACCACAACTTCAGTTACAAAAAGATTTAGTGACTCCTTTCTTTCTCGCACGGCCAGTGCTTGGAAATCCTTATCGGTACTCGTATTCGTAGCTTCATTGTAATATGTCCTTTAAAAGGGGCGTGAAAAGGCACCTTTTGAATCAGCAAAGTAGATGTGGCATAAAGACTCTTCCTGGTCATCAGGTGGTGTCGAAATAAAAAATGAAGCTGTTTTATAACTGTAATTTTAATCAAGTATTTCTACTTTTAAATAATAAAAGTCTTTCGCACATTATATGTCAGATTGTGACGTTTAAGTCTTACGAATCACGGAGGAACTGTGGATAGATAACAAATTATATAATAAAAAATTTATCGACCTGTTTAGTTGTTACAGCAACTATAACGTAGATTGCTCTGGTTTCGTTATCGCAGTACAAAATGCATACAACACTAATGACCAACACCAGTGGCAGCCCTATCTTTCAGCATAATCCGCATGAGGACTGTTCAGAGCGTGATTACGTCATCACAATGCCGGAAAGTGGTTAAAGTGACTGTGGTGACGTTATTATGGTGAATTATTTATTACTTATTTGCTGGTCTGTGTTAAGATTTTTAATGCTGCGGTTTAAATTCGTTTTTAAATTTTATCCGTCGTATTTTACAAGAATTTTCTTTAAATTTGCTAACATCATGAGTAGGTTGGTAGTAAATAAATAAATAAATATATTCTTCATCGTCGTCTTAATTTTACTGACCCAACTAAGACCAAGCAGAACAAAAACTTTTGAATCACAATGTGAGTAATGCCAGAGAAAACAATATTACAAAAAAATGTAATTTGAATCTTAATATCTCCCTGTTTCCTCCCGGGAGAACAAACCATTGGGTTTCAAGAAGGGTGTAAAAGAGTTTTAAAGGGTCGGCGATATACGACTGTGGTCCCTGGTGGCGCAAGGGTGAATGACCGCTTACCATCAGGCGGTCATACGCGGAAAACACATTATTTGGAGAAGTAAATTGAAAATTAGAATTTATTTTGATTCTTTTCGATAAATGTAATCTATCAGCAGATTTCAAAACTCCATCTACAGATAAAGATGGGCCTAGAAAGAAAGATAGATTATGATATAATATTCTAAAACTTATCCAAAGCGAAATCATTTTTGTCAGTAAATATTCTTGAGTAAAATGAACGTGGCTTAGAATTTTGATAATCTCATCACAATAAAAAGTGTTCCACAATAGCAATCAGGCGAGCTATAGGCGTACAAGTTGGAAGAACTCGTAACTCGCGTACGCACGTAGCTAACGTACTTTATTAAGTGTGACCACGTAAGTGAGAACATTGGAAAATTTAATTATTTGATAAATATTTTATGGATCATTTTAAATTAGGAAAAATTATTTTATTGGTTGTAATGTAAATAAAATAATTAAAACAGTTTTTAATTCTGTGATTTTTGGCTAGACTTTCAGTTTAAGCAGACAAATCCTGGCCAAAAATCTGCCTACCTTACATATTCAAAATTATTTTCTGAAGAAGGAAATGTATAGTCCTACATCATCTTCATAACATTACTATTGTCCAGGGGTGTGGTTGAACAAACAATAGTCTTTTTTTTAAACAAACCTTGTAATGGCAATAACGAACACCTTTAAAAGCGAAACTGAATTTGGTGAGTTCGTTCAGAAGTCACTCATACGAACATTCCCGCTGATAGCTACCGTTTTGTGAACTGTAATGTGTGAGTAAGGAAACACGAGGCAAATGGTAAAACCAAGTATAATTGTGAAACAGAATAGATAAAACAGATCAACACACTTTTGACACCATCAATCTACGTCTACTAAGACAACGTCAAAACATAAATAATAAAAACAAATTTATATAAAAAAGGTTTATGGATGCCAGCCAGTCGCTAACACCCGCAATTAATTTTTATCCACTCTAATAATATTTTATAACCATCGATAATGCAGCAGTGATTTTATCTCACTGCCTACCATGGTAACGTCTATAGTTGGTAGGGTATGGGAGGCTGTCGCCTCCTGCGCTCGTTTCTCTCGCAGAAGGAGGCAGCGGAGAGGAAACGGGAGGACTCTCATACTTTTTACCTATTAAAATACAATTAGGCGAATCATTTTCAAATTATTAAGACTCTAATAATTCAGTAACTACTACAATATATGCTACTCAAATACTGACAAGTTCACAGTCCTGTAGTCGAACTGTACGCAAGTTAGATCGCGCGTTAATGACCTGGAACAAGCGGTAACGAGTTCCCAACGCGTTCTCGTCACGTAGTCGTCACGTGGTCGTCTCGTCACGGACCGATCTGAGTCGTAAACACGGTGTTTACGAGGTCGCTTATGAGAAATTATCATGCGATTGACAAAATGGAACGTGATCTTCTTTCTATTCAACAGCTTTCAAAAAGAGGATCTCAGGAATATCAAGAGCAACGTCTAATAGACCTTATTAATAAAAAACAGTGGGACGTATATAGACTGTTGATGATTGTTAACCATCGATTGGACTGTGGGATGAAAACACATAGGTATAAAAGATAAAATATAATTTAACTCAAAAACAATTACAAGATCGCAATGAAACAGCAAAAGAAACAAAAATAAAAAATGTCACAAATATAAATGAAAACGAAACTGATAACCAGCTAATTTCCAACAATGATGATAATTATAATAAACGTGTTAAAATTCCACGCTTTGAAAGCGAAACGCAAATAAGATATGTTATGCAGTGAACACTAGAGTAAATGATTTTGCATTTCATACAGAAACTGGATACTGCTGTAACAAAATTGATTTCCTTCCAAGCGTTAATACACGTATAAACATATTATCTTTGAATATGAAAGATATACGCTATGATATTGCAACAATATAGCTCCTACTGGACCGTCCACACAACTATGCAATGTCCTAAAGCATTACTTACCAAACAAACATTGAAGAAGGTCCGACATATGTTGTGTACAATACTACCCCTTTCAGTATCGCCCTAAGTGGGATGTGACGTCCCAAGTTGTCGTTTTGCGAAAAATCTAATATAAAAATCGTTTTCATACCACATTTACAATAATTCGTATATAAGTCCGGGTTTTATTCGTACCTTTATCATTTTCTTTTCGGTTGGCAGTTTTCGGATACAATAGCAATATTGCTTAATATTTAATGTCTGCCCGATTTGGAGTGTTACGTATCTAAAAACAAAAACAACACTATCCTTGATTTGAGTAGAAGCTAAAGACAAAGCTTCTGGGCTAGAGGTCGCACTAATCTTTCATTACAACGAGAACACACGGACGTCACTTGCTTCTAAAAACTTAAGCCATGATCTAAACCCAGATCAAAACACATGAACCCTTTCTTGAGTCAACTGCAGAGGATTCACGGGAGAAATAATCACTGCTACACGCTCTTTCTATTTACTACATGTGTATTTACAATTGATAATTAAATAAACAAAAGTATAAACCGACTTCAAAAAAATAAAAAAGACAAAAATAATTCCAATTTCAATTATTAAATTTTTGGAGTTGGAGCTTTACATTTTATTGTTACTGTAAACATCTTGGAACCAACTCCATAAATAATTTTAAATTGGTTAACTTCTTACACTTTTTTTCATAATTTTTTAAAGTGTCTAAGGTCAAAGTTGGATTTGTGACCGTCAGATTGTGGACTTTCCTTGTCTATACGTTTGTATTTGTTAAAAATACTGGAATTGCTTTAGATTGAATGCCTATAAAATTTGAAGATTGCCCTCGATTTCCCTTGGATCCCTACATCAGGTCCAGAATTGGTGACAATGGGACCACATCAGGATTATACTCTATCCAATAGAAAAATAATTTGGAAAATTTGTTCTTTATTAAAAGAGAAATCAGGACGATTGAACACGTCCTCTTTTTTGAAGCAGGTAGAAAATTTAAATATACTTAGGTTTGTAGAAAAAAATGTAGAAAATCTAGTTTTGAATCGATTTAAATTTGAATAATTATAATAATAAATGTTTATTTCTTTACTTACAACACTACTTTGTAGTATTGTTTCAGCACTGATAAGGGTCGCCAAAGCTCATCAAGTAAGCTTCTGTATTGGCAGAAGTAGGATTTGGCTAATATGCATCAGTATGGATGTGCTTATGTAAGAAAAACCTGTGTTCTTCTTGACTATACAAGATGTACAAATTTGTGATCATTTATAAACTACGGTAACCGCTTAATCGAGTGTAATGATCATTTAACAAATGAGCATAATACTCAAAACTGATTAAAACTAATAAACTTATAACTTACTATATTTAACAATTTTTTAATTAGATAATCCTTATTATCAAAAAAATAGTTATAAGATATTTAAGAAGAAAACACGAAAATCCTCTAAACATATACCTTTCTGGAAAAAATCTCTGTCTTTTCCTGATATAAAATTACGCAATAGCTATAAAGCGAATACCTACCCTCTGATACCCTTGCAATTATGTGTGGGTTATGTGATGGGAAACCACGCATGGCCGTTCGCAAACTTACCACCGAGTTAGTGCACGCAAAAAGAAGGCTAGCTTAGGAATAAATAAGAGTGGATTAGATAGAAAACCATATTTTTGTTCGTCTTCTCGTCATTTAATGATGTCTTGAAAGACATGCTTTGATCTCATTTCAAATGTGTGGTGTATGTGTCAAGAACATGTTCACTTCTTTAAATGACATTTCAACGTTTTTAAGTATGAATATTGTGGTATTGATAATATTTAAATTTTATTTTATTTACATGTGTATCACAATAAACATTTTGATACTAATAATTTATATAATACAACTGCCTTCAGACATGTTTGTGTTAATAATCTTTACTAGCATTGGCTTAAAGGAGACATCGTTATATTTGTTATCTCGGCAAATTGTAATTCTTTTTCTGTAGTGTGCTGTTTCAACATGGTTTCAAAATAGATTATTAAAAATATATCTTTTTGAAATCCCTAACTTGTACACTTAATTAATTTCTATTGCAATTATCATGACTATCTTTATATTCCATCTATTATTTTTTGGACATAAGGATACTAAAAATAAATAATATAATTTTTATCTAAAATAAATATACAAGCGAATATTGAAATAATACATTTCTGGTACCAATGGTAGCTTATCGCTTGTCCCAAACGTCATCGTAGCAAAACTTAGCCCTACCAATAGTTAGAGAATATCAAAGGAACTATCTGAACTCTGAAGGTTGAAACGTACAGCAACTTGACAGAATAGCAACTGTGTATTTCTTAATTTCAAATATGACTTAATTAATCAGGCTTTCCTGAAAGCTTTTCTTGTTCAATACTCAATGGCTTCTTATGAGTTACTGTAGTAATTTTCTTTATAAAATAATCTACTGAGAGCTTTTGACTAATTAGTGCGGGCTTACAAACACGTGAAACTACTTACCGTGAGTCTTATAGTAATCCTAATTGAAGCTCTTATAAAAATAAAAATGATGAGAATATTTAATACCTTTCATGATATTCGAAGAAGCAAAACTTAATGATACCATAAATTATAGATTAAATGACAAAAAATCATTAAATTTTTTTATTTAGTAATTTGACAATTAATGGTATAACTAATAGTAAAAACAAACATTCACAAGCTGAGAAGTAACTGGTGCCGCTTCTTCTCCAAAGATAAGGTAACCGTCGAAGCAGTGGTAAGGTTATATTATGGCAGTTAAATTAGAATTTAACACTGAATCGCTGTTAAATAGTTAAAACTAAATTTCAGCAATTTCTAATCCAAATGAATAAGAAATAAATGTTATTTTTATTATTGTTGGATCTTTTCACTGAGTGAAATAAATCTAATTTATAAAAAAGCAATTCCCCGGCCACATGTGGGAAGGTGGGAGTACTAAATCATTTCTAACATTATGCAAACACAGTTAAGGGTGTTAAACAGAAACCGAGGTTTAACAGGATATTAGGGCACCCTCCCCGGGGTCTGGATGAAACTAGAAGAATCCAGATTCGTTAACACAAGGGGCTGATGCAATCTATATGCAAATATGCGTTCCTTAAAATTAGAAATGACACTTGTATTCACTGTGATTGAAAAACGCGACGTTTTTTGGAATAGGAGCTTTTTATTTTAATTGAAAATGGTAAGATCTTAGAAAATTCTTGTGTATTTCTCCTTTGTTTTTCAGTTGTTTCCTTAAGGCTAATAATAAAATATAATTAAGTGACTCACAGAGTTTTGTTGCCTTTATTTTTTTGTATGTCAATGGTAGCAAATTGGTGCTTTGCTTTGAGATTACTAGTTCGTTAGCTATACTAAAACGGTTTTATAATAAGTAAAAATTTATAGATTTTTTTTTCCAATCTCTTGCAGCTTTAGAATAATATTAGGAGAAAGACAAATGTGATTCAATTATTCATCATTGATTGGTTCATTTAAGTACTGTTTTGGTTCTTTTAACTGAAATCAGACAGGTTCGACTATAAGCAGATATGCTGTAGGTGTCACCATATCAACCAGCGCCGTTTCTTCTGTATCTGTCTGACAAGACCTGTCACTTTATCCTCTTTATCTTATTTCTCGTGTCTTGTAGAATTACGGCAATAGAATTATAAAATAAACAAGGCGTTCGTTGCGTTTCTTCAACGCAGTGTGTGTGGCCGCACAATCCTCAACACTTCGGATAGATTATTGCATTGTGATCCCATTTGCATTTAGTTATAATGCGTGTTTGCCTGTCTGTTGATATTCCTTAATAGATGCTGAAGATAAAATTATACTGATGTCCTTTATAAATGATAACAGACTTAAGATTCTCAACGTTTGTTGTTAATAAATAGTTGAACCCAATTTCAACTGCATAAAAATAAATTATGTTAATCACAAATAAGTACATGACGTAAGCTATTAATTGCTGAAAATGACAGAGTATCGTGTAGACTCAATCAATTATATATCTGAAAAACTAAATTCTACTATTCGGGACGGAGTTATATCTATCAAATAGATAATATTAATTGATTATAACTAACGCGTCTTTGTTTTATTTATTTAGATAACTCGATAAGCTATAAACGTATTTACAAAATGTGGCTAAAAATGTTGTGCAAAATAGAAGAGCTTAAGAATGGTGTAAGTCTTCTGACGTCTGAAAAGATACAGATGAAAATTTTAAGGGTATGGTATTAATCATGGAATAAGGCTTACGTTAAAGGCATTAAAACCTCATTTCAACACTTCTAATACGGCTTTCAGTAATTCGTACTTTTTTATCTGTGTGCCTCATTCACATCTATCTTGCACGCTAATTTAGTTATCTCTTAATCTGGAGTGTGAACGAGCCCAGACCTTTTTGCAAGCCTCGAATCCGTTTAGAAAAGGTTTTCATTTGATAAAATCGTATTTTTTCCGGGAGACTGCTCAAATAAGAAGTAATTTAGGACAACGGCCCTTCATCCTTCACAACGGGTAAACTGAACTCAAGTTTGTAATAAAAATAATATTAAATCATCCGTAATTGTTTTGATCGCGAAAATCCTAATAACATTTCTTTTAGATCTTAATTCCTTTTTCGATGACGATTTTCATTATATTCTGCCTTTCAATAATATAGGACAAACGAATTTAGACAATGTATTAGGTTAATTTAAATATTACCACAAGTATCAATTTTATATTCCAATCATTTTTGCCTACATAATCTAGTAGCTACCCCACATAAGATTACATTGGATCTAGTTTGATATCTTAAGTTATGTCCATAGTTACATAAGCATAGACAAAGTTTCTAATGAATTTACTAAGTCGAAAATTAGATTTTATATTGATTGTGAAGATGAAGAAGCACTTTGGAGTTTAGATCTGAATTTTTAACACTTGAATTCCGTTTCTTAAAACCAATTAGTATCCACTTATTAACAATTCCTAGAAGATTCAGATGTTTATTCGGTAAGGAGGTTGAATAGATTATTTTTAAGTTATATGAAATTGTAGATTAGAATGGAATAGAAATTATTGAAGATTGATTGATTTATTTATCAATGGAATTCAGGGATTCCCAAATTATTTTAAGCAAGAGACCTCTAGTTTTTTTCTGAATGATACAAAATACTTATCAATTTAAAAACTTAATCAGTTTTGGTTTAAGCCGCTCCCAGGGAATCCAATTTTGGATTTAATTGCATAATCATTATACCTTTGAACTAAAACTAATTGGCATGTATCAAACTGACCAAATCTAACCCACTGGAAAATGTTATTTTGGGCGACTTATTGTTTAAGTTTCTTAAAAAATTACCCGTTTAATATTTTTACTCAATCAATCATTATTCTAATAATAATAATATAGAAAAATACAATTCAAATGACATCCTTTCATATGCTAGTGTTATTCATTAATGTTCTGTAATATCTCCAAATAAAAGTCTTGTAGCCTAATATCCATTAATAAGTATCTACGCATCTAAGCTTCACATCGGAAAGAGCAAGTCAGCTCGCGAGCAAACAGGCGTAAGCACGAATAAGCGCTCGATTGAGTGTAGTGAACGAGCGAAGCGAGCGAGACGCGAGAGCACCTTACGGAAGTGGATCATCTGGAAATGATTTGCTAGAATAGTGAAGTTAGAAATAGCTAGAATAGTGAAGTTAGAAATATCTAGAATAGTGAAGTTAGAAATAGCTAGAATAGTGAAGTTAGAAATAACCATATTTTTACAGCATTTAATAACATTAAAAATGATTTATCTCAATTTAGACACGGATCTTCATTAAATTTTATTTCTAATGCAATAAAAGCTAATGCTATAGCAGCTTCTCGTATATAGTATCATGCAAAGAAGAAGGTTGATCAAGACAGATGTATATATGCCTAGGTCTTGGCTGAAAATGGAAAGCTTTATTTTGCAGATAACATTTTGGGATCAAGGTTTATAAAAAATTAAAAATATTTATGTTTATTAAAAATTAAATTTTAATTATTAAAATTTAAAAATAATAATAAGGTTAAATTATCCTGAAATCAAAACTATGCACAAACCACACTATACCATACCACAAACCACTATCACTACTAACTACTACTCTTAATACAAACAAAACTTTGGAAGATGACTTTTAAAAATTGCTAGCGCTATCCTTAGTGAACCATAAATGGGATTTGACTTAAGCCCGCGCTTAGTTATCGAACGTACAATTCCATCAATTTTTCATTTAGCGATTCTATTGCGATTATCGAAACATCTTGTCTAGGCAATGTGGGTATCATTCACGTGTGTAACGGCCTACAGTTAACTTTGATATATTATAGACTTTATTAATCAATCCATAAAGTTTATGATGTAACAAACACATTACCAGTAAGTAAACTGATTTCAGAATACAACCCCAGGATGAAAACTCAGTTTATATCCAATGTTTCAATTCCAATTGATAATGGATTGATAATGGAGCGTCCTGATATCCAATGTTGCTTCAAAAAACTTAATGTCACGGTGGTTATAGGTAATGTTATTGAGGCTGCCCGGATATTAACCCGGGTAGGTGTTGTATATGGTTCCGGGACACAAAGGCATTTCCACCGAGATTTTAAATCCACAACCAACTGTCTTGAGGAAAAAGGATCGGAAATCACTTTTACACCGTTTGTGGCGTCGAGTGGCCATATCAGGTAACTAGACTTTGAAAACAGCGATCCAATAATCTGGTACATTGGCGTTCTTTGTCGTCGCCGAAGAGGGTTCATTCAAAGAACAATGAAATCGATATTTCAAAGCATTTATTTTGATTTGCAAAATAAACAGTTTACAATTTTAGCATTTAGTAATCTAAAACAGTCAACAAAATGAATACCTTAAATACCAATATCGTATAACTGTAACAACAGTTTCAGTATTTTTAGTATCCGTAAAAATGAAATTTTACGTAATTTATTTAAATGTAAAGAAAGTAAGATTTTTAATTATATTCATTCTGATTTATCATTAAATACAATATTATTACTTTAATAGATAATTATTATAAAATAAACCTCCATATTTTGTAATTGGAAAATTATTCCCTGCATTAATGTCAAATATTCAGGTTAATTATTCTCTCCTTTATTATTTTCCGCGTTCGTTGTTTGTTAAAGAAAATTGAACCCTTTCACGATATAAATAAGGTATCGACGGCGACACCAAATCGAGTAACGATGTCTAAGCAGCTCCAAGATGACTGTGAGCTATTTAAAACATTCAGTAATTAAAGCAGAGTCTTCTATTAAGTCCGATGGATACAACGAAAAACTTTTTAATTAAAGTAGTATTGACGTTTCTGGAAACTTCCAAGGGGGACGAAGATTGATTTCAATTAAGGCATCGGTAGGTAACCGATTTATTAGACAAGCTCTAAAATTATATCAGATTCTTATCTCTGTTATTTTAAGGTCTAATTTGGGTCACTGATCTTATTATAATAAATTCGTTTTTGGCAGCCTCAACAGTATAATATCTTGCTGAGGTTTCTAGGAAAAGATTTATTTCTCTTTATTTAAGTCAATTTTCGACGGCTTTGAAATAAAGACAGCCAATTTTTACCTCTGACAAGAGATGGCTACGCATCTTGAAAATTACGAGTGAAATTTCAAAATTTTACGACCAATTAGGTATCGCAATTTCAGCTAACTAGAAGGATGGAAAACAAACTCTTATATTAAACCAAGCCACAAGAATGCGTTGATATAAATACGACGCGTACGTGCACTTTAGTATAAAATTGGATACCACATAAAATATACGTTATAAAGAAAATTGGCAAATTATATGGACCAAACCGAGTAATAATTATAATTAAGAAAATAATGACAATGCTGTAAACATAAAACGAAGACATCACGCATAAAGGTTACAATATTTCTTGTCAAAGAAGCCTGGAATCACGATAATAATACCCACAATCAGAAGGACGGAAGAAATTTGTATTATAATGATGTGACTTTACTAAACACAAATCTATTTTTTTTTTCAGTTTATAACCACAGAAAATAACTTGAGATTCAGCACCGACTGATGGTAAGCAGTAGGAATAGATCATGTCAGGATAGTTAGTGCAATACACTGTCCTAGCCACCCCCATCTTGCCGGCACAAAAGTGCCCATTCAAGCACTTTTGATTTAAAGAAGGATATAGGAATTGGAAGGAATATCTAATTTCCAAGTTAAAAAATTCTCAGCTGTTAAAAATTAATATCATAATTGGAATTATCTTAAAAAAATGTAATTAAATTAAATAATAATACTAATTAAATAAAAATTATATTCCACAATGTTAATATTGTACGTCCGAAAATTACAATCTATTGTTTCTTAAGTGCGTGAAATTGTAAGATCTATTGTACACAGAATCACAATAAATTTTACCTTATCTTATCTTATCTTATCATATATTAAGCAAGTAGGTGAACCATTAACACACAAAGAAAAATTAAAAATGAATTAGTAATTAGCAACATCTCGAACAACTGACCTCAGATGATTTTTTTGATTTTTTTATTTTTTTTTATCGTCCATTAAGGACCCGAAATTTAAAGTCCAATGTAAAGTTATGTTGTTCTCAGATCCAATTGATTTTTGCGCATGAGTTACTTTTACACTGAAAAATTGATGCCCAAATTAGACAGGGTTATACAAAGTTAGCAGTACTTACACCCTCAAAATGAGCAAGCAATTACACCCATCATAACAAGGAAGTATTTGCTATAACTTAGAGTACCAGCTGAAGTGGCGCACACGCAGGTACGAGTTAATAACTCAAACTCGCCGTCACAGTGTAATATAATTAATAGAGAGTTTGTCGCGTTCCTACAACCCACCCAGATGCCTCCCCTTAGGTTTACTCCGCTTTGGATCAATTTTTAGTAAAATTAATTTCGGTGTTAGAAGTATTTCAAACGAGTTTCTTTGCTTCTAACAATTTTGGTAGTTAATCATTACAAAAAGTTATGTATATTTCCTGAGCAGATGATGGTGTATTAAACTGTGAGGTTAGTGCAATGTATAGGTCTTTGGTTACATTTTCTAAAAGTAATTAATACCACAATGGCACCATTCGAATTTGGAGCGAAAACAAATATGAGCGGGCACTGAAAGGCATATTGGTAGTAAATTTTACATGAGATTGCAGTTACATAATACTACAGCTAATTGACAATATATTGGGAGTAGAGAGACTTATTTTCTATGTTGTTACATTACGCGATCTCTTTACTAGGTATCTAAGAGACATGAAGCTTAAATAAAACGTGCATTCGGTATGTGGATATTGAAAATTTTATCATTATTTTTATCAAACTATTCCTATTACTTTTTACAAATATTGGTGTTACTCTCATGGCCCTAAGTGAAACGAACCCACCCTCATGCTTGCGAAATGACAAACTTCGAAAACGTCGGCAAATAGGTATTTGTCGACTAAATTCGGAAGTTTGTACATAGAATGACTCTCAATTACAGCCGTTCACCTCTATCTAAACGTCATAAGGTCTAATTTACAATAAAATTGTGGCATATGATTTCGGGTTAGATCTTCAGACTAGATTCACTATGTTTATAGTGGTATATGGGTTTTCATTATACAATTTAATCTTTAATGCATAATTATTTAGACGTTGCCATGCTTTCGTATTTTCATTGCTTTAAATTGGTAACTGGCTAAATATGGTGACCTTTGTGGTACTAGCTTAAACAGTAAGTGATATTATGGCAAACTTACTGAAAAAATTGAGTTATTTCTAGTACTGGGAGTGATCTGGTGAACTGCTACTAAAGGTTAGGTCACTCTCTCAAAGGGCCATAAAGTTACCGGTAAGTCTTAGTGGGTAATTTCAGTGCTGGATGAGATCCATACACGCCCGCCGTTTTGCCAGGGGCAATTAGGTCTGCAAACAGATTCCTCCTCGTAAAAGCTTAAGCTCTTCGTATCACCTGCTTCGAACACTTTTGAAAGTAATCTCAAGTAACGGTAGAAGCAATGATAATTTTTCATGTTAATTAACCAATTTTATATTATTACTTTTAACATAATAAAAGTTAAAAAAAAAATTTAATTGAATTAGGCATAACTTTACTTGCGACCTCACATCACACAATATTACATCTTTTATTTTCAATATAGCTGATTTTTTTTCATAATTTCAATACATACATAAAATACAATACATACATTCAATTACATACATAAACACACACACACCCACACACAAACACACTTTTCACATGCGATGACTGACTTTTGTTTTGTTTTATTGTTTTTGTTTTTTATTTTAGTTTTATTTGTTTTTTCTATCTTTCTCTTTAGTTATTTTATAGTTAATTGCATTTGTTTGAATGTGTCTTGATGCATTTTGGGCGACTGCCTTCTTGGCTTCCTGATGATTTTTTGGAAAGATAATGTGTTTCTTTAATTGGCTTGTGTCTGGGTAATTGCATTATATTCTGTGTGTGTAGAAAATTGCTGTTGAAACAGTGTTGAGATAAATAAATAAATAAAATAAGGATAGGGGTAGACACAGACAGAGTGCCTCAGCAGGAAACCGGTATCGGCTCACTATAATGCTCCTTGTAGCGCAAAGCGCTGGTATACTGCTGAAGTTAATAGACCATCCCTGAATTAAAGGGTTTAAAATGCAACAAAAATTATTCAAATTGCTTTTCATTCCATGTACATAATTGTAGCCCATACTCTTGCCGAGATTCTGATACTCACCACACATACAGATACTATGTAGGTACTCAATAATTGACAATTAAGTAAATCAGATCAAATAAAAATCGAATCAAAATATTATTTAGATTTCTTATCTCCTTTTAATTAGATAGAGTTAGTGGTTATGGGGACAGATGTAATGTTTTAATGTCGCAACAATATGTATCAAAATTGTTCATCTCAAATATATCTCAGCTGTATTCTGGCAGGCTGAGAGGAGGCACTCATAAATTTCCCCCGCCAGACGTAAAGGCTATTAAAGCTCAGAAATCACAGACTAACTAAATCAACGTTGGGTGGGACATGAAAAGATTTCTACGGCTGGAATTTTAAGATTGTGACTAGGTAGTAATCGATGCCTTTCGATAATAATCGGTGACCTTAGCTCTGTCTCTGTCTTAACCTTCGGGAGTCTGGCCTCCGACGTCGCTGAGTATTCTCTCGTACTCGTTATATTCGAATGTGAAAATGTGTTAAAAATTTTGAATTTATTATTTTGATTATTCTTTTATAATTTCTAAGGAATTCGAAGATATAAGATTGGGAGTAAATAGTTGCTATAGCAATGTGATGCTATAGCCTCAGTTTATACATAATTTTTGTTTCATCAATCATCAATTTTATCAATAAACGTGCCTACCGTACTTTAACGTAACAATTTTCTTGATAGAACGGTACAGAAATACCGCGAACGTGCTCTCCAAACTATTCAGGCTCTCTGTGGTAAAAATACCCCCTCAATACAAGGGGAACAAACCCGTTAATCCCCAAAATAACCTGCCAACAAAACCTCACCCTGTGCGACTAAGTTTCAATTAAACAGCCCCCCGGTCTGCAGCATTCGTTGAGGCTTTATCTAAGCTTGGGGATCTTTATACTATACGATACGACGCTGACGACTAATGAAAGCCACAGCATAAAAATATAACTTTGGATGCGAAAGAAAGAATTATAACCTAAAGCGAGGATGCTTCAGATTTCTGTAAATTACCAAAAGAATCAAAGTCAAAGTAAAAATTCTTTTATTCAGTCTAGGTACATTACATATTCTTATGGAAGTCACAATTGAAGAATTTAATTAAAAACCCAGTCAAAAATACTTTTTTAGGCGAGTCCTTGAATACAATCTTATCATCATAATTATAGCAGCCGAGAGACATCCAGTGCTGAAGCTTTCAGCGGCTTCCCGCAACATTTACTTGCTCGTCGTTCCACCTTTTGGAAGGCCTACCAACGCTTCGTCTCCCGGGACAGAGACGCTACTGGAGGTTCTTTCTGTCCCAATGACTCAGTCCTTCTTACAATGTACCCTACCCACTGCTAATGTGTTCGACGATGTTACGTGCTAACCTAGAAAGTACTTTTTCAACCTAGCCTTGAAGAACTTCAAGTAAAACAACTTGGAATGTTGGTAAGTAATGGAATACAAAATCATTGTATTTACAGGTAAATTTAAAATATTGAATTAAAAACTGTGTATTTTATAAGTCTATCAAACGAAACTTTCAATTAAAATGATACTATAACTTTTTAATGTAAATACTCATTTTCACGTAAAACTTAAAAACTTGATAAAATCGTCGGCAGTAAATATGAAACTTTATTGCCCCATCAATCGTACTTTGTAAAAGCTCTCAATGTAAGCTCATTTTCTGTAAACGCCTATGTAGACGCTTTAAGTAAATAGATTACAGGATTTATTCCCCAAGGCTAAGGTAAGATAAATTTGATGAAGAGTAGCTTTTAATGGCCTGAATAACGATGCTTCGAACATCTACGCAGTTCATTTGGAAGTGTTTAACTAAAAATGGTTTTAATTGTGACTGGATAAGTATACAGAATTAAACTTCACAAAGAAAAATATTTAATGTATATCTATAATAATTTTGTCTAATTGAATGCGGTGCAGCAGGAGCTCATTGGCGTCAGGAGCAAGATTGCGATAACGAAATCAAAGCATCTCTCGGCATACTTTATTCCTGGATTATCAGTTCAAAATATATTATCGCTTGCTCCGTACTTCAAGATACGTTAAGTGGCTTGTCCCAGTTCTCATAACCACGCCGGTCCAATTCGCAAACCGTATTGGACAGCCTGGTTATGACCCAAAGTCCTCATGAGTTTCTCCCATACCGGAAGGAAGACTTAAGGAAATCGATAGATATTTTAGGTGTGTTATTTCCCTGTAATAAATTACAGCTTTTTTTTTATCACAAAACCACTTAGTAATATTAGTCGAACATTGATGAAATTCTTGATTTAAACCATATAAATTACATTCAATTTTACTGACCAAATCAGAGTGATTCAATAAAACCCATCAAAATTGTTCTAAATTCTACATATGCTGCCGAAACTTGAACGAAAACTACCTAAGGTGAACTTCCAAACAAATTTAATTTTGAAAACGACAGAAGCCCTCAAACTGTATCCCTGTCTAGTCTAGACGCCTATTGGCCGTAAAGTTATTACTAAAAGCTCTTCGTAAGTTCAGGGGTTTTGGAAAATTCATTGAGCGTGGGATCAGTCCTTTTTGTGGGGGCCCCGTATGTTATGTAATTGAAAGTTTTAAGTGCTTATTCTGAAGTCTGAGTACATCAATTCAATTGGTCAGTCACAAAAACGACTACTTTTTTATACCAGAAATTTTATGCATATTAATGACTCTGTTTCAGATACTATATTATAAATACAAGACCAAGGTAAAAGCCATTGTAATATTTTTCTTGTTACAAATAGAATCATATAGTGAGCCTGATAATAATTAAATCACAAAAGAATACAGTCATATCATCAGGGACAAACTATTTCACATAAGACCTCTTTGAGGATCACAATATTAAAATAATATATTTAATAGAAATCTTTCACCTTAAAATACTAGTCTCGCTTGCTAATTAATGGTACTCGTAGCGTACAAAAGATTTAAATCGTTACCTTTGATGATGACCCACTGACACCTTATAATTGTATCATTATTTTATTTTTAAAGCAGAACAGCAACGTTCAAACAAGGGGCGGGCGGCCCAGAACGCCTACACGGATTTTTCACTCGAATTTCATTTAAAAAATAATAATTATAGGACTTCAAATGTCATTATTGTATTTCTATATTTGTCTTAGCGGAATTCGCTGTATTATATATGTCATAATTTTTTCAATTTCCTTTTGACAAGATTCGAATACTACAGGTGGGTCCTTAACGTGATACAGCTATAGCTGTGTAAATCAACTAAAGATGTGAAACTGTATTGAGGATATATCTAACAATTTTAATCTTTGTAGTATATATCTTTCTGTCACTAGATAGATAGGTGTTTTTGTATTTTGTAAATGGCACAGTTTATAGCGTAGCGAGATAACGACACTACAGATTGAGAATTTCTGGACTACAATGAAGTGGATGTGTGAATGTTGCTCTTTCTAATGCAGTCTTAAGTTTTTGGTTTGGACTGGAAATTGTCATCATCATTAGCCTTTAAAAGTCCCACTGCTGGGCACAGGTCTTGAAAAACATGAGGATTTTGAGCCATATCACCACCACGATGGCCCAATGCCGGTTTATTTCGAGTGTCAGTTCGAGATAATTCGATTGACCTAAAAATTACACGAGAATGAATCAAACTGTCCATAAACATATTTATTTGTTTCAAAGCGAAGAAAACATAAACAGTTGATGACAGTATGTATATGTAACAAACATATACATACTGTCATCAACTGTTTATGTTATTATATTTTAATTGATTAAATATATGTATTACCATTAAAGTAATGTATGAATTCGAACTTTAAATATCTGTATTTATCGATTCAAGCATAGATTCAACTGTTTTCATTGAGTGACGTTTCGTCCAGTAAAAGTGGGTAGAATTGATCTCTTTTATTTTTAAGTTTTCTGAAGGTTGCCTTAAAAGAGACACAGAAGGGCCTAACTTCTTTTGTGTCTCTTTTAAGTCGAATCTACACTTGGAAGTCGTGGAGTGCTACGAGTGTTAAGTATCTGTTGTTCTGTGAAAACCAAAGGAAATATAAGTGAGTAATGTATTACCTGTTTTATTTCAATTAGTCACCTATTATTGCACGCTTGATGGAAATATAGGTAGTAAACAAGACAATAGATAGCAATACCTAGCGACATATCGTATTAGTGTTTCTACTTTCACTAAGTGGAAGTATATTTTTTACATTTAATAGGATTTTCATATGGACGAAGCACGTCTTCGATTATAATATTCCGTCCTTTGTGACTGGCAATAGACTTCCTCCTTCATTGTCGTGGTACAAGGTCTATAGGGCATGTAAGAATGTGTGGAATACTTTTCTCGACTCTTAATGTTGTTTCGTTTTCAGAAATAATATTTAGATTTCACATTCAGATTTATCTTTCAATTTATAATGAATTATGTTAGGCAAATTATCGTTTTAATAATTATGATAAATAAATAACAAAATAGTTTAAACCTTGCCAATTTGATTTAAGAGACTAACTCTAAACTAATAATTTGAATAATTGCGAAAGGCTTTTACTGACTTTTATAAAAAAAATACAGTCACCGAGAAAACGGCGAAGGAAACTTTTACCATACATTTTGTCCGGATATGAATGGTTACTTTGCAAACAGTAATGCGAGCTTCTTTATTTCAAAAAAGAACTTTCTGCGTAAAATGATTCTAGCCAGAATACGTTTAATAGTATTTTATGAATTAAATTAAATTTAAGTTATTACAATTCATTACCATTGTAATATATTTAAAACTGAAACGAAAATAAATGCTCTTTTATTTCAAATTCTAATTTACGAAAAATTATAAATTCCAATATTCTATCCTCATTTTACAAAACTGATTGCAGTAACAAAGATTAATTGCCAACTATAAGCAATGCTATAACTCATGTTAACACATCTCAGTGGAACTGTGACAAAAAGTAGCAGTCACTTTATACCTTATTTAGTATCGTTGAGTATCTACTTAGTAACGTGATCACGTCGCCGCCTGGTGTTCACGTGATATTTAGCGAAGTTGCAAAATTTACTCGAATACCGGAGCAACTTAGTTAAGTTGAAGAATACAAAGTATTTTAGATAATAATGCTTGGTTCTTGTATTTGAAGCTTTGTTAGACTTAAGTATTATACATATAGCCTATAAAAGAGATTTATGCAAATAAAATAAATCTATAAAAGTCTGCATATTGCATTAATGATTATTTCTTTTCGTTACAGTTCAGTAAATGTTAGTTTAATTCAAAAGTGGTTAGTATCCACCAACCGGCATTGGACCAGCGTGGTGCTGTTATGGGCTACACTCCTCTTTGCTGCACAATGGAATTAATGACTTTTTTTTTAATTTTTATTGTTTTTTGTAATAAAAAGCACAGAAAAAGACTCGACACCACCTGATGATAAGCAGTAGAAGAGTCCATATGTGAAGATAGCTAGTGAAGCATGTGACATACTGCCCTAGCCACCCTCACCTTGCCGGCCCAAAATGTGCTTTTTCACACCTCTTTTAAAAGAACCCACGTTATAAGAAGGAGGGAATACGTGTACTGGTAAGGAATTCCATGCTCTAGCTGTGCGACAGAGAAAGGAGTCACAAAATCATTTGTTTAATTTACATTTGTTTTATAGGAAGTTTCATCAAATGGGAAATAAAGTATTTTACGCTCGACTGTATCTGTCATCTAAGTTATTAACTATTTGTGTAACTATTCAATACTGAATATAACATACGTATTGAACACAAAACTAATTTTGCAATCAAATCATAAACTTTTCCTCTCATCCAAGTATCGAGCTGTTAGAGTGTTACAAGAGGATAAGGGACTAAATGAGTCCCATCTACACTTTGACAGTTTGAATTGCTCTTGACCGCCAGACAAATTGTGATGGCTTTTACGAGTTCGAGTGTAATGTGGGAAATAATAAAACACAACCATATATTTATGATTTTTATTATAATTCTTAACAGTAAAACTCTTAGCCTTCATCTCATCTGATGGTAAGTGAAGATAAGGTCGAAGGTAGAAGCGAAGACCCTCCACGACCATATAGGAACGTGCTATGCTACCTCCAACTGCTGGAACACAAGAATTCTGTTAACATTATTGCTATGGCAAACCTAGGTGAGATGATGGTAGCTAAGCAGGCTGGGTTTGATAAAGCCCTACCACCAAACAAACCGAGCAGAAAATTTCTGCAACTTCTAGGAATTGAACCGGACCTCCAAATCTGAAGTAGGTAATTAGCCACTAGACCACAGAGATGATTATGATTTTGCACGTTTAAAGGATGTCATACAAGCAAACGGTTCAACAGCATCGTCAGCTATAGTCCATTGTGGCACATGGGCGTCTGAGGCTTACTAATTGATAAAACGCTGTCAAACCTCCCAAAAGGCGAACCGATGATTTGATAAATGTCACGAGAAGTCGCTGGATGTGGGCACCGCAAGACCAAACGGTCTGGAGATCCTTGTTCAATATTGGACGAGTCTTAGTTGGTACAATAATGATTATTTTTACATATAAGGTTCTTTTTCATGAACTGTTCTTTCTAAGTTTATGATGAAGTAGGGAAAAGAGCTACAGACCTTTATACGTATTTCTGTAATCTCTTCTTTATGTAACCGATATTATATTATATATTGTCAAGTGTCATATACAATGGAGTAGTATATAAGCTGATGAAACTTAGATAAAAAATGTCCGTAAATAAATACGCTTACTAAACTCGTTCTGTACATTGGAACGTTATCCGATATTATTTGTTCTCCTCAATCCCCAATTGAATAGTAACCTAAGCTATATGAGATTATAGGGTCGAGGTTTCTATGATAAGGTGGCACGAGTGACCTTCTTATAATTCTTCAGTTCGGTATTAAATTTCTTTTTCGTTGTGATTAAAATTCAAGTCTATGAATAAAGAAATTTCTTTAAACAATTTGAGCATTTTACGATTTCAATGGTTTTTTACCAGCAGTCAGTTTTTCTCTGAAGACGGCGCGAAATATGCGCTGGAGCTTAATTAATGGGCATACTTTTTTCAATATAGTCTTACATAAGTGTCCACTATAACAATGTATGAAAACTGATTATAAACTTAACAGATAGAAGTGGTAGAAGTAGACATCTGTTTCAAGCCAGAACTTACTGAAGTCCACGTGTCCATCTAGTGTATTCAGTCTATTTGATTGGAAGCTATGGGACCTTTATAACATTATATTACTTATTAAACGAATTAATACAGTGCAATTTGATGTTAAAATACCACATAGATTTTTAAATTGTAATTGATTGACCAAAATTCATATTCATATAGACAATACTCGCGCCGCTTCATTGTAGATATTTTACTTTCCGATCGACACAGCAACCCGATTGGATGTCAGCCAATTTATCGTTTACGATTTATCGAATATAGCTTTTTAAATAAGAGGTATGTTACCAATTCTTCCATTAATGGATGAGGGTTGGTTGTTATAAAATAATATGGAGTTATTAATATTTTAAGATTTTGTTTCTGTTTTTATTGCTATCCTTCTTAATTTTAAATAAAGGAGGAGTGGGGAACTGTTCAATCTTCGCTAGCTTCGCATATGAACTGCTCCTACTACTTTCATGAGATGTTGTCGAGTCATATGCTGAATTTTTGTTTAAATAAAAAAAAATGAATAAAATTATGATTGGTTAATATTATGGTAATAAACATTTAGATACATTACGTACTAATGTATTATTTGCACAAAACTTAAACGATACGATACTACTTTTTCATACGATTCTAATACGAAATAAATCTCGCGGAAACGACGTTAACGACACATGCCTGCAGGTTTTTTCTGAATCTTCACAAAAAGTGATAAATACGACACATTCCTAAATTGAGTTTCACCGGAATATATTTTAGGAGCATTTAAGTGAGCGACATAATATTTTCGTAGATGGAAATATTTTTGCTACCATTACAAGATAAGGTGCCACCGCAACTATAATTTCACTCGAGGATTTTTTTGTCGAGAACCTGAAGAGATATTTATTACCTTCGCTTAAAGGGGTTGAAATAAATTTCTACGAAATACGACTTTGAAACTTATCATCGACAAACTAAATATAATTTTGGGCCCTGTCAATTTGACCAATTAATTAATCTTTTGCGGCAGCCCTTTAGAGTTAACTACTTGACCCCGTCGATTCTATAAATTTCCAGATTCTTCGGGCAGTGATATGTTGCACCCCTTCTTTTATGCATTAAAGCGCTGCAGGAGCAGATAATGCGCTAAATAAAATAAACTAAATAACGCTCACACTCTGAGTCTACTTCTGTCTTTCTTAATTCCTCCAATCGCTTAGTTTCTATAAATTACTTTTTTTATTATATAAAAAGCACAGCAAGTGACTCGATACCACCTGATGATAAGCAGTAGATGAGTCCACATGTGAAGATAACTAGTGAAGCATGTGATATACTGCCCTAGCCACCCTCACCTTGTCGGCCCAAAAAGTGCTTTTTCACGCCTCTTTTAAAGGAACCCATGTTATAAGAAGGAGGGAATACTACAAAAAATACTACTAAAATACTACAAAAAACTATAAAAAATGAAATATGGAATACTATAAAAATTTCTGGGTCATAAGTGACATCATAGCATCTGTATGAAGAACACACCCGGATTCCTTAAGCACAGAAATTGGCAATGTAACCACCAATTAGCAGAACACAACAAAAATGTTAACATTACTGTTGTCTACAGAATTATGTAAAATGATGGTAGTTGGCCAGACAGACTGAGAAAAAACTCTACTACCAACCTAACCGAGCAAATAATTACTGCTTACATTGACAATTGACCCTGGACCTGGTTAAAGGTAGGTAGTCTTAGATTAGACTGGCTAAAATCTTAAAGTTTTGCAAAACCTTAGTTCAGTTGTAGAGGTTTCTCGTAAGATAAGATCATCTTTTTGTAATATTTCTTCTGTCTCTGTCTTGTGTATGCAAAACTCTCCCTGTCCACAAAAATGTATTGCAGACTGGAGACTTCAAAATCCATTTTCATTTAGGTAACATACGTAGAATGACAAAGTAAAGGTATTGTCTACATAAAAATGTTCTTAAGTCAAATTTGACAATACCTTTTCGTGTCATCATGCTGAGGGGGTAACAGCTACAAAAGGCCGATAATATCACCCTTCGCTTAATTCGAATTCTCATAAAACACCTGAATTTTATTATGCATTTCTTCTTTACGATATAGCTTATTTGAATACAGCAGGAAGAAAGACGTATACATAAAACTGGAGGATCAGCATAAAGATCACAATATACTAATATAACGTCACTTTGCAAAATAAACGTCGCAATTTTTCTGGCAATGACCAAAAACACTCCAAGGGGAATATCACAATAACGTGTCGGGTATATTGTTTACGCACCCTACGGAACTCCAACGGAACCCAATATTAATATAGGTTCCGTCTACTACGTCTGACGGCATCCGCAACGGCACAGCAAAAGCGACAATTACTGTCGGCTATAGCACCGTTTACCCTAATACGGTGTTTCAAAAAGGGAACCGCTATAACCCTTTAGCAGGGTAAGCAGGGCGGTGATGGACAGTTTATTATTTATACGCTATTTTGGTAATGAGTAGTCTGTGTATCTTTAATTTGTGTCATAACTGAATGTTTGTCAAGCGAGTAAATATACTGTTATTATAATATTAACCGCCAAATAAGGTGACTGAAGGAATATTGATAATTTTGACACAAAAGTTGTCATTTTGGTTTATATGTATTTTTACTTTTGAGGGTTCCAAAATATTAGGTCGGAGAAAAAGTCTTTTCGCATATACTATGTATAAACCTGTAATAATCTTGTATAATCTTTGTCTGTACTGTTTGTACCTGGCTGGTTTTCATGACATTAAAAAGGTGACATTTTAAAACAAGAATCGAATTAGCAAAATTTTGTTTCCCACTATTTTTTTCATTTGTTTTTATTTCCAAAATGAACGAATCGAATGAAAACAATAGATATATCATAAAATTTTATTAAAAAAAAGGCTAGCAAAGCAAGCTGCGAATACAATTTATGACGTTTATGGACCTGATGCAGTGTCAATAAGCTCGATATTTGGTTGCTGCGCGAGCTCACTGATATAAACCTAATGAACAGTGTACTCATTTGCGATTCTTTATTGAGACGTAATAAAACCGAACCGTTTTTGAAGAGATTGATAACTGGTGATAAAAAGTGGATCGATACGTATGACAAGAGCATGCGAAAAAGGTCGTGGTCAAATGTCGGTCAAGCTTCACAGACTGTGGTAACACCGGGGTTAACACGCAATAAGGTGATGCTGTGTCTATGGTGGGATTGGAAGGGCATTGTTCATTATGAGCTTTTACCGCCAGGCAGAACCATCGATTCGGATCTCTACTGCCTACAACTGATGAGATTAAAGCCAGAAGTTGAGAGAATGCGGTTGGAATTGATTAATAAAGAGGGTGTGGTCTTTCATCATGATAACGCACATTCATCTTTAGCCATTCAGCAAAATTTAAGAGAGTTTTTCTGGGAGGTGTTAATGCATCCGCCATATAGCCCTGAGATTGAGCCCTTGTACCTTCAGATTTCTAGCTGTTTCGGTCTCTTCAGAATTCTATAGGCAGTGTCAGGTTAACATCAAGAGAGGACTGCCAAAACTACTTGTTGCGTTTTTTCGATCAGATGTCTCAAAATTTCTGCAGCAAGATCATGTCTGACCCACAAGATGGCAGAAAGTCTAAGAACAAAATGGCACATATATACTGTAATAAAATGATAATTAACTTACTTGAATTTTCATATAAAATGCGAAGACACTTTATCCCTAACCTATTATTTATCCAGCAATATTGAGTGTTTCAGATTTTACATATATTCGGCAGGATTTTTATTAATCACGTTAAAAATTGTCACTAATAAATGGCCGCCGAATGTTCATTCATAACATTCGTCTTTGGTACGTAAAGGATTACAGTGATTCTTCTATAGATTTTAAGCTCAGTTTAATTTTAACACAGCCTATTCAAAAGCACGTTTGAACGAAATATACTGTTCTCATTTTTCATATCGTGATTTTTTTATGATACTTATTGTTAATAGGTATATAAAAATACTGACTGAGTTCAGAAGGTATACGTTGAGTTAAGACGCGGGCAAGCCTAATGAAATAATTAAATAACCTATTCGATTAAGTATTCTAAGATATAAGAGGAACTTAGGAACTAAGTATTCAATTTCAACCTTTATTAAAATTATATTTATTAAATAATTAAATTATATATATATTTTTTTTCATTTTAATAAATATCAGAACAATAAGTAATAGAATTTATATTTGCGTAACATGTGTAATACATAAAAATACTATTGTTACAATATAAAAAAATCACCTCAAAGGCGGGCAAATTGAAAGGGAGTGTCTTTTAAACATATAGAACTTGAGAAATTAATAAATTAATAGAAATTAAAACATAATAAATTGTAATGTATTTACATAGAAATACCGTATTTTTTTAAGTCAGTCAAAAAAATCAACACTGTATGAAGGTAAGTAGTAGCAAGAGTCTATATGCGAAGATAGCTAGTCCGCCATGCGACGTAATATCTTAGCCACCGCCGCCTTTCTAGTCCAAAAGGAACATTATGAAATATACTCGTATGGTTTATTGTTAACCCTGCTACTTTATTACAAACGACATTATGATAATTAGCCTTGTCGAGCAGCAATGGATAGTAGTAAGGTGTTTTTTTGTTTTCGCAGAGTTTAAGTTACCACATAGTAACTTTACATTGCAAATGTGAGTTTTAGATGTAATGTGTGTCGAGAAGCAGTTAACATTATAAAGAATAGACAAAGAATAACGTAAATCATGGCACTTTAGGAAAATTAGATTCTATTCGCCAATTTCATGCGTACCAATGTTCAAAACATGAACATTAAAATATCATTTTATGTAATAAATTTAATAATATTATTTGATTTTAGCAAGGGAAACATTGTCCTATTTTTGCGTTCTGGCAACGTTGTATTTTTTTTCCACTTCCCTCTATGTGTGCTATTGCTATAGGCAAAACCAAGTAAAACCATTTAAAATTGTACCTACTAAAATAATAAATAAATATTTTAATCCGCTAAAAAAACTTGCAACTGAATACAATTTCTAGTTATTATTTCACATATAGAACACATTTAAATTCTTATGAGTATGCAGCTGCATTTACTCGTAACCTTTAGTCTAGATCATAGGTCTCCAAACTTATAAGCCTTCGTACCATAATGATTTTGCAGTTTGTTCCAAGGGCCAAGCCAGTTTTAATTTTTCTGCCCTTAACTATATTTCTAGACTAGAATAGTCGCAAAGTTCGCGACCTAAGCTAACTTACGCTTTACTAGAAACTAGAAAAAAACTAAATTACAAACTTTAGAGTAGTTTGTTTTGTAGTTTAGAGCTAGCTGGTCTAGATAATTAAAATTTAAATGTGTCTAGATTGTATGGCTTAAATAGTACTATTTCCATACAGGAATCAGTTATTACAACAAAAAGTTTTATCTCTCTTTCTTATCTTTCTTATTAAAATACCGAAACATATAACCAAAACTCACAAGGCAAGTATTGAAACCGCATCGAAAGTAGTTCGTGTTCACGCCTAGGAAAAAACTGACAAAAGTATTATATCGAAGAATTAATTTTGAAGAAGTCTTCCTAGAGTGTGTAATTGTGGTGAATTGGCACCCGTCGGTTCACAAATGCCTTTGGCATTCGCCCAAGATAATGAGGTGGTGTAAGCATCCTTTGAGAATTCCGTCTTATACTTTCTGGCTGCAATAGTCAGATTTGCATGAAAAAATGCTTTACATTTAGAATGAAATCAGATTTAGTGTCATACTAATTGTTACATCTTCATAAGATATTAAATATCATTCTTAATCATAAGAAAGTAAAAATTTTAATATTTATATTTATCAATCATTATTTTTTACCACAAAACGTAATATTTTCTTTGCCATTTGATCATCATCATCGTCATTTATTTGCATTAAATTTGGTTACATTGCTGGATCAAAAATAATTAAACAGTTTGTCACATTAAAAGCAAATTTAAATTTAATTAAATTTAGGAAAATAGGTAACATAATAATAATAAGCCGAATAACTAATGAATTTTACAAATTTATAATAAATAAATTTCACAACAAATATACAATAATTTCATTATTTGATATAAATTTTATTGTACATATAAATTAACATCACGATTCAAATCAAATTTCTTAATATCTGTGTTGGGGAAGACCCACTCTCTCACTCACTTTCGGAAAATGCTGATTTGTGCTTGTAAGGTAACAATACTAATAATTTTTACAATTATCTAGATAAGTAACTATTTAATAATCAAACCCACTGTGATACCGAAACATGAAACCGACAAAAACTGATGAAAAGTTAATATTGAAGAAAAATGATCCCAATTATAAATTAAATTTGTACTCGACATTCCAATAATAAAATACGAAATTTCAAGTTTCTAAGAACTTCAAATAACAACCGAGAAATTCTTAACATTTCAAAATAACAACAATCAAAACAAAATGGGAACAAGTTGTCATTAAATTCAGGGGCGGCAGGAACTCATCGAGCAGGTGTTCGAAACTTCTGGGATCACTTTGAAGCGCTGGAAATAAGCCAGGCGGGAGTATTCTAAGATGCCACTGATACAATAAATTATTGTCATTATTTAATTTTATTTTATTATTGGAAATATAAATATAGCCAATTTGAGTTAAAAAGCTGTTTTGAAACATTTTTATTCAAAGACCAATAGTAATAAGTGGTCAAAATAAAAATACGACCGCACTACCAACTTGACTCATAAGAAAAAAAGAAAAGCATATATAGATATATAAGCAACTTTATTCATATTCATTTCATATTATGACGATCTAAAAGAACTTAGTAAATGTGTCTAATGAAAATAATTGACTTTGACTTTGATAGTTAAGTAACTATTAATGTCAAAGTCAAATTTTCAAACCATACTTGTCAAAAATTTTAAGTTTATAAACATAACAAACAACACCACCTTTCGTTGTCACCCATATTTTTAGATTTCTTACAGAAATAAGCAGTACCTTTGTACAATTTTCTGTTATTCTGTTGTGTCGTTTTTATTTAGATAAATAAAATGTTAAAAACATGGTAAATAAATAAATTAAGAATAAAACAAAATTTAGTTAATTTTTGGCAAACCATACGCAGACACCAAAGTGAAAAAAGACTTATATCGGAAACTCATTTCAAACATATTTCACGGTAAATATTTCGCTAATAATTCTAATTGTTATGTTAATAACCATGAAGGTATAAAGTTTTATATCACTGAAGTAAAGATTCAATTTCAATATCGTACAGGACTTGTGTAATGCGAAAAGTAAAATTTATTAGTAAATACAAATAATGAATTCGATTATTAAATTTTAATTTCGGTCAAAAGAAAATTTAATTAATCAAAAGAAAATGAGTTACAAATGCTATTGCTGATCAGAATAGGGACATTTTCGCAGACTGCGCTAACTTTAGTAATTGTGCGGACTTTAAAATTTGTCCGTCACCGTTCGCAGAGTCGTCACTTGGCTGTTACACTGTTTATTTCGTTGCTAACGAATTCGAAATTATAATAAGTATAAATTGTTCCTTCACTTACCTACAGAGTTCAGTTCTATCATGCCACAAGTCAGTGGTAATAATGTAGGCAATTTTGTTTATTAGATAGTAGTAAATTAGTATCCCACTTTTCAGTAAATAGAATTTCTCTTCTTTATTTAAAAACTCTTATCGAATTAAATTTGAACCGCTCACTTAATAAGGTTACCCCGTGCTTTGGAAGGCAATGCAAGATAAGTCTTTTTGTGTTTACTTATAAAATATAATTATTTAATTTTTAATTTTTATGTAATATTGATATAAGCCATAAAATGGGATATTCAGCAACTTTAAACTCCATAATGATTTATTTCTTATAATTAAACAAACGAATGCGCGAACGAGTCGTTTGTTTTCGATTTCTAAATTTAAACAACTTTTTCATAATTGGTCCACATCTAGGAAGTAGTTTGTCTATCAAAATTTGTCTCGAACACCGCTGTGTCTCTGGTCTCTGCGATGAGGTTAAGCCGTTGGGGTTGCTGCGGTAGCCGCTGTCACCCACCCACTTTTGGCTCTCATTATTTTTTCTTAGCAGTGGGAAATATTTAGGCTTTTAATGATGAAGGTGTGAGTCTAGTGAGAATTGTGAGTTTGTGGATGTGTTGTATGAGATATGACGAAAACACTATATATGAGTTTGTTTATTTCTATTTGTCGGACTGTACTACTGAATGATTGAGATATATATCCAAAATAGAAAAAAATTATGACACGTGAAACGAATCCGTGGCCTCTCTGAGTGACTCAAACTGTACCCTCCACTACAAATCAAAAAGTGGGGCTTCCAATTAAAAATTTCATCGTATGAAACAACACTAGCGTGTTACACTTGTCAAGCGGTCATCTGTACATAAATATAAAATGGTATATCTTAGTCAGTTAGTTAGTTTAGTTTTAGTTCCAAGCTGCACTACATTTAGACTTTCCTAACATAATAAATGACATATGCAAATGCAATTTTGATTGTTAGATATATTCGTGAAACCTATAATTGCCTTGTGATTATCAACTAAAACTTACTGGAAAAATAGTATTACAGACAAACTCATAAAAACACATTAAAACACTCCAGCTACTTTATTGACACTCATTGTGACATACAATTTTTTCTACTTTTTAAAAATAGTATTCTACAACATAAAAAAGGTTCTAACCCTATTAATTATTTTTGTTAAATACATTAAGGTATTTGAAGAAAGTAGATATTATGACCAACCATCTGAAAAATATAACACAAAATTTTCATGGTTTTAAATTACATCTACGAGACATTTACTACTAAACAACAAAAAACTAATGAAAATCAGGGACAAAAGCATTAACACACCACAACAGAAACATAATTTATTCACGAAGATGAAGTAAAACCAAGGAGAAATGACCATAACCCATAATTGGTGCCCCACAAATCCTATAATGACGTCATTATAATACGGACGAGATGACGTCACGGCGCCTGGGCGTTAGGTGAGGAGCTTTGGAAACTTTTTGATTAATTACATTTCGCTTCCCGTGGAAATATTGCCACATTCCAGGTAGGTAAAAGTTACGCGCAGTGCGTAGAGTTAGGAATGTTGAGACAGGCGTAATTTGATTTCTTGTTGACGATGAAATATTTGGTGAAGGTATTTTTGTAGATCTATGAATTTCAGAAATTAGTAGAGTTAAAACATTTTAGAATAGACAAACTTAATACAAAATATGTTTTTTTTTAACTTCGTGAAACATATTATACGTCTTGTTGTGGTTTATTATTGTAATATTAAAAACGTGTAGATTTATTTTAAAAAACAAATGTACTTACAAAATAATAATTATATGTTTTCAAGTTTAAATTCCGTTTTTGAAACCAGCTCAAATAAAAAAGTCATGATAAAATAAACAGAAGTACTTTGGTTTTAATTTAAACAAATGCCTAATTATACATAATGACTATTACTTAATATATTGTGATTTGTTAAAATAATTTTAATAATTATACCTTCTTTTGTCATTATGATTTCTCGTAGATAAAATTTAAGACCGGAAGTTGTATAATAATTAAAAAGTCAATGTCTCGTCTGTCTTGTTGAGTTTAGCTGTACAGAAACATTTAGTTTTTAAGTCAGTCGTCGTTGGTACGTCTCACGGGAAAGGTGTCTAGGATAGTCATACTGTGCAGTAGAATATTATTATAGAAATATAAGTTGAGTTATTGCAGAAGCTTGTTCTATTACAATCTGCATGTATTTTCATCAATTCCGAAATGTATATTACGTAAGTCAAATACTTATATAAAAACAATATTTTAAACAAAGCTTCTTTAGTCTAATAAAAAATTAAAATTTGTATCAAATACCTATAATTTTTATTTTTGATACTGATTTAATACATCAGAATTAGCATTTTTTTTGCAGTCGTTCGCCTTATGCATTGGAATAGTTATGGCATGTTGAAAATGAGGTTTTTTAGATTCATATTTTGTATTATTTGTTATTATATTACTGTGAATGTACATGTAACATATAAATGTGCAGTTGATTTTAAATGTGATCATAAGAAACTTTTTCAATAAATATTTAATGAGTGTGAGAATTAACATAAAAACATCCACACGTCCTCACCGCAGTAGGTAGTAAATAAAAACTATTTTACGTAAAGCTATTTTAAAACTACCCGCAAAGCTGCGCAGCTCTTTCTAAACAATTTATGTGTCTACGTGCGAAGTACGACGCGACTCTCAAGTTTATTACCTGACATGTTTGAAATACCGGCCTTATTGTGGGAGAAGGGGAGGGGAGGTGGAAACTCAACACCATTTTGTTGTAAAGTAACCAGAGGTTATTAGATGAATAACTAATAATACTAACGATGTACGCCGAGAATCAGATTTTTGACTTAAGTCTTTTTTTAATTTATAGTTAGGGTTGGCTACAGTACAAAACACATCAGGAGTAACAGAATTATAATGATTTTGAGTTTTTTCCGTTCTTAATAGTGCACAATTTGTAGTGCACATGTTACACTACATTCAAAAGTATGGTCTCCGTCTGAAGTTTCTACCATATACATTGCCGCGTTACAAGACAATTCATCACAAAGGCGCCCTAGAAAATTGTCAGTGGATAAGAAGTAAATGACAGATTATGATTATTGATTTTTTGGACTTTTCTTTACTGGCGTAGACAGTCTCACGATAACAAAAAATAATATAATAATGATAATTATTTTGTTAACGCTATTACTTTTAGCGAAGATCATATAACTAGTAAATATAAATTGAATAATTTGCAATATAAGAATACATTATAAAATAAAGTTTAAATTTAAAATAATATCAATCCAATTCAAACGGGGACAGTTAATTTGACGATCAAATAATTCTGTTGACCAGTAATTTCGGTCCTATGAAAGATCCGTTTAGAACTCTAATGACGTTAGCTAATTTCGAGGCTTTTCAGATGAAGCGATTTATACGTAACCATTAAATTAAGGTCAGAGTACACATAAAATTTAGGTGCTTAAAAGCTCAATTTTGTTTTTCATTAAAGAAGGTTTACCTTTAGAAGGTTCTATAATTATTTTATTATTGTTTATTATTTAATTTTGTTTTTCAATCTTATACAATAGATATAAAAAATATAAACTACAACAGTTTATATTTTCGGACATGCTGTTAGTTTCAAATGTTTATTACAGCGTAATTTAAAGTGTTTTAAGGAGGCAAGAACCTTGTTGAGTATTCAAGTCTCCAGATAATTTACCTCTAGAGAATTAATTAGTAACAGGCATAACCTACTGGGAGGTGTCTCGCTGCCATTTTGTGAATCAGGGAACCACGAAGAAGCCATGATGTGGTAGTATCGACGCTTCGCTATATTGCGTAGTGTGTACTTTAAATAACGAGGAAGAAAGTTTAACAATAACCTTGAAACGTCTCCATATTTTCTTGACTTTATTTACAAGAAGATTTGACTTAATATCTTATCAGATTTCATCAAATTAACCATTTTGCTTCATTGCATTAAATGCGCATCAAACACAATTTTAGATCAAGTGATTGCTGACTGCACAGAATACCAGTATCTCAAAACCATGCCCTTATCTGACGTCAAATCGCTTGCCGAGAGAGGCTCAAAGTTTGGACCCCTCGATACGTCAGCGAAAATTGTTGACCAAGTGTACATTAGTGTAAATACATCTAAACATCTACATCTAAACCTACAGTCTTTAATATGGGCATAGGTAGTAACAACTATAGAGAAAAATCGAATCGAAAGTGTGCAAATAAACCTTATTATAACCAACAAAACGTGCAAATTAATTAATTTAAATATGGTATTAGGCTAGAAAAGGAAACCTGAAAATGGACGCCACCGCCGAAGTCGGTTTTGCAGGGGGTAGCAAGATGAATTCAAATAAGGCTGCTTTCAGATGGTGAACGAAAGAATGCTTTGAAAAGAATTGAAAGAGACCTTTGCGAAGCAATGGGAGAGCATAGGTTAATAAACATAGATAGATATATGACCAGAATATGAACAGAATAAAATTTTCTTATTGAACACTTTTTTTATATTAAGCTCAGCAAATGACTCGACACCATCTGATGAAAAGCAGTAGACGAGTCCATATGTGAAGATAGCTAGAAAAGCATGTGACATACTGCCCTACCTACCAACTACTAAAAGTGCTTTTGCACGCCTCTTTGAAAGGAACCCATGTTGCATGAAGGAGGGAATACGTGTGCTGGTAAGGAATTCCACGCTCTAGCTGTGCGACAGAGAAAGGAGTCACAAAAGCTCTTAGTGCTCAAGGTAGACGTGGCAACAGTGAAGGAGTAAAAATAATAAGTAGCATTTAATGTAAGTACAGAAAGAAAGTAGAAACAATGGACGGTCTTATCACTATATAACCGATCTTTTAGCTTTAGATGGGCAGAACAAGGCAAGACAAGATAATAATACGAGGGAAGTAGTTGTTGTACCTGTTGACAATTAAAAAAAGTAAAGTGGGCTATAAAGCAAATATAACCTAAAAATTAAGGCGTAATTACCAACACTTATGCAAATAAAGAAACCAACACGAGCCAATTATTGAGTGGTAGAGACACGAAAAATGTTATATTTCCTAAAAAAAATAGGGTTGTTTAACCCAAAAACCTCAGCTAAATCATTACATATGGTGTAGTGAAGATTTACGGTATTATTTTGGGAGTAAGTGAATTCATTTTTAGCTGACAATATTTCTTGAGTTTTCTCTATAGACCTTATATTTTTTATATACCATCCTCAGTCTTACAGCGCTCCATTCATCCAGCTAAGTGCACTTATTGCATTTAAAGTTAATAATGAAGCTAAGAAGCACAGTATCTAAGAGATTTCACTAAATCACCCGCTCGTGTTAAATCGCCGACATCAATCCGGACAATTACCGCTTTCTTTCTACTGAAGAGTATTGTTTAAGGCAGCTAAGATAGTGTACAATCAACCAAGTATCAGGAATGACAATTCAATTTATAAGTTATATAGCAGCATTGACATTTAGAGCGATTCGCAAACACATTAATTACAATCTAAATGGTAATCATTGACAAAATTGATTTGATGTGTTAGTTTAATTAAAATGAAATGAATGCATCCAGAAACAAGCAAAAATGCTTTATATTTTCTTGACCACATTGGGAATAAGAATCTTAATGCTTAATTAAAAAAGTTACCTTTTGAAATGCAGACCAGTCGCTTATTTAATGGTAAAGAATATTCCCAAAATTCAGCTCAACCATATTTCATTACACTAGAATACGAGTAAGCCGCAAAAGAAAAGCTTTCGCGTTGCAGGGGAATTCGATTAGCGTATCATTTATTATTTACATAAAGCTGGTTCTCCTTTACACGCAGGCAGACAAGAAACTTCTTTGTGAAGGTATTAATAATGTTGTTGTGTTCAGAGATGCTGGTTTGTATATAAAATTTGATAACGTACATTTTTATCTCAAATTATTAAGAAGTATTGTGAATTCTAGTTTAAAAGAAATGTTGTCTATTTAATTCAAAATTATAATATAATCTAAATTAAATGGTATGTATTTAATAAATATATTTATCAATTCGGCAATAAAGTATATATTGGTTTACCCATATTAAGAGTAACCAATTTTATTATAGAAAGTATATATGTAAAAGTACAAATTACAAAGGTATCATTTTTTTGTTCATGCGCCTTTACATATGGGTAGCCATTACACTTAAGGAGCATTCTATATAGAACGGATATAAACAACCAACTTGTAACAGCTCCTTAAACATATCGACATTAGCTCAGAAAATTATGTCGTTACTGCAATATTTATTGTTATTGGCATACGTGACTCATATTCGTTATAGACATAATAGGTTAGGGAAAAAGTTTCTTCGTATTTTTTATGAAAATTCAAGACTTTTTTTTTCAAAGTTAATTTACATTTAATTACAGTATATATGTGCCATTTTATTTGTAGACTATTTGCCATCTTGTAGGTAGAGACATGATCCCGTTGGTGTAGAAATTTTGGGACTTCTGAGCAAAAAAACTCAAGTAGTTTTGGCAGTCCCCTCTTGATGCTGCTAAAGAATTCTGAAGATACCGTCATAGGCGGAAATCTGAAGGTGCAAGGTCAGGGCTATATGGCGGATGCATTAACACCTCACAGGCAATCTCTCTTAATTTTTGCTGAGTGGCTAAAAATGTATGTGGTCTAACGTTACAGTGATGAAAGACCACACCCTTTCTGTTAATCAATTCCGGCCGATTTGCTATTACCTTTTTAAATATTACCAGCCAGATACACATAGTACAGCCAAAGATATTTTATAACAAGTTTGTACATACTATATGGGAATAGACTTTTTCCCCGACCTAATTTGGTTTCATGAAAAAATGTTGTTGCAATTTTCGAAGGCAAAATTATGAAAATAGATGTTTAAGTACCTTAATAATACGGTTGTATAATAGTGAATAAAAGATAAGGAAAAATTAATTACCATAATTGCATTATTAAAAAAAACATTGAAAATATGTTACAAACTAAATATTTACGAGTTTTACGGCGAAGAAAGCCTCATATAACGAATATACGACTCATAAATTCAAATAAAAAACTCAACGAAATTTTTCACAGAACTTCCAGTCGTTCAATTTTCACTCTTATAACTGAAACAATAGAATTAAAAAGTTCCACATTAGAATTTAAGGGGAGTTTCAGTAGCTATCATAACAACACGGTTGAACTCTAAATAGGTATAAAGGGTAAAGAGTACTGCCCTCCGTAAAGTTTTCCCTCGCGCGCTGTAAAACTACCCTCTCTTAGCCATCAACGCCTGGGGATTGAACCTGGAGCTTTAGGGAGATATACCAAAGATTAGATATGTTTTAGACAGACATATACTTTGAAATATAAAGAGGAATATGTATATACATATCGTAATACTTTTATCGTTTTTAGGGTATTGATTGCTCCTAGGAAAAGACTTTATTTTCCTAGATTGCCAGTGTCAAAAGAAAATGAAGACTTCAATATTAAAAAACACACTTGCTACAAGCAGACTAATAATAGATTTAATTTGTTATTTTATTTTAATAAGAAATTTAAGAGTATTAGTAGAAATGTGCGTGTAAAAAGTCTATAGATACCAAAATTGACAAAAATATAAAATAACTAAAAAAGGTAAACGAACCCAAAAAAATTAACAATTATTCTTCGAACTAGATGTCAATAAAAGTGTTTAATCAAATATGAATCATTTAAATAACTATAGATATACGCTCTTGTTGAAAGCATCAATGTTATCGAAGTAATGAAGGCAGATTATAAATCATACCATGTTCATGTTGCGAACAACACAATTATTGTCGATGGTTTCAATAAAGTTTCTAATTACAAACTGTTAACAAACCTAATTAATTATCAGTACGGCAACGAAGATCAAAAGAGATTGTGTTAGTTAACAAAGCTACATATTGGGGAATTATTATGTCTTTTACTTTACTACTTGGAGCGAATTGATTAATATAAGCATAACACACGAAATATGGGAAACGGTATTCTATTGAATACTTTGATCTTAGACAACATTATAAATGTGCCTTGTTACGTTTGAAACTGTCTTAAGTATCAAAACTATGTCTTGATTATAATATTAATTCATATTCGCATTTCATAAAGGTTTAGTTCTAATGAAAATAGTGTCATACGACTAATATAAATTCATAAATTTAGTTTTTAAAAAGCTCACATGCTAAGTCTAAATTTAAAAATACGCCTTGGAATTGGAAATATGTCGACAAATATATCATCGAATTAAAGAAAGTCTTAATAAAATTGTGTATTTACCTAACTAATTTACAAACTGTTTTCGAATACACGCAAACACTACTTATTGAATTCGCTGATGTGTAATAAAGATATATTCTAGTCTATTCTATTTATTTTTATTATTAAATATAATTTTACTAGGACATTTAATGTGTTTTTAAAATAAATTTCAATCCGTTTACAAAAGCCATTTTAAAACCAAAAAAGTAAAAACGAAATAAAAGAAATATTTGAATTTTATACAATGTGTCGTTGAAGTTCTAACTACATTAAAATATATTAAAAAGCCATCTCCGAGTTAAACCTTTCTTATCCACAAAACCCTGCTTAATTTTCATTCCATCATCCTCCGTCCAAAAACAACCGTCTCTTTACGGCCTATTTGAGATGAAACACTTTTATATCCACGCACCTGGCGGTAGCCAGTTAGAACTGGATATATCCAGTAATATTTGGTAATATTCAGTTATTATCCTGCATTTGATTTTCATTTATAATGTTGAAAAATAGGCATAAATACTAAGGTATCGATGTAATTGTATGTTGTTGTCATTTTTTCTTAGATTTCAGAGTCCAAGCAAAACTTTTGACGTAAAACTTCTGTCAATACCAAATTGGTTTTCACGAGACGGTGTCGTGTTTTTCTTACGGAATTCTACAAACATCGATCAAGGAGAAATTTTTACTCAACATTATGCATAAACTTTGGAAGTTTTTGTGAGTTGTATTTCTAAGCCCATCTTCGGATATAATTTGTATATAAAACTTGTTGAAAAAGTCTATTCCAACTATCACTTTTCCATTTGTATTAGAATTCACACTTTTATGTAATACACTTAAATGAGTAAGAAGTCAGTAAAATTACCTTTCTGCTTCTGCGTTTTAATTGAGTATATATAAAGCCTTAAAATATTACTTTAAATATTTAAAAAGGGTAATTTTAAGATACTTTATTACGTTAACCACAATTTTTATTTTTTATTTTTGCAGTATGATCAAGCTACCAGCTACAAGCTACAAGCTACATTGGATTAAGCGTCAACGTGGTCAGCAGTGAGGAAACCTACTTTCGTCGGAGCTGTACTAATATGCACCGGCAATTAACACCTTATGAGAAACATACGGTACGAACCGAAACCGACGTCGGATTGTACAATAGAACAAAACAAAAGAATTTAAATTTGACTGACACTACACGTCATTAGTATATACATGCTATCATTAAGTAAGTACCTATGTATGTATATATTTTATATTTGTATGTAATAACTTTTATCATGTATGCATTCGTTATATGTTGCCAACTTCCTTCAAGTACTTTATCTTTAATCTGGTCCATCCTAAGGTTATCTGCAAGAGATTGCTTTTAGCGATAAAGTAGCCCTTTGTAAAAAATTAGTTAAATGGTTTTGTGTACTTCTACTTGTTAGGGACGTAAGGTGCTCTTCAATGACGAATTTTATTACGATATTTTTAATATTTAACGTTTATTTCAATTTATATTTTATGTGTACGAATATCATTGTCAGAGTAAAGGGGGGGAAACAAACAGAATGAACACCGGTGTGAAGTCATTGCCCGCAGCTATCGCATGAAGTTGGTTACGTGCTTAGCTTCACCCAGTTGCCGCTAGATGTCGTAGGTTGCGCCCAAACACTACTTATTGAATTCGCTGATGTGTAATAAAGATATATTCTATTCTATTCTATAAACGAAATAATTTCAACAATTAACCAGAATTCAACCGCCCGTATTGGGGTCACTCGTAGCAATCCGCTTCTGTCTGCCCGGGCTACTCGCTAGAGCTGATCCCTATTAACATTACTATGTCACTCTCTGGATTACGCTCTGGAGTGGCTTCCTAACATCCTTGTTATCCAGATTTACATCCTATCACAGTATCCTTCAAATAGGTTTGTGGGATGCGGCGTCTTGCAAACGTGCGATGACTACTCGGTCAGTATTCAAATATATCAAAATAATATTGAATATAAGTTTTAAGTTATGAAATTTAAATACAAAGAAAATTAAATTATTTTGCTGAAGACATTCCTTGCTATTATATTTTAACATAATATTTTCATGAAAAGAATCCGTAGAACCTTCTTTCATTTCTCCATTACCTCTTTGATATGTCTTTGATATGATATGTCACATCAAAGGTAAAATGAGGGGAAATGAAATATGCGTTGAATCAGACATTATATCTCTTGAAACGAAAATACAACTTTTTGTTATAACAAAAATGTGTTTGTATTTACCCTACCTATTAGTAGCCCCCCATGTCTTAATTGAAGGTAGTGAATAAGAACTGAAGATGTGACAGTCACACTGATTCCTCAACCACAGAAGATCGGACTATCTTAGGTCCAACTACCAAAGCTAACAAATCTCTAAGCATTATTATTATTTTGACATTCATAAATAAGATGGTATAGCGGGTCCTCGGGACATAGTAAAAGAACTATCATTTACTAAACTGAGCAAAAATATTTTACTAAGCGGTAAAAATTTAGATATTATTGTAAAGCTCAGCAATTCTCTTAAATTGCCAAATGAAACAGAAATAGTTGTCCACAATAACAATGATGCAAAATACTTGAACACTTCTAATTTTAAATATTGCCATCTTGATACTTACTAAATGAAAGTTCAAATCATATCTAAACCAAACACAGAACACATATAAAATGCCTACCTAAGATTAACTCCAAATCAAAAGACTCACAATCGGATCATCAGATTAAATGATTTCGCATCACACATTACTGTATACGTCGATGAATATACATTTAATATTTCATTATCAAACAAACATAACAAGGATGGAGATGTGAATGATAATGTTATTATAGTTAGGAACACGCCCATAGATATTTGGGGAAAAGCTGACAATAGTGTTATTATAGAACCAGGAAACTAAGCCGAAACTTTGATTGCCAAGCCTGAGATGTTTCAAAATGAAACCAACAAAATAGTGGTAGAGGCTGTGATACCAGGTATATACTACCATATCGAAGCATAGAAAGTTTGTTATAAAACAATGCAGACGCGAGACAAAGAGCAATTACTGACGCAACACGTAGCTGGTTCATTCATGCAGAAGTTGTTAGATGCCCGTCTGTGCTGGATTTAATGGTCAGTTTGGTGAATGCGATTCAGTAGTTTCAGGCCTCATCTAACTGTCTTGTAAAGTGATTAATTGGCTCCATCTTTTTCTCACACAGCTAGAGAATAGAAATCTTTACCGTCACTCCTTTTTCCGACTTCAACTATCAAGGATTCTTTAAATAAAATGATAAAAGATTCCTTTCTTAAATGGATATCTTATTTTCTGATGATGATGAAGCAGCAATGATCATATTGTTTAAACTTATAAAATATTTCTAGTATATACATAAATGTATTCGGATTTATTTAAAAACCAGATCTTTAAATTTTTTATCGTCTTAAAACAACTATAATTATAGTTATGCTTTCGAGTAATTAAAAGTTAAATTTCAATATAAAAATATATTATTTATCCCTAAATTTAACAAGAGTAGTGTTTCTAAAACCGCACCTTAACCTAGGATGCGAGAGGGGAACACCTGGGCGGGGGGCGGCCAGACGTCAGCTATCGATTATTCGAGAACGAACACGGGACTCGAACGAGTCCCGGGAACCTGCTTCCTTCATAAATATTAACATCGACGATTTTCGTCTTACACACAATGCATCAAAGCTCAATATCGTGTAACGCGCTCATAAATCACTCATATTCCTTCACATAACTACTACCCCTCAACGTTTTCCGGTGTGCCTTATTACATGGGTGTAAAGTCCATAATAGCATAGGTCATAAGCTGTCAAGAATCAATTTGGCTGTATGTAAATTTTTCGATGAGAGATTTCAGAATGTTATAGGTGAGTAAACATATTCTAAGGATGAAAATTCGAATGGTAACTTTCAAAGGGAGACTATTGTTGAGGGTATGTGTGAAATATTTGAGTTGCGTGTATGTCGAAGGAAATGTGTAGCTTCTGGAAAATTTTTGGGATCACAATAATTATTTGAATTGTGAAAGAACTTCTACCTGTGGTTAAGAAAATCCACTAGGTTGATACCTAGAATATCACAAATATCATATAAGCTAAAGTTTATTTTATTTAACAATTAAGAGCCTCCGGCTCATGCTTAGATGTGCCCTACGGAATAGTATCAGATATCAGGATATCAGTTCAGCTAATGACAACCTGCCGAAAAACACTGCTTTTTGGCACTAATGATCGCTGGAAGCTGATAAACGCTAGCCGTTACTTTTGTAAATAAATTGTTAAAGGCTTAAGTTATATTGGCATTAGTATAAAAGGAGACAAGATTACCTATTAAGATGATTTATTGTTAAAATTCATTGGTATTTAAAGACTACTCCAAAATTTTCGAACAAGTTCATAAGTTTCATACATAAGGTATAGAGCGAGGCTCTATACCTTATGCTGACTCATGCTTAAGGACCACCTCTACATGACCAATAAGCCTAAGAAGAAAAACCGCCAACACTCTAAAAATCAAAAGTGACATGTTGACAGCATAAGATGAATATTTTTGAAAGTATGGCTTTGTTCTCTCTTCTTAATCGTCTTGTTCTTGTCCGAGTGGTCGTGCTTACGTACGAACGAATATTGGCGACGCAGTTTGGTCTCTAGAGGATGATACATCACTACTTCACTCGCCCTATTTGCTGTGTGTATGTAGCCCTATTGCAATTTTTGTGTTTTCATGTAAAAGTCCACCCACTGCAGATATAATTTGATCGTTCTATTGCATTGGTGATCTCCCTCGCGGCAGGTTTCCCTCCACTCTGCCTTGCGTGACCAAAGATTTCTTCATAACCTTGTAGTGACTATTCTGATTAGTTACACAACACTAGTTGTGTTCGTTGACTGGGATCTTCAGAAAAAGGTATCCCGAGTCGGAGTTAATATACCACAATGCCTTCGTGAACATTGAACTTTAATTTATGTATTTTGATAAGCAGTTCCTGCCTTGTTGACAATGCTAGATGGATTGAAAAAACCTAATATAACATTGCCCCTGATAAAATCACTGAAATTTAATTAAGTACAAGACGGGAGTGACTACACTCCCATTATTGAGTACACCAAGCCAATTACAAAGAGGAAACACAACTTTATTTCCTCGAATAAACATCTTTAAGCAGTCTTTTTAAACTCCTCCATTCGTGGAATCTGAATTACAGCTTAACAGAACCCTGAAGAAGCTTAGGTGTACCTATAGCAAGAGGCTTAGCGGAGATTACAGTTATTTCACTGAGACACGATCCTGAACCGTAGTTTAAGCCTCCATCCCATTAATATGTAACTTTGTTTGTTAATTAAAGTGTTCCGTTAACATTTATTAGGTTTTGCTCGTTATAGTGTGACAGGTTGTTGAGAAATAGAAGGGTTTTAGTAGTTTAGGAATTTGCATGGCATTTGTAATTTTGTGAATGTTGATTCAGTTGCTACTTTTGTTTAAGATTGTTGAATTCTATTCTAAAAGTCTAGATGGATTTTTTTATGTATTTATTAGATGTAAGAGAACTTGACTTGCTACTGTTACTTAGTTCATTATCTTACTTTTATTAATAATATGTGTCTCATTGATAGTTATAAACTCGATGCGCAATTGATGATAATTAAGAAATCTTATCTGTAAATACTGCTTATGAAAAGTGTTGTAAAGGTTCAAAAGATTCTCCCGCTTGTTTAAGGATATCTAGCGATATTAATGTTAAGAAATTTTACAAAAACCTCATGAGATTGCAATAATTAGAAATCTTCAGTGGTATTAAAGATTAACTAGCTTTCCATCAAACAATTTCAAATTTTTTGCTGTGATTTTATATAAAAAAGGGAGTCACCACAATCAGGGAATCAGACAGATTTTTAACAATATAATCAATAATAATAACAGTGTTGTTAATAAACCCAATGCATTATGACACCTTATGCGGGATAGCTTATCAAGCCCTGGGAGCTTGACAGCGGTCTCTCGAACTCAACCTCTATCCACATGGATAGCCAACTGCAAGCTGACGGAACTGCTTGCTGACATCCTCAGTGATTTTCAACACTTTCAACAACCTTTGAGAGCTGGGGGAAAACAGCTTGAGATCGTCCATCTAGAAGAGGTGAGTGAGTTTTGGCCCTACTCTCCTAAACTGAAAGCCCGTCTGTATCTTATTTAGCAAAGTACTCACTAGATTCAGGGGAAGACAGAACCAAAGTGGACTCAGACGATCGCCCTGGAATATACCCCTCTCAATCCTTCACAGTCGCACACCGGATAGACAAAGCTATCAACTCCATTGCCCCATACAAGCCTCGAACTGTATCATGGATCTTATACAGCTCGAGGACTTATTATTATTACATCAATTTCCATTTGGTGTTCTTTGAGAACAAAAAATTGAGAAATAATATAATCAGACACAAAGAAAGAGTTATAGAAAATAAAAAGGACTGCGTCTAATGGACACTGTACGAACAAAGGGAGGGTCTAAAAATTGAGATAAAACAATTAATTATGAGACAATGGACATACATCAGTTCGGTTTTTTAAACACTCGGCTTTCACCCTTCCGTATTTATTTGTTTAGGCTGTTACCACATTGTTTGGAAACACGTTTTGTTTTGTTTTAAATTTGATTTGTGATTTTTTCCGCTTTGTGTGTTAGTACGTATATAGCAATTGTAATCCAATTATTAAATGTAGCCTAATTTTCAGCATCTAACTCCAAACTTATTTACGTAATTCATTTAATGAAATGAAATACCAGCTTATGGATTTTAAACGTTCTCAATTATCATGAATAAATAATAGTTTTCAATATAACAGCTTATAAGGGAAATACAGTTTTACAAAATGGTTGGGCTGAATATACATAGACTTCTTTACACATCGTAGACAGAAAAAACTATTTCCTTTCCCCTGACCTATAAAACACAAGAAAGTTTTAATTGTCCCTTAACATGATCGCTTCATGGTTGTATATATTTATCTTTATTTCTAATATATATATCTTATATTCTAGTTTTAGTTTACAAACATTGTATAAAATAAAACGTGTTACGGTATCTCAATATTTAATCATAACACAAGCTCCTAATGGTACTTATTTTGGGCTAGATTTTTTAGTTCTATTTTTAATTAGGAACTTTTATCATAAAGATATGTCAGTTCCATCATATCCTAATCCTTCAATTAAACACATTTTGGATATGTAGACCTGTAAATAATGTTAATCACACAGAGCGGCAGTCATTGACGACCTAGTTTCTGTATTCGCTAACCTTGAAAGCAGCAGTAGATGTTGGTTCAGCCAAGATTTGCTGTACATACATGTATGATACGTTGTCAAGTTTAAACTCGTCATCAGTGCCTGTCGCTCTGCTTGATTTCTCACACATTCCACCAACAAGTGATACACATCTTCGAACATCTCGCATGTATCACAATCAAGAGACTCCTTCTTTTTCATTAGATGTTCAAACTTATTTGACAGAGCCTAGATAATAGGTGTGATGTAAGAAAATTACTATGATCTTTGTTATACTTTATACAAATCGTAAGTAGGTTTAAATTACGCGTCCTTGTCAGATATCCTCTTGATTACACTTTTCAGTGGTCACCCGCAAAAAACCGCGCAAATTCACTCTAAATAAGGAAACTAATATTATCCTATAAATATTATCATATGATATTTTCCTTAATGATATTCACTGTGATTCACCTAGGCTTCTTAAAGAAATAAAAAATATTCACGAAATCTTATAGAGGATTTTCAACACTAAAAGCAGAAATGTATTTTCAAGTCTTATTTTTTATTATAATAATTTTTTAATTTTAGTAATATTTAAACAAATATTTAATGTGTACTGGATATTTGTAAGGGATTGTGATAATTTAAATTAAATTGAAAGTGAAATTTAACATTTGTTTGTAATAAAAATCATTGAGTGAGAAATGATGAACATTCGCTATTCTGATTTAAAAAACTAATAGTTTTGAACGAATATTGTGAACATACCTAGATAGATTTGGCGTAAAGCAAAGCCATCAAGTCAAATAATGAAAATGGTTATCAATTTGATATTTATTCTTTCTCTATACAAGTGTATCCCAATAACGAGTGAACCTTTTTATTTTGCAAGAAAAAACAAAGAGAACCAAATAGATAACGTCATATTCTGAAATGGGTAGCCGTCACCCTGGCGGTGTGCATTCGCGCGGAATCCAAGATAGAACGGCTGAGATGCTGAAAAAACGAATGGAAGCTTAATGGCTAGTTTATTGTTAATATTGAGGTTATATAAAGTTCTGACGATGTTTTAAATGTAACTGATAAACTGGATACTTTATAACTGATCAATAATCAGGGCCGGATTTAAACTTATTGCCGCCGCAATGAAGAAAATGCCGCCCCATCCAATCACTGAAATTTTACTTAAATTCATAGTTCAATCGACAAATTATTCAATTTTTTATAAATTCATCGATTTATTAAAATTTAATTCTTGAAAAGTGCAAAAATAACTCGAAACTTTTTGTTATTTTTGCAAAACACTACTAATGAAATTTTTTTAATTCCAGAAATTTAAGAAATCAAATATTATTATTTCAAATCTTCAAGGAAATAAATAAATTACATTATTTTAATTATTAATGTATACTACAAGTACCAAAATTATAATTTATAAAATTTCAATTTTACAAATAATGTGTTATTTGAATTTCTTGAATTATCAAGAATCAATTCATAATATCGGGCAATTTTGATAACACTGTAAAATTTTTATTTTGAACTTTCCTAATTTTGCCGCTCTAAAAAATTTGCCGTCCTGGGCACTAGCCCCAGTTGCCCCTAGTGTAAATCCACCACTGTCAATAATCCTAATTCCTTTGTACGCGCTTGAGATGAATTTTATTTCAGTGCTACTCTTCCAGTACCATCTGACCATAAAATGACCAACAACTGGAGAAGTCATTTGACGATTCCAAAATGTCGACTTTTACACTATTTCGTGTTTGTTAGAAAAAATCATATGACCCCATTGTTTTGTATGTTATTTAGTTTAACTGATCAAGTTTGTAATCAAGAGTGCTCGCAAATTAATTGGACTCCACTTCTCGGCATCCTGTATTCCAGTAATTGGAAGGCTCTCGTGAAAAATCGCTGATATTCGCAGTATTTTGAAAATGCCAGCACCGCTCGCTGTCAGTATTGTTCGAGATAATCGAAATTTAAATTTCAAAAATGGTTTTATCTGTGGTATTTTCTGATGGTACTTTGGGTGGAGTATCTCTGTTGTCTAGACGTTGATAAATTTGATCCGACGCCAGTAAACTTCAAAGACACCCCTGCAGACATCTCTGCTATTATATTTGACAGTTAATAACCGATAGTTGAGGAAGACTGAGGTAATTGACATAAATATAGCTAGTATGTTACATACTAGCATGTATGAAAAGAAACACTTCAAATTCGGTAATATTGGAATACCGATTACTATTAGACGAAAAATATGAGCCTAAATAACTGAGATAATTACAAACGTGATCTTAGGATTGAATTAGGAAATACAAAGTGCAATTATAACTCAACACTCGATATCGAATTGGATGTTTGTTTATATTTAGCTAATAATTATTCCAAGCAGAATTTTATTGATTGAAAGTATTGTAAAATGAATCCAGCCAGAATGCGCGGAGAAATCAAAGGCTGTTTAACAGATATTCAATGTTATAGATGATGGGAAATCTTTTTAAATTGCTACATATAATTAGTTGAATTTTTACTCCAGTAATTGACAACTTGACCGTGGAATGGTGACTTTAAGGACTTAATTTACAACGTGACACTTCCAAGCTTCAGAGCACACGTTAAACTATTATTTCCGGTACTTATTGCTTTCACCTACGAAGCCGCATTGGCAAGTGTATCTCTGGTGAAGGTAGGATGGTCCAACAGTGGGATATAGGATGATGATGAGACAATATTATAAAGAGCACTAATTATGTGCGTTCATTTACAATACATGGTAATTTCGTATGGAAAATCGCCTGAAGATCAAAAACGTCATGCTTCCATCGCTACTACGGGTAATTTTTAAACGAGCCAGGTGTTGATGCTAAGTTCAGCGGGTCAACTAGTTATGTATAATTCTTTACCGCGGGCAAAGTCATGGTTGATCATTAGTCTATGAAATTAAAATCTAACACTCACCTTCCACAGATTTCTACTTGGCTAAAACATAAAAAGCAAAATAATTAAAAATCAAATAATATAAAATACAAGCAGAAATTGTTGCTAGCTTTTACGTTACCTCTCTTAACGTAATATAGAGTAATATTAAAAGAAATAATTTCATTAGCTCCCCTTTTAAGGCTCAAAATAAAATTTAATTTCATACCGCGTTAAATGGAAAGGGACTGCCTTGATGGGAGTACAATCTATTACACATCGAGCGAAGCATTTGTAACTATTTATAGAATTTATGATTATAAGAATTAAAGCTGTTTTTGAATTACGAGTGGTAACAGTTAGTGACTGTCGCTTTTAGGTACATTGTACAGTAATTGAATAAAATGTATAATTCAAGTATTTTATAACGAAAAGAAAATTATCCTTTTCTGTAGGTTTAGACTTTTATTTATAATTTTAATGTCTGGTCCTTTTAAAAGTATACATCAATGGCAACTGTGTCTGTAGTAGTGGGAGACTTCATTACGATGTCTCGTATTTTTTCTCATAACCATATAAAATTTAATATCAATGAAAGTTAAAGTCAAAATAATGAAATGTTTATAGCTAAGTTCTTTTAAATTGTCATAACAGGAAAAAAAATGTTTTTCTCGAAAATATTACTCAAATGGTTATTAACCGGGTATTTGAATATTGTACCAGTTTTAAGATTAATCTCAAATTAAAACTAACACTAATATGCTTATTGCCGATTAGCCTTATCACCGCTTTGTGAATTAGTAGCTGCAGAGAAGAAGCGGCGCAAGAATCTCTCAGCCTTTAGTATTTGTAATGACATTTAAAAATTACTTATGTCATTACGTATTAGTATTACAAACATAATGATTTATTTTATAGTGCGATATTTTATACATTGGCATGTTATTTCTAATTTGATTAAGTTATAATTCAGCTTAATTAAAGTTTTAGTTTATTTAATGTGCATTTTTAAATAATCCACGCATTGTTATCAACTAAATATTTATAAACTTTATAAGAAACTCTATGGTGACAACTTCATTGAGGTAAAGATAAAGAGAAAGTCAAACGATTTTACCTCTTGCAATTCAAGTCCCAGTATTTTTACATGAAGTATTAAAGCTTCCGTATAGACTGAGACGAAAACTAGTTCTTTCTTATATTCTGAATCAATCGTACTAATTTATAGGCATGAAAAATTTAGACTAGAATAAGGGTGCTTTATTAGATACAATACAATTTCCAATATGTTTATAGAGCACAGTTTGTAAAGTCAGGATTGTGAAAAGACATGCATCCGCACCACATTTTGTTGTAGATATTTTTATTAACTTTTAAACGTAATACAATATTTTTTTAATATTATGTAAAGATGTAATGCTTGTAGCAAGAGACATCTAGTGACATAGTTGGGTATTAGTCTTAAGTTCTTAACGTTTCAAAGTTTACATTGTGCTAATAGCATGCTAATACTTGTACAACGAAGTTTCAATCGTATGCAATAGGTGGCGCAGTAGCGCTACAATGAATTGTTTTTCATTTTATTATTTAAATGAATGTTTTTTAAATAAATAACGTTAGAAATGAGTAGTTAAAAAACAGAAGTCGCAAAGACTTCTGAAAATACTTCTGAAGAAGGTATAATTCGGATAGGGATATATTATATACAAAAAAATATTAATAATAAATTATAATTGAAGCATTTAAGATTTGCAAAACAAACTGTATGGGTGAAGTATGACGTCGTCAATATGGCAACACTTGCTGTGTAATTTAATCTATTTTGCTCTCTATTGCTTTATTTGGATTAACAGCCTTTGATGGCTTCTTTACAGTAATTCGCATAAAAAACTGAACAAACAGATCTTTAATTATATGATTCACTGAGGTATAGAACAGAATATATCTTTATTGTACAACAGCCAATTCAAAAAGAGAAATACATAGGATACATTTAACTAATTTTGTACAAAGAGCGATCTTATCCCTAAAAGCAATCTCTTCCAGGTAACCCAAGGATGGACAGGATTTAAAATAAAGTACTCGAGGGAAGTTGGCGATGTATAACGAATACATACATGATAAATTATATATATATATATATATATATATATATATCACAGACTACTAAGGAGATACTACGTATCAGTATAATTCAAGCATCAAATTGACAACTCTATTTTTTGTAAAATGTTATGGTGTTTCCAACCTTAAGCATCGGTATGAAAAATCAAAACGTTAACGTTATGTAAAAGTGTAAAGAATAAGGAACTTATTCTAGTCACCCGCAGTCAGCGACGGAAAGCTATTCAATTGTATTATTCCATACGAGTCGTTTCTGAGACAGAAAATGTCGCATACTGATACTGATGGCGCTCCAACTTCATTTGCATATCTTTGACGGCGAGGAAAGTTTATTACCACCATAAAAATGATAACGCTCTCTGTGATACGAGGTACCACAAGGACAGCGAGTATCGAAGCTAATAAGCTGCCTGATGGTAAGCAGCTGTTTATATTATCATAATTCGTCAGGAGAAAGCGTTATATTTACAGGTTACGATACAAGTCCCCAATGCTTACTCGGTGAAGCAACCTTACTCAGAGCCACAGCATCTACATAGATTTATCATCTTCAACATCCTATAAACGTCCCACTGGACACAGGTCTTCCACAAAACCATTACGCTGGCTTCGGTACCCCAATGTTTGCCCTACCTATCCATGGTAGAAGTAGTGGCATTTCAAAACTCTTTTCTGTTATTTCGAAGTTAATCTGCAGGCGTGCACTGTGTGCACGTACAGCCACCTTACCAGTCGGTCTAGAAACTTAGAACGTGACATTTTATAAAGGAGAAAGGCCGCGATATAGTTACTCCCCATAACTTATTGTGTACGACGAAGTATTTATGCAGTAAGGATTCATGGAAATCTTTTACAAAGTGCCCCAGAAACTTCTATTAATACCCAATAGATAAAATCTAAGTATATGAGAATTAATACAATATTTTTCCCCTATATATTTCTCACTATAGCTCAACGTGCCTTACGAATGGGATGATAAATATTTTGATTGACCCATCCAGGTACCGACCATAGCAAAAGTCGCTTAGTTTTCGTTATCGAAACAAGAAAGCTCGAACCATTACACGAATCCTTCTTCTTACATTCCGTTTAAATCTGACATTAATATACTCTTATAAATTTAGACTAAGTATGCTCTTTTAGGTATGCAGGTAACATTTATTTTTATACCGTTTTTTACGAATAACAGTCTGAATACCAAATTTTAGAAAACAATGGCGTAACTTTCCCGAGATCACATTACAAAGTTTCTCACATTAGGAGACTTTGAATTCACGATATGAAATACAAATGTCTCTAAATGTAATTAAAATTCAATTTTGTTTACGCACTTTCGTTAACAATGTTACATTAATGATTAGATATTAAGCGAAGCAAAGTTGGTCACTCGAAAGTTATTTCAAGCGTGCTTCGGAAGGCATTTTGCTTCGGCAACTGGATCGCTTTCTTCCACCATCCCGCTCGTTTAGTAATATAGTTAAAACAAATTATGGCTCGTCTTCCATGTAGGAAGACGAAAGGTAGTTTAAATTTGAGAAGTAACATATTCACAACTTCTAGTATTTAAACTCAATAAAAAGAGCTATATAGGAACTTATCTAGCTTACTATCTTTATCAGTAGCTTTCTAGCTTACTATCTTTATCAGTAGCTTTCTAGCCCTGTAATATAGCAAGTATTTTATAAAAGACGCTAAGCTAAGTAGACAACCATGATTATTCTAGTTTTGATAAAATAAACTCGTAATTTCTGTGCATCTTATGTGAATAGGTAACCATCTTAATAATTCCGTAGATAGATAGTCACCAAAAGTATCTAGGCAAGGCCTTACGTTGTAGTAATCGGCAATGACATCACATAATTAGTGTAAAAATATGTTTCGTACACTAATTTTATTGTTTTAAGATGCTCATTCATAATGTACTCTGTGCACTTTAATTTAGGGAGTTCTATATCAGTTACTATCTCAATAACCTCTCTTAACTGCGACTACTTACAATTCTAATATAAGTTAACATTATTTAAAAGAAGTTTAAAAGACGATGAGTTTAATAATGTAGTTAAAGAGTTTTTTTAACAACTTCCAACTTCGTCAGATAGGCATCGTAACATTACATTGACACCGAACATGTATAGTTATACGGTTAACTAAAATTCAACTCCATTAGAATGACAAGTAGGTTAAAAATGGCTTGTAAATAAACGGGCACATGAAGTTTTTCATTTGTTTTGTAGAAAATAATAAATAAATAAGAAACTAATCTATGTTATTGTAAATTGATAATAAAGTTTAACTTAAAATTAAATCATTCGATTTTGATTTGATTCGATTGTGTCATTTTTTTAAATCTTTATACCAAGTAAACGTTTTCTATTGTATTCTTAAATAGATAAAGAAATCGTCTAGTTAGAAGTAATATTTGGTATCCAAAGCAATAGCCTAAGTTTTTATACCAATTGTGTTTAAGAAATTATAGTATTCGTCATACCATATTGGAGATTTAAATGATGAATTCTCGATGAAGAAGTGAAGTCACCCAAAGGGCAATGGAGAGGATTATGCTCGGAATTTCTCTGCGTGATCGAATCATAACTGATAAGATCCGCAAAAGGATTAGGTCGCCGGCGTAGCCCAAACTTGTGAGTCTGAAGTGGAAGTGTCACACTGCCAGAAGAACTAACGGTCATTAAGCTACGCAACGAGCTGGTAAAGGTCGCTGTAAGCCGCCGGATGTGGGGGAGGACGTGGTCGGCCAGAAGTGGACATCTTTAGGCTGATATGATGATTATGATCAGGTGATTCAATCTACCGAGTACCGAGACGTAACTTTAAAATTAATAAATTTATCACTATTATTTAAAGCGCATAAGTCGCCCTAACGTCACTTTTTCTAAAAAATTAGTTATGTTTCTTTTTATATGCTGTATTTCATATTCTGCAAGAAAACCCAAAAAATGGTGATATAATGATAATGATGTGAAATGAAATATATATATTTCTTTAAACACTCACACCTATTATCAAGCCTAGTAAGCATAATTAAGAACTAGTGTGATGGATACTAGATAACGAAGAAATAGATATAGTAATATGTATATAAATATCAGAAATATAATATATACATCTACAAACTTCCATGACTCGTAAATTAGTACTCATCATATAAATATCTGCTCCTACCGGAACTCGAACCCGGAACTTCTAAGTAGACAGGGTTACACAGCCAATAAGTATCATAATATATTTGTATTTCTTTTATAAATTAAAAAAAATATGATAAGTAAAACACGTCACCAGTATCTTAAAAATTATGTAACATAAGTATTAAGTTAATTTTTAAAAAACATTACTTATTTATTGATCAACTTAACGCGTATCTTTATGGTAAATAGCGAAAGGATTTATTTTGCATATCTGTTAAAATAAAATAAAAACTATGTTTATATTTGAATAAAAATTCTTCTTTCTAAAAATCTTTATTTCCGCTTTAATCAAATACCATATGTTCTGTTGTATTAATTTATATCATTAATTAATTCTAAATTGATCTCAATTTTAATATAATATTTTAATAACCTCTCATAAAAATATTACATTTCAAGTTATAAATGCAAATGTGAGTCGTTTCCTTTGTTAACTTTAAACCTTATTTAGCGTAGAGATTACATCCTGAGGAAGAACATGTAATTTTTAATTAAAATGTTAGAGAAAAAAAGACTATAAATAAAATAATAAAAGTTTTTGACTGAATTAAGGACGAAGACATTTATTTATTCCAAAAAGGTAATATTAATTTTCAGCGGCATAAAACCTCTTTTTTGTTACCTGCTAAAAAGAACTGTATTACCCGGTAAAATTGAGAATGCTCTGTTTACTTACACATAAATTACAGTTTGGTACTTATTTAATGTTATCGTTATAATTCTATTACGGACAAGCGTGCAATGTTATTATGCACGTTTATGACCCTAATAGTGATGTAATAAGACTCACTTTAGCAAGTGTATTGGAAAATTCATTTTTATCTTAATTATACTAAAGCGCAAATGTAAATTGCTCAACAATGTAAAAAATGTATTAATATTAAGAATATTGTTTAGCTAACAAATATTTAATAGGTGAGGAGATTCTTGCGCCGCTTCTTCTCCTGAGCTAAAGTAATCATCGAAGCGATAGTAGGATTAAACTTTGTCGATTTAAAAGAACTCAGTAATGAATTGAAATAAAGTACTTCTCGATTTTGTTGAGCTTATTTAATATTATTCATCGAAGGAACACAACACTATTCAAAAGTTAGTAATTTGTTTTCAATCTTTTTTGTAAAAGGTAGGCAAATACCTAAACAAGTAATTAATTAATTTAAATGTTATCTTCAGTTTTATTGCTTACAATTCTCATTTAAGAATTGGTCCTACTCATAATATTTGTTGTACAATGATCAACTGTCATATCATATGACAATATAAAAAGGTGTTATCTATTTTCGACCTTAATAAACAAGTTAAAGGCTATCCAATTTTGGCTATTCTTTTTAACATAATGAAAGAGTGGGATATACTGAACTTTATTTTAAATTTAGAATCAGGCCAAGTATATAAAATAATAACGAATTAAGGATTAAAAAATAGGAAATGAAATGAAGTATATATAATAAGAATATGGACATGAATAATAACTAATTAATATACCATCTAAATGTACATACATCCTAAAACACCGGAAGTTCAAACCAGATTTGACAGAGATATTGCGCAACTCCGATAAAAAAATTCAACCCTATATCTAATAAAATTATATAAACAAAGAAACCTTTCTTTTCTAATCTACAAATGTTATCAAACAGATATTAATAGCCCGTAAACAATAATAGGGAACGTAAACGGTACAGTAATAAGCATACAAGCCTTCACTTTCGACTTTCAACCGCTTTGATTTAGAGTACTTGTTTTTATCGCAGAGCTACTGATGTTGTTAATATATTTGACGGCGACAGTACCTATATACTAAAACAGACACGGAGCCTAAGTTACTCACTTTTACCGGGAATTTAAACTACACTGGTAAGCCATACGACTTTCGTTCTTAGTACTATTGATTTTAAGATCACAAGAAAAACATCAGAGTGCAAAACCGAGCAAGCATTTGATTCGCCGTCATTGCACTATTACAAACGGGACCGCGCAGTCGTGAGCTTTGAGTTTTTGAATTTATTTATTTATTTTTATTTTTGAAGCATTTTTGTGTGTATTGTGATAGTGAAGACAGTAATTGAAAACAGTTTTTTGTTTTTTACGTGAATTTTGTAATGTAAGTACATTTCAATAGCACTTAAAAATAATATTAAAATAATATGAAAAAATATCGTTCAATCAACCCTTAAAACTAAGCAAAATATTTATTACTTCTAATATTTTATTTTGATATACAATGGACTATTAATTAGTTTATTAACTGAACTATACGACAGTTCAAATAATTCATTTTATTGATCCATTCGTTTAGAATTTGGTCAAGTATAGTAATTTTCTAAATTCGTTGAAATCTATAAATAAATCATATTTTAAAGATAATAACACATTTATAACAAAAATTTTAAATAAACTATTAATGAATACTTAAAAAAATAAATTTAGTAATATCAACAATTTTAATTTTATATCGTAATTGAAAAAATTAAATTTCACGTCAATCAATGTTGCAATTCCATACTCATCACATCTACTGAAATAGTTTTTCACAGAATGTCTCCATCGAATTTAAAGTTGATCATTTTAATATAAGTTTATAAATATAGTACGTAAATATACGGGAATATAATTACTTACTAAAATTAATAGTAAAAGGTTATATCATAGCAAATTTGCTCTATGGTTATATTAAGCCTTTGGTCCCGTTTCTTACGGCAACCGCTTTCACCCACGAAGCTACATTGGGCCAGCGATGGACCGATATGGACGGCGATAGACCAAACTCCTAGTGTGTTTCTCTAATATGAATGCTTTGCCCAGTTGTGGGACGTAAACAGACTGTTGATGATAGTTTTGTTGGCAACACGGGGAGAGTTAGGAATAGGAAGATTAGTTTAGTCTAAAATTCATAATCTGTATATTGTAATCGAAATGTTCGCAGCCCTAAAAAACTTCTCGAAATTTGTAGTGACTTAAGTTAAAAATAAGGTATATTTGACTGTTTAGTAGTGGCCAAAAATTTATATAAGTCCTATAAGGCTGCAAGCGTTTCGATTGTATAATTATGAGTATCGACAAACGAGCGTAATTTTCTGTATCACATACGTCACCGTTGCTTCACGTAATTTACGCACGCATAAACATCCTGTAGTAACACAGCTTACAGAAGAACGTAAAAAATAGAGAATGATTTGGCTTACAGTCAACGATACTTCACCTTCAGCTTATGGGACTAATTATTAATAATAATGTTGCACAATAGAAGCTAATAACATAACGCAGTTTACATTTATAGACTTCTCTATTTATATCTTTATGTTACTGAATAAATTGATTGAAATATGCATTTTATCCAATTTAAACACATATATACACGTGTCTTATAACATCTGCTAATATTACTAAAGATTTCATGATATCAGGACAACTACCCCTAGTGTCAGTTTCTATAGTATCGAAACGTTTCAATCGTAGTTGCGTTTAGCTGATTATCGATTATTTAAAAAATCCTTCACAACAGAAGCGCTGCTGTCTCTTGAATAATGTCGTTTGATAGTTGACGACAAACACGATAGAGACGGTTTAATACGATTTAAACCCACAGTAAGGATACATGAGTGAAGTGCGATCCCAATAATATTGTAAATGTAACATGACATCCGAATATTTTTTGTCTTTTTTTACTTTGAATATTAGATATTTAAATTTCATCAACGAAACGTGTATAATACATACTTCCAAATTTTAAGATAGAGTGCTTTTAATGAAACAGTTAATTACTTAAACTTTAAATTAAATAAGGAAAGCCAAAGTTAAAACAATGATTTATTAAAAATTGAGAATTTATTTTACCACATGATTAAATAAAAATGAAACAACTAATTAACGTAATCATTATAGTATATACTTGTCTATAATGATTACGTTTTAAGACTGGTAATATCTGATTGTGGCTAATTTAACTACTACTATTACTATTTACTATAATATTTACCTAAGGCTGTTACAACCGAACTTAAAGATTAGTATAACATTAAATTAAAGGTAGAAAAATAAGAATGTATCCAATTTAGTTGTTAATTATTGGCATACAATGTTAAAACGATACTATTGTGTATCACATTTATTAATTACTGCTGTAATTAGTAAAAGATTATAGCTTATAGTTTATAGCTTAAGCTTTATAGCTTAAACTTTGTAGCTTTGATCATCGACCTTTGATAAGATCATTGATCAAAGCTTTTGCCAATATAGAACCATTAGCGATTCAAAACCTTGATTAAAAGAATTTCTGTGTTCATTAACACGCAGAGCACTGTATAAACAGTCTCCCATAACGTGTACAAACACAATTTCTTTACAATACGCCGTGTATCGCCAACACAATCCAAGTAGGCCGGTAAACCATGACATTGTCTTTGTGTTTGCCATCATTACAAGATCGTAATCGGGGCAACCACTCGAACCGAAGGTGTTTTAGTTTCTAAGAAATAGTGGAAACATTTAATTGGATTAATTTCTATAATAGTATCACTCACTTTCTGATTAGTGTTGAAATTAGCGAAATTAATATTTCCCGAGATAGAAATTAAAATGAATATTATGTATTACTTAATATTTATATACAAGTATCAGTTATAGTCTTGTTTAAACTTTTCCATGATAATGTTTGGTTCTTCTCACCACTTGTTCCCGTTTTCTGGAGCAACATATAACAATTTCTTGAAACTGAAAAAAGTTAATATTTGACTACCCCACAACTAATATTTTTATTCATATTGATATCTGTCTCCAGCACTACGTACATTATTTTTTTTAGAATACTTTTATTTATTTATAATAAGGACAGTATACAGCTCATTACATAAGGTGATTATTAACGTAATGTACATTTTATAGAACAATTAAGACTATCCAACGTAGTAAATATATTAAATGTCTCAAGGCCAACAAATGTAAAAACAACCATCTGCTCAAGGAAGTCGGTCACTGTAAAACAGTAAGCTACAATATCCAAACTTTTAATGTTTGTTAATGTCATATATAATTGAGCTAAATGTGTAGAATAAATTTATGTTAAACTAACCTGGAATCTGGAGATACTGATTGATGCAGATTCAGATTCTGATAATCAAATAAAACATAAAATTCATAGGAATTGTTCATAGATCGATAGCTGACGTCTCTTCTGAAGCGTGAAGAAATCCATTGTAATCACTGGTATTACTTTCCCATTCAGTATTTATCAGGGTAAAGGCTGAAGTTGAAATAATATATAAATAAAGTTTGCTTATTTCAATTTATTGATAGAACAGTAAAGATACACTGAAAAATGTTTTGAGAAATAATATCTTCATCATTGCAGCCTATATACGTCTCTCTGCTGGGCACAGACTTTTATAAATGGATTGAACACATGACTCTGGGCCATAACATGTAGCCACCAAGCCAATTATGGCTTGGTGGCTACATGTTATGGCCCAGAGCCAATTATGCCTTAGTGGTGGAAATTGGTTGCCGTTACGATGGGGATTAGCGGCATAACGTTGTGTGGCTAGCAACAAGGAGCTCGTGATAATAAATTTTGATTGAACCACTAGCCATGGCGAAAGTTGCTTTGTTATTGCAATCTAAATTAGAGTGCTTGAACCACTGCTCCAACGTGCATTAAGATATATGTGCTATTATAATTTCGATTCCTACGTTGTATAGAAAATCAGCCTATTCGTTACTTCATATTTCATATTTATATTATTGATAAATTTATGCGTTCTAAGGACTTAGCGCTTTAAACAACCTTTTAACCTTTAAATGGAGTATACTTTAATCCCAAAGTTTTCTGGTCTTTCGCCGTCTGTATTACTACTGCGTCGTAAAACTTATGAATCGATTCAGATAAACGAGTTAATACAATCGATGCTACTCTGTGGCAACTACGTTTGTAAATATCAAATGGGAACCCCATTGGGTTTTCGATAACTTTCACAGTATTCGGGAACTTTACCAAATACCGCAGTGGGGCATTTTTCATTTGTTTCTTCCTTATTATGTAATGTATATCGCGGTTTTAGTAAAGACTTATATCAATGGAACACCTATGGTGAGGTAGCATTGGATGTTAAACTAAATTCTCAGTAATAACAGTAACATAATAACGGAGTAACATAATAAATCCAATCCAAAATATCCGATATTGATACCGACGTTATCATGATATGCAAACATCGGCAAACTAAAATTATTGTTTGCTTTAAATTTCTATGTTTACAGTTTTACGAGCTTAGAATATTATTGGCTATATTTGTTTATAAGGAGTTTTTATCGTACTCGTAGTATCCAACATTTTGCTTCGTCTAGATTCGTCGTCTAGACTACTGATAGTATTTTGATCTATGTTTTCTACCAGACTTTTCCTAAATCTGTGGACTTCTTACGATATTGCAAAAATTATTTCAGAATCTAGCGATGAACTCGAAGGTTCTTCGAGATCGACGAAATTATAATTTGCAAATGAAAGGCCAGCAAAATTTATATTTATTTTTTAAACTTTTTTATACAATTTATAAATGCAAGATGATAAGAATCACTAATAATCAAGGAAAGTACGCTATTCATTAGCTTAGAATAGTTTAAGCGCTAATTAATAAACATGACTGTGTCTACTTCCTCAACAAGGTTATTATGTAATTTAATATGTCTCTTATGCAAATATTGACAGATGTAATTACTTACAAATATATATCAATGTAAATCTACAATTAGTTTGAGAAAGCGGACGTGACGGTATGTTTTCTTTATACAAATCCCATCAGTTCAGAGATTTTACTTTCTTTGAGCCAAAAAATCAATTGTCGAAACCCCATGCTGTGATTAAGCGATGTAATCATGTCGTTCAAATTTTAATAGGATCTAAAGTTTTCTTTACCAGATTTTCCTTTTAAATCTCCAAGTCACGTCCTACTTGCGTAATAAATCGTATTAAACATTGTCACTTAATGTTACTCTGAGTGTTGTGTAATATATTTCTTGTTTACATAAATATATATTTTCATGTAAACGGAAAAGTTAAAACCAGACGTAATTGTGACGACTGTAATTAATTATATGACTATCATTAAAATGTACTGAGTATCTAAAGTAACTATGGAAGGCTTAAGCTCTAACAGGGTAGCTCAGGCAAAAGAAGCAGGAAAATTTAAAAAATCCTTAAGAGTCAAACTGCGTCAAATCGTTGTCATTGCCCCATGATAGCACAAGGTAATAACGGAATAAAATAATATTTTAAGCCAAACAGATTCGTACTTTCAATATACGTAAACTGGCTCGTTCCAGTCTAAAAGTTAGGATAACGATTATACAGACACACGCGAGAGGTTAAGCGTTCTGTCAGGTCAAGGCTACTTATATCTAGAAATTAATATAAACGATTTATATTTTCTAAAAAATGGCACAACTGTATGTAAACTTTAGTGTTGTTACACGTATAAAAATTGTATTAATCGATGCAAGATCCATGGACTTTAAACTCATTCAATTGAAGAAGTGGGGTCTTAAAACAGTTATTAGTTAAATTACTACAATAAAACATTACTAATTAATACATGTAAGCCGAATATAACCGATATGAATAGAATGTGGTCGAATATTTATTCTCGATTTATATTTCCTACACTAATTTAGCCGGTAGTTATACTACTAGTCACATTGTCTTCTAACAAATATATTGTGAAAAGTAGATAGTACACCTAAGTCTGTTTTTACACGGTAGATTGGTTCCAGAAGAAGCCGTGTAAAAAAAGACATTGATCTTATACAAAAATGGGTGATTTGTTCCTAATCTCTAAAACCTATTAAAATTAGAGAAAAACAAGAATTTTTAAGAACAAGAATTCATGTTTATTTTATTAAATCAAATATATAATGCTTATTTTCACAAGCATAGTAATTAATGATAAAAAAGATATGCACTCTAATCTTAAAAGTAATATAAATTAAATGTATGGCAAGTTCAGGAACTAAAAAACTATGTTGTGAACGAAAAGAATAGGTTATTCAATTTTTAGACTTTTTTCTTTCATAAATACTTTTTTGTGATATGAACATACTTCGCAAAAATTAAATTTGACAAAAAAAATTTAAGTACATAAAATTTCAAATCGTGCTAAATGGAATAAAATCGTGTAAAAAAATTAAAAATATTCAATTTTCAAACCGTGTTATATCAAAACCGTGTACAAAAAGACCGTGTAAAAACAGACTTAGGTGTAGTCGGAGTATGTAGTGTATATTGTGTTCATATTTCAATAGTTATATTCTACTATATGCTATAAGCAATTGCTACAAAAATAATTTGAGAAATGCTTCCTAAAATATTGAAATCACGCCTGACCAGAAATGGGTAATCTCCCTAATATCATGCTAAAATCTACAAAAGAAGCTCAGCGTTGTAATGTCTCATCTAGAACCATTTGTGGTGGCTCTGGCGTGTTTCTGATCTCTACTTTGTCTACGAAGCAACCCGATTATTGAGAACTTACAAGTTTTGTTTTATATAATTCTCTTTTGTTAATTGGACCTTAGCGATACTTAAGATTTTATCAGTAATCGTTTTCCAAAGCTAGCCGTTTTCCTTTACAGCTAAAATCTTAAACAAAATTGCATGCTATGATTATGCATAATTTTATATCAATTACATGCTTACTAGACAAGCATATCATGCAATAATGCACCTAGTTTTCTGATTGCTAAGATAGCTTCTAATTGGTTCTAATATAGATTAAAGCCTCTACAATGTCCATTGGATTAAGTATAAAAGTCGGTGTTTTATATGTGTATACGTGTACTTTGCTACACCAAAGATGTTGCTAGCTTATTGACGACCCTTAAGAAATTTTTCACTCTTTTCTTAAAGGACCTCATGCTGTATGAAAATTTTCTGCGGCGTCTGTTGGGAAATTCTCTGCGGCGTTCGTGGTAAAAAATTCTCTGAAGCCACACAGAGAGTCTACCTCGTCAGAGTATTCTCATGCGATTCTTTCCCTTCTTTAAGGAGCGTTCGGGTTCTTTAGAACTGTCTGTACCCAGCAGTGGGTATACAACTATGCAACGTATATGACTGTTGATGTTACTTTTAACAATAAGATTATATATATTCTAACACGCACTTCATTTATCGCCTAATAGATGAGGGTTTGAGAAATATAATATACTTTACTATAACAATATTAATGAAAGATCTACTTGATATTATCATTTTTTATATATTTGAAACAATTATTATTGTTATAAAAGATAATATAAGATATAATATAAGTAATAAAAGATTAATTAGTCAATATTCTGATGAATTGTATTCTTGCTTGCAAGTTTGATAATACGGTATGCAACTACTAATATGTTCGATGTGTGAAGTTTCCATAAGAACTGATTTGTGATTTGCAATGGTCAGAGGAAAAACGATAGACAGCGATCATAATACGTAACAATTTGATTTTTTTTGGACTCTAACAACCTTTTGTTCCCATTATTATTAACTATGTTGATACTATTATTAGTATGGTGAGCACTTGATTGGATAGTAAGAACTCTTACGATGAATTCGCAAAAAGAATATATACTTACAGAATAAGAACAAGTGGAATTTGAAATTCAATTTAAATGTCAAATAGATATTTTTTCTAGTTTTGCAAATCTGCAACTGCAACATTCAATATTTCAATATCTTATAACATAAATATAAATCAGTAGCACTGAACAAGTCTTCCGTGACTAATTTAGTCATTTATTATTAAGCTCGTTATGCATCTAGAAGTTATTTTTTTTCTGAGTCAATTATGCCAAACTGGTGTATGAGTTTTTAATAATGTGTTACTAGTTTCTGTCATAAGGATACAACTATTGTTATATACAGCTTTAGTGGTAATAAATAAGTTTGCATCTCTTTAATTCTGGTGTTTAATATGAGCTGATATTCCAATTTTAATTCGTATAAAGATCATCGCATTTTCTATTTCAAGGAAACAGTTAAGGTGCTAGATATCATTCATTAATTGAAGAGATATTTACCATTATATTTTAACTGTTTCTGTGGTCTAGTGGCTGAGAATATCTACTTCAGATCTGAAGGACCGGGGTTCAATTCGCAGTGGGGTAGGGTTGCTTGTAGAGCTTTTTCTATCCACAACTGGAAAGCTATCACCATCTTACCTAAGTCAACCGCCATGGCAATAATTTTGTTGGAAGTGAGACAGCCAGTTCCTCTGTGATGGAACAATCCGGGTGTAGTTTACATCCATCTTCGACCTTATCATCTCTTACCATTAGATGATACGAAGGCCAAGAGCTACCCCGTTTATAATTATAAAAAAATCAATTATTTTCTATATAATTGTTTCGTTAAATAATTTTGCTGTACAATGAACTTTATAAGCAAGGCCATAGAGTACATATAACCAGGCAGTTAATTGAATGGAAATGCATTGCAAGCTATGTTGACGGCCTACAAATGTATTATTTTTCATGTTAGTTATCATTGTTCTTCTGTGAATGTAGTCATAGCTCACTTTACATTATGGTCATTCTAAAATTCTCATTCAAATAAAATTAACTATCTTTATTTAGACGCACGCGTCATTAGAAAGTTCTAAATATATTATTAACATCAATATTAAATAATGTTATAACATAATAACATAATCATGATAATAATAAACATATGAACGTATTAGGTGATTTACTTTCAAGTTATGTCATACTGTTACTGATTCAAATTTCAATTTATATGTTTTATTAGACATAACAATAAAATTATTTATCATAGATGATTATTTACAGAAAGCGGCAGAAGATATTGACCTTTAAATAGTTGACACAAATTCTAAAACAGAATAGCACTTCAAATCTGATCGACATTAAGTAAAAAAGACACAGAAACTTACAATTAGAGTCCCACTCAAATTGGACTAAGAAGTTTACGTCCCGTTCTAAGTCCCTAAGGCACTAGAAAGCTGAGTAAATCTAGGTCAATGCACTTGGTGCATGAGTAATGAATAATAAATTTGTTACCATATTGCTCTAACTGGTGAAAGGATTGAGGATCTTTACGAGGTATTATTATGGTAGCCAATCTTCGAAGTTCCATTGTTCTAAGAAAATAGGAGGAATCGGAATCATGTGCCAGCGAAATAAAGATTGCGCGTGAGAGTTTTATTAAAGACAATTATTTAGTAAACATTGGATTTATTGCGTGTTATTAATTATAAATAAATTATAAATGAAAAGCGAACATGTTACAATGAACTTATATATTTCGCTAATAAAAATCACAATGACGTAAAACGTCAGTACAAAATTAATATAAAAAATAAACACTAAAGAGGCCCGTTTTGGACCTAACTCTAAAGAGGCCCGTTTGGGAACACGTGTAAAGTTAATTTTACTTTTGAAACTAATTATGTAAGTTGTGTAAACATTATATATTCTTTGTTTGATTCATTTGCTACTTCTATATAAATTAAATAGAAAAAATTACACTGAAAATCAATATTACTACAATATTGAGTCTCAGTGCAGTTGTTCTTGTATTTAATTTGATCAATATTATTATTGATAACATAGTACTGTTTATATATATATTAATATATATTAAAATGCCGCATCGACTGAATCTAGACTGCTCTTATCTATGTTTAAATAGCAGCTGGTTAGTCTAATCTAGATCCTTAAATCCAGTTTGCGAATGATACTGCTATTTCATCCTAAACCTGTCGTAAATTGTAATAAAGAAGTGGTAGTCGTTTTTGAAATCCAAACCTTACTAGGTGATGCTAATATTGTGTTTTTAATCGCGATTGTCAAGTAAAAGATAATTGTAGCCTGAAGCTACACTTGTTATCACTTTAATGAAGAAAGGCACTTAATAAAGGTCTATAGGCTTTTGTTGATAATGAAGAGAAATCTACAAAAAAAATTCTTTTCTCCGATCTCAAATAATCAATCCCAAAAAAACTGTTCAATACAGTTGCAAATTATATTTCATTACTATCATAATTGATCACAAATTTTGTAATCAAAACTTTATACTCTGGTGTCTATTAAATTGCTATATATGTTGTAATAATTACCATACGTTTAATATCATTATAATTATGTGTATATATTTTTTTCGCTCGGGCAACGAATCCATTCAAAAGCTGGTTAAGGTCTTGATTGATCATTCAAACTAAGTTGCGGTTAGAAAGAAAGAAAATGTTGTCATGATTTAACAACATTAATTGCTTCTGATGCGTTTTTTTTAACTGACGTACTCATTAATAAGAACTCAAAAGATTCTTGTATGAATTTTATACAGTCTCAACAAAGCCAACAAAAGAATACGAGGTCGAATTTCATCCCAACATTTAATTTAAAACGAATCGAAACGAAAATTAGGTTTGATCTAAAGTTTTGCTGATACCTGTCTACGTCATAATAGAGTTTTAATCGCCCGTCGTGACTGGAGACATCTTTGTTTTGATTTCTTTTATCAAAGCTATTATTATTGACTTAAATTGAAGTCAGTCGTGCATTTCATGAACCAGAAGGTACTGTATCTGTTATAAAGTTTTGCTATGAAAATATTATCAAAGCATTAGATAAGAATATGAAAATATGTGGCTACAAGGAGCTGTTTCATTTTATAATTATAAATAACTATCCATATTAATGTATTTTCATAAACAATTACTGTGTTTCTATTAGTATCTTCAGATATATTAGACACATACAAATTATGTGTATTGTATTTAGTTTGTCTGAAAGCACTAAACCTAATAATAAGAGGGCATTAAGGAGTATTACGTATTCATTGTTACTTTCCACTCATCACAATTTAGATTGTTACATCGAAATTAGTAGCAATACTTTTATTATTATCTTCACTCAAAAACCCACAACTGAAAGCTAAAATTCTATTTGGAATTAGCCTTTTTTTTGAATATTTAACAGTAAATAAAACTGTGTTGGTCTTAAAGAAACTACTTGCTATTATCTTGATAATGGGCTTTAACGTCACGATACAAGCTAATCTTTCAACTTTCAATCTGGCTTGGATGGATTGCACGACTTTTCCTTGAGCATGCTCTAATTCATTTAAATTTAGGAATCAATTAATTCGGATTTTTTATTGACTAAAAATGTGTAATTACTGGAAAATATAATATAAAAATTATAAATATAAAAATTTATATAACAAATTTTCTTTTGATTAGATTTTCGATTTCTAATCAATTATAATTTAATGTGTAGCAGAAAGAATTTATCAATTTAACAGACTTTATAAATCCTTTTTGCTCTAAACCCAGTTATTGTGATCAAGACAAATTTAAACTAGAAAAAATGCAATTTCACTCGAACGACGTCAACATAATGTATTATGAATAATACTTAGCTTTACAAGCATGAAAATGTTTGAAGTATTTATTTTAAAAAAATCACTTTGATAACGTTTTAGTCACGGAATATTCATACTTCATTCGTTGCTTCTTTTTTATGAATCACATAGCATTTCCAAATAAAAATAATGGCACTCGTGTAATGTTTACAAATAAATCTCCAGCTGTTAAAAATATCGTTTTTTAGAGTCTAATCGCATTTGTTACGGCTATTTACAATGAAGAATTACAACCTCTATTACGTGCCATTACGTCTGACTTAACTACAATTTAACAACCTAACAAGTAGCCAATGAATAGAAGAAAGTAGAGCTTACTGATCACATGTTATTCGTTATTACAGGTCCAGACAATACATCACCGGTGATCGTCGCAAATGGAAAGTGTGTAATAGAAGATAGGAATGGGAAATTAGAAGAGTTACATGGATGCTTGCAAAGCTATCACGAAGAAATTCGACAAGGCTCATTAAGATTTGTAAGATAAACAAGATCACACGAGTATGAACGTGGTTTTAAAATATATGAAACAATTGAAGAAACCGTGACAATTTAATCACAAAGCTCACGCAAACAGCAAAACTGCTGCTGCTACTGAAAATGATGAAGCTAAAATTAAATAGTTAAAACCGAAAAGACGCGTCAAAAGTTACAATGAATTTCATAGAATTGGTAACGATGATATATCAATTATCAACAATAAACCCAATGGATGTTCCGCATTAAAATACAGCACGCTCGAGAACTATACGATCGTCGCAAGAAAGGAAAAGTGCAAAAGAAACAAAGAAACATCTACATCATCAAACTACAATAAGGCAGACGTGCAGTTGGGAAATCTTAAGATCCAACCTAACAACTCTATGGAATGTGACTTTAAGGTTCACGTTGATGAATACAATAATATTTCGGATAACCCACGTAACATTGCAAGATGACCATAACGTAACCTTTGTACAGGTTAAATAAGAAATCGGCTAGATATTAAAACCGAATATTAGACTGAAGATAATGCTTTTTCTAGAAACGTGACCAACAGGGAATTGTGATTCGGAGCACAGTTGCGGGAAGCAGTAACGATGTCGCGTTGTTATGAGGAAAAAAGTCAGATTCATAGCTAGCTAGGCGTTCTGCTTGAAAGCAGTACAAATGATTTTACCTGGTGAGTCAAATTTATTTCATTATACCAAGTTAAATTTAGAAAATATTATCTAAGATTAACTAAGAATATAGAGGAATTCAATTTTTATAACAATTAGTGTTCTTATGACATAAAAAAACTTATTTTTTTTTGTGAAAGTCCAAGGTATCATGGTATTAAGAGTTTGTAGTGCATTCGCGTCGGAATAAAATGCATGAACAAGTCATTGTTGAAAGCAAAGAAATTGTACGTAAAGTGAAACATTTATGATTTAACCAAACAACGTTGAAACGAGTTGATGAAACGTGATTGATAATTACTGGCATAGGTACGTGGTTTTAGTTACTTAGCAAAGATTTAAATCTAGTAGTACTTAATCTAGGCATCAGTGGAAAGAAACAATTAAATAAAGTTTATTTTGTTAGGCTTACAACTTTCTCAACATTTATGATAGAGTTTTGAACTCTATAGCAATTTCTTTAAAAGCTTTATTATATTTGCCTCAGGTTTGAATCTGTCATGCTGTCTCTTCAGAAGTAGTAGAATTTCTTAGACTCTTCTTATTAGACTTCTTGGGAAGAAAACTTTAGATTATAATTTTTATGGCTCTGAGTTTCATGTTCTTTATGAACTGTATATATAAGAAGCAATATCAATACTTTTTTATGAGCATTTTCGCTCATTCTTAAAATTTGGTTAACCACTAAGGCTAACTAGAATACGCTAATTATTTTTTACATTATTGTTACTTTCATCATTTCTTGCCATAGTAGTTTCTTTGTTAGTTATCTTTGTTTCTTTCTCCTAACTATCGAATATTTTAGGTTTTGTATTTTTGGTTGTTGGTTCATTCCTGGAATCTGTCTCTGGATCACATTTTCTTCAGGCAACTATCTGGTTTTCAATGTGTAATATCAGCAAACGACTGGAAACTCAGTAATCAAAGAATCTTATGAAAAGCAGTAAGCAATGTTCATAGAAGAAGATGACGAGTGTAACATAGGACTAACTGCCGTAGCCACCTCCACTTTACCATCTAAGGTCCCATGTCTTTTAAAAGAGGCTTCTCAGATAAAGTTTTATAAATTCCTAAGATTAATTTTGATGTTTAACACCTTGTCTTACGGAAAATGGCTAAAAATCGTTTAGCAGCGTATGAATTAATTTTCAAATTAAATATTTTTTTAAAGCTGTTTCAAAAATTCAAATAGACTTTATTTTTATAGAGTCTATCAAATTAATTTTTTTTTTAAAGCTGTTTCAAAAATTCAAATGGACTCCATTTTTATAGAGTCTATCTTATTTAAGTTTTAATTTATTTTAAATCTTAAAAATTGACCAATTCCACTACTTCGACGAATACTTTAGATTTAGAGAAAAAGCGACGCAACAATAGCTCCGCTATCAAATGTTTATAAGGACATTTATAAGTTAGTTATTTCATTAAGTATTACTATTCTGCTCTGTATTTTATATCAGTAATGAACTTTAGTCCAAACTTATAATCCGTCTTGTATTTAAGTATAGATTGTTTTAGATATTACCCACCTTTTTATAATCAAACCTCTGACTTCAACACTATTCTATTATCTTATCAATGTAAATCTTGAATACAATATGTGTATCGATCAATCGACAACATCTTCAACAATAGACAGTTCACACTATTCAGAATCGGTTTTCTCTTTCGGCATTTCACTGTCTTTGTTTATTTGCTAACGAGATGACGTTAAAAACTTTACGTAATATCGGTTAAGTTAATACGAAAACCGACAAAGTCGTTATGAGTTAGAGATAAAAAATCTCCGTAATTGCTTATTGTGATCTAAGCTGATTTGGCTAGAAACATTAAGGCACTGACTAGCGCTACTATCAGATATATATTTCAATCAATATTTTACAAAAAATTTCGAAAAAAAAATTATAGAAGTTTTAAAGATTGCGTCTGTTTATTTGAGATATAAAAAATATAATAAAATATAATATGGTATTTTGGACCATTTTATGTTTTAGGGATTGCTAATTTAGGACAGTGTGGATTTTTAAGATTAGGTAAAAGGAATTTATTCGAAAAATATCACAAGTAACTTAAAAAAAATATCTTAATATAATTATTATGTACTTACTTAAAGTTTAAAAATATGTTGAAACTTCCAGAATTCATCTAAAAAAAGAGACAAATTTACCTTTTTTAATTAAATAATATTTTCCTAAATAGAGAAACCACATTTGAAACCCAGTCTTCATTGAGAAATCAACTATTTTAATGAGAAGATAATAAGTTTTTTTGTTATCTTCTGCGAATAAGCTACCATATAAAATAGCATATATCTCTATTGTACATAACCAGTTCAAGAAGAGAAATACATAGGGTACAGTCAACTAATTAACTGCATAATTCATACAAAGGAAAGAGAAAGAAAACTGTATTCGCCTTAAAGAAAAAAGTCAACCCAAAATGATTATGAATCCTTAATACAATAGCTTGAAATAAAAATTATTTGTAGATTACGTGGATTAGTGTACTTCTTTCTTGAAACCACAATAAAGATTCCGATAGCAATGAGATAGAATATAGACTTATTCGATATTCGAATTATTAAATTAGTTTATAAAGAATGTAACCTCACCAAGTCATAAACCTGTACGCATCGGGAGAGGAGAGTACTGGCGTACTGAAATACAGGCAAAATACTTGCCTAGTTCAGACTCCAGTCTCCCACTATCTATGCACCTATGTCACATGCATATGATGTCAATGTAATTGTTAAGCTTAAGATGATGAGAGAATAAATAAACGTTATTATTATATTATATTCTATTTATAGTTTATAAAGAATACGTTATAAAGAAAACGTTAGAGACGTACGGTATTTGAATAAAAATATCTCTGCGTTTCAGTTTATCATTTTTTGCAATAAAATAAATCTGTTTGGGTCAATCTCCTTTTAATTCTAACACACTGACAGTTGAAATTTAATTTAAAAAATGATCTTAGCTCAATTCCGAAGTGTACTTTCTACATTGCAATTAGCTTATAATTTAAAGTGTTCAAAGTAGTCAAAGGGACAATTTGAAATCATGGATCTAAATTGAAAATTAATGACTGTTAGTTTGTTTTTAATTGGTTCGTTTCTTGACAATAATTTATTAAGTAAACTCCTGTTATTAAGAATTTCATTTACAAAATAAACAAGGAATTTGAATCATAAAAGTTGATAATAGAAAACAATTTTAAAAGTGCTGGCTTTTTTATGTTGTTTACAAGGTAAACCCATTTTGAACCGACTTCAAAAAAGGAGGAGTCCGTGCCACACCACTGTATGTATTTTTTTGTATGTTTCTCTAGGCAAGCGATGAACGTGAATGTGAACCGATTAATTATTGTACTTTTATCGATAGCTTACACTCGGTAGGTCTCAAATTCAAAACAAGAAAGAGGCCAAAATAATTCAATTTAAGAAGATATCGAATTTAAAAATATTTTTTGGTCTTGGTGCTAAGTTGTTTACTGAATTCATAGAAAGTAAAGCACAAAGTCAAACAAAAATACTTTAAAATCTTGTCCAGCTCGGTAACTCCAACGATCTCCAACTTCCAGAATGAGGTTAATTTTATTTTGAGAGCTTTAATATAAAAGGTTTAGTTTTCAATTGATGTTTTATATTTTTGTTATCAGTACTATTACTCATTTCATTTGAAATAACGTTTAAACAAAATTTCATCTCAACCGATTATATATTACATAAATTCATACATATGTGGATTATGTAAAAAGGCGAGTTTCAGGTGTCTACTTTGACACGAGCTCTCGACCTTCATATGTAACAAAATATTTTCACTTGTGAAAATTGCAAGTGTTCATTTAATTTCTCATATAAAGAGTTACTTAAGCATATCTTAGTTGAATAACGCATATTATTCATTCAAATTTTTAGCACGAACAAGTTGGAATTCTTAACCAGAGTCGCTGTTAAGAATGTCCAAATTATAAAACATTAACAGAGTAACAACAATTAACGTTGTCTGTGCTTTACTTAATTGTGTATTACCCTGTGCGTATCCACGCATCTATCCAGATGCTATATAATTTAAAGTGCATACAGTATGATTTTTGTAATACTCTATCGATATCGATTACATTTCACTTCTCTATTTAATTGACAGCTCGCAGTAAACTTCCAACACAATCTTCTAACACAATGTTTTGCAGGATCCCAAGGAAAACGATGAGAATATTGTTTGCTTTCTTTTAAGTGCAATTTCGTGTATTGTCACACAATATTGTAAATATTTTATGTGTTCAGGTTTGTGTTATGATTATAGACTAGGCAGTGTAGATTATTGGTACATTTTCACTCCCTATATGGGTTTAATGACAGAATTAGAGATTCATCAATATGTGTTTTTGTCAATACACGAAGTATTTTCTACAAATAAAAAAAAACTTCTATACAAATACGAAAGTTTGTTTAAAGCATAACCTATACAATCCCTGTTAATTTTTCAAGATTTATGCAGTGCAACGCCATCTATTGAGAAAATTATAAACTAAGTTACAGTTTGAGTCGGCACGATTCGTGGCCACACAATAGCATACCAAGTATCAAGTCGTTCATACATTATGTGATAGATGGCGCTGTTATTAATTTTACAAATTACAAGCTTTTAAATTATTTTAATCTTTAATGTGTAGATAATTTATTATTGCTGTTAAATTTATTGTAATCAGCATTGCACAACGGCCGAATACTCATATGTCACATACTTTTAAATAGTTGAAAAATTTATAGTTTTCTAAAACTATGATTTTGTTCGAGGGAGATTTTTGCAGGATTATTGGGGATGTTGTTATACGCCGACTAAGTTATATATCAGTATCAGAATATAAATGTTTTTTTTTAATATAACCAGCGCTCATTACTACTACGGTAGACTATACTAGGTAGGTATAGTCTTCCATTCTTCCATGTGGTTTAAGATCATAAAAGACATGTTTTCTTAGTTGTCATAAACGCCCCAAATGCATTATTGTTGTAAATGCAACGAAAACCGGTTGTTGACCGCAAATACACACAAGGAGCGTTGTAGTCCAAAACATACTGATATGTCGATACCACGAAGAATTTTCTCTAAATATGTAATTTTAAAGTAAAGAAGGATGACCTCGAACCCGTTTACGACTTGCTGGTCAAGTGGTTAGTGTCTTATTTTTAAACGACTTTAAACGAGAATTCTGCAACGAGTTCTGTATACTTATAAATAAGTTCCTTCTATTCTGGTTGCTCTTAGTTACCCTGGAGTTTTTTATCACACATATGTCATAAAATCCAGTAAAGGTATCGGTGATCTCTCACGTTGAAATACATGAGGAGTTGGCCACAATGGTCTAATATGGGCTGATGAAAGCCTTTGCAGTAACAACTAAGATCCTCAGGTTGCAGCTACACCTTAATGAACCTTACGAAGTATAGAAAGTTATTTTCGCAGGCGATTTATTAATTCAGAAGTATGAATAAATAAGGTTTAATAAAACCTTTACAAATAATAAAGATAGACCAGTTTGTCATGTTAATTCATATTTTAAATGCCAAATAGACTTTTGTGTTTACGTCAGGACATAGTATAAAAGAAAACAGTATGTTAAAATTCGGAATACTAAACCATGTACCTATATGATTGCATAAATTTACACTTTTCAAAAATAGGCGTAAAGACACAAAATAATTATAAAAGTGAAGGTTTGTTTGTTTTTCCTAGATTGGGATAAATTCATTATGTCTACAAAGGCCGTTATTGCAACTTTTCTGGTAATAGAAATTTACGTAGGCAGCCTGTTTTTATGTGATTTAAGTCATTATTGAATTGCAATTATTTCTGAAATGACTAGAGCTTTTCTCACTGAGCTGCTTCTAAATATAATATCCAATACTGTTAAGGCAAACGAAGGCTTATTTTTCACTTTGACATTTACTATTTTTACTTAGAGTTTAACCCTCATAGAAATTGAAACCATTCCTATTGCCAATTATCTACCAGCACTGGTTTGGTGCATGCACGACATCAAAGCAAAACATATCTTCGTGTTCACTTTGAATTTGATACCTGTCAAATTATTTAAAAAGTATTAAAATTTTACCAAAGTCGCTGGTATTTTCTACTGTGCCCATCGTAAAGACAACATAAGTAGTACGATATACCGTTATATCGGTCCGTCCGTCAGTTTGTCTCGGCACTTAGAGAAACGCGCGCGGTCTCGCGGTAAAATTCATATTTGGCTAACGCACTCGTAAATTCTAACGTAGGTGATAATATTTTATAAATTACGGTAAGTGTTTTTCATTTAGAATATAAATTTATGAAAATTAATTTTTAACGATATTTAATTTATTATTTTATTTAGTAATTTTACAGTTACTTTTCACATATATTTCAGTTGCATTTAGCAAGTTTAATCACAGTTATAAATTTGAAACATTCTAATGACCGTTAATTTTTAAAACTTAAAATCAAAAAGTGATATATATATATACAAAAGTATAAATATTATATAACTTAACATTGGTATTCGTTCTTATAAATATTTCATAAAATCATTCGATTTCCAATATATAAATTATAATTAGTAAACTAATTTATTGAATAAACCCAATCATATTTTCCAACAAGAAAGGCTGTAAGACTCACGCGCATGCAATAAATGCGTTACGTACAAATACAATCTATATTTAATATTGATAGATATATATATAAGTTCTTTCAATTGTAAATAAACTTTCAGGGCAATAAAGCCATATAATAAAGATATTTACTCTTTCTATCATAAATAATCAGCTAAATACAGTTAATGAGAACATCTGTTTTGGTGTGATTTAACTGTTAAATTTCTGTATTACTCTACCAGTGAGGATAAAACTGAAATTAAAAATATAAAACAAAAGTTTGGTAACTCAAATGTACATACGGGAATAACTAACGGGAACTGTTAATTATACCAGGTTAGAAATACCTGTAAAGCTTATTTTAAATTAAAATTCAAATCTCATTGGGATTAGACAGAAATAGACAACCTCTGATCTATTGAGGACCTAAGAGTATCATATAAAATCGTTTTAACCTTTATTCAGGAAACAGGTTTATGAGGATAAATTGTACAAAGGTGCTTCTTATTTCACAGTAAAATTATAACGTCAAAATTATACATTTTTCTAAAGAAACAATTGATTTAAGTGAAACTAGAACCTCACTCTTATCACGTCACCAAACAACAAAAACAAACGCTTAAGACGCTTTTTAAGTCTAGATTATCTTCAGCATTAAGCTTCACATTTAAAACAATAGCCCTAATGTCTAAGATGTTAAGTGTTATTTTTTGCAATTCTCTACAACTTGTAGCAATACGTTACCTTAGTAAGACATTTAAGTAACGGAACTACTGTAACGGTTGCACAGCGTCAGTTAGACACTATAGTTGGTCTAATTCATTATACCGTGTTATTTATAGTATCTGTTATTAAAATACTAAAAAATAGATATTTGACCTGCCTAATGGAACTCTGTATATTTGCGTTTTCATCTTAAACACATTTGTGCTTAGAAAGACATCGATGATTTCAGTTCTAACACAATACTTTTCAACTATCAACCTATATAACATAGCATATGTCTCATTCACACTACCACCTCATTCATTACCTGCACATATGGGAGTATAAAACTTAATATCGTAATATTCGAAACAAATATTACGATAGATTTGTATTTCAGTTTAAGATTTTAACATGGTGAGGGTTCCTTTATTTACTTCTAAGACTGATCTCAAAGTTACAAATTACCTGACTTAATTACAAGACCCGTTGACATTTAACTATTAAAGTTTTTATAAATTTAAGAGACAATAATGTTAAGATTTATGAAACTCACGGAAAAGCTCGTTGGCATATCTTGCTCCAAACTAATGTGAAATCTTAATTGTTATTGGTTGTAAGACTTATGTACGCTGTTACTGTGTAACATATCAGGTGCGGTATTTTGTGTGTAGTTTATGGTTAATACAATAAGAATCATGTGGCGGGACTTCAAGATATAAATATAAAAGGACGGTATGTTCCCAGCAATAGTCTGTACAGGCTGATTACAATTGCATTAGAATTAGTATTAGTTGTAAAGTAGGTAATGGTGATATAAACAAGCAATTCTAAATCAACATAGGCTTTCTCCGAACAGCTATTTGAATACATGTTTCTAAATCAATACTAAATGCCACAGAATATGCAAAACATGCAAATGTTTAGAGTCACAAACCCAAACCCCAAAATTAATTCCGTATCGCGTTGATAAATCAAACGTTCGTAATTGCTTTACGGTGTGAACGCGATTAAGAATTCTTTACATTACATCTTACGATAATACTGAAACGAATGCTTCCGAAAAGAATTGGAAGATTATCAATAATGATTATTTATAGTGAAAAAGTAAATATGGAGTAATATTTTGAAAAATACCTAGATAAACTAACAGAAAGTAAAACTGATATGTAAGTTACAATCTCTTCAACAACATTGAGATAGATAACTAACCAAAAATGATCAAGTTAACATAAAATACTACGGATTTCTAAAATAACATGGAACCAAATTTCGTATAGATCATCGTAAATACATCATTAACGAAAAAGTTCAATAAAACAAAATATTTTTTTACAGAGATGCAGTTCCAGTAGATCTTTAATTCATAATCACGAATCATTCAATCGAATAGAATAATATTAAAAGTAGATGACGTTTAATATATTAGAAATATTGTTAGTAAAATTATTAGTTTATCATTAAAATAATTCAAATGAAAAAGTTTTAAATTTTTTAACTACTCTTGTATCTGCCAGTCGTTATTACCAATTTCATGAGTACTGAATGAAACGTTTTAAATAATATGAATCAAATCAATAATGGTATTCCTTTATCTTTGGTCAAGTGTGTTCTTAATAAGGATAATTAAGTTTAAGTTAAGTTTAAACGTATGCGTTGGTGAAAGTGCGAATGAGTGGGCTTTTAACTTTGCATTGTGTTGCACTGGCGTCACACTTTTAACAGGGTTGTTAACTTTATTAGTTATTAAGTTGTAGGTTCGACTCCATAACATAATTCATTATTTGAATCACAAAAGTTAAAAGTTTTCACAACTTTAAAACGTAAACGTATTAAATACTGTAAATACTCTTAGAACAGACGCAGTTTTTCACGACTATCACCTACTTGAAGCGTCGGTAGGGAAAAATAATATAATTTAAACAGAATTAGTATAACCATTCTTGATAATGTCTATGAAATTCTATAAGTAACTAAATTCTCATTTTAAAAGATATACAAACTGTTAAATCTATTTTCCAGAGTATTTCAGTCACCAGTTTGTTAAACTTTTCCCTGATATTCTGGAAATAATTTTATCAAAAATCACAGATTTAGAATATTGACAGCCCTGTTCTTTGGATGTCTAGTTATTAAGGTCACTTTCCACGCTGGACCTTCAGCTAAAGGCACTTTCATCCGATTAAACCACCGATGCGTTATTATGGTTAGTAAGGTTGGTATCGATATCTGGTGCATATTCAATTTCACCTGTCACATGTAAAACATGATTAAAGTATAATTTATTGATTATTATTAAGATATCAGTTTGAATATTAAAAAGGTCATTATTATGAAAGACTGAACTCGCATAATCACAGTAACTATCTTTTCTTGTTTGTTCATTTTTCAATGATCCATTTCCTGATCATGCTTTCAAAGAATCATCTTGTCATCATGACAGTCTACTTATTGCTCTCGCCGAAACAACGCACTATTATGATACAAATGACATTTAAGACCCCATAAGCCAAATACCGATCACGAATCAACGGGACTTAATAGGTACAAACAATAGGTTGACACAGTTGAAGACAAAATACTATATAATAGGCGTTATTGTAAGTTTTGTAAAAGTTAACTAGTTTCAAGACACGGTAAGATATAGAAACAACACTAGACGCAGAAGACAGAGAATTTGCATTTGCAAACAAACTGAAGAAAACCGAGTTAACAGTAATGAATGAAAACTATTTTACTATAGAATAAAATTCTGTTTACTTTGAATGATAATTGTGAAATGCTTGAAGCAAAAGAGCATGGATTGATTTAGATCTTAGAAAATTTTAAATCATGCTGAAACGGACAACAGACAATTTGTATTTAATATAATTGAAACACAAAAAACAATCATTTTAGGTAAAGAAATCAACTATAAAGTCTATGGACACTGTAAAGTTAGAGGAGTAATCCAATCTGAAGAAATCAATAGACTATTAATATTATTAAGCATACAAAAATTGAACCCTATTTTGAAATCAAAACAAAACGAAAGTAAGTCAGACGATGTTTTTAAAATAATTTAATTTTAAAGGCTTGCACACCTTATGATGAAACACAAACATTTATTTTTGTTGCATGCAAATTATTGGATATGTTATTTAAGAGTGCTTAGATGTAGATACAAATGGACTGCACATACACTTTGTAAGTTGTTAAATTAAAAACCGACCTCATTATAAAGGTCATTGATGCTCACTTTTTGAAAGCTCTCGTAGCTTATGACACGACAGACTCGAGTGGTTAAACAGATCTTATCAGAGTTTCATTTGATTTTGTTTGCTTTGACAGCAAATTAAATGAAACGTAATAATTCATGTGCCATTGATAAAATAAGAATCTAAGCACTGATTAAAGAATACTATTTAATAAGGTACATGTTTTTTTAAAGAACAAAGCATTAAATACTGAGGAAAAAGATATAAAAATGCTGAATGTATAAAAAAAGCAAATGTATAAAAATAGGGACACGCAATATTGTACGAGTAATGACACGAAAAATTCGGTATATTTACGTAAAGCGGTAAAGTATCACTTGGTCCACTTTACGAAAAATACCTCAGTCTAATACTATAAAATTATTATTATTACATATTGAAACATGATCCTATAGCACATCCTCGTCTCTAGGTGATTGTAATAAGGCTCATTCTAGGGTCAAGTAACGGTGATATTGGCTGATTGTCACAAGTCGAAAGTGTTTCCTATTACGATGAACCGGCGACGTATTGCACATAACTTGTTATTTATTGTTGTGACTCCCCTATTATAGCGTTACGCCGTTTTGCCTCTGATACACTAACTGTACTGTTTAGCCTTACATCATTTTTATTTGCGCTGTGGTAACAGAGTTCTTCAACTGTTGAGGTGTCAGCGAAACTTGGAGAATGCATATCGATGATTGGCACTTTTCTTGCGAGATTAACTGAAGTATCTATATGTAACGTCCTTACATTGCTATTTAATATTCAACACTGATATTTTATTCATAAAATTTGATAAATAATGCTTGGTTATTATTTGATATTCCATTAAATTCTATATCACGTAGTAAATATTGAACCGATGTGCTTTAAGTTCATCAAGATGTTTCAATTTCTTCATTCTTAAATTTACATTTTTACTTACTCTTGTGTGTGTCTCTCTTATAACATTAAATCTAAGATATTACAAAATTACCTTATATGAAGTTCATAGTTTTCTGGTAATGTCAAATAGTAATATCTCACCTTTAATTAAGTTAAATAGATTAGGATCTGAGAAGTGGATGAGTTGTGAAATATAAACTTCTGTTATCAATAACAGAAGTTTATATTTCACAACATTTCTTTTTTCAGCTGTGATTATATTGAATTCAAGTTATTTACAAGTTACAATTTTATTAAAAGATAAATATATATAGATTTTTGTTTTGTTATTTATTAAATAAATAGTCTTCAGTAAGCTAGCGTATCTCGTTAGTAAACTTTGCCAATGTGTCCATGCAATCATCGATGATTTTAATCTTAATCATAGAAATGACATACTTATTTTTCCGTGTAAAAAAGTAAAATAGATATTTTCTTGCTTAACATTAACGAGTGTGTTAAGCCTTATAGAATATAATCTATTCTTAGTTCATATAACGTGATCCATCAACATGACGTACAGTTATTGGATATAGAATTTGTAAACATATAACTGTGTAAATACTTAACAAATACTAGTTTTACTTCTTGCGTTCAAAGCTCTAATAGTGTTTTTCTAGTCCCATAATTTGTTTCCTATGGCTTCCTTAGCAATTTTCTTATAGTAGATGCTTATGTTCTAGTTCCTCGGCTTCCTATACCACAGTACACTTAAATAATACATGACCGTAACATTCGACTTAATTATAGTGGCCAATGTGCGTTCTCACATAAAAGTTCTCAGTAAAAGACGTAACTGCAACAAATTAAGACTGTTAATGGTCTTAATGACTTAATAACTTTGATTCCATTGAAATTACAAATGTAATAGGACAAGAAAGTAAATTAACTGTTGATAAGTTCAACTTACAATAATTGGAAAGAGTATTCATAATTACATATTGATGACAATACCAATTTATCAAAATGTACCTCTAGAAGCATCTTTCTATTGATAATTCACAGTAACGTAAATATTTTACCCTTTAAAAAGCTATTAATACAACAAGTTATGTTAAAATCATCATCATTCAACGTCTCATTTAGATAATTCTCGCTGACGCTCTTCACTTAAATTGAGACGATTGGCTGATTATTATGTTAATGATATAACTGGACGCGTGCGCATCGGTATGCGTTCTCGTTTCTACCTCTTTACCAGTTTCCAAAGCAAGTGTAGGAAGAAATGAACTGGATATAGTTACAGCTCCATATAATACTAGAAACTTATAAAAGACAAGGCATTTCTCAAAATTAACAATAATATTACTTGTACTATAATTTTGAATAATTCTTTATTGGTTACGTTGTACCTACGAGCGATTTTATTTACACTTATTAAAATTCATAACACTTCCCTTAATAGTGCATTCTATTGGTCTTGCTAATGCTATTGTAAGACTTAATAGAAAAATTAGTTTGAAGCTGATTTGACTGTTACAATAGGCTTCTGGGATTTTAACTTTGGTCATTCAGTCCTGTTTTTGGTAAAATTGATGACATGGGTATTTAGTTACTTACAAACATTAAAATAACGTGTTACTGATATGGCCAAGAATAGTCTAAACCCTGATATGACTTTAATGGCTTTTATCTTCATAAGTGGGATCAAAACCTTTAAGCATATAATAGATGAATATGATCATAAAGAACAGAGACGCTAGTCAATGACTGATTCAACAAAAACACATTTGTGGTTGAAACTTACAATAATAAAGTTGAATTCATAAATTCTCAGGAAACGAAAAGAAAGTTTAAGGATAACTTTCAATCTCTTAATGCGTTTACTAATAAATATGTCATTCTAACGGAATGAACGGAATGGAAAAGCCGAAATTCCTACAATGTAGGTCAGTGGTGCGGACAAATCCAAACCAGTTGGGACGGTCATGGCCGCGAGGTCGTTCACCTGCTATCTTGTTCTTCCATAAAAACATTGCGTGCTAGCGGTCTCGATCAGTTATGCGTGGTGTTTTCTTCTTCCAGAAGTATCTACAAAAATTGTTTTTATTATTTAATCATAAAAGCGTTCGCAGATGTTCTATGGAATTATTTCTGTAAGATTATTACACTTTATTTCTCAATTACGAATATTCTTGTTTAAATATTCGTAAATTTTCTTGTTTACGAATAGTAGTTTTTAAACTTCATCTAGCTTCGTGTTTCTCGTATCATTATTACGTTCGACTACAATTCGATAAGGATTTTCATTATTTTTGCAATAACTAGCTTAATTATTTTCAAAAAGATTGTCAGAATTAATTATTTATCTTGAATTTAAGATTGTTGCTTATATGACATGTGTGAGTCAAGTATTTCCACTACCGAAAAGACAGATGCCTTCTTAAGTAGATATTAATTGAACTTCAAAGAAATCCTTTCACGAGAGAAACTCAAAAGCTCTATAACCAAGGTCACTAACTTTTATTGTTAAACTGAAATATCCATTATATTACTTATTAAAATAATAAATTTTGGAAACTTGCCAATGTGCTTAGTGGGAAAGTGGTTAATTATATATTTTGACAAAGCACAGTTTTTAAATATTCAACCACAATTGTGTATCTATCATTAGTTATGCTCATAACCATATTGTTATTTTGATTATTTTTTTTGTGTGGTTTATAGCCAATTGTGATTTTGTGTAATAAAGATACACATAAGAATACAACATAATTACATATAATATTGACGACTTGGGCTTAATTAAAAAATATGACATGTACAAAAGGTATAACATATTAAAATATACTGTTGTGTGAGATGGAGATAAAAAAAAAATTATATATGTATTCTATACTATGATTGCTACTAAAAACTTTATTGTCTTACTATATTCTTAATCCTCTAACGAAAGCTTAACCTCATGATAGTTTAACGGAATATTTTTTGTTAAAATATTTACCGGTTCGTCTTATTTATTTTGATTACTGACCTCACTAGGTCACACTAAATTACGATCCATAAATATAAATAATAGAATCTAGGATAAAGATTAGTTTACCTGCTCTTTAAACGTCAAAAATTATTCGGTTAAGCGATTAATTTACTGTAATTTTAAACTTTATTACGACCCACTAATGTTTTCTTTTTGTTTTCAGGTAAAGAACGCGTAGCTAACCATGGCAAAGCAAAAAAGTGTGTGTCTAAAGTGGACTTTAGTTTTATTTGTCGTTTTATTGTGTCCGTACGTTTATTCGCGACCTCAAACAGAAACCAGTGAAGTAACTAGTGAACACGTAGACAAAACATCAGAGAACCCCTTAAGGTATAGATATAGGAAACCTAATTTAAGTTTAAATAATTTAAATGTATATTTAGCTTCAGCCAAGAATTTAAAAAGTTCTACGTCTAACTTGAACCTTAGAAATAATATTAATAAGTCTTTAGTTACTTCTAATATAGATTTAGTTCGGGAAGGCGCAATAAATATCAATAAAACTTTAAAAAGACGCAGTCGCTTAATAAGACGTAAATTAAATAATCCTGTGAGTAATAGGAATCAGACAAGCAAACCCTCTTCCGATATCATAAATCAAAAATACTCCTTGACTCATCATAGTAAGAAGCCCACCATTAGGAAAGTTGTAACTAAGTGGACTGACAATACAAAATATGAAGATTTAGATTTAACGTATGAATTAAATAATTCTGATGAACAAGATAAAATTACATTCAATCATTTAGATACTAAAGATGAATATGATAATTTAGGTGGGAGTGATAATTCTACAGAAGATACAAAAAAAGTTGATTATCCGAGACCGATTAAGCAAATACTAAACGATCTTAAAAATAAGCTTAAAAAAAGGCCAAAACCAGAACAACAAATTTATGAAAATTCTTTTTCAGAAAACATTTATGGTGGTTCTAGTTTTACCTATCCAACAACACGACCTATATATACTTTTATTACTCCTTCACCAACTCCCATAATAACTAATATTGGTAACCCTAAGCCGTGGTCGAAGCCAAACTTCAACCCAGTTTATCATGTGCCAACAACCCAAGATCCAATAATATTATCGAAACCAATAGGTAATCAATACCACTACCATAATAATTATCCATCATACCCAGCTCATGAATTTGAGGCCACTACTTTCCAACCAACAAACGTTTACACTGACAGAATTATAATAAGACCGGAAGAATACAACGGCTCTCCTGATGAGTGTCCTACCATATATCTCACATTGAATAATACATTTCAAGGTCAAGGGAAAGAGGCTTGCCCAGATTTAAATATAGCAGTTAATACAAATGTAATCAACAAAAATGTCGTCATAGAATCTGAAGAAGATATCGATGATGGTATTTTTCCAGATACTTTAGGTTTACCCTTTGATGAAGAATCAGCGGAAGAAAATGAGAATGTTAGTGAAGATGTATTTGATTCTGACGAGAATCAAGAACAAGGGGAAAGCGCATCAGTTGAAGGCCTTTCGTATACAAATTACAACTCTGTTCCAAATCAAGAATCTTCTGAACTTGCTGAAGTCGGATCTGCGAGTTCACCATTAGCTTCATTGCAAAAACCAAGTAATTCAGATAATGACGATGACGATACGTTTGGTTTGGCTTCGTGGGTACAGTTTTTTAATCCTGCTTTAAATGCTTTGAGCTGGCTAACATCTCTGAGTCCTTTTGGCTTTTCATTGATTTCTTTGTTTTTAAGTCCGATAATATTTTTACTAGCCGGTACCTCGGGTCTTGCAGCATTATTTTCGCCTTACGTTTTTTCTGCGAGAGAGGCTCCAAAAATAGTGCATATTCACAGACCTTACTGGCATTGGGATGATGAAATTAAAACCTGGCACTTGCATTCTTTTCCCAATAATAGAGATTGGAATCCTGAACATTCTAGAAGAAGAAAATGGCAAAAAAATGAAAAAGATGAATATAGGAAACAAACACTGTTTTATAAATTAAAAGAATTAATAAAATCTACAACGGAATCGTTAAGACATGGTAGTAAAACCTCAAACCATAATAATCATAAAAATAAACGAAAGAGAAGAGAAATAATATGGTCTACTAGGATAAAGTAGATTGATTTTTATAACAGTGCACAATTGAATTTGGTTTATCGGTTTGGAGGGCTGAAGTGGATAGAAATATCGACCCTAAAGACAACGATTGAATAAATGCTGTTCCCATAGTAAGAACATAAATATTTCCATGATAAGGAATAGCGTATCGTTTTTGTTTTCCACAGAAGCAATATGGGAACTTCCCTTCTTGAGGTCTGGTTCAATTTATTTAATGGCCTGAAGGTTAGGTGCATAAAAGTTATCTTTCACCTAACCTAAGATTTGGTTCAATCAAAAATCAAAATCTGATATTTCATCAGTTATCAAGTATACAGAAACAATACTATCTTACCGAGATAAGGTTATGGTTTTAGTTTTATTAAATGGTTCATTGTTTACGACTGAAACACCAGATAAAAACAATATTCGTTAATTTGATCTTATAAAATGCCGTAAAATATTTACGAGCAAATTTTTGAGGCCAAGATCCAAATAAAAGTTGGGCACGTAAGTGATTTTAAATACACGAACAATTATTACTCGTAAAAAAGATAAAATTTCAAAAATCAATGACATAAGATTGAGAATTAAGAGACATAGTATGTAATAAAATTCGTGTTATAAAATTCATCATGTTAAAACATAATATAGAAATATGTACAACGATGAATATGTTAAATTTCATAATCTTCAGTGTCATTAATAATTGAAAAAATACGACGAGGAGTTTTGATCTTAAGTTCTTACGTAACAACATTTGGCGGCCTAACATAGATTGATGGGTAATTAAAATTACGATATCATCAACATGTAATACACGTAATGTCTTACACTAAGGTGATGTAAAATTTAAAAGCTTACCATAATATGAAAGAAATGTTAATTTGCCACACGATGGTTTTAGTGATGACTGCTTCGGCTATAAGTAAAACACTATCATGATCTGTTCAAAACCTTAAAAATAATTGAAGGAAAGAATATGTACGGTTAGTTATGTTTTCCCGATAAATCCCTGCAAAGAAGACATAATTAATGAAGATATCGTGTAACGAAAATTACATTGTAATTCGTGGACAAAATTAGCTTTAGCAGCTATTTAAACTATTCTTAGTTAATGCACTAGAAAACGTTCACATTTTTAAGCAAGTCATTGGGATTTTTATTGAAATTTATACAACTTGTAATGCACAAGCACCGATATTAAGAGATTTAAATATTACGACACTTGTTTTTGAAGGTTCCAATTGGGTTTCCACTGAAAAATGGTGCATCATTTGTAAGATTCAAAATAAAAAGAAAATTATCTTAAAGTAAATTTAAGATTTTCGTATACATCAATTTCTGATAGCTTTTTGTTTTTCTTTCATTGTCATGTCAATATTCTGACTTTTAAGGGATTCATTTATTTGCTTACTTTATTTGGATTAAATTATGAAATATTGTATTATTTTCATAATTTAGGAAAATACATAATATTCTTGGCACTACATTCTTTTGCTATTTGGAGGAATAAATAAAAATAACTTTTTTATGCTTTTAATATCATTGAATCCTGTCTTTTTTGTACTGAAATATTTAGTGATAATGATGGAAAGCAGGAAAATATATTATTACAGTTTCAACTTTTGTCTTATTTAGCATCATTAAGAGCTTTATTTGTTTTCTAGACAACAGAGAGTCACCAATGTAACTTTAAATATTAGTTGCTATAGTCAAATGCATGCTCTACCGAAATTAACGTATACGTTTGTGCCAACGTATACCTATGCAGGTCCTCCTGTACCAATCTAACACGGCCATAACGTTGTAGAGACCCATTGTATTCTTAAAAACTCTATGCAAGTACATACTATTTATATATTAATTGGAAATAAACAATGTGACGGGGCTTCTATATTTTGCAGATTAGGCACCAAACTTGTGTCACAAGAATTATTACATGTTCTTGTAACTTTCAAAATAAGGCCAGAGAAAGTCACTCTCTTACCCTTAATACAGTACAAACATTAAATTTATTTGTTAAGAATCCAACATTAAGTTTAAGACTAGGACACAAATTCTATTTATTTCATATTATATTTATATATTTTTGTAATATAAAAATTTTCAAAATCTGTCATAATTTATAGTGTTTTGTTTGTAAATGATAATTTCATTTATTAAAATGATTTTATTGACAGTGCTTGGTTGCCTTAAAATATTTGTTCCGAAATACGTTTTTTTTATCAAATTACTAGTTCAGCGAGTATATTAATAATAAAATAGATTAGTTGTATATAATGCTATGATAATATTCAAGCAGTTATCTTTTATTTATATCTAAAAGTATGTATGTATATATGTACAGTTTTGTATTTGTCTGTTTCTATATCTTTTCCATCCATCCATCAATTCGTTCATCTTCCTAAAATTCCTCTGTTATACGAATTTTGTGCCACCTTATATAATCCATTTTTAAATGACTTCATCCTATTGGCCTCGACAGCAAGAGGATAGAATAGAACATATGGATACTACTTTTTCTGTGACCATTATAAAATAGGATATGTTTGACTTGACTTTTCTAAAGAAAATTTTATCGTATAAAATTTTCTCAGAATCTCAGATAACTGATGTCGATCGAAATAGACTCAAGTATAAATCTTTTATTGATATAATTACCAATCCAACAAGAGATATTGTAATTTTGTAGCAAAGTAATGTAAGAATATTTTATTTAAATCTTATTTATTCGAGTAGTAATATTTTAACACGTGTTATTTATCTTTCATTGTATTCAATTAATTGTAGTTAATAAGTTCATAAAATCTCTGATTCTATTATTTATTCACTTATAATTAAGTAATTTAAGTTTTATTTATTTCGTATTTACATGTTTAATAATTATTAAGCTCAAAAAACAGTAAGAAAGCAAAAGATTAAAATTAATTAATCAAAGATCAACGGAGTGTTTTATTTTTTGATTTTCATGTATTAGTTGTTAATTTTAAAATAAAATTTTTCTGTTATATTAGGTCAAATAAGCGTTAAGATATTTGTTATCGCAGACAACTCACAGAGGCTTATGAATATTTCCAACCTAGACTTTATTTTAGATTAAATTGTACTGCGATAGTTAATCTCGTTAGTACCTTTCATCATCCGTAGTTTTACTTATTCGCTACAAGTATTCCTCAGAACAAGCAAAGCAGTTTTACAATTAAAACTAATAATTGTGTCCATACAATTGATTAATGATGGAAGTAGACAAGAAAAACCTTAAAATATAAATATTTATAATTGAATGTAATAATTAAATTTAGTAAATTTTTAACACAACTTGTGATACAAGTTTGGTGTAGAGGTTTCTATGGACCTTATCTTAAGACGAAGAATCTTTAACGGTGTCCTTATTTTACTTACAGGAGCACGAGCTCGAGCCAGCAGACCACTGAAGTCAAGCAGGAATCCTTTACTACGATAGCTCCCGCTACACCTGAGACATCGAGAGATGTCAAGACTAAAGGACCAGTCATTCGTGATTCCATTAAGCTCGTGGCAAATCAACTACTTGATAAACCAAACAACAACTCCGAAGAGTCTCTTGTAAGCGACACAAGAATACCACCGAAACTAAAAAGTCAAATAGCCTTAAAACACAAAATTAGTACGCGTCATGAAGGTGGCGAAGAATCAGTCGAAAATTCACATGCTGGGATTGCTGTTCCAATGACGATGGATGAACTTGAAGCAGACAATAAAGTTAGCGAATCATCTACATCCAATGAAGGTATTTCTACTTGGATTCTTCTAAGTAATCCGTCTAACATCACAACATCAGTTTCAACAGAACCGACAAAAATCGAGGAAAATCCGAAGAAAACTAAGCCTAATCCATCAAAAAATAAAAACAAGAGACCTCAAAGTAATAAAGTTCCTGTAGCAAAACGGCCTATAATTGGCAGTACAAACAAGTCTGATCTAATTGCAGGGGGTTCAGCAATAAATGAAAATGTTTACAATAAAATTAAAGATACTGTTTTGTCTAATGTACAGAAAAATAAAAACACACCTACACCACGCACCACAAAAACAACAACTACAACTACTACTACAACGACTACAACAGCTGCTCCTACAACTGAACAAATCACAACAAAAAAAGACACAGTCACAAAGGCTCCAGCTTCTATAATTCCAGTAGTTAAAGTAACTTCAAAACCCACAAAGAAGAAGAATAAAAATAAATTAAAGACAACTACTACTCCTGCCTCAGTTGAAATTCAAGAGTCAGCTCTTCTACCAATGGAGCCTAAGGAACAAGAAATTGAATTAGAAGTAAGTACTCCAGCTACAACTACTAAGAAACCAAAACGTAACTCAACAAAAAAGAAGAATAAAACTAAAAAACGAAAAACCTCAAAACCTAAGCCTGAAAGCGATACTTCAGTTGCTGATATTAAAACGACAACTAATAAAACAAAAACTAAAATTGGTAAAAAACCAAGCAATCAAGGTGGACCAATATCAACTCAAATATACAATTATTTCTCTAGAGAAGTTATGCCATCAGTTGGTGTCGGCGTTATAGGTCTAGCTAGCTTAGTTGGTTTGGCTAGTTATTTCCTGTACCCATTCGCAACACCAGTACGAAGGAATTACGAAGTTGACAAAAAAGACGACATATACAGAAATAACGCTGAAGAGTATGCAAATGAAGGTAATGGACAAGCAGAAGAAGAAATGCTTGGAACGGTTCTCGCAGGCATGCCTGCTCACTCTAAACAAAAACTAAACCCCTATGCAGGGCAAACAAATATCAATAGATATCCAGTGAAAAAAGAACAAGATATTAGATACCGACAAGTTACTCCAGGCTACGACCCCAATTATAATATTCATTATCCTCAACAGAAAACTGGTTTGGCTCATGGTGCTGTTTACGCAAAACCAATCAACTATGGTCCGCAGCAGTATGAGACAAGAAATGTGTATACAACAGAGAGTAAGTACGTATACGATCAGTCTCCAAATTCTTATACCCCTTACCCAGCAGTTGAACCAATATATGCAGCACCTCAGACGGGACCTTCTGCAGTTTCATCCTATGGTAACGATGCACCTAGCTCTGTTGTATATGGAGTGAAACCTTCTGATACTGACTTTAGGCCAGTATATCCTTTTGAAGGAAAAATATTCAGTGAAACTACTAACAACCCCGTTACATATCAGCCAACATCTATGTATTTAGGATCAAACAAAGACTCTGAAGAACCACAAGAAATCAAATATGACGAAAGTTCAGATACAGAGGAAAATACTGGTGCTGTAGATAATAAGTTTGTAGTGGGCAATGTGCCAAAAGAATTTGCTGAAACTGCAACTCCGGCTGTTGTTCCTGAACACGGCCCAAGAAATTTAAGAAAGAAAAGGAGCATTGGCAATCGTAAGCGAAGTATCACAAGATCACTGGAAGAAATGTTGAAAGAAGCTAATAAGGATGTTTTTATCAGCAATGAAATTGACGAAGTTCCCGGTATGCTGATTAGAAATTTGGCTTTATCAACTGATCCTGCTCCTATGAATGATGATATGACTTCGACACCAATTAATAAAGAAGTTTTCACTGTGTTCGCTGCTTCTGTAGAGCCAACAAAAGATAACATGCCTATTAGAGAAATGATAGTTGAAAGTGTTTCAACCTTACCACTGGATAATGAAAAAAGTACAACAGAAACTGATATGGCAAATGAGTTAGAATCAACAACGAAATCATTTAAAGTCTACGAAGTTTTTACTAATAATCCGAAGGAAGAGCAGAGTGAATCGAAAGCGGAGACCACAACTTACAGCAACATGATGACAGAAACCACGACAGAGTTGAGGTCTGAGACAACTTCAACTATTCCACCATCTACTGCATCAGAACCCAAACTCCCGACTTCTCCAATTTCGGGACCGAAACCCACGATGCACCCTGAAGTCATAACGTATCCTCCTTTGAATCAAGAAGGGGGATTCTTTTCTTTCTTAAAGAGGCTGGTAGAATTTAAGTACAGACTTGGTTTGAGCATTCTTCAGACAACATCAGATAATTTGAACAGATATCTTCGTAGTTTGGAAAATACAATGTCGAAGGCATCACAACAAAAGTATTTGTAAAATTAATATCAGAATCACATTTGATACTCACTTAAGTCTAGAGGTTCTCATATTTGGTTTGATAATAAAATATAATTGCAATAAATTATCGAATATAAATTGTATATCACTGTAATAATTTAATGAAATTTTCAGTTTTCTTTGTCAAATAATTCATTTTGAAACGAGTAGCGCGTTATTTGAACCCCATGTTATAATCATTACGTATTTAAACAGTGTATTTTGTGTATTTGATTGTATTTTGTGCAACTCATAAACTTATGGTGTAAAAAAATTAATATTATTATTGTATATGAGTTTTATACAACTTGAATATTATATCTTCAGAATGTTATCCTCGGGGTAGCAAAAGACTGAGGGAAACCTACTGAATTTATATTATTGTGATAATTTTTTTCTAATTTTTATTCTATAAGACATGAGTATTAGTTATAGTTTCTACTTATTATTTTAATATTTTAGATTGAATACTTCCATACTCCTTTGATTACTGTACTTAACATAAAAGTACTTATTAGATTATAACGTTTATTATATAATGCATTTTGTAAATATGACAATAAAATACTATTGGTAGTAAAAATAATATATTAAAATTTATTTTATTTCTGTTGAAAAAAATAAAAGAAAAAAGTGAAAGTGAATGCTTTTTTTTACAACTTAAAATATACAGCTGTTCGTTAGTCCCCCTAAAACTAAAAAATGGCTTAGCCATTTTTATCCTGTTTTGGTAAACTGACCAAGTCAAGGGTATAAAAATAAAAATAACTGGGAAAATCTCTAGAAACCTAATGAAAACCTTAAAAATACACAATGTTAAATTGTTATTCATTTAATTGACATGACGACATGCTATTCCAAATTGTCGTTTCTTCCATTTACTTCGGCTTACTTTTCATAGATGGCGTTCTTGGCAGGTTGTAGGTGGTACAAAGTTCACCAGGTCAACTAGTTATTAATAAAAATACATAAACCTTTAATTAAATAAAAATACTGAATCAAATGATATATATGTTTTGCATTTTAACTAAAATTACACCTAAATAATTATTTAAACAATTATTTATCTTCAAAGAAAACTAAACTTTGGTTAAAGTTTCATAATAATAAAAATAATATACGGTAGGTAAGTAATATATATATTTCCAGTTAAGAAATTAAGTGCCATCGTCGAGAATATTAAACAACTTTATAATCGGTTTGCTTTTCTGCATGCTTTTTGTTTGAATGAAGCAAGCTTTTTCAGTTACGAATGAATTACTTTGTATTATACAGTGACACTAGATGGCGCAAATAATACTTAAAAACAAATAATGGTTATATTTTAAATTCTGCTTTGAAAATGAGTATTTTCAAAGATAAAGAATACAAAAATAAAATTGAAAGCATACAAGACGGGCACACCTCAAATTATATGTTAAACGCAGAAACTTGACTTTGAATTTTGTCGAAAAGTATTTATTTTATGACACATTTAACATGTTAATGTCACTTTAGATACAATTATTTTTTGGTGTTTCGAGGTTCTTCTGAGTATTCTGAGTCTAAATAAATTAACGCTTGACATTTTCAACCTAAGTATACTAGATATATATTTGATGTGTTATAATCCCTTCTTAAATTCAAAACAAATGATGTGTTTTATAAATTCCAAGCTTAGCTTTTTATAGAAACACAATTTTTTAAAAAATAATTATACTATGAAATCGGCCATTGGTTCCGCTTCCGGTGGGTAAATTAATGACTTCAACTTACTATATACATGTCATTTATGTCAATATGATTCCACACTATTTAAATTTCAATTATGGAAACGAAATTTTGTTTCGGCAGCAATTACATTACCATTTATTTTCATTAGTTTTATTTTTATTAGTTAATTAAATTCTATGTTATTTTATTTGTTAGGTATATTATTAAGAATCCAACTTTATTATTTCTTTATAGTTACGTTTTATTATTTCAGTTACATCAAGCTATCTAATATTGTCAGATACCTATATATGTAGCTACCTATTGGCTCTCATCAGTAATGTGGTTAACCGTAATGAATTTGTATAGTTATTGATATCTAATAGTGACATAACTACGGAAGTTAATATCAGTGTGTATAACTTCATGTCATTGTACAAATTCAGTTGGTATAATGATTTTTTTAAACTATACAATATTTTATCTTGTTTTCCATATATAAATAGAGAATATTTGATATTATTAAAATGTACAGATGGTTTTTTGAAACAACAAATGACATCGCCTAATGGTAAGCTTACCTATGGAGACGAGAGTGTATCTTAGTTTTGTGGGCAATTAGATTATCGTCTCTTTAGTTACGGGATATTCACGCGTTCTCAACCCTGTAATATTGAAGCATTCACCATTGTCAAACATGTAAGCTTTGGAACATTGTACAGTCTACATAACCTTCTCAATAAGTTACATTTAAAACTGGATATGATGTGAATTATGTTTTGATGGTGAATTTACAAATTACCGCAATTTTATTAAAACAATAAATGTTTTCCGCTTTTAAAAGTAAGTTTTTTTGTTTATTATAATTAACCAAAAAATTTACTTCACTGAAATAGCTTCAAATATAACAGTTTCGTTTGCTTCACCTACTTAAGTAGAAATGTAAGAGAGGTATCACGTGGTATCACTTATTTCATAATATTTTGAAGTTTTTGTTTTATATTTTTTTAGACAAACATGGCAAACGAGTGTAGGACATAAAATGTTAAAGTTTAAGTAAGCTTTCAAAGGTAAACACGTATACCTACGACTCTAATGGTAAATGGTAACTGAAGCTTTTACTTACTTGTATCATCATCAGGAACCCAGATAAGATAAAAAACCTTTAGGAAATTTCTTTGGTAGCTTAGATCAAGTCACCTAGGATTTATTCCCCGATGCAAAAATAAAAGTTCTATAAGTCAGTCGTATCTACTCGTGTATCGGGGTATTTATCTGAGGCAAGGCTATAATAAATTAAGTCAAAAGTAGCTACTTCTAATGTCACGACAACGAAAACGGAGCATTTAATGATCATTAAACCGACGCACGATTGTACCCCGGAGGCATCGTAGCCCCTAAATGTAAGGACCAATTTCGATGACGTTGTTTTGCTTAAGCTGACATAATTGAGATGGTACTTAGCTATAATTTATAAAGATCTGTTCAAACGTTTTATGATCATCAGATCATTTTCAAATAGACCAAAGGGTTTTACTAACTTCCACAGATGCAATTGGTTTTGAACCTTTAACTAATGCTATAACATCAAATAGGCGTCAGGATGCTCGATTTTTTCCAAACTACCCGCTAATACAGCGCTTGAGCTTTCATTAAGAGAGTGCTAGATAGATAACGATTGTGATGATACGTTGCTCTGACAAAGAAAATGTATATGAAAACGTGTTTTGAGATATTTGTGAAGAAGGTTACACAAAAGTTTTAAATTACATTTGCAAACAAGACGTATATACAAATATTCAAAATAAATTCTCGTTGAAATAAAATAAGCGGTTCGCTTAACACGTTGACTGTCGTAACGCGAAATACCGTATTAAAGAGTTTAACCCTTTCAGTTATCTGGTGACAGTTGCGGTGTGAGGGATAAACGGTTTATTATTATAGGGTTAAGTTAATATCTGGGGAATAACCGTATGTACGCTGATATTCGTGAAAAATATCTCTACATTCTTTACTTAATATTTTCATTAAATCTGGTCTTCTGATATAAAAATTTCGTCTCACAGTGTTTGTCATTGAACTTCTCCGAAAAGGCTCAAACGATTTTATTCCTTGTTTATATTTGGTAGATGTGAGGATAGGTTGTAGGGTTTTTTATACGCCTAGGTGGTAAGGGAGGTCCAAAGTTTTTACATGACAAAACAACCTTTGCGAAGTCAGCAACGTCAGCTAGTAGTTTTATAAAACTGAACGAGGTAAAGCAGGTTCGTACTCTTTATTGAAAGTAGGGAAAATTAAAAACTAAATTGACTTATATCTATCATATTCTAATAGGTTGCTATTAGAATAGCTATCTGAGTGATCAGTACCCATAGCCGTCCCAGTTTCGAATCCTTGCCGGGGCAGATGAATATGAATATATGAATATTCATCATGGTGGTTTTTATATTTATGTAAGTATACTTGTTATAGTCTTCTAGACGTTATAGATTAAAATCTATAACATAAGCAATTATTGATGCTGAATTCAGATTGGATAATACAATAGTGAAGTAAGAGTTAATGTAATAAGGATCATATAATACAACATATAATACAGTATAGTAACACATATATACGTTATAATGTGGATGTGGATAAAAATTCTGAAGCATATTATGCATATACACGCAAATGATACTGTGTTTCGCAACATTCATTGTTATATAAATAACAGTGAATGTTGCGAAAAAAGAAAGAACTACTATTCAATTAGAGTAAGTATTATTGTTGGCACTTAACGTTAGCGTTATTTAACTTAGTGCAGCGCCATCTATTGAGGAATGAGTGGAGATCAATATTATAATACTATTATATTATAATAATTTATGTGGCAGTGAACATGGATTCCTTTAAAATAGGCTTGAATTGAGGTAGTATGTATGTAGGTTGTATGCAGCATTCGTTACCTGAGTATATATCTTTTTTTGTATACCATCAGCGAATATAAGGAGCTCATTGGTGTCGTCTAGACTCTAGAGGCCCGAAAGCTCTGATTTCGATAGCGAAAATAGCAATTTTCGCCAAGGTTCGCCCAGGATGGATCACGTGCTTTGGAAGGCACGTTAAGTTGTTGGTCCCGGTTGTTACGTCAACCACCTCCACCACCCCTGCATTGGGCCAATGTGGCGGTGTTATAGCCTAAACTTCAAGAGTGGGGTATAGAGGTTGTTGATGTTGAGGCGATAGTCATTTTACGCGATTGGAAAACGGATGCACTGTGATTGCAAAATGAAAGAAGCTAGGTTTTACCAATAATAATAGAGTTTCCCGATTAATATTCATAAATAAACAAACTAGAGATAGGGATGTAACAAATCCTTTGTACAATTAACGTTTGAACGATTGAGTGGTAGCGCTACTTAAACAATAGATTTTAATTTATTCAAGGGGTTAATTTAGTATACAGTTTTGTTACGTTAGAAGGGGAGGGTAGTAATATAGCAGCTCTTCGTTAAATGAGCTGGATTTTCCGTACGAATTCGTTACCGCTAAATTGGTGATGTACCTTCCGGTGTAGACAAAGCATCACGTTTGTAGTTGGATTTTCAGTTCTGTTGATTTGACATAAGGCTCATAGTATTGAACTCAATCGCCACTATATAGGAGGTTCTCGTTTCTGCACAGATTCTTAGTGAAATATTGAAAGACATTATTTATTTGTAACCGACTTCAAAAGAAAGAAGTTATATAAATTCACTTGATGGCTGATTTTTAATATTTTTTTATTTAATAGATAGAGTATATATCTGAGGTAGTCCTATTGTGAACAAGTCTGGATCTGTGATGGGAAATCGAAGACAATCTAAAAATTTTATGACAAATAATACACATGTATTTCACCCAGCGACTAATAAACTAGCAAGTTGACAATACGACGATCTCCCATGAAAATTTTATCTTAGTTGAAGTAGAAATTGAATTGAAAGTGGTAAGTTTCTTAAAAGACATACAACACTAAAAATCAACTTTAAAATATTGAAAGAAAAAATAATTTACTAAGTTTAAATTATATTCGCTTTTTTAGTATTTTGAAGTCACTTAAGATTTTCAAAAATTTTAATAATAAAATTAGAAATAAATAAATATATGTCAAGAAGCTGCTTGGGTTTTTTATATCACGTGATATTGTTCACGCGAAAATATGGAAGGAGGCTCTGTAGCCAGAGGCACATTTCGCCTCCTTGGAGTATAAAGAATCAGCGTGGACTTTTAAAAGAAAAGCTAGATTGAGAAGATAGTCGTTTGTTTTTTTGCTCTTCCTACTTTTTATTTTGATGGCTTAATTTTTTATATCTATTTTTCGTCTTTTTAAATATTATTGTTAATACAAAACACCCTTGTGTCATCATCTATAGAGACATCTATCAAGAAACCACTTAATACTGAAGGTGCGTCGACATTTTGAAGTCGAGAGATATACCTCTTAAACCATGTAATTACACTACCTTCTCTTTCACACGGAAACGCAGTGGTTGCTTCAGACGAACTTCCAACCAACCACATCTACCACCTTGTGTTGGTGTGATGATTCGATTACTACCTCGTCGGGGTTTTGATTCAAAACTTTTAGTTCTATAACGTTAACAATAAGCTTTCATTTCTCATGATAGATATTATTTGGACGTAGTATTTTTTAAAAATTGTACAACAAATTGATTAAGTAAAATCAGTAAGAACCGACTCAAGGGCTCGTTGTTCGGAAAGTTATTCTACTAGTTGAATGTATATAAGCTATTGACAATGTTAATTCTATACTGACGATACATCCATAGCGAATTTGTCCCCAAGAGCTTCTATAGAAAAACACAAGCAATTTCTCTCAAATATAGAATACAAGCCTTCTTCCATTCAATCAAATCCTAGCTTTAAAGCTCCCGTTTATTGCATTGAAAATCAATGTTGGCAACATTAATTCAAAACGTATTTAGATTATGAATACAACCGTTACAAGCGCAATGAGCGTTAATGTTAATGTTACAAGCCGATATAAATTAAATTTTAGCGCTGGAATTGTTACGATAACGTAAATTACTGTCTAATGTTCTAGCTAGATGGAGATGTTGTTTTTCGGTAAATAGTTAACCGTTCCGAGAAGTTCACAGACAACGTTAATTACCAAAAAATAATCTATGATGTACATGATTTTTTTTAAATTTAGCCACAAATTGGATTCCACAAATTTAAATTTCAAAAATTTTTTTAACGGGCTATTATAATTAATGAAAATTAAGTTATTTTCATTTAAACACAACGTTTGGCAAACGGTAAGTAGAGGCAGCATGCCTTTACTTCGTCACGCATTAAGTTTCCCTTTTAATGCTTGATTGATAAACAATTTTGCAAGCCTATATTAATTTATATAAATTTACGCTTCTCAAGCATATATTAATTTATGTGAAGAACACTTCACAAATTCATTTTTCGATTTTTTCAAGGTATTGGTAAAAAATGGTAAGATATTGAACTCGAGATGGCATAAATTAGATATGTTGCTACTAGTGACCAAACTAACAGGTACACATTAGCATGTTTACAAACACACTACTGTTAGGTAAAAGACTTGAATAAATCGATGTTTTGGCAATTCTAGATCAAAAATATATTTTTGGCCAGTCCGCTTATCCTGGGTCGTTATATTGAATATCAGACGGAAACATCAAAAACTAATTCGAATTTTATAGTTCCAGCAAAGCGTTATTCAGTTATGAAACCACAAGATGCGCTATCCTACTCAAAGCGTAAATAATTTTAATTTGAACATAATCACCTCGAAAATATTTGCCCATTTAGGAGAATTACACTCCAGCTTGCAGCCGAATATTTTCCAAGTAATCACGACTCTGATTCTTAGTTTGGAATCACCGAAAAATATGAATATTAACATACACTTTTGAATTAAACAAAATTATGATATTAACTGGAAGTTATCTAAAACTTTGAATGCATTCTTAATGTGGAAGCTTTTATAGTCTGGAATACTCTAGAAAGTATAAAGATTATTTTTAAAGGAAATCTTCACATTATAGGATGAAATCTGCGTCTGAGGCCGCAAACTGGATAGACAACAGTGGTGGATTAAACATTATAATGTAATTTTTAACTTTAAAACTAAAAATATTAATGTTTTCTATCAAATAAATTGTTTGAGATTGGGAGGCAAGGTAAAGAAGATGCTAATTTGAATGATAATTTCTATACTAGGGTTATCGCTAGAAGTTCGCTACAATAAGGTGTGAAGGGGAAGATAGCTAGAGAAATTACAGGGCACGTAAACATTGGTTTATTTATGGATCATCTTTGTGAACAAAGATCCAAAGATTATAAGTATGTCAAAATATTGTCCAATCTAGTACAATTCAAATTCATTTTAGAATTTATAGGAGACTATATCTATGTGTCACTATATTTCTCAAGTATCGGCCTTCGTAATCACAAGTGGAATAATGAACTGTGCAGTAGCAGTTAGTAGCTCCTTGGCAGAGTTATAGTTCATTAAATCAACAAATTACGTGTCAAAATTTTCGCACAAACGCGAATCGGGAGCATTCGGAAACTGGGAAGAGGGGTTGGGGTTTAATAAAATAAAACGATAATATTATCGAATGGTACCCGTCGGGGTAATGTGCCGTGCGAAGGGTGTAGGATAGAGAACACTGTGGAGTAGGAATTTATTACAAATATTTTTTTAACTGCCACAGTGGCCACAGTAACATAGATTGTGGCCCCACTTGTTACCATTGCAGTATAAAAAAGATTTTTTAATTAAATTTGCAACACCAAAAAATATTAACATTTTGGTCTAATTGAGTACACAGCAAAATTATTGATATATATTCGCATTTACTTGCACAATTGGCTTGTACTATATATATCTTAACCAATTTTTGTTTAATTATAATGCTCATTACTGATCAAACTCCAGTCCATAGATTTCCCTGTCCTGCCACAAAAATCCTAATGTTGTGCCTATAAATCTGTATTCGTCGTCAATACTCCACACAAATTTCATTGAGTCGCAATCGAATTGAGACCGCATTGTGGGGTCCGCGGTTCGTGGACAATAAGTTCTATGAGCCGTTAACAAACCGTTTTGACTCACTGACACGTCTTCGCAATTTATGACCTTTTTAGCGGACGTGTGTTAGTTCTCCTTTCATAAAATACTTATTGCTAATGCGGTAATGTTTTGTACACAGTGGCAATTTAACTTTTGCGTTATAGACCTTTCATGGACGCCATTATTTTTATGGAAGAAGTCTGTAATATATTATGTAAATTAAAACAAATCAAAATTAAACTATTATTATATAAACATAACGTTTTGGTAAACATTACGAAGAAGCAATAGGCACCATTCCTAGCTGCCTTTACCTCGTCACACAATAAGTTTGCGTTCTGATGATTTTTTAAAAAGAATTTTCAAAAGATTAAATTAATTTATGTTTGTTTATATTTTATAAGTGTGAAATTTACTTTAGATCTTGACTACGGTCAAAGATTCTTGATTCTTGAGAGTAGAACAGGGCCGTATTCTAAGTTAATTAATATTTCTTATTTTATGTCTTACCAACAGTTGATTTTGTAATGTGTGTCAAAGAGAAGTATACATTTCAGTTTGTCCCCGTATGCTTTCTTGGCTAGGGTTGACCGTGGGTTCGTTGGTGATCAATATAAAAAAAATATGGCTGCATTATTTAGCGATTTATTCCAATACGTAACATAAAGTAGGAATACATAAAAAGTAGAAGGAAGAAGGACTGTAACAATAACAAGGAAACTCATAAACTTATGCACAACAAATCATATATAAAATAGGTAATGATGGGAGATTATGATGATGGTGATGATGTGATGATTGTTACTTACCCCTAACTATAGGTTCCTTTATCATATGTGTAACAATAGATAAAATTTAATAGAGATTCCTAACGAAAATTAAAATATAAGTTGAAACTTGACAGATGTGAATTTGAAATGTTCCATTTTTAAATGTGTGTCGTAATCAAAACAGACATCTATTATGGACCGAAGGAGACCACGTCATTACAAGTTTTAAGGTAAACAAACTCTATGTACTGTAAAAATTAATATTAACTCGCTACATCGACCAATCAAAAACTTTATGAGCATTAAATTAATATCAAATCAAATTTATGTTATAAAGGGCCAGTTTAATGTTGCCAGTAAACTTTTTGTCTGTGTGAATAACGTTTCTTTTGTTATCATTGTTAACAATACCTTTTCGTAGTCCTTTATAAACTTAGATAAAAGGATTCTCTTGTCTCCTGCGTTATAAGATAAACTTACAGTTAAATTTATAACGTCCACACCTACATTATAGAATTTAATATAATCAGTTTTGATATATATTGTTTTTTCTGCTTTCTGAAGGAATCAGATATCTATATCTCTCCCATGGGAGATTTAACTAAAGAGGAACATTCTAGTTCATCAGTAAAGGTTTAAACTTAAAATTACGTCGTCGTATTAACTGCGTCGCAACATAGCGTCATTTAGTGCCTTTTATCGTTTGTACCATGTAAAGTGGTAAGAAGGGGGGGGGGAGCTACTCCCTCGACGCCAACGACCCTCGCTCCCCCGGCAAATATGCCAAAAGCAGCGAGGGCGAAGCAGACTTCTCCGCCTAAAGAACGTGCAACAGGCACAATTTCAAGAGCGGAGGAGCAAATTGCGGGCGCATCGCACCAAGAGCAGCCGGTGGTCATGGCAGAGGGCTGGACTACCATCGTCAAAAAGACTAGGAAGGTTCAAGCTTCAACTGCAGCTAAGCCCACACAGGGGGCCTCAAAGAAAGGGCAAGGAGTTAAGATCCCCAAAGCCCCCAAAACATTGGCGGTGATAGTCACCCTCAAGCCAGAAGCTGTGGCTGAGGGTGCCACTTACAAGGAGGCCATTTGCAAGGCCAAGGCAGCTGTTAGCCTAGGGGCCCTAGGTATTGTGAGTCCCCCTAAATTTAGGCGTACGATGATGGGAGCTCGATTGTTTGAGCTCCCAAAGGAGACGACTGCATCCCAGGCTGACGCCTTCGCCGCTAGAGTTGGAGAGGCGCTAGGCGATGCAGCGAGAGTAGTACGCCCTACTAAAATGGTTAATGTCCGGATTACTGGTCTAGACGACTCAGTTTCGTCAGATGAGCTCCGGGCTGCCCTTGCGGAAAAGGCTGGCTGTGTACCAGAGCTCATAAAGGTTGGCGCTATCTTTACTGGTGCCAGGGGCGTGAGTTCGGCCGTGGCCTCTCTCCCCGTGGAGATGGTGGGTCAACTGACGGAGGCAGGACGCTTTTGTGTGGGATGGAGCTCCGCCACTATCAAGGTGCTGGAGCAGCGCCCCATGCGTTGTCACCGCTGCTGTGAGATTGGGCACATGTCACACAATGCCCCTCCAAAAAGGACCGCAGTGACTTGTGCTTCCGTTGCGGTGCGGAGGGGCATAAGTCAATGGATTGCCAGGCGTCTGCAGTAAAATGCGTCCTCTGTGCAGACAGGGGCCTCCCCTCAACGCACCGGATGACGGGGGCGAGGTGTAATCCACCCCCAGTTAAGGGCCGTGCCGCCGCCGCCCTCCCAGTAGCGCCTCGCGGTGTCCCTGTAGTGTCGATGGAAACCAACAATGCTCAGTAGATCCATCGGCAAAATACTACAGGGGAATTTGAACCACTCCGCAAGAGCACAGGATCTCTTGTGTCAGACGATGGCGGAGTGGGAAATAGACCTGGCGATCCTGTCAGAGCCATATCGCATACCACCTTCTACTGGATGGGTGGGGGCAACTGACCGCCTTGCCGCTGTAGTAGGGTCGACTGCTAACAACGTCCTCCCCCTGGTCCCTGTGGATAGAGGACCAGGATATGTGGCTGTGCGATGGGGAGGTCTAATGGTGGTGTCCACTTATTTCTCCCCAAACCGCAGTAGGGCTGAATTTGAGCAGTTCCTGGCTGCGGTTGAGAGAGTGGTACGGTCGGCTAGTCCTCTCCCAGTTATAGTGGCGGGGGACCTGAATGCAAAGTCTCGCGTGTGGGGGTGCCCCAGAACCGATGTACGGGGTGGTATTCTGGAGCTCTGGCTTCTTTCCTTGGGACTCCAAATTCTGAATCAGGGTACCACCCCAACCTGTGTTCGGTGGCAAGGCACGTCAAGGGTTGACGTGTCTTTTGCCACTGCGACACTCGCCGCTCGAATTAGAGACTGGCGGGTGATGGAAGAGGTAGAGACCCTATCGGACCATCTATATGTCCGTTATGAGGTCCTTCCTGCATCTCCAGGAGCCCTTCTTCATCTGGCCCCCACGGTAATGCCTACCAAATTCCCTCGGTGGGCCCTTGCCAAGCTCGATAAGGAGCTGGCAGAGGAAGCGGCGATGGTGCGGGCTTGGCATGACGGGTCATACACTGTTAGTGGGGATGCCGATGGCATGGCAGCGTTATTTGCAGACGATATAAGTACTGTCTGTAACGCTTCCATGCCGAGGAAACGGGGCTGGCCTCGCAGGGGACAGGTTTACTGGTGGACACAGGAGATCTCAGCTCTGCGCTCCACCAGTATGGCGGCCAGGCGCGCTTACACCAGATGTAGAAGACGCGCAATGACTCCACCTGGTGAGGAAGAAGCCTGCCGCCAGGCGTATCGGGAGGCCCACAAGGCGTTGCGGACTGCGATCTGCAGGGCTAAGGCGGAAGCACAGGAGCGATTTATCGCAATACTCGATGATGATCCCTGGGGGAGGCCGTATAGAATGGTGCGTGGGAAGTTCACTAACGCCGCCCCCGCCACATCTAGTATGGAGTCGGAGCTTATGCGGAGGGTACTGGAGTGTCTATTTCCGGACACTGGCCCCTTCGTACCCCCCAAGATGACCCCCTGTGTCTCCGTATCGGAGATAGGAGCTGATGGCCCACCTGTGTCGGACATGGAGTTCGACATGGGAAGAGACCGCCTTCGGTGCAAAAAGAAGGCACCGGGGCCAGATGGAGCCCCGTCCAGAGTAGTGGCTATAGCACTAGGCCCTTTGGAGAGGCGGTTTCGCGCATTGCTAGATACGTGCATTGCGTTGGGCCGCTTCCCCAAGAGATGGAAAGTAGGCAAACTATGTCTCCTCAGGAAGGAGGGCCGCCCTGCCGATTCGCCATCTGGCTACCGCCCGGTGGTACTGCTCGATGAGTCTGGGAAGTTCTTCGAGAAAATTCTCGCTTCCCGGATCGTTGAACACCTGGAGGGCCAGGGGCCAGACTTGGCAGATTGCCAGTTCGGCTTCCGCACCGGCCGATCTACAACAGACGCGGTGTCCCGCCTCAAAAGGTGGACTGAGGTGGCTACAGCACGTGGGGAGGTTGTGATTGCGGTGTCTCTTGACATCGCAAATGCATTCAACAGCCTACCTCACGAATGCATAGAGGAGGCACTGAAATTCCATAATGTGCCCCTCTACCTCCGCGTCCTCGTGTGGGACTACCTCCGCGGGAGAAAAGTAATCTACGAGGACGCGAACGGCCGCGTCCAGTCACGGCCGATGGCGGCAGGTGTACCCCAGGGTTCCGTGCTGGGCCCTCTGCTATGGAACTTGGGGTACAATTGGGTTCTGCGCGGCACACTGTTGCCGCGGATGGATGTCGTCTGCTTCGCGGACGACACGCTAGTCGCGGCAAGGGCGCGTGAATGGGAGGAGGCGGTCCACCTTGCGTCAGTCGGCACTTCCTTGGTCGTCCGGCGCATCCGCCTTCTAGGGTTAGAGGTGGCTCTCTCAAAAACGAGAGCCATGGCGTTCCATGCCCCAAGACGCGGAACCCCACCGGGGCTCGAGGTCCGTGTGGAGAGGGTTCGGATACCTGTCGAGATTCATCTAAAGTACCTCGGCCTGGTTCTGGACCCTCGGTGGAACTTCGAGGAGCATTTCAAGCTTCTTGCTTCCCGGCTGTGCGCCACTGCAGCCGCGCTCGGACGGCTCCTCCCAAATGTGGGGGGGCCTAGCTCGTCATGCCGTCGGCTTTATCACGGGGTGATAAAGTCGATGGCACTGTATGGAGCCCCGGTGTGGGCTGAGTGTCTCTCCTCCCGGACGAAGGCTCTCTTGCGGCAGCCGCAGAGGGCCATCGCAACTCGGGCTGTGCGGGCTTACCGCACGGTCAGCCACGGGGCTGCTTGCGTATTGGCAGGTACGCCCCCGTGGGAGGTTGATGCTCTGGTTCTGGCCAGAGTGCATCAACACCGGGTTGCGGCAAGGATGCGGGGGGAACGACCCGTCCTCGAAGAAGTGAGGCGGGTCCGCACCCTGGCGCAGAGGGAGGCTCTGCGCCAATGGGACGAGGCACTTGCCACTCCAACTGCCGGTCACCGGACGATCGCAGCGATCCGTCCGGTGTTGGAGGAGTGGGTTGGGCGCCGGCAGGGCAGCCTCACATACCGCATGGTACAGGTACTGACTGGACATGGTTGCTTCGGTCACTACCTGTACCGTATCGCCCGTCGGGAGGAGACGCCGCGGTGTCATCACTGCGACTCTCCCGACGACACAGCCGAGCATACTGTCATTGAATGCCCGGCTTGGCGAACCGAGCGCCGCGAACTATGTGCGGCGCTCGGCAGTGGTTATATCTCGCTGCAAACCATGGTAAGGTCTATGGTTGGCAGTGGGAGGGTATGGGTGGCTGTCACCTCCTTCTGCGAGACTATTCTCTCGCAGAAGGAGGCAGCGGAGAGAGAACGGGAGGACGATCCTTTAGCTGGTCCTCTCCGGCGTAGACGGGTGGGCACGAGAAGACGGGCTGTGGTCGCCCGTCTTTCTACGCCCTAAGTGTGGCCGCGTGCGTGGGTGGCTCCCACGCATGCATTGCACAGGCCGCCACGTCTGGGATTGCCCAAGTAGCTCTGGGTAATCTTCATTAGCGCGAAGCCCGGCCATAAGGCGGGGCTGCCTGGGGATGATCTGGTGAATTGCGTCGGCAGAACCCGGGTCACCCCCCGATGGGCAATGGAGTTACCGGGGAGTTTTAGTGGGTATTCTCAGTGCCGGCCTTGAGGCACTGGGTGAGCCCCACACACGCCCGCCGCTTAGCCAGTGGCGGGTAGGTCCGTAAAGGGATTCCTCCTCGAAAAAAAAAAAAAAAAAAAAAAGGTGAATTCAATAAAAATTCATTAAATTCGTGTTGATATGACCAGGAAAAAATCCTTTATTTATGTCCCTCAGGATGGGGGATACGAGATACTTCGACACGTTCTAAGGCACATTTGACTATGAATTATTCACAATATCGAGAAAACTATACTAGAAAGGTTATCTTGTATAAAAACTAAGCCAAAATATGATAATGACATTTTGATTCAGTACTTTTAGGGTGGAATATAGAATTTAAGACGTGACAATTTTAATGTCATGCTTCCTTTTTATAAGAACAAATATAACTGGAATCAATCAACTATGTCTTTAAGCTATTGTAGCTATTATTGGCGTTATGTTTGTTTGACACCCTTGTAGTAGAAAACCGGACTAGTGAGAGTCAGACTCGCCTACCGAGGGCTATGTACTTTGTAGTAATATATTTCAGGATAATTCAAATAATATTTTTATGATTAAATTTCAAATGTTTAGTTTTGAGATTTTTCCTTATCTTTGTAGTATAAGATTTTATGTTATCTTAGATGAAGGCCAGTATTCAATCCCAGAGAACTTCGACACAATGGGATTTTTTGTGCGTCCCTTATCTTAGTGTCTGCTGTACGAAATACTTCCAAGATGTACTAACTTAGTACGTTTGGAGTCAGCAGCCATATGTCTTCAGGAGTGGAGTAGGCCAGACCAAAGATACCCATTCTTATCCTAGCAAGTGCATTACAGTTATACAGTATGTGTTCCGTTTGTTCAGAGCGCTCCCTACAGGCCAAACGCAGAGACCTTTCAACATATTTAATTTTAAATAGCACGCTGTTTGTGTTATAGTGGCCAGTAGCGCCACTTGCACAATTAAATAGTTCAAGGTCAACGGAAATATCGTAAAAATTTTGTTTGCTAAGAGAATGTCGATATGTACGTTATTACCGCATAAACCAAATTATTTTACGTTAAGTTTGATGTTTTCAAGGGACTGTTATTATTTGTTTAATTGAGTAGTAGACTTCAGTATATGGTATTAATTTTAACTCGATACCTATATACGTTCCTGAAGTAAATAGTCATGACAGCCAGACGGGCGGATGGACAACAAAGTGATTGTATAAGGATTCTGTTTATTTTGTACGTAAATCAGGCAAGTTAATCAACACACCTACTACGAATGATTTGTATCTCATCGGTGATATACTCGCTCAGAGCGACACTCTTAACTTATTAGCGCTTAAGTTCTAGAGACGAGAGGCTAGACATTGGAAGCACACTGGCAACATTCACAGCGAAATAGAAAAGACTATTTGAAAATCGGAGGAGGAGCTCCGTTTGGTGTTACATATAATTAAAACATTATAGTTAGGAACGCTTAATGGATTATCCTAGAGAATCCTAAAATAATAAGAAATAAGATTATCCTTAATGGATTATCTTTATTATTAGTAAAATATTTATTTTCAAGATTATTGACTATTTGATTTCATTGTAGAATGCTATAGCTTTTTATAAATATTCTGAAACTCATTACAGTAATCAACGTGAAGTTTATTAATGACTTTAATACTGAATTAGTGCGCCGAGATGGGAGGTTATTATGCTATAATCCAAAAGTGAACCTTATTTTGTTCATAGCACGATTGTTTATATTTTTTACGTCTTTTACATGAAAAAGTCGTAAATAATATCAATTATAAATTTTTTGTCAAACACTGCACCCATAAAATATCATTCAACCCAAAATGACAAATATTTTTACTTTCAATGTTGACATTTGCATAAATGTGTCCTGAGTACTGTACAATAGGAGTGTTCTTTTATTGCCGTCCACAATGGGTCAATTCTATGTTGAGGGGACTAAGCCCCAAATCTCATTTGTTCCATTGTTTATTCCCATAGAATTTTTTTATTTCATTCAGTTTTAAGCTCTAGGCAGATATGTTAAGTACTATTTTGTGGCGGTTGTAACAGTATTGTTATTTAATTCGTTAAAATTTTAGCGTAATTGATGTTTTATGAACGACACATTTTATCGTTTTTTTAAAAATATAATCTTGCATGAATATTGGCTGTTGATATTCAAATTATCAATATATTGAAATTATTATTAATTAAATTGACTGAAAGAGATACGCAAAGGGAGTTGGTGTCGTTACACCACCACGCTAGTACAGTGAGATTGAGTAAATACGGTCAAGATAACAAACTATGATGCAAACGTTGTCTTCTAAATTAAAACCAGAGTGCTCGTACCACTACTCCTGTGAGCGCCTTCTAATAAATAGAGTGAGTTATTACCAAGTGATATTAATTGCATTATTAAATTTTAATGACAACATCTGTAGAGTTACTGTTCACGTGAATTATCAAATGGAGTAACAGCGACTACAGCAATAAATAACGTGTATTGATCGACATTATTGCCAAGTTTAGTTTTTATACATTAACAGCTTGTTTAGCAGGAAACCTATATCTGGTATGTAGCTGTTCTCACCACGAGGAAGTCCAACCCAGCCCTAAGGCTGACAATTCAATACGTCTTTATTTCTTCAAGTTTCTTTGTAATTTATCTTATTCTTAATGACGTCATGAATCTAATGAACGTTATACTGTGATAAAAAACAAATGACCTGTGATATCGTAAAGATATGATGAAAACAGAAATAAATATGTAGATCTATAGTAGGTAGGGAAATATAGGGTAAAGGTCCTGAAAGGTCTTCAGAGCATTTTTCTTGGCACAGATAATAAAAGGCACTATTTGCACTATTGTCTGCGTGAAAAAATCACAAAGTTTAAAATAATATATGTTTATTCAACATTGTTACATAAAGCTGAGTTCAATGACAGATGAATTAGACCATTACTGAATAATATAGCTGAATCGTTTAAGGTTGATATTTGGACAAAATGCTAATCCCTCTCTGGTAAAACTGGGCGCTTTATAAACACACCGCTTTGTAATACAAATACATATTTTTTCCAGTATAATAAATCAGTATTATGCGAAAAATCCTTGTTATACAGTCAAGATCTCCTCATAATGAATTCGTGTCTGTTTTGAATACTCTTTAGATATTTGTACTTGCGCACAATTTTTTGTAAAAGCTGTTTTTTAAAGTTGTATTTTTACTAATTATCCACAACTCTAATAACACTATTTTTACTAATTATCCAAAATTCTAATTAAACACGCAGGTTGCCAATTTTCTATTTTAGATATAAATATTTTCAAAATTCACATAGGCTAGCAATATCAACTTTCATATCAAGTTTCTGAGAACTAAAACTAATTTTAGTTCTCAGAAACTAGGTTCTAAAAACATTTACCTTTAATTTTCAATCAACCTTATTGGTCCAAAACTTTCTAATCCAGAGTTAAGTAGCCCTACTCAGTCTTTTGGAATGCGGCGGTCCTCTGATAGAGTGGTCGAGTGTCTACTTAGTCAGAGATCCTGGGTTCGAATCCCGGTAGGAGCAGATATTTGTCTGATGTGTACGATTATTTTTTCACGAGTCATGGACGTTTGTGCATTTCTAATATTTACATTCGTACTTCTCTAATCTCCATTGTATACACAAACTTACACAATATATCATTATATCATCCACCAGGAAATTCTATCCTAATTATAATAAATTTTAAAGGATAGATAAATAAGGAGGATAAGAATATTCGCTTCAAAGCTTCCTATCCGGCTAAGACCTTTAAATAACCTTCAGACGAGCAAGCAATATTCCCTGCCCTGTAATTTAAATCTGGCTTTAGAGCTAGGCGGTCTGCGGTTTTCAATATGCTAATTAAAAGTTGGAAGATTCATTCCCTACCAAAACTGTGGTACTTATCCACTAAAATATAAAGCGTAATCGAAAAATTACAGATGAAATTTTGTAATATTTTTATAATTTTTTTAGTATTACCCGTCTACCCGCAACTAGTATTACCCGTCTACTCGCACTAAGTGCCTACTTAAGGAGGGACGCGGCAATGGGTCGCTCTCTTGTTCTACAGCCGTCGCACGAATAGGATTGTAACTCAGACCGTTTACGAATCGATAGTTAGCTGATTTACTGATTATTTGTTTGTTTAAATGTTTTCTCTTATGTTATTTGTAAATTGAAGACTACATGCCTATTAAATGTATCACAATTGAATAGACCACATGATAAGTACAAGTTTTCGAATATAAAAATAATCATCAAAATCAGTACATTCGGCAAAAAGTTATGACATATATATAATACAGTCGAATTGAGAATGTCCTCGTTTTTTAAGTAGATTAATAAAACTAAATAAGTCTTTAAAATACTTCTGCTTTTTTTCGTTATTAAATTATAATTTTTTATATCTACAATATTTTATATATCAGTATTAGACCAAACCTTTTTTAAAAATAACATATATTTTTTCTCATAACACTGTATTCTTTTATTATGTCACATCTTGGCTTCTCGAAATATACACTGTGATCTCTACTCTAGGAATTTCATACCTTATTTTTAGAAAACAGACTTAAAAGATTCTTGCACCAATACAAAGAATAAGCATTCATGGTGTGGATATACCGCTACTTAAAATCCCAAAGCTATTTTCGATACCTCTTAACAAAAGTAGGGTAGTATGAGAATAAAATTTATAGTTGTTCAAAATCTAACTTGCACAAAACTTGCACTAATATTTAAATTGGCTGGCTAATACGGAAATATCACCGAATCATCCTCAGGGTTTGCACTCCTAAGCAACTTATTGCCGTCAATATTTCATTTGTATCAGTTAATCTCTATTAGCTGCATATGTTGTTACTACAAACGACAACAAATCAGTTATAGTAGTTGCATACGAAAGACGCTTTTATTACCACCAGAGTAAGGGTAGTTTCAAGGTCAAACTGTTATTTTGATGTGGGGTTAACTGGACTTGGAATATTACCAAATTGTTGACATAAGATGCATCTGAAACAATTTAAGCATTCCAATTTTGTTCATGGTCTGATTTTCACATAATTTAGTATTTGTTTTAGGTTACGAGGTAAATTTTAGGTACGGAAGATACCAGTTAAAGAAAAGTAATTTGCAGGTTTGATTTCCTTTGGTAGTGTTGTCAGTGCATATTGAAAAACTTTGTGATGGGATCAGGAAGTCTTATCTCCTGAGCTATCAGCATAAAGATTTCACATGATTTTTCAGGGTAGGCTATTTTTGAGTGCATCCATAGTGCTAAGGGAAGCTGGCAACAGATGGCTGGCTTCAGTTACTAACATGAAAAAATATGCAAGTGTTGGTGATTGAAACTAGCTTAGGCTGCTTGACCACAAAGCGACAAGAAGAGCAATGGATCGCATTTAAATGTCCACTCCATTTCAGTCGACAGGGACTTCTGAACTTCAGACTAAATCAGGAAGCGGAGGTCGAAGCGGTAACGGGTCTACGCTCCACTTTGTACTATCTCACTCATACGACAAATACATCTCTGCTTTGATCCTGCCTTGCCCTGCAAAGTCAAAGTCAAAGTCAAAATAACTTTATTTATAATTTATAAGTTCTTTTAAATCGTCACAACAGGAAACATGTATGAGAAAAACAAATAAATGTTAAAATTAAAGGCAATAGTGATAACTTTAAGTGGGTATTTACAAATTGTCCCAGTTATAGAATTTAAATACGTACTGAATAAATTGTTAGTGTGCAGTGTGTTGTGGTATGCTAGTATGCATATTCCCAATTAACCCTACTACCGCTTCGACGAATTAGTAGCTGCAGAGAAGAAGCGGCGCAAGAAACTCAACCTTTAGTATTTATAATGACATTTACAAATCAATTATGTCATTATGTATTAGTATTACAAACATATACTACCTCAATGGACAGACGCCTTAGTAAGAGGTATTGGCAAGGACTTTAGAGAAATAAGATAGGAACAAATTATTTAATCTCGTTCAGAAAATTAACTTTCACGTCGCGATTAGACATCGTATAAATTATGAAAAGTTTTCATAAGGGTAACTAAGGTGGCAGGCAAGAAAACTGTCTGTCTAATGGTTACTGGTTATTGGGACCTAAAGATGCTTTTACCAAGCTTTAACCATTTTATTATAAGAAAATAAGTCAGCAGGTAATCCATAACACAATCTGATGCAGAGTTTAAGATAGATAACCGGACTGTAAGCGTATTATCTAATTTCCCTGCGCAGCATACGAATCTTTCTTATAATGATTTATATCCCATATATACGAAGTAACATATCAATATTTTTCTTTAACACAAAGACGTAGCTTGGTTTTAGTATACACATCTAAATTTTCACTACGCAGTTGACTACACGCAGAATATCGACGAATCATTTATTACGGTCTGACCCTTATCTCGTGTGACGTGTCCCTAAGTAGGCCCTCAATTGCCCTTTTGAGAGTTGACCGATCACGTGTTGCGATTGTAAAGCTAATTCTTAAAGGCATCCACAAGAGTTATGCTATATTAAGGTTTTTTATTTTAAGTTTCGTGTTTGATCATCAATGAGCTAATGCAATTTAAAGTAAAAGAAATAACGTATCTACCCTAAATAATACAGGAATTAAACTTAACAACTTTCGTACACCCGTCGCTAGACGCATACCTTCTTACAAGAGAAAATGAGTAGTTTTTGGCATAATACCGTTCTGACCTAATACAGGCTTTTGGGTTATAGCGACTGCTGTAATAACCCAAAGAAATGGCTTAACGTCCCTGGCGATAACGGAGGAGTTCAAAGTAATAAATTTTTATTTCTAATCCAGAACCAACCATGAATGAGGAAGCTGTTTTTTCATAAATGAAACCAAAACCTATGCGTCTGCGAACTCCTCTTACCGAGTTTTAATATAATTGTCATGTCAAAACTGTTTCAAGTTGTATCATCATCATAATTTTCAAAACCATTAGTTCATTTCATTCCCCTTTATAATTCATTGGACCCGTTGCTATCCTTCGTTGCTATTTTATCTATTTCTGAATCTTTATCTCTTACTATCCTGTCTGTCAGACTGTCAGTCTCTTCAACAAATTAATGAAGATTATGACTTCTTTGTGATTGTTCAAGTACATTAATGCATGTTGCATTTAGTGTCCGAAATAAAGAACCTAATTATTGAAGTGAAAGTACATTTCCAGTGAATATCATCATTAATACCCATATTTATTGCATATTGTCAATTTAATTAAAATTCAGAGTATTAGTAAAGATTTTCCTTTATTTGAAGCGGCATCTGATCACTGTCCGGATTTAACTGGAGCAGGATTTTCCTGATCACTCAAGTGTAGATGAGCTCTTACAGTTTTAAGATCTTATCTTTACCGGGTATGGATACAACGTAAACTTCATTAGATTACAACATTTGCGAAGATTCATTAATCGTCCGAAGGCTTTAGAACGGTCGCTATTTGAATTTATAATAACAAGTCAAGCTATAGATAAATTATTACAATAGATTCGATGGTGTTAAATAATGATTTCTCTTTGTAGGTTAATGACAATGTTTCGAATGGATTAAGTTTAATCGTCAACTTTGAAAGCTTTTCAAAGTTGTTCGATTAAAATCTTGCAATTGTTGGGACGGTTGGAAATAATTTCCTTGCTACAGTTGTTGAAGTGGAAAGTTTTAATCATAATGACGATACTATTTATAGCTTGGACATTTATCACTATTGAATATGAATACATTATGACAAAGTGCTTATTGACGTACTCAATGCACATGGTTACGCTCCCATAGTAGCAATAGTTCTACAAAATTCGTCACATGAATGGCGTGAAACGTTCATTCGCCATCAGCACATTCCGCGCCGCGGAGCGGTATAATTTATTCAAAATTTTAATTTGACGCTCCGCGAGATGTGCCCGATGAGAGGCGAATAACAACCCAAAATCTACCATTCGATGTTATTTAGCGAAATTGACGAGTATTGATAGGGCTGACTGTGAAATAATCGAAAATTTTAAATTTTTCTACGTTGACGTCTGTTCTTAAAGGTTGGTTAACATCTTTGCCTAGTTTGTATACCGGCTTAGTCCAACTACCAGGAAGAACTTTGTTATTTTGTTCAATACGATAGACTATTCTGCATAATATAAACACAGAAATACAGTTAATTTTGGAACAAAAACTATCTATATATTTGAAATAACATTTTATTTTAAAATTCTACATTACAAAAGTAAGTCACAATCAAAATAATTATGTAATCAATCAAATTAATGCAACCTGAGTTGAAGTTACGATGAAGTTTTTTTTATATGCGCGAAATTTAATTCCTCAACGAGAGACAACCTTACAGTTTGTTAATGTGGCGAACGTAAATGATTTTCTATTTGTATTGGATTCTATAACCATATGATAGAGTTTATACTCGAATGGGAAAACCCAATTTCAATATGTGATGAAACGATGTGAATTTAAATGGTCTTTCGTATTTAGGCTGCGAAAAATATAATTGTGTCAATGGAAACTTCCAGTATATAATGTGAAATTGATATCAGAATGTCCTCAGTTACTGAATTTTAGAATATCCAATGATAATATTGCAAAATTCTGAAATCGAATGACTGAAAATATTACAGATTTTGATATAAATGATAACTTATACTATTTTAACATTAATACGATCTTTACTGATATCAAATATTGTGGAAAACTTAATGAGTATGAAGTCTAAAGCATACAATTATGAAGATATAAAGGAATATACCAATAGAATGATGGAGCTAGAAAATAAAAGAAGTCGAGCAGGAAAAGGTTTTGGTAGTAAAATAAAAATTAGAAAGAGAAACAGAAAACGTCATGTATAAGTAACACTTAGAAGTTAGAAGTGAAGATAAAAAAATAATAAACGGAAAAACATAACAGTATTTAAGAAAAAAGGGCATGTCCTTGACTCTGATTTATAAATCCATATAGATAAACAAATTTTTCTATTCTATTCTAGTTACTTTTGGACCTTATAGACGAATACTTCGACCAGTATTGATCTTTTGTGGCAGGCCTTTGAGTTCAATTCCTATCCCGTTGATTCCAGAAATTTCCAGAATCTTCGGGCAGTGATATGTTGCAACTCCTGTGGGTGCACTGTATGCTTCCCCAGGAAACTGCGTCGTTTATGTATTATAAGACCGCAGGCGCAGATGACGTGCGATTGTGATTTTCTTTGACTCCTAACAGTACCTATAAACCGCATCTTACTTCATACTCATTTGAAACAAGCGTTTGTTTAATTTGCAGTGCCCTGTAAGTATTCTTGTCATCACGCAGGTTTTGTGTTTTTTGAAGTAACTCTCTAGACAACTTACTGTTGAATTCTTTTTGTCCTTTTACCGACTTCCACAATTCGAGTGCTTTGTTTTTTCTAATGTTGTGAAGCAGAGAATAGGTTTCCCTTTTTGTGATTCCAAAAAAGGGTTCTGGACCGATTAGGAGGGTGTCTGCGCCTTTCCAATCATTAACAAGGACACCGAAGTCTATGGAACTTTTATGGTGGAAATAGGATGCCCTGACTAGAATAAGAAAGAGTCTCCTGGGACTAGTACGTTCAAAGCCAGGAGAAGCAGAGCACAGACAGTCAATGCCCATGGTGATACTGAAGCAGACATCATCGGGAAGTAATTGCCGTTGAATGATTTTTAAAGATATATAAAGATTCATGAACACTATTTTTTTATCATTACTGATAATAATTCATTTTTTTGTAAACCTAAAAAAGTTTTCGACTATTCAACCTAGCATACAATTGTTCAAAATGTTGCAATAATAATATATGAATGATTTTCAAATGAGATTTTATTAGATGATGTCTTTTAGAATTGTGATTATATATTTTACCATTGCCTTTAAGTTTCAATTCAGTTTGATTACAGCTTAAGTTTTTAAATAGTCCATTCTTTTCGCCTAAATATTCCTGAACTTTGTAGTAGCCTTTTTCCTTGTACCTTTAAAGCTACTAGAAGCTGAGTTGAGAAACAAATTGACAAAATTTAATGAACATACATATAGTACAATACTGGTTAGGGATCGAAATTTAGGTTTAAATTTATTTTGCTAGTACTCAGAGCGTGAAACCAGTACTGAGGTTGGATGTCTGTTTTGTCAAAGTAACTTATCTTGTATGTTACAACCTAAATTTTGTCATGGTCTTTGAGTAGAAACATTATCACCGCGGATTGAGTGAGGAATTTGAACCAATGGGATAATACAATTGGATTGTTTTCTTTCTATCAAAATGAGCGAAACGAATGAAGAAATTAGATACATTTTAAAATTTTATTACAAAAAATAAAAAAAAATATCGCAAGCCGCAAAAAAATGTGACGTTTATAGACCTAATGCAGTGTCAGTAAGAGTAGCACTAAGTTGGTTTAAGCGTTTTCAAACCAGGAGTTTTGATGAAAAAATTTAAATCTGGATCTGGTAAAATATATGGACGCTATTTTAAGTAATAAAATTTATGATAAAAGTCATAAACGGAGGGTTTGTGACTTTTATTTAACTACATCTAGCAACACAACCAAAGCTAGTTTAGTTCGCGTGATATGATCCGGAATGAATAGAAACACAGAGACAAAGCCACTGGAATAGTCATTTCATTTTCATTGATATTATTATTGTTTTTCATTTATTTCTTCATTATTATTAGGATTGTCGTATTTGATTTTGTTAGCTATGTTGTATATATTTCCCCAGAAAGATTTGTGAGTGACTTGTGAGGTCTAAAATTCGGCACAGCAAGTTTCATTACTAGTAATAAAAACAAACTTGCAGTTTTGAAACATGTATCTTCACCACATGAAGTATCTTCACCACATGAAGTATCTTCACCACCTACTGCTGAGCATGGATTTTCTAACATGGGAGCAGGACACAATCTTGGAGTTGCATTAAATATTACAATCAATACTCGTGCACTTTAAGGAATATTATTTTTTTCTTTATTTTTTGATTTTATAATTGACAATTTTTTTTATATTCAGCTCAGCAAATGACAACACCTGATGATAAGCAGTAGAAGAGTCCATATGTGAAGATAACTAGTGAAGCATGCAATAAACTGCCCTAGCCACCCTCACCTAGCTGGCCCAAAAAGTGCTTTTTCACGCGTCTTTTAAAGGAACCCATGTTGTAAGAAGGAGGGAATACGATGTTAACAGATGTTATATCACTTGAAATTGAGGTCGTAACTTTTCTGTCTATACACGTAGGCAGAAAAGTTACAATATTTTAGTAATATATTTAATAAGCTTGAGTGTAGAATTACACCACACATCGATGTCTTGTGTTCGTCCTTTGGAAAAATGGAGGACAGCCGTTAAAGATCCTGGTTCGGGTCAAATGTGAGTGAGAACTACATAAATAATTTCCAAGCCAGCGAAGTGTAATACTTTTTCTAGCAGGTCTCTGTACTAACATAAAGCTTATCAAATGTTAAATAGTTGCAATGGTAGTAAGTGCTTTACTATGGTCCTGTTTACTCGCATTATCGCCAGGAATTGCTTTTATTGATTTATTTTACCAATTCCCAAATAATTTTAGGCAATGCCTCCAAGAAGGCCTCAGAGGAAATCCAAATTACATAAAAATCGTGTACCTTGTTTTTTCCTATTGATACTAAATAGTTACAATACAATTTAAAAATTAATTAAGTTTTTGTTCATTTCGACCCCTGAAAACTGTTTCTATAACATTTATCACACAAATGTGACATTTGTTCGAAACAAGTCTTCAAACTACAAATTTGTTATATTATACTCTGTTTCCTGAAGTATCTAAATCGTTCAATGGCAAACGAAACTCTTACCTGGTCTATTGATACCCCTTTTCAGTTTCACCAATATCCTTTTAGAGGATTTCAACCCTGTCAGTTCATCCAATTCTATCTAAAATGTATGAACTCTATATCATAGACAATATCAGAAGGGTCGCTGTTTAAATGGCATATCTAAAAATTTGTCTACGTATAAGTATTGTGTTTCTCACAAGTACTTGTTAATAATTTCTGAGAATCACGAAAACAAAACGCCTTTGCTTGTTTGACTTTGAGGCTTTCAATCTTTTGAATTTATTCATGATAATTGCGTAATACAAAACTAAAACAGACTTCAAACACTAAAAAGGCAAGGATTTCTAAATTATATTTTGGAGTCAAAACTTAACTTTCTATTGTTTCTGGAAACAGCTTAGCACCAACTTCACACTATCAGAAGTAACCAATCTTATAACGCCTTAAGCATTGATTAGTCGACAACTGAATCACCCAATTTTTCTCCGATGTGTTTAGTCAATTAATGTGCCTGCGATTATTTCTTTTACGCATTCCCAAATCCCAATGGATAGGAATGCTATAGCTGGTTCTGTTTTGCGTGTTGAAAGAGTTAGTATCAGAATCAATATTGACGTTTTATTCTTCAGGTGGGGGATTTGAAAAACAGGAAACAATTCACATAATGGGAAACGCAGTAATGGATATAAAACTTTTGTTCAACTTGAGTTCCCTGGAGAACAAATTTTCGTAAGAATCCAGTTTCATAGGCTTCTATACTTTAGGAAAATTATATTTAAATGGATTGTTAAGACTCTGATAGTTCAATATCTTGATGATTCAATACGCTACCTATCGCATGCGTATCAAATTTCAAATTAATTATCTATGCTGAATACCGACCATGTATTGTTAGAGCTTGTTAGAGTATTGATTCAAAGGCTTTGTTTCAATAACAAAACAAACAATCTTTCCGTAAGTAGTGTTCAGTTAGTAGTGTTCATTAAAAGGGAAAAGTTTTGATTAAAATCTTATTGATTTTTAAATAAGAAGAGTCTTGAAGTCGATTTTCTTCAACAGATTGCAGGATATAATAAAAGTTTCATAGAACTGGATACACCTGCTTGCAGATTAAATACCCATTTCGATATTTGTGGGTTTCTCATTCATTATATCATATGGCATTAGATTTTCTAAGGTTGACTTCCAACCGTAATTCACATGGAAAATTTAATTTGTTAAAGCAATTTTTTCCAATCTTCTAATAATACGAGCTTATTTATTTATTTGGGCGTCATAAGAAGGCAAAGACATTCATAGGGCAATGGATAGAGAGGGCTATGCTTGGAATACCTTTGGGTGATCGAATCAGAAATGATGAGATTCGTAAGAGAATTAGGGTCGTAGCATATTGCATAGAGGATTGACGGCCATTAGGTAGGGATAGTTCTTCGAGCAGCAGCCGCGTACCGGAAGACGCAACGTTGACAGGCCTCCCACAAGGTGGACAGACGATCTGGTAAATTGAATTGCGGGAAGCTGCTGAATAAAAACTAAAAATAAATATGAATTTGCATTTATAGCTCTAAAGCGCTGTATCATTATTAATGATACATCGTCGTGGATACTGCAAATCCACGTAAATAGCGTTGGATTGGTGAAAATGTACCCAATTGCTTAAATTAACGCGATAGTCTTTAAAATAAGAAGCTAATCAAATTATAACGTTCCACTATGAGACTATATTTAGTGTATATAAGTGGACTTTACCTAGCAGACACGTGGATTTGTATTATCCCCGATGATATGGCATTAATAATGATATCAGAAAGCGAAAATTTAGGAGCGTAATAGTTACATCATAGAATAATCCAAATAAGTGGCCAATTAAGGCAACATTTTACCACGAAAAACCCTCAAATCGTGTCAAACACAGACGATTTCTGGAATTCCGTAGAAAATCAGAATGGTCACAATGTACGTCCAGAAAGTGTCCTGATTGGAATTGCAAATGTCGCAGTAAATTTGCAAAGAATACATGGAAATTATGCGGGCCCCGACCCAGCTCTTTGTGAGCATTGATCGTATTAAATAATTTATTTGGTGGTGTCATTTGGAGCGATCTGACTTTAATAAACCTATTTTTGCGAGGAGAGTCCTTGCGGATTTACTCACCACTGGTTAAGCAGCATTTTGGGTCTATTTTAATATGTAAAATAGCAAGGGTACAAATAAGGATGGTCGTATTACCTCCCTGTATGGCGAGACTGATTACAAAAACAATACAAAAAACAAAATTCAAAATGAGTCCGCTGGATGAAACATGGCAATGGCGTCGAAGAAAGTAGCTCTCGAGACCAAAGGGCTACCCATAGCAGCATTAAGAATAATGAAAATTAGTTACAACCAACTAATGATTTGTCATAGCATATTGGTAATAGTAATTTATTCCGCTTGAAAAGTACTATGAAGTGTATTACAAAAATGGGTGTGACACACAATGCCCCAGGTACTTGCAAGTAAAAATGTTGGCTAATAAAGTTAGTAACAAAACCACATGGTTGTTAAGGTGAACTAGTCTAAAGTGGAACTCTAAATTATTATAACTTAAATATTAACCCTAAAGTTATTCATATTTGAAACATTCTTAATTTATGGAAAATTCATCGTTTCAAATCAATTGCTTATATTTTTCTAATGTAGCATTTAAATGACAAACCTCTGATGATTCAATCTGACCAATACTTAAAGGCGACTGGAAAAATATTGATTCAGCTAAAAGCTTGAAAAAGAAAGCATTATCTTTGACCTAGCAAGCTGCAAATAGAATAGCTTGTAGAGCTACAACTCACAAAAATATCAGAAGGACTCATCGTCAGAAATAAATAATGGGTAGTAATTACCTTTGCATATAACAGCTGGGAGCTAAAGTAGGTATGAGAAGAATATTATAAACTGGTTAACTGGAAGTTAATATCGTTATTTTTCAGGCTGTTTGTTATATTAATCTGAAATCTAGTTTCCTTTAAAAAACATTTGCTTTTGTCGAATGAAAAATGTGGAAAATAACGTTGCTTAAATTTAAATGACTTAACTAGGTTTTTACAAACGACTCAACACCGCTTGATCGTAAACAGTAAAAGCATATATAAAGATAGCTAGTGCATGCGACACTGCCTGAGTCACCTAGTGCCTTTTGATAGAACCCATTAAATTAGAAGAAGGAATAGGAATACGGGGGTAATGCAAACAATGTTACAAAAGCGTAAAAAATAATGGTAACAAGTATTAATTAACCAAAAAATTTCTTGTCAAGATTCCTAAATGTTGTACGTCTAAGTTAGTCTAAAAATATCGATATCACGTTATTATGAATTATACGGTTGGTTACTTCCTTCTTCCATTAATCACTTCAAATTTAACGCCAATTAGAACCCTCACTCTCAAAATGATTCTACCTATTTCCATTGCGTAGAAATTGTATCTCGGGGTGCAGATGATTAAGAGCTATTCATAAATTGGATCAAACTATAAATAATACAATACGTCACGAGTCCTAGATGTAATAGTCCCGCATGACTTACTCCTATCTCGAGTAATCGGCAAGACGAATCGTAGACATTCATCTTGACATATCGTGTAGAATTGCCCTAAAGGTGGGTTTATAACAGTCGATATTTGCTGAGAGATTTTTTTCGTTTCCTCTCTTTGATATTTATGGCATCTAATTTGTAAGAGTTCTATTAATGTTATGCTTTCTAAGTTCTTATTAATATTTGTTTTTATAAAAACACGGTGAATTTGGTATTGCCTACAACCTACTACTAACGCCATCTAAAATAACCTTTTGGAATTAGTATCTTCTATATGGTCTTGATAAGCATATATCTGGTAGATTAAATTTCCATGCTAAATTTTCAGCTATAATATTTTTAAATCTTGATAACGATTTCCCCTATTATTATTTTATAACCACCCTTTAAGCTAATGAATGTAAATAAAATATCTTCAAATCAGCTAATCCATTTCTGTACTTAAGTGAGACTAATGAAAAACAATGAATTTTTATATATGAAGTATGTTAAGTAAAAGTAAAATTTTAAATTATTTATAATTAGAAGGAAGAGGTTTCACATAAAATGTAAAAACAAATAAATGTATAATATGTAATAACATATTCAGTAAAAGACTTTATACGCCATCTACATTAGCAGAAGACGGTGTATTTAAATTAGATTATTTAAAGAAAGTAAGAAAGATAAAAACATTTTCACAATGCACTTACTTTATAACAAATTAATTAGGTACCTACTTGGCTGTTACTGTATAATTAATTTGTTAGTTACATGACGCAGAAAAGTATATAAACAGAATAAATGAATCAAGGGAATAATCATCACTTCAATAGATGACGTGACCTAGTTGAGATTATAATATTATCATAAAATAATATTTATTTATAATTATTTCTCTTGATCAAGAAACACTTCTCAAGATCCCTCTTTTTAAAATATTTCATTTTCACGATTCTACTTTTTAACAAGTCACAAAACATATTTTTATATTTTATGTGAATTTTTTGTTTTTATTTTTTGTATAATACGTGATAGAACTGTGTAAATAGGAGTTCTACTCCAACTACGATTTGGATAACGAAATATGGATTGTATTTATGTATGGTATTGAATTAGTTCTAGTATCATTAGTTTTAACGGATGGCTACGCTGCAGTATATAATAATTTCAAGTCAATTAATATAATCTTGTTATGTTTATTTGTTAAAGTCAATTGACAATGAGTAATTTTGTTTGTACATTACGTCACAGGTGAATCTACACCGATATTTGTTTAAAATGTAAATAAATCTAGAAGGGAACTTTTTAACAAACATTTCTATTTGTAAACAAAGGCAAATGACATTATTGTTGGCGCTAAACACTAATTTTGAATTAATTTAAAAAAATAATAATTTTACAGTCACTGAGACCTGTGTCCTGTTTTGATGATAATAAATATAATTGTGACTCAAATCTTACGTCACGTCTTAAAACAGTCTATCACAAAATGGCGAAGAAATTCCACGTAAGCATTAAAATTGTTACGTACAACTTTTTTGACTGTTCAGTCTGAAAATAAACAACAAAACTGGAATTGGAATAGTCTAGACTGGACTTTTTGAAAATTATTGGAACGTTATGACAGTGGATTCAAACCGGTAATTGAAGGTGGGACCAGTTTGAAACATCATTCTAGTATAATATTAAAGACGTTTGCGCCAGACACATGTCACCGTTCAGACCTTTGAGTCTGCATGAAAATATACGGAACATCTTTGGATAATAAACGCTTAGCGTCAATTATATTTTTTTTTACCTCTAATGATATTTGTATTATTTGGCCTCATTACATAAGAGGTTACCTTCTGATTAACTTTCACACTTTTCGCAGATAAATTTCTCTATCTATATTTATTTTTTTGACAAGTCATCAAACTTATTTTATAAGTTAATATTGTGAAAAATCTTACTTATGATTTGTAATTTCAATATATTAATATCAATTTAGTAATAAAAAATACGTGCCCCTACAATATTCATTGCTAAGAATGCTCACCAAACTTGTACTTTGAGGAACGGAATGAGCAGCGCACAGTCCATTCATTCTCCTAAAATATTCTGGAGTCTGTTAAGGTTCTCTTGTCGATCGATGAAGTAATGACATCACGCGTTTATTCATAATATCGAATAAATATGATATCATTTTGTGGTCAAATTCAATGTAACAGCCATCTGAGGTTGAGGAATTAGGGTGTAGTTCGCTTCATCTTTGGCCTTATCTTGTAACAAATTCGAAGAATTAAAATAGTAATTACTAAGAACGAAAAAATAAAATATACTTTATTTTCTTATATTTTTTTAATGTCACCGACAAAAAACAGAATCCCAAAGCCACTAACAAACGCCAAAAATAGATAAAAAAGGAGGTTAAATTTGACCAGGTTTCCCAACATCATATACCATCAGGCAGCCACGAGATATACTCCGTTAAGAATACAAAAAGAACGCATAAGAAATACTCCCGTATGTTCACATCTACGTACTGTAGCAAGATTTAACGTCACCTCTGACACGGGTCTAAGCTTGCGAGAAAAGTGCGCATTTATGACGTTTTATAAGAGAAACTTAATATTAGCTATACGTTTATAAACCTTGGCCTGTTTCGGAGAAAAAATACACTAAGACGAATGGGACTTGTTCGAAGTTTAAAAATGACGGTTGTAATCTGTGATTAGTGTCAAAAGTTTGAGGTTATGGTAAGTGCTTTTTGTTACTTAGACTTTGTTTTACTATTTGCGACAACGGCAATAAAATACAACATGAGAAGCTTGCTTGTTTATATTTTATATATGTCTTGTTTATATTGGGGTTATTCGTGCGAACAATAATAGCAGGGTATATATATAGAAGAATAATATTTTATGACTGGGGCAAAGTCTTTATCGTGGAGTCTGACTGGAATTTATGACGTAGATGCAAAAATGTAAATATAATAAATGTATTTAATATTAGATGTTTTGTCTATTTTTTCTTTTGATATTCCATTGATCCGCATAAACCAATTGGTTTATAATGAAGTACAGATTTATGGAGTTGACTTTTTGTCTAATTTCTACGATTTTCTTCCAAGGTTCAAGAGCATCTTCAGACAAGCATGCATCATCGTCAGCGACATCTTAATAGAACAACTTACTTATATTTATAATTATATATATTATATATAAAGTATATTATGTTTTTGGGAAAATTTATAATGAGGTTATGATGACAGAGAATTATAGAGTTGGGTACAACTACATGTACACAGTTTGTGGAACATACAATATAATATCTATTGAATGAAATATATCCAGCATTAAAATATTCTTTAAAATAGTTCAATTAAGTTGTAAGTGATACAATAGTAGCCGAATCCCAGCCTTTCTTCATTTCATTAAAACTTACAATTATTTTAAAAAGTAAATGTGTTAACAAGCTACCAACATTCAATCTTTGTACTCTATCGAGTCTTTGACGTGCTTAATATATTACCTACTAGCTACCGTCCATGGCTGCACCCGCATGTAGTTTGGCCTGTCACAAATGTTTTATAGCCAATAACCTTTCCCGAGAAATAGACTATCTAACACAAAACGATTTTATCAATTCTAAACAGTAGTTCCACCTACAACCCTACAACCTCACAAACATTACCTCTTTCTAATATTAAATAAAGAGTTTATAGATTTTTCATTTCAAACCTCGTTTCAAGCAAGAATTAGCTTAATAATATTTATATTTAATCTTTTATCATAACAAGGATTTTATGGAAAAATCAAATACATTTGATTCGATGAGCCTAAGTGATATCTTCGTTGACAATCTTTTATTTCAACTCTTTTCTAGAATATGCCTTATTTTATTTGTAAAAACTGGAATCGATCTTCAAAATCTCTTTATCCAATGATAGACCTAAATATTTTATATGTTCATACACATGCTGCTTGGTGTCAAAATGTACAACAGCAATAAATGTCAGAGCACGCCACCAAAATTAACGTGCATGTTCATAAATAATTATTCCTGGCAGACTCTGAAGCGACTACTTAACTGCTTAAATTATGCCCTGGAAATGGTGTTACTCATTAACGTAGATTTTGATAAAGCCGAAGAAGATTTAGATTTAATAGGAGAATTTTGTGAGAATATTTCCTTATGTTAATTAGAATTCGACCGAAAAATTATTCTAATTCGTTTCTTTGTGTAATAGAGTTTATTTTTGCAAATAGGTTCTCAACAGAAATATTAGTTATTTCATCACTTCTCTTCTCAAGCAATTTATAAGTATTTTAATAATTATATATATTTTATTGTAAAATGACTAATAATGTTTGGTAATACACACATTTTGAGAAATCATCTCTAAAGGTATCTTGCTATGTGACGTATTCACCGATCAGATGACTAGATATTTTATCGGTTATAAAATAAGGGCAATCTGGAAAAGAACTCAAAGATATTTAGCGTAAAATTGTGATCTAGATAATATCTTTAAAAAGTCAATACTGCTTAACGTAACGGCCGGTATCATCAGTATCCAAATTAGTTTCCCAAATTAATTCATCATAGTCAAAGTATGATAATATCTGTAGGCTTTACTTGCTATATATACATCTTATGGTCGAAACGATAGATTGCAGTCAATTGTTCTAGAAAAACCATGCTTATAACCGAAAGGAAACGAAATGATCATCATATCAGCCGAGATATGTCCACTGCTGATCATAATTTAGCCACCTACAAGGATCTCTAAAGCGATTGGTCCTGCACTGCTCGCATCCAGCGGCTTCCAGCGACATTAACTAGATAATCAGTTCCCCTTGTGGGAGGCCTACCAACGCAGTGTTTACCTGTACGCGGTCACTACTCGAGGACCTTTTCGCCCCAATAACCGTCAGTCCTCCTAGCAATGTGCCCACTATCACTCGATACTTGCAATTCTTTGGGGAACGTCGGCAACCCTAGTTCTTTTGCGGATCTTGTTACCAGAAAAACAATAATCAAAAATAAAGATTCTTCGCCACACACTTTAGTAAGTTCAAAGTCTATGGTATAATTTTAGTTTAGTTTGTTAATTGGTACTTATCTTACACATTACATCCAAAGTCCATTTGATTGTGCCCATTGTAATACTTCAAGATACAAGTCCAAGATATTTGTAACAACAACAAACTACGCAAACAATGTGTTTTTGCGTTAATTTACACTCAAATCTCCCCAGTGTCTTAACCCCTGAATCTATAGTTTTGCCAAGAAAGGGTCAGTTTGTCTTCTGTCTTATCGGTCCGTTTCAGACGTGACTTCCAAATGACAACAACAAATTGTAACAAGCTCACACTTCCAACCTTATCCCCAAGGACTTCGACTTAAATTTAGACATGCTGAGTGCAAATGCTGTTTCTTCTTATGGACTTACTGAAGATGCATCTAGTTAAGACCTTAATAACATGGGAATTGAGACGATTTCTATACAGTGGAATGTAAAGTAAAGTTTGTTCGTGCGAGTGTCCGTCCGTTGACAGATGACGGCATTGCGAAGCTCTTTCTTGCGTTGTTTCCTTCGATCCTTAACACTATTTGTGTAAATGAAAGCTGGGACGGTCATCTGTTTAGTTAACGAGGGATTTCTAACTAATAGAAAGTCACGCGTTTTAATTATACTTATTCTTTAACTTCCTAGATAAATGTATTAGTACATAGATTGTTTATAAAATTCAAGATCGAATAAAGGCGTGGTATTTGTAGTGTACGCTTCTAATAATTTTTTTTCTTAATAGCTTCACTTGGGCAGCCCTTGGCTTTCATCTTACCTGATGATTACTGAAGACAAGGCCTAATATGGAAGCGGATAACACCAAGATACCTCAACGACAGAGGAACTGCGTTTCTTACTGCCTGAGACACACACACACACTATCCCTGCTTTATTTATTTATTTATTTTATGTACACACAAAGACAATTAAAAGGACACAACAGATTATTAGAGAATTGCACAAAGGTACTGCTTATTTATGTTTACTTTATGTATTTTAAAACTAAGGCCAGAGTTGGAAGAGATCTGTTTTAATTTGTTCCTGTGTTGTTTTCTATAAGTTTCTATAACTATTCTGTAAACGTTCTAAATTCAAATTCTTTAAACATCTCACACATTGAGGTACAATATATGTATATATAACACTCTTAGAACGCGTAGTTTCCCCTGAAACTCAACGCGCACGTTAACGTTAAAAAATGGCGTAAATTAATATCAAATCCAAAGAGCGTTGTTTCACAAAATGAGACCCTTAACGAACGTAAAAAAATAATGATTACAGTAACAGATGTCTCACCCACTGGTTAACGTCATTTTAGCTGTTTCGAACAGTAATGAAATAATGGACTTCGTTTTGTATTCTAATTTAACGAACATTGAAAAAAGAAAGTATTTAAAACACTTGGTAGCAATTTTAATCTTTGAGAAGAGCAGGAATTTATAAGAAAATATTCTAAGTTGTGTAACTTTTAACATAACTTAGAAGTTTGGTCTACTACAAGGTGGTAGATACGCATTCAAGGTAAATCTTGGTAGGGGATACTATGTTTTCTATTTAGACTATGAAGCTGATCGCGGTTTTTGGTATAAAGTCAAAGTTCAAGTCAAAATATTTTATTTAACATTGGTAAATGTATTAATCAAATGTTCATAATTTAACAGGACTTATTTCTTTTGAAAACGTTAATACAATGATAACCATTTACCATCAAGTAGCCTTTGTGCTTTTTTGCTATTTTTTTATAAATAAAAATCAATATTCTTTAGTAATAAATATATAAGGTCGAAAATTGAACCCAACACTAAATGTCAAAGTATGACACAAATCTTTTTCTGTACGTTATTTAAGAAATAAGTTAATTAAAAGAGACGAACAACCTAAATCCAATTCAACTAATTGCAATACATAAACGTGGACATTGATTACTTTGTTATCTCGGCCTTTAGCTATTATTATTCCAATCGCTTTATTTCCAGATCCAATTTAAATATTTAAAACCAATTATTGTCACTTTGAAACAACAATAATTTATCTTGATCTTGATACATTGTCACGAATCCAATTTGATGAAACTTCGATATTCTATTCAATCTGTTCGCTTGTTTTACCAAACTTTACCATCCTTAGTATTGTTATCAATAAATGGTGAAATTTAACTGTTCCGAATTGAAATAATTTCAAGTTTGTAAAGTATTAATATTCAGACAAATTGAATCTCAGGTACGTAAATGAATGGTTACTGATAGATTGAGCAAACTTCGCGATAATAGTTGTTTGTGAACAATCGAATATTCGAGACCTTGAATCGGAATTCACGCAAACAAGGCTCGAAGGAACTTTGGTACTGTATTTACTTATAACTAGGCCAAGCAAAGAAAAAAGATGATGGATATCATTCAATTTCATTTCATTCTAATTGCTTCGCTAACAATCATTGTAAGCTTTCTTTTAGAATATCTATTATTTCTTTCTTCTTTCGTACCTAAATATTTTTTTTATGGTTTTAATTCTTCATCTAAACTGATGGTAAGTTTAGATAAAGCCGAAGATGGAAATAAATTACGTCTAGATTCCACAACACAGAGGAACCTGGTATCTTATTACTTAAGATATTATTTACTTATTTGTTAAGTTTTTTTGTGTGTTTCTCTTTTTGAATTGGCTGATGTACAATAAAGATATATTCTATTCTATTCTATTCTTAGCTACAACTGCCGGAAGAATTGTTATGTCAGACTTAAGTAAGACAGTCGTAGCTAGCCAGGCGGACTTATAAAAAGCCCTACCACCAATCAAACCAAGCAATAAATATTTGCCCCATTGGAAATTGAACACTGGACCTCTAGATATAAAGTAGGTGTTCACAGTCACAAGACCACAGAGGTGATTTTAAGGTAATTTAAATAGTTGAACCGTTTAAATTATCAACCAAATTCTCTTGAATCTCGAGAAAGCAAAAATTTAATTTTAATTAAGCAATAAAAACTGTTTTCACCACTGAAGCGATGAAAACAGTTTTTTATAAGATATAATATTTAAAATGTTCTTTTTGGCACATGTGTATGATAAATAAAACCGTTAAATTAAAAAGTTGGACCAAGCTGCCACAAAACTAATTTTATGTTGGTTGTTGACGGTTGTTGACCCCTGGAACAAATGGCCAGAGTTTTCCAAGCACGTAGATGTTAAATGTAAGAATCCATCCAAGATCGACCATGGCTAAAATATACATGTTATCGTGTTTTCCGTATAAAGTTCCGTTCAGTGAATAAGGAGCTTCAGATAAGAACTTTCTAATTACAGTGTAGTTATAGAAATAAGAATAAAATCCATTTAAAAAGAGTAAAATTTCAGCATTTATTTAACCGCTTCTGTGGTCTAGTGGTTTAGATCTAATTCAGGTCTGGAGGGCCGGGTTCAGTTCCCGGTGGAGACAGAAATGTCTGCTCATTTTGGTTGTTAGTAGGGCTTTTATAAGTCCGCCTGGCTAGTGACCAACTTATATTCATACCTTTTCCTTTGTCAAGAGGTGATCCGTTTACAGACTTACCGCCACTGCTACCGCTAGTGGTGGGTATGTCCGCTAAGTGGCGGATGTATGTGGGACTCGCCCAGTACCTAATAGTAACACTGGGAATACGTACTTAAACTCCCCGGTAACTCAGCTGCCCTTCTCCGAAGCGACCTTGGATCTGCCACTGCAATTGATCAGAACAACTTCCACCCATACCTAAGTCTGTCGCCATACAATGCTTACAGCATTGTAAATGAGAGCCTTTCTTACCTCCATCTATCATAGCTCCAAAGACAGCCTCTTTTTCATGGTTCACTTCAACCTTCAGCCTTATCATACTTACCATCAGGTGTGATGATGGCCAAAACCCACCTTGTTAAGGAAAAAGTATGAAAACTTAGATATACAGCATACAAAATAATGACAGTTTTGATAATCAATACGTAGCTATCAAAAAGAAACAACAAGAAAATAAACAAAGTGAACTAACCAAAAGCTAATATAAACGGCGCCAATACCCTAATTATCTGACGAAAAGATAAATTTCTTTATCTCGAAAACACTATTATCCCCATAGACATAGGTACTCGTAGTAAATAAATCACTGTACACTACCCGGCAAGAGTGTTTATCGAAAGTCGTAAGGATTCCGACCTATTTTCCCACTAACTATACTTCCAAACTGGTGAATGGCAGAAACAGTAATAATTGATGCGGAATTCACTGTTTTTCGCATTTGTTTTTCTCGGATTTTGGATCCGGTTCAAGGTATGAGGGATTAGATTTAAATATAGTTGCATACTTTAAAAAAAACGAAGTTGAAAGTATAAGCTAATATAAAGTGTTTGGCTTATAGAACAAAACTTCCTCCATTTCAATGCTGAAATTGTTGAGACATCACAGCTTAACCGTTAGATCTGCGTTAGATCAAGTTTGTTGAAAACGTAGCCGGCTCAACTAAAGAAAACTTGATTATTAACTTTGTTTATTTGGGAACTTTGGTAATACTAATTTTTTAGAATGATAAAAATTAACACAATTGTTGTATATAAATGTAGCATGCAAGAGAGCGACGACACAAGGGCTTGTGTTGCTAGCAATTTACATAATATTTTTCGCGTTGTCGGCGAACGTAACTAAATAAAATATATTAGTGCTGCCAATAATTGTTTTCATAATATTTGAATGTTAAAAGTAATCGTAATAGAAATGTTTACAAAATAATTAACACGAGAACGACTGGTCGCAATTATCTAGCGCTCCTATTTTTCTTACTTTTTTAAAAAGTAATAATAGTATGTATGACATCTCTTGCTACACTTTTAGCTAGACCAGGGAACTGCAGGATTTCTAAAACTATTTACCTACCACTTACTTCAGATCTGGAGGCCCGGGGTTCAATTCCTAGTGGGAATAATTTCTGCTTGGTTTGGTTCTTGGTAGAGCTTTTTTTAAGTCCGAAGCTAGCTACCACCATGTTAACAAAGCCTGAAGCATTGACAAAAGTAAGATAGCCAGTTTCCTGTGGTAGAGGAATCCAAGAAGGAAAAAGGGGAGTTGAAGGCTAAGACCTATTAGAAAATGCCTCTAGTTTATTTTAAGGTTAGGGAAAGCTTCATCTTACTCATCATACTTCACACTCATGAAATATCCTTGAAAGAAGCAGTAAGTATTGTCTCAGGTTCTATATATCAAAAGCTGATTGCTTAATTGTACACACAAGAAGTGTTTCCAAAATAACTACTTGCAGATCTAAGAGTAATGATTTTAATGTTTCCTTTTACGCTTACAGCAAAAATCGCTTCAGTTCTTGAATTAACACACTAATCATAATAATTTTTTAGTGTCCAATACTTGTCCATTCATCGCCATCGATGATAAACGACTGTTTACCAGTATCCAAGCGACAACAGTCTTTATATATCCGTTTTTTACGATTTCGACGTATAAATACTACAATGAATCAATTAAATGAATCTTTAATGATTTTTTAATATTACAATGAATCAATTGTAAAATTGCGTTATTATCAGTACAATTCGACTATAAAATATCAATTTTTATGGAAATGCTTCACGTTTCAAGCCGCATACATTGAGACACAATGTGTTTTAACTGTCTTTAAATATACACCTGCAAGTCATTTTTGACACAGAAAACTAGCCGCTATAATTAGAATTTAATTGATAATGACTTGAAAAAATAAAAAGAATGTATGTGTAAAGCCAATGTCTTGGATACAGAGGTGGCAGTTAAAGGTTGTCAATTAAATCATACTCCACATATCTGTTTGCAGATCAATGGGGTAAAGCTTAGTTCAGCTAAAAAAAGTGTTCTGAAAGTGAGAACCAATCCAGAGAGTAAAGAGTTGTTAAATTGTATTCTTAATACAGTGCACGTCACAGTGTTTCCGGTTACCAATCAATATTATTATTTAGAAGTTAAGCTAAAGCAAAGTTTTATTTGAATGGACCAAATTAAGCCATAGCAAAGCTATCATAAGATTACTCACTTTAACTTTAGTGTTTATTCAGAATTTCCTACGGTATTTAAAATTAACGTCACACCTTTTTGACTCAATGAACCTTAAAATAAGATTACCACTAAAATGTATTGTGTCTTTTTCTATTGATTTGGTAAACTTTGTGCTTAAAAGAGATAGAAATTATCTCATGGGTGGTTAATGATACAGTTATACTGGCCTTTACAACAGGTCTATCAATGGCATGGACAATTAGATTATTTCCTCACTAATTCGAACGCAGTAGAAACTTGGAAATGTAAGCGGCTTCATATATTTACTTTTCTGTCTCGTAAATGAACACTTGAAATGTTAAAATTCTTTTAGTTCATTCCAACTGTAATTATTGTCACCATAGTGAAACACAGCCCTGTGGTTTCTAATCATTTCTGTGGGTCTTATCATTTTTGATTACATCACGCAGAGAAACTCCGAGTACATACTTGTGTGATAAACTAATAATATAGGAATTAAAGCAAAGTTTAAAAAGATAAACGTCAAATTCCACTGCGAGAAAGCAAATGTTCTAAATTCTTATAAACGAAAGGTAAAATATAATCTTTCAATCATGCATTTATAAACTATAAAGTATGGTATGGGTATTTTCTGTTAAAATCAAGAAGATACGTTACATAAACATCACTGTAAGCGAAATACCGTTAATAACAAGATTATTTCAAAATTTTTTAATTTAATTAAATTTCAATAAGCTTGCTAAGATTGCACGTAACTTCATTCGTCACTGCAGTCTCGATATTTAAATATTCAGGGAGCGCAGACGCAAACACGAGGGGGCCAGCCCCTGCTTTATTGGTTTATGTGTATTTGCTGACTGTGTAACGTTCCTCTGACGGTTCCTAAGTGGTAGTTTGGTGGAAATGAGGATTAAATGGCGAGGAAACATTGTTGAATATGAATCAAGAGCTACATACAGCCAAGTATAATTAATGTGGACGTAACTGACGAAGAACATGATAAAAAATGGCGTTGTTTAGCCTAGAGTGATTATAAAACGCAGCTGATTAGAAAATAAAAGTATGAATTTGCATTATGATAATGTTTATTTATTCTTCTCCATTTAAATTTTAATATTTCAAATTAAGGGTATTCATATCTTGCGTAGTAATTTTTAATTACTAGACAATAAAAAAATAAGAACAAAATGGCAAATGATAAATGGGTAATTATTAAACGTCAGGCTTTAAATTGGTATAAAGCCTAACGTTTAATTATTGTACAACATACATGCATATCAAACCACATACATATCATAAACATCTCATTATTAGCAAATATATGCAATATTAACCTTATTTAATAAGTCTCATATCTTACACATTAATCTATATATACACATATATGCAGATATAAATATTCAACTTACATATTTACTTTATTGTAAGTTGTATTAATATTAGATCTTAAAACAACTATTTAATATTTCATTGATATTTCTATTATAGTTACATCATTAAAAATACGAATGCTTTGATCACATCCCAATGAATTCAAATCAGTCATTGAGTTGCGACCCTGATGTACGTCTGCAGCGCACACAATTTAATTTTATATTATCTTTTGTTAATATGTCCTCTTTAAAAACTGTACTTTTTCGTGCTACTACTTTTGTGTGCGATGACGAAATAAAAAATTAAATCATATATCCATTATCTATCTATAAATCTATTGTAGATTGTCAAAGAAGCAAGTTGAAAATAGACATCTTGTTTGAGGTTACTGATAGAAGTTATTTGAATATGACTTTAAACGACATGACATAATTCACTTTCATTTTTGTAGTTTTTGTTTTTGTATGTTTGAATTTAAGCTTACTACGTTTTTAAAAAGCATGGATTTAGTAGAAAATTCAAATAAGGTTTTTTTAAATAAATAAAAAATACAGAAACATAGAAGCTGGTTAATCCTATTGCATTAGGTTTTTGTATTTAAAGGTATTGAGATGGAAAACTGTTTTAATATACACGTCTGTTTCATTTAATATTCAATAATTGAGTTTTGTATTGGTAAAATTTTGGTTTAAATAATTTATTAGTTTTTTTAAGTAAATAATGTAAGGTATATTATTTACTTGTGTATTTACAAACACTTTGTAACTAGAATTTATTCCACTCATTCACACACACACACGCAAGCACACAAATTAAATATATGTATTTTAATGACTTTAGTAGGTTTCTGCATAGTGCATTTAATGAATGTTAGAACTAAAAAACTTTTAATTAGATAGATTGCTAAGCAATTGGATAATCCACCTCATGCTGAGTCATGACCATTGCCCAGTGATACTAGTAATATTGAGAGAGAAAAATCACTTTCTACTACCGCGGTGTTGTATACAAAAGGTGTTAATATCTTCCAAGCCTTGTAATTACTCTGGCTACGTTTCCTCTTACACTGACAGGTACTGCTGACGGCCAAATTAGAAAAAGCGGTGGCATATATCTAAATGACTTTATCCATTTTTTTCATGAGTGTTTGTAAGTAGACCCATAATAATAGTTGGCAACAGATGGGACGGATAAAGATAATTGTACGGAGCACAGATTAGCGCCGAAGGGGAAAAACCGAATCACGGGAGAGCGCGAGGGTACTTGCATAGCCCTGTAATTAATTGTTACCAGTTTCTTAAGTAACCTCAACGAGAATCGAATCAATTTCGATTCGATAATTCACGCAAGTTCCGTTCCTGTAGACAATAATACTACGGTTATTTGACAACTTCTATTATATAAAGAAATAGTACGCCAAATATTAAGAAATATTATAGAAGCAACCGTAAATGTGTTCTGAAATCATGTTCTGATGAGTGACAAATCGTCCAACAACGCTCTATAGAAAATTCTGCTTTGAAGTGGCTACTAAAATCCATGGGCGCAAAGACTGTATAATGAAATTTGTTACTTTTTTAAGTAAACTTATAGCATTCATGTTTTGATTGAATTTTTAAATATTTATTTCACTATCGTTTTAAAAAATATACTTAGAAAATAATTCCATTAAAAATAATTCATATTTTGTAAATAAAATTTAAAACCAAAAATTTTAACTTGCATTTTGTTTTCTAATAAGCCGCAGTAACATGTTATGCATATAAGATATACATCTCAAAATATACATCACTGAGCTTGAATTGTACTGTGGCTTTTATTACGAAGACAACAAGATTGAATATCGTTTATACTGTTACCAATACCTACATAGTGGTTGTTATCTGCCCTACACTTGTCAACTCTGAATAGACAAACGTTAGTGTCGAACATATCAACAACACTATTAATTATTGAGAGTATTAATCAATATAGCCTATTCACTGAACGGCCTTGATGGTCTAGTTTCGATTGTTTGCTTTGTAACTTTGAAAAGCAAGCTATGATTGGATGAGTTTAGAATATGAATATTGTTATATGTCCCAACTTTATTGCAAATATCTTACATTATAATAGTTCTCAAACTATGCTATGATTTACAGTAACCTTATTATAAAGCCTTTTATATTTGTTTGTTTAAAGTTTAAGGCTCTCAATAATAAAGTACTTAGCAACAGTAATAAAATTGAGACAGAAATTTAACAGATATTGATTGTTGGATCAAATATAATATGTTGAAATCTTTACATAATGTAAATAATACTTTGTATAAATAATACTGTATAAATAATATATACTAATAGGAAAGTAGTTAAGATAAATAAGTATAATTAATTGTATTTACAAACACTCAAAAATGTCAAGAGAAAGAAACACCCATTCGATTGTATTACGTGTTAACACCCTAAACTAATAATAATAATCATAAGCTAAAGCTTGAAATTAAAAAATCCAAGTTTAAAATTTAGATTATTTTATTTGTAGGAGAAACTTAAAGAAAAAGGTGAATATAACAATCGCATCTTGTCGTACAGAGACACCATTATAGGAAACACTTCTTATAATGAACGCAGAATCTAACCGTACAAATAAATAGTATCCAAAATGTGGAGTATTGGTGGTCAATTTCTTAATGCAACAAAGTTTGACATTTAGTCAATAGATGGCGTTGTCACTTGAGGGCACATTTCTACAAGGCGGTGTTAAGATTTTTTGTATAGTAATCACTACTCTTGCATATTGTTAGTTACTTTATACCAATATTTACGTGTGTGTGTTTACATAAATACATTATAGTTACTAATGAATCATGAATGAGGTCAAATGCTACAAGTGCATATGGCATAGAAATAAAAATAGTTTAAGTTAAAGAATATATATTTAGAATGAGGAAAGGTTCTGTTTTAAATAGTTTTTTAATTTAAATTGTAGTATTATCATGTTCAGACAAAACATCCGTTTTTAACACAAATGTCTTTAAAAAAATAATATCTGCAAATATTACCATTTATCAGATCTCTTCGTTTTTACCGTTTCATCTTTTCAAACCAGGTGAAAAATATGTATTTTTAAAATTTTTACCTTTTCATACTAATTTTACCCAAGACTCATCGTTAGTAACTATCTAACGCTATTGTCTTTTGTAGATCTACATGTAGCATAAGTATTTTTATTTATATAAGCTCAGCAAACGACTCGACCCCAACTGATGATAAGCAGTAGAGGAGTCCATATGTGAAGATAGCTAGTGCAGCATGTGACATACTGCCCTAGCCACCCCTTAATTTGTAGTGTATATTGTACGATGTACGTATTGTACCGGCCTACTAGGTATCCAAGGACGACTATCGTCGTTGTCTAAGTAATCCATATTCCACAGGCTCACTCTTACACTTACTAGTTTTATTTTATGTTTTCTCATATGTTGCTTATAAATTGTGCAAACTTTGGTGCTGGGACTCTGTATTCTTTTTACTGGAGGTGTTAATGTCTGCGACACAGTTTTATTTTAAACTAATGTAGCCATTATCGTTTTACTTTTTTATATGTATGCCTATTCTTGTTCCAATAAATGAATTTGAATTTGAATTTGTCTATCAAAAGGTGCTTCGCCGTATGTTGGGAGGATGAAACATATTTTACTATTTTTGATATGCGTCTATTATTGCATTACTTTAAATTTTTTTGGTTGTATTCTTTATGGTCAGGACAAGGTTCGTTTCAAAGATTTTTTTTAATCAGCACCACTTTCTAATAAATAAATATGCATATTTTATCATTTTACTATGAAGCTGGACTAATGCTTAAATCTTCGTAAAGCTCACAAGGAGTTCCTGGAGTAAATAAGGTTTCATTAAAAATCCATTAAAACAATTTCTTATGCAATCTTTTTGTTTCAATACCTTCGTAATTATTATAAATTCATAATATATTCATAAAATAATGTGTAAAAATACTAGCAGTGGTGTATTATCTAAATTCTATCTCAAAGTTAATCTTAGTTGAACCAATTTACATGTAGATTGGGTTTCAGAACTGATCCAGCCGAACGTTAATGCAAATGCCAATTGCTTTGCCATCAGTAAATAGACTAAGACGTCTCTATGTTTCAGACAATTAAGGATATTTTAGATCGGTATTGTATTCAGCTAACGGCAGCATGAAGTCTCGTTGAAATTAGTTAAACAATTTTATAGATGCATTCCTATTAGCTGTATTAAGTCTTAAAAATATGACTGTAAGGTGCACAATTGAATAGTGGAACAAGCAGTTGGCAAAATACATCAATTTGTTATAAGTTTCAACTTCTGAAGCTTGGAGGGCCTTGGGATTGTGTGTGATGGAGTGCTCATGTGAATTGGTTTTTGCTGTTTTTTCCATTTGTCTAAGGATTATGTTAATATTGAGTTGAGGAAAATGCTATTTTAATGGGTGGAAGTTACGTTACAATTTTGAAAGAAGAAGACTGAAATTCTTTCTGAACATATCATATTTTCTGATAGCCTACGGTGGTACATGCTTGATTAGAAAGTTATTATTCAAGTTATTGCTTTCGGGAAGTATGTCAGAAGTTAGGAAGCTCCACTCGTTAACTGTTTACATTATTAAGTGGTTATTATGGCTTAAAGACTTTTGTATACCCATGGCATTACAAACGCCTGTAGCGTAATTGGAGGGTCAGATTTCCAATAATTATAAAATATTAAGACCCGTTAAAAGAAACTTTGATTATATTTAAAAATCAGCAGGAAAGCTTTGCATTTTATTGATGTGAAATTTTTTGAAGGAGTTAGTTGGGGAAGGTTTAGTTAACTTTTTAAAGTTTCAACTAGTCAACCAAGTAGCAGTGTAAATAGGATGCAGCTTCATCATCATAATCATCATCATATCAGACAAAAGTCTTCCACTGCTGGTCATAGACCTCCCCAAAGATCTCCAAACCAATCACTTCTGCTTTTTGCATCATGTGGCTTCCTTTATCAGATCTTCGGTCCTCGTTGTGTGAGGACTACCAACATTGCATCTCCTGGTATCTGGTCACCACTCAAGGGCCCAAAGGCCATCAGTCTTTCTTGCAATATGCACACTGCCTTTTAACGCTCGCAGTTCTTTGGGGTACGTCGTTGACCCTAGTTCTATTGCGGATCTCATCGTTTCTGATTTATCTATGGTTGGTATTTCTCTGTGCGAGGACAGTAAGGTGGGCAAAATACCAGCGTAAGCTGAAGCATTTAGGAAATATATTAATTAGTAACTTGTAGCTGGTTGAGGTTGGCAATGAGGATTCATTGCTTTATCACTCAAGCATCTGCCCTGACCGGGACTCGAGCCCTTAGAGATTAACCTGTTGATAAAGGTCATGATTACTTAGTCAGCAGGTCATGCGTATTTTATTTATTAGAGAAATCTGAGGCCACAACAAGTGGTGTAAGATGTTTCGACAACTTTATATAAAACTTATTGTACTCTAGTACTAGTAAAAATTAAACATTATTGGATATTTTGATTGTCTCTGATAGTGTTGAATTTAACCATATTTCCATTGTGCCAAGGTTATTTTTACAATGAAGATTAAGCTTTGTCTGATCGCAGGATTTCTCTGTTTAAGCTTTGATGCAATCCATGAACAAATAAGGGGGGTTCCCATTTCGCCTCTAAAGGACAAGTAAATAATTAAGTGACAAGCCACAGCGCCGGCAGCTAGACCGATGTTAGTCCAAACTCTACTCTTATTTGGTTAGGACATCAAACTCAGCAAACATTTGCCTTTGACGACAAATATTTGGGAATCAACCTATATTATTTTCATCTGATGTTCGCTGATGCTCTTTTTGCAAGTCTTATTTATGCTTATGTGGTAAAGCATAAGGTTGGAAATGCTTTGAGTATCAGCGTTTGATGATGTTTTAATAGGAGACATCAAAGCTACACACGCAAGAAGCAGTTTAAAAGAGTAAGGTTGTCAATGCAATGAAAATAAAAATTTTAATGGTATAACTAGTGAATTATTAATTACGAATATTATTGTATTCTTTATATAACACTTCTCATAGTGATCATGTCTTTATAAAAACTGCTATAGGTCTAGTTGAAGCAGGTGTTTCTGATAAGAACATAGAAATTACAACTAGAGAGTTTGTAAGCTTAGTATAATATAGAAAGATAGATAGATAAAGTCTTTATTTCCATTTCTACATCACACAAAATCCATCCAGACAGTGCATAGGTTAAAAGACAAACATTTTATAAATACAGTATCGTCTAGACTGAGTGTCCGCGTAACTAATTTGAAACCAAAAAAGAGCCTTTTTATCTTCAGTTTCCGACTTCACAAGCATTTGATTTATTTGCGGTATTAAGTACCATTCTTTTAAGCAACTCAAACTTTTTTGCCTGAGACGCTGCTTAAAAACATAAGCTATATGTCTACGACTTCAAGTTTATCTGCTTGGTTGATGAAATTGTACATCTACAATGACTACGTCTAGTACATTTATGTTTTTCTAATATCTTAGCATAAGTACATAATGTCAAAGTCGAAGTCAAAATAACTTTATTTAAACAAACTCATTTACTAAGTTCTTTTACATCGTCATAAAAGGGATTATGTATGAGAAAAATTAACAAATGTAATGAGAGGCAATAGTGATAACTTTAGTGGGTATCAACCGGGCATTTACAAATTGTCCCAGTTATAGAATTTAAATATGTATTAAATTACCGTACCGCTTCGATGAATTAGTAGCTGCAGAGAAGAAACGGCGCAAGAAACTGTCAGCCTTTAGTATTTAGTATTTAGACATTTACAAATCACTTATGTCATTATGTTTGGTTTTACAGTGCAATGAAAAATCTATTTTTAAATATTGCAAAATATAATAAATAAGTGCAGAGAAGCAAATTATAGTTGACTTAAATTTATGCAATGAAGTTTAATTTGGACAAGGTAATATTAATGTAACAATATTTAGGTGATTTTCTATAGACGTGAAGGTATCTTCGTCAGCTTTGACTTTGATCTAAGATACAGTAATGTCTGATATATGAAACGTATTGCTTGGAAAGTTATCGTGGTGGAATTTAAATTTGGCTTTGTTCTGTTCTTAACAATATAGTGTACTAATTAATGAAATGTTGATATCAAGTTTGAGGTTTGAACAGTAAGCTTGTTTGGTAAATTTTGTATGTATACGCTTTACATAGCAAGTCGTATATAATTAAAAGCGTCATTTTAATTGATTGTAATCTGATGAAAGAGTAATAATGAAACGTCTTAAAGATATAATAATTCGGTAACTATATGAGTATTAAACATACCTAACCATATTTATTTAATACTGATTGTGATGTAAATTATGATGGAAACATAAATAAATTATTTAAAATGAAACTTGTTGAATACCAAATACATGAATACTGAATAAATGGGATATATGTACTTAGCTGTAATGATTAGGAGGACATTTTATTGCAATTTCTGACGTAGTTATGGCGTGATAACTTTACCTTTCAAAAAGACTCACCAAGGTGTCTGTTGATCGAAAGGCTGGTAGTAATCTTGGCCAACGGATCAGCTTAGCGGTCCAACGTGGCAATGCTGCCAGTCTTTTTGGCACCATTCCTGACGGCAGCCCTGGGGCGGATATATTTTTACTAGTAGATCTTATTTCGGTCTTCTAATTGATATTTTTTAAAATATTTTATGTTTTTTATATATAAATCTTTGGCTGTCATGTGAGAATAGAGATTGACGATCTTCAAAGCTTGACTGCAGTATGATTGTTCTATATATCCGCCTTCAATAGTTATACGTGGAAAATTTACATACTTACCAAAGTTTACCATATTATTTATTTATCGTTTTGACAAATTTATATGTAACTATTTGGCTAAGCAGTATTATATTGTTGTGAAATGTGAAACCGAAATTGAATGTATGAAATGTGAATGTGACCCGTGTAAGTGAAAAAATGGCTATTGTTACAATGAATTTGCTTCTAGACGCATTAAATGTTCGAGTTGAATTAATTGATTTCTTTTTCAAATAAAATGTAATCACGAGTATGTGTATTTAGCTTTAAAATAATGGGGTGGTATTTATTGAAGCGAAATTATTGGGCCTGAATCGGATCCAAATATCAACAAACCTTATACTATAGTCATAGTGAGTGTCACTAGTGACTAGTGTTCTGGAACAAGTACGGCATGTTGACAGTTAGTGTTGTCTATAAACCGGAAAATTATCGATAGTTTTAACTATAATTGATTTCACTTAGAAGATTGATTAAAATATTGATGGCGTATCTAATAAAATTCACGTGTGTTTACATAGTATTGGAATTCATTACTAGGTGGTAGATTCTATTGGCGTGAAGCCCGGCCTCGCTGGGCTGTTTTGGGGTGACCTGGTGAATTGCACGGTAAAACTCAGATCTAAGCTGTAAAGAGCAATGAAGTTACAGGAGAGTTTTACGGGGTATTCCCAAAGCTGATTTGATGAGGCGCTGGGTGATCCTCACACGCTTCCACTGCTTAGCCAGTAGCGGGTAGGTCCAAATAAAAATTCCTCCTCATAAAAAAAGAATAGAATAGAATATATCTTTATTGTTCATCAGCCAATTCAAAGAGGGAAACACTAAAAAAAAACTTTTAATTAATTTTGTACAAACCTTATCGCTAAAAGCGATCTCGCCCAGGTAACCTTAGGAAGGACAGGATTCAAGATAAAGTACTACAAAAAAGGTGATAGATCCTCTTGCAAGATCCACAGGGTACATACTCCTTTCCTAATTTGTCGGTGAAGCAGCTAGCTAGGTTCTGGTGTAAATGAAAAGGTAACCCGTATAATACAGGGCATAGCAGGCATTCACCATTTCATGTCGGTAAAATTTCACAGATGCAATATAATGTAATTACTTGATAATCAAAAAAGCATCATGCTGACAAAGAAGCATTATGTCAGCATTTTAAAATCTACATACAGCAATCCACCGCTTAAGCCCTCCATGAAGTAGTGACATGACATAATTGTTAAAATTTTTACTAAAAAAAACTAATAAAATTTTTCAATGACAATTCATAGTAAGAATTTAAAAAAAACGATTATTATTTAATAACTAAATAGCGAAAATTGGTAACGAGTAAATTACAGAGATGTACAATTATCGGGTAGCACTTATATTTAACGGTTACAGTTGAAAAAAATCTTTTACTTTTCAATGAATTTAGTTTTCTTATTCTCACAATTCTGATCTTTAGAAATTTCAAAATCAATGATCAATATTCCAAATATTGACTGTTGAACATCACTATTTATAACTTTCACATCTGAAACAAAGGGATCAAAGGGTTAACTGTTTGACCGATTCATTCTCGACTCTAATCGTAATATCAAATTTGAGAGCTTGAATTATCTTAAAGTACTAGATAAACGTTTAAAGGAACAACTATTTGGAGGAGATTTGTTTCTAGAGCTAGCTGCAATGTATTTCTTTGATTTGTAATTTCTTAAGATCCATAACAAGGTAATGATTCTCTCATAGAAACTCCAGTATTTTTCACTCAAACATTTCCCGTATTTTGGACTAGTATACAATGCAAAGACAATTCAATCGGCCACCGTATCAGTGTCCCTGATTTGCGGTTCTGTTTGACGTCCTAAGTAAACTGAATGACACGCTACGCGTGCGCAGTGATTGTTGTTGACAAACTATTGGGATGGCAAGGTGTTTTTGTTAAAAAAATCATTAACCCATTGAGTGTCATCGGCACTCAATTGGTAAATATAAATAATGTGTCTAATTTTAGAATTAGTCGCAGGGAAAGCAATTTATTTAATTTACAGATGAAATTTGTAACAGTGCTTCATTTGATGTTTGGCTGTGTTATGCTTATGTTTCAATTATGAAAATACTTTACTAAACTTCAAGATTTGAGTACTCTCAGTTAATATGGATCTTGCATCTCCTTATAACTTCCAAGCTGAAAATTGTCACTTCGTCTGGGATGCTTTGTGAAGGTATTTGCGCGTCTTGGGTCCTAAGTTGGATCATCATCAACAACTTATATATGTCCCACTTCTGAGTACAGATCCATGGAGAAAAACAAGGAGTTTGAGTCATAACACTACGACGCTAGCCCAATGTGGGTTGGTGGCTGAGAGTAATATTTTAATAGGTTTGTTGGAAAAAATACACCAAAATGTCCGACGAAACCTTTTTGAGGTTCTTTACAATATTTAGTATTAAGTAAGGATAACTATAGGATATTAATGTAATGTATGGTTTATTTTTATAATCTCGATTCAATTCCTAGTATTTAAGTGTGCATAAATAAATATACATGTAGATATGTACATATACATATTTAATAGGTATAAAGTAATAATGCATCGATTAGATAGGATGTATACCATACGGTATATCCGCTAGGTACTTTAGCCCACAAGATTATTATGTAAAGCCCAATATACAGGGGTCGTAGCATATGAACGAAGAGGGAGTCATCGTAGAAAGATGATGCTCAAAGGGCGGTGAGCTCTAGCTCGCCAAGAAGAAACCCGGGCAAAGAGCTTCCGCTCGAAGCCAGCAACTCGCGTTGCGGCCTAGCTTGCTTACTACCTTTCCTGTTAATGGACGCATAACTCAATAGTTAGTCAGAAATGTATAATACAAGGAAGCCATGTTCAAATGAAGACTCCTCCTCCGAACCTTCTCACATCGAAGAGAAGATAAAAAGTTCATCGTTTAACCCTGAGACAAAAAAGAAATCCGAAAGTTCACATAACAACTCTCTCAATTAAGGTAAAAAGAAATAATAAATAAGAAAGAACCCAGCTAAAAGCCGTCGAGATATCAGGGAACACATTCCATGAAATATTACTTCCTTTGCCTCAAAAATACCTTAGAGGCACCATAAAAAGTTGAAGAGCAATTTATTTTTCCGGCCGGTGAATCATCGAAGTTTTAACGACGGTGGAGCCACAAAATAAGAGGAAACAGAAAGTTCTTTCAGTTCTAGGCGCTAAACAGTCGCAGCTTGAACATTACTCCCTAAAACCTCACACACTTTACCTCTATATAATATTGGTAGAGACTAATAAATTTTTAAACCTATTATTTATGTTTAAACCTATTTATTTATGTTTAAACCTATTTAGAAAAATATGGGAACTAAAAAAGAAACTGAGTCTTACAAACCTGGACTGCTCTGTCACCTTAGGTAAAGTATAGCTAATTAATTTGATTTCAAATGCAATACTAACGAGTCTTCATAGACAAGTCACAAGAAAACCTTCTTCGATATCGCATTTCTTGTTCAAACATTTTAAGTCCACATTATTTTTATGCTGTAATGAGCATATATGGACACAGGCTAAATCGCCATGATTAAAATTTAAAAAGATTTGCTGCTGAAATAAGTATACATTTATAAATTTAGATTTTTTAATGTCCTTTTGAGGTTTTTTTAATTTATAAATACGCTGTACATAATTCCACACTTAAGATTATGGTTCTATACTGTCACTAATATATGTAGCACAATTTATGTAATAAAAATCTTTATTAGAAAAATATTTCATGCAAAATTATTTACTAATTGACAAGATAATGCAATTAATGACATGACGTTTTAATCAAGAAGATTATCTTTAAAAAATCTAATGACGATTTAATTCTTTAATTTATTATTTTATTTTATTTATTTATCTGGCTTGAGGGGTAAAATTGGTGACCAGAAGCACTTAGTGTGCATAATTGTTATTTTAATGACAATAAGTAAAAAGGTAATACAAACTCATTTCATCACAACACAAAATACATTTAACTCCAGTTATTTTGATCACAAGTGTACTTCACATTGCGATATGAAATGCAGAGTCAACTCTTTGTTTGTACTTAGTTGGTTAAACTTAAACTACCAACTTAAAAACTATACTAATTCAACTACTACCTTCTCTGTACGATATGTTAACATAATGCAAAATTATGTAATGTAAATAAAATCCTCACGAGTACGGTGTATTTTATTTTTATGTAGAAACAGCCAATTTTATTATTAAGTAATTACATCAATCCAGTGGCTCTCAGGCACAAATATAAGGGGTGGATTACCCATTATTGGACGAGTGCCACGTTATGCTTCACGTAATTTAATATCTGATGGGGCGTTAATTCGATAAATTAAATCACTTTGGAAGGGCATTAGAAAACTATCCTATGAGTATATATTCTATATTACCTCGTTATTAAGTATAAATTAAAAACAATGAGAAATCACAAGTCCTCTTAGGTTTGGCTAGAATTGGAGAGTTGTACTTCTAAAATAGAACATGATACTACATTTATGATAACACTGGATTTCAACAAAGAAAAACAAACTTAAATCTGTTTAATCAAATCAATATGTACTAACGTGCGGTCGTCCTTATGTTGGCTCACCCAAGGAGGTCGAATGTTATAAAAAATTATTACAATTTAGTTTAGTTCATCATTTATTCACAAAATCTCCAAGGTTTATTCAAGATTTCTCCAGAGTAAGTACGATAATTCAGATAAAAGCTTTTACATTCTCGAAGAATCGTCTTTAGCCCGACCAAAAGCAAATAATGTTTAATTTTCAATATTAAGTAATGCCATAATGCCTACGTTAAATAAAATGTTGAAGCTCATTGGAATTCTGTTCAGTGTCAATATGAGTGTGATAATATTACGAATCCGAAGAGGTTTGTTTGCTTTCGATAGGTAACATTTGCGATTTATAGATCCACGGACAATTTTATCAACTTAATAGAACAAGTAGTTTATTATCTAGACACATTACTTATTAGGCATGTTTACAAATATCAGTCTCTCTCTCTCTCTATCCCTTTGTGTGTGTGCGCGTGTATGTGTATGCGTGTGTGTCAGTGAGCGTGTGTGGGTGGGTGAGTGTGTGTGTGTGTTGTGTGTGTGTTTTGTGTGTGTTTTGTGTGTGTTTGTGTGTTTAATTATTGTTTTTAAGTAATATGTTAAGAACTAAAACGTAAATAAGTTTTGTAAGATCCTGGAGCTATGCGATTCTGTCACTTAAGTTCGTAGTCGAGCCTGACCCGAAGATATTTAGTAGTTTTGACATAATATATGACAGCGCATGAACATATGATGTTATTAGAACAATTGTCAGTATACCATTACTTGGTATTACTAATTTTAGCTGCTAAAATGAGTAAGCGAACAGACCCGCAGGCGCTGTCTGTTATAAACTTTTTACTAGTATAAAATATGCGATATACCAAACATCCTACTTGGCACGAAAGGTTGGTAGCCCCTGCCAATAACGTCCCACTAAAGCTTATTCATCCTTATGACATTTTTTTCATTAAACAACTTAATATTTTTAACTTAGGGAAAATTACATCTCCAAACCATTTTATGGTGATCTCTGACGCAGTTAGAGTTAAGGATTTCTTGTGAAGAGAGACGGATCATGCTAGGTTGGATGTTTCTTAAATACGCGAACGATTCACTATGATTGACGTTTGTATAAGTTTGAAGGCTGAGACGGGAGCTTAGCGAGGCGTTCAGGCAGAAATTATTGATATCTGTACTAGCTGCCAAGTGCCTGTTCGTAATTGGTTCCGTAAAGCATTTATTTATAAGTCATGAATTATTCTACTAATATTTTTTATTAAAGTTTCATTTAAAAAGAACCTCCATATTGGATATTGTAGAGATAAAAGCCTCTTCAATTTAAATAATACGATAACTTTTTTCCACTTATTAATATAATCATCATTATTATTTATTTCAAAACATATTATGCAATATAAACAACAAAAACTTGGTATAAGATATGTGAAATAAAAGGGAGTTGGTCGTGAAAAATATATGAAATAACTATATTTATTTTACGATATTAATGATTAAAAAGTATACGTAATCGTGAAAAGTATTATTATACATAAAATTTTATATTTATCACCAAAAAACTTTTTTAAATAAATTTAATTATTCTTATCAAATAACATTTTTGCAGTGTGTTTAAAACATTTGACAGTCATTTGGTCGAGTGGTCATAATCCCTGTCTGGTCAGCCAGAAGTCCAGGGTTCGTATCCCAGTAGGGAAAGATATTTAAATATTCAGCACTAGTTATTGATATTTGAATGGTTATTAAATAAATTTCTGATATTTATTTATATATTACTATACATATTTCCCAGATATCTAGTATCCTTGCACTTGCTCTAAATGATGCTAATTTTGGGCGAGATTATAAGTGTGAGTGTGAGAAATATTATGATAATATTTTACTTCTTCAACAAAGTTATTATACTAAGCTATTCTTCATATATCATATTACTTTTGTAAATTGCACAGAAAATAAACTTTTCAATATTAATACATTATTCAATTGAACTTCCAAACGTACCTATATCGTTACTTTGCAACAGAGAAAGTCGAATTGAAATTCTACCAATGAATATTCCAATCGGTTTTGAATGTATTATTTTATGGAAATAGCTAATAAAGAAAGAGGGGAATTACCGGAGTAATATTGAAGATCTCGTGGAAGCAAATCTTTTGCTTGTAATAAATTTAATTTGAATTGATTGGATTTATTTAATTCAAATATAATGTGTGATAAATTTACTCTCAGAATGCAGTATATATTATAATTTTTATTTTGTGGAAACCACGCCAGTTTAAACATACATTTTTACTTAAAAAATTGCAATATGTATAGAAGATCTCCATCATCAATAGCTCATATTACGTCCCCACCGAGGGGCTCGAGCCTAACCTAAATTAGGGTGATTAAGCCATAGTCCACCACGCTGGTCAAATGCCAGCTGTTCGACTTCACACACAACCTAAGAATTTCTTCACAGGTGAATGCAGGTTTCCTCACGATGGTTTTATTGGTCGATATAAATATCTTTCTGTGACAAACACACGTAATCACTTTCAGTCAATGCTCTTTCATTTAAAGTTTTGGACCTTTATCACATCAATAAAAAAAGAAAAGGCGTAAATATGTGTGCTAGGAAAAAGGTCCTTTTAAGGAGTATGTTAATTAGAGACCCTAGACCTGGAATCCCGTTTCGCCAAAACTACAGTACCTACTAATTTATATTGATGACGTCTTAGGACGAGCTTTATGTTGTAAACTTAAAAAACTAGTTCTGCATCTGCTGAGCAATTTTGGATCAAAAATAAATTTAAATATTATAAAAAACAGAATGTGAGTGATCAACAAAAAAATTTAATAAAGCTAATAGTAATTTAAATTAACCAAAGCATGTCGTAGGAGCGAAGTTAAAACATACTAATTTTCTACACTATTATTTCTTTCGTATTAATTTGATATCGATCTAGTGTTATATTTTATAGCCTATAAGATCGAAAATCAAAGAGATCAATTGACTATTAATAACGGGAAAGTTGTGAATTAATAAGAAGCAACCATACAAAGCTTATGAGCCAAGCGACTTCTAATTTATGTGAAAAATAAGCATCAATAAAAAAAGGAAAAAAAAAGTAAGTAAGTAAGTTAAATAAATATAAGAAAATAGGTTATATTAATAAGAACTCACCTTTTGAAATGAAAGTAATTCTATCTGTGATCTTTTAGGAAATGGGAGTTCTTTAATGTTTTAAATTGAAATTGAGCAAAAAGTATCTATATATTTTACTCGGCATTTCACCAACTGACCTGTTAAAGGAGGAAACACTTCGTCTTTAATCGTTTTTTTTATTGCTTATTTTTTAGTCTGTACCAGGTCAGATATAATTTTATTAATTCTTTAGTTATCGTATTAGAAAAATGAAATGATACAAGTCCAGATAAGTAATTTTATTGTGGCGTTACTAGTGTAAATCGGTGATAAAGGATAATAAACATTACTCCTATTATTATAGACGTCACAACTACACAGGACCGCAAGCTTTCTGCTTTTTGTCACAGTATTAAATAAAATAAAACTATTAAATGCCAGTAATGAGGCTTAGTAAGATTTTCTGCATACTTCTTTTACTTTTATTAGAAAATGTAATAAACCAAGACTGAATAAATGTATTTTAAATTGATTTGATTCAACTTGTCATTATTATTATATTATTTGTCTATCAATAATCTGATTATAGCTTTTAGTCTGATAAAACATATCGACAAAATGTAAATTCATACTTGTACTCTCACAATCACATCCTGCAGTAAATTTTACTCAACCTTTCCTTTCCCAGAATCACTTGAACGCGGAATCATTCCTAATACCTTTTGTAAAATTTTGTTTATTTTACCTGGAAGTAACGACGAATAGATGGTTTATAATACTATAAAGGTGTCTGTTAGATATGGTTTGACAAAGTTATATGAACTTAAAGCGACGGCAGATAAATTTTGTCCGATTCATTTCTGCATTTGTCGGTTGCTAATATGAGATACTGGCTTGACTTAAATCTCGTATAGCACGGTAATATTGCCTCGCCTTTACGTTGATTTCTTCACAAACCTCACAAACTATCAAAACGAAGGCCATAATTTGTAATTTAATTAAAAAATATATTTTTGGGCAACAGCGAATATAATTTAGCTTAACATTTACCTGTATAAGGCACCGGTAAGTAGCATCAATTAAGGAAATTTACATGAAACACGCGAGTTTTGCTAACAAGATTAGAACGTTGGTTGGAGCGTAAAGGATTGGTAATAGCATCAAACGGAATTTAATTTAATCAATGGCTGCCAAAGATGTATGGAGTTGTATCATTGCTCTGCCGAAGGAAAAGTAATTTCAGTAGGTTTGTCTTGTACGCTATCGAGAAATAACATTATTATAAAAAAAAACTATTTGAGCTTGATGTCGTAATCGTCCGCCTCGTTTAATTTCAGTTTACGACACTCGTCGCGGTATTGTGCAACTTGGGGTGAATTTTTACTTACAATGGTTTTAATGTTATCTTCTTAATGCATCTGAGACTCTCCTGGAGGTTGCTATTGACCCACTATGGTCGTCAATCATGTAGGAGCAGCACAAATTGGCCTTGGGTGCCACATGACCCGCCCATTCCAACTTCAGCCTGTCTACGCGCTTTCTTGTTATCCCTTACGTCACTCTGCAGTGAAATACTATCGTAGAATCGTGAATTTACTACTAAATTTGTTTTAATTTAACAGCATTTATAAGAAATATTAGGAATCACTCATAAGATAAATGAAATATTGTTTTCAAGGCAAAGAATGTCTGATGCCAACCTGATATTAAGTGGTACTCATCGACTATAGACACTAGCAATATCAAGAAGTAATTTCATATAGCTGATGCATCATTCTAGAGACAAGACCATTAATAATGCCTCCCATGCACTGATTACACTGTCTATTAATATGGATCTTAAATGACACTTTAATGATTTTGTACAGTACTTAACAAATCATTTCATTTCAATTTTACAGTTTGCAAAGGTTTGGGGAAAGTGTCTTCCTACAGATGTCTTATAGCTTTGAGTACAAGTGCTGGTCATGATCGTGGGCAGCTGATGGTTGCAGCTGTATAGAAGTCAATGCAATTGGTCAAGATGATAGTGAATTGTCCTAATAACAAAACTTTCAAACAAAAATATGAAAGTTATCATTTTGAAGACCAGCTGGCTGGTGATTACCAAGTCACTCGGCCAATGGTCCCAGTTTTGTGATTTACAAGAATATTTGTTTTGGTATATATGAATATTTCTGAATTAGAATATCATTAATACATAGTTTTTGATCTTTAACAGTACGGACACAAGTCTTCCTTCCTAACAGACACACACGAGGAGTTTGGGCAATAACACCACCACGTTAGCCCAATGCGACTTGGTGCGTGAAAGTGGTTGCCGTTACAACCGTGCCATATTAACTGTTGCTGCATAAATATCATATTAAATATGTTAATCCATTCCTTTATCTTGAATCCTGTCCATCCTAAGGTTACCTGGAAGAGATCGCTTTTAGCGATAAGGTCGTCCTTTGTAAAAAAAAATTATAAGTTTTTTTGTGTGTTTCTCTTTTTGAATTGGCTGATGTACAATAAAGATATATTCTATTCTATTCTATTATCTAATATCTATAACAAAAGCTTTAAAGATGTATACTTAATACATGTTTGTGTTACTTAAGAATATTAAGAATATAACATTGTTAACTAGTGTTGTTAACTTGTTAAAGAACACTCGCGTAATAAGTCTTAAGCGCAAGGAGAAGGATAGATCTATTAGTCCACCACAAGACTCCGACGCGATTGGTGACTGCAAAACTTTGTTTTCTTTTGTTTAGCACGGGACTTCAGATTTATGTGCGAGAAATTGTCACCGTTAACTTTAAAATAAGCTTTGGAGAAAATAAAAGAAAGGCTTCCTCGAAATACTACAAAGTAATAGATATAGATTAAAATTTATAATTGGATTTGAAGACTGATTATTATTTATATGTAAAATATTTCACTATCAGATTTATTATGCGTTTTAAAATAATAATTTAAGCTTTGTATCAATATTTACACGTCCATCCCTGGTTATTTAAAAATAGTTTTTATATATATTTAATCATTTATATTATTCATTATTTATATTTTATTGTATGCGCCTTTCAGTCTCTTATTGAATCCAATCCGTTTTTATTTATTATATATACATTGCTTATAGCAATATGGCCGCCTATTGTGTGTATATGTTTAATTAAAATGTTGTTGTTTTTTTATAACTTGTCTGCAATAAAATATATTTGTATTATATTGTATTGTAATTACTACGTCACGTGAGAAATTTATATTATTGTTTCAGTTCAGAAATTACATCTGAATAAAACTCTAAACTCACCTTTAGGTTATCTCAAAATGTTCTGGAATTTGATGTTTAATAGTGACTATTTGGCAAACTAATAATAACACCTGCCTCTTTTTCATTCAACTTTAATAACAATGAGCCTTGGCAAGAAATACACTTAGTCTTTTGGATACGACACCTACACGCGTAGCACAAGGTACTCGAGAAGCGTTTTGTAAACACCGTCATATGATTTTTCTCGGGTTAAGACTTCAACTTGCATACAAAAAGGCGACGTTTCAATATAGAAAAAATATTCTCGAGTTAGTTGTGCTACGCCTACGGAAGAAGTTACTGCCTATCTACATTTACTATAAGAAAACATAACGCTTACATTCTCTGCTTATTTAACTTAATAGCTAGTCGTGATCATTAGTCTTATTAGCTACCTGAATTTGATATGAGCGTATGGATGAGTTATCAGAACGTTTAAATAAGCAAATAATAAATATTTACGCATAATAACTTGACAATTTTAACGATAACATTGCTAATTAAATCATGGTAATTATATTTCCTCTTGCGATTACGATTTTATTAAATTTTAATTATAGATTTCAAAATAAAAATACTTTTGTAGGGTTCAATTATTGAGTTAATCCATAAGTTTATTTGCTAATTTTAATAATTATTGACAAAAAAAGATTTAAATTATTTACTTATATAAAATGACAATAAAATACTCACGATGAAAAATAGAACTAAGTTTGGACGTAATTATGAAGCCACGACGAATATGACAAAAAATGAGTAATGTTCGATGTGATTTTGATGTACTTGTCTAGAGAATCAATTTAAAATCAAATACTAACATATAAACGTACAGAGCTGAAGTTTAGAATAATCAACGATTTTGTAAAAACACGGGATTGTATTTTACTTGAAAACTAACTACATGTGAACTCCTCACATGCCAATATACTGTTTACGCTACAACAGACGGTTCAGAAAATATGTTATATGACAAGGAAACGTGGATGATGACAATCATAGTATGAACAATTTTATATTGTAAGACTACAAAGTCAAAGTCAAAGTCAAAATATCTTAATTTAAATACACTCATTTACTAATTTCTTTTAAACCGTCATAGCAGGGAATATGTATGAGGAAAATATATAAATGTAATAAAAGCTATAGCACTAGTAATAATAGTAATAACTTTAAGTGCTTATAAAACGGGTATTTGGAAATTGTCCCAGTTATAGAATTTAATTATGTATTAAATAAATTATTTTAAATTTGAACCTAACACTAATATGCATATTCCCAATTAACCCTATCACCACTTCGACGAAGAGCTGCAGAGAAGAAGAAGAAAACATTTTAAGTAAAATATTAATAAACAATATTATTTCTGCTTTAAAATTATACATTTTAATTACTCTTGTGAAAAATTAAATGCTTTTATAATGTACATGAATAATACATAAATATCGAATATTTTTACCTGACCTCCAAAATGACACACACATTCATGATTCATTATATATATTTTTATGCTTTACGTTCTTTTGCATTGACTTGATAGTATCATCATAAACGTCTTTCCCTCTTGGTAGGTTCACATGAGGATTTGCGTGATATGGCTGGTCAACCATACTAAGCAGGTGAGCATGAAACGGGTTAAAAGTGATAAGAGAGGCTTAATAATAAATAATACAAGACTTAATGTTTCTTCCGAAGAATAGGGGAATACCGGTTTCAGATTGGTTATCGGCTTATCCAGGAACGTGAATTTTACTCAACTAGAGTCAAATTACCCTAACTATTAGTTAACAAGTTGAACATATGACCAGGCGCTTTTTTTTTCATTAAAATCTATAGACTTCAGCTCGCATTACAGCTGAAACACTACGCATTACGCTAATGTGTTTTGAAACTAAAATAACAATTTTTGTGTCATCTTAAAGTATAAAGGAGGCCAATTCACCTTTTTGTAGGTAGTCTTTTATTTTTCATAAATTACAAACAGCACATATTAAATTAAAAAACAAAGTTAACTCGTGCAATATCTTAACGTGTATCCTCACTACTCCCGGGAGTGACGCACTGTCCTCTTTCATGTGCTACCAAGTGGAAAAATGAATTATTCTTCCAATTTATCGAATAGCCCCCCTAAAGAGGGGTCTATTTAGTTTACTTCAATACCAGAACGTGTTGAAATTGCTTCTGGAGATATACTCAAAAGATCTCAAGTGGCCTCATCTCAATGCAAATTCACTTTTTTTCTTTAATTAACTCCAATATCGTGCCTTTAGTCGCTATCGAATATTTAGAAACTTATTGAATATCAAATTCAGCAGTCTGCTAAGGTAAGAAAGAATATGATACTTAAATAAAACAGAAGGGATTAAGCGATTAATAATTTTGTAGTGGACTATTGATTAAATTCTTAGCTTAGAAACTTTTATTTTATTATCTTCTTTGATAAATTCTCGTGCGATTTTGGAATGCGCTTGAGACTATCTTTGTAAATTTATATTGTTTTCAATTTGTTGAATCAGGGCTGTCTACAAAAACTGTAGTAATTTTAATTTAAAATTAATAAATGTAATAATTTTGGCATTATTTTAAAGCGCTTACAGAAACATTTGACGCATAAAATGCTGTTACCATTCTAAAGATTGGTTATCTGTCATAAGATTTAACCTTAAACTTAAGGGGCGTCCAGCAAATGTAAAGCGTAGTACTACGTCATCCGCTTAAGGTGTGTTAAAATAATTCAGTTTATATACTTATTATTTGAAAATAAAAGTGACTCTTTCAATTTATAAGCAATTTAAAAGAAACTGAAACGGTACGTCGAATTCTAATTTGTATCATCTATTTTGATACCTTTTAGTGCGAATTCAAGTCACTACTGAAGAGTTCGTAGTGGTTGCAAGAGCTCTGGAATCAATTACGAAAACTAAGCAGCTTTTACCATGGTTGGTAACTGAATGGGTCAATCCAAATTTGTTGTCTCGAAATCCTGCGTATTCCTCAAGGTACGTTAAGTAGATGGTTATATTACACATTAGTATATAGATAAATTAACTTGTTATATGTTTCTTCCATTGTAGGTAGCGCTGTGCCCTGTAGTACGTACATAGGCTGTTGGTGATCATGAACTGTTTCTTTTTCATCACACATTATTTGCTCCTAAAATTTCTTCTTTAACTAAATATATCGATAGCGATACGGTTACCTCTTCCATCAGAACATATACTTACCAAGTTTTTAAATGTGGATCTCTATTGTTCTGAATTACAACCAGCAAAATAATTAAGAAAATTTAAGAACGAAAAAACTTGAAAACCTGACTTGAAAAATTCCCCTGATACCATAGAGATATAATGAGAGTTAATAAAAATTGTAACGGGTACTGAAAACTCCTGCTTCAAATGAAAAATTAAGACAAGGTATTTAAACACGAACATAGATTTTGGGAAGTTGGTTTCGGCGTGTCATCAATCTGTTGGGAAATTTCAACTTTTGGGATTAATATGAATTCCATAAGTATACCACAACAATTTGTAATGCAAAATTTAGTAATAAATAGGGAACAAATATAAATAAAAAATTTCATTTTGCCTGTTATCGGGATTTCATATTATTGAGAAAAGTAAATTCTATCTTGCAATAAATTAACATGTTCTATAGACAATATACTTTTGTATATAAATATTTTATATAGTAAATACCTAAAACATTTGATATAGAAAAACAGTTTGCCATGATACGTCATGATGACTTCATGTAGATTAATGTGAACTATTTTGAAGACACACTTTCCTTCTTGTTGACATCGTTGCTTGCTTATTTAAAATTGAAGTTTGTAACAATTTTTGAGCCGCAATAAGCGCCCGGGAGGCCAGTGTCCATTTTAGTTACATAATCGAATTCCCACGTGTTAATTGTTTTGCATGTATTTCCTCCTTCATACAGCATGGGTTCTTTCAAAAGAGACGTTTTCACGCCAGAGATGGCTAGGGGTGTTGATGTTGCATGCTATCTTTACATATGGACTCTTCTACAGCTTATCATTAGGTGGAGTCGAGTCATTTGCTGAGCTTTTAATAGAAAAAGAAACAATTATCTTTATCTTTATTTCACATTGCGTCATCACTCTGAATTCTAATACAGCTTTTGTATTCCATATTATCTATATTTTAAAAGTATGATATTCAATAAAGCCAATTCTATCTACAATCGTAACAGTTAGACAATTTGAAATCCAACCTTGTCTATTCATTTCATTACTTACAAGTTATATCACCGTAATGTATTGGATGTAGACGCTTGTGGGTGGGTTTAGATGTGGCATTCGGCACAATCTGTGATAACAGAGGCAGATTTTAATAAAACACGTGCCCGCTTAAATATTTTAAACAAAATGTAAATACTTTCATTACGCTGTTTTTCAACACAGTTCTGTATAAAATTATATCTGCCAAGTGTTTCGCTACAATCAACTCTTCGCTACATTAATTCGAAGCCTTAAAAAACCGCCCATTAAAAATTCATCGCAAACCGAGTAATGCCTTCTTTGTGTATAATACCGAAAACATTTCTTGAAGGTGCCTATTGAATTAATTTTATTCTGTTGATTGTAAATTGAAAATGGTGGAAATTTGAATTGCAAATGGCCGCCGCGATGGTCGAATTCTACTTAAAATTCGACTCCAGATACGTTAATTTATTTAACGTTCGTTTAATTTTCGAATACGGAGCATTCGATATTCGTTTGTCTGTCATTTACGTTGCTGCGAGAATCCTGATCATATTGGATGTACCCTTGCTAAAATAATTGAATCAACGTTCATTTGGTGTAATCACTCATTGATTCTTTATAGGTTGTGAGTTAATAGAAATTGTGTCGGGTGTGCAATGAGTAATAAGTGAATAATCAAACAATGGATTGTTACACAGTCTGTTGCATTTATTGCATTCACAGAAGGATAAAAGTTACTTTCTTATTATTTTATTTATTTATTTATTTAACAATTTATGTACACACAAAGACAATTAAAAGGACACAACAGAATATTAGAGAATTGTACAAAGGTTCTGCTTATTTCTATAAGAAATCTTGCTTATCTACAATCTTACTTATTTTACTTATTCTACAATAAGTAATATACTGCGTTAACTAATAAATCTTAGTGACTCTTAAGTACTTACAGTATAATAAAAGTTGATGCTATAATTACTAAGAAATCCCGGAAAATTTTAGACATTCTAAGATTTGAAGGTGGTTTGATGAATTGCCTCGGCAGAACTCAAGTAACCTGGGTGATGTAGTGATTATTCCCAGTGCTGTTATACCAATAACTAGGCGGGATACGTCCATCGCTTACTCTACAGTGACATGTTGATGATTTATTTAATCGACAGACTATAACTGACTTTTTCGCATCTTTAGACAGCAAGTTACCATGAACAAGCATTACACGCAATAAAATGATTTACCATTTAAAAATAATAAAAATTAATAAATATTTCGAAAAAAATCGACAACACGTTAATATGATCACGCCCCATTTGTAAGAGCAAATAACTTTAAGATTAGAAATAATATTGACAAAGTTAATTGGGTCAATAGATGCTTAATTGAATGCAAAAACGGTAGACTCCAAGCGTTAGATCTAGTCAATAATTAAATAGATATTCTATTAAAGAATCGGGTCGCGTATTCTCGTTAGTAGTTTAAATGTTAAAGTATTTTTTTGATAAAAATCTCAGCAAATAACTCGACACTACTTGATGATAAGCAATAAAGGAGTTCCTATGTGAAGATAGCTAATGTAGCATGTGACATACAATTCAAATAGGTGCTGTTTCAACATCTTTTGTTGATGATAATTTTATTCAATTTTTTTTTATTGAATTCCATCATGTCATATAACTGCAATATTTTAGCTAGGTTAAGTTTTCTGAATCTCAAATTGTCAAAGCGTTTAGCATCCAATTTATTATAATGCACTGACATCATTCTATTAATCTTAAATTTTCGCTTTGCTCCCTTCGCTGATGACGCTACGTAGGATAGCGATCAGGTGTTCAATATTTACTGCGCTTAATTTTGCAGATTGTGAATCCTTACAAGCATTAAGAGATGATAACAATAATCGTTAGGAGAATATTCATGTTGTTTAATTCCAATGCTGTTTCGGCGAACAGTGAAGCAACAGATTTCAAAGGAATCTAAATTGACCCTCACAAATGCTCGTAAAGAGCTTAATTTTGCAATAGGTAAAATGTAGAGATGGCCGTCAAAAAAAAGTTGACATGCACAAACTTTTTTAGAACTGGATTAGAATATACCAGTTGGAAAAATAATCGTGGTTAGAGGAAATTGTTTTCATTCCATTGTTCCATTGTTTTTAAAGAAAATTAAAATTACATTTAAAGATTTTCGAAAAATCACCACCTTGGTGCTTGAGTCGGGAATCGAACCGATGGAATGTGAAAAAAAACTGTATGTCATGATACTAACCAAAATTTATTTTTAACAACATATCTTTAATTACAGAAAGACCAAGATTTTTTTTAAATTGTAAAACTTAATCAGTATCTAAATAACTTACGAATCGTTCAAAATGAGACCCATTATTATAGTGATATAGCGTGACGTGCTAATCGAAACTGACAGTTCTTACATCACTGATTCAGATAATTTTTGATAGATGACGTTAGTAACATAGTTTAGGTGATACAAAGTTCACCGGGTCAACTAGTATTGGAATATTTTATTTAAAATTCGGCAAAATCATTTCTCAAAATCGATTGATTTTTAGTTAGAACTAATAAGGTATACTGAAGTACTACCGTGAATTTATTCTTTCAAGAGTAACCTACCTAGTTTAAGTTTTTCACCTTTGAATGGCGAAACATCTAATAAAGATTTTAAATACACGCTTATACAGACTCTTATATCTCTATAAGGCTGTGGACAGACAGTCCTGTAAACACTCAAAAGAAAATGTGAATTTCTTGGAATTATTTTACTATATATAAATAAATAACAGTGTTAAACGAATTCTATTGAAAAAAAGATTTTGAAAAGTCTTCATAGTTAATATGTCGAAGTAATAGGATGTGTAAGCTAAACGACGCATTTTATTGAAAAATGCAATACTATATATGTTCGATAAATTTAATGATTTTATTCTTATGAGATAATCTTTGTAAATCATCCATCCTATATATTAATATAAAGCTAACAAAAAACTCACAAAGCTAGAAAAGGTAAAAAGAACTTTGTTAGCTTAACCTTAAGGTAAACTGTAACATGTTCCTTTTACATATTAGTTATAAGTTATTCTAAAATTTTAGTCATTTCTGCTTACTTTTTGATAAGCCGGTTGGATTAGTTTGTAAATAGAGATAGTGTCCCAAATTAAAACTTATGCATCCACTCCCACAATGTCGTTAAATCGACAGAATTCCCGAAATTAATTATAACTTGTAATATTCGAAATTTAACAAATTTCATTGTTAAATTCAACTTCCCTCTCAATCAACTGACCTACGTCCCAAACTTTCCTGGCACGTAACACTTTAACTTAAAGTTTAAAACCCAATGCTGAACAGGTTTTCAGTTGTATCCCACTAATTGGGCACTGATCGAATTCAATTTAGTTAGTGAGGCTTTTGTGATATAAGTAGAAAGGAGAAAATGTATTTATTGTAGCCACTACATCTTAACGTTATATAGACATTGAGTAACTGAGAAATGGCTGGTTAGCGAATTGTACTACAATGTAAAGACTGAGACGACACGACATTGAAACGTCACAATATGTATTGCGGAGCATTAATCACGCTTACAAAGTTTGCATGTCGTATCAGTATACAGCGGTCCGCGATCCCCGAGTGAACAATTTCTCGTTGGGAGATCTTCCCTATTCGCTGACATGGTACTCAGCTGCATTCCAACATATGTCGGAGCAGAATTAAGGATATCAGGTTATAATAGTAAATGTAAGGCAATATTTCTCTTCATTATTTACAGTAACAACCACCTTGAGAATATTTAACGAATGACCAAGTAAGGCCTATTATAAAAAAATATAAGCTAATTTATCTTTTCTAAAAGCCTGAAATTCTAATGATAAAAATAGGTATAACAATATCACAATGTATTTACAGAATTTTTATTTATCAAAAATCGTAAATAAATACTATTTTTTTTATTTTTCTAGTGGGGGAGTGCTGGAAAAGAGTTTCCTTATGAAATTAACAGTTCCCTTATGCTGACTTTCCATATTATTTGAGTAAAATATATAAAACAAAAAATAATAAATAAAACATATTTCTGGTTAAAGATACCTTATTTATGACATGGAAAGAAAAGGAATCACATAGTATTATTTTGTAATTATATTGCTTGGTCGTTTTGCAAGTATATGATGTTACTGCTTCCGAGACACTTAATTTAACTGGCTATCCCTTAACCCCGTAACATAGTGAATTACTTTACTACCAAATTGGAAAATGTATTATACCCACCTACCTCTGAATAATAAACCATATCAAATATTACGAAGTGTAATTTATTATTATTAGTGTTTTAGGGCTGTTTATTCTATTCATACGGTTTCGTCACTGCGAGCTAAAAGACCAATTCTATCTTGCCACCAATGGGTTAAAATAGTTCCTTGATCTGGGAAGTTTCCATAAACTTCAGGATTTTCCCAGCTTCAAGGGATTTTAATTTTATTTGGGTCGATTATGTGTCTCTTAATAAGAATAATGAGTTAATGACTTATCCATTTGCAGATTGTAGCATTGGCAGTTAGCAAATTGTGTTCATGATGGCTTATTTTAAAAGTAATTTAATATAGTAGTTATATTAGATATATTTTATTAAATATATAATAAGTTATATTATATATGAGGGGAATTAATTACGAAATATTGAAAATGTTGACAGACGATTATGAATCATTTTATTTTTTAATATATTTTTTATTTTTTATTTAATTTCCTGAGCGTAGACCTCTGTTCCATAACAATACTATATTCCCAACACAAATATAAAGATCATTCTGCAAACTTTTATAAAATAGCTTAAATAAATATTAACTTAGTCAGAATTTCTTTATTGAACTTTTAAAGTTACTTTGTATAAGTTCGTGTTAATTTTTTATTTGGACTTGCATATTATATGATTATGAATAATTCAGGAGAGATCTTTCAATTTATCGAGATATCTGATGTGATGTTGCCTGATCCTAACTTTTATATTTTTTAGCAAAAAGCTAACGTATTGAATACTTAAAATAAACTTGAACAATGATTGCTTATTACTTGGAAGCATTTTCAATAACATTGAGCTTTAACTTTATAATTTCTATGCTAACACACATGGTAAGTATCAACATGTTGTTTCACATTTTCTATCTAATCATAAGTTTGATTCCCGATAGGAACATATTTGTGTGATAACTACGAACATTCGTTGTCGATAGTCAAGGATATTGACACTGTGTTTCATCTTGTTTACTTTTATTTAATAGACATTAAGTACTTTTCACAATAATTTGCGAAACGTTTGCTTAAAATTAAATATAAACGCAAGTGAATAAATATAACTAAGTGCACGTGATGTGCGAATAATTCTTTGTGATTGTGTAACAACATCATATACTATGATTTCTTACAATATTTGGACTTACGTTCATATGGATTTAATAACAAATTCCTTTGCATTATTCTATATCTTAAGCTATTTCAATTAGTTGATCTACTTATTTATTCCATAAAGCAATATTTTGCCTCGTAGTATTCGTAGCACGTAGTGGAAGCAGTATCGTAGCCGTCGTAGCGGTCGTAGCTAATTGGGTTCTCAGTACAGATTTAAAGGTAAGGAGAGCGAGGAGGTAAGAATTTGCACAGTAAATAATAATTATATGTCACAATTGTCTTCATTGAGATTGAGATTATAATAGTCTTCGCTGTAGTTGTAGGATTGATCACTATTCAGTTGATAGGAATTGTAGGATTGAGCTTGTAAATAAAAAGTAAATTATCGACTTAACTTGGTAAATTTCCAAGAATTTGAATTAAACATAATTAAGGAAAGTATACTTTAAGTTCTATTCAAGATCAAATCAATGAACTATTCTTAGAACCAAAACTATATAATTTAGACCAAAGCCCGGACAGCACTGTCCACTCTGACATCCAACCTCATCGATTAAACTTGCGAAATTTAATCCCACAAAATATCGTGCAGATGCACATCCTGTATATTATTACACAGATTCAAAAGCAACAGCCGCGAGCAAGGTGAACCGCTGCCTGGAGTTATTTTAGTGAAGTTTCTACTACAGACTTAATAATAATAGAGATTAAAACAGCTTGCGTGTTTTCGGTGGATAATTGTAACTACATTTAGAACAAAGGTTTTTAGCTAAAACTAATCTAAACTTGTATAACTAATTCTTTCAGTTAGATTCAGTTGGTTCATTGTAATTTATTTATTATCTGCTCTATATAACTTTTATATACTAAATATAAAAGCACTCGTTTTTAACGGGTAACATTCATTGTTAAGAATCACAATAGATAAACAGTCTCTTGGGCGTGTTCTTAAAAATTAGAGGCTTACGGCTAACAATATAGGTGTGATAATAAGAATGAATCACAATATCGTTCATACTCAAAAGGTTTTCCTTAGTAAATATATATTTTTTTTCAGAGCCCTCGAGGCAGCCTATATGACATGAGATCGTGAAATTCGTAATGTATTTATAAATAATTTCTGTTAAATTGCATGGCGATTTTAATAGTAGCAAATTTCAAAGAATTAAGAACGAAAACGAAAAGAATTCTGTATTTTTCTCAATATGCGCCATCATTAATTACAATAATCATACGCATTTTTTCTAGACATGTTATTTATATTTCGTTATGGGCAGTGACTGAATTTAGTCTATAAGAAAAAGACGTGCCTGATCACTTCGCCTTAAAGAAAACTATTTGTGTTTCTTGTGTGGTCATGAATGTGTATTGTGTGAATGAATTGTGTTTTTAACGAAGATTGCAGGTTCGTGTCCTGTCACGGTCGCCACAATGTAAAGAGTGTGAAAGTGAAGATATGCAAAATCCTGTATTAGACTTTCAGTTATTTAAATAAAATATTCGAGCTTGATGGACTTATGTTTTATTGCAGAAATATTATATGACAATCAAGAAAAAAAAAACAAGTAAAAAGCTATGACATTTATATACATTAAAATGGTCTATTACATAAACCATGGAGTTCTTAATAAAAGGATTGGAAATCATAATTTAGAACCAACACAACCGCTTTGTTTTGGGAACAAATATTGTATTACTTTATTAAAAAATGGGCATGCGTGTGTGTTTTCTGTGCGTACATGAGTATTAATAAGTACAAATAAAAATAAGGAGTGTGTAAAGAATAGATTATATGCTGGCCTGCTACAAATCAAAACATCAAAGATTCCTTAATTAGACTCCTTAATTTTTTTTTTATTCTAGTCAAAGATCGCTTGTAAATATCTCTTTTAGCTTGGCTAAGCTTATATTAAGCGAGTTGCACCGGTAGCTATTATATTTGGATCATGTTTGTGGACCATGCTCGAAGCACGTTCCGGGTACGTTCGGCGAATCTTTAGTACGAGAGTGTAGAGGAATAGCTGATATATTACATTAATATTCAAGTATAGTCATAAAGTAAAATTCGGTAACCGACAAAAATTGCTTGATTGAAATTATGATATTCATTTTATTAAAGCTACAGTATTGGGAAGTTTATTTAGATCTATTTATACGTTTATTATTTGTGTTAGATATCCCAATTTTCTTACTGGTCGACTGAGAGATATTGCTGTGTAGCAGTAAGTTCGTCATTTTATATGCAGGCAACAAAATGAATATTTTCAGATTGATATTTATAGTCAAATTAATATTAGTTTACAAAGATCTTATTAAGAAACCTCTGTATTTACAAGCAGTAAACTTTTGGGGACACCAATGGTAGAGCTGACGTTTAAATAATAGTTGTTTGTTTGACACTTTTGTTTTTATATATAAAAAGCACAGCAAACGGCGCGGCACTGTCTGATCGTAAAGAGTAGAAGGAGACCATATGTGAAGATAGCAAGTGCAGCATGCGATATACTGCCCTAGCCACCCTCACTTTGCCGGCCCAAAGAGTACCTTTGCACGCTTCTTTTGAAGGAGTCCAAGTTATATAAAGAAGGGAATACCATTTTGCGCTCTTGTTGAATAAAAATTACATCATGTAAGTTAAGAAAACTGCACAGAATTAAATTTTCTACTATTCCGCATAGAAAAAAAAGAATCACGTTAATCGGATCAGATATCTTTAAGATGTCATTCGATGTCATTCAATTCAATGTCATTGTCATTTTCAATGAAAATTACATTGTGCAAGTTAGCAAAAATGCTCATAAATTATAACTACTTGGCAACGAAATTAATCTTTTATGGAAATAAATGGCAACAATTCCACATTTAAAAAAAAAAGAATAAGTTAAATTTGATAAAACATTTAAAATCTAGTATGGTATTTAGTTCAATTTAGTTTGAATTTCCTAATTCAAAGGTATTTACAATACGTGGTGCGCCACCAGCGAGAGGAGTCGTAAACATAGAAACCAACACCTTACCTATTTTGGCCGTGAAGCAGTGTTCCAGAATAGAGGGAAAGATGGCCAGAGTTATTACAGGCCATGGGTGGCATAGATCTTTTGTTTCCTGAATATGGACGCACCTTCTGCATCAAATGATTTCTTGATATTGCATTTGGCTATAGGCGATTTTAATTAATAGTGTTCTGATTAAGGGTAAGTTCGAGCTCCTCAGTGGGCATGTATAAGAGCTGTTAATGATGATGGGCGATTTTTAACTATTACCACCTACTATTTGACTACGACCATTAACCAATAAGGGGGCCTGCTTTTTTGCATTCTTTGATTTAAAAACTATTTTTTATGTCAAAGAATGCTATGAAATATAATGGGATCTAATTCGAATACTTTTGTTTCATAAGTTACATTCGATGATATAATTTAATTAATATAAATTTACGATAACGTTTTATACTAATATCAGTTTTAAGAGTATTTTAAGAGCTTTCAAAACTTTTAAATCTTGTCTTTGATTTTTAAGATGGGTTCATAAGGGTTCATATGTTCATATACGGCAAACGGGGCAGTTGCGTAATCAAAGTGCTAATACAATCAAAGAGAACGTATCTCTTTTTGATAGATGTGTCTATTAAAAATGTTTGAATATATGCATAATACCTGCGTTTGACAATTAAATCGAACTGAATTATTGGTTGTTAGATCAGCATGAATAGTATCAAATATGTACCTACAATTCAAACTTTAAATTGAAATAACTCTCTCTCTTTCTCTCTTTTGTATATACAGTCTATCTTAAGGTTGCCTGGTTAAATTGTCTATTAAATAATTAAACTTTTAATAATTCTTTTTTATGATGTTGCTATGTTGCAATAAAGTGCTAAATAAATAAATATAAACGCTCATTTAAAGTGTGACAACTATATCAACAATTTACTTAGAGTTCCACCATCTCCGACTTGCGTCTTCAGTTAAATTCGACATTGCTAGCAATGATGGCTGTGTTTAGTCTGTGTAAGTCTGTTCAACCAACCGCTATTTGAATTGCAAATGGCCGACCGACAAAGAAAACAAAACAATTAATTCGGAAACAGAATTCTAGTGTTGATGTTTAATCGGCTAAGTAGTTAAAGTGTTTGTCTTTGGTGGGTATTGACTGATATTTTTGCGTTGTTCGTTTAATTTGATGTTTTTCATTAAAAAAACTGAGGTTGAATTGACATGTCAAACGAGAAAGTTTTTTTTACATTAATAGGTAGTTTTACTGACTATATGAATGTTTAAATTTTTTAAATAATTATCATTTTTAACTATGTGCTAAAGGAATGACAATCGAATGAAAATTATAACCTAATAACTTCAGAGATGTATGCTGAATGCTGTCGATTGTCCATAATTGGAAAAACTATCTGGATACCAATCTGAGCATGCGTCAGAGAAAAACGGAAGATTGTCATATCAGTCTACAGCGAAATTGACGCCTGAACGTCTTTAGGTGAGCAGATTGTTGTGCGTGACAGTCACGTTTGTAACCATGTCAAAATATCGGCATATCCATACAAACTATATAGACGAGAGTAGGGTGAATCCGAATGTATTTTGTATATATAATTCTTGACTATTCTTGAAGTTTACTACAGTATGTTTACAAAAAATCCAATGTGTTACGTCTGCCGCTTTTCCTGCTGTCAGTACACCAAAACACGACAGGAAATTTTCCTTTGAGAAACAAGATTACAGTTCCATTTTCCGACAAATATTCCCCAAAACTTCTCTGGCCAACGGTGAAAATTATTTTTTGTAGTCCTGTCTCTTGATGCGCCTTATTAAAACTTTGGGAACTCAGATCTGTTTCTGTTAGCAATAAGTCAAGTGGAAGGACAAGATTTCTGGCATTTATTTTGGTACAGTCAACAGAGCAGGTGTTACGTTTTCTATTTGGACTGTAGAAAATTATTTCGCGTAAGGTTTATTAAAATGTGTTATCGTCTGTACAAACTTTATTGGAAGATAAAAATTACAGAATAGATATAAACGATATTGTTTAATATTAATAAGAAAAACGAAGCTCTAACGGAACAATTATTTTAATAACTCAATATGATTTTGAATATTAAATTTTGATGGAACGGCTTTATATTTATTTGCTATTTCTAAATTGTAAGTAATTATAAATTTCTTACTTTTTGTAATTACTATATACAAACAAGTATTAAGGTTCTTATACAATTAAATTATAATACATTTTTTTAACTCGAATTCTTTTTACTAAATATTATTCAATTTTTACAATCAAAACAACTTCAAATTTTAAATGTGATTATTCATTTGCGTTGGAAAAAGACTTTCCTTTACTTAATGTTTATTAAAAATTGCGTCAAAATTTGTATTACAGCGAAAGCAAGGATACAATGAGTACTGAGGATTTTGTAAAAGAGAGATGTTTTTAAAAGAGAGATTATTATTTGTGAAGTTTATATAAACTGTACGCAATAGTAATTGAGTTGTTGAGAATACGCCGGCGGGCTTGTAAGTAACTACTTGTCTCTTAAACCAATGACTTAAACTTAGTTAAATATAAAATAAAATATGATAACAAACTTCGATTATTGCTTAATTTGGAAATAATACAATCCAAATCCCTTAATAATTAAAACTCAAAAAAATTATAAAAATAATTATCAATAACTATAAAAAGCATATATAATAAGCATGTATTCACGGGATTTATGTCATGTAGCAAAACATAAAGGTATATGGTTTGAATCCCGTAAATAATTATCTACATGTTAATGACCATTGATTAAAGAATAAATTATTAAAAGCATTTCTGATAAAATGCTTTTTATGTATCACCGCTGAAATCTGATGACTGACAAAAGTGAAGTCTTAAAAGAAAGGTAATTTACATTAAAAAATAGTAACGCGAATACATACGACCTGATTCAATATAATTATCTCAAGGAAGCCATTGTTCTGGATATCGTGTGTCAACCTTTTTGTATTTGTCTATTATCTTTGTGTGAACTTCTAATTTTGATATGTTGTACTTCCTTACCCCCACGTGTTTATATTTTTCGTCTGTTTTACCTAAATACATTTTATGTATGTTATAACTTTTCTCTTTCCATAGCATTGATTACATTGATTTAAATTTATAGCTTTCATCGCTTAGAAGTGTTATGATACTCTAACACTATTTACCTTCAAAGAATACTCAACAAAACCCAGACATCTATCCTTTGTGGTCAATTACCTTATAAACCCTGAAAGGCTGTATCTCTTATCGGCCTCTGGGGCAAGATGTCGGGCCTAAGGCAGTAAGCTACCAGAGTAAATTAATTAATTCCTTTCCTTGATAAATAAGTAATGAGACGAACTTGCGGCAGGATCACCTGTTTGACGTCTCAGTTTAGATGGCTTTATAAGATATTGTGAGCTTCTAGTAACATGATGTTTGTAATTAAATCCAGTTTTTCGTAGGCTTTCACAGAAAATAAACCGAATTCCATCAAAGGTATCATTTAATTTATTTATGCATGCATGACGTGAAAAATATGATTTAAAAGGGAAATACCAAGCAAAAAGGGTATAGTTATTTCGCCAAGAAATTTCTTCCAGCAGACCCGCAACAGGAAATATGTTGAGAAAGGCATACAGTGTGTACGCTTATAATAGAAATAGAATAAATGGGTAATACATGCGATTACACAAATATAAATGAATAATAAAAAGATAAAAAGTGTTCCTTTACTCTTCTTTTAAAGATAACAATATTGGGAGAGAAACGTTATAATAATATTGAGTTGACTGTACTTTTATATATATAAAAGTACACTCAATTTTTTATGGGTATCGCACCTCAGAAGACTTTAAATAGAAATACATTTAAAGTTTCGTATGTTTGGGCAATATTTATTGTTGCGTCCATAACATAAATATTAAACACGCGTTAAATGAATATACCGCATTAAATTTTACATAGCTGGGTACTTATACTTTCCTAGTGGTCACTACCCCTAGCTACAGGCCAGGAGTCCCGGATTCGAGGCTTGGCTGTAGATGACGTTTATGTATTTATATAAGTATGTATATTTTTATATCGAAATATGTAAAATATTGTATCCATAATATAATGATGCCAATAATGATGATAACAATTTAATTGACGCACACCTTTGTGTCAGTTTTAGAAAATTATCATTTCTAGTATTTATTTCTAGCTCTTGATTACTAATTATCATGTCTGTTTAAACATACAAAACACATAAGTTAAGTATGTTCTCAATAACGCAAATAATTAATCATATAAAGTATTCATGTTTACAACGTTAAATACAATATTAATGTGTAACATAACTAAGATACAAACTCTATGTTTTGTTGAAGCAAACATTATTTCAACTAATTAAAACAATCTCAAATATTGTTAACGTTAAAAAAATAGCCGTAATATGGGAGACTAGGGTAAATGCGAACGTGTTTTAATTCTGAACGAAACAATTTATATCTGAATAGAAAAGGATAGTTGATTATCTCTTTTTGCTGGCTGAAAGAGAAGATTATGCTCATTGCCGGGCACTAAACATGGATCGTTTGTAAATCATACTCTATGACACAAGCCTTAGAGTAGCCATTGAACTTCGCTGATCGAGCTCTAACTGGGTACAAACGCCGGCAGTTCTTAATTCAGCTGTCATAAGCCCATCACATTCATATTCTAAGTTTAACGTTTGCGAATTCTCCCGACTTAAGCTTGATACAATCGATTCTGTACTTTGCGACCAAATATACAAGCAATTATTTTATTAGCAAATAAAATATGTAAAGACAAATATTCTTTGATTATGCTTGCCTTGAATAACAATATTGTAAGTCTCCCATAATTCACAAAGAAAAGACATTCTTACAATCAACTTACTTAGTGGTTATGTTAACACAGTTCCCGTCAAATCACCAAAAAAAATTAGACCAATCAGCTTACAAATTTACTGAAATTATTATAACTCATGAACCAATTTTAAGTTTGAATTTACTGCATCTGTTCATCTCAATTTAAAATAAAACGAAATAAATAAAACAAAAATTGAGAGAACCGTCTTTTCAATAAGTTTTTAACTCGTTGCTAGGTGCTTCACTTTCTATTGAAACGGTAAACATACTTTTCAGTTAATCATCTATGTATTTAAATTGCTTAGTTTTCGTTTTGTAGTTTTTTAAAGCTAGTTTTAGAATTTGGTTTAATTTCTTTTTCGTAATTATTTTACATTTTTCAAACTAATAATACTATAATTACCATTATTGTAAGTATTATCGACTTATTCAATACAATTTTATAAATGGCACGTGATAGTAATAAAGCTGTGCTTGTTGTAATCATATTAAAAGTATGAGATATAAAAAACTATTACAAGTTCAATGCATCTCGATATTTTGCAGAACAATAGAAGTGTGTGTATTTTAGCTTCAGGTCCACTGTCTCGAGTGTTGTCAACACATATCAAAAATAAGTTCAACTGAGATTGTGTTTATTTTGTCACAATCTTTAGCGTAAGATAACCGCATCATGTAGGCCGTACACTTGCTTCTTACCCTTACAGTTTGAAATAATAAACCTTTTATATTTCTTGACTATTTTTTCGTAGGTTATTGTATTTCACACATCTCATTGTCATGGAAAATATACTGTTATCTTTGGTACGCATTTTTTGTGAATTGCGTGGTTATTTACCTCATTTTCATTTTTATTTACACTTTCTTGAATATCACAAATCTGTTTTGCAAGAAAAGCTTAGAACATTACTACGATATTGATGATAATATCATAGTAATGGTTTAAACTTTTATATGATTATTAAATGGCAACAAATAAGCATACGGTCTACGTTATAGTAAGCGACTTATAATCCATTACATTTGTTACACTGTAGGTCCTATGATTTATTATATTTAGAGCTACAAGAGCTTTTACCACAGTGTATAATCTCGGTAAACTTTCTTTTGGATAATTGAAATTAAGAAATATATCATTTTTTATTAATTATAGACTTAAAATATAGTAAGAAATTACGGACTACTGAAAAATTTTTTTGGTTATATTTATTAAAATTTATAACTTAACTAAGTTTCAAGTACAGCCGTTTTCTAAGTAAAAGGTACAATAATAGTAAATTATTCATTTGTTTTTTTTGATATTATCAAGAGTGAGTTCTTAGGTTTCAGCGTCACATAATTGGATCTTTTAATAAAAATTTTCCACACTACTCAACTCATATTCTAAACGGTTCTAAAACTTTGCCTTAAGCATGTTAGCTAATAGTTCACAATCGAGTTAATGCTGAAGCAACTATTTGCTCAGACACATCACTGGCGTTCAAAAAGAAACATTTTAATTCAACATCCATTTTCAAAATTTTACGCTTAATGAATAATTTTGTTGTCCAGATGGCTCTGATACATACAGCGATACATCGAGATGAAGTAGTCTGTTCCTCGTACTCGTGTTGTATTTTATCTCACGTCAGTCTCTCGCTGCTTACGTTAAGGGGTGGACGTATCGTCTGTCGCTCCGATTCGGTGTACACGAAATCGTTTACGATGTTTTGTGTGTGTGATTGTATTGTTACGTGACTTTTGGGATGCGTTTGTATTCAGACGGAAAATTGCAGGTGTGTTTATTTTTCTTATATTCTCAAGAAATTTTGTAATTTTATTTTACAAAATTTGTATTGCAATTAAAAATATATTCATTTTTTTTCTATTACAATCTGTATACATACCGTGAAATAATCACTAAAAGTATTACACAGTTTAAATATTTGATGTCTTGTCAACACAAGAGTTTATTCAAACAATTAAATAATGAATATTTGCAACTTGTTAATAAGTAAACTGAGTTTCATGTTACGCTACATTCAGATGCATTACCTTTGCTCATATGCCTTGAATAAATAAGATGTTTGAAGAAATGATAAGTAAATTACTTTTCTTAGTTGTAATTGAAGATAGTTAGGATAAAGATTAATAAACAGAATTTTAGACGATAAAGTGTATATTGCGAATTTAAATTAATTAGTAACGTTTAAAAATATTTCTGGTTTTTAGTTTAACTTTGTGCTATCATAAGAAGGTATATACTTAAAGCAACATACACCTAAGTACCTAAGTTTTTACACGGTCTTTTTGTACACGGTTTTGATATAACACGGTTTGAAAATTGAATATTTTTAATTTTTTTACACGATTTTATTCCATTTAGCACGATTTGAAATTATATAATATTCAATTTTCAAACCGTGTTATATCAAAACCGTGTACAAAAAGACCGTGTAAAAACAGACTTAGGTGTATCAATATTATATCTGAAAACTGCTAACCTAAAAATTAATTATTCATTCGGCATAGGAATGATAAAACTAACCCATTTTAAATAATAATAATAATTAAATTTTTAATAATTTAACTTTTTAAGGATTCTGTGGGCCTCGTTCTTTTGCGGTCGTCTTTTCCTAATCATATCTACATTTCGGAGACAACTGAGTGGTCTCAAGATAATAATTTTAAGAGGCTATAGTTAAACAGTTTGTCAAGTATTCATCAATTCAGATATAGAGCGGTTTTGTATAATGCTTAAGTACAAGGATACCAATTGCAAAGAAAATTGTGCCAATTTTTTTAATGTAAAATAGTTGATTTTAAAGTTTTTGTAAGACGAAACTATTATTACTATTATGAGCTTATGCTCCATGTAGCTCCACACTTTCATTGCTATCCGCTTAGATAAGAACATAAATCTGATTTTCTTCTAACGTTTCTTATAATCTAGTTCGCCTACATACTTTCTGTCTGTGGCTTTACTAGCTTAGACCACAAAATCGACCTGTCAAGCCTTAAGATCCAAAGACAATTAGTTTTTTTATTGGCTCATAGTTCTAAGACTATATCGCAGTTCTAGCTAAAGCTAAAGAATTTATAATTAGCCTACAAGAACGATAAAACCACTAAATGAGAAAATCGTTTATGTTTTATATACCCTTTATGTCTTTTTCCCTTTTCGGAAGGCGTCAGCAGAGGAGGCAGAAGATTAACGTTTTTAAAAAGATCAATTTATATATTATATATGTGCGAGTCACAAAAATAAATTCACATATTATTATAATAGCCAGGAAAAAAGTATTTCGCATTTTACAAGAAAATTCAAGACCTTTTTTTTCGAAGTTAATTTACATTTAATATGTGCCATTTTTCTGCCATCTTGTAAGTAGAGATATGATCCCGTTGCTAAACAAATTTTGAGTCTTGATAAAAAAATGCAACAAGTAGTTTTGGCGGTCCTCTCTTGATGTTAACCTGATACTTTCTAAAGAATTCTGAAGAAACCGAAACAGGTGGAAATGTATGTATTAACACCTCCCAGCCAAACTCTTTTAATTTTTGCTGAGTGGATAAAGATGTATATGGTGTATCGTGATGAAATACCATTGCCATTCTATTAATCGATTCTGGTCGCTTTTCTCAAGTTCTTACTTAACTCTCATCAGTTGTTGGCAGTGGAGAAGCCTGACCAACTTTTGACCAGGACCTTTTTCGCACGTTCTTGTCATAATGAACTTATCATAAGAATTCGTGTGGATTCTTACAGAGTTTGAGCTACAATACCACATTAGCCAAATGCGGCTTGATTGGTGAAAGTGATTAACGTGAGCAAAGTGATTAAAGTGCCTACTGAAGTACAGAAGAACTTCAGATAGATAATTTTGATTGAACCATTCAAGGACAAAACTTACCGAAAATTTTGTTTTTATGATCAAAACCAGAGCGTTTGAATCACTGCGCCTATTTTCTTATATTTCTTTGGAACTATAACAAAACCATAAATTATGTTTCCTCAAGATAATTTTCATGCTTGAAGCGTTATATGTTTATTACGTTATGTGGTTATATATTATTGTAACAACTTACCTATTCGACTAATTGTGAGTACAAATTTTTCCCCAAAAACCAAAATCATCCCAATAATGTAAGCCCAGCAATGGGACGTTTACAGATTATTGATATTGACAACGAAGAAAACGAAATATTTTCTTGTTAAAATCCAAATAAATGTTTCTTAGTGTTATTATTGGACACACATAATATGTTATTTCCAAAGCAAAGTAAAGAATACAATACAATGCCTTGAAAAGAAATATGATTGAGAATTCTTGTCGGAAATTAGAATCGTAAGAATCCAAATATCTTTTCTATAAATATTACAGGGTCGAATAATAGCTGAATGGGGAACACAATGCGACTGCGTAGAATGTTTTATTGGGTTCAGTAACAAAATAGAGAAATCTTTTCAAAATTTATTTTATTGTTTATTTTTACAATACCGGCACCCCTAAAAAGACTACACCAGTATTCTTTTATATTCCGGACTGTAATATCACAGCCTGGTAAATTAATGTTAACAATTTTAAATCCAATACGATGTTAGTCTGTTGGGAAAAAAAATCAATGTTTCTTATGAATATCTTACGAAATAAAGATCGTAATAAAAATGTTAAGAAATAAAGCCGATATTCTTAAATAGAAATACTAATAGTAAATGTTTCTTAACGTTCTTTGTTAACTATTATTTTACTACACGGTTAGTTCAGATTGCTTATTATTCCCTTTTATAAAGAAATTATAAAGTTTTCTTTATAATTTGGAAAAAATTACTTCCAAACTAAATAGGCTTAACTGATCTACTTAGATTTATTTATCTGAACTTTAACTAAAAGGACATAAAATCTACGGAACGTCACAGAATAAAACAGTGGCAGCCCTGTTCGTCCAAGCGGGCGAGAGAAAGAAAGAGAGCTATTATCCGAGGGCCAGAGTTGATGTACTTTTCTCTATTCACTTGCTAGGTGTTAAAAGTTTTTAAGAGCGTGTAGCAGTTACTCGTAGCATTCGCTCACAGCATATGCTACGGTTCGTAGTAAGTAGTATAAATGAATTTTATAGTGCTACAGCACCAGTGGACGCGATGTTTATTACGAAGAATTGTATGGCATAATTATATTTTGTTTCAAACTACACAAAACCAATTTGACTTATTAAAATATAAAGTGTAACTTTGAATCATGTTGCTCAACTACATGAATATGGGCTAAAGATACTATCTCTTTCTTTCTGTGTTGCATATTTATTTTAAAATTTTGATAAATTAATACACTGATATTAACTTACGTTACATATAATGTCCACTAACTTTCACACCTTGTGCTTCCTAGATTATTTAAGCTCAATAATTAAATACAGTTTCTTTTTAGCTTTCGTATTTCCAATTAAATTAAATCAAAAACTTGGTGTGGAATCCTATAATAGGTAGACAATTTAACATTATGAACTAGAACGGACCCCTCTCAATGGGGCTTTATTTATTTAATTCCTTCATCTTTCCTAATAAAATCTCCGTACTTAAATTGCAAATCTCACAACGCAATTTCAGAACAGCTAAAATGCATTACGCGCGTCTGACACTTCACTAAATCCTTAATCCGCTAGCATTTTCTCAATACATGTTCAATTCCTCATTGAGAACCAAATAACGACATTTCCACCCTACTCGTTAATAAAATAAGAAGGATTTGGCGAAAAGGACCCCAGATTCTTTACAAGGGCAGCTTAGTGGGGGCGTCTTGTGTGAAAAATTCTTGAGCCGAGAGGCATAGTGGATAAATGAGCACAGTATATTATCTCGTAGGAGTTGTCACAGTAGAAGATGTTACGCAAATCAGGAACGTTTTATAGTAGATTTAGTTGACTTTCTCATTACAAATTTATTGTTTTGACTTCGTATAATATTGTGGAATTTAACTAGAGTTATTGTAAGGCGTAGTAATATAACTTAGAAACTACGAGTCGTATTAATCATTTATTGCAGAAAGAATAAAATAAATAATCTAAAGAATAAATCAGGAAATATCATACATATATCCAAACATCACTTCAAAATGGTTCTTGCCATATTTGTCAATCACCGTTTAGGAACGACAGATAGATACACAAATCTACCTCCAAAGATTTTGTTAGAAAGATTGCAAAGTACGAGATCACTAAAACCTGTATGGAGAAAACCTGTATGTAAAATATTATCAATGTTCAGTTTGAAGTACATTCTTAACCTCTCTCCTTCAGAAAGTTCATTAATGATGCGTTTGATGCTCTGATAGATTGCGTTTTTTTAACATATAAAATGTTATCAATATTAAAATTCATATAATAACAAAAACTCAAAAGAAACGATTTATAAAATCTTCGAGTACAAAACTTATAGTTTTATCTGTACAATAATGAGTATAAATTTTAACAAGTACTTAATTATATTTACGAGTATTTCATGCATTTAGCGTAAAATCCTTTTATGTCGCGCTGAGGGTAAGCAATTACCTTTTGCCGCATGCATTCTTGTATCGTAATCTTTCATGCTTGTGATCAAGGGAGAGATATTCTGTTTAACATTTAGGTTAAACAGGTTTTAATATTACCAAATTTCCATTTAGCAAAATCATGTTCTGTGGGAACATCTTATTTTGATATAAAAAAGACTCTTTCTAAAGTAAAAAGAGTAAAAGAGACAAAAATGCCTTTGCCTTGTTTTATAATAAAAATAATCTTCTGTATTTATTTCTCTTCTTCTTATATATAAAAATAAACAGCTTTCGTTAGTCTCGCTAAAACTCAAAAATGACTTATGTTTTGGTTTAAAAAAAACATTTAAAAAAGGTTTTAATGTTAAGGTATTCATAACACATGACTGACACTTAAAAAATATTTTGGTCTAAACAACACGTGTAAGATTATTATTGTTACATTTTTATCCATATCGATGTAATTTACAACGTTTCATTATAATTGGGCCCAAACCCCCTGAACGAGTTCAACATTCTTCGACGTAGACATTACTGATCTTTACTATAATTGATGTTTTTCCCTTTAATTATAATTTCCCCTTAAATACTATTTGGTTGAATGGAAAATGAAAATATGAGAAGCAATAAAGAAGTAAAAAAGGTATATGTTAAAAAAACCATTGGAACTAGACACAGTAAAATGGAATGACGGTTTGTTTAAAATGTAGAAGATATCTTGGCCATCCTATATTGACAGTACTTATGTTATAATGCACGCGTCAAGTGGTGTCATAAGCCTACCTTTTGGTTAGCGTTGTCCTACTGTACTTTTATTCACTGGATACCCCCAATTTTCCGTCAAATGCATTTAGTTGCGTCAAATAATTGACTTCGTTTTGTGTTGAGTGTGCTTTACGATTCGTTCGTGCTGTATTGGCTTGGGGGGTTTATTGTTCTGATCTTATTTAAGATATTTAGGAACTTTGGTGTTTTTTCTTTTTGTGTGGAATACATTCTTATATGTATAGTTTAATGATTGATAGCAAGCAACTGTTATCTTTTTGTTTTTTATATATATATAAAGCACGGCAAATGACTCGACACCACCTGATGGTAAGCAGTAGAGGACTCCATATGTGAAGATAGCTACTGAAGCATGTGACATACTGCCCTAGCCACTCTCACCTTGCCGGCCCGAAAAGGGCTTTTTCAGGCCTCTTTTAAAGGAACCCATGTTATAAGAAAGAGGGAATACGTGTGCTGGTAAGGAGTTCGGTGCGACAGAGACGTCTTGTATACAAGATTAAACCGGAAAGGTGTGAATAGTCTCCTCTCCCAATATGCAAATAAATAGTATGTGCACACCGTCATCGCAGACCCGCATCCCACGGCACATCTCACACCTGAGCCAAGTTCCAAACTTTATTAAATTACACTCAGTATTTCCCTCATGGTTCAACTCTATTACGTCTTCCAGAACAAATAACGATGGTCCACATAAAAGATGTCCATATTGTAAATTAAATTACGTTTCTGTGACGTCATTTCTAAAGTTTCGCCAAGTCATGACATGGAATTATTATTTAGTCAGTCTAACGAGAAGTGATGTAATGACTAAGATTTATGGATTTTAATTTCTTTTTACACAGTTTCCGGATTAACAAGGTCGGCACAGTCTTGAATAAATAACGGTGTAAATGAGTTTTTTGTTAGGGTCAGCTCGAGTTTTCTCGGCAAGTTACTTATGTGGAATGTTGACTTATTAATGATGGAATAATTTTTAGGTTACTCCAGGATTGCATTAACACAAGAAGTATAATTATATGTAGTATTTACTGCGCATACAATTGAACTAATTTAAAATAAAAAGGTCATGCTTAGTTGATATAAAGTAAATTGCAAAATAGTTACTTCATAATAATGATTATTGCGCCATAGTTTTTTCAAAGGAGTCTTCACATAGAACTCCTCTACTGGTTATCATCAGCACTACCTGATCAAGTCATTAGCTGAGCTTAATATAAGAAAAAATGTTTTAGTTATAGTTTTCTACTTAGATATATTGAAATAGTTTAGAATGTTAATGCGTAAATATTATAGTTATATTTTAGTACATATATTACATAGTCTGGACGTACTTTTGCATATAAAACGATTTTTAAAATCTACTGGAATCTACTATCTATCTCTATCTTCTATCTCCATTGAAAATCAGGATCAACGTATTTTTTAAAACTATAATATAGGCTACTCAGACCACTATTTTAATTTCATATCATCATCATTAGTAGCATATATACGTAATGCTGCTGGGTACATGCTTTCCTACTTGTGAGAAACACAAGAAAAGTTTGGGTTTTTTTTTGACTGACTAGTACTGTTGGCCGCTGATGGTCTTTACAGCGTTACCGGGGTTTTAAGGAGGCGAGAACCTTGGAGAGTCCTCAAGCCTTAAGGGGCGATTCATCTCTGGAGGAGTTCTAATCGACAGGCATCACCTCCTGGCGAGGTGTCCCGCTGTCTCTTAGAGTCTCCAGGGTGCTCGAGCCATGAGGGAGAGTTTAGGTATGGCCCAAACACCATCACTCACAGCTTGGTGAGTTAAAGCAGTTGTTTGAAGATTGGGGCCAACGGTTTAATGTACCTTCCTGAGCACGGAGGAACTGAGGGACCAAACACGGGGAAAGTTGCTTGGTTTTATTTATTGAAAACGAAACCTCTAATCGAGCTCATTTCTCAATTTCATATTATATGTAGCTAATGTAGTTAAAAAATAAATATACTCTGTATCAGTATAAACAAATCGTTATTTTCAAAGTAAATATCGATTATATAATCAAAGTCTGAAAGCAATTAAGGTTTTGTTTTTTGTGTATATGTGTGTGTAAGAGAGAGAGAGAGAGATAGAGAGAGCGACAGTTTATATGACGCGAGTAACGTGTTTATATTTTAGATAAACGTAATAACTGATTTCTGACATGATGCAATTCGCACATTCACTCACACACTCAAAATATTTTGTAAGCCACGTCGACAATAATTACTCTGTTTATGATTACTGCTCTTTAAGAACTTAATGTCCCATATCAGTAGCACCCATTTCCTTAACTATGGTAATTTAAACTTTGTGTAACAGCTATTGAAGTTACTATACGGTAGATATCACTTTTGAAGAAAATTAATAATATCTCTTGAGGCTTATTGATCATTTGTTAATTAGTAGCATTTTAGTTGCTATATATTAAAAGTAGCCTAGATATATTTTTCATATATGCTATTAATATTTGCAGTAACATATTTAGTACTCTATCATACCCATTTTCACTAGGAAAGTCGGATTCATGTGCAAATAAAACACAAATGCAATTTTTTTCAATTATCCCATCACAGTCTCATAAACGTTAAACTCAGATTTAACAAACACGTTGGTTTTGAGTCATTAATTCCGGCAAAGGAAAATGTTTCTTTTTATTTAAATTCAAAACAAAAAAGGTCCGTATATTTTATTACAAACATTGGTGGCTACGCCTTCATTCAACCCTTAAGCGGCCGAGGAAACGAAATCAAACTCTTTTCAAATACCGTTACGAAACAAAAGGGCTAATTTGTCCAGATGAGGACAAAAAAAGAAAAATTGACGAGGGACTTATTATTCGAATCGAACAACAGAGATCTCGCCATCCTTCATCGCGGCAAAAGTGACAAATGCTCGGAGAAACTGGTAAATGGTGTGAAAATTGGTCGAAGAATTTTTTCGCTCTAAAAACTCACCCCGGACTTTAGCGAGTTCTTAATTAGAGGAGTTTCTCCAAATTGTGAACCTTCATTAGCGTTATTTGTTACATTTTTTTCATTATGAATTATGTCATTAGTTACAGAAAAATTATCTACCTCAACGCTTTTGGACTGCGTGCGAAATTTTGACGGCCATCTTGTTGAGTGGTCAGTCTACTTTACCAGAAATCCTGGGTTCTAATCCCGGTAGGGACAGATATATTTTCACGAGACATGGATGATTCTAAGTTTATTTAGTATATTTCTGATAATATATATGTACATGTATATATATACATATATGTACACACACACACACATAAGATAAGATAAGCTCCATAACATAAGCTTGATAATAGGTGTGAGTGTTCCAAGTATAATAACTCCAAAAACATTGGGTTTATTCTGAATGATGAAGTTAAATAGATCTTTTTACTCAAAGCCGAACCACCAATAATCCTTTCTCCACTCTTTTAATCGCGACCCTCTTAAATCACGGAACGATTCTTTATTTTATCAAAGATTTTTCTTCACGATATCTTCGCGTAAAGCCGGGTTCACACAGTTTCATAGCTCATTAGTTTGTACTTTTTTACAGTAATATTTCAACAAAACAAAATGATTTCGAAACGAGTTTCCTAGTCCTTCGGCCAGATCGTTGAAAACCTTTACAGCACATTTACCTTGACAGGCATGTAGAAGTTATCAAGAAAAGGTTGCTAACATAGTAATTTGAACTGACGTTCTTAGTCTTTAGACACCTTAAACTGCATAAGACTGCATCCTGTCTATATGTTTTTTAATAAAAATATATCAAATGACTCTATACCATCAGGTGGTGTGGAGCTTATGCAAATATAGCTAGTGCAACATGCGACAGACTGAATTAACCTCTTAGCCAAAGAGTGTTGTAAATCCATGTTGGAATACGTGTCACCATCATCACCAATAGCTTATATTCGACCCCACTGAGGGGTCTACCCTAAATTATGGCGGTTAGACCTTAGTCAAACATGTAGGCCAAGCGCCTACTCTAAATTAAGGCGAGGCCGTGGCTTAGGAATTTCTTCACAGGTGTGTGCAGTTTTACTCACGATGTTTTCCTTCACCGTAAAAGCATCGAATAAACGTACATATGTATTCAAAATTTGAAACACATTGGTACGGCGGGGTGTAAGTGTGTCTTAAAGGAATTATATATTCTGGCTCTATGACAACAATTTATTTTACATAATTTAATTAGTTGTTGACTAAAATATATAGTTATATACAATAAATATAGTTGTACGATAATGCCTCCATTATTTAGGCAAACTCTGGAGCAGTTATTAGCAGATGCAATTTTCTTAAATTACCTTTAATATTACTCTTATTTTGAAAACCTATTATTATACTTTGTATTGCGGCTGTGTGTATTTATTTGCGTGTGTGTGTGTATGTTGTTGTAAACCGTATTCCAGGCTAAACTTTTGTAAACTCGTTTTTCAATTTCTTATACCGTTTTTTCTGTCTATTGTTTCATTGGTGTCATTATTCTGTTTGTATTGTCAGGCAAAAAATACAATAATAAAATATGTTTTATATTGTACAGGTGATTTTTTATTATTACAATATATGTGTGTGTGTGTATGAGTGTGGGTGTGAGTTTAATTCCATCGTCATCTTTCTAATTTGTATTTTTTTTTAAATTTGTGATTTTGAAATATTTACGGTATATAACATAAAAAAAATTCTTATCAAGATATGTCATGTTTTGAAGCCATGCTGATGAGAGATGGAAACAGTGAATGAGTGACTCAGTAGATAGCACACGTGCTTCTGCGTAGGAAATGAGAAAAAGGGATACGGTCAAAAAGCTATTCAGATCACTTTTCACTTATTTATATACATTTTTTGCAGTTGTTCGCCTGATGGTACACGGATACCAAATATTATTTGACCCTTATCATAGTAAGAGTAGATAGTTCTAGATATTCTAGGGAGTAGGCTAATGTAACAAAAAAATTTAGAGTAATAACTAATTGCTTTCAAATGTAACTTATTTTTCAATAAACACGTTTTATCGTTTGTGTTCTTTGATTCTGAGTTGGAAAAAATATTTCTCGTTAAATGCACATATATTAAGATATTCTGTGAATGAACCGTCCGTATTGACGGTAGTCTGTTTGAGTGGTTAGTACCCTATCTACTTAGCCAGAAGTTCCAGGTTTGAATAGATATTTTTTTGATGATTACGATTATTTGTTCAAGATTTATGAGTGTTTATTTAGTATATTTCTGATATGATATACATATAACTATTTATATTTCTGCGTTAAGTAGTAACCATAAAACAAGATCTTAGTGATGTTTAATTTGGGCTAGATAATAGATGTTAGTGTGATAAATATTGTAATTATGATTATTATTAATGTGTACTTGGCATTTCCAAAAATCAATGCCTAAGTTAAAATTAATCTCTTCGTGGATTAATTGCATATAAGTAAGTTGTGTACGGTAGTGAGACGTATGGAGACTTGAGCATGACGATGCAGTTCTAAAAAAAATGCAATTACAAGTAAATAAAAAAGTTAGTTTACAAAAACTTTCATCTGAACCAAGCCTTGTTCTTTATTTTAAGTTACGAGTTATTCTGATTAAAACCTGAGTTTAATTAAAACAACCACTTTAGTAACTTATATCGCGAGAATGGAAGTTTCTTAAGTGAAAAAGTTAAAGAGAAAAAGAGGACGTGATGCTTAAATTCAGATCCACGCCGTTAGTTCTTAGACGAAGCAGAAGGAAATTGCTGAACAAATGGGTTTTTAAATTTTTGTTTCCATTGATTTCATCTGTAAGAACCTGGAACGTGTTAAAGTAGAATTACTATAAAAAAGTGTATGTATTGTGATTTTAAAAATAAAACTAGGATGTGAAAATGTATTAACTTATGAGGATAGATTTTAATGTAGAAAGGCTATAACAAACTGAGTTATTTAAAAAAAATACAATTAATATTGTAATTATTAATCGGCAGCGGTTGAGTTTTCGTGATCATCTAAAGATTATCTTTGGAGTGAAATTTTTATTAATCTTTCAAATAGAGTTCTACCAATTCCCCTTTAGCTTATATCATATTACGAGAGCACTATGATCATTTAAAAAATAAATGCACATTATAAAATTGACAACATCCTCAAAACGATTCGTTTTAACCGCTTCGTTACAAAACCGAAGCATTCAAACCACATTTTGGTATTCTCATTTAAGCGTACATTTCCGCTAAATTACAATATGTTAAAAGTTGGTAAAAGTGTTTAAAACCAACTTTTGGACCTTTTGCCCTTTATTACTGTTGAGAACTCTTAACTTATTTACCGAGTTAATTTATTAAGGGGAACTGAATATATTAAAAGAGCTAAAGAATATTAATGTACAGAGTTGCTGATGAATGAACTTCGTTAAAAAAGTCCGAATAGAAAATTGGATTTTGGCACCGTTTGGGGTAAATCTTTCGTCGTTCTGAATTTTTTACAAACAAAATTGTCGTGGAAATATTGGACTCAATACTGTTCACTGATGTTATTTATATTTACATATTTTATCTCTTACAATCAAGTAAGAGATAAAATATGGAGATAAAATTAGGCGGCGTTTTTATTATATTTAACAAATATACTACTATGATGTTGTTTAGAATGAAAGGTACTACTACTAGGTGTTGAATGAAAAACTGAAGACGTGGCTAAAGAATAGGACTTCACTGAATCAGATCCATTTAATTGCATTAGAATGTCGTAAACAGGAGATACAATTTATAATGATAGTTTCACTTACTCAGCAATCAAAGCTGCGTGTATTGATTTGAAATTGAGGCGAATTACAACTAAATATAGATTTTATCATTTCGTTAAGTCATCATCTCTGTAGCTTAAGGATTCCTGAACAGAACAGAATCTATTTGATTAGCCACTTATGCAATGCATTTTAAATCTATTTAAAGGCATAAGTTATATTGCCTTGTAGGTATCTTTTTATATATTGGGATAAACATATAAAAACTTTGTTTCTAGAATGACACGTTTTTTGGAATTGCATCAACGATCAGTCTATCAGCGTCTGGTTTTCCTAGGAAATAAGTCAGAAAGGTTTTAAAGTAATATTATATTTGTTAATAATATTTGCCACTTCAAATATATACAGGCTGGGGCAATACATTTAATAATTTGCATGAAGCTTCAGTTCATTCCGCAAATTGGATACACTGGGTACCTGATCACTCACACATCATAGACAGTAGAAGGGCTGATGAATTAAGAAGATCTGGGGCCCAGCAACAACAGATATACCCATAATCATTCTATGGAATCCCAAAGAACTATGCCGTGCACATTGTCAAAATCAAACTCATGCAGAAGTACTCCAAATAGTGGGCAAAGGCTTCTGGTTTGATATATTCAAAGTTTCTCATACTAAGATACTGTAGCCATTACCCAGAGTAGACTTTTATGTTATTGAACATTTTGACAGGACACTTCAAACTAAATAGACTCTAATTGTAGAATTGATTAATTTTAGGCCGCAGTGACAAAACACTCTGAAAAGGCTGAATAGCCTAGGTAATTCTAAGATAAAATGGCAAAATTGATAACCATAGGAACATCAAATCGCGAAATATCTCCATAAACTATAGTGATGTTCTTTTGAGATAATTCACAAGGTAGATTAGAATCATCAAGCGCACCCGACTGAAATATCGCACTTCTTCCAAATGATTAACTTTAAATTTTTATACCATGATTCTTGCTCCAATGCCTTATAACATAGTGAATTTTAGGTTATAACACCATGACGCAGGAAAAATGCTGGTTGATGTGTAAAAGTGTTAGCAATAACAACCTGAACCTACAAACTCATAGAATTTTAGTTATCAGTTATTTTATTGGGTTTAATCATATATTTCTATTTGGGTTTAATCGTAGTGTAAATTGCTTTTTTAAATCAAAATGAGAACACTTAATTAAATACGCTACTAAGCTATATATATTTTTACATCAGAATCTCAATTTACATAACCATCTGATATGGTACTCAGTCGAAACATATCAAATGAAGGTAGGTCAACAAAAATAGTTCAACCCTTTCACTGAAGGAAGCAGCAAGCAACCCGAACGCCACAATATCATTAAAGTCCCTTTCCATCGTAAGTAATTGAGGGATACCAACGTTGTGGAAATTCTGCCATCCTGTAAGCTGCTTATATTAATTAAAGAAACATACGTCCGCTCTGATAACGTACGTATGTTAAGCGACGCCAAATTGAGATTTAGTCGAATTTATATTGTGAAATATTAATTGTTAATAGCTTGTACAATGAAGATAATATGAGTAACTTTTTTAACTTACTGAAAAAGAGGGGGTTATCAATGCGGTTGAAATTTTTCTATTGTATGTATTCCGAGTACGCCAAGATTTCTCATCCTATTTATGTTTTCTTGTTCAAAGCGAAATAGTTGCTACTTAGTCTCATAAAAATGTAATTTAGTTTGGCCCAGTAGTTTTTATTCCAAGAGCATTTTTGCTAACTTGGATGAAGTTATTTTCAAGATACTTTGTTTCTAAAGCTATTCGAGAGTTTTTATTCAATGACAAACAAACTAGCAAGTTGACAATACTGACGGTCACCCATCTAACTTTGACCTTTGAAACTGACTATTATAAAATTGTAAAAAAAAAATTTAAATTAGTCTAAAAACTGTAAAAGTGCATAAATAATTAATTCCTTTTAAGAAGTTATCCTACCTAAAATTATTTTTTTGAGTCAGTTGTTGTTCCCAGAAAAAATAAAAAGTGAATAATCGACTGCTAAAAATAATTTAAAATTGCATTACGTCTTAAATCAAAATATTGCCTTATTAGGATTTTGAATTCAGTTTATACTTTTGTTTAAAACACTTTATATAATCTCGAAAAGGCTGTCCAAATAGAACAGTAAGGCGTTGCTAGAAGCTATCGCACCGCATTCAATAGTAGAAGCAACTGGCTTACAGTTTAAATCTGAGAGTTTCACAAAGTCGTGTTGCAAAACCAGAAACACGTTCCATCGTATTGCAGTGTTATAATGTCTCAATAATTCATGGAATTTCTAAAATGAAAAGTATCCGAGCATAGAGGTTTTAAAAATAGTAACTCTTTATGATAACAAGTTGATTTAATGTAAATGCTGAACTCAGCGGTAAAACACAAAGATTAACGAAGAACGTAAAACAAGCGAGACTGTAGCAAATGTAAGTTATAACTTATTCAAATAACATAATATTAACTTCAGATTTAAAACACACATGAAAACATTTTTCATGTTATATAGAATTAGACTTGGGGCTTTTGTATACAAAATATCACCAAATCATCTACCTAAAACGCCTTCATCTGAAAAAATCTTAGTTTCAGCAAACGGGCTGACACGCATTATTTCATTTTCTGCTAGTGGTTTTGTCGGACATACATAAATCATACCAGTAAACTTGTCTCCAGAGCATAAATTACAGTGCGGATACGAAACAGGAACATGCATGTCCAACGTGGACTTGGCACAACGCACTATAGGATATATTATGTATGACGCCAAGTGGACACTAGGTTTCTTAGAAATGAAAAATATATTAACAGTGAATCCATTCTTGTTTATTGTAAAACCACCTTTATAATCACCCGTTAAGGTCCTGCCGAGTAAAGCTTTACCAGCTCGTGCCTTCGGTAAGTGATTATTTTTCCGTCCTGATTGATGAGATGTCTGTAATGTTTAAATGCTGTATCCAGTTGAACCTGTGGATAGTTTTCACGCTAATTCAGCAGATTCCGCACCGAAACTTTAAAACTATATGGCTTACTTCCTGATGTTACGATACGTGTAATATATTATGAATATTAGACGAGTACACTTGTCATTTTTTACTTTTAGTGGGTCTAACTCTAATCTAATAATCGCACTTTGCATCAAAAGGGCTCTTCTGATTTCAGTTCAATCATCAGGTTTTTCTTTGCAATTCTTTATCGTTTTTGTGATCCTCCAATGCCAGATAATTATATTAAGTCTCATACATATATTAACTTTTTTCAGAGTGGACTCGTTCGTAATAGTTTTCGTAGTATACAATTCCACCACAGATCACAAAGGTAATGTCAATTGAAGTTTTTGCAAATCTACATCTACTCAACTACGACATCGTTAAAATGACCTTGCTTAATATCAATTAAATGTATTTAAATGTTAATTCAAAGAAATACCATTTCAAATCAATTTACAAAATAAATTTAAAAAACACATTTTATTTAACTTAGTATGCCTTTAAATTAATCAGATTTCAGAACTTTTGTAGTTATATCGCCGATTTTCTTGCGCGAGCGCATTGGCACATTGTTGGTACTCTGCACTATTGCGACGGTGGATGGAATTACATGCCCTTGCTCCCAATTAAGTATATGCAGTGCAAGTCTGACGATTTAATTTTTTTTATTGTCTAATAACACTAGAATATGATAATAATAATACTAACTGACTAACTGACTACTGATAATGTTACTAATATTATGGATTGTAGTCCGCCAAAAATGATTCATATTAATAATAAATTGACTGTATTTATAATAAATATAAATTTCATAATTTAAACAGAAAATGACAAAAAGTTACATTACTTGTATTGGTTATTAATTAAACCCTATAAATACAAAGACGTCTTTATTCTTAAACATCATTATAACAACTAAAGAATAGAATATTTAAAAATATAAATTTAAATATTATTACATAAAATCATATAAAACCAGCCAGTCCAAAACAATTTGTGTTACCGACAATAAAGAAAGCTACACGTTATCAAAGAATGCCTTACAGAATTGCGTAAAACATGTCCATCTAGTGACATCGACAAAAGAATTTATAAAAAGATTTTAAATTCGACGTATATTGTAGTCGAAGGCTTTGTGCCTGAGCGAGATGCACACAAACAGACAGGCCGGATGTATTTGTCTCCGCTGCCGCAGAGGGCTGGGTTTGTCGTATAATTGTTGCAGACGTGGTCACGTGACGGTTGGATTTTCTGTTGAACATAAAAGATATTAATCATTGAACCAAATTTGTAGTAAAATTCAGATTTGAAAAAGGGTGAATATTTCATACCTAAACCTACTAATGTTATCTAACAGTTTAGAAGATGTTGTATATGTACAATTTATGCCTTAATTGTTATAGAGACTTCAAAAAAGCCTTTTATGTATTTTTGGTTTTTTGTATTTTAAGAAGGTATATCTCAAAATGCTTCTGTTCACTTTGAAGGTGTAGGTAACGAACCTGCTTGGCCTGAACGATCAATAAACATTCAAATGTGACATTATAGTTCTATTGTACTTTTTATAGCACTTTTCATGTTAAAACATCTGACTACTATCCTTATAGTGAAGTGTAGTAAGAAATAAAATTATCATTAAAAAGGCTCCAAGTATTGGGAAAACATCAAGAGGCCGCTCTTCCACTCTCTAGGTACGCATTATGAAAGAAGGGGCGAAGCGCTTTTTGGGAATATGTAGGTATCAAAAACATAAGGATGATATGACAATCGATTCTTGGTTGCTCGGTGAAGCAAAGTTAGTGGATAAAAAAAATTGTAATAGACTCTATCTGTAATTGCCACTTTAATAAATCTTCGGCGAAGTTCGTATAATGGATTCCCGATACTATTATCTCTTGTAACAATATGACCATGTAATATTGTACGTTATATACGCTTATGTTAAATGGTATAACAACTCAAACATTAAGCATAAATAATAACGTAAGTTATCACAATAATTGTCGATAAATTAGATTAAATCGATAGGTTGCAAAGCCACAATTGATGCCCGTAATCATTACCCACAATTTGCGCTATCAACATAATTATCAATATCGCGGCCAACTATCGATGTTGATAATATCGACTGTTTATCTTCACTAAACTCCATAATTAGTATTATTATACTCCGTTCATTATAGAATAATTCTACTTTAATAATTCTGATAAAAAGTGAAAAAGTGCAATTAGTTAAGACAGAAGTGTAAAATAATCGAGTTATACTGAAGTTAAACAGGAAATGTTTCGAAAAAAAACTAAAGAAATGCAATCATTGTAGACTATGAGTAATAGTTACTGATGTATCAATTATTGACTAGAATAATCTTTATTGTACATTAGCTAATAAAAAAAAAGAAATACACAGAGAACATTTATGTCTATGTAATTTAAAAATTACATCAATATTATGTTTTCACGATTATCAATCCGCAAGACCATTTGTAAAAATCATAAATATGACTTACTACTTCAAGGATAGTCGATAATAGAAATATTCGTATATCGTGGCTCATTTGAATTTATGTTGCTGTAATAATCATCAACAACAACTTTATAGACATCTCACAGCTGACTATAGGCCTTCCTTCATGGAAATACATCACAAGTTTGAACCATAAAACCGCATGGCGGGCACAATGTTGGTTGGTGAGTGACAGAGATAGCGATAATAATATTCAGAAGGGGAATAGGCTTCAGAAGCATGGGAAGCTAAGATAACTAATTTTGTTTCAATGATACCAAAAGTTTTCTTTTCGTAATCGTAAACAGCGTGCTCAAAATAATATTATAAGAGTGACTGAAGACTCATTTGCTGTAACAGGGAATCTCTATTAAGGAACTGAATTGGTGCTATAGTTTCATTATCATAATCTTGGGGACGTACCCTCCTGCATTACTGGGTCACGTAAACTACTTTACGACACCAAGTAAATACAACAGGTCCAGCGTTCAACGTAACTGCCATATCTAATTAATTTAATGGGACAAACCCCAGGGTAGGCCCATAATGGCCTATGAGGGGTTTGTTTAAACCCCAACAACCTTTTGTGAAACTACGTATGTTGGCTACATAATTCTATCTGTCATGCGTTCTTCAGTTAATGGAGTTTTATGTGAGGGTAGGCATTATGTGAAAAATGTGAGGTCATGGTTTTATTTCTTTGTCAAAACTGAGAATGTTCGCAGGTTAAATGAAGAATGCGTCAGCTTTTACGATTATGATATTTAAACGTAAAACGTTTATATTGCTTGGACGTTACATGAATTTTGGCTTGCATTGGCTTATTTATAGAGATCTCATCAGGAGTATTAAATAAACTTTTTATGAAAAAACGAGTCCATGTGATTTATAACAAACAACATGTGTGAATTTAGTTTTATGGTCTGAAATTAAATAGTTTTAGGTGAAACGTAACATAGATTGCTCGATGTTATATCTTTATATTATTTCTTTAATTTATTTTTAAATACCTTGGTACGACAAGGAAAGAAATTATATTAGAAACATTGCTTCAAATCAATTAAGTTCTGCAAGAAAAAATCTCCTTGGACACTCTTCTAATCTTATTCAAGGTTAACTTGTAATGATAATATGAAAAAAACATAAATGAATATGACAGAAACAAAAAAAATGAATTTAGAATATAACGTACATGCCTGCATGTAAATATATTGTCATATTTTTTTAAGCACAGCAAATGACTCGTAACTGACTGATGGTAAGCACTAGGAATACCAATGCGAAGAAAGGTAGTGCAGCATGGGGCACACTGTCCTAGCTTGCTCCTTACCAACCCGTAAGATGTCATTTAATGTCATCTTTTAAATTGGCCCATGTTGATATTGCAGTCCATATTTTGTGTGTACCTTTATCCTTTGCAATAAGATCAAATTTTAAAGTGACGAGTTATGTCGCTTATATTATTTATATGCTGAAATATACTTAAAGACGACTGCATATCAGTGAATAAAATGCATTGCAATTATAGATCTTTAAATTAATGCGAAGTTATTTATATATTTGTATTAAACGGGTCTCAATACATATCTTTACAATGGAGCTTATTACAATGAACTAAAGTTTAACATTTAATAAATTATTTTACTTAATTTGCAGACCAACGTTTCGTCCTGTGTTGTATGCTACATTTTTAAATTAAAGTTTTAGATGTTTTGATTAAAACTTCGTTATTATCTACATAATTGACATTTTTATAATTAACCAACCATGGTAGACAAATTTGTTTTTACCATGACTATGCAATGTATAAAAATGTCTTACTGCCAGCACCAGTTTATGAATCTACCCATACAGCGTATGTGGGGCTCACCCAGTGCCACATCATAGCGGCACAGGGAATACCCACTAAAACTCCCCGGTAACTCCATTGCCCTTCACGGGGTAACCTGAGTTCTACCGAGCAATTCACCAGGTCAACAGGGTTCAAAATCGTCATTGTTTTAGTATATAAGATATAAAATGCAACATTAAAATGTATTTCGTACAGAAAATGTGAACTTGCATTAATACCATCTAACTCATGATCTTGTTAATGTATTAAAGATAGTAAGCAACGCGAAAAATTGCTATTTATTTGAAAGCTCCGACAGTATTGATTCCTAAGGATAACCACAATTTGATGGAGATCATTCGATAAAACTCAAATCAAAGAAAAATCTCCTTTAGTACACTGGTATTAAGACCACGCATGCCATTTAATCCTCCAAATGTCCTCCTTATATTTTCATTCAAGACGAGTCAATACAATATCGATCTATCCTGCTCTTTATTCCTGGAGACATTCTATTAACCATGTCTTCAGACACATTTGCCTTTTGGGTTGAGGAAATTGGTTCCTCGGCTTATCTTAGTAAAACCTATTTTGTATATGCTTTCTATAGTAGTTATTTAATGCGAATTTTAAAGGTGATATGGGAGGGTATGTTGTGAATCGAGTATCTGTGTACAAGAGATAATTTAATCAATTATAGTGCTAACATCACTCTTATTAGAATCGAATAGAGACGTTCAGAAGTTGTATTTTTTTTTGTATTCACCTTCATGTTATGAAAAAGTTAAAATATCTATATATTTCTAGTTTATATAGAGGCCAGGAGCTACGCCGATACTCAGTCTCTTCACTTACTACTTTACGTACTAAGAGATTTAGTGACTCCTTTCTCTTTCGCACAACTAGAGCATGGAATTCCTTACCAGCACACGTATTCCCTCCTTCTTATAACATGGGTTCCTTTAAAAGAGGCGTGAAAAAGCACTTTTTGGGCCGGCAAGGTGAGGGTGGCTAGGGCAGTATATCACATGCTTCCCTAGCTATCTTCACATGTGGACTCGTCTACTGCTTATCATCAGGTGGTGTCGAGTCATTTGCTGAGCTTTTTTATATAAAAAAAAAACTATTGTATTGCTAAACTGTATACACTATACAAATATAGAGACTCCAAATCTAAAATAACAAGCTTCACGAATAAGACATACTATACGTCTATTCTGCCGGTATTCCAGGAAGTTAAAGATGACATTGCGCCGACTTGAGAACTTTTATTTTTCTTTATCACTTCAGATTTCTAGATAGAAATGTTTGATTTTACGGATTCAGTTTGCTCGGAATGAAATAACATATTTTCTTATAAAAGATGTATATTTTACTGTTGTAGATGAAACCAGAGATGAACATTGATACTATAGGTACACCTTATCTAGCTCAAAGTAAGCATCATTTAGAGTTTGTGGATAATAGATAACGGAGAAATAAACATAGTTATATGTAAATCAATATCAGGTATATACTCGTCAAACATCCATAACCTGTGAAAAATATACGTACAACATACCCGAACCCGGAACCCGGTACCCGGTACCTCTGGCTAAGTACCACTAAGTACAAGTGGTACACTGACCACTTAACCAGACGGCCGTTAGTTTCAAATATTAAAGATACTCATATAATCCTTTTTAAGTAATCGATGCTTATTCGTTTTATACTAGTGTAGTAGTTTCAGTGCATTAATGCAACAAATTGTAGTTTAACACATTGTGGTCGACAGTTTTCGGCCGCGTACTAGTGCTGGTAACGGGTGATTTTTCGCGTAATTTCGCGCTAACGTAAAAATTGCGATAACTTCAAAAATATTTGTTTGATTTTAATAATTCACTTAAATATAACTTACAATATGGCACTTATTTAATTTTGTTGTGATAATTTTACTACGCACAAGTGTGTAATGTTATTATGCACGTGTCTTATACGTCGGTTTATGGCCCTAATAGTGATGTTATAAAACTCTGCTTACGAGCAAGTGTGTTGAAAATAATATAATTTTACAAAAATTTATTACAATTTTTTTTTTGCAAAATTGTGTCAAAATTTTCGGAACATAAGCTAACTTTGTTACTTTTGATATGAGTTCAAATCAAAAAGCTTTCATGACAATGTAATTAGACTAAATTCTTTTACATATCATATTTCTACAACCGCTTTGATGATTTAACGAAATTCGCTTCCTGGTGGCGTTGTACGCTGAGGTAATTTCGCGCGATGTCCTTAGGGATTTAGTCTTAAGAGGAAACACCAAGGTCAACAGAATTGAAAAAATATATTTTAAGATGTATTATCTCTACAAGCGAACTTTTGAGCGCAAATAACTTAACTTTACATAGATATTGATCTATGTAAAGTCTACGGATAAGTTTCGTGGTCTCCTGTTTCCTACTCCAGAAATAGACTTATTTGGTTTTATTCCTAAGTTTTGCTTTTTCTGATAATCTAGTTGTGCTGGATGTCTAAACACAGCGGTTAACTCCTAAATTTATTACTTAAAACTTATAAGAATGAATTAAAGAGAAAAATGATAAAATTATGTTGAGATGCAATCTTTTTAATTATATTTTGATGTCGCTTGTGGTTTTTTATGATAAAGTAAGTAAGGGTATGAAAACGGGGAATATAGAATTTTTGGACAAAAACAAACACTAGTATTTACCAGGTAGGCAACAGAAGAAATTTTTTAGAGTAATAAGGGTAACCAATAAGTACTTAGGTTGTGGAGAATAAAAAAATATTTTTGATTTTTGAGTGGACTAGGAAGTCCCCTCTAAAAAGCCCGAGTGCCACCCCTTAATAAAGTAATTTTCTTTTAAATAACCCAACAGCCACCAACTCGTACTTACTGAAATCCCATATAATCCAGAAATCGAGCGTCTTGTAGAACGAATAGTCAACTTGACAAAGTAACAAAGTCACACAGTCTTGTGACTTTAGGAAGAGTTGAAACTTTGTCACTTCCGCAAATGTTATGCGTTGTTTACGAGACGCGTGCTAACGGAATGTTAATTTGGTTGTAAATATTTTATTTGCTTTTAATACATCATTATTTTGGGGAGTTTTTGAAGTTGTCAATTTTTGTAAAAGTACAAAATAAAGATTTATTACCTGATCAAAGTCTAAAAATTATATTTTTATAAAAAGATTCTCAATTTAAAATTATAACTGGTGATGTAACTAGGGACTTATCAGTGCTCGCTTTCAATAAAAAAACAACCTACAGTTATCAAACTTGTAGTCAGGTATTATCCATTTTTAATCTGTCTTACTATCTAATAATTTTGCCAAGACAATATAATATTAAGTATTTCAATTCTAAAAATTTAATACAGAAACAGCCAGTTTCTATGGAAGAGAGATTAAATTATGTAATATCTGAAAACTTTTGAATTTGTACATAAAGAAGAACATTACCACCGAGCTGTATACTTAACTCTATCGATAAACAAATAGTTACATTGTTATTCATAACCATAACGCATTTAAATAAAAATAAACCTTGAAGACGACTCTGCGGAATGAAACATCGATATTGTCGTTTAATACGAATACGAAAAGACTTAGCAGATGTTTTCAGTTAACGATTTTTGTATCGTTTGAAGTGAAATAGAATTTCCCACGAGGTCGTATCCAGTCTGTGGTAGATTTGATACGTGGTGTGTAAGTTTTGATATTAGATAGCAAGTATAACACGTATTGAGCACGTTGCAATACCGGATTTTTAAAACACGCGTTCTATGGCACTTTACCTTTGAAAAGCTATGAGAAGCTTAAATACTGTTTTATATTTTAAGTAAATAATTTTTAATTTCGTTACAGCATTAAGCTAGAAGTTTTCGTAGTATCTAGAAAAGTTCCAAGGGATGGTCGGGGGCTACATTGGTAACTTCAGCTACTTAGACAACATTGAGGCAAGCTTTGGACGGAACTATTGCACGTTGTTACAGTTTCATACAAAGGTTGATAACTTTATGAGTATAAAATTCAGAGTTAGGTTCATCTTCACTCGTTTGTTGTTTTGGCATTAAAGTGAGTTTTCATGATAAGTCATTGTTCTTCAAGGCAAGTTCTACCATTATTACCGTCGGTACCAGGACGTAATGGTGTATTTCAAGCAGCATCCTCTTGTTGATTGTTTTTTACGGGATTTATAGATTTATACCATGAACCATTTTGTTTCTGAGTTCCTGATATTAAGGTCATCATCAACAGCCTATATACGTCGCACAACTGAGCACAGACCTATTTAAATGGGAGAACAGATGAAGTTTGGATCGTAACACCGCCACAACCAAATCGACCCAATGCGTTGGTGGGTTAAATCAGATATCGTGAAAACCAGGGCTTACTTACTTTGTCAAGTTGACTATTCGTTCTACAAGATGCTCTATTTCTGGATTATATGGGATTTCAGTAAGTACGAGTTGGTGGCTGTTGGGTTATATAAAAGAAAATTACTTTATTAAGGGGTGGCACTCGGGCTTTTTAGAGGGGACTTCCTATCTTAACGTGCCTTCCAAAGTACGGAGAAACATGTTTTGGATGCATGACGAAAAACAAAAATAATACCAAAATTTAAATCTAAGATCGGCTGTAAATTTTCGTGGCCACACACTACATTGTTTAATTTACTTAAATGCAATACGGGCATTGTAGGAACGAGATTTCTTAGTTCCCGCTCCCGTGTTTCAGTTTGACACAACCACGCTTCGGAAGCCATGAGAAGTTTTGGCTTCGAGGAAGCCTTTTTCCTGTAGCCCCATTACGAGATAATGTATGTACAAACTTTTCTCACAATAGACTTAGGCTACAATAAACGGGGATTCACGGAGCACGGCTAACGTTAATGTTAGGGAATTCACGTAATAATATTTTCATGCGAAACGCAATACGTTTTGTAATATTAGTTTGGTACTAATGAAATGAGTCTAGGTTACTGATAAAAAATATAAATTGTTGTTATGTAAGTTCTTTTTATTATTTGGCGTTTTTTGAGTCAGTGTGTTAGCACGTGTATGTGAGTGTGAACATACGCCTAGTTAGGTGTTATTGTTGTATTCCAAATTATATGGATGTATAGTTCTTAGAGTAAATGCACCTTTTTTTCGATGAGGAATCCATGTATGGACCTACCCGCCACTGGCTAAGCGGCGGGCGTGTGTAGGGCTCAACCAGTAGAGTAAACGCACCTAATTTAAACCCAAAAAGAGGTTTTTCGGCTTCTTCAGACTTTAACTTAGTCAGCACTCAAAAACAAATGCTACTTACCATATTTAAAATTATTAATTTTATCTATGCGTGCGTGACGTACCGACTAAATATTGATATGGAACTAATATGCAGTTCGATATCAGTTGATGTTGTTACTGTATGGAGTTCTACTGATTTAGGTACCTGACCATGTAAGGTTGATCAAAATTCAGATGATAATATGTAAAATTTTCTTTAAAAGATTTAATCAGGGTTGACATTTAAAGTTAGGGTTAAAAAAGCATTTCCATAAATTAGTTTTCGAACTACTAGCAACACTAAGAGCGAGTCAAGGCAACTATTTTGTTCCAGGACTAACTTTCCTTTGGGAACGGGAAATACGGAACTTGGACTATGCACCTAATTCAATTTTCTGCTGGGAATCTGTTCATAGTGATGCTACTGAAAGGTCTTTAGAGTTGATATGAAAAATGAACTTTATACCTAGACACGATTTATTTGTGCACTGTGGCGTAAAACTCCTCGTGTTTCCACATGAGGTAGAAAGGTCTAACCTCAACAGTAGGACGTATAGCGACAAAGAAATTATATGATTTGATTTATTCAAAAATATTTATTTTTTAATTACTTCAATTCCTAATTTGTACACAGTAAAAATAACGATTTGTGTTGAGAATTTACTAACATATTACTTTATAGTAATTCTGCTAAAGATTGTTTAATTTTCAAAGGTTCTTTAACATTGACCTATTAATCCAGTTTTGTTATTCAAATTCCTCTTACAGAATTGGTAAATCGGGATTACGAATAGATTCTGGGAATACGGTAGGAACATAATTTTGTGTATTGTTTTCTTACTGATTCAATGAATACCATAATATTTCTGGATAAATGATAAACCCGATGAAATTTAAGAAAACAATGAAAACTCTTTGGTCAAATTTATTTTGTTAGTAATAATTATTTTATTCAATGATCTTCTTCTGTTTTTGCTGTTCTTATCAAGAAAGATATGTAACATCAACGATATTAATTACATTTTTTATGCAGTATTTTACGCTTCTTCAACAGTTTAAATACTCCCTATCCTATCGTAAGGTTTCAATATGCTACCCTAAGATAAAAGTGAGCCTACTAAAGTTTGTTTTCTTAGCATTCGACTTTTTTTTACTGAAAATTACAGTATCTGTGGTAGTTTTTTAGTAAGAATATTGAAACCAACCGCAACCGTTAGCTATCGATGCTTGAAAATTTCGAACCAAACGGTTCCCCGAATTCTGTCTGATACAGGAAATAGGATTATGTAACGATTTGCTTATATCAATACTTCGGAAAGCAACGCAAATATTGAAATACTATGAGTAGATGTCAGCTATGCAGTATCGATAACATCAAATATGAGTGACGTCATAAAACCAAATAAGAATTGTGAGGTTATGAATTGATATTTCCTGTACACAAAAGCTTAATTCCTATTTAAGTATCTGAAAATGATAAAAGCCTTTATTTATTTTTATCTATTTTTTTAAATTATATATTTCATATTAATAAGTCAGCACTGTACCATACTAACTATTGAATTTGTAAAGCTACAGTTTTCATTAGATACAGTCCACATTTTAATAATAAATGCTGTTGAACCAATAACGAACGTTGCTGATATAATTATGACGTCAAAGTATCGAATCGTATTGAAACGTTAATCATTTTCATTTGAAGTCAATAAGATTTATGGTATAATTACATTTTAAATTTTGATTTTATTACAGAGCTTTCACTTTTTTGAGTGTAATTATTTATTCCAATCTACAGATTAACCATTAACTTATTTCAAATTAATAAATTATAATTTAATAATTTGAATAAAAAAATATTAGAAAAATATATTTTCTCCTTTCCGTCTGCCTTTGTTATTACTTTTAGGAAATTCCATAGTAAAAGTAATAAATAAATACGTTTACCGAAATAACAACTGTACGTATATTTAAATCAAATGATTTCCCAAACGATTCGCATCGGGAAGTTTCATGTAACTAGTTTTCTGGTTGAGACAGAGGGAGATGAGAAACTAGCTGTGCAAGTCATTTAAACTTGGTAAGAATGTGTGTTACTATGTTGCGAAAGCTATTGGAAGGAAAGAAAATCTATTTGTGCATGCAGAAAAGGGAAATTTGTACTTAAATTAGTTTCTTGTTCAGTGGTTTAGAGACCATGATCATAAGTAGACTAATATAAAACTATTTTTACCAGTTATGAGTAGAAAGTGGAAATTTACACAGAATGTGTATTTTTGTTGCCACATCGTCTTCGAGACGTTGAATGACATCATCGTCTTCAGAGCCTACTTGCCATCCGAATACGATGAGTTCGAAATAATACTTTCAATTGACATAGTCCTGGACCAAACGTGGCGAAAGATGTTCGTTTTGATAATCAAAACCAGAGCGTTCTAACCACTGCAACAACGAGCCCTAACTCCTGCTTCTGTAAAAAATTGTTTGAATGAAAATAAAGGGTATAATAGAAAAGTGTATTGTAAAATATGATAAGCGAAATGACCATTTATTAAGTTAGCCGCATTTAAGCGTACCTTGTATTGTAAAATATGATAAGCGACATGACCATTTATTAAGTGAGCCGCATTTAAGCGTGCCTCTCAAGTTATTACCGTTAATATAGTCCCAATATCCATTTGAATCCACAGCGGTAATTAAATCTTTAATCTCCATAGGTTTTGTAAAATAAATGCCAGATTTAATTCTCATCTGAATCTTGGAATTGGTAATGTAAAAGGAAAGTTGTTCGGCTCCCTTTCTAAGGAATTTCCCATATTGTCAGACGTATACCGAGGAATTTGTGCTCCTTCGGGATATTCAATTTTGTTAATTTGAAATTATTTCGGAATCTTATTTAATAGACACCAAACTTTTCACTTAAAAGCTTGGCGATGATTATGATTCTGTAATTTACTAAGTTTTCGTTTCATTCTTATTTTGTCTATAAATGTCCTTTACAATATTTGTCGTATTATCAATTTTGATTTTGTACTATGAGTAATTTAAACGAAATTATCGATAACCCTATTTTTTCTTACAGGATCTTACTTTGATTGGAAATATTAAACACAAAATTTGTTAGTATTTTAATTACACAGTAAATTTCGTTTTTGATAGCTCGGTTTGAATAAAAGTCAATTTAGAATTTTGTCTGATTCGTGTGATTGTTTTGGTACTGTTCGGCTTTGTATATTAGGTAGGGTATACTACCTACACCTCTAGATCCTTTGAAATAACATTGATAAGGCTTTGAAGGGTGTTCAAACTCCCATTGTAAACATTTCATGTATTGTCAGCTTACCCTAAAGGGCCTTTCGTGCTATTTTGAGCGTTAATAAGTCCAAGGTTATCAAAAAATGCTAAAAGCTAAATTTCGATCGTAGAAACACTGTTTATAACTGTTTGAAAATTATTTTATTTTAAACTAACTTCAAATAATTAGTATAATTTGTTCTTTATTCCACTGTGTGTATTATTTTTCATATATGTTCACCGTTATCAGTCAACTATGGGATGATTTTCTTAATCGATTGATTTACTAAGTCTTTTCTAAACCGATACAGAAAGCTTCTGGACAAATCAGGATCTGTTAATGGAAACCCAGAGCAATCGAGAGCAACCATCAATTAAAAAAAACTATAATAAAAAACATTATATGCATGTTTTAACTAGTGTCTAATAGATAGGCACTTTGCAAATACTAAAGGTCACCCATTTAACTTTGACCTTAGAAATTTAATACTCGTGAAAAAGAAAGTATGAAATCAAAGTTCTATACAAAAATAAATACCGACAGCAAAATACTTAAAAGGCAAAAGAATTTAAATATATTTTTTAAGATTCGGTGCTAAACTATTTCTAAAAGTAAAAGATTTGTTTTTTTATAGATATCACTATGATTAAATTATTGAATTTATAATGTGAATGAAGCGTTCATTGATCAAAATATAAAGGAAAGACAAATAACTTAAAAGATCTTATCATGCCTAATACGGCTTTATCAAAAAATATTGTCGTGAGTACGACGCTTATTATATAACATTCGACGAACGAATATTCATGGAAATCAATCATCAAAGATGGATTGGCTGCCGGATCAACACATGAATTAAATTAAAATCACATATAGCGGAGAAACTAAATGTAGTTTAGTTTTTCGTTGTTAGTTTTTTTTGTAATTGATTTTAAGTTAAGTCAAATAAAAATAACTCGCGAAGTCTGTAGCTAAGTAAATTAATAAAATAACTATCAACATAATAAAAATAGAAATAATGTTTGAAATAAGTTAATAAATAATTAAATATATAAAAACTGAAAACTGATATCAAAACACTGAAAAGATTAATAAGTTATGCAAAAGAAATTCAGAACCAACATCAAAAAATGATTTTAAATTGGGTGACTTGTTAAAATGAATTATTTTTGCGTTTTTCGTGTTTTAAAGTAGGAGTTTAGTTTTGTTTTTATTATTATTAAATCCTTTTTGTTCATATATCACACTACAGTAAATTAAACAAGAAAGACACATATAAAGGTGGGCTTACTAATGATTAATGCCGAGACAGCTTTTGCTTGGTGGCTAATTTAGTGTACAAAAATTAAGCACATACATGTATCAATTTAAACTACTACTGTTTTACAGTTTTAAGTGATAAGGTTCTAATGTTAAACTTAACCTTCAGTTATTAATAGACGAATTTCTTTACGAAACAATATGTAATATGTGCCATTGAAATTTATTTAAAATTTGTTTTTTATTTCCCTGGGATTCCATCATTATATGATGACTTGGTGACAGTGAGACTACATTAGGAGTACACTCTATCGAATAAGAAAACAATTTTGAAAATTGATTCAGAATTGACACTCAAATTTCAACATTCATACAACAAAAATCATGTAGTGTAACATAAAACCTGCTCTTTTTGAAGTCGGTTAAAAAAGCTATTAAAACTTAAACAGAAATCTTTATTGCATTACTGAATGTCAGTTTGAGAGATCACCTCGCTGCGAGGAAACGATAAAATGCTGCGATGTTTCTTCTGAAATTTCTCTCTATATGCTAATAAATAAAATTACCCGTCTGAATTGATTTGACTAGAGGTAAATGTTTTCAGGAGAGCCTCCAAAAGCAATTATCCTTGGTTTCTTTGTCCCACTAATAAGCTCGATAAGTATGAATTTTAAATGCTTATAGAGCTAGAACTGAAATTAAATATAAATGCTCTAAGGAGTGCTTGCAGCCAGTAACCAGACTCCACCTGGAAAACTGCCTGGAGGCGAGCATGCTCTGCAGGAATTTCAGAGGAAGCTAAAAGATCTCTCTGAAAACGCAAACAGAGCGACTCGTTCCACTGCCACTGAAATGAAAGTGACGTTGGTGGATGGGCATGCCAAAGACGAAGCATTTCTGGCTTCTGCGAATGACTGAATGACTGCTCTATGTAGAGAACTAGCAAATAGACCAAGTTTTAGAAATTTTTTTGGAACTGACTGATGCATTTACTGATTATAGTAGAAAGCTGTTGACTGCAGGTTATCGAGGCTATATCGAGGCAAGAACTTAAACTTCAGGGTGATTTGCCTCTGAGCAATTTCTAGAATGCCCGAGTGAAGGAGTAGCGTCAGTTCTGAGAATGTCTCTTAAGTCACAGAACGTGGTGCAGACGAGTTATGTAGTGGCAAAAAGAAGCGCTCAGGCTCTTCTGTACCTGGTTAAGCGCGACGAGTACAGTCTAATAAATATATAGAAATACTTCACTAAAATATTTATTACTGATTAAAAGAACATTGTTCTTACCTTGTCATGGGGCTAATAGTGACATAGTGCACATTGGCTTTTTTGGACATTTTGACTCTAGTGACCAGAATATATCTGCCATAAGTTTACCCATCTCTCTGGGTACTAAGAGCCTATAGGTTTGCTATATATTTGGGTATGCCATTCCTGGGAAATTCATATTTGTTCCAGCCAGAGCATCAAATTGATAAAATAGACGTTCCGTGGATTCCTGGTTTGCTGCAAACTTGAGATGATAGATAGCTTTAAACCTAAACCTAACAAGCTTCCTACCTTATAGTAAAAATTTCAATGAACGGACACAACGCTGATACATTTTATATCTATATACAGATACACGTGGTGAAAGCATTGCCTTTTGATAATGAATTAAAAGGAAAATATTGTGGTTATTAACAAAATTCCAAAAATTATCAATTTAAAGAAATAAATGCTTCAATATTTGATAAGACCTTTTACACATTTTGATGAACGTGTCAACGCTGATGTAGCATAAACGACGACAACGACAATAACGATGACTGTGAAATTCGACAGCTGACTGCTATAGGATAATCGGTGGTATTTATAGTAATGCAGGGCAGATGTTTGTGTGATAAACGCAATAAATTTGCTCTAAGGTTATTGTTTTCTATTTACTAAAGTATGTACATTAGTATGTTATTTCTATATATGTCTGTGTAGTAGTAATCCCGCAAATGCCGATCACTTGCTAGAAATAAATTAACCTGTGTGTGCGTCTTTCTTGTTTAATTTACTTTTGTGTTTTATGTAAAGGATATAATGTATTTATTATATTCTAATATACAATTAGTTTGGTATCAATATATCCATTCTGTTATCTAGCATCGATAACAAAATCTCTTGAGGATGCTTGCTTTGGGCCAGATATTAGTTGGAAGTGTAACACATAAAAATATTACATATCTATATTTAACACAGAGTTGTTATTGTTAATACTATTGGTAAGTAGATAATAAATTTTATTATAACTATACAAAACAAGGCTTGTCAATTAAATTGAAAAACTTTGAAATTAGCAAACAAAAGTGTACCTTGGAAGACTCTGAAAGAAAAAACTGACTGTTAAAAAAATAAATATGTCATAGAAAGGACTCGTTTCAACTCGATGTACCGGGTAAGCCTGTCCCCGAGGAAATCTAAACCTAAACCTTTAATATAAGAACTTAAATTCAATGTATGATATAGCGAAATGAGGAAAATACTGAATAAAATGACTTTGAGTGGTATTAAGTTAATAATTTCACCACTGTAGTATTATTTTATTGGTGAACAAAGTGAAATAACTGACTTGACTGGGTATGACAGATATATCACCTTTATCTAAATATTTATAGGTACCAAGCCGAAACCTACATATGTTAACATAAACATATAAATATAATGATGATATAAAATTTCAAAATTTGTAAAATTAATTTTGAAATCTCCCATAGAGATACCCCACAATCACCATTAAGAGCTTATTCACGTCATTCTGATGAGCCTTCCTACATAAAGGAATCACATGATGTTGTTTGGACCAACGGTTTGGTAGTTGAAAACGGTTGCCATAGAAACTGGAACCACAAGCGTCACGTGCCTCCCTAAGTAGAGAGGATCTTAAGTAAATAATTTTTTGACCCATCCAGGGACATATCATGGTGAAAGTTGCTTGTTGTCGTAATCAGAACCAGAGCGCTTGAAGCACAATGGCAACATTATGGTAATATTATTATATTTTTTGTCGAACTATATAACCAGCATTTTCATTAACTGGTACTTATCTCATAACGCTAATGGCAATTGAACTTTTGTAAATGTGCTATATGTATATTATCATTTCATGATTATTCTATCTTGCATTTCATTTCATTTTCTCTGAAGTTTTTATATTTTCATTTCACCCATTATTTGGTTATCTTAAATTTTTATTTTGTAAACAGTTATTTATTTTATATTTATCTGACACAAAATAAACTTAACACCATGTAAAAATGAACAACATTGTTAAATTTGTTAATAACTGTTTTTATATTTAAGGTAACCACAGTATGCATACAAATATTTGTAATAATTCAATATTAAATAAAAATAAAAAAAAATGTAATCAATAATTTAAGAATTCCAAGGAAAATAAATATAATGATAAAAGGAAGTGAAATAAAAATGAATAATAATATTGAATTGAATTCTTCGCCTAAATGTTCAACTTTGGAATAACACCATTTCGATGTTTAATTTTACATTTTACAACTTTACAATATCAGTCGTTAAGTTGACGCTATTGTTCTTTCTAGCGCTAAATCCAAGATTTATCTGGCCCATTTTTATTGTTCAAAGCTAACAATCTGACTCGGGGAAGTTTCTGGAAACTTTTCCGACGCTTACAGCGGCATAATTAAGCACAAAGACGTCAGGCGACCTTAAACATTGAAAGAAGTATAAATGGTACGCGCAGAGAATCATTAATCAAGTTTATTTTAAGTGACGTAGATTACACATTTTACACTTGAATTTTGAGAATTTCAGTGTAGTCACATCTCTACCTCAAGATTTCTGTCAAAAAAAACTTATATGCAATCTCAATAAGAATTTAGAAAGTAAATATACAGAACAAAGTCCACTTCAGAGATTGCTTATGGTTCACGGTTCACTTTTGCACCTCTACTTACTCAAAATATATTTAGTGACTTGGAACTCCTGTCTTTATCACACAACCACAGCTTCGAATTTCTTCATACAACACGGGTTCCAATAAAGCAAAATCGCTTTTTAGGCCTGCAATGTGGTAGCTAGGCCAGTATCAGTATGTCGCATCTTCACATATTGACTTCTACTGCTACCGTCAGATGATGTTGAGACATTTGCTGCGCTTATTATAGAAACACTCTTATCTTTAATATTATACTAAAATTATTTACAAATTTATTTATTTATGTAAGACACACCAACAGCATACACATTAATCTGTACAAAAACACAAATATATATAAAAATGTCCTGATGTGTACACCTATTACAGGCGTGTACAAAATTCTTTATATATTCATCATCGCCAAATATTTACTATAGAATAAAAAAAACAATTTATATTAAAACATAAACTTAATTTCCATAATGTAAAAAAAATGTATATGTATATATTTATAGGTAATATATTTCCAATTTACACTGCGTGTGATTCCAGTATTTTATGTTTAAGAATCATGAAAGATGTGCAAATCGTCCATAGTAGTGTTTAACTTTAACAAATCACTATTTATTGATTTTTTTTTAATTATTTTGACCACAAAGTACTTAAAACCAGTGTTGTGGTAGCATGATCCCTTTTCATGAGTTTTATATTGAAAATGAAGTTACAAACACTGAGTTTGGAAAAAAGGTAATATTTTTAAAGTAATTTTGTTTCAATTATATTTAAAATATTTCTCAATTACTACATTAATCGACACTGTTACGTTATATGACTGTAAAATTGGTTTAATGAACCCTTATTATAGGAAAAGAATGACCACAGTGTTTTTAAAGAATTTTCCTCATTTATGCTCAGTATTTAATACCAGATTGAATTTATGGAAAAACTTTTACAAATATTCGTTCGCAGAGGACCTGAGAAGATCCACTTTTATCAAGTAGGGTATAACATCGTTGAAACATCGTGAAAACTCAAGATGTTTCAGGAAGAAGACGGACATTTTTGAGAAGGGAAAGCGTCTAGAAAGTTTTTATCTCAAAATATTATTCAGTCATTGCATTAAATTTGATTTTCGAGACGTTGAAAAATCATTTTTCGTTTATATCCGATTTGTGAGTTTTTCAATGTATATGTTTGAATTTAAAAATTAACAAGTTGTAATATTAATATGTAAGAGGTTCGTATTTTGGTTATGTTTGAAATCCATTAGTAACGTTTTGAAGATTTACTATCTTTTATTTAAGACAGTAAAATCCGTGTTGTTAATTTTTGGTTTGATGCATATGATATCGACAGGTCTAAATCACTGTAACTGACTGTGGTTAAGTTAATTAATGTTCCTAGTAATTTATTGGTAAATTTACGTTTGCTTATAAATTTTGATGCATTTCAATTCTCTATATTCTTATTTTCTATATCAATGACTAATCGGCCATTTAAATATTTTTCCCTATAACGATTTAAAGCTTTAGCTTGGTGAAATGAAAATTAAAAAATGAAAATTAAACAAGCCGTAGAAAATCAATTTATTGGTATTAAAGGTTACCGCAAACTCACCCACTTAATTGATAAGTTCACATCCAAGGTGACATTTGTTTTTTTCACGTCCTCCTTCGTAACAAAAGTACGAAAAATTTCTTTTGCGTTCGAAATTCACAAGAAATAAATCCTCCAGGGATTTCCTTTGCCTCGCTTGTAGCAATTCCGAATCCATTTTTTATTATAGTCTCAATTCGGGAAATACTTTAACACGGTAATGCAGTTTTAAAAACGAATTTGAATTTATTGTATGGGACTTTTATTGCAGGATATAATGGGTGCGGTAGTCTCATATGAGCTATAAGAAATGCTATAAAATGACTTAAGTTGAGAATAATAGTGTAGGACAGATGTAATACAATTCTGAGGGTAGTTTTATTTCTTGTCTTTAAGAAATCATTGTTACTTATGTCTTATTGCGTAATTCTCAAACTATTTCTAATTGTAACAGGCCTTTGAAAATGCAATATTTTTAGTTTGATGTTGTCGAACCTTCAGCCAGAATGATAAAGTTTTTTACTTTAAATTTTAATTTATTTATTTTATCGTTCGCGTGTTCACTAACAATAGATTCTTTAATCAAATTGAACAAAGAAATTGAATAACTGTATTTAAAATTGATGAATATATGCGTCTTTGTGTATGTGCCCCTGTTATCATCAGTTGCAATAAACTTTTTCTCTTTATCTTAAATTTGTTGCGAGTCAATTTAATATAATTTCCAAAATATTAGCACGTTCCAATCTAGAATTACGTTTTTTCACGAGAAAACACAATAAAATTAACTACGAATATAATAAATAGTTATATATTAAATCGTTACAACATTTATCTAATTCGAATCAGGACTTGCATGGAGCGAATAACCGGGAAATAATTACGGAAATCACATGTAATAAATAATAAATTTTATCGGATTTCATTGGCACTTTATGTTGGGGTCTGTGAAGTTATCACACAAATTAATATTATCAGGCACTGTGCAAATAAAATTGGGTTATACATGCATATTTATGAGAGCGATAGATGTTGCTGGAACAGAAGAAGAATATCTATTTTGCTTTAAATATTCGCATTCATAATACAAAAAAATAAAGATTTAACAGTAGGTTCCATACTTTTTGATTGCCTGAGGTTTCGACCAGGCTGCACTGTGGCCATTGCGTCTTGTTTTAAAGAAGGTTTAATGTTGACAGAGCTTCAAAAGACAATCCCAATCAGAAAACCTCTTTTGATTCCCTAAGACAACTTGTATATTCTAAAAGCAATAACCAAATAAATGCATTCTATTAAATTGATAAGTATAGTTGGGAATGGCAATGCTCTTACCAATATTAATAGGTCTGCCTGTAGCCTATTCATTCATATTTTAAAGCTCTGATACATTTCATTTCATAAAAACTATGTTACTCAAAGATATTATATATTAACTAAGCAAATTCCCGTTTCTGAAACAAGGTGGCCAATTAATCCCGGAAAAATGAACTGCTCCCACGGGAAGAGTAATCCTAATTGAGCGTTGACAAAGTCAAATGGCTTTAGAGCAGAAAAAAGTTTGCTGGATATATAATTAGAAGATAGTCTGGAAATTTTATTGAAGTATCTTTAATCAGAAGTTTAAACCTAAAGGCTTTGTATATAGTCTTAAAAGTCATGAAAATAAAAAGGTTTTATATCAAATACAATTGCAATGATTTTTGCATCAAATAATTTATTTATTAAAATTTTTATGTCCATTAAAATATTGGTGTACTTAACAACCAAATTCTATTTCTTCCAGTCAATCATTGCAATCAGTAGAAACTGTACAAGTAGAGGAACAATCTTCATTAAAATATAAGTTAATAATTAAAACATAAGTAACTTAGTTTACTTAAAATTATAAATATAGATAACAAAATAATATATAGTATAGAATATTTTCATTTAATATTTAAATATTACTAATACAATATTCACAAAATGAAATTGCTAATTGAATGATGATCACTAACTAATATGACCACTAAATATTCAAACGTTTCACAAAGACAAAGCTATTTGGAATATTCTATGCGTCGTCAATATCAAAGTATGGGAAAATGTCAAATCGAGTAATACAGTAATTTATTATTATAATGAAAGTTTCGTTTCTTTTCTTTTGTTTGAGTATTCATTCTACTGTATTTTCTCATTCGGTGGGAGTACTCGGCTTCTAGGCTTATTAATGTAAGGATTTAGGATGTTCTAATCTCTTACATATTAAGGGCTTTATTCTGGAAGCAATCACAAAGTTTTAGGTAGCCTGTCTATCATTATTACGAGAATAGCTTGTAACAATCACGGCCATGTATTAATTTGAAGTTGAGATTAATCATGTTTCAGACTTTACCGTGATAGTTGATTAGTAGTTGTAACTTGTGCTCAAACTAAATGTCGATACTTAAATTAAGAATCAAAATTAGGATAAGGATACGTTTTTTATATATCAGATAATTCACCTGCATTCTTTATAGTGAACAATTTTATGAGATAATTCGTGAATTAGTTCCAAGCTATGATCAACTCATACTTTTTAATGGTGCCGCCTAACATTTATTGTTTATAAATATAATATATAACAATTTACTGGAACTTTTCGCATTGTTTAATTTTAGTTAAATAAATAAATAATTTAATATTTAAATGTAACAAAAATTTTATTTAAAAGTAAACTTTAATTAAGTTAAATTTTAAATTAGTTTAGTTAAATTTAAGTAAAAAAGAAAGATTTTATTCAGTCTAGGTACATTTAAAAAAATTTAAAGTAAGTCAAGATTGAAGAATGTTATTATAAAACTGAAATCTATTGAGATAAAAGCTGTATATTAATAATAACAGTTTATTATTATTAATATAAATATGTTATATAACAAAAATACACAATGTTATACGACAAGTATTAGATTCTTACCTGTGAGCGTTTATTACTTAATAAGCAAAAGCTTATAATCTGTGCTATTGCTATTTGATAGAACATTGAGTTAATATTATACAATTATTTAATGTTGTATGTTCTATTACACTCATCAACGACAGTTATATTCAGTCGTATATTATCAAAATAGAATTAAAATGATCTGTAACCAAATTTCCCTATAGCTCTCCTGTTTCCACATAAAATAACGATACGAATATGAACATATCCTGTAGATAACCAAGTAGACTCAAGTGTGCGCATGAAAATTACCATTCGCTAATATTCCCCATTATATCAAAGGTATATTCATAATTAAATTCATTTGCGGGGTGTAATGACTATCTCCAGAGGGCAGTCGTTATCGCCCGTCAGCGGTATCAGGCCTGTGAGGTTAATCGGCTAATCTTCTAAGTGATTGGGATAGGTCTACTGCAATTAATACTTATACGAGTGGTGGAAATTGTAATTGTTGGGAAAAACTCAGTTTTGCGATTATTGTCATAGTCCACTTCCATATTTTGTGTATATTTTACACAAATATTGCACTTAATTTAAAATACATAAAATTGAAATTCCTGTAAATAAGAAATGATTACACAAGAGGAAATACATGAAAATGAAGGCACGTGTATTTTCTACTTAATATGACACCCATGCTCCTTCAAAAGACGCATGAAAAGGCACATTAGGGCTCTAAAGGTGGAGGTTGAGGAGGTGGTTAGGGAAATTTATTGCATGATGCACTAGCTATCTTCGCATATGGAGTCTTCCTTCTGCTTATCATCGTTTCAAGTCATGTTGTGTTTTTATAAAAAAATAGTGTACAGTCCATATAAGAAATATTATCATTACTTTTGTGATCCTTATTATCACATTATAAACTCTATTGGTTTGACAATAGAAGCCACGAAAAATATTGACAAATTATTGCTTAATACGCTGTACTTACTGTAGTGTGATAACGCCAATACTCTAACATAATTAACTGTACTAATATATGTACCATGCAGCTAGTTCTTAATTTAATTTATCATTTGTTACTAGAACTTACTAAATAGTGTAATAACATTTCTATTGATCAGTACTACTTGTGTTTTTAGTTAATGCCTTACTTTTAATTTTCAATCATCTAAAAACTACCACAAACGCCTTCTATTAAAAGTATCCAACGTAGAGTTTCAAGAAACTACGCTTATATTGTACAGAATGTCAGTAAGACCATTTTCCATATTTAATATAACCAATTTTAAATTAAATTATTGTAGCTTTTCTTTAAACTCTTTTATTTTTAAGCCTCCCATTAATTATAACGATGATAATACAGTAAAATGATTCAAATTGGACTAGTCCTTTTCATGTTTTAGTGAGACTAACCAACAGCTATTTATTTTATATAGCGACACTCCTTTGTATCACCTTAGCTTAAGTGATATTTTTATCCAATAACTATATAGACACTAAAGTTGTCGCCTCTATCCGCTATCTGTCAAAAGTTCTCCGAATTATAAATGGAAGAGATAACAGCTTTGAATAGTACTTCAGTTACAAGATTTTCGTATAAATTTAAGGGTTTTTAAGGAATTTACATATTTTTTGTTTTTTTTTTGTTAAACCTCAACTGAATTAAGCCTCGTAAAATACAATACAAAATTAGTCAAATAGTTTTTGAGTTTGCCTAACGAACAGCCATATATTTTTAGATAGATTTAGATAATAAGAATACGAAAAATCTATTTTATTTATAATAATATATTTAAATAGATTATTGTCTTACACTATATATATAATTTTATGATTGTTATTCACCTCCTTTGTATGCTTAATGTCAATTTCACATAAGTAGGCTTTATTTAAAGATTACACGAGGCATGTACATTCGCTTCGTCGTACCATAAATATGAGGGTCGTTTTTTCAATACAGTTTTTTTCGTAGTAATAATGAATGCTGAATTTCAAAGGACACAAATAAATATTTAGGTACATATTTTAATGAATATCCCGAAACACATTACTGTTCGAGAAATATTTTCTTCAATAACACGGTACCGTTTATAATGTTAGGAGTCTTCGGTAACTTTTTTTCTAGTGTATCGTAAAAGCCACGTAAACATGTTTTCGTAAACAGAAAGTTAATAAATTACTCACGTCAAATAAGTAGAGTATTCGAGATGTTTGTGAGTTTCGTTTTAACGAAAATTATTTAGTAGGGGATACAGTTCTGCCTGTGTGCAATTCTTTTCCGATTATACAGACTTTTCCATCACAATGACATACGAAAGAATAGTATATTACTATAGTAAGTCCCATTAGTGGGAATGCTAGCAACATGCCTTAAAACAAATAAGAAATATTTGAGTATTACAATCCATAACATAAACACGCTGCCTTATTACAGGATGGTGGCTGAAAACGGTTGTCATAGCAACTGTTTTCAGCCACTATCCCCGGGGACCGGAACGGTTTAACGAGACTTAAAAACACGAAGAAGCTTGAGATTTAAAACATTGACTCACTTATCCGGAATTTTGATATTGTAATCGAAATTGGAACTTTTGAACAGTTAAGAATTTTTAACTTATCCAGTTGTGATACGAGCTGTTTTTCTTGATATGATATCGAACATATCAGCTTCTCTGTACGTGAGGTTGAAATAATTATGGTGGCATTCACTGATCGGAATAGTTTCCATATTTGTTAAGTTATTATCAACAGAAAACCGTTCATTTAATTCGTACTTCATGGGACACAGAGTTCTCTTGTTTAGATAGCGTTTCTAAAACATTATAAAATACAGTTATTTCTGCTTCAGAAGTTTCAGAGTTATTTTGCACACAATACTATATCTAATGCAGTTATTATGATTACAGTATATTTCTATAAAATTTGGTAATATTACTTATTGTAATATATAAATACAATTTTTGTTTCAGGTACCGGCTAATTTCTCGCTATAAGGTATGGTATGATAAAAATATGATATATTTTTTTAAAATGGTTGCATTTCTCCAAGTCTGACAATTGCATTTTTTTGTTGAAATATATTTATTGCTGCGCAATTTTAACCTTTATATACTACATGAAAATCCATCTAATTTATTAATTAAATTATTGTTTTTTTCTTGTCATATTGTCTTTATGTTATACAGTCCATTATTTTAATATACTGTTCGCTCACCTATTCAGTTTTTATAAAAATATACACGCATAGTAATTCGATACAAACAGTTAAGTTTAATATTGTTGTTGTCAAGTGAGTTTGTGAAAAAGCTAGCGGTTATTACGGCTGTGTGTACAAAAGTTTCGAATTAAGTTACACGCTTGACTTGTTCTCGGAGTACGTTTAAGTAAGCGGCACGGAGTGTATTCAAACTTAATAATAATACGCGAATAGTTTCACAATTCCACTACACTAGCTAAATAGTTTTACTATTTCAGTACACTAGTAACTAGTGCGAGTATTTTTTGAGTCAGACGTTGAAGAAATGAAATCGTGGAATCTTTGAAATGCGTGCAATTCACTTGGATCGTTACTTACAAGCTTATATGGATATTGCTGCTTTAGTACCGCGATATTAAAGTAAAATAAAATTTTATAGGCATAAGGATGTTGCCTACGAAATTCAATATTATTTTGTTTAATATCATATTTTGTAAAATTCTTTTGTATTATATGAAAATGGATCAGTACGTTTCAAAAAGTGGAAAAATAAGGAGATGTTACAAATTTGTATGGAGTCTGGTAGTCGGTCACCCCCCAAGGCAGAAGTTGTGAAAGAATACGGTTCTTTAGATTATCATGGGACGAAAACCATGACTTTAAATCTCTGCATTTTAACAAAAAGGAGAATTTTATTATGGTTTCAAAAATCGTTATCCAAATCCAAAATTATTTTTCTTTTTTCGTCACAAAAACGTCAATATCGCACATTGTCTTATTACTAGCATTAACTATGATTATGTTGAAATATTTTTATAAAAAATATTATAAGAAATGTTATATGTAAGACAGTGCTTTTGATCTTGTTTCTAATAAGATAATATACAATTTAAAGGTTAGATTTCTTTCATACACTTTTTAAAATACTCAAGAATGCGGCCGAAAAAGGTTTATTTTATCGTCACAGTCTCATTTATATATTTTTTTTTAATTTTGAAGTTTTGATGATTTTCAAACTGTCAAATTGTCAAAGATATTTCTTGGATAACAGTTATATTGGTATTGAAAAATTAGTTTTAAAATTATTAAATTAATAAATGTGATTCACATGATTGGAATTTTTAATTTCAACTAAAGTTTTCCCAATGAACAACAGATTAAAACAGAAATGACAATTCGACAGTATTCAAAACCCATTTTCTATGCAAAATTTATGTGGAACATTCAATTGCTAACGTTCAGTTGATGAAGTCGCGTCGGCATTATTCATTGGTAGCTTACACCGGCTCATAAATAATTCATCTTTGTATTTTTATGACAATTTAATTTAAACTTAAATCCATTTTGAATTTTATTTGTTGGGAGTTTTAAGTTGTAAATTCGTGGATTAATAACGGTGGCTTAGGTGGTTATTATTTAAAGATCAAGACAGTATAGCTTATGTAACTCATTACAATATATATTTGTAGTAACTTTACCTATTTATTGGTACAATATTATTATATAGGCCAAACAGACACTGAAAGTAATAGCGATTACGATAGTGAACGCGTATAAAATGTAATCTCTTTGCAATAACAACCTATGGCCCTGGAAACTTCGGGATAAGTATTAATAATAATCTATCGTATTTTTATTATTTTAAGAAATAGGTAGATGTTAAGAAGTTTTATAGCACTTCCATGGAGTAATACATCAGATATTATATACCTTAATATTTTTTTGGGAAAACAATAAATTAATTATCTTAGAATATTATATGATAAAAAAATTTAGAGAAATATCGTGCAAATGACTCCTTTCCACCTAATGGAAATGGAGTCCAGATAAAGATGGTCAGTGCAAGCAAGATGCTTGTTCACGCCTCTTTTGAAGGACCCAGGATTGGAAAACGTTTGTTGGGAAAGAATTCCATTTCTTGATTGTGCGTCACAGAAATGAGTAACCAAATTTATTTGTGAGCGTAGGAATGGTCGACACAGTTTTTCTGGCATCATAATATAGAACGATATACTTCAAAAGTATTCTTGAACAGCAAAATTCCCGATCCACCTTAAAACCTTTAGCACCATTGTAAATAGTTTTATAGATTTATTACTCCATTAAAGTTGAAATAACATTTTTACAGTTTAACTATGATGAAGGACTAAATAAGCAATTTTCAAATAGAAACCGACCTTATTTAAAAACGGCAAGGCAATTATTCCTGTGAATACTATCAATTTCATGACGTTTTTAATTTAGGGTCCCTTTCTGTGTCGATACCCTTGACTATTAAAATAGAGTTATTTCAGGATCTGATAAAATATTTTTTTTATTATTATATCTACTTTGATCCGTAATTTTAAGCATAAAGATCTTATAAATAACTTAATATAAAACATCTTTAAATGAGTAGACAGAGTAATGAAGATTGGACTTTAAACATCTTGATTATTTCGTATACACGATAGATTAATAGCAAGTAGACAGAGATTGGTAAATTTTTCATTTGAATAATTTAAAAATAGATAAAATTGATCCAAATGCGATAACAGTAATTATTTGAATATAATTGCAAAGGGAACTCAGATATCGGTATGCAAATTGATTCTTGCATTGGGTCAGATACTTAACTCAAATACGAAAAAAATGTTTGGTCGGGGATTTAACTCAAATAAGAAAAAAATACTTTTATTGAAAGGAAATGGCGTAAAATTAAGATAAGACGCCATTTTTAAGTAAAAATATGCCTTATACACCTTAAAGCACTTTATAGTTTCAATAAACCGAGATCAAGATTTTACAGATGGCTTAACTCCAAGTGTATGGGATCTGCCGATAAATTTATCTCGAACGCAATTTCCTTATCTGGATTAAACTTTCACTCTTATGTCTGTCGAGAATTTAAAAGATCTTTCTTTTATGATTTTAATCGGATCGTGTGATTTGTGTGAACCTACCGTGCAGCTGCTTCTGGTACGTCCTACGATGTAATAGGTAAAGATTAAAAATTCGTCAACTTCAGAACTCTTATAACGCATAAGCGGATTTCTATGTATATCATTATAAGCCCACGCTCAACCTAATACGCTTCATTGATTGAAGCCGAACTGATTTAAATTTCTTATGAATTCAATGGTCTTGGAGATTTTAAAACTTTTTAGACGTACTCTGTTAAATCAATCTTTTGTTGCCAGTCTTCATTCTTCAAACTTTATTGCTTTTAGATGTATTTCAAAGATTAATTAATATCAAATTGTATTGTATTTTAATCTTATACACATAAATGCGACTAATCAGTCTTAAATAATATCCACAGGAGCTTGCGAACCAATGTTATTTTGTAGTGTATTGGTAAAAAATATTATACATACATATATATGTGTCGAACTACAGAGCATTATACGCAATGCATTACAGTATAGAGTGTGATCAGATAAGATTAGTACAAAGCTACCTGAGATGATTATTAGATTTGCTATTGACATTTGAACTACTCAAATAAGCCACTAACACAATTAACACCTTAATTAACAACGCGATCTGTTGCTAAATGAGGTAATTACTAATCAGCAATGATATTCTAATTATTTTTAATTTGCTTTATTTGATTGGGTTTTAAAAATATGTTTGAGATGTCTTTGCTTTCATTTAGCCTATAAATAATAATTTATATCAAGTTGGAATAAAATTTTCAATTTTTGATAAATTAAAATATAATATTAAATTCGTTCATATTATTATTGGAAGCAAATCTATTTGACTTTGACTTGAACTTGACCAAAAAGCAGATAACTTAACCATTAATAATCGTTATAAAGTATTCGCTTATGTAGATTTATTTGGTGAGGTTCACGAAGCTACAGTAAATTACCATAGTTTACCATGGAGAGTGCTCTGAAGAAATCTTCGACCTTATCCCTCCTTCTCCTTTCCTATTCAGGAGTACACGTGCTGGTCTATGGAGTCACTCCTTCACAGTCTTCCATTTCTACTTTGCGCACTAAGAGATTTTGTGACTCCTTTCTCTGTCGCACAGCTAGAGTGTGGAATTCCTTACCAGCATACGTATTCCCTCCTTCATACAACATGGGTTCGTTTAAAAGAGGCGTGGAAAGCCCTTTTTAGGTAGGCAAGGTGAAGGTAACTAGGGCAGTATGTCGCATGCTTCACTAGCTACCTTCGCATATGGGCTCCTCTACTGCCTATCATCAGGTGGTGTGGAGTCAGAGCTTAATATAAAAAATATAAATATTTAAATCTTGAATTCCATTGTCTGTTCAATTTTTCAAAAGAAACATCTATCTTTCCCTTTAAATTCAAGGCAAGTACACTTGACACAAAATTTAAGTGATTTATGTATAAAAATCTTTTGTTCGAAAAAGATTTCATAAAGACCTTTGACGAGTCCATCCACTCTCAAAACTTGATAAATTATAAAAATCTCATAGAGAGGTTTTGATCGGATATCAGAACTGCTAAGACGATTTTTGATTTAAGCAAAGATTATCCTTGGATCCGAATATGATTAAATTTCTTATTTCGAAAAGTACTTACTGTAATACAGATGTTTCAAGTGAAGAAAATTGTGGAATAACGAATTTATTGTTCTGTAAGAGAGTTTAATGCAAAATAACTCTACTCTTGATACTACTGGATATAAATGTCCTTGAGTGGAGGCATGCCGGGAGACGCAGCGTCGATAAGCTACTCGCTAGATGGACCAACAATCTAAAAACATCGTGGGAAGTCGCTGAATGTAGGCAGTCTGGAGATCCTTGAATGTGCCCCATATCCAGCAAATATGAAATCAGAAATAATGAGAAGTAAAATTAATAAATGGCCGTCATAGCTTAATAACTACGAAACTTATTTCATTCATTGAGGGACGGTAAAGGGTGTACCTTGACTCTGGATATTGTCACCGCAAGACCAATCTGTTCAGAAAAATAGCTTGAGATTATGTATCCAGCAGTGAGCGTTTCTAAGCTTATGTTGATTTTCTGAATCGACAATTTAACTCATTCAAGATTTGACGTATCCCGTGTCTTCGTCGAATTAATCATATATCCTGCCTAAGTTCTTACAGGAGGTGTGAGATATATTTCTGGCTAAGTCTTCAAAAGTAATCGATGCTATTTCGAATATGAAAGATTTTCTACCCCACCAACCTACTACATGGCCACCAATTAGCTAACGTTTCCTTCATTACGAAGTTTTAATGTTACAAAGTTATGGCTTCCAAGGTTTAATTGACGTTTTCTAATAACTAAAACGTGGCGGAAGTATTATGTACCGAATAAGTAAGTCAGTGATATGTATTTTTGAATTGGTTAATGTACAATAAAGATATAATAATATAAAATAAAATAATTAGTAAGTTAAAAGTGATAAAGGATGAAATATATATATAAATAAATAATAAATGATTTTATTGATACTTTGTAAAATAGTTACATCATCCAAGTAATTGTCTACAGGAATGTAAACCTTATCAATTCGATTTGATTAAGTTTTTATTTCACTGGGATCTTATGGTCTTAAAGTTATTTAAATAACACAAAAAATCTCAGTAAATATCTTTTTTCTAAAAATATCGTCCACTAAAAGCTTCTTTGAACTTTTACCGATTCCTAGTGGCACTTCAACTTGTTATTCTTACAAAGCAGTCGAGACGTAATCAGGTCATTCCAAGTTGGTTGAATTACAAACTACCTAAGGACTAGAGCGTCCGCTCTGATTTGTCCTAAGGGAGATTACGCCACGAGGATCGCCCGAACTAATCCACGGAATCCGATTTTCTGCCCAGAAACTTGAAAAGAATACGATTTAAAAGCACTCTTCCATATGTTGGATATATTTTGCTAAATGAAATTTTATATGGCCGTATATTATGTGATTTAGAATTACTTTATTTAGGGGTATGGGTTTAATATTTAAATTGATGTGGTCCGGTTTGATTTTTTAACAACTTGACCATTTAACCAAGTATCAACTGCAACACCTTATAATACGATATTATAACTTCTAAGAACACCGTCTGACTTAAAAGAACAAAACTCTCCATGTATCACTATCATTTTCTGTTCTTTATACTCCTCTAGCTGATTCAGCATTTTTCTTTGACAAATAAAGTAAAAAAAGTACTCATTATATTTATAAATCATATTTTTGTTTTGTTTCTTTTTATTTAAAAAATACACCAACATCAATTTAGACTACAAATATGGAACCAGATCTCCAACACATTTAATTCTATCATTTAATTAGTTCCAAATTCAGCCATTCCTAAAAAGCTGTTTTGTATTTTTGTTCGTATACATTTTAATTCTCTTCTGTGTTAGAGTGGTATTATATATATTCATATATATAAAAACGTCTGCTACTATGACGTGTGTAAGATAACAACAAAAATATAAGTTTGGCTGTTGTTAAGCTGTGGTGTTCACTCGAAAATATTTTGTCAACCCTTTTCAAGACGCCTTATTGCCTGTCGCATTATGAAGAAAAGTTTTAAGTGCGCACCTCCACCGGGGCAAGAGATACGTTTTAAAGAAAAGAACGTAACTGAGAAAGGATGTACCAAAGTTTGGCGTCTTAAGTACCTTACTTGCCTACTTACACTTAAGTTTGTCTAGAAGTGACACCACTGAAAACTTTTATTTGTTGTAAGAATGTGACAACGAAGTTGAAGTTAGGGAATAACGTAGGAACCTATATGTTGTTTTTTCAACTGTTTTTTATTTATCTGTTTCCTTTTATCATTTCATCTTTTTGTGGTGTTGAAATTTCATATTCTCTTTTATCTGTACACTTAGCACGAATATTTTAGAATTTTGGGTTGTCGTTAGGTGTATATATAATACACGTTTTGGAAACCTGGTCCCTTTACAAATCGAAGCGCGCACTTTTAGACAGGCACACGTCAGTCAGTTGTCAGTTTTGGGTTAGAGCGCCCATTGCGTGGGCGTTACCTGCGGGTTTTATGTACAGGAGTCGCCATTTTGAGAATCTAGAAATAATCAAAGCTTAATTACCTCTTACTCATTTGTTTCCATGGCTTGACATAAGCATGCTTTGGAAAAGTTGATATTTAAACAGAATTGATTTTGCTGACTGAAAGTTTGAACGTTATTAAATATGGACTGATTAAATCAAAGCGGCAATGAAAGGTTACCTTAGTATATACATCGAGAAAACTGGGACGAGGGAAGAATAGTGACGAATTGTTAGCCGTGTTATCAACCCTGAATTGATGACAATACCACTGAAGCAACAGCGAACAATTAAGAGTGATAATCACACGATACTGGCGAATCAATACAGATGGCGTGAAGAATAAAAAAAGACAATACAAACTAGACAAAAAAGATAATCTGTTGTTGAGAAGATGCTGATAAGAGATAGATGATATAGAATTTGATGTTGTATAAACCTTATTCTATCAAGATTAATATCTAGATTTTAAAGATTATCACCGCTTTCACCCACCAGCGTAGGGTGTTCTTGCCCAAACTTTTCATGAGTTTCACCTATGTAGGAAGGCTTGTGCCAGCAGTGAGACATATGAGGGTAATTGTTTATCTAATATTATTTGATTATTATAGATTATATAAACTGATACGTTAGTTAGTTTAAAATAAACAATCAATGTAGGGTTTTAAATCAAATTTATATAATCACACCTGACTGTCACCAGTTTAATAATGTCTGGCAAACATTATAAACCCAAGGGTCTTGATCCCAAACACGGTATTTGCATATATCACACTAACGCAATCTCTCAAAACTTTATAGTTCCACGATATCTGTTATTCTACTTGCGTTTTCCCTATTGTCTCTTCCACTCTACCTGCTTCCAGTTAACAGTTCCGCCTACTTAATTATGTAGTAGTCCTACTTTAGCTTTATCTCACTTCTTAAACAGCAGTCCATGACAAGTTGTGACTTGTTAAAATGGATGACCCTTAAATTTAACCGTTCTTCTTAGACACCTTACAACTCTAGTCCACCTTAAGCTTTTAAGTGTCGTTTAAAAGACAATTACTTTGATAAATTGTTACTTTGTTTTTTATGTAGATTAAATTATTTGATTAATTGAAACTTTATTAAGTCTTTTAAGGACTAATAAGTAAATGTATAAATGAGTAAAATAGAATTACCTTTAAGAAAAAGGATGTTAATGTTTTTAATAAATTTTCGTAATTACAGTTTTTTTTCGAAACGGTAGTGTTTCTTAATCATGAGCTTTTTTCTAAAATGAAATTTGCGAAATAAGGTTGGAAAATTGGACTTTTTTTCATTAAATATGGACATAATGAGTAAGTATGCTGAATGAGATTTTTAATAAGAATTCTGACAATTGATGATCCGAAAAAACAAGGAATGATGTTAGATAATGTCGATATGACACAAATTGATATATTGTGGGTAATTATAATAGCAAGTCATGTAAATCCATGTCTTACAACAGAAAACCTAATGCGAATTCAAATTTCTTGGAAAATGAAAAAAAAAACTAGCTTGATGGGTTTGGGATTTAAGCTTCTGATGTTTGTGAGTGATATTCAACGGATTAAAGCAATTGCCTTGAATTACCAGCTCAAGCAGATGAATTTTCAAGAATCTTTAAATGCAGTTTTATTTATTTTTGAAATTAAAGGAGTAAATTTTGCCATCAACAATATTAAGGGTACTTTTCCTCCAACGACTTGTTTCTACTCAAATTTTACGATATTTTTATCTTTTTAATGTTTTGAAGACAGTTTTTTGTTTTGTTGCATACTTTTTTGTACGTATAAATATTTGTCTCTATAGCATTAGAGGATTTAATATTTCGCCTCCAGAGTGTATTGTATGTATGTAAAGTACTATAAGCAAGATTTTTACTAAATATTGGCAAAATCATCAGCTTGTTAACGTTTGTACGTATCAAATAATACAAATTCACGTTGTATCTATAATATTTCAGCGTTAACATAATCGTTTTTGCTTTAATGATTGTTCAATAAAACGTACTCAATAATTCTCGATGAACAATAATATTAATAATCTCAATTGAGTAGCCCTCGAATAATTTGAACGTGAATTTTGTATTACTGAATAATACAAGGGGAATGAGGGACTCGCAATGAAGTTATGGGCGTCGTGGTCACTGAATGACTATAGATTTGTTGTTAAAATATTTTAATCTGTTCAGCTTAATTTCAATAGACTTTTAGAATAAAGGTTCTCAATTCTTCAAATTTTGTATAGTTGTTATGCTATTTAACTAACAATTTTAATTAGATTACCAAAATTCTTTTTTATTTTTATCATAGAATGGACTCTAGACAAGTCCCCCGGTAGATTTACGAACAGATAGCTTCGATTGACATTCATTATGTGTATTATATGTACTAAAGATGAATATTTTGACTTTGATTTTGAAATGTTAAGCGAGCAAGTTTAACGTGTGAGTAGGTGATTAAGCACCAGCTTCAGATTGTAATAAAGAGTAGAAAATAATAAGATACTTGGAAGCTTTAGTTTTTAGAGCGTCCTTAGTTTTCGAAGAAATATAAACTGCCTCTGTTTATATTTCTTGATCTTTAACGAATCTATAGTTCGATTTTATTTACAACAAACTTTAATGAAACTTCTCTCAAATTCACATCCAAGCAATCTTATATGGTTTCAATTTGTTCATTTTAGGCATAAGCCAACACACATACACTTTTTCCTCTTTGAATTCGGTTAAAGAGATGGTGATTCGTACACATATGACAATGAAAGTGGGTCGTTCTGTGGTCACAAACCAGAAAGATATAAATAAGACACGTTGAGTGGACGCCGAGAAGCTGATAAGGGTCAAAAGGTTAGGAGATTTCCGAGCTAAATTGAAATTTGAATTATCTGCGATTAAAAATATGGTAACGGGGTACGAGAAGTTTTTTAACTTGTTCCTTTAAGTAAAACCCTTAACAAATTTAAAAAAAAAACAAACACAAAAACAACATTTTTTGCTCAAAATACAAACTCAATTATCACTATCTTTTATATATATTTTATTTGTGTACATGTATGTAGTAGTAATTTATGTAGTATAATAAATTTCTGTCGATGTTTGGTTTTTATATTACTTGATAAACCTGCATTTCACTGCCTGCGTCTCACATATTTCTGGGTTGGCCGAAGAGATTTCTTATAAAGGTAAGTCCACCCTTACTCTATATTTGGTACATAATCTTAAAATGTGATTTGAAAACGGAACAGATGTATAATAAAAGGCACAATATTCAATGATTTCATATGGTGCATTATTATTTCAGAAGGTTAAACTGTATTATTTAGAATATAGTTTAAAAAGAATATCTTCTGCGATAGGAAGCTATAGGAGTAAATAATATTATACAGAAACAGAAACGACGATTTTACATATTCATTACGCTCTCAGTGGAGACTTACTCGGAGATTTGATCCATTGTTTTCTCAAAATAAACTACAGAGGTTATCGATATTCGATCATGAATAGTTTTAAAACATTTGGATTTGCTAAAATTTTTTACTATTTATTTAATACAAACTTATTTTAGCGTTTGCAATTTCTAATGTCAGACTTACAATTTCAGAATCAAAGCTCTCTTATTAGTGCTGAAAAAACAAAACCACGAACAATTGTAATGATCTGACATTCTTAATTATTATTATGTTGATTAATATTTCTAGTATCACAAATTTCATTTTTATATTTATTTTACGAAATTTGTTCACATACACTAAAAGAGCGCTTCTAATAATTAAGTAACTCTATATTTTTTAATTCGAATGAGGTCTTGGACTTCATCTCATCTGATGATAAGATAAGATAAGATAAGGTCGACGATGGAAGCAACCTACACCCGGATTCCTCAATCACAAAGAAACTCAACTACCGAAACACAACAAAGCTGTTATTGTTATGGAGGCAGACTGAGGTAACATGGAAGTAGACAGCCAGGTGGATATCATATCAAGCAGAATTTTTTTTACTCTTACTAGGAACCCCGGACCTCCAGATCAGATATAAATGGTCTCAGCCACTAGACCACAGCGGTGGTTAGATTAAACCACAGAGTTGCTTAGTATTATTGTGAAAAATGAGGTTTAGGCTCTTCTTGAACTTCAATAAAGTGAATTTGACGGACAGACTTGAATTTTATACCTGATGCTATTTTTATATATATATATATATATATATATATATATATATAAAGCACAGCAAATGACTCGACACCACCTGATGATAAGCAGTAGACGAGTCCACATGTGAAGATTGCTAGTGAAGCATGTGACATACTGCCCTAGCCACCCTCACCTTGCCGGCCCAAAAGTGCTTTTAACGATGGTAAAGCTTTTCCAGATCAATGCTAATCAAAAAGCCAATCTAACACCTTTTTTAATATTACCATTGGCATACGTGCTAATAACAAAAACGAGAAATCTAATCGTTTTTTTTTTAAATAAAATTGTGTCTGCTTGGCAAAATTCCATAAGAAAAAAAAACACAACTGAATAATACACACTAAAACTCAAAATTATTGTATGTAGTTGTTACGTATTCAAGTAATTATCTGTGGCATGTTCAGCTTATTCTCTTATAACTTGAGGCGCACAAGAAAATAGCTCTTTAAAATAATACACGCACACTCAAATTTAACGGCTGACATTTAACTTGGCTTTTTTATTTAAATTTTTTGGTATGGAAAGCTCGAGAGTGCTTCGCCAGGATCGTCTGTGATGCCATATTATGTTTATTGCACGTCACGCGTTGGGTGACCATGGTATTTTCTCTTTAGGGATAACTTTCGTGAGTAGGCTTTTGAATTAAATAGCTTACATTACTTATTACGATCAATTTATGAATATAGATTACATCGTACATTGAAGCCTTCGTTATTGTAAAATTTAAGTTGATTTTGAACTTCGGTTCCGGGAAATTTGAACTTTCTTAAGCAAATTTGCTTTTGTTTCCGAGACCTTCTAAGACATACCATGTTGATCTTGAAATCAGACTTTCTCCAAAATTAACATGTTGCAATTGGTAAGTTGATATTTATTCAACTAGCTACTAGATTCTATGAATAAATCATCCTTTAAATAATATTGTAGATTCTACACCTAGTGAATTCTATTTACCCGAAAGCCGCTAACCACAATTGGTTGAAGCAAATATCCTGCAGTCTCCTGTTTGAAAATTTTGACAGTATATTTGCAAGTGATACATGGTACCACTATGCGACTAGCATTATCCTGCTTTGTTCAACAAGATGCTATACATCTGAATAGAGTATTCATACTGTTATGGATAGTTTTATTACCAAAAGCATGCTAGTGCAAACACGTTCGCGCTAAACAAAACCTTATTGAAGGCAAAGAAGTTCAGACCACAGACAAAGCTTGTTTCACGAATACCGATATTACTTACGATATATTACAAAAGGTAGAGCCAAGAAAATTTCCGTTGCTTCCTTGGCACTAATATTCCACGTATTCAGCTTCAGCCACCTGGTCACCCTAGTTGGTGCAGTTTACTTTTATTTCTCTGTTTTGGCCTCGTATTCGGAAGCGAAACTACGCTCATTTTCTATTTTTGTGTACGAACGTCGATTTTAATTAATCAAGTGCCCTGCGTCTTAAATATTTTAATAATCCATGTGCTCTTGTTTACAGCAGAAATTTTATTTTAGAACGAATATGGTTTTATTCCATAATAGTATAGTTCCAATATTCCAATATAATTTTTTTTGGAAATGCATTGCAAATATGAGGAATAAGGCACTTATTATGACAGTACCAAGTAACTTTGAATCTCTATAAAACTGAGAAGAAAGTGTATATACCATGTAAGAAATAATCATATGGAATGATTTTTTTTACATTTTATATTTTTCATAATAGGGCAATAATAGTTTCTAATATAAAAATACATTGTTAATGTACTGGCCACTCAAAATTAAAAATAAACCTATGATAATCCTGCATTCTTTTAATACATAAACGGAGCATTTACCTAGGGAAGCACATAGTGCACGCTGAGGAGATGCAACATATCACTGCCCAAAGAATCTGGAAATTTCTGGAATCAACAGGGCTAAGCAGTGAAATCTAAAGGACTGCTACAAAAGATCAACAGTGGTCGAAGTGGCCTATGGGGCCCAAAAGAAACTGAATAGTAATAAATATTTAAGATATTTCAAAATAACTTTTCACAAGAATAGACAACATTTAGATTTTTAAAAAATATGTTAAGATCATGTTGCATAATCTATATTCTGTAAATAAAAATATTTTATCTAGTTAAACTTATTATAGCGGTTTTCAAAACATTTTCTCGTAAGTCATTAACAAAATAGCAGGACCTACCATTAGTCGCCAAAAACTCAAAGGGCTAAGGGCTACATTGCACCAGTATCATGGAGCCATAAATAAAGATAATATCTACATTAATGAAGATATGGCTTAAAGGTCTAAGGTAACTAAAATGGGCCAAATAATTAGAAAAAAAAATCCACTGAGCGGCTTCTTCTCAAGAACACACACAACATTAATTAGCTCCTAGTATCATTTACAATGTACTCTGAGAACCTCCTCAATTGGGAACATTAAGTCTGAATTGAAAATAATACTTTGTACCTCTTTTAGTTGAAATTGCCTTGAAACTACAGAAGTAATTTGCTAATCTAATCGGTATTTATTTTCAGAAATTTAAATTCATGTAATACAAATTTATAAACACTATCGTCTAGTCATCAAAGCTACTCTTGTTGTTGAAGCCTTATTTCTAGTAATAGATCCCAGTTTATCAGATTAGTTGTCAAAATATTCTATTTAATCGCTGAAGCCATTGTAAGTATTATTTGCATTTTGATAAGGTACCTTCAGCTCAAGACCTCTCAAGGAAATAAGCCTAATGAAGTAGACTTGAATGATAATCGAAGGATTTCCAATTAATATGTAGATTGAAATGATCACGAGTTACTTAAAGATTTATTAGATTTTCAAATGCTATCGTCGATAGTGGAATTTAAAATAAATAATTGATATCTATTTTCAGCTGAGTCAAAAAGTTATTCATACATTTACAAATTATGGTTGTTCGTTAATCTTGCACGTAGTAAATTTTATACAGGAAATTAATTGAATTCACATTCTAAGTGACTGAGATCGTAGGTGATAGCTAATATAAAATACACGGTAATTACGGTAGCACTAGCTTGTAAAGAATGATGTAATTTTAGCGCTATCTTTTATAACAACGACGACATAAACATCGCTTTCTTTGCTGCCATCCACCTTATATCAAAGACAGATTTCTAAAGGCTGCAGCCTCAAGCGTTGTATTGCTACAGCACTTTTGTAAGCTCTTTTCATAATGTTTCAAGAAAATTCAATGGAAAGCGGAACATTACTTATAACAAATATTCATAATAGGTGGCTTCATAAAACAAGTTATAAAATTTAATTAATATTTGTTTTGTGCGTAATAAAATAGGAAATATCTTTATTGTACATAAACTTATTCAAAAAAAAAATCGTCGGGAATAGTTTATCAAAATGTAAATGAAGTCAGTTCAATATAAAAGACAAGAATCGCTACTACCAACACAAAACTTCCTGGGTTCTCACCCACCACTCATATCTCTTAAACAATATCACACTACATAACGAACACAATACGTAATATTCTCTTGGAGGAAATGACGTACAACTATTTTTTTCTACATTTGATTCTAATTAAATTATTTTGAAAAGTTCCTGGGCCGTTCATTTTCAATATCATGAGAGATTATTTACAGAACTTCTCAAGGTTGCTCTTATTTTCTAATATACTTTTTCTTCTTATTCTCTAATATATAATCTAATAATACATTAGGCTCACTATCAAAAAAAATATTCTGTTTCCAAGTTTCCTCAAGGAAATTTCCAAAAGGGTAGTATATAAAAAAGGCGTTTTATAGATTCCTTCAAAGTTTCAAAATCACTTTTTCAATCAACTTGTTAGAGGTGTCTAATACTTCGTACGCTGCACTAGCTTTCTTCGAATAAGAACTCCTCCCACTGCTTAATTTAGATGTCCAGCCTATGGCTATGCTCTTCATAAAAACGTCGCCAAGGCTGTGTCAGGAGATCCAGTCACGTTTTCCTGCATTTATGGTCCATCTACTAAAATAAGAACCAAATGCCAATTAAAAAGAAACTCATTGCTGAAGAAGTAAAAATCGTAATTGAACTGTGCAGTTAATTCGAGAAATAAAACAGCAATCAGTAAATAGATCCGTATTGTTTGAGTTAAGTATTATAAAAACAGTACCATGATTCAACTGTTTTACGAGGCACCTCATAAACGCAAACTGGTAGCCGCGATACTTGTAGTTTTTCTTTATTTTCTTCGCAAGGTTTACCTTTCAGGAAAATCCTCGAGTTTCGTATTGTTTTGGTAAGAAGGAATGTCGACGTGGCCTACATTCTCCTTTCCGAGTTATTAGTATTTCTTACGATGAGAAAGTAAAGTTAATTTTGTTAAAATACTGTCTTAAGCTTCCTACTGCAAGACATATTTACGAATGCTAAATGTTATCATGACAACTACTTCTTAACAAAACAGGGTAAATTGTCTTTACTTCAAGATGATACTGCAACCAACATAGCTTCAAGAGGATTCAAGAGGAATTTCACTAGGTACCTTCCAGACTCTAAACTAGCATCTATTGTGTCAAAAGGACCAGCAAACTAAGTATTGGATACGGAATCTATCGCCACTTCATTAACAAACTATCTTAAATACCTATCGAATGAAAATCCGATGTAAACTTTAGAATGTGACTTAATACAAGTTTTGACGTCACAAAGGGTAATTCTATGAAACTTCGTGGTTATGTATCCGTTGAGAACACGATTTAATTATACATAAGCTAGCTTACTTACTACAGGAACCAATATTATCCGTTGCGCAGATTAATTCCTACGTTTAAACGGAGGTAAAGTTGTTTCATTTATTTAATACGGTTCTGGAGAAAATTAATGGGCACTTTAAAGGCATGCTTTTTACATTATATCGTAGTTAATACCGTTAACAATCCGTCTTCAAGAAACCGATGCTTAAATTCATGATCATCAACATAGCCTAAATACGGGTACAAAACTCTACATGTTTGGGCGATAACACCATAATGCCCAATTATAACCGGGACCTAAAGGTTTTGAACATCTTCCAAAGCAAGGAGGGAACAAATTTTAATTGTCTTATCAAAGGATCAGCAATATAGATGTATTGTTTTCGTAATCCAAAGCGCTTTTAATATTAATCGAGCCTGTATTCTTTCTTTGTATAAATATAACATATTCCTGGGGAGCATCGAACGCTCTGGTTTTGATAACAAATACATAGCAACTTTCACCATGGTTGGGAAGACACGTAAAGCTGTTGGTTCGAGATGTCAAAGTAAGTGCGTTCTCCCTACAAGCCGCATTACGTCAGCGTGGTATTATAGCCCAAACTCTTCATATAAGAAGTATATTCAGATGATAATGAGGAACATGTACCTCATTATAGCTTTCCATCAGGCGTGACTGTGCTCAAGCGTTCAGCCTATCATCACTTTATTACTATATAGATATTATAAAACAAAGTCCCCCGCCGTCTATCTGTTCTCCATACAAAAACGACTGCACGGATTTTAATAAAATTTTCACTAATAGATAAAAAACAATTATGAGCAAGGTTAAGTCATACGTACATACCCCAGGTCTAGCCGGGAGGGGCTACTAGTATTGAATATAAAAAAAACAACTAATTGTAAAAAAAGGATCTTAAATGTCAAACATTACAATTATTGTCTTATAGAGCTAATGCTATTTAACTGGCATTAGATTTCTATGATGATAAATATCAGATTCTATTAGTTTTTACTAAAGGCGAATTAAAATAATTCATTACTATTGAAGCGATAACTGCTGACCTAAACATAATTTTCTAAAGCAAATACAACTACATTAACCATTTGATTTGATTTATAATTAATATAACACAACATAAATCGTCTCCAATTTCCAAATGTTAAACCTCATTTCGAACTGAACGCAAACCGAAAATTACTTTCGACGATATTTTTAACTCCAATAACAGTTTAGTCCCAACTAGTTTTATCAAATTTATTTCAACTATTACGGCGAGAATCCTGTTCTTTCAAGAGAAAAAAGTCCTATTTTACCGTTCTGTCGTTCTAACACAATAAGTTAACGCCCAAACATGCCGAGTTTGTTTTTAAGTAGATTAGATGTATACCTTTTGAGACGACACAGTTTTGTGTTTCGTTGTAGTTCTCCACGTTCCTATTTACGAGTGTTTGTGGTTCATACGAGGAATGTGTCTCCGATAGTCGCTGTTGAGCATTCTTTTGTTTCCTTAACATTGTTTCAGAAAATGTGCCTCTTTTGTTGAATGGAATTGACAAACGTTACATTTAGTTCTTCTGATTTATTTTGCGTTTCACGATCGTGTTCTTATAGATCCCATCTAAGTCAAACGTATTTTCATTTGTAAAAGCACTAAACACTCGTACATAATTTAAGGTCGATAATTGTCTGTGACTACACATTTAACGCCTGATTTAGTAAAACTTTCAGGTCACATGTTCGCAAAGAGCGCCAAAATCGATAAGTATCCATCCGCAAAATAGAGAGCCGCGGATATAAATATTTAAACTGCGTAATATGAGTGAAATAATTGGTTAAAATGATGATAACTTTTTTGTTACAGGTATATTCCACTTCAGCGGAACATAACAATAGACATCGGTATACCGCGGCTGAACATAAAACAAATGAGATTAAATGACTGACTACGATACCGTCAAGAATAAATTACTAAAATATTTTAATCCTTTTAAACATCGCCTTTGTCCGCTCCAAAATCAAAATGGCAGCATGCCAAGGAATCATTACAAAAATTAAATTTACATTTTCAAATTAGGACGAACCCTTGAGGACATTTGGGTCCAAATTCAAGAGAGGATTGAGACTTATTCAAATCCGAAACGATGTTCCTTTGGACAATTAGGCATGCTTCGTTCTTGAGGGAACGGTTTTAACATAAAAATCTTTTAGTAGGTCTTACTTGGTAACCTTTCATTCATTTAATCCGTTATCAAAATTGCTGCCACTACTAAAGATAGATTTGTCATTTTTGACGGTAAAATTGTCAATTATTAGAAGGTTATTGTTTATTTTTGATAATATTATGAGAGATAATCTGTTTTGATCATTATCTAATTAAAATAACACTCATAAATGTCTGAGCAGAAAAAGGCGAATGATGTAAAACAGATTTATTTTTTCATTAAATCGCTTACGAAACTTTTGTGTCATTTAAACCATCTGAAATCTTCTAGACTCAGTAAAGCATTGTTAACCCTACCGTAAACTCTCATTGAGCTCTTTAGAAAGAAAGTGTATAAGAATTTCACTACTCTTTCTAGTAATATGGGAGGATCGTCGTAGTTTTCCATCGTGGCTAATTAATGTAAGTGAAGGCTTTATTTTTATTTGAGTCCTGTGTATTGGAGTAGATTGATTTAATCGGAATGTTTGAGGTAACAGCCGAACATTGGACTTGCGACAGCGTGGTCTGGAGTGTGACAACTTTACTTTGTATTGTGTTTCTTGTCTTTTGACTGATTTTTATATGTTTTGAGATCAATCAAGTTAAATCTTTTTGTAATTATATATGTGAAACTTCAAACAACACGTCCACTTTGCGCACTAAGAGATTTTGTGACTTCTTTCTCTGTCGTCTCTGTAGAGCGTGGAATTCCTTACCAGCACACGTATTCCCTCCTTCTTACAGCATGGGTTGATTTAAAAGAGGCGTGAAAAAGCACTTTTTGGGCTGGCAAGGTGAGGGTGGCATGTCGCATGCTTCACTAGCTATCTTCACATATGGACTCCTCTACTGCTTATAATCAGGTGTTGTCGAGTCATTTGATGAGTTTTATATAAAAAAAACTCCATCACCTTTTATATTAACAATGGCGCCGACAAGACATAAGAGCGAGAGAAAATACAATAACTTTTCATTTTACTTCCTCTATTTTAGTTTTGATTACTTTTTAACACTTTTACGTAAGCCAAAAAGATATATTGGCTATTGTTTACTTGGTGGCGTGATGTTCTATGTTGAAAATATTTTTGACAATGAAAGATGAGTTATGGCTTTTTTTCGACTCTAAAGCGTGACACTAGAAGTAAACAAACTCTACTTGTATTTGTCACGTATCTATAATATTGACTCACAGAAAACTCGTACCATGAGTCGGGTAAATAGCTGTTTTAGTCACTGTAGATGAAGGTGAATTTTATCCAAGTGTCTGATTTATACTGAGCGTATAACGTTATTGGTAACATAAATTACTTCAGGTACTGAGTATAATATATGTATTTATACGCGACTATACATTAGGTGCAGGTGTGACACTTAAGGGGCTATCCTTTGCCGCTCTTCGCTCAAATTTGTTTCGAGACCTTATGCCGGTCGACAAATTGTATTATAGCTAAATTAGATTCACCTTGAACCCCAAGAGCTAAGGCCTACTTATTTTGGGATTTCCACTGAAATTTATAGTTTGAAAGACGTCGGGAAACTTCCTCGAAGTCTTTTGTTTTCACGTTAAGTATAATTTAAAAGACTTTGATTCAAATGAATAAAAGATTAAGATGCTGACATCACGATTACTTTATTGTTTTGCAAGTATGATGTAGAGAAATACAATAACTATAAAGAACTGGCTATCAATAAGATATTCTTCCTAAAGATCCTTATTGATGTTCGGAGGTAGAGGAAAGTGGTATTGACCTGGTGAATTGCTTGGTAGAACCCAGATTACCCCCGTGAAGGGCAATGGAGTTGCTGGTGAGTTTTATTGGCTATTCTCAGTGCCGCTCTATCGAGGTCAGTGAGCCCCACACACGCACGTCGTCGTCGTCACGTCGCTTATCCACTGGCGAGTAGGTCCGTAAATAGATTCCTATTCGAAAAAAAAGAGGAAAGTGGTATTTTTCCACCTGAAAGCGGGGTAAGCTTCGTATTTGAGATCCCGCTGAATGTAAGATCGCCAGAGCTCGTGTCACTATTGAGATATTATTCTGTAAGGCATATGTTTTACATTTGTATTAATGCTTGTATTAACTCATGTGTCATTAGCATGTTAAAATATTACAAGCTTACGATAATTGTCCTACCATACATTTCATTTTATTCCGCAAAAATTCATTAATATTTTTAAAGGTTCTCTTCAAATGCGTAAGAACGTAAGATAAAAAATGTATACATATCACATAGGTATTCTGAAAACGTAATCTTCTGTAGATTATCCATTACCTATGGGGATTTCTAGTGTTTTTCGAATAATAGTTCTTTGCGTTAGGGATTATACTGTATAGAAGTGGAACAAAAATATTATTTATGATTTATAACAAGTTTTGTTTGAGTAATTATCATTGGTGTTACAACCCTGATCTTATAAGGATTAGAAACTTATTCGGGATTAAAATGAGGGATTAATATGCTTGTTTATATACATTAAGAACCTTAGTACTTCCACATGCAATACTATACGTTACAATAACATACTGTGCATTTCTTATCATCTTTAGTTCGTTCAAAATTTAGAGCAACTGCAAATTTTACTTCTCTGGTTCTCATTTTCGTATTTACCCACGTCGTTATCGTTACCATAACCCTGGTCTCGGTTGATTTCACAAATGGCAACCCTAAAATTCTAATCCGTGGGTAAAAGGAAACGAGATCCATATGACAGAGACTTTAAATTGCAAATAGACAAGCTGTCTCTTAAGACCACGCGCGGCTCAAAGCGTGGAAACGTTTTTAAGACTCACTTTTACGTTATCTCCGTAAGGATTAACTTCTTTGGTACTTTTATAATACTGTTTACATTAGAGAACGTTCTTAACTTTTTCCCCAGAAAACTTAGAAATACAATGAAAAGTAACATCTTTTAAATTGTATCGATAAGAAATGAAATAAGGATGCGATAATGAAGAAATGATTTTGTTTTGTTATATAACCCGTAAAATTGATTAGATTTTCACGCGTATTATCAATACCTAGTATATAATATTAAAACGAAGAACAATTGGCTTATATTATAGTGACATGAATACAAATTTGAAGCTTTAACCGTGACATAAACATCCACACAAATTGGAAACCTGACATCCAAAACAAGAAGGCAATTTAGCATCCTGGCATTAAATTAAACACATTCCATGTAATCCAATTTATTTGGACCCCTCGAATAGCTCCCCACTCAATTACAAAATCATTATAATTAAAGAGGTTTTCTTACTGAGAGACCCGTTTATTTTGGACGAGTGAACGTACAGTGAGACAAGTAAATACTGGAAAATAGCATATTGTGTCATTAATATTCATACTCAGCGTGCTTTGGAAATGTTCATATTAAAATATCAACTTAATTTTAGGTTTCTAGCTCTTTTCATAGATGGCTATGAAAAGAGCTAGAAACCTAAAAACGCTATCAGCATAATTAAATTAGCAAATATTATTGATTTCAGCAAAATTTAAATTTAGAAGTATACGCAATGAAAAAAACAGTCGAATGTGAGAATGTATTCTCATTATTAAATGGTCCATAATTATTTATAGATTCCATTTAAATAAAAATTTTTATTTGAACACATTGATTTATTTCTATTATATTATCTGCCCTCGTGATAAATATGAGCTATCAAGTGCAGTACTCGCAGCAAAGAGACTCGTTAGCAACGAGTGATTACGTAGAGACGTCTCGTACCTGAATTTGAACGGAGAAATTGAGCTTTCTACAGGAAAATCACTTTACTTAATACTCAAAAAGGAATGAAGTTTATTCTACGGAATCACTGATATTTTTCAATCTTAATCTGTATCGTGATGATTTTTTTTTATTATTTACTGATTAAACAAAAGCTAAAAGTATACATTGTATTGAGCGTCAGCCAGCGCTGAGACTACGTAATTAAGTTATTCAACTAGTCTATTTGAAGTACAATATTGTTTATAAATAACGTTTGTGCAATAAAAAATATTTAACATAAAAATTTCGACTATTTTTATATTCAAATTCAAAATTCGAATGCAAACTTTTTATTTGGCTTTCCTTCTATAGACATTAATGGAAATATGAACGATAAAAATTGCATTAATCAGACAAATGAGTCACAGTGGTTAAAGGAAACTTCCAAAACTGAGGAGGGTTCAGTTTATAAGAGCCTTATATCAAAATTATGAATGAATTATAATGACAAGAATAAAAACAAAAGAAGGTAAAGGAAAAAAAAATGTAATCATAACATAATAATGATTTATAAACATGATGAGACTTATTACATTTATTTAAAACGTCTCGAACCTATTCTAAAGTAAGCATCATTAAGAGCTCGTGTTATGCATACTAGATAAAGGAGGCATATTGAAAGAAGTATCTATATAAATATTAGCAATATACTAAATAAACATACATAGATTCATAATTCGTGAACAAGTATTGGTACTCATCTTACAAATATCTGCCCCTACCAAGATTCGAACCCAGGAACTCTGGTTAAGATAACAAAGAGATCCAAGCGAAGTGAGCAAAAGGGGAGAGATAGATCGATGTTAAGTATCTAATTGAAGTCAATGTCAAAATATTTATTCAACTTTGTAACATATAATATGCACTAATTGAGCGTCGGTCTAAGCCCTCTATTCCTAAATCTGGAGTCTCCGGAGAGTCTTGTCCTGAGAAGAACAAGCGAGACACTTACCAAGATTTGTCCCGCCTTTTACAAGTTAATGAGAACTGTTACAAACACAGTTAACTACAAATGTGAAAACAGTTAAAATTATTGTGATTATAGTATCTAATCACAGAAAAATACAAAAAAAAAATAATCAATCATAAATTAAATTATCAATAAAAAAAGAAAGTGGTCTGTGCATTTTCATCATTGAAATATTTCTTATAATAGCCTTTTTTCATTAAACTTTGCTTAACATAGAGTTTAAATTTGTGTAACAGCAGTTCAGTTACATTTGGCGGAACTTTGTTATAAATGTGTTTACATTGCCATGGAAGAGTGACCTGTCTTGTCCTGATTATTTGTTTAGCTATGAGTAAGTTCACTTATCGTTTTTTTAAGACATAGAAAATAACTCGACAACGATATTACATATAAGATACGGGATATCATAAAAATGTTCTGAAGGCTTTCTTGCGGCCGCGGTTAACGTCAAACGTTTTGTAACGTTTGGCTTTGATACCATAATGTTGTCAGAGCAGACTAATATTTTAGCTTTATCTTGAGTGTTTCGTAACTTCAGTTGTTTGGTGTATATATAATAATTATTTACATTTAAAATGCAATGGTAAAAATACGTACCTACCATTTTCTTTATATCTATTTTATACTTTATATCTACTATCTACATTTATGCCTAATATTGATGACGGCCACACTGCCTCCTAGTTTTAATCTCTTTAAGCAATATTTTTGTTAATGTTATATTTCAGTATTTCTTTGATTTTTATTAAATAAACAAATTGGAGCACGAACAACGCATCGCGGGCGAGATTTATCCCCTCCGCCATATGTTTGCGACCATATGATCGTCAGTGGTGACATACACCAGTCACAAGACGACGCCCCAAAGAACGCCCTTGTTGCGTTGTCCACGCTCAGATTGTGCACGTGCTTTGCCGGAAACTTTTCGTTTTCATTTCTCCCTTCTCCACAACCTCCATAATCAACACATGAGTTAGAATGAAATCGAATTACCATCATAATTATTCCCATCGCGTTCCCTTATTCACCAACAAAGAAGTGTATTTTTAAAGATATAGCCTACATTACAATCGCAATAATAAATTTAGTAGACCTAATCTATAAGTCAAAGCTCCGACTCTAGGATATCTTGATCACCCAAGAACATTACTTATTTTGCAGCAGCGTGTAATTCCTCGTAACCTCGAAATTAAAGCAGAACCGTTTTAATTCCCCCAACACTCGGTTTCACATTATTTTGACGTACGAAACAGCCTACGGAATGAACTTTCCGACCGAGATTCAGTCGAATGCGGTCGTGGCTGTCTCGGAAATTCAACCTCGACATCTCGCCTACTTTAATTCGCCAGTCGCTTATAAGACACATTTATGTCTGAGTTTAATTTGAGATTTTCATTTGTTCTTTTAGACGCCTCTCGAGTGTCGTGAATAGAAAATGCAGGGTTATTTTGATTTTCGTACAATATTGCGACTTAGATTGTAGTATTAAAGGTATAAATTTGATTGTGATTGACATTGAATACGTTGAGTATATAAGTAGTAAATTATATGATATATACATTTACTCTTATTCAGCTGATATTAACAGCAGATGATTTTGAATGGGATTACAATATAAAATATATATATAAAAAGAAACATATAAGTAACTCTCTATGGAGATTAATGGAACTAAGAAACCAACTCGATAATACTATTTTTTTTTTTGCATCAAAAAAGATATTACTTGTAATAGCAATAAAACAAAGTAAATTGACACGGTAGCTTTCTTGAATAATTACTTCGATATCACTTCTAACTGTTAATTTTTTCCCGTGGTATTAATAGTTAGCTAGTAGTAATACTAATAAATGAATTACTAAAAGATTCAACTTATAAAATTGTGCTTCATTATAGCAGCGTCATAAAATACAAAGTTATTATATCATCACGTCACGTCATCAAATCACGTGACTCATTTATATAGATAATGAAAAACTTGTAAACATCGCTAGTTTTTAAGGTAAGTTGACATAGAATGGAATATAATAGAATAAATCTGTATTGTACATCAGCCAATTCAACAAGGGTAATACACAAAAAAGCAAGCTAATTAATAATAAGCTAATCAGAAGCTTTTTAGTAAGCTCAAATGTTTATAAATAACAACGTGACACTCGATTATTATTAAAAATTGATGTAAATTACTATTTTTCTTTATGCAATTAGGTGAAATACTTTCATTTTGATACATTATTATTTTTTATAAATTCATTAACTTTAATATATTGTCTCGTTGAATGTATCCTCTGCAAACAGCCTAAAGCAGACCCGCAAGTATAAAGAATTTTTAAGGACTTCTGGTCGTCAGCAAAATGAATTCAGTTTTTCTTGCCAAATAATAATGAAGGAATAATGTCGTCGTCTTTCATAATTAAGGAAACTTTAACGAGGTTGGCTGTGGATCCAAAAACGATGAGAATCAGTTGAATGCTTCATAAAATAGTTTGCTTGAAAACTAACCTTATTTCATATAGAGTTCACGAGAAAAGCAACGTTTTAAATATTAATATTAGTGTTTTGCTAAATTAACATTGATGAACAATCTTTTGAATATTGTTGTTGATCATCTTAATTATACTAAAGAGTGGGAATAAATTGCTTAATGATGATTCTAAAAAAATTAAAAATCTATTAATATTAAGAATATTGACACGTAATGGCAAAAAATAAAGGAGGATGAAAATGTTACTTTACTGAATTTAAAGTCACTTTTAAAAAGATATATACATACAGAGCTCAAAATATATTTAATGAACTCTATTTCAGTTGTAATAACGTGTTGTATACATGTTGTTGTAGACTAAACGTATCTTTGTGTAAGTTTCAATAGTTTTGGTCGTAGTTGCAGATATCAAAATAATATCTAATACTTCACAACGCCTCTGCTGCTGCTTTCATGAAAATTTATTTAATATGTTCCTGATATGATTACTTATAAACTCCAACACGGAAAAAAAATTTCAACCCGTTATACCAGAGAGTAGACTGTTCAACCAAATGAAATTCATATTTTTAATATTAGTTTAAAATTATAGATTTCAGAGTTATTTTAATTTTACACTTAACCAGGAGTTTGCAACAGTTAACCATGATTAGTTGAACACCGATTTTTTTAATTTGGTTATTACATTTCAAACTGTTTAATAATATTCCGTAGTCTTGTCTGCTACAATATATCTCCCAGTGACTGTACAATACATGCCAGATCCTTGACATTTATCATTATGTATGAAAATTATGAATTTTCCTCATTATAAATAAATTTAATGATTATTGTTAACATACGTATTCTAATATTATATTTTTAATTTCTTTTTCTACGTCTAATTGTTCTTGTTATAGAGAGTAAGTTTTGAATCCATTAGAATGTTATTGCCGTCCCACGTCAGAACTAAAAACCTAACGTACCTTTTTAGGAACGGAGTTGTTTCTGAAAACTTTTAAATTGGTTACTTATTTGGATTGTGGTCTATATGTGTCAAAAGAAAGGAAAAAAATATGAAAAAGAGCGAATAATATAAAGAGATTTGCGTAGAAATTGAAGTCTTGCACATTTTAGAAAGGAAATACGAGGTAGCTACAGAGACATCCGGAACAAACTAGATGCATCTAGTAAATTTCAGATCATTCTGGAATGGTCGGCCATATTTTGCACGGCGCGTCGACATCTCTTACAAGAGAGAAATTTAATTTCAAAGCTCCTTGTGCTTAGTTTTAGCTCAAAGCTTACGTTTTACGGGTACCGCAGTGTTATGTAAGCTTAAAAGACAAAGTAGGTCAGTACTAAGTCCCATAAATGCTTTTAGCGTGAGCAAGAAGACATACGTGTTTAATACCTTTGCTTTTAATCCTGTAGTTGTGAATGTTGATTGTTACTTAATCTAGGCTTATATTTCTGGACCTGGAGTAAGTTAGGTTTAAATTTGCACTTTCAGTATTGCCACCATCACTTCGCATTCAACTAGTGTTGTAGTATTACGGCCCAAAGTGGGGTGTATTTAGACACTTGTAATAAGCAAGTTAACGGCAACCGAAATCTACTTTTGGTAACCAACCTTAACATTTTCAATTTAAGATATTTTCAGCTGGCCGGTGCAGGAAAATAGTCCTTATATAATTTCCACTCCACCGTTAGCTCATGATCAAAAACCAATATGCGATTATAATAGAATATGCGACTCACACTTCCACGCTAGATCAATGCGGGTTGGCGAGAGATGATGGCTTTAATTGTTTTCCAAAGCACGGAGAAGTTTGAGTTAGTAAATTTGTCTGGCCCATCTAGGATCTTTATGATCAACCAATCAAGCGATATATGTCATGACCAACCATGGCATATATCGCTTGATTGGTTAATCATAAAGATTATTAATATTTAATTTTAACCTTTTGCCCTTATGGGTTCTCAGTTCACAGACAGTCGAATCAAATTGAGAAAAAATACATTTGGCATTAACAATTGGTTCCCAAATTATAGTTATTTCAATAAGAATGTGAGTTACTTAATTTACATGGTTTGTTACTGTGGAATAAAGATGTTTTACTTGATTAAAAGCGTGTCGTAGTAACATACCTAGTGAGATAGATGAAACTTAGTTCAATGATAGCAGTGAGACTATATTAATAATAATCTCAAGTAATGACCATAATCTTTACTAAAGATACTTTTAGTATGTTACTGCGATTTTACTCTAAAATAAGCCTTAACCATGTATTATTAAAAACTGTAAAACCATTTCCAAATTAACCCTTGTGGTATAGTGCCATTAAAACACTAGTGTTACTAATAATGCCAGACTGAGTCCGCCAATATTAATTACATACTTCCAATTGGCTGAATCATCCTTTGCTGCCGTTACACTTTCCGTCAGGACGTTTAATCGAAAGCAATGCTTATTAAAGCGAATACGTGTACAGAAGAGCAAATCCATGAAACTGAAACACCGGGAATACTTCCAGACTTTAATTCACTTACCAAATAATTATTTTAAAGAAGATAAGTGCTTCAATAGAATAAATTTCACCATTTCAATGCTTTTTAACTTTTTTCGCAATTTTAAGTGGTAATTTGCTAAGGTTAAAGTCATTAATAGCTGGTTGAATTACAAATAATATAGTTTCTTACTTTTGTGTTCATAAAATTCGGGTTTGCATCGATTCCTCTGGATTCCATCATAATACCCTGACTTAGTGAAATGAAAGAAATTAAAGACTAAAATTTTGGGCAAAATAGAGATGTGTTAATTAGAAAATAACAGACCACGTCATTTAACAGTAAAGAATCAACTCTTTGTAAACTGAGAACTCTCCTTCAAAGTATGAGATATTGAAATTCCTCTGAGCCATAACTATCGTTTTAGACTAGATGCTATCTTCTGTTTTTGATCTTAATAACAAACTTACAAAAAAGTTTACTGTTTACCATTTTAGTCTTGAGGCATAGAACCCGCTGGTTGCAAAATAAGTCTAGTACAATTTCCTCCGTTATTCTCTCAACATTAACAAATAATTTACGACTTATCGTTAATCACTCACCTTTTTAAATGAGATAACAATATGAGTATTATCATTTAATAATACCACGCTATTTTAATGCAGGTTGATGAGTGACAATGGGTCCGAGTAAGGAGTATGCTCTTTCAAATAAAAAAATAATTTTCGAAATTGGAACTAAGATAAATTTTACTTTTGACTGTTTTTTTAATTAAAACGAAAAAAACGAGCGTAGTACCCTTAGCATCAATTACAAAATAAACTGAAGAAATGTTTTAATTGAATTAGAAAAAACACTTCATTTATTAAAGTTTTAGTTTATAATCTATTTTGAAGAAGGGATATTTTTAAATAAACAACAATTAAATAGTTTAAAGAACTATAAAAAAATATTTTTTAATTTAATCTAAAACAAATTCAGTTTAAAATCAATACAATTCATAATAATTTGCAATAATCTGCTTCTCAATTGGTAAGACCAAAAATTTCAGGATCGCATGAGTGCCTCGCCTAATATACCTTATTTTATTGAACCCGACTGTAACAAGGGTTGCATGCTCTTTTAATTACAGTCAAACTGATATTAACTGATGAAACAGATATTAACAAAAGATCAAATTAGAAATGTTTTTCAAATTTGCACGCACATCTTGAAAATTATATAGTTTATCATAAATATAAAAGAAATCGGTTGTATGATGAATTTAAAAACACAGAATGAAATACAGTGTAACATAAAACTTCATATTCGAAGTCGGTTATAAAGTGCGTCAACCGATTGGTGCACATTATGTTAAATAGGATCTTGTCTTTAGAGTTCACTTTCATATAATTTTTACAAGTTTGTACTTGTCGTGTACAAAACCTGAAAACTCTGAACAAAATTGCCTTGTCAAATCGTCATGATGTTAAATGTCGAAACTCATTAGCTCGAGTTTAGGAGCTGACCTAGGCGATCCATGCTGTGAAGCTCTAGACTACGTATACAGAAATACGCCAACAGAACATGGACTGTAATGTTCTCATAACAAGGGTCCCAGTTGATTCTAGGTTTCCGTGGGATTTGTAGTTATGAAATGTCTGGCACTATTTTGCTTCACAGTGGGAGGGTACGGATTAAATTTTGCCTCGGTGTAAGAGACTGGACTAAGGATGGCTACTATTAATTAGTAAGACTCTGGCTTTGATTTTGGCCTCGCTAAATTACGATTATAACTTAAGTGGTTGGTACCTTTAAGTCATAAAAAGATAATTAATTCTATAATAGATAAACATTAATTGTTCCTTATATAAACGTTTTAATAACTGCATTTATTATTTATTATTAATATGAGACTAATAATTAAACAAAATTAAAGATCTTATTTCAGGATACTAAAAAGCCAAAAATAATTCATTAAAAAAAATCGGGTTTTTTTTATTGTACAACTTCTTAAATTGATATTTTTGAAGGGTTGGTTTCTAAGGTCAAAGTTAGTTAGGTGACCGTCTTGAAAGTATTGTTAGCTTACCTGTCTATTTGCAGTTTGTCAAAATACTTGATCAGTAGAAAAATGTAATACGTGCCTATAAAATTTAAAAGTGACTTTGTTACAATGGGACCACTTCAAGAATATACTCTGTCGAATAAAAAACGGTTCACAATTGAATGTATATACACACAAAAAAATACAAACAGTGGAACATAAAACCTCCTTTTTGAAGGAGGTTAAAGGGCGTTACTATTGCAAGCTACAAATATGGTGACGATTACGTTTAAATAAAATAACAACTCTGTTTTAACGTTACTTTAAGTATTTTTTCATGTGTTTAGAGATTGAGAATAAAGACTGTAAAATTATAAATATTGCTGTCAAAACAAAAAAGTGTCTAGTAATTTGTCACCCTGGTATTCCAATTAGGTTTTACTAAATACTAAAGTATATGCTTTAAAATAGTATCCGAGCTTGAGACTATGAAAACAAATGTTTTCTGAATTTGAAAAATCTGTTCCAAACACGTTTTATAAGAAGATGGTTGACTTGAAACTATATATATAACTATATTTTGGAATTTAGAGTTGGATCAATAAACTTAATTTTGAAATACAATATCATAGAGTAGCATGAAATATATTTCGTATATTTAGTTACTTCATAAAGTATTAAGTTCACTATGATTTCATATTAGATCTTGCTTTTAATTCTAATTTTCAACATTTGATCGCTTAGTCTCCTTGTTTCCATTAGCTTTCCTTATAACACAGTTCAGATATAACTATTAAAGCATGTTTTTTCTACCAGTCACTAAAATACAGCACTAAACAATGTACTTAATCCTTGATGTTTCCAAAAGTAATTTGTTATGTGAAGATTTAGCTAAATCACTTTAAGCCTACTCTTCGCTTACTCTCGTGCCTGGCACCAAATTCAGATCCCATTGTACATCTCTACGATGTAGATTACCGTTGTTTCGCCCGTTGATATTTGAATCCACGTACTGGTATTTTTATGCCGTTTATTAAGAGAAAAAGAACGAGCGGACGAATCTTACGTAATCACTTAGTCAGACATGGGACTTCGTACAAGAATATTGAGTACTTTATTTAGCTGTCTTTTATTAACCATATCTGTAATTTTAGTAAAATGCATTCACATTTTACTTCTGTATAGTCGGTTTTTAAACTTTATTATCGACCAATCCAAAATAATAATGTGGGAAAATTTATCAAATTTAAAAGTTTTTTTCTAGTCCATGCTCCATTGTCAACTGCTTGTGAAGACTTTTGAAAATGAGTACAAAAATTAAATTATTCTTTCTGTTTCAGTGTTTTAAAACCGGGGCTTATTAAGTTTAGTTTTTTCCTCACTTTTTAGTGGTTAGTTTTTGAGTTCAAAGTAAGATGAGGACTTGCATGTTTGTTAGTCGTTACTGTACATAAACGTTTATAAACTAGAACGAAAACACTAGAATTCTACAACAACCTTTTAAACTCAGACCATGACATTATTATGATTACGGAAACATGGCTTAACGACAGTATTTATGACGCCGAATTAACCGATAGTAGATATGAGGTATTTCGTAGGGACCGCGGATCGAATGGAGGTGGCGTTATGATGCTGTGCTCCCGGCGACTGAACGCTCGCCCGCGCATAGAATGGCAGCGCGATAATGTGGAGTGCCTTTGGGTTACGGTGGAGGGGCGATCAATAGGCTCCAAACAGGATTTACATGTAGCGTTGGCTTACATGGCACCGGGACAAAAGTTACCCACTCGTATTTATGATTGCATACAAATATTTGCAGACGTTGCTCAAGCGCATAAGGATGATTTATTTATTTTGGCGGGTGATTTTAATTTGTTCAACATGACTTGGGAGTTGTCTGGCCCAACATATTTAAAAAAAGGGTGTGTCGAACTACAGAATGCTGGTGTTTATCTAGTTAATCAAGCTAACTTCTTTGGTCTTCATCAATACAATACTCTTGTCAATAATGCTGGTAATACCCTGGATCTTCTTTTTGGTAATTTTAATATGGACTTATTCGTGTCAAAGCATCCTCTAGTCAGGGAAGACATTCAGCACAGTACTCTCGAAGTAAAGGTAACCGATATTTTTATGAAAAAATTACCAAAATGTCCAAGAAAAAAATACTCATTCTTTAAAGCAGATTATAGTATCATAAATACAGAACTTCGAATTATTGACTGGGAGGAATCGCTTTCACGAGGTACATTGGATGAGGCTGTCGATACTTTCTATTCTATCCTGAATCAAACTATACATCGGCATGTTCCCTTAGTGGACACAGCTTATTCTAGCCGTTACCCTTCATGGTATAGTCGATCATTAATTCATGTGTTAAGAGAGAAACAGAAGGCTCACTACCGTTGGAAACGTTATAATAACCCGATAGACTATGATATTTTCTCTATGCTCAGAAAAAGATCGAAAGTTATGCAAGGCGTTTGCTATCGTAGTTATGTGTCATTTTGTCAAGATAATATTAAAAGAAACCCAAAGTTTCTTTGGTCATATGTTAACTCCAAGCGTAAATGTCTGACAGGCTACCCTACCACAATGACGTATGAAAACAGAAAATTAACAGAGAGCGATTCTATATGTTCGGCATTTAGCGATTATTTTCAGCGTATGTTTATCCAACCAGTAAATGAAAATACCTTCCTAGATTATATTGACATTCGAAAAGATTCTAATGACTCAATTCAATCAATCTCGGTCTCTCAAAACGCTGTTTATAAGTTACTTCTGAAGTTGGATGTTGAAAAGGGTGCTGGTAGCGACCAGATCCCTCCAATATTTGTTCGTAACTGTGCTGAAACACTTTCTTACCCGTTGTTTATATTGTTTGAGCGCTCTGTATCAGAGGGAGTTTTCCCGTCAAAGTGGAAAGAAGCTCACATAGTTCCTATTCACAAAAAGGGATCCAAATGCAGTATAGAAAATTACCGTCCAATATCAATATTGAATGTTTTCAGTAAGTGTTTAGAAAAAACCGTCTATAATAAGATATATCCTATAATAAAAAAAGGAATACCTGATGAGCAGCACGGTTTTATTAAGGGTAGATCGACGGTCACTAATCTGAGTGTATTCGTTGGAGATGTGCACAAGGATATGGGATTTCAGTCTCAGGTGGACGTAGTCTACACGGATTTCGAAAAGGCATTCGATCGTGTTGATCACGTCATATTATTGAGAAAACTTTACCATCTTGGCATACATGGTGATCTGCTGCGGTGGGTGAAATCCTATGTCTCTAATCGCAGACAGGCGGTGGTCGTGGGTGGAAGTCGTTCCGACTGTAAATCTGTCCCCTCTGGCGTGCCGCAGGGCTCGCTACTTGGTCCGCTATTTTATATAGCTTTTATAAGTGACATAGGTTCATGCTTAAAATATGCAAAACTCATACTTTATGCGGATGACACAAAAATTTACATGAAGATTAATTCGTTACGGGATTGTTCAAAACTTCAGGAGGATTTGGATAGACTTTCACTATACTACAGTAATAATAGAATAACGGTTAATGCTGCGAAGTGTCTACATATACAATTTACAAGGCGGAAAAATCCTATCCAATATGATTATAAACTTAATAATGTCATAATAAACAGAGTCAACTGTGTGAAAGATCTAGGCGTGCATTTGGACTCAAAACTTACATTTAATGCTCACTTTGAGCACATTATCAACAAATCGTATAAAAACCTAAGGTTCGTAATTAGAACTACTAGAGACTTCAATAGCATTTCTTGTATAAAAGTATTGTATTATGCTTATGTACGAAGTACTCTTGAGTACTGTTGTTCCATTTGGAACCCACAGTATATAACGCATGAACATGCTATTGAACGAATACAGATGAAATTCCTGAAATATTTGAACTTTCGATGTAGTAACGAAACTGACAACTATTTTGAGTTATGCGGAGTGCATGGTCTCATGTCACTCACTGATAGGCGCCGTTTGCAGGACATGTTTGTACTACATGACATATGTTCTGGAAGGATTGACTGTGTTGAGCTATCCAATAGAATAATTAACTTAAATGCTCCCTTAAAGAGAACCCGGCACGCTCAATTTTTTCATATACCATTGGTGCATACTAATTATGAGGCCAATGATTTCTCAGTAAGACTGCGTAAAACATACAATAGATATTGTTCTCATATTGACTTGTTCAATACATCTAGGTTTAAATTCAGGACTGCGGTTCACGAAGTTATGACTCACAAGCACAGTAAGGGATAATTACATAATAATAATAATAATAATTTGTTGCGGACAGTAGTGGCAATAGTGATATTACATACTAATAAATAATAAGATTAAATAAAATAATATTAACTGTCGCTTCATATAAACCATCCTTTGATAAAGCAAGAACTTGCTTACATCGCGAGTAGGTGCGCGCGTATAAACTAGCGCACACATACATGAACACACATACACTCACACACAAACACATCACACACACATGCGATAACTGACTTTTGTTTTGTTTTATTGATATTTTTTTTATTGTTTTATTTTGTTTTTGTTTTTGGCTTCTTGATGATTCTTTGGTAAAATAATGTGTTTCTATAATTGGCTTGTGTTTTGTTTATTATATTATATTTGTGTGTGTAGAAAATTGCTGTTGAAACATTGTTAACATAAATAAATAAATAAATAAATAAATAAAATATGATCATCAGACTCTGAGTGGGGACAGTGGGATTACCTCAGGAGTATATTTGATTTAAAAAACCAATTCAAAGCTGCCTACGTTTCACAGAGAAATGGATAGGCTTTTATACAATTAAACATAGAAATTCTTCCTTTTTTGAAGTCCTTTAAAAATACAAATGTTTTTATTAGTTCTTTAATGGTTAAACGATAGAAAAAGTTAAATTTGTATATAATTCCAATTCCAAGCGTTTAGAACAAAATTGTAAGGCACTTTGATCCTTTGAAATATTATAAAATAAAATTTTAATAGCTGAATTCTTATCAGCATAAATCCGATGTTTTCACTTTTATGAATACGGATTGAAACATGTTTCATTTTTTATACTCGAAAAAGAATAATATACTCGATGTTACTATTCGAATATTTGATATTCTAAAAAGTATTGAAGCAACATCAAAGAGTCCATTTGGTACGTTAAAAGATGTATTTGTTTAAAGAAGCTTGTATAATCCCATGCATAAATATATGTAATTTCAATAATACCTAAAAGGAAAAAGAGCCTTATTATATCACTGCGATGTGTTTTATACAAGTTTACACATATATCATTCAAGAAGTTTCTTGTCCTGCTGTAAGAGATAACTTCTGTAGCATTATTATGTAGATACTTTTGTTTTCTTATTTATTACAAGTTTAAAACTCGTTGCCACTCTGCAAGGCTTCCGTGTTGTTGCTCAAAAATTTTCTATTTAATATCATTTGAGTCAAAAGTTTATTCTGCGAATTTTGTTTGTTTTGCTTGTTGAAATAGAGATCAGTTTAATATCTATGAAATAATGGTCCACATAATTTTTATGATCTTTAAAAATTCGATAATTTGAACACCTCTAGAAAATTTGAAAACGTAAGTCAAATTATACAGCGTTGTTTTAATTTCACAGACACATTTTTATTTAATAATTTAACTTAATGTCATAACACTGGAATTACTTAAAACAAGGTAATAAGCGTTGCTTACTCGAGAAATGGTCAAGAAATTATCAAGTCGTGATCCAAAATATTAGTGACTTATATAAAGAAATTTCGTAATTATATTATTATTGTCAGTTTAACACTGAAGAGGATATGAACCTCTATAGTGTTTTTATACCCAAAAATATGTGTTTGTCGTTTTTGAGTTTTAATAAATTATTGTCTTCTGTCTCGCGCCCTTAATGTTTTATTAAACACTAATTAGCTAGCATTATTATAGATAAAATTATAAACTTAAATTAGTTATAACTCTCCGTTTTAGTTTGCAGAGTAATCTGACCAGGCACCTAGCCTCGATTATTAATAATTGTCATAGTTTAAGGTTCGACTACGCTTAGTTACAAGTCTTTTAGTTATACAAAATATTGTAATATTTAACTAAATGTGTTTTCACAATACTCGTCTCATAAAACCTCTAGTACGTATCCCGAGATTCGTTTATTGAATCGCTTACGATTTCGGCTTATCGATCTACAAGAATGAATAGCGAAGATTATTTATATATAATACCCTCGTTCTTCAAAACAATGAAACAAAACAACTCCACAAGACCAATTTAACCGTAATCTTCCCCAAAGTATTCAAAGTCACCCGACAACGATAACTTCTAACAATACGATTTATAGGCCGATATTTTTTCCTTGTGCAAAAAACCCGTAGAAACGCGCGCGGGCCGTTATTTTTGCCTACGTAACACTAACAAACATAATTTTTCACACCAATCATATTTTCTCTTTATATTTCTCTCTTTAAGGATAGCGCTGCTTCCGTGTATCTGGAAAGATTATCTACCTTAAAATTAACATCAAATTCAAAGTTTGTATTAAATACTATTATTACTTTTATTTATTTTATTATTTTTGTCGTGAGTTTTGTAGCTTTTGTTTCCAAAATCTAGCGCATGGTATACAGTGAAAAATAGTGGTCACTATTTCGTATTTATTTATTTATTATTCAATCTTTTTATTATATTTATTATTCAATCATTTTATATGCTCCAAATAAATATTTTTCCTGTCATATTTCTTAAACATCGATGTGAACCTGTTCACACGGACCTTATAATCTGAATTATGGTACTGGGATTTAAATATTGATTACTAGCTTAGTCCGTTCTGAGCTGTATCCGTAATTCTAATGAATTTAGGATACCCATAAGTAAAGTAGCATTATAAGCGTTTTGCATTTTTGTAAATTAATTTCTATTACTATGTACAAATAAGTATAAGTTTGTATGTAATTAAATTGACGTTATTTTAATAATATATTGTTTAAAACTTCATTATAAAGTTTATCATTAAGATTTAAATCAAATTTGTTCTCTTAGCTAAGATAAATGTTTAAGTTTATTATGACTAGTGATTGTAATTGTGATTTAGTTGTGGTACCTGTAAGTATAGTCATGTGCACGATATTGTTACTTATAATTAGAACTATATAATATAGAACTTGTTAATGATAATCGTTATTTAAGTACATGCAAACTATTTTTGAACACTTCCATAATTTCTAACTCTGTAAGAAAAACATTGATAGTTTCAAATCGAGAAATTAACTTCGCCTTCCAGAAATCCATCCTGTATTTTTCAAATATCTTTGATTGGTTGATGCTTTATATCTTCGACTACTGTTCCACCAATATTATTTCTCCCGACCATTAGAAGCACAGAGAAGTTATTTAATATCAGCTTTCTCACCATTAGAAAATTTCAATATATTTTAATTACAATGAAGTGTTACAAACTCACCAAATAATTTTATCACAAAGCTTTACCTACACTTAAACTTTGTTATCTCAAATCTTTCCACTCATAATGTAATATAGAAGATAATGTGAACATGGTTTTTGTCTTACGGATTCCGTCAACTTATGTCTTAAATGTATTGGAAGCTTTCAACACATTGGACGGTTCTGATTGCAACGTGAATACGTTTTTTTCATTAAAGTTTGCAATCTATTTAAGTTTACTTTGCTTAACAATAGGATTTTTAACCTCAATACTATAATAAGAGTATTGATAGATAACAAATTAAGGAAACTAAATAAATTCCTTATCGAGTGTCTTAATTTACATTGTTTCTTTTATGTGGATTTAATACGGTTATATAGAGAATTAATACGTAATATTCAAGCCTACTTATTTCTCCAATACGTTATTATACAAACTAAAATACGTTAATTATCATGCATGCCACATCCAGACCACAGCAAGCACTTGATCCATTATTAACACCCAATCTGTGCCGCTAGGTGGCGCGGTTATCATTAACATAAATCACTTGGTAAGAAAGACGAGGCGAAACGTCTTAATACTTATAACAGGCTTCTTTTTACATAAAAATATTCTTAAATTCACGGATCTGATTTCAGAACATTCAAACGTTATTCGGGTTTTCTTGTTGCATTTAATGAAGTTTCATGGTTTACTTCTCATTTTCAAAATACGTAATCACTAGACACAAAATAAAAATGAAGAAAAAATGTATTTAAAAAATCTCTTATCACCTAAAATTATGACGAAGACGAATAATGTAGACATTATTATAACAATTACTTATTACGTATTCAAAGTGAAAGTAGAGGAGGATATGAAATCAAATTTAATTTTGCGTAACTGTTAAACGACAATTGCGTCAAATGAGAACGAATTTTGAAAAAAATTATTGTTTTCTGTTCGAAAGGACAAAGTAACATAAAGGTTACATTTTGATATGATAATGATCTGATCTTTGGATATAAAACAAGTAACCCATCTTCAAACAACAGTAAAGCTGTAACCAATATAGCTATATAATTCAAACAATGGCCCCAATTCCGTTGTGCGCAGACTTAATTATATTTAAGTTATTCGCATCTCTTTCCATCAAATTCAGTAACAAGGGACAAAATGACTATAAGGAATGCAAAGTTAGTTGACACTTAGGCAATCCATACACTTTTGACTTATTTTAATCGGCATGTTTTATGGTGCACTTTAAAGTAAGGCATAAATATTAAAAACTCGCCAATGACTCGAAATGACGTTACTAGTCATCTGTCTTTTTTTGGTTTTATTGTACTATAAGAGTAGAATTGATTAATTTAGTTCGTGTACTTCGGAATCAGGACTAATGGTTGAAAGACAGATGGTGACCGATCTAGTTATATCTATATAGAAATCGGTTTTACTTTTTTTGATACAAAATAAGAAGCCTCTTGAAAATATTTTGACAAAGCAAAGGATTATGTCAAAAGTTTATAAAACAGGATAATATAACGTTGTATAACTTTTCAGTCATATCATTTTCGTGAACAGATGTGGTTTTAACATAAATATTTCCTCACTTCTAGACAAGAAGCCGTGTTCCATTATTAATGACCAATCTGTTCCGAGAGATGGCGCGGTTTACATTAACATATATCACGACGGTAAGGCATGATGTGACTTTCATGACGTCACACTTATGAGCGCTAAGCTGTGTGTTAACTTGCTCTTGTCTCATAATGAAACAGTCAAACGTAGACGTAACAATTGTTGTTAGCAAACCCGAAGTACAGGAATTTCTGATCATCATCGAACTATAAAATTACTATTCATAAATCCGTTAGTTTTTGTATTAATAATTATTTATATTGTTTTCTTTTAGTAAATTCTCATAGATTTACAAATCTTTCAACAGTTTAGTCTATCTTTCAACGATATAGTTTCGAAGCATAATTATATATGTATATATTATTAATACCTGTACCCCTAGTGGGAGTTTCAATCGATTCAATCGAATTAAAATTTCAATCGTCAATGTCATCAAATTTTATGCAAACGAGAATACACTTCGGTTGTGAAGTATTTTTATACGTGGGATTGTCAGCTAAACGCTACTATGGTGAAACACATACATTATAGTTAAATTTACACTAGGGCTCAGAGCTACGTTCTCTTTCAAGCTTTTGATAGTACAGTAAGCTATCCTGGGTAGAAAAAAGGTACTTCCTAAATAAAATTATAGATTGTATTGTATACTACCTCATCAGAAATAATCAGCTTTAAATTGTCCATTACTTTATAAGTATAATTCATTGAGATCTGTTATGAGTTTACGTATTTTACATTTAAAATTATTTTAATAATCGCTATTATTATCTTTTACTTTTGGTTAAATTTTAGTAAACTCCACCAACCAAGTCGTACCCAATTATTTGGTAGAAATTTCTTCTGGCGATAAGACCGCCTCTCTTGTAAAGTTTTGTTTGTTTTATATCTGTGCATTCATGTTTATATTTATAATAAAATATACATTTATTACTTATTAAATTATCTATTTATTTAACGAATAAAACAAAAAATAAAACTTAAGATTTTAGTATAATTTATATTTTTGGCTATTTTTATGTAAAAAAAATCTTATCTTATCTTTGAATTCAGAATGCAAGTATAGTATTATACGTTTAAGTGTATTTACTTTTACATCATCAATTTTAATCATATCTTCAAGTTTTACTGTATAAAATAATAAATAATTGCTATCGACGAGAAGAGCTACGTCAGCTCGTAAGCTTTGTTCTCATTTTAGATCGAGTTCTCATTTTCAGTGTCAAGACTGTAACGAAGAAGGATTGTCAGAGTCGGGGCTTGTTATAAAAATATATTTTTGACATATCAGTTCCTTTGAAGAGGAGTTGGGCCTTCAATATTGATTTTTACATTTAGTATATTCTAAGATTGGTAACTAGTTGAAGCTATAAGAACTTAAACCAAGCAACTTCATGAACTTAATTCTTAAAATAAAAAAATTAAAATAATGCTTAAATATTGCAGTCGATTCCATAGACATTTCTCTAAATTCTATCAAAATCAGAAAGATATGAGTTACTTTAAGTCATTGAAAACTTACAAACGATTGCCATTCTGGGATCTTCAAAGAATATCGCTGGTGAAAAGTACATTTCAGATTGTAATGGAAGTGTAACCGCTGTTAAACGCTTCGCTTACGAATTTTTCGTCGCTGAAAGTTATGACGAAAATTCGAAAATACATTCTACAAATAGCACTTGAAATAATTCAATGGTATTATGGTTATTTTTTATGATCAGGACTGGGAATATTTTTCAGTTATTTCTAGAATGGAATTTGGATTTGGTTGTTAAACTTTTATTGACGTAAATTCGTCGGTGAAGCGTTTCATAATCAACATTACACTGAAAGAATCCTTTAATTAAAAATAAACGTTTATTCCATAAAAGATTCGTGTCCAATATTATAATATAAAATGTAAAAAACAACATGCAATAAAATCTAGATTTAAAAAAAAATTAAAGTTGTGTTAAAAAATGTGATTCGGACTATAAAGTTCAACTCTGTCATTTTGAAAAGATTTAATTAAAATATTTTTTTTTATTAAAATACAATACCTACCTTAAAATACTTTAGAAGAGATATAACCAAATTTAATTACTAAAACAGAATCTAAAAGAGAGTGTCCATAATTGACATTAATTAATATTTTGCTTGTATATTGATTTATATACTTTATAATTCTATCTAATTAAGCGCAACAAAATAGAATATTTTGTCAAAAATATGGTAAGGCTATCCCTATTGTAGTTTGCCTGCTTATAAGTGTTAGTAATCCACTTAGATCAGCTGGTAGGGATAAGTATAATCTCTCGAGTACACTTATCTATTGCTCTACTTTTAAATATAAAAATTTATATATCGACTTTTTATCTCCCTACCATCAAAAGGCCAAAAAGAATACGCTATTCGTGATAATGATTATCATTTGAATTTCGCATCTTTTGAAGCCTTTATTATAAATTGTGGCGCGTGTAGTACTAAGTTATCAAAACAAATATAGAATTCAGGCAATAAAATATATTCTGTTACTTTATAGAAGAATGAAACGGAAGCCTTTAAGAGTTAAATTGTTTATGTATTGTTTAATTTTTTGGTAGTCGTTTATTTTTTTACGAATATAAAGTAATTGTTATTGTGAATTATAAATACCATAGCGAATAATAGGGATTTCGTCTTGTAATTTGAAATAAGTTTTCTTTAAAAGGTTCCTAAATTCCGTGACAAAAACAGATTTTAAGAAAGGATTCATATTTTTAACAATAGACTCAATCAGAGCGAATTGGAAAGTTGTTAATGGCAAATTGTTTGTTAACTTGTCAGTAAAGTTCTCTAGACACTTGCCTACTGTTTCGCACTGTTGAAGTTAACCTTGAAATAGAAATATTCTATTTTTTTTAATTTAAGTCAGACAACATAAATTCCTTTACTTACCCGTAAGTCTCTAAAAAAGAAATTCATATTTCATTTGTGTTATTTTTGGGTCTCTTAAGTTTAGATGTATATGTAAATATAACAATTTCTATCATGCCATTTCTGTGTTCATGATTTGTTGTATCCCGTCACTGATAAATATATATCAACAATAATAATATGAATAGGGTTGAAATCAAATTAATTGCCCAATAAAATTAAATATTTTATAAATAAATTACTAGTAAACATAATGTTAATATAAGGTTGCTCTCTGACTAAAAGGTTAGCACCCCTATCTACTTAGCCATATAGCCGGCGGAAGCAGATATTTATATGATGAGCACGGTTCGCGATTCATGGTTGTTTAAGCATTTATGTAGTAATATAATATATTAAAATGAAGCTTAATTTGGGCTGGACAGTAGGCGTCAATGTGATATTATTTATAATACATCTGTGGTTTCTTCTATATAAAATTTAATCAAAGTGCAAAGCGCTTCCCTTAAACAAAATATCTAAGATCTGGAACTAGTCTCCTTATTTGACTTTGTTGTCTTATTCTTCCTTGAAATGTCTTGACTTTGAGCTGATCAAGTTATTTACAAAAATAATTTACTCAAAAACAATATAGAGTTCAAACCATTTTCTTGTTCAAAGATACGCTTACACAATTCGTGTAAACAATGCCCGTTTTGTTGCCGCCGGCAATTTTTGACAATGATAGATTCCAGGGTAAAAATTTAATGAAATGAATTCTTGTAGGATGGACGCGGCAGTTGATAGGATCTATCTTAACAAAGCATCGGTGAGAGATTTACGAGCCAATAGAAATCGTATAAAATTTTCTTATCCTCTAAGATTTCCTTGTTGTATCATTTTCTGATACTGAGCGAGAAATAAATTTTGTATTGGTTAAATTTGTTTTAATTGTTCTCAACGGGGCAGCTCTTGACCTTCGTTTTACCTGATGATAAGTTATGATAAGGATTTCTCAACCACAGAGGATCTAACTGCTGGAATAGAACATGTAAAGATGGTTGCTATGGTGACAAACTTAAGATGGTGATAACGTGGTGGACTTCGAAAAAGCATTATCAACAAACGACGCAAAAATTTTCTATCCTCACTGAGAATTGAACCCCAGACCTCTAGATTTAAAATAGGCAATCAAAACCACTAGACCACAGAGGCAGTTAAGGGTGGTGTGTGTGCGCAAGAGGCGAGTAAAACACGGCACAATTAAAAATACTTCTCTACCATATAAAATAAATTGACTTCAATTTAATTTACACAAGCACTGGAATAGAACAATTGACCCTTTGGAGTATTATAATAACACCTTTTTCACATACTGATAGTGTTCCCAAGTTCTCGTGCTTCTTTAGTTTGGCGATACAATTTGCTTCGTACTGGTTTCCTTTGCAATGTGTAATAATAGTAATTAAATCTTAACAATTTGTTTCTAAAAATGTATTATGTTGTTTAGAGTGTTCCTTTTTTGATAATTTTGTATATACCTTCAAAAACAATATTTGAACCCTAAATTATAAAGATAACACTATCGATGGTGTATCTTTATAAATAAATAAAATAAAATGAATATCTGTTGTTTGAATGTTGCAGTCGTTAGGGTGTTAATGTCCCGACAATCAGAAAATGCGTAAACTTGGTTTGTCTCTCGCCAAATCTTGAAGATTTGAAAGACACGGGATCTGATTGATGCGAGAGTGAAAAGCTGCACCAGTAACTCTTCGGCGTTCTCAGTCTAACGCTTAAAAAACTTTTATGGCCTAATTGGCTTAGAATACTACTCATTCCGCTAACAGCACAAAACGATTCTTCATGCCCCTTGTAAATACTCGTGAAGTAGAACTGACGCGCAGTGCGTACTGATAAATCCATAAGAAATGCTCTAAATTTCAGCAAACAGTTCTCTGAAATCTAAACACTTCAATATAAAGACTACCCACGCAATATATTGAAGTACCCTCATCAATTTCCTTCAAGAGAATGCTTAGTCTTTGACTTCTAGAGAAAACATGCCATAGTTACCTGGAGTTCTTAAATTATACTAATCGACTTAAAATTTGTTATCGAATATATATAAATACGATATAAATAAACAAATTATCAGTTCTGTACTTAGGCATCGCTGTATAGGTTCCAAATTTCATAAGTTAACAAAATTCATATTTTTTTCTATATTTTAAAGTTTAAAGTAAAAATTTAATTTTCGGAATCCTTAGAAAAACTAAATACTTGAAGAATTGAAAGTATGAAATATACATTTCTCCCAAATAATATTATAACAATGTTAAATTTTTTCACAATACTCAAAAAATATTTGTTGTATCTTAGAAAGGTGCTTAATTAATTAAATCATTACTGTTTCTAATGTAGAGTTTCTAAGTAACTCAGACCTTGTTTGTTTTGTTGCTTAGTAGGTACTTATTTACATTACTTAATTAATTATCTAATAATTTTACATAAAATACAAACTTTTCACTCTTCTTAGTGTGAGAAGATTGTATTTTCATTAATGTTAAAATTATAAGTTTCAAAGATTTTATCTACGCTTCTACTTAATATTTTAGTAGGGTTGTAACCCATGAACTACTTTAACATTTATAATGAAAACTTTTTATTTAAAATATTACTTATATTTTGTGATATTTAAGAAACAAAGAGTGAAGTGGTATATCTCTTATTAATTTGACCAACAAAGCACTTTGGCCTTACAATAGACCTATTGTAAAGTAAACACAAAAAAACTAAAATTAATTTATTTAAGAAGTAAAGAAATCTCTTCCACTAGAGCCACGATACGACTTATAAATGAGAGTAGACTCAGTACGTACATAAGCCTATTGTAAATATTTTAATAAATATGCCTACTATATATTATTTCAAATGTAATATAAAGGGTAGTCCATTCATGTAGCAAGAAGCCGCCCAATAAAAATTACGTTTGTCGTTATGTGATTATATATCATAATTTAAAACAGAAAGAGTTCATATTTTTGTAATTTCTTACAAAGAGCATGTATTGGTTCGACGACTTATTTTTTTTTTCAATTTAAAAATATAACTTTTTTTAGAAATATGTATCGTTAAAAAACACACATGTGTATTTAGAACAATTAACTAACACTGAGCTCATTTCACAGTTCCGAACCCGATTTACATACGTAACAGTTAAGGTCCGTGAACTTGCCGCTGACATTGACAAACTGCCGGGAACTAATCCCCGCGGATAGTCTACCACTAAATAATAGGGTACAGAACCACTTAATTATGATTATGTCCTTCAAGAAGAATAGCTAGGGCTGGACAATGGTGTGAACTGTCAAACTTTGAAGACGAAATAATAGACTATATATGTCTCGGTGTTATCTACTAAAAATTATCGATTATGTTCAACAGATTACGTGATATGTAAATTCTTTTAGATTTTTCCATTTACGCCAAACTTAACGAATTATCACTATGAAGACAAGGAGAAATCTTTCTTAATTTGATATAATATCTAAATTACACGATAGAATTTTAAACTTGTTATACACATTAGAATTATATTCTTAAACCAAATTAAAAAAAAATATGGATCCAAACTTTTTATTTTAATTTATTTATTTAAATATGCGTTGGGAAATGCTAATATTTTTTTTTTGTTTCACTAAGAGCAATATTTATTACAATAACACTTAAAAATTATTACTCATAAGCATACATACACACTCACAAACACATGCACACGTATTCACACGCACATGCAAATGCACTCACTTAGACACAATTGTTTGGATTAGTGTGTACACATTTTAAAGTGAGGTATAACATGAGTGTAGCCACTTTAAAAATATAATATTTATTTAACACAAAATGATATTTTAGCTGCATCCATATTTAATATACATTAGTTATTTCCGCGTATAAAATCTTGAAGCCTTAAAAGGAATATTTTAATTATAAATGAGGAAGCTCTTAGCCTACATCTCACCTGACGATAAGTGAACATGAAGCTGAAAATGGAAGCAAACTAAGTTTCAAATTCCTCAAAAACGGTGGAACTGGCTGTCTTACTCCCACCTTCTATATTAAAAAGGAAATTACTGCCCCCTCTGGGAATTAAACCTAAACTTCAAAATCTGAAGTAGGTGGTCGCAGCCGTAAGACCACTGAGGCGGGTAAGTGCGATCCATTTTAACAATTGAATGCTTCAAATTAACTGCTGATATAGTTTTTGAAAGAGTATTAAAAACTGTTAACAATATAGAAGCTTCTAGAAGATTTATCATCTTTGCATCGCCAGAGGAACTTACGATTATTACGAATCAGATAGCTTCTTAGTTCTCTTCTTAATAATCTATTACCTTGAAATTGGCAAAATTCGAAAAATATCGAGAGGCCTTAATATTAGAGAAGAGGAAGATCAAACTCACACATCAGTCTTACAATAAATATGTTTGGATTCATAAAATTGTTATTGGTGCGAGACCGAATATTATTGAATTTCAATAAGTATTACACTTAAAATGTATATTGAAGACATATTTAGTTAGGGCACCTTGATATGTTTCATGTAACATATCACTCAAACGTTTTCAATAGAACAGACCTTCTGTGCTAATATTTACAATATTACCCTGTAATTAATTAAACATATCGACTGCAGATGATCTACGACGTGCAAGGAGCGGTTCTGCTTTGGGATATCGATGCTGGTGTTACTCTTAGTGTTACAGATTACGTTTGACGACGTTTGATTTATGGTGATTGGGTAATGTTGAGGAAGAGCTGCAGGGAGGAAATAGTCTTTGTAAGGTATTTATTATAATACATAGTATGGTTTCGAGTTGTATAAAAGAAAAGGAACCTTATTTTCACATCACAACAATATTATTTTTATAAGAAGGGGACGTGTATGGGTATTGTCACTTACTTTCTCTTGGTTATTGTTTCATATTGCTATACTACCCCATATTTTCCACCTCATAATTCAGTTTTTTTGTCCCTTTGTCATACGATAGTGGCATTACAATGGAATATATTTGGGCATGTTTATATGCTTATGCCTAAAAAAGAAGTCCGATATAAGAAATTTGAATAACTGTTTTCTGTTTCACGGTAAATCACTATTGATATAGATAATAGTTCAGGAAGTTTAGTGACTTTTATCTGACTGCCAGAAGCCAGATTGACTTAAAATTTTGCATGAAGGTGCGAATATTATGAGACACATTTTTATAGAAAGCTCAAGCAGATGACTTCATTCTACCCGGTGATGTGTGAGTGCGATAGATAGATAGATATGAGATAGATAGAAAGATATAGAATTTATTTGCATCATCATATAGACAAATTTTTAAAACTTTAATTTTGAAATTAACAAAGGACGTTTTGACATCAATAAGTTGTGTCACAGAGCTCAGTGATAGTTTCCAAATATATATATATCTGCAAAAAGATGAAAGACTAAATAAAATAAAATAATAAATTAAAAAAAATCGGGTTTTATATTCTTGTGGAGTTTTAAATGCATCAATACAAAAGGTAAAGTCAGTAACGACGTTAAATTAAAAGTGCGTCAAAATACAAAATATTCAAAAGAAAATGAAAGCTCTTCCCTTTCATAATGTAATTTTTATAAACTATGCATAATATATTAATAAGAAGAATTTCATATATTTTTATGTTTAAATTTGAGCACCGGAAACAATCAGTTTAGTGACTTTCAAAAGTCTGGCTTAGTTATGATTAATTAATCTTACCGTATTAAAACTTCGCGAGGTGGGCAGAAAAGATGAAGATAGATCTCTAAACAAATTTTCCATTTGTTTGAACCATTAATTACTCCGGCCACGGCTTCGTATTTCCTGCTTATTTTCTTCCTTGTATTAAGTAAGCTTTTTGTTTTTTATTTGGTTAGACATTTCTAATTAGTCGTTTATTTTAATTGACGTCGCTTGTTCATAAAGGACTCATGAAAATCGTTTGGTTGTTATTCTTTTGAATTTACTGTCATGACTGTCCACGTTTTAAGCCAATTATTGCCAATACATATCCATCTACATCTAAAGCTACTTTCAAAGTTTGCGAAACGATAAAGAAATTAGATCGTCAGTGACTGCCGCTCTGTGTGATTAACATTATTTACTATATAAATATGTGTTAAACTATAAGGATTAGGTAATGATGGAACTGACATTTAAAAAAATATCTTCCGCATGCTTAACAGAGATTCAAATTGATACCAATGACATGAAATAGTAATCCATACATGAAAAAAATTCTGATATCGAAATCCAAGCATTGTAGTCTTAGGGCTCAATCTTCTATGTTTATCACGTATAAAAAGGTGTTATAATAAGACAAGTATATAGTTTTCCTTCTTCGATAGGTATTTCAGACATAGGAAAACAGAAATCAGTGTTAAGTGATTCAAATCAAACTACTAAAAATATTAAGATAGATTTCAAAATTGATGTCTCCATATTCGTTAATACTGCTTCTATATCAAGTTCAAATTGCTTTTTTATATTAACAAACAGCTAATCTTGTATTCAAGTATAGTTCAAATTGAAATAAAATATGACAGACAAAATTACGGCTTCCATACTATCTACATAATATACAAACGGCTGCTACAAACTTTTGCCGAAAATGCCTCCGACCAAAGCTAATATTCCATAAAAATATTACAAATATGTTGATTATGAATCATAAAAAATCCCTTGATAAAAGTTTTTTAATTAAACCTTATAGAGTCGGTTGCTATATGGATAGAGTTTTATTGAGAAGAATTGATTGAGTGATTTTCTAAAGATATAAAGTTCAAATCCTATTTTATAAATGAACATTTATTTTAATAAACATTGTGCCGTGACTATTACAGTTTCTGCTTAAGCTGATGGTTGACTGACAGAGAACCACCTTTTGTTAAGTCCGCAATATGTATATTTTTTATAGTCATTAAACTTTAAATAAATAAATAGGAAATCTTACCTAAAATGGAGAAATAAAGTGCGAGAAGAATATATCAACAATTCAAATTTACACTAGAATTTAAATGTGAGTCAAGTTCGCCCTAATATAGTATCTTTCAATTCACACACGGTATAAAAAAAACTGAAAAATAAATTACTGGACTATATTAAAATATTTTAACACGTGTTATTTTCATAGCAAAACAATATTAATTACTGTGTGATAGAATTGGTTTCTGATTGGGGTTTTATCGTTGATCTATGATGGACTTTGAACCAAATGGGATCGTTAAAGCTCCTGAAACAAAGAAGTAATCGCCGCTCAATTTCCGTTTCCTTTGCAAATTATGGTACCTATCAAAGATTCCAGCAATGGTTTCGAAGGAAAATTCATTAATGGGCTATAAACAAAATCCTTTTGCTCCCGACGATCTTCCTTAATAGGTCTTATTAAAATAAAGGTCGTAAACAGTATTGGCGGAGTTAATATCTGTTTGGGCTTAAATGGAAATTAAATAAGGTTTTTTAAAATTTATATTTAAAGAACTTCAAAAGAGTTTCCTTTTAACTTTTTAGGTTCCGTAGTCATAATCGCATATTTGAACCATTATAGTCCTAAAATACCTATTTCTAAAATGATCTATTCTACTTTCAATATCTTAAGGTGACTGATACCGTAAATGGCCTTGACTAATATTTCTCTTGCGTCATCACCCATAATACATATATGTTGAAGGCTGTGTATTGTATTATTCAAATTCGATTGCCTTAAATATTGGTTGTATCTGGAAGGCTTAGAACGGTTGGTTGATTTTTCGGATATTGAAGGAGCTATAGTCATATTTGACAAAATTAAGAGCAAGCAGGGGGTAGGCTTCAGAATAATTTGATAAGACAGTAATATAAATTCTTGGTATTGCAATTTAGCGCCTTAATAGTAATCTGTGGAGCACTCAACTCTGTGAACATTACTAGCCGGTTCAATGTAATAATTCAATTTAAATAAAATTGATATTTCAGTAAATATTACAAATATTTTATTAAAATTAACATCATAAATATACAAAAGAAATAGCATAAGTTGCTAGTATTGCAACAATAATTCCTTTACTTAAGGTCCTGATTCACTCAACAAGATATCAAGCGATCTTTGTTAAATACATATTACAGAACATCTGTAAATATTTTATATTATATAAAAACACAACAAACTAGCTCAATATCGCCGGATGATAGGTAATATAAGAAGTCCATATAAAGCATAGCTAGCACGAGACAAACTAAGCACCATTACCACTTACAATGGCCAAAGGCCTTTACGCCTGTTTTGAATAATACTGTCATAATAAGCGGGGAAATTAAGGCACTAATACAAATTAGTGGTAAACAGGTGAATGAACTGTAGGTAAGATACGTAACACGTAAAAGTATATGGCTGTGAAAATATTGGCGAGTCAACCTTATGCCTAAAAGTGCAGAGAAACCTCTCAATAAAACGAGTGATCTGTTCAAGATCGTAGAAATCCGATTCAGGCTACACAAAACCATTTATCCTATTGAAAATTCACGGCGTCCTTTAAACAACGATACTTTAAATTCAAAATAGAAAATTCTAGCACTAAAACCAGTTTGCAACAAAAGATATGTTCCATATTTTACTGATTTCATTATTCAATAAAATCTTGGCGTAAAATAAACGTTTATTTCATTTACTCGCTTCGAAGTTCTGAAACTTTTTATTAGTGAAATTATCAACTCACCCCCACTCTGTTCTTAGACGGAACATCCAACTTGAGCAAGCATAAAATATATTTAACTACCAAATCTAGACATGCAATAACAAATTTGGAGTTTGAAATGGTGAATAAACCTGTTTGATTACCATTGTATTTATCTTTAATAAATGTCGGTTGGGTTACTCATTCAAAATATTATATCATATTGCTTACCTGATAATACTAATGAAATAATTACAAAGATACTAAAACATAATTTAATTTCATTTGTATGCGTGCGTAAAGACATGATATTATAGATGAATATCAACAGGAAAATCATTTCATATAAGCAGAATGAAATAGATTTTGGGTTCATTTTTCATAGAATTTTGATATAAAACTACACCATTGGATTGCTGATGCAGAGTTTCAGAAGATAATGATTGTGGATTTAATAAAACCGGACCAAAGATTTTATCTTAATCTTAACCTGAAAACTCAGCGTAAAAATAACTAGATTAAATTAATTTTGCATATACTTTTGCAATTCATACAACATCGAGGAATCATATGCCACCATCATTGACATAAGCACAAACTAAATCAATACTGTACCTACATCCCTGATCTTTGAAGACCGAGCTATTTAATAAACACTCAACATATTCACGCACTACAAATATCGCTTACTTATACCCACGGAAGCCCAAAGCAATAAAAGGCATTGGAGCGCAAATATTCTTTTATACAGTACCTTGCTCTCAAAAAACTTTTACCTCCATACCCGCAATCGATACGAAAACAGCAAAGAAAATCTTAATGGAAAATGATGCTGTGATTCTAATTCAGGTGAATTTCTTAGCCGTCAGCTTCAGGCGAGTGATAGATGACTCGCCACTGGCCTATTCATAACCTTATTAGCTGGGTGAGATATTGTTATGTTACAGGCGATGTATTAATTTGATTCGATACTATCAAAAGGTTCATATCGATTATCAAATTTGTATTGAATTGAATTGGATGGTCAAGTGGATACACAATAATCAATCATAAGTTAGCGAGTTAGAATTTATATTGTATTGGCTTTGATAGTTATTTATATCGACTGTATAATAATGGACTTGCCGAATATAAGTCAAAAACGATATCACAAAGGATGCGAACTAAGATATCAAATAATATGGACAAAGATAATAAATGTTTGTAATATATTTTGAAAAGAAGTACAAAATTTGAGATCGTGGTCACTCCTGTCATAATTTCCTTTAGAAATAGTTTTTTTTTTATAAAAAGCTCAGTAAATGACTCGACACCACCTGATGATAAGCAGTAGACGAGTCCACATGTGAAGATAGCTAGTGAAGCATATGACATACTGCCCTAGCCACCCTCACCTTGCCGGCCCAAAAAGTGCTTTTTCACGCCTCTTTTAAAGGAATCCATGTTATAAGAAGTAGGAAAGGAGAGGGAGGGATAAGGTCGAAGAGCTCTTCAGAGCACTCTCCATGGTACAAACGATAAAAGGCAATAAGCGACGCTATGTTGCGACGCAGTTGCAGAGGCTCAAGGGTGTTCGTTACCTCCGCATCGCCTATGATACGCATAGCGCGACGCTGCAATCTATATAGAGCATCGAGGAGGTACTGAGCGGAGCCATTCCAAAGGTGCGAGCAATACTCCACACAAGACCGGACCTGGGTTTTATACAGCAGGCATAACTGGTCAGGTGTGAAATACCTACGCACCTTGTTCAGGACTCCGAGTTTCCGAGAGGCGGTCTACACGTGTTTGTCTACGAAGTCATCAATTTATTATCTGAACCTTGACTCGTTCTCCGCTCTTGAATATTTATCGAACACTGAAATCATTAAATTCTTTATTGGCGTATGCTCCTTGAATTTTGGCTATTTTCAAAGACTACGTTTTTATGAAAAATACCTTTTTATTCTTGTTTATCTCTCACTCTAGTACTTTACCTACATACTAGCAAGGCATAGCAAGAAAAGAGATGACATCGCGTAAAATAATGTCACTCTCTTACTAACCGAGATAATGCAAATGTATTCTCTCTCCGAGTTCGGTGTTTAACGACGACCTCTTGCTGGTGTTCTGGTCTCCTGGAGTCCTGAGTGCAGATAGGGATTCTAGCGCAACCATGATATGAAATACATATATCCCCAAGAATACGCCTTTTGTACCAATAGCGAGACATTAAGAACAAATTTACAAGAATATTATACAAAAGATTTTTTTTAATACATGAAATACTTGACTGAATTTGCTCGTTTGCTAAAATAATTAATTGCTGAAATTGCAAGAAACATGGCGGAACTAAATGTTTATATCAATTTGTTACATTTTAGTTACTACGCGGATTTTTTAATTTTTTTTTATACTGAATGAGATAGCTTCAAATCACCTGATGGTTAGTTAAGATAAGGCAGGTTTCAAACAACATTTCTCTTATTTTGGTGTTCCAAATTCAAATGAATTTTGTCGATATCAGTGCGACATTCTCTCCCTGTCCTGCAATTACCTTAAGGTAGCTTTCTTTGACATAGACTATATCATTTTTAAGCAGTTTTAGCGAAATGTAATTGTTAAACAAATTGCATTTTGTGATACTCAATTAAATCATTTGCCATAGAAGAAAAAAAAAATTCAGCTTTTGTTACAGCCTTACATTCCATTATTGGCATTTTGAAATCCGTGTTTTATATTTATAAAGAATAATTAAATATTACGTCTTTTTTGTTTCAGGTAAAGTGATAAAACATTGCATTGATCAGCAAAAAATTAATTTTGTCGTGCATGAAAAGAGGTGAGTTTTTAATTAAATAAGACTATGCATTTCACCAAATATCCTACCGTACGTATTCAAACGTTGTGTTGCCCCGTTGTTGCATAAAATATAAATCATCAATTACTCAAAATTGCTTTTATATTATAATATAAGAAAACCGCAAAAATAATTCTGAGGAAGTCTAAGGAGTTCTCATTAATTAATTTGATAGGACCTAAACTCTTTGTTATTAAAATATTATCACTACAGTTTTCCAATGAACATTTTCGTGAAATTAGCAGACGTGACGTTATTACTTCTTATTATTTATTACTTCTATATAGGGAGAAAACGACGCAAAAACACAAGTAAATATAGGAAGCATCCTCAATTTAAAAAAAGCATTTACCTAACGACTGTATAATCCTATTAATTAAGTCTTCTAAGTGTCCCAATTGGAAGAAGGAATCCTCTCAAAATTTGCCATTTGGAAGTTACAAAAACAGCCCTATTTGTTGTAACGACCCGCCTTGAGATGTTCGCTTTTAATGCCCCTCAAATCTACTTAACAGTAATTCGGACTGTCCATTAAGAAGTTTAGGACACTTCTTGCGATCTGTTTCTGTCCAAGTTACACAAGTTGAAAATTATACTTTAAGTGTGCCAAGTCAATAGCCAGAAGCTTAAAATCGTTCAAGAGGTATATATATTGTGTTTTATAAAACATCATACAACTGTTCTATAGGTGATCTACTCAAGATATAATTAAAAAAACAATAGTATATTTTTAATATAGTACGGCATTTTTTCTATTATTAAGGCATTTTTGTAAGTATCGTGACTTCTTTCTCGGTCGCACAGCTAGAGCGTGGAATTCCTTACCGGTACACGTATTCCCTTTTTATACAACATGGGTTCCTTCCTTCCTTCAAAAGAGGCGTCAAAAAGCTCTTTTTGGGCGAGCAAGGTGGAGTTGGCTAGGGCAGTATATTGCATGCTGCATGCAATGTTATAAAAGGATATATTTTTTTAAAATTTATTAAATACCTGAAGCCGCCTCAATACTTAAAGTTTCTATTTAGCTTGTAGTAGCGTTTTTGCTTAAATTAAACTATGTTCGTTTTAGAAATTACTTTGAATAGTAAAGATATGCAATTGCCTGTTTCAACTGATAATTATGTAGTGATAAGGCATTTTAATGCTGACTTTATCCGAAATTTATTGTTTACAACATAGCATATTCTATCTATTTATTTAAATAACCTTTAAACTATTTGTAAGATAAAATTAGCTCTATGTGGTATTGAAACATATTCATGGTTTTATTCATGGTAGACATTAATTTAGTTTGATTAATTTTGATTTGATATTTATTTGAAGCTTACGCTATTTATCATTTCTTAATTAACTAAAGTTTAGGAACTTTTGAAGATTTTATTTAGAATTTACACTAATAGATTTCACGGAATAATGAATATGATAAATGCCTCCATCGTGATACATATCAATTCAGGTATACCCAGTAATTATGAAAAAAGTGAGAATCCGTAAAAAACAACATAATCTTAGTAGTGACTTTAATTTTTTCATCAATATAAGGTATAGGTCCTCCTTCGTACAGAGTAGTCGACATTTGTTTTGAGATTGTATTTGGTGCAATACTCGTACAATTTTGGATTACTTTTACTTACAAATCCAGATTCATATTTATGATTTATTATATTAAAAGCTTAGGGAAGCCGAATGCACATTGTAATTAATAAGTACTTTAGTCCACAGTCCGTATAACTCAGTAAAAGCTAACTAAAAGAGCAAACAAAAGCTTCATTATTACCATACGAAAAGTTCAGAGCAAGAGCATCGTTGAGTCTAATTACCGCTGTTGAATCCTACCTGATTTAACAGTCCCAGGATAAACTTTAGCGCAGTATTTAACGTTGGCCAGTACCGATATTCATTTGGAAAATCATCTCCAGCCGAAGCTGGAGTCTAATAATTTGACCACCAACTTCCCAGTTATGCTAATAACCATCTACGAAGTCTGAAACTTCCTTAATATAATATTTGCAAAGTCAAACAGTTGGAGCTCTAAAATTTCAATATTTTCAATGTCGTCGTCTTTCTTGTAGACTTTTGTTTAATTCGCTTCATCCGATGTTTGACGCCATTTTTTCAGTGTTAAGAAGGTTGTTTATATTTGTAGCTAAGTAGTAAATTCTCTTTTACAAATTTCAATTTTTATTTACAAGCCGACTTAAATATTCAGCATTTTAAGGATAACTATTAGAATGATGTCAAATAATTAAAAGCGTTTGGATACTAGCTTTTATTATTTCTTATATTTTTATAACTTTAATTAATAAGTGGATCAGCAGCACTCAAATCAGTTCAGTCAACTCATAGATGATAATAGAGTGCTATCTCCCGTAGCAAGTATAATTATTACAACCTGTAGGGAGTTAGAAACCCTACATTATACTTAAAATCTTCTTATATCCATAGCATACTTTGAAAAGAAATAATGATAAAATTATATTGAATTAAATCGAGATTATTATTAAAAATAGAAATTACAATTGAATAATCACAAATTCCTTTCTCTCCTTTTTCTGTGGCACAGCTAGAGCATTGAATTCCTTATCGGTACCTGTATTCCCTATGATAAAGAGGCTTAAAAAGTACTTTTTGGGCCGGCAAAGTGGCGGCTACAGCAGTGTGTCGCATACTGCACTAGCATCTTCACATATGGACTTCTCTACTGCTTATCATCAGGTGGTGTCGAGACATTTGCTTAGCTTTTTTTTTAAAAAAATAAAGGGTAGTTCTTAACACACGATGCTAATTATAAATAAAACAACAAGTTTTTAGAGAATCTCCTTTCTTATCGTGATAGAAGAATCTAAGACAATGATTGTACGATTGTTCATGTTTCAGTGACGCTTAGACATAATTGAGGTTCAATATAGTTAATGTACCAAATTGGCGCTTTCTGTGGCCCATTAATTGTTCTTTGGTTATTGACGTAAAGTTTTTCTTTTAAATTTCATCTAAAAAACAAGTCCAGCACTGTCAAATCACAAGGCCTATAGGATTTTCAACCTCTTATAAGCCTCTACCAGCTATTATCTATCTCTATTACCTCTTTCAGCGTCGTTTAAAATATGAACCATCAGACAGAGGTACGCCATCGAAGCCTTGCGGAGCATTTGACTGATATTTTGTTTGAGGCATAATTGTTGCATTATGGTTGGACCATCTTTTATAAAGAGGAGGATATATAGAGAGAATACTGAGGTATGGAGACCAAAATATCATTCAATATAACTACATAAGCCTTTGTTTCATAAATAGCTGCATTTATTCTATTGAAGTCACAGAAAATCCTTCAAACATAGCAATTTCCGGAGATCTACCGTCGTTATAAATATTTATCTGATCGCAATAATACAAATTACGGACTACGATCAGAGTGAGGCATCAATCCATCAGGCTATTATTACTGCCTATCCATTGTTTTCCAGACCGGCAAGGTCATTTCTGTCGAAATTAATAAATCATCGGGAACCGAGTGACAGGAAAAATTTCATTATCATCCCTGTAACCTTATTTTTATGTACCTTTTAATGTAATTTTAGCCTACTTAAAATTCATTAAAGGAATATCGGAAATAATGAAAAAAAATTGTTTTAAAATCAAAACATTGCATATTATTTGAAGCAAAATATATTATAAACATATTTAAAAAATCTTAGGTAGTTTTTTAGATAATTTTCATATGGATAATGAATAAGACAGATCACTAGATGATAAGTTATAATTAGAAGCTATAGAATTCAGCGGGTTTTATTTTATCTGCTCCAAGAACAAGCTACAAAAAATAAGGATCGATTTTTTTTATATATACAGCACAGCAAATGACTCGACACCACTTGATGATAAGCCGTAGACGAGTCCATATGTGAAGATAGCTAGTGAAGCATGTGATATTTGTTGTGCCAGTTGAGTTGAATTTAGTTAAAAAATATAAGATTTTTAAGAAGACGTAAAGTTAGCCATTTTACGTCTTCTTAAAAATCTTATTTACTTAATCATTTATTTATGTACACAAAAATGGTTAAAATGAAACTGACATACAACAATAGTATGATATACGACATAAAAATTTTCTTAGAATTACACTATTATTTACTGTCGACGTAATGTTGATCTAATTTTACTTTCATTTAATTAACTACTCTCTGATTAATAGGGGGTTAAATTCATTTGTGTGATGAAAGTATGTAGAAAATGTTTTTCTTGTTTTTAAGGTCTTAATTTCAAAATAATTTAAAGTGAAAACCTAATCCGTCTTTTACGACTTATTGGATATATTTGATGTTCATTTGAGAGTTGGGATAGATGTGAATTACATTAAGAATGGGGCGGAGGAGAACTGCCTTTGGGCGGCTCATGCCACCGACATAACATCTCGGGGCTCCGGGTGCGGTTGGGGACCGATGCTCGGCTTGCACAGCCCAGTCGGCGTGCCTACGCACGGCATATCCGACTTTAAATAACAGAGTCAGATTGAGGGGGGTCGCCCATACAAGCTTCCCATTTTTCCCCTCGTCTTTACTCCATCTGGGACCGAATATACGGCCAAATCGTCCTGCCGACATAGCGGTGAAATGTCTTCGGGCGGCATCCCGCGCATCGGCAGAATGCGATCAGGTAGTGCGTCGCTGTGGGTTTTAGTGGGTGAGAGCCCCACACATCCCCTGTTACCTTCCCCGGGTAAAAGGGAGCGTCTGGAAGAGATTTCCCAAAGCGATAAAAAAAAGATGTGAATTACATTGACCTTATGTATTCCTAATAAGAGATATATTCCATTATCGATGAAATGAAAACGTTCCTTATGAAAATAATTGAAAAAATAAGATTTACTAATAATTAAGAAGTCTTATAAATCAGTACGTTTCCAAGTAGTAGTAAGATATTATATCTTCATTAGATACATATCTAATGAATACAACTTTTCTTGTAAGCAGCAATCTATCAATTTCATGTAATGACGAATTATCCTCTAAGGAGAAACTTTTTCTTATTACCGAATTATATCTTCTCATCAGTAAACTAATAAATATTCATAAGAAACCTTACGTAATCCTATATTTTGAGACGTTATTATTTCTATTTATTTAATTCTGTATTGATGTATTATGTAACCTTAATCTGTTGTAACAACGAGATAACAAGAAGAAAAATTAGGATTAAAGCATTAGATACTCTTCAAGCTGTGACTTGTGTGAATCGTTGTGAAGCCACATACTTAACCAAATATCAGTCCTTATATAACCAACTATAGTTTGTTTTAAATCATTTATCTCATAGAATTTGGTTATTATTTAGATTTCATATACTAAGCAAAGCATTTTAATCGCTTTATTAGTATAGAAATCGGTGATACTGTTGGTAACTTATCGTCATTCTTAGCTGAGAAGCTAGATCTTACAAGGGATACTAGAACGTTCCAAAACTGAAAATCGATTATTACTTCTTTAAATATGTTGCCGTTGAAGTAAAGATCTATTTTTACAGTAGTTAATACTTATTGCTATGTTGATGGGTTATGAAAGAAATTATTAATATAAAATGAAACACGAAAATCACTTCAAAATGGTAGAAAGATCTGATTGAATCTGAAACATTATATTTGTTCAGATTAAAAATAAAATGTAACAGAAATAAATGAAATTAAAATGTCTTAGAGAAGTTTGAATTTTATAGTGAAGTAAAAAGTTTATTAAAGCTAACTAACAGGAGAATAATGTTGATTTTATTCAAAACAGCACACTGATATTAAAGATAGTATTGAAGCCTTTATATATTCTACGATTTCCGAACAGAATGGTTCTGGGTAGCTTGTAGCCTGTTTATCCATTAGGTCCCCGCTACCATTACCAGAGAGACCGTCTATCTAGTGGCCTTACTTTGGGGCTACATATTACAGTTCAATGTTTAACCTAATCAAATATAATCTAAATTCTCAAATGTTAACATAAACATAATCATGAATAAAAAATGTTTCCATATCACTCACTCGGTTTACATTCTTATGTATTCACAAATGAAATCCCACAGGCTTATTACGTTACGGTTATTTCAACAGAAATAAAGCAATGATTTCAGGGTTGCCAGTGCTAATAAATCACTAAGATGAGAATGAAAGATATAATTCTATTAAAGCCTTTTAATCATTTTCACTTTCTTTAATGACTTGTTTGTACTGGTGAGTATTGGCATTTTAGGGTTCTTGTGTGAGCGGAATCGCAAAATTGTATTGCTAGATACGTTTCACTTATTTTTAGCGGCTTTAAGTACAATACCATGTCAAGCAAATCTCAACGAATGTGTCCATTTATAAAGCCCAAAGAATCATAAATGTTAAAATAAATTCAAAGCATTCTTCATAAAATTCTACATACTCAATGTATCTGTACTTGCCTCGAATGTTTTATTCTTAATCTTGTCCTTCTTATGGTTAGCTAGAAGAGATCAGTTTTAGCGATAAGGTCGCGATTAGTTAACTTTACCCTGTGTATTTCTCATTTGTAGTTGATTGATGTACAATAAAGATATATTATTCTATTATATGTCTAGAGACCATCAATCAGCTATGAGTCGGGAGTTCAACAACCTTAAAAAATAGCTACTGAAATAAGCGTAATATTATTTATATTATATTTTTTTATTAAAGAATATTATATAGTTATATAAATTTGGATACATAATTCTTTGTATGTGAATATTGATTGTGTCTCTCCTAAATTATAAATGTTTTAATATTTTTTGTAAAATAAACTTATTTGATATAATTTTAGAATCCATTGCGTCTATTTGCTTGAGGACTTAATGAATAATTGAGGATTTACTGCATATCCTGGAAAAATAAGTAGTACCAATGATTATGTTGTCGGCTCACGGAGAACTCTGCAATCATTTTGACCTAGTTCGTAAACAGTCAATCAATAAAAGCATCTCAACGCTTAATTATGCAATTAACTTTATCAAAAATAGCCACTCCTTTACAAAAGAATTGATGTCCTTTTAAATTTAAACACAAACGTAAAATTAAAAGTCGTTAAACGCTGTTCCTAGAAACCCGCCCATTCCGTCTTCGCCCGAGGACAATCAATCACGGCAACAAAGTGCGGACGTTGTCAACCCTAAGTTTAGTCGATTAGCACGTCAGCTAACTGGCTCACGTTAAATGCCCGCCTGACGAATCTGTCCGATTTTAAGGAAGGGTTCCGTTTCAAGGAGTACTTAAGTGGCCGTTTCGATTGCTTTACACTTGGCTGTTATGGAAATGAATTTTGAATTGGTAGCTGTGTCAATCTTTTAGAACGATTTTTAATAAGTAAATGATTAAAATGTTTTAATACTAAAAGCTTGCTAATGCCGTAGATCTTAGGGATAACATTAATTTGGTTACCAAAGACGTGTCACCTATAGTGCCAGAACAGCAAAAATTAATACCTTTTTGGGGCCAATAACGTGCAAGTTATTAAAACCAGTAACTTATTTAAGAACAACCGTATTCATCTTCATAAAGTTTTGTAGCAGAAAGTATCAGTAAAAAAGATATTTACTTTAAAATTTAAAAATATTTATGCGTTAAGGTAATACAACCGAAGTAATGAACTTCTTCGTTCATAATGAGATCGAAATTTAATAATTTATATTAGATAGTTACAATTTACAGGTAGATACTAAAAGGTTTCGAGGGTAATATTAACATAATGTAAAAGTTCTTGAAACTCTCGTTAATCCTAAGCTTATTTTGTTCGTATTACATGAAACAAAATACGCGCAATATTACGTAAAGGTTATAACGAAAGAGATTAACACAGCCGATGAGCTTTCTGCCAGTCATTAGCACAAATAAATACTCGTTAAGGCTGAAACAAGGAACAATGTAACAAAAATATTAATATCATCATAATGGAACCTGATCATTCGAATAACGATTCTTCTTATTCGATTTTTAGATGATGTATAATAACGTTAAGTTTAATGATTCGCATAACAGTCAGAGTACCTGATACGCCCGAATATATTTTGCAATTTGTATTTCGTCATTTTGGTCATTTCAGATAGTGTTTCTCTCTACGTTAGACGCCTAGTAACGTTGTAAAGACCATTAGTGGCTAGCAGCAAAAAGAGTAGCAGGAAATCCTGTACTCCTACTACTGGAAAGTTTTTCGGTAGGAAAAAAAACTAAAGCGAGATCCTATAATATCAAATGTTTTTAAACCTAAAAATTGAAATTTTGATTCGTCTGTAATATTAGAAACTACAATGAATACTCAAGCAGTATTTGTTCTTTTTCTCCAAGGGAAAGTTCCAGATATTCTGATTGTAATTTAGGAATGTAACACTGGAGGAAGGTACTTTTAAACTGTCTGAAACGTGTTGGCTTTTGTGTTTAACAACTCCAACGTATTACACTTTCGGCGGAACAAATCCGTAATACTCTTAATCTGTTTACACCTCAATATAAACTGTATTTTAATGAGATAATTCCTGTATATAATGTAAAATCATAATTAAATATAAAAATGTTAACCAGAAGGGAATTCATAGAGTTTGATATAAATTGATAGTAAGTCCTCTTGCCATTAAAGTGATAGGGCTGTGTTAAACTCTTTACTGTGTCAGATAATTACTTAGTTTTACAATACAGACAATACTGCAGTCGGGTCCGACTGCAGTATTGTCTGTATTGGTACTGATTTTCAATTTCAGGTTTGCTTACGGTGCGAAAATTAAGGCGGTAAGAGTGTAACAGAAAAGGCATTGTTATTTTATTATTTTAGCTTTTGGGCCTTAGAAGCCACTTCGAACAGTAATCTTTTTTGCCAGTCTTTTAGAGTTCACTGCTTAGCCCCATTGATATGTTGCACCTCCTCTGGGCGCACTATGTGCTTCCCTATTTTATGCATTAAAAGATCGCAGGAGCAGAGAACGTATATTGCGGTTTCGTCTGACTCCTGACAGAACCTACATACTACGCTTCATACCCACAATGAAATAAGTCTCTGTTTAATTTACAGTGCCCTGTAAAAATTTTTTGTCACTATGTGGGAAGGCATTGAAATCTCATATTGCCAGTATTTCAATACACCGATTATTGGTATGTAATGGTGTCTGCCTTTTGTCGGTATCAATTACCATCAGGTGGATTTTTTGCATGCGACGTTATCTGTCATAAAAAAATATTGCTTTTTTTGAAACTTCCCTCTTTTAAATAGAGAATATTCTATGAAGTATTCTTATTTTTCACATCGTCGATTTTTCTCTAAAAAGTTTAGTTACATTTTTCCTCGCTCGTTAAGCATTTAAGAAGAACAATTGGCGACTTATTCTAAGCTGCAGCACATGCGGCTCACAGCTCACTGAGCACGTTTCTCTCTTCAAGTTGAACTTAATTTGTGTAAAATGTTGGAGAATAACCTGTTTCTTATATGTTTAATTAAAGCAATATTAACTGAGACCATTCTTCACAAATTACGGCTTAAATAAGCAACTCTGTTTTTGTTTCAAGTGTTTAAAATAACACTTTTATTCTTACAGAGATAATGATTTCATTTTAACTATTACTTAAGCTTTAATACACATAACATGCATTGGATGAACGACACAGAAAGTTGACATTAAATATAACCTAAGCAACTGGGCCAGATGTAACAATAAGTCCCTTAACATTGTGGAAACCGATTATTAGGTTCCATAACAAAATTTAAAAGGCTGATCTTATCTATATATCTTATGTAACTCAATTAATTATACGAGTAAAACCTTTAAATATTTCAGGATAACAATATCGTCTGTTTATTCGTTAACTTACTGAAGTAATCATCTCTTTAATATTAGCGTCGGAACATTCAATATTACAGATTGCTTTGTTTGCAGTTCCCCGTATAGCTAAATTATTAATCAACTCGTAACATTTATTGGGTATTATATGAACAGAATTAGGTATGTATTTATCTCTCAATTTAGTATATATATGTCTAGTGAAGTAGGCTGCTATTTATTTGACTGTAGATGAACTTTATCTTCTTTAAGCTGAGTGTTCATTATCGCAGCTAAAAAACTAGAGCAATATTTAAAAGTGGAATTTGAAAAACCACGCACATTTCATAACCCAAGTATTGGATTGGGAGTTTACTCACTTATGCTTGGTTACATAGACATGCATGCCAGAATCGGACCAAACGTGCGCATAATAATGTTTCTTATATTATGTTAACTAATATTAATTCATTGTTCTATTGATATATGCTGAGGGTCAGTATTAGTGAAACATTAGAAATCACTCGCCTTTGAAATAATTGTATACATAGGAGGAATAAAAATTACTTTGTTGGTCGTGGCTGGCTTATTTTAATGATTCATCGAGCCGAAGAATGATAACCTAGGTAGTTTCAATCCAGTCAATTTTGTCAAGATTACTGTGTTCAGCCTTCAATGCTTTTCTCCAATCAGAAACAAAAGCAGTTGCATTTGTCTCCTAATGAAACCAAGCATTTTTATATTCATTAATGATCATAAAAGACCCGACTCAAAATTTAGATGCATGCATAAGCCGAAAGAAGGATATGATATGATAGGCAATTGGCAAGTTGCCGAACTGAAAAGCACGATTGGCGTTTTGGTATCGGAAGCCAAGATGCTTTGCCAATTCTTCAAATAAATTACTATTACTCTCAACCATTCCATATTTGTACCTCTGTGGTCTTCTTCAGATCTCGAATCAGGGATTCACTTCCCAGTTGCGGCAGAAATTCTCTACTTGGCTTGATAGGTGGTAAGACATTTTCTATGTCTGGCTGGCTTACTACAACAATCATGCCTGAGTCTTACGCCATAACAATAATGCTACAGGTAAGATAGCCAGTTCCTCTGTGGTCGACGAACCAGGGTGTAGCTTGCTTCTACCTTCAGCCTTCAGCCTTTTCTTAAGTACATGAAATTGTAAGATCAATTGTACACAGGATCACAATTTAATTTTAACTGATCTTATCTTATCTTACCTTATCTCAACTTTTGATCAGATGAGATGAATGCCAAGAGATACCCCGTTAAGAATAAAAAAGTTATGGCAAACGGCCACAGGATGACCTTGTTTTAGATTGTTATTTATGCATGATATTGTCTTTAACAATCAAAAGGGAGCTTAATCTTAACAAAAGTGGAATTCAATCCCCTGCTCACAACACTGCCAGCCAGCCAGCCATTTGCCAGCTCATTTTTTCTTGGAAATCATATTATAGAAAGTACTGAGTATGATTAAAAAATTCCACTTTCCTCAAATTTAAAATAAAACTCTGTTTCTTCAAATGTTTTGATAATCCTCAAAAGATTGAAATGAACATTTTGTACTTTGGACCTTATTGTAATGTAATAGGAGCTTAACTGAATCAGATATTACCAATATAAACTTTTAAGTGTCCTTTAATTTGTTAGACAACTTTGTGTTTCCAACGATACAACATGTATTCAAGGTAAGAGAGAATTAAGGATCTTGGGACTCCAACATAGAATATTAAAGGCTAACAATGGTTTCGTTAACTTCATAATTTCAATTTTCATAATAAGTAAATAATTAAAGCTAAATTAATTAAAATTGCAGCTATAACGACATAATATAAATCAGTTTACAAGTTTCTTACACTTTCGTACACTCATTAAATCCGTAAATCCGTAAATCTTCTGGGGGGTATTTTCCTGATAGAAACAGGCAAGAAAATTTACAACGTCAATGAGAGTTGATTGAAAAATGAGAATTAATAATATTAAAACAGGTGAAGTTTTGGACTAAATGTAGTTCTAAAATAATGTGATTATTAAACCCAAAAAAAATTGGTAAGCCGTTTTTGAATTGTAGTGTTACTAACGAACAATTATATATTTTATAATACATTGTTGTTCTGTGTATTGTAAAAGCGAGACTCCAAAGAAAGGAAGAAAGGAAGGCTTATTACTATTATATCATCCTATTGCAGTCTACTGCTGGACCTTAACTCGTCGCTTGGCCTCAATCCAAATACTATAAAATCTATTTCTTACATTTAAAAACACACTGACTTACAATTCCAAACAATCCCTAGATAGTTAGCATTTTGAATGCATATATTTGAATTGGACCATTATACAAATTTAAACACTTAACTTAAACCTACCTTGAAATCTACCTTTCTCCTGTATAACCTAAAATTTTGTTGTGCCCGACAGGGTCCATAGTGTCATTAATAGTCTTAAGATTCATATTATGTAACTATGGAACGCAAAATAAAGAATTGAATTGAATTGAATCCACGATCTTCTGCAATTGACGTCTAGCCACAACATCCTGCTTTCTAAGGTCGTTGTCAACCTAGCAAAGTGACTCTTAAAAGTTCATTTACCCAGTGATCTCCATTCGAGGGTGTTGATGTTTGAAACCGTACTTGTCTGATTTACACTCCAAACAATTTCTAGGTTCTAGAATATTGGGTCTACAATACAAACTACAAACTCAATGTGAAGTAATTCAATACTAAATGTTGTCCAACCAGCGGAGTCCCAGAAACAAACACCCGTTTTGTCAACAGATATTTGTATTGGTCAAACTAAGGGATGACTTAACAACAAAGGGTCAATCGTGTCCGGTAATTACAATTTTGTTCACAATTATTGTATAACATTTGTTATATACTGAGTCTACGCTATGTAACAACTGTTATATATTTTTTATAACTCGTTCCTGTTAGATATGATTAGTTTGGAGTATCCAACATTGGTAAGGCGGGTTCCGATAAAGTTTACCCTAAAGATTTTAGTATCGATAGATACATAAGTTATGTCACCAATATTCTGGCGTAAGTTTTGAAGATGCAGATGAGGAGACAAAATTTATTATCTAAAAATAAAATAAATTTTACTCGGCTATCTAAATTTATATTTAAATGATGACCATAAGATCAGTGTTATGAAAACACAGGATTTATTTACAGTAAAAATGTAGTAAGTCTCCACATGGGTTTAAATTGAATTGCCCAAATCGGATTGTTGTTTTCAAGAAAAATGCATGCTTGCGAATACTATTTGAAAATGGCCAGTTGAAACAGGAATATGTAAAAGCTAAAAGCATTGCCGTAACCCTAGCTTTGAAAACACCAAAGCTAAAGGCCAATCCAATCCCGGACGTCGTACAAATCCACAAATCAATATCCAAATTGCAAACAAAAATGACTCCATTCAATATTTCTACGGTATTACGGTAGTAACTCAATTAACGTTATTGGAATCCGACGAACAACTTTCCGTTCGAAATTCGCAAGCGAGTACCACTGAAACTAGTTAGCTAATAGCGAAGATAAATGACTAGGTACTGAAACTGTTTGTGTCACTAGGTACCGAGTATCGGAATTTGGTGTTTTAGGGCGGAAAATGAGGATACTTCGCCAACAGATGTCCCTTGCTATGCATTTAAAGTGTGGATCAAATAGTTTAGAAGATTCTAAAAGTTTAAGTTTGGAAAGGAGTTTAACGAAACAAGGAGTTCTTGTTACAAGCGTGGAGGCAAAGCTTCAAACTGTTATATTCCGTTCGATTTCTATAAAGTTAATGTAAACACTATCTTAGAAGTTTTGATATTCGAGTATGAAGAAAACTGAGGATTTATGGAAACCAATCAAATTATACATTAAATTTTGAATGTTAAATCTACTCAGCTATCTGTCTAATTTAATAAATGAACGATAATGGTGTTTTTCTGAACACAATGAAAATTATTAATAGTTTTAAATGGGACATAACAGTAACCCCATTAATTGACGTGGCTATGTCTGTTGTTTGCAGCACTAGTTTCTTTTATATATTTTACCTCCTCCTTCTGCTATCAAATGGTGTCTAGTCATCAAAACTCCTTGTTTTTGCTTAGTAAAATAAGTTTCACAGTAAAATAATAATGTGAAATACTTTTGATGTTGACTGTACAATCGAATAACCTCTCGCTTGACTGTGCTTGCTCTTAGAAACTTCTGTGTCGGAAAATGCTAAGTAAGCTACAATAATTCTCAATTTTCTAACAAAGTTTGGTCAAAGGTTGTTCTCAACTATTATTTTTTTTGTTTCTCGAAGCTCAACATTTTAATTAAGTCTGTTGATATCCAAATAATCTCAGTGCTATTTGGAAATAAAATAAAAATAATAATACCTCTATTGAAAGTATCATATTTTCTACTTTACTTTGAAATATGTTTTAATTTTTAAACAATTTATGAAAGCTTTTTACCCAACTTTCAGTAACTGTGATTTGTCTTTTATTAATCTAAATAGGCAATTTATTATTTATAGTTTTTGTCTCTTTTTAGATCACTTAAATTCTTGTTTTTACATTTTTACTTCTTCTTGTTACGTAGTCTGTTTGTACAATAAACCTATTTTTACTTTTATAATTCGCTCGCCTTTTCATTATTTAGAAGTAACTCACAGTCCACTAGTTCTTCGCTTCACATTAAATATATTTATAGGGAATCCTATAATAATAAGAACATTATTATAAAAACTAATTTTGTTGGTAGATAACTAGCTTAGGTATAAGATTTCGTACATATTTCCATTATTTCGCATTACTAATATATTTAAAAAAATATTGATTTATAATATATTAATATGTTTAATAATGCGAAATAATCTTGGCTTACAAAATGGATACATAAAAATAGTTTAAAGGAAAACTAATGAATAATTCAATTTAGGAATTATCTAATATAAATATATGTTTTGTAGTCAAGCTTAACATTTTAATGTTATACAATTTAGCACTAGTTTAATAAATAATTATAAATTGGATAACTTCTTTGATTGAGTTATTTTTACCTTTTTAATGTATCGGAGTCGATTTTTAGTTTTGTTCATGAGTCATTGGGGTTTATTAGTATATTTCTGACATATAAATTACTATCTTTATTTCTGCTTTATTAAGTACACATAACACAATCTTTTAATGATGCTTATTTTGAGCTAGAAAAAAGGTATGAGTGTGGGAAATATTATTATTTAAATTATTATTATTTGTGTCGCTAGTTCATTTTGTAAAGTATGGATTACTATAGGGAATACTTTTTCTTAAGCATTTTTATAGTAAGGCTTCAATTAAGACTCGTTCAATTTATTCCAAAAACGCCCTGAAAATTTATTTACAGAAAATAGATGAGAAAAGGCTCTTTTCTCAGTTTAGATGTAATTGAATCTGAAACATTAAATAATGAAGAGTCTTCCATTGTAGAAACAAACTTCGCAACAACTTAGAAACAGAGACATTCGAAAACCGAATGTATTGAGTTCTCTTTTATGGGCCCTATTTGTGTCTTTGTTCGCTATAAGTTTGGTTTAACATCAAATGACATAACAACTTTCCATTACTGAAATTACTGCCTTGATGTAATACTAACTCAAAATGTTGATAGAAAAATAATATGATTAAAGTATATAAATATCGAGATTAAGTAGACGCTAATCAATTACGTTGTATCTAACATCACTATTACGATTTATATAAATACATCGGCTGGATACATATAAATGTATGCAGTCAATTAAGAAATGGGAACTAGTTAAAACCAGTTTTAATAAATTTCATTTTTAGTAAAACCATTTAAAAACCAAGCTTAATATTTTAAAGTTAAAATCGTAATTAAGATAATGTGCTATTAAAATGAATAGATGGTGAATTAAAACAGAAATATTGTTTTCGATAATTGAAAAATATTGTACTTAATTTAAAAACAAAACAAAGTTACCATGTTAATTAAAGAAAAATAATTTTTCATAATAAAAATCTTTACAATATACACTTGATATTTTAAAATAGCCTTCTCCTTTGAAGTTAAGAATGAATTTCTTATTCTTTGAGAGGAAATAGGTAAGGAAACGATTATGTAAATAATACCAAATGACGTCATCACGAGATATGTCGTTTAGGCTTGATGCGGGAAGAAAACGATATAATAAAAGCTTATAATAATATTATTATACTCAATAATGTGGAATCTCGTATAAGTTACGAATGAATGTAATTTAGATTTATCAAAGAAATAAAAACTGTGCCCGTTGATATTTGTATCTTTATAACGATTTTTGGCAACGAAATATAAACCAAGCAATTTTATTTGAATGGGGTATCATAATGGCTCACTGGATGAACTTTGAATGTTATAAAATTACGATATTTGAAACAATACAATAAACAACTCATTGTTGAAAGAGTCTTGGCACCAAAGATGTCAGATGATAACGCAATCAGTAGTTGTCTAGATGCAAGCGAGAGGACTTAGAGATTTATAACAATATCTGGGATCCAGCGAGTCTATTATAAAATATATGTAAAAGAATTCAAAAAAGACTTCTACAAGCATTGCCTTAAGTTTTTCAAACATTGCCAAGAATTTTAAAAAATGGATTTACGATAAGTATTGGAAAATATTTGCATGCTTATGAGTAGCTACTTAAATTACATATTTTAACCTTTCATGGTTACTGATAAGGTACATATTACTAATTTACATAATATGTCATAAAACAAACGAAATTCATAATACAGTTACAGTAAGGTTCACCAACAGTTAATCAGACAATTCTATGTAACAGACAGCTTTGGACATTTGTCGTATGTAAGTAATGTCGAAATTACGATTACCATGGACTTTCTAGAGTCTGGGTTTCAGTATTCATTCTTATAGTGCTATGAAGTCGGTTTTCAGTTTTGGCTTAAACGTTTTTCACATTTAGGATCATCAACAGCTCGTATACGTCCCCATCTAGGGACTACGCCCTAAAATAGGGCGAGTTGGCTACCACGATGACCTAATACAGGTTGGTCGATTTCAGACTAAGAAAATTCAAACTTACTTCACGGGTGTGTCAAGATTTCATCACGAAGTTGTCGTTCACCATAAAAGCGTTTAACAAATGAACAAATGAATTCAAAATATGCAGACAACGATTACGCGCTATACCATCGACACTTGTAATTATTTTATTACGTGTTTTGATAATTTTATTTTACAAAACTGTGTTCTTACATTCTCTATATTGGGAAAATAAATTTAATGTACATCAATTTACTTTAATTTAGTTTCACCCCTTGTTTGGTTAAACTTGAATAAACGTTTATTACGATACACAAAACCAACTTATGTACATAGACTATATCAAGAAATATTGTTATTATACAATGAATACGAAACTATGACGCAGTATACAGAGCTCAAGACAAACTTTATAGGTAGAATAGAACAGAACATATCTTTATTGTATATCAACTAATTCAAACAGAGAAATACATAGGGAGCTGTTTACCAATTTTCTTTTATTTAGTTAATTTATTTAACTTAATTTTTTGTACTGTTTGTAACAATTATAGAACTAATAAAATGATGAAAAAAAATGATGAATGATGAAATGATTAATGAACTGTAAAAAAAGTTTGTATTACAATATAAAGACCATAAGTTGAAAATAGTTGATTTTATCATTAGACCGTTGGGTCATATGAGACAACTTTTTTACTGACCGCCTAAGAAACAATTCTGTATACAAAAATAAGTATATATATTAATACAGGAAAAACAACGTATGGATAAGACTGTATTATCTTATGGTCATTATATTATAATACAAACTTTTTTTACAGTTCATTAATCATTTCATCATTCATCATTTTATCAGTTCTATAATTGTTATAAACAGTACAAAAAATTAAGTTAAATAAGTTAAACATCAGGGTTGTAAGCTAACAACCCTCATATTGTACTGAGGTAACACAGGTGAGCTTCCAGCAGGGTGTGCTCGGTCGTATCATTGGAGGAGTCGCAGTGATAATAACTCAGTGCTTCCTCCCGATGGGCGATACGGTACAGGTAGTGACCGAAGCAACCATGTCCAGTCAGTAACTACACCATACAGTATGTGAGGCTGCCCTGCCGGCGCCCAACCCACTCCTCCGTCACCTGATGGATTGCTTCGATCGTCCGGTGGCCGTCCGCAGAGCCTCCCTCTGCGCCAGGGTACGGACCCACCTCACTTCTTGGAAGACAAGCCGTTCCTTGCTGTAACCCTGTGTTGATGCACTCTGGCCAGAACTGCAGTAATGTAAGCTTGACTTACGTCACTCACAGCACACCGTTGTACATGCGCGCTCAGCCATTCCTGCTCGCGTTTCGGGCCGTGTTGAATGCGCTCGGCTTAGAGCGAGAAGGCACTATTTATCGTGTAGAGTTCTCTGATTACGGTACGCCTATAGTGCCCATTATCAAAGAAAATGGCGATATACGGATTTGTGGAGACAACAAAATTACCATTAATCCTATACTGAAGCGCGAACCGTACTGTACCGTAGTCCCAGGAAGGCCTGGGATTGAAGAATATTCCAGACGATCAAGCTTAAGGATTAATTGAGCTTGGTTGAAATATATTAATCTTAACAAAAAGTATAATACAATAAAGTCAATACAGGTTGTTGAAAAATCTACATGAAATGTGTATAAAAAATATTTACTTAATGTTCTTTTTCATTAGAAACTCATTTAATATTGCCGTGTGCGAAGATTTATATTAAGGAGAAAATTCTAGCAATGTCAGTGATTATTCAGACGAGTTGTGTCGTAAACACCCTTATAAAATACATCTTCTAATGGCCTAACGTAAAAATGTGAAATTGTAACATGGAGGCGGCGTTTTAGCTTAATGCCAATTAAGCTGAAACGTTGCCACCAACTTTGTACCAAAAGTACAGTTTATTAAAATAAAATGTGTAAATGTAAATGAAGAGCCTAACATAATTTTTTCTTTATTTTTAATGGATGTTTTGACTTCTTGTAATCAGAAGGTCACTTAAACTCCCGAAGGAAGCTTTACGTGACATCATGCACACTTGTCACTCAGGCCACCGATCAAAGAGCTAACTATCTATCTACCTCTCGAGCTTCAGTATCATAAACCACATTGATGAGCTGCGGCAGGTTATACAGAAAACCGCAGAGTATAATCTGATATTTTGCTTAGCGATTGTGGACTATGAGAAAGCCATCGATCTTATCAAGATGTGAGCCGTGCGCCAGTCACTCAAATGGTAGACTAAATAGACTATTGGTACATCCAAGTGATGCATTTACCATACGAAAACGCCACCATGTCACTCCACCTTCAGAACCCTTCAGGACCAAAACTCGAAACGAATACAATTTCAACGAGGTATTAGGTCAAGATTTTTTGCCGAAAAGAACAGTTTCAGTTACAATGTACCATAATATTTTGGACTGGAGAGGACTTGGCATTGGTAATTTTACACTGGAAACTCTCGACGAGTATGTTTACCTGTTTATTATTGAAGGGTCAAGAAAATATCTCCTTTTCATCTGATGTTCATAAAAAGGCTCGAAGTAACCCAAATGGAGAGGGCTATGCTTGGTGGTTCTCTGAAATGATAAGATCCGCTAGAGAACTATAGGAAAACGCAACGTTGGTAGGCCTCCCATAATGTGGACCGATCTGGTTAAGGTCTCAGGAAGCCGTTGGATACAGGTTGCCTTGGACCTATCGGTTAGGAGATCTTATGTCCAACAGTGAGCGTCTCTCAGCTGTTATGATAAGTCCATTTGCTATATTATGCTTCTATATTTGCAGCTATATTATGCTTCTTTCAAGAGTTTAAGCATTCTTTTGATTACACATTTTCAACGCTACGCTTAAAAAAATAAATTAGGTTATTGATCTGTTTTATCCTATAAGGCTTCTCAAGTACGAAAATACTATACGTGCGTTCAGAAACACTTGCTTCAACTGAAATACCCATCTCGGTTCATAAAATTTAATTTGTAACAATCTGATTGGGCGGTATGTAATTAAAACCATTTATCAGCCAATCAAATTTCATAATTGCGTTCTGAAAATAGGAGCGAAAGCTTGCAGACACATAAAAATAAAAATAAAAGCAATAAAATGGTTAATATACATTTTTGTGTAACCCTAAATTGCCATAGGCTGTCTATCTCCAAGTATAATGGATGTATGGCAATAGAAAAGGGTCCATCAAATAAAATCTACTATGATAGTCGAATCCATAAACCCTTGGAATTGTTGGCAGAACCTTTAGGATTACTATTTACTTGTTTTTGATATTCATTTTTATTTATTACCAATACAAAGAATGGTGACATGCCTATGGATAACCGTTAAATTAGAAGACTAAATTACATAGATAAACACATTGGGTAGTTTATCATGACGTTGAAATGTAAATATTTGAACAATTTTTTTTATATAGAAGAAATGTAATTATTTAAAATGTATTGTTTTTTTGTTAACTATGTATGCGTTATGAAGATAATTTTCTTACAGTGACCCCTTCACTGTAAGAAAATTATCAAACTAGAGACTTAATTAGGGACTTCTTCGGGAAGGATTCAATGAACCAGCTTAGAGTTGGCAGGTCGTGGACATTCCTCTGATGCTTTTTCAGCGTGAAGTGTCGTCAAGGTCACGTGTACATAGCGTATACTTGAGAGAACTTCGTAATGATTCACGCGTTTTGTCAATAAAACGCAAATAATGGGTGCGAGCAGCATTCGATCAAAATAAACGTCACTACTGTGGAGCCTGAAGCAGATAACCAAACCGAGAGTCGCGAGAACTCCGCGCATTCCTAATGTCGCGTCGGAAGAACACGCATAACTGGCCCAAGCTGAGTAGGATGGGCCTCTGGATTCCTTTAGGATAGTGGTGAAAAGTTTCGCCGCTTTAATTTATTGAAAAACTTACATGACTGAGACGTGTTCTCTGTAGTTCTTCAAGAGTGAAGAACACACAATACATTTCTATTGGTTATTAGTGACAGCAAGACAAATTTAAAGGTTTTATCACTTTGTCTGTCTGTTCAAATTTCTATAAAAACCAAAATTTAAATCTTCTGCCCTGTTAAGCAAATAGTATTTGCTACAAAAAGTACGCTTACTATAAAAATATGGTTTCCCTCTTTAATTTCGTGGCAGTTCCTATTTTTATTTATTCAAACTGGATTTTCCAAATTTACATCAGAATAAGTTGCAAATCAGTTTCGACTCTATGGAATAATATTTTCAACATTTTGTTTAATTTGCGCTCGCTTGATTTATGAATATTAGTTTTCTTTGTAAGACCGTTTTTAAGCATATTTTGCATATCAGTTCGAATTTTATGTAGATGATGACAATCTGTACTAATATACAAATGTATCATAAAGGTATATTCAAAAAAATATGGCAGACTAAATGGAGGCTACAAAAAGAAAATCAAATTCACTTTCGTAATTGTATCAAATTATTTTTTAGTATGTATAATAAATCAAGTAACTTCTACCGAGTCTACTGAGAACAAAGTTTGCCTGCTTTTGTTTTTAACAAAATATCTAAGTTTACTGTGTATTGTACCTTGTGTATTGTCTATAAATTCTAAAGTTGTCTGAAATAATCGCAAACAATTTTAAAACGTACTCTGATGATTATAAGCGAAATATAGAATAATTTAAATCGATCTTACATATTATACTTATAAATTGTTAAGTGCACTAAATGTGGCTCAGCAAATGACTCGACACCACCTGATGATAAGCAGTAGATGAGTCCATATGTGAAGACAAATTGCGATATAGCCTCCTCCACCTTGCCGACCGAAAAGTAGATAGTCAAACTATCTACATTAGTTTTCCAAACTTTTGTAAACTTTATCAAAGCGTATTGCGTGACTCCTTTGTCGCATAGTATCGATCGCACTTCAAATTGGGTTCTCAGGAAAGAAGTGTGAAAAAGTGCATGGTCTGTCAAGGTGAAGATGACTAGGCCAGTAGTCATCCATCTTCATATACTGACTCCTTCTACTGCTTACCATCAGGTGGGGTAGACTAGCAGGAAACCCAGCGGATCTTTTTGGTTGTATTGATTTAACATTTATTACCTTTGATATTATTTAATCTAATGAACTAGGAATGACTTTGAGATGCTGGTTTTGTGAGTTGAGTGAGTTGTTTTCATTAAAAAAACAACTTTGAAACTGGATGTAATGAGTCAAATACAGATAAGTATGTTTAATTTTCACTCTAAGAGGAAATCCTCTTGCTCTGAAAATTAAGTTTAGTTTTCTTAGCTGTAATACAAAGTTACAATTACAATAATAATCACACTTACAATATGTATGTAAAGCACTAACCTGAAACCAAGAAATGACATTCAAAGTTAATAAGACAGATATAATAAGACAAGACATGAAAATATATAAAATAATTAAATAGGTTTGTCAATTCCCACATTTAACTTTCAATTTACTGTTTCACTTTAATGTACACAATCTTTTAACTTGAACTTAATTTTTTTTAATCTCTCATATAAATGTCACGCTTCTTTACTCATACACCGTAACGCGAGAATTTTAAAATTAAGGCAGCATATGACTCCTTTATCTACACTATAAAACCTCTTTACCGACACCGTATGGTCTGTTCAAAATTTAATAAAGTAATACAAAACAATTTCTTTACATACATTTAAGAATAATCCAGAGCTTAATTTCCTGTTGATTACTGACAATATGCTTTGTAATAATGATGGAAAACCTATTATTATCGTAAGCATAGTATATTTAGTCAACAATTATACACATTATCTGTAGAGAGATAATTCATATACGTAATGTTATATGTATATAAATATTTTAACAGTTATGGAATACAAAGTGTTTTTAAATATACTCAAATGCAAACCATTTACTTCATTCAAACCTTTTTAGTTTCAGTTAAATTGAGAAACTAAATATATGAATATTACCGAAATAATTAAGTCACTACATTTGAAATTTTGCATCACAGTTTGTATCGATCGCACTACAAATGCTTACAAATTTTAGATCGTAATCCCACAAGGGGTGGCGCTCTAAATTTGTGACAAATAAAACATATTCTATTTACGTTATTCTATACAAATTGATGTGACCCTGCAAAGTTCATAAAATACAATAATTATAAATGGCAACAAAAGGAACGGGTTTCGACAAATATAATTTAAATTATCACTCTATTAATTTTGTGAGAAATGTAACGACGAATAGAAAAATAACTTGAAGTAAAACTTAATTAAAAATAAATGAAACATATTTGTTTCGAAATGTCATCGTTCGCTTTTAAATTACTCCTTTAGACTGATTACTCTTTTGGTTAGTTAAATATTATTAAAATTATTCAAGTCTACAGTTTTAACATTGTTACGTAATTGTGATGTAATACGACCTTCACTAAAAGCCGAGATAATTAAAAAATTAGCCTGTTCAAATGACTAATTAAAAAACAATTTCTCTTAGTTATAATTAATCTTCGTTAACTTTGGGCCGTGTTTTTATAAAGGTGACAGGTAAGAAACGTTAATTTGTTTTAAACTTTTACAAAATCTAATTATTTACACGAAAAATATCATGCCGTGGCTCCATTGTATGCTAACTTTTGAGATAATGAGTCTAATCGGTTAATTAGTAACTTATTTAATATTACGTTCCATTGAGTATATTAACTTTTTATCACTTTTCCAAATAAAAATTTACTAATTCAATTTGTAAGGTAAATAAAAATGTGGACCAGTTGAGTCTTTTAGAAAATACATAATTCTTCGTTTGCAGAAATGTGTCGTTTGAATAATCTCTAATGACGTTTAGAATAACTAAAAATTACATGAAAAAATGTTTAAATCTAGATATAGGTCACTAGAAGAAAAATTATTGAAAAACTCGTTAAACTAAATTTATAGACTCTTTACAAAATAAATTACTTTTTTTCTTCTACTTATTGTAATAATGGCAATGTGTTAATCACGAAATAAGATTGTTATGTGACAATTTTGCTAGCACAGTGCTTTGACCGAGGATGTGAGATTTTTCTAATTTATTTCAAATGAGTTAACATTATTGAGTTGACATATGATCATCATTATAGTATGATATATCGAAAGAAAATTAAAGGAAGTTACAAAGTATATAAAAGAGATATTCAGATGATTATATTAAAATAGTTGTGTCCGCAATTTCGTTCGCTTTGATGTCGGAAAATAAACAAGTAGGTTACATAATTTACTTCAGAATTAATATGGTTATATATAACAAATTTGATAAACAAAAAAGTTTATAGTAATTCAACTTAACACGATAGATGTCTATATTTTAAGGAGTAAAATTTTGCGTAACTTTAACTGTTTACGCAGCGCACACAACGAAAGCTCTGAAAAAGAATATTCGTGTCCCGTTTTTGGAACATTTTTCATTGATACTCCTATTGGTTGTAGCGTATAATAAAGCTTATAGCCTTCCTTGATAAATTAACTAACACAAATTTTTCAATTTGAATCAGTAGTTTCTGAGATTAGCGCGTTCAACCTAAAATCTTGCAGCGGTAGGAATATTTTCTGTGACCTGGTGAATTGCTTGTGCAGAACCCAGGTTACCCCCGTGAAGGGCAATGGAGTTACCGGGGAGTTTTAGTGGGTATTCTCAGTGCCGCTATATAGAGGTACTGAGTGAGCCCCACACACGCCCGTCGCTAAGCCAGTGGCGGGTAGGTCCGTAAATAGCTTCCTCCTCGAAAAAAAAAATGAATATTTTCTGTAAATAAATTCATTCTTTTTAAATGCGCTCAAATTCTTAATAGACGTTATGTACTTAAAGGAAAACACAAAACAGCCCTAACCCCCCGAACGCGGCCAAAGTTACACATCATAAACCCAACAAAGGTAACAAAAGTCCCGCCACAAAGGGTTACAATGAAAGAAGTAAAGCTTTGACCGAGTTTATCTCAAACAAAATTACTCGCACCATTGTAACTGTGCTTTGTCTCATAAGTGTCATTTTGGTATAACCTCCTTAGAACAATACAGAGTTATGGGTATTTGTGTGTTTTATAGCAGAACTAGGGTTAATGTGTCCAAGATATATTTGGTGTGGATGATGTGAAGTTTTGGGGAGTATACAAAAGATCAAGTACCCCCTTTAGATATAAAACACTTCTGCATATGTGACAGATAATAATAAACGTGATTTCCGTATGGTAGAGTTACGTTTACATAGAGTTGAGACGTACCTAGAAATATCATTTATTTCTTATGCTTATAAAAAAGGAGAGCGTGTTTTATCTAGTCCACACGACTAGAGATGCTTAAGTAATCGAGGAGGATCTTTACTTCACTTCATATGTTCTTTAGGTCGGAATGACTAAAGACGAGTATATATCCTAAGAGCATCCTTAGTTCACCACCTTTATAATATATTTGAAGACGACTGATCACTTACATGAAAAAATTATGTGGAATTTACTAAATATTGATTAATTCCTTTAAGATCAATTATCGCAAAAGTAACTCTGTTATAGGAACCAGAACGTTCATATCACTTCAACTCATGTGAGATCGCGCCATCCTTGATGCCATGTTTATCAGACGACAAATTAAAATGAAAATGTTTCATGATTGTAGCACATAAAACGAACGACACAGTAAACGTCTCAGTTTTATCGTGTAGCTACAGGGAAGGTTGTAAAAATCCAATAAAATAGTACTAATTAAAAGAGATAGTTAATGGGGAACTGCTACTATAGTAAAACGTTAATGTCGAAGTATTTTACTGAATAGTTTGTTCGTCATTAATAAGCTGATGCTTGAAAGGGACAGAATAAGAGACGGAATCAGATAAATGTGTTGAAATAAATATTTCTACTTCATTACTATAATATGAACGATATCTACAATATTTGACAGTCCAATAAATATGATTTTTTAATTATTTTTTGAATAAAGAATGGATATTTAATTTCTCAAACTAAAAAAGTCTGTGATCATAAAATATGAAAAATTGTGTGTGTTATTGTGCATAATTAATTATTTTTTATTTTAACATATTGAATAACAAATATCACGAGGTGATATTGACCGTTTACTACGAAGTGGGTGTTATGTATATTTGTAACTATTAATTTAGAATATCAATTAAAATTAAAGTAAAAAATATTGATACAGATACGATAATTATTATATAGATAGTGTTGCTTTTCTCTTTAAACTAAAAATTGATCTGATTGGAAATAAAATACCATGATTTAGTTGCTAAAGCATGATGAAAAGCTCTGTGACAAAATGAAAAAAGTCTTACACCAAAATGCGACAATTTAACAGATATGGTCTTCATATGGTAACATTAAAGATGAAGCATTTGAAGTGGCCTTTTAATTAACAGAACAATATAAGCCTTTCAGACTTAAATACAAAAATACAATAATTTAAGTACAACATATTAGAACATTAAATTTAATAAAGCTGATGGGTGCTCAATTTCTTCACAAAGAGACTACAATACTCGTATGTTTCAAATGGAAAGGGATAATTAAATTGAAACAATGCTAATCATGTAAATGCTGGTTGTAAATAATAACACATAATTTTGAAAATTAATTATCTTATTCGTCTGGCTTCAGATGAATAACAAACTTCATTTAAAATGAATGAGTTATTTTAACGAAACCAAAAACAACAATGGATATTTATATCTTATAAAACAATTTATAATACTAACAAAAACATGCAGGGTCTATCTGATAGGAAACAGCCAACGTACTCAATAGACGCATGATACACAACAGCTGTAACTTGCACATTTTAGATCCTCAAAGAAACGTCTCCGACTGTTTTCTTAACCCATGAGTCTTTGGAAAAATCTGAGCTGGGATTTCCACATCTGGATTTTCGGGAGTAAGCTCAACTAAAACCGAATAAAATGGAAAGGAAGCCCACTGTCTTTTGACAGATAATTTGGATTTCCTTAAAATACAGTACTTCCTTGGGAACCCAAACTGCGCTCTGTGAAGTGCTCTTGTAGTCTGCATTCTTTCCTAATAAGGTCCAATACAATTTAATCAAAGTCAAAATAATTATGTCTCTTTCAAATTAGCTAAAACTATTTCATACAACTCGAACTAATTATTTAATTACATTTTATTCTTTGAACATCCACAGTTAGATCTAGAAGCACTATCTCATTAATTACGTTGTAATGTCGCTTTGATATTCTTAATTTATTAGGAGAATCTCACAAGTGGCCTTCAGCAAAGATGGCGCCTGATTAAGACTTCACCAGGTTGATTAATGGATTCCTCGAGAATAAGGGCAAATGTGTTAATTGGATCCGCACATACCAACGGTACTCGTAACTGTCCGGGACTTTCCTTCCTCATAAATAAAAGTTTTTTTAAATGTGTTGAGGTTTTGTCTTGGCATCAGTTTTGTTTAATACCTCGACGGTAAATGAACTTAGGAAAGAATGATTAACATATTAATTATCGCGATTTGACATTAGTGATGTGATGTATAGGCGTTTATCTTATTTTACAATTAAACTTGTCCGTTACCTTAACTTAATAAGACTTATGTGTTGACAATCCTGTGAAAATCGGAAGATAAAGTAAGAATGTTGAGTATAGAATGCAACTCCCATGCTCTCATCACAATGCTTCTTGATTTACCTTTCTTGCCGCTGGAAAAAACGTACAAACCTTTTCGGTAAATTATATTTACTTTCCTAGTCGGACGCTTAAAATTTGAGTGGACCTTTACGTCTGCCTCTTAAGTAACATGTTCCAAAAAACACCTTATTTCAAATATGGAACTTACTAGAAACAGCGAAAATTGATCTTTTAATAAAAATAAAAAGTAAGTCTTCAGATGGCGTACACTTTCATGAACTTTGATATTTTGTGTTCTATTCTACCTTCGTGTGATCAGCTCATGGTGGTGTGTGACGTAAGGTGCCTGCAAGCGGAGCTCCTTATCTGCGCTCTGACCACGGTAACATCCGATGAGTGCTTATAGAGACTTAGGTGTAATTAACATCTCTTGTTTCCAGAATGCCAACGCAGAAATTAAACGAAAAAATAATATATTTTTTTACTATTGTATCCCCTGCTACGTCTGACTGCTGTGTCCAAATAGTGTGTCCCAACACTGTGTCTCACTGATCTGCCCTGTTTAGGAAGGCCTCGTTGGATGCATGATATTTGCCTACCAATATCTGCCTGGTTACCTGACCCGCTCATTTCATTATGTTCCCCCACCAATTTACCAGTTCCTTCCCGACACTTGACTGACTGACATAGGTACCCACGGTGTGCGCCACGTTGCCCTCGTTGTCCTGTTTTCTGTGCTATCCTAGTGCCATCAGTATTGTGTATACCAAGTGAGACCCGGTATACAGCTACATACCTGTATCGGCGAGAGGGTAACGTATCTAGATATACCTACCTATACAATAAACTAATTTAGCCTAGCACCTTTCCTAAACATGCCCTATTGCTATTTCCGATTGCTTTGTTCCTCTACTGTGTCCTACTGCCGTGTTCCACTGCCAGTCGCCATAAGATATATTGCAGCAGACCAGTTGTTAGGTTTGAGTCACCAAAAACTCTTTAAGTACGTGGAGAGTAGATATTACTTTATATGTGATCAAAGAGTTTATTAGCTTGAGTGACCACGTAATATTTCCTTTTATATTGTTATATTTTAAACGTCTCGATATTTGATCAAGTTATTCCTTCAATTATTGATCTACACTGGCGTACTAATAAACTATCCAATAGAACCTTATTTCTCTGCCGTTGCCAGCCGTAAATCGTTTTACTGCCAGTAAATCTCGTCATCGTTGTCAAAAGAGGAACTGTAATTAGTTTGATAAGTTAAATTTGATTATATAAAAAATGTATCCTTTATATTAATCATAAGTTTAGTTAATATCGATTTACGTTATCATCATTTAATTAAAGTTATAAAGTTTTCATCTCTACATAATTATGCACATAACTTCATATCATATTAAAACACAATTGAACTCTTTATGCATTATTTAAAATTTGTAAGAAAAAAAAATTTTTAGACCAAGCATTTTATTTGAATTAATGTAACTGACTTTTTGAAGTATACTTTCAATATATTTATTTTCATCTCTTTCACTTTGAAACACTTTGAATCAAAATCTTGTGGAAAAAACTGCACACCACAAAAAACTTGTTGTCAGTAATTATATAATTATTTAATTTAATTATAACAATATCCCTAAGCTCAAAATTTCAAAAGTAAATATCTCAGACCCATTATTACCAGATAAATAAGGCAAACCATCAGAAATAATAAGCGCCAAGGATTTATATCGAAACTCGCTCAAGATGAGAAGCTGAGTCGTACGAGAGACAGGAAATTAATTATGTCGGAGTATTGAAATATGCTGGCGTGTTGACGCGAGTCTTCAAGCTCCGGCGCTTACAAGATTAATATTACAAAGGCAATAGAGATCTCTTTGAATTATGCATTACTTAGAAAATTAAACGATCGCTTTAATTGTACACTGATTTTGTTACGCGTGTTTTGGGGGTATTCTGCGGTTTATTGTTCATGACGTAATTTGTTTTTTTGAATTACATTTTGAACCATTATTCATGCTGCAACAGCTTGGCCCTTAAGGTTGAAGCTTCTTATGCCTGCACTATTCCCCGTGTTGTGCTGCTGGTTAACCCTTTGCTACCCCGCTCCGCTTGCGTGGGAGTCTAAGGGTTGCATGTGCAGTTTACGCCATTAGTGAAAATTGAAAAAAAAAATACATTTCATTTTATCGTAGATGGATAGAGCTGCTTATTCTGAGTATCTCTATAAAATTTTGCACGTAGCTCTATCAAAATAATCTATTTCGGCAAATGAATGAATTCGCACTTTATACATTTAATAATTATTATTAAATCAAGTTGTTAATAACGAGTTTGTTCTAGTACGTTCTATTTCCTAATGAAATGAAAAACCAAGAAAATAGGGTAAACTTTTTTTAAAGCATATTGGCATATATTGACTTAACGAAGAAATCGAAAATGAAAGTAAAATGATGATAATCTTTTTTATTTATTTTCCTAATAAATAAAAAAGATTATCATCATTTTACTTTCCAACAAGATCGCTGCAGTCTATTCAACGTAGAGGAGTGATCTATAATACATTCTGCCCGTGTCCTACTGCGTCTTAACAGAAAAAGGCGCTAATTTATATAGTATATTCAGATTTATAATTTTTCCCAATCCCAATTTAAGCACAATCCGTAAATCCATTAATTGTCTTGTGATCCAATAAAAACTTACGATCTCTCGAGATGTTTAGTCCGTTATAAGCCAGTCGTTTATTGTATATTTTTTATAATTTAAGGGTTTGGTTGTGACCAAATGTTACGATGGTTCGGTGTGAATGTGCGTAGTGTGTGCACTACGCACATTCACACCGAACCATCGTAATGTCTGTCTCTCAGAAACTCACATCAACAATCAAAAACGATCAATTCGAGACGGTAAAAATTAAGCGTTTCAATATGTTAAATACATCTTAATCCCATCTTCTAAATTACTTCCTTCATAATTACGTCATTGACCCACTAACTGATAATATTGAGGTATTATAACATCTTTATCTTTTGCATTGTGACAGTTATTTTGAAAGATACTTTAGATAGAAAGATAGAAAGCCTATTTTGTATTTGTTCATTCTAATGTATTGTTGGTATATCGATAAAAGTACTCGACCAGCACTACTTAGTAGTGCCGTAACGATGGCATTATTTAAGCTACAAAGTTCAGCCCTTTAACTGCGACAGCATAAGCGGTTACAACATACATACTAACTCTATCTCTTTTACACTAACCCGTTTCTGTATCTTCATCTCCGGCCTCGGTTTCAATACTCAAGTCTACATTGCAAATTGAATATTCTCTAAGCAATTCCCCTTTTTGTTAATCTTCGGCACTAAATAAGACAAATGGCGACAATAAAATAACGAAAGACAGTTTTATTTCGTTGCCAATACAAAAGTGAGCCGTAAAGTCTTCTAATAGGCAGTAATTCCTTTAATGATCAGGTGAGTCGGCGGTTTTGAGAATCGACACGATTGTAATTTATACGTTTCACGGATAAAGTCGATATTGTTTTTTGGCGAAAACAATTTTCGATGAAATTCTCTTTGTATTTGCATTAACACTTTTATATATCAATTTATTTAAATAAAAGGTTTTAAAACATGCAAGTTATATAGCACATCTATTAGTAAACATATCAATAGCTAATAGAGTGTTCTAATGGTTGTTGTAATTGATAATATGTTATATTAAACAATCAACTTTATTATAGTTATATACAATCAAATGTATATTATCAATATAATGTTTTGAGCTTTCATGGTCATATGATATACATACATACATACATATATAAATCCGAATTGGCATTGAAGAAGTTCTTTATGAACACTAACCATCAGGTAGACCAGCTGCTTGCTTGACGATCTCTGATGAAAAAAACTGTTATATACATGAAGAAATCATAAGCAAAGATATCATCATCAGGCTATCAAAAGATCCATCAATAGATTACACATTATCATTTAATATTAACAATAAATCAAATAATAACAAAATTCGATGTAAATCTAAATTTCTTATTTCACAATAAAGTTTATCTCCGATCGATGCTCTTAATTATATTTGGAGTAAATAAATCCTCTTTCTTATATAAAGGCAAGCTTGTATAAATCGCTGTGCTCTCCATTAGGAGCTAAATAAAATATGAATAAAAGTGAGAATTTTCGTGAAATCGGTACCTACTCTTATTAAAAATTCAAAGGTGTTCCGATCGGAAACATTTTAAATATTTCTTTTTTCTAAAAGTCTTCGACAGTGTACATTCTCGGATGTTATTTTAGTTAATTCACATTGCTTACCAAGTGAGAATCCCTGCCAGAAATACAGTCTCTTCGCTTAAGCTTCAGAGGTAAATACTTTGACTTTAAAATAAGCTGTTTTTATCTCCGGGGTTCAGCTTCTACCACAATCTTTATTTTAATGAAAACATGTTATTTTTGTAACTAAGAATGAGGACAACTTGCAAGCTGTTTTAAAGGTAATGATTAGCATTCAGAGAAAACATTGCGAGAAATTTATTTTCATTATACAATAATCTAAGAATTTCACTTATATTATAAAGCTCAAGAGTTGGTTTAATTGTTTTGTTGATCACTTGAAATGCTGGTAGGAATTGAAAAATTAATTTTGTGTTGGAAAGTATATTTATCAGGGAAGCTTTTATTATATTTTTATATGCAGTATAGATCAGCTAGCTCCAAACTACATTAGTTTTTTAATAATTGAAATGTAAAAAAAGCGTAAGTTTGCTTAGGTCGCGCACTTTGCCACTATTCTAGTCTAGAAATATAGTTAAGGGCAGAAAACTTAAAACTGGTTTGGCCCTTGGAACAAACTGAAAAATCATTATGGCCCGAAGGCTTCAAATTTGCATACGATTTTTCTTGTTAAATATTATATAATAAGGAGCAAGCCTCAAGAATTACAATACTTATTAGTAAGTTAATAAAGACGTTTCTGTATACAATTTTCACAAAAAAATCTCTTGTAATAAATGATATAATTTCCGTGCTTATTCACTTATATATACATATACATAACGAATCCACTCTAAATTTACCCTTGTATGTAATACAGAATAAAAAGAAATAAATAATCAATCTTCTGAAAAAGTTCGCAGGGTTTATTGTTACCGTTATACTTTAGTATGAAAACGAAACATTATTTGCCTTTTAAGTAATACATTACAAAGGTATAAAGGATATTTATTTTGGAAAAGCTATTCGATTTCAGGAGTTTGAACGTAGTGACTGAATTCAATAAGTATTAATAAAAGTATTAAGAGATATAAGCGTTTTAGTAAAAGGTCCGTTATGCAAAAACTATTAATGAATATTACTATATAAGCAAATATTAAAAAAAATATAATTATGTATATTTTTCTTACTGATAATAGTAACGAATATTGGAAAAAAATTCGTTGTTTGATGCATGCGAATGCATTTATTTTTGTTATGAACAGTAATGTTTTTGAATGGAATTAATTAAGCCGTACTTATTATAAAATTAAGAAATTATCTTATTTATTTATTAAAATTTTGTTATTTACTTTGGTTTTGAATCAATTTGCAGCATGAGGAGCCCGGTATTTTATATAAGGTGTTTATTAGCTACCTTTAAAAAATATATAATCTATCTCTATAGGATTCATAATATCTGGACACGTGGACGCATTAATGATCTATATTCTTTGAAATGAGAACATTTCCCACACAGAATTTATGTATATCACACATATACAACTGTATACAATTCTAAGTGATACTACTTGGTTTTTACTTACCTCACGAACATAAGGATAATGTAATATAGAAACCTACTAGGAAATTAATCGTAAAAAAAAACAAAACAAACCTTGAACCACACCTTGTCGTCTCAGGAAAACAAAATGGAATTGAATTTTTCTATTACATCCTTTTGGATTTTCGCGCGATTATTTTTGTCACGCTTAAGAAAAAAGATGTTGTTTTTTACGAAAGTGCCGTGCTATTGTCTTTTATTGAAAAACTGAGTCTCTTTGCGTTAGAATACTGTATCTTTTCCTGTAATTTAAATATTGTGTGGAGCCATCGTAGCTAAAAGAGCATACGATTGCACTCTCTGCTGGTCAGGAGCTTTACTACCCTCCTACCAGTACTATTGCCCGACTGACAAAATATCAAAGATGTCTACCGTTTTTAAAGTAAATATTCTTGACTTCTTTTTTTAGAAAGCAGCTGTAATTAGGTGCTTTCGACTCATTATAATATCACAAACTACTGGTCCTGAAAATATGTGTAAGAATACCAAACACTACTACTGAATACTGTTTCCTAATCCAGATACACTTTTTCCATTTTTTCTCTCCGCGTGGGATTGCTTTCAGTCTATCTGTGGAATACTCACTTACTTCTTATATTAATCTTGGTAAAATGAATTGCAAACTTAGTGGAAACTCAAGAGTACGTCGCATCATCGTTCCGGCACTATCTGCATCCAGCAGTTCCCGTGACCTGTACCAGATCTTCGGTCCACCTTGTGAAACTCCTACCAACTCTACGTAGATGTATCTCCGCCACTCCAGGATCTTTCCGCCCGTATTGCGATAACTATAACCAATTGAGTTTGATGTCATTTTGATATAAAATAACCTTGTGGGAATATTATCATTTTAATAAATGATTTAATAGAACTTTATTGTTTAAATTAACACTACTCAATTCATTGCAACTTTACCAAAAAAAATCTATTGCATTTCAAATTACTCGATTTCTATTTTGGTATGTTTCACTAAACTGAGTTAACTAATTTAGTTGAGTTGGCAATTTGGGATTCAAAGCCAGAGTTCTGCCTGAAGCGACTTGGTTCTGTCGAGCCTTACGTCCATTTAAGTTAGTAATTGGCGTTTATTCAATGAAATGCTATATTCCTATTCTATTATTAATAAAATATAATAAAAATAATACTAAACTTTTTTATGTTTTCAAAAATACTTGAAACTCTTAAACTCGTGTGCTACGTTCATCTTTCGCCTTTTTGATGTTTTTTAAAAACTGGATGAGTTGATCTCATTTGTTGACGCAATCGTTTTTACCCAACCTCGTGGTGGTCCACCACGAGGTTGGGTAAAAACGATAAAATAAAAAATGAAGGAGAAGAATGAAGAAGTTCTTCAAGTGTTCCTCACAAATGGGATGGCTATACATGATGACTAATATATTTAATTTCATCAATAATGAATTTAAGAATATATGGAAAAAATATTTTATTTTATTCGTGGTACTGCAAAGTGTGCTTATGTTTATGTAGCAGAGAAATTGAAAATAATAAAGAAATTATTATTAAAGAAAAGTAAGAAAAAAAATTGAAGCAAAGTAAGTTGACCATTGACAGGTAATGATGCTAGCGCAATAAATAAAAAAGCAAAAAAAAAAAGAAATACTTTTAAAATCGATATTTATTGAATTAAATATATTGACAGTGTCTACGACACAACGATTTGAAATGATTCTAAAATTAAAATATATTTATTCGTAGTGGCTATGTGCTAAATTTTTCGTGATGGTGATAATTATAAATGGTTATAGCGATGGAAAAGATCTCTTAATAATACTTAATCTAAGCAAATAAAAATTTTTATGATACTATTTTTGTCTTCTATGTTTAGTCTATGGACTTTCCATTTACGGTAAATAAAGAATAAATTCTCCTTAATTTTCAGAAAAAAACTTACAAAATAAATAATAATCCAAAATTGTTTACAAAATTTTACTTTGACCCTTCAAAGTAAAATTTTGTAAACAATTTTGGATTATTACTGACTTAACTGACTTAACATTTGAAGTAGATATTGGGGAATAGTTTCTCAACTGCAAAATACCAGCTGTAAAAAAAGACCGTTTTAAATTAAAGGTCTATGGCAGTGTTAGTGATAGGAGTAAATGTTTTTTGCCAAAGTTAGAGCGTATAACTGTCTAAAAAATATTCAATATTCAAAGAAACATGCTTGAAAAATTGCTTATTACTCTAACAAGACCATACCAATTACTTAACCGTAATATAAAGAAAATTTACAAGTAAATAAAAACTTTGAAAGAAAATACCTTTTAGCACTGCCATGCGAATTTGTTTCTTACACGTAAATAAGCGCGAATATTTTTCCTTGTATCCAATAAGAATTTTCAGTTTAACGGAATGGCCCTCGTTATCATATTCCACGCTACATCCTTTTATTGAAATAAATTAGGAATCCTTTTTCGTTTACGCAGTAACTTACCTACGCAGGCAAATCTCCAGGTAAAAAGTGTCTAGTGAAAAGGTACGATAAAGAAAAAAGATTCCACGAAGACACACTCTTAGGGTGCCATGCGATATTCTAGACTAAGGATTCCCAAAGTATTCGATGCCGACATTCGACTTCGCTCTCAGCATTTTTCTAAAGTAAAATTGGGAGTGAATTTGTAAACTAATTACATAAAAAATATCCACAGGGCATTATTGGAAAACACTATTTATTTATTTATTTATTAACTCCAACAAGATTAACATTTTAACATGCACAAAAAAATACAATTAATAAGAATTCAATGCAATCTTAATTATAGGAGTTACACTATAACTTTACATAATACTTTGTGATAACTCTAATTACAAAATTACAATTAAAAATAAAGTGATCACTAATTTAATTTACATGATCCGCAAAAACTAAAGCTAAAGCTGCTATAATTAGTCGAGCGACAACATGAAATTTTATATAAAAAAGGATTTAATCAGCGGCTGGTCAGTCGCCATATCGCTGTTCTAGATCACCATAATATGTAACAGTCGCCTAATCTCGCAACTCGCAACATTAATACCGCCATTCTGGGCCCGGATTGCAACACATGCCCTTATTTATGACGCACCATTTGCTTCTGTAATATCTTTATATTTTTTTCTCACACTACAAGGCAAAGTGCCCTCATATCTATAATGTCTGCAGGAAATCAAGAGAAAACGAAATGGTAGATTATGGCTCCCAGTTTAGTTTTTACACGTAGTTGAATTTATTTTCAAGAAGAAACATTGCAGAGGCTCAGATGAAAACGGTAATGGAGTCTCAATTTATGACCTTGAGATATTAGTTAGAAGTAATGGTGGAGTCGAACAAAGATAGACTTTATTGTGACTGAATTTATAGTATTAAAATAATGTTTTATAGTTATGCATTTTTTTCTTATTTTGACTAATATATAAAGTCAAATTGTAATTATTAAGTGGGTGTTATAACTAAATTATCACTAAAAAGGCTCGTTAAAACTTACTTCTCTAATTAAATTTAAAAGTATTCTTGAGCTATAACTACTTGTGTTAAAAAGTGGATTGTGTATGTAATTGGTATATTTTCTCCCAGAATTGATGCGTCAGCGGTGTAGAGCGTAAGGTCTTCCATGCGGGAGGCATCGGTTCGAACCCCGCCTAGTACTGTATTTTCAAAGTTTGATTTCATATTTACGTTTATTCGACAGGAAAATAGTTTGAGAAAACACGTAAAGAAATTCTTAGGTTATGTGTGAAAGAATGCACTTTTTTATAGCACGTCAGACAAAGGGTTTTCCATATTAAGCTTTACTTATTTAAATTTTTTTAAATTTATCTTTAAGACTGCCTTTTTCTTGTTAATTTCTGCCCTGATTGAAAGTGTACATAACAAAATAATATTTTCAACTACGTACTAAGCTATTAATTTTGTATAAAAAGAGATAAAAGCAGTATTTCTAGTTTAACAAAATAAAATAAAATGGGTCGTTTGTATCAGAATAACTGTTTACAAAAAACATTATTTAATTTGCGAGTCAAAATTTCAAGTGTAGTTATGTCAACCTTAAAAATAAATATGCATGTTACAAAATCAATTATGTATATATATTTCAAAATTTTGCTTTTAATTTTTTATATACATCTATCTTCTGTTAGTTTATCTGTACAGTAAGATCTTTGGTCACTGTTATATGATAAGTCAACATCCCAAAAACCCCCGGCTATGCGTAAACAAACCCCAAAATCGAATATACTATATAAAAGGAATTCATATCTCGTTTGAACGAGAGAAAAATCGTCCACGTTTCGACCCTCACAAATCTAATTATATTTTTGTGTGAGCACTGTATGACGGATTTCCTTCGTCGTCTTAAAATGATTTCGCTCCTGCAAATCTGTCTCAATTTCGTTCGTTTGAAATCTTCTCGCAATTTTGTTCATGTTATATGGGGGGGGGGGGGGGGACAAGAGCGTCATGCGTTAAGCGAAGCGTAAAAAGTTTTTAAATCCTATTCCTCCTTCAACACTGAATTGGTTTTCGTCTGTGATTTCTCTCGAGATACGAAGTTAATAGTCGCAGTATGTGCTTATGTTCAACAGCTTTAGCGTATTTAACCGTTCCTTTTAAAGCTTTGTAGATTGTATATTTTGATAAGGGATCTTTAAGGCAATAATGGTGTATAGTTTTAGCTACTATTTGTTTTCTCTCAACGAGTTTTTTTACAAAAAATCTAAAGCTTAATAGTCGTGAGTATAATCATTCCACTCGCACATCTTCTAGGTCGGCGGGGAGAACACCAGGTAACAGTGGTTGTCTGTAGGCACTTGTTATTAGAATCAGCGCAGCTCTTTGCGTACAAAATAACGCTGTCTTCACGATATAAAAGAATAGCATCGATACTGCGTTTACTGTTTTCACTTTACGTGCTACACAAGAGCAACATTTTATTAATTGATAAATGTGTAAGTAGTTATTAAAACTAACATATAGGAAATCTAATAGTAAGCAATCAGCATAACCTATGGATAATTTTACCATCAGGGTTATATAACTGTTTAGTCTGTACACTGAAAAGTCTATATACGTTAAGCTGATAGGCACAGCCCTTCCTACGGGAAGAAATACATAAATAGATGTACCCATAATACTATCACACAGGCCCAATGCGAGTTAGTATGGGAAAGTGATCACCGTAACTACCGGTACCTACAGTTTAACGATATGTAACTTAATAACGACCTACATACCTCATACAATCAATAACAATTAAGTTTCCATATTACTGTAATTATTTATAACAACTGTACAAATTAATTTTACAGACTTTAAAACTATCGCAAAAATATCCAGATTTAACCCTTTCACTGTAAAATTGTTAAATTCATATTATTAGTTATTAGAAATTCTTGTCAAAGGCGACTGACGAAAATCTCTTCTGTAAACAGCTGCCACGTAATTTCCATTAATAATTTTATCTAAGAAAATCTTATCTCTTTTTTACGGTTAAAAAGGCTGACCATGTTTAGATTTCAAAGTCACTGATCATAAGACTGATGTGTGAGAATCCGCTAGAGACGAAAGTTAGGCGAGTGAAAGCTCTGTGGATACTCAATTATCAATACTCTGAGAATGCACTTTATAGTAGGGATTCCAGACACAGGAAGCAAAGACGAGATGCCTGCGCACCAAAGCATTATATAATAACATCTTAGTTAAGTATTTGAATCCTTTGCTACTTCGCTTAAGAACTCCGAGTACCTTCATGGCCTAACTCACAATTTTATTGACATGTACATTAAATAAAGGGAACTATCAAATACTATGACAAGATCACGAATTTGCTCAATTATTGTAATCGTAGCGCCGACAATCTTGTACCTTAAAACCCCACTTGCTTTGTTTCTTCTTTCGAGTATACCGTATATGACATCGTTAAGAGCAATGCAGTTTTTTAACATCAATTCAATGTATTACTAATTTCATGTTGCATGTTATTTTGATCGCTATGATTGACTGTTATCGCTATATTATTACGTGTTGTTTTGATGTATATACAATAGGTATATAAAATAACGTTTCGTCAGACTCTGACTGTACCCTTTATCCCGACCTCCCCATAATACCCAGTCAAATACTAACACAATAAACAAATAAATAGCGCTCGAAGTCCTTTGGCGTGACTTGCCAACTATTACTTTTATATTTACTGCTTTATTTCTGTCACACGCCATAAACGACAAAGAAAAAATAAGGCCACCTACAAAATGAACAACAACGTAAACTCACTGGAGTATTGTGTCTCAAAAAATATATCTTTTAGAAAACAAATAAGCACCGCAACGATATTGTTTGTCACCAGATTTGAAATTTTAATGTTGAGCGTACTGTGGACACAGCAGGCGTGGCTGTTGTAATTTAAGCCCTTATTGTAATAGGAATAAAAATTGTAATCGCAGTACGACTGAAGATTGATAAATGTTCCTCTGTACCATGTTGTTTACCTTTTATTACGAGCTCTGTTTTGGCATAAAAGAAATAAATTATTCACCGATTGAATGCGGTACAATCTGTAAGCTTGGCATTATTTGGGTTGTATGAAATCATTTTCATGAATGGTTTCGATTTGCCAATCATGTTTTATAATTTTGTTTCATCTGTATTTGTACAACTATCTAAGATTTATTTTTTATTAGTGACAGTCTGTGGACTCTTTGGTTCTCACTTGTTTAGTTTAGAAAATTAGTTTAATAATTCTATTTTAATTTCGCTCCTACTGCATGCTTTAAATAATTTTACTTATAATAATTATTAGCTCTGTTCATTTTTTTATTTTCATCCTTATGTTGTTTAATATTAAAACCTACAATTGTTCGGCAGCTGTAGAATTAGCCTGCGTTTTATGTTGAGACCATAAGGTTCAAACTAATGCATCACCGACTAATATACTTGACTCGGTTTTAATTCTGTCGACATTGTATCAAACAATAAATTTAAATGTCTCCCTCCCTCTTGTTTCACTTTTATAACATAACGATAGAAAGACTTACAGAATTTATTTGACATTGAGTAGGTGTACATACTATTGACTTGTGATACTTAATTAACTCTCATACTTATTATGAGATCCATCACAATTAATAACTACGTTAAATAAATACTCAACAGCGACAGAAACTTTTGAAAGAATTCACACTTTAGAACGAAGTTAAAATTTACTTTTTACCTTTGGAAAACTAGTACAAGTTCATAAAACGAAATTCAGATAAATTATATTTATTAAGTTGTTTCAAAATATTCCAATAATTACCAACTTTTAAAGTAAATAAACATTCAGAACTCTTACAGAACATAAATTAGTGTTTTTTCTTTATTTGACGTCTAAGTGAGAGAAAAATATGGCATTAATGATGTTTGAAATACCAAAGCTTTGATTAACGTTTAAAAGTGGAAAATTACTTCATCAAAAGACGCTCGAGTGATCATTACTTAGTACTCATCTCTACTTAGCCAGAGGTCTCGGGTTCAAATCAGGTTATGGATAGATATTTGTATGATGAGTATGAATATTTGTTCACGACACATGTATGTTTGTGTGTTTATTTCTGATATTTAAAAACATATTTCTCAATATATATATATATATATATATATATATATTTCAATTTCTCTGTTATCTAGTATCTACAAACCAATCTTTTAATTATGCTTACTTTGGACTAAATAATAGGTGTGAGTGTTAGAAATATTATCATTACTAATTTATTTATGAACTATATTATAATTATATCTTAAGTAGTATTCGTCGAAGCGGTGGTAGGGTTAATTTAAATAAAGAGCTTAGTGATTTTGTAGTTTTAACATTAACATGCTTACATTAGATACTACCAACATAACAGATAATTACCGTTCAAACTTAACACGTTACCGGTAGCTAAAATATTCCCATATAAATTTCCGGTACAAAGCCCGCTCACACCACAGTTCCGTTTTGATATATCCATTCCGTTTGGGACACCATTCAGGTAGTTAACAAAGAGTAAACTAAAATTTTTGTATTGCAATCGACGCCGGCTCGCAACAGCAAAAATAGGAGTGCTACTGACATTTTTTAATTTGAACTTTTACCGTTTGTTTAGTGAGTTAGATGGTCGACTGCGCTGATATAAATCGCGGTAGCTGCTGGTGATAAAATAACGATTTAGTTGGGTGGCTGATTATGACGTGTGCACGCTGTTTTAGTTTAAAAGATGTTAGTTTTTATTTCAAATATTAATTTTAACACCATTTTTTGTTCCGGCACTTGAGGTGAAATACTTAGTTCCTCTAAAGATAAATATTATTCCGGGTATTGATCGCTTCTATCTTGGGGTTTTTTCGTAACTTGCGATCTAGACAGATTAAGGTTAAAAGTACCCCATTTAGGAATTGAAGCAAAATTTTTATAACTTTGTTAGGGTTAAGTAGGCTATTAATTAACATCTTTCTGTTTACTGCTAAATTTCCTTTATATTTTTTAGTAGAGAAAAAGATTTAAAATATTTATAGAATCTAGTGCTTAGATATTTGTATATCGTGTCAAATTTTAACATCTAATATCAATTATAAGGAATGGGATACAACTGTCATGAAATACAGTTTCAAATATCATTAAGAGTTTCAAGGCAAATACTGGAACAAATTGACAAGGCGGGAACATTCATTGATCATTCTTAAAGATACTTACCTTGTTTCAAAACTGATCAGCCGCGCTTAAGGTGAGCAATTCCGCGCTATATTGCGAGTTGATTTTATAGTACTGTGTCTTTTATTTTGGCTGACTAATGCTGCGGGCCACAGATGGTCTTTACGGCGTTACTAGGGTTTTAAGGAGGCGAGAACCTGGGAGAGTCTTAAGGGGCAATTCGCCTCTGGAGGAGTTTTAATCCCGTTGTCTCTTACAGTATGTTTTTCAGTTTTTTATATCTACAAACATTACACATTATTTGAACATTATTATGTAGTTGAGTGTTTAGTAAATGAAACCCAATTTAATGAGTTGACGGTTTAGTACATGACGCCCAAACCTCCAGTTAATATCCGTCATAATTCATTCTGTGTTTTGTAAATCATCGTAGGCTATTTCTATTGTTGTTTTCGTTATGAAGAGGTTGAACTACTAAGTTTGACCATCAGAGAACTCATATATCATTTCATGTTTATTTCCCAAAGATACTTTTCTCGTAAATCTCTATTTATATCGACGTAACTATTTAATTCTAATCGTCGGCGACTAGATGCCAACATACATACTCTTTTAAGTTTAGCTTTTTTTTGTTACGTTGCTAGGTTAAGCTTGTTATTTTTTTATTTGATTGTTTTTGAAAAATTGTCTTGCAAACGAACTAGAGTAAAGCTGTTGTTCATTTTAAAGCGACATTTTAATATTAGGGATGATCTATGAGTTAATATTATCATAGATATGTATTATCAATATAAAAACTTAACAGGTCACTTAGCGCTTGCTAAGTAGAGTGCAAATCAACGGACTGGACACCTAGCCGCCGTACTCAAACTATAACTAGTTTTTTGTTTAATCAGTTCGTAAATTTTTGTTTTGCAAAGGCAGTTTTTAAATCTCGAGACTCAAAAAAGAATTCGAGTCAATAATGACAGTAGCGAAGGTTTTTAAACAGACTCCTAAGAATAGTGAGGTATTTAAACATCACAAGACGATAAATAGATTTATTTATGTCCTCATTGGCACTGTTTAGATTTATTGCAGAGAAATGACTTTAGCCTGTTATTCGATGGAAAAAGTTCGTTGTAAGGGATATAATATTTTATTGCTCATAGGTATCATTTTAGAAGTCGGTTGTGTAAAAAGTATAAAGGCCCGTATTGTCAGTCTTGTTACGCTAGAACCGTCAATTACTTACCAACCTAAACACCTTTCACAGTCGACCGATGATACATTCGACAGAAAGTGTTTTGTATGAAGTGACGTTACTCGACCAGCAATAACGTTCCGTTAAAAAGGTATGGAGACTTCAAATAGTCAAAAACCAACTATGGAATTGTTTGAGTTGGTTTGAAATTCTATATGGAAGTGTTTTATGGTTCTACAATACCACGCCAGCTTTTACCTTGAGGATGAATGGATATGATAAATCTTTATAGTTCTAATCTTATCTATCTAAAGACCAAAAAAGAGAGCTCTTTACTTTACAACGTATATTGGATGTAGTAATTAGTGTTGGGAATACTTAACAGAGATCAAACAACACGATATCGATTATTTTAACTGGAGTTATTTAATTTAAAAGTCAGATTTAATTAAAACTTTCATTTGTGAATTAAGATTAATAAAGATGGTATAAGCTTAAGCGAGGACTTATTTAATTCTGTGCATGCATGCATGTTAAAGAAATTAAGGGTTTAAAATTTACACCTTTAATTTCTTACGTAAAAATTTCAAATGGCCTAGAAATTTGCGAAATAGTACGCGGAAACGTGGAAACGTATTATCCTATTAATCATTTCGCAGACGTGACGCTCGTGCTCTTGACACACAGTTAGTGCATATGCAGGTAACGAATTGGGAATCGCAATGAATAAATATGACCCATTGTTGACTGATTTTTGCGATATAGGTATATAGATAGATAGTGAGTTTATTTTCTTTTCTTCGTTATCTTTTCATAGTGCAGGATTTAGATTTCTTTGCAATAGTTAAAAAATTTCCCAGTCCTGCACTAGTTCCTCCTTTATCCTGGACTTTAAAATATACTTATAATCAGCTTATTGTAACATTAAATAAAATAAAAAATATTTAATCATTCACAATTTTTAGAACACTCTGAAGCGCATGGCGGTACTTTGTCTAGAAAAAGAAAGAGTCCTAAGTGCAAAACGAAGATTATGAGAAAATTGCTTTATTATGTTTATCAAAAGAGGTAAAACATGTAGTTATCATATTTCGCATGCAACTGAGACAAAATAACAGGAATTACAAAATAACGAATAACATGGTAACTATCCCATTTAACATACTAAGTTTTTTTTTAAAAAAAAAAACTGAACACATTTCCAGCTGCACGTACAGTTCCAATGCATTTTGATGGGTGCGCCGTGTTTTGTTTTTGACACGAATAATAGCTTTGGGAGTTCATTTGCATCGACAATGTTTGGTTCGCGTGAAAAAAAAGACTTGTCGAACTATTTACGTACTGTGAAGGTTTTTATTAACACGTTGTCAATTGGTCGTGAAAGTGAATAAAATGTGATAAACAATTATTATTGAGCAATGGCAAGCTCTATCATCAATATCATTAATTACGAATTTTAAAACGACGCTTGGTCAATGACCCCTCATAAATTAATTTTTAAATTCTGTTATATTACAAAAATACTACTATTAACGTATTTGTAAGTAAGGAAATTAAAGTAATTTAATTTATATCATATTCTCAAATTATTGAACAAAAGTCCTTTCAGAATTCAACCCAGAACCTTTGGGGTTATATTAATTAAAACTAAATTAAATTAAATTAAATGTGCGCCAGGGACTATAATGTCCCGGATCTGAAAACAACGTTGATGAGATGATGGAGAGATTGATAAGTTCTGGTCAACTCGGAATCCTCAATAGATTAAAGTTATGAATTTGAAATGATCAAAAGGTCCTTATGTAGCCATGAGTAAAGCTTAATATTTTTAGAAAGTAAAGGGGATTAAATTAATATATAAAAAAGTCATCGCCAGCCGTCGTGCGAGATGAACACAACCAGCTTGTCAGCCGATCCCCAGAGAAGGCGAAGGTGTGGCTCGGGAAAGGGTCTCCCGTTCAGGTTAAAGACCTCTTAATTCATGTGGTGTGAGAAGTCTCCCGAGATGCCTCTACTGGAATTGACAACATGGATCCTAACGTAACACTACTGAAAAAACTACCATTCTCTGATTCTACAACTACTTATTACGGAAACTCAAAATTTTAAATCACTAAGACAATCTATGCACTAGGATAATATAGTGAGAAACTTAAAATTACTGTCTATCAAGTGCAAATAGAGAAAATATGATTACCATTTTTATAGCCATGGAGTCTGTTAAAGGTGACCCAAATAGCCCATATTTGTTCTAAAACAAATAAATTCACATATCTCATATTGCCCTGATAATAGCAACGGCAAGAGGATACTATTGTCGCATTCTCTTAAATACACTTTCAAAGCATACTTAGAGTTGCTAGATGGTAACCGGTGCACGTGGCTGGCTGATGTTTGACCGGTACAAATTCTGTAATGAATTATTATTTACTTAGTAAAAATTCCTAAAATTATTAAATCACTTTTCTACACTTTTCCACACAAAGTGCATATCCGCAAATATAAAATACTGTCTACAAAGCGCTGGCGCAGGATGTAATAAAAGTATAAAAACTGGTAGTCAACATCGGTTTCCAACGTAATTTAGGGTGCTCTAGTATGTAAATTTACCCGCTTTGCAGGGTAAAGTGATGTACAAAAAGCGTCGGCGTCAGTCTAGTTAACTCGCCTAAATCGAAAGATGTAGGACAGTTATTCAATAAAGTAGATGGTGAGAAAACTCCTAACTTACTACAAATATATATAAGTAATTATTTGCTTAACTAATAATGAATTCGACTGCAGAATGACGTCTGAAAGTAGAGACTAAATTTACAACGTAACACCTTAATTAATAAACTGGTTTATTCAAGTAATTTTAATGGATTTATATTAAAGTGCTGATCGATTTGCATAACTTGTAAATATCAATGTTTACTGCAAAAGGCTTATGAATTCGGGATGAAATCAACGGTCTCGTATACTATGCACGAAGCAATAAAAGTTAGATAAAAGATCAGAATGAAACGCATAAAACTGCAGCAGTGAACAAAACTCAGCTAAAGTCTAATAAAATTCGAACGAATGCACCATAAATCGAAACCAAACTAACGATAAAAGAAAAATAAGTATTTGGAGGTACTAAGGTAATGGCGACTCTGCTTTCAGTAGGTCAGCAATTACATTATTCTATTGTAATCAAACTAAAGTGATTCTTGTAACAATGTGATAAAGATAAGATTCAAGCTGTAATTTTATTTACAATGGCTCGAAGTTGAAAGCTTCTGTGATTTCTATGCTATTAACATTTAGAGGAATAATATTCCTTATACTTTGGTCCAAAGTGCTTATCTTTACATTGCCTTATATTGATAACGGAAGCTAGCGAATAAGTTAATCTTAATAGTATGTTAATCAAATGATTTGAAAATCCGAAATATGCAAACTAATTAATGAATTCATATCATCTTCATTTTAATTATTGGTATTGTAAACAACTCCTAATTCTTACTGTAAACAAAATTGTTTTATGTTTTTCTTCTTAAATTCAGTTGTCATACTAAATTCGTTATTGTAGTCGATAACAATACTGCAATTCGATCGTTAAAGCAACACAATGGTCGGCAATTACATCGTTTGAACGATGCTGGGATCAGCTGTAGAAGCCCCGTTTAGTATGCAGCCTTAAATATAGGCTAACTGGAAAGATTTAGAATTTTAATATTGAGAATTATAGTGCTGTTTATTTATTTATTTATCATTGTACTGTTAAAACAATTTAAATAAGTTTTAAAATATTTATGCGTTCGCGTCTTCTTAAGTGCCAGCGGAGCGGTATCTTTATCTGTGGTCTCCGAAGAAGAGTATCGATTTAATTACTAGATAAACTTTTATCGACATGCTAGAGAGCTCGTATGGTATTTGTTTTTCTGTTTATTTGGTTTTCTGAATAACTTTTAAAATTATTATTCATAAATGTTTTTACCTAGCTGCCACAATGAATCAATAATTATGAGAACAAAAATTTGACTCTAATGAATGTAAAAGCGATTTGGATGTTAGTCAATAAGCTATATGCTGCGTAAACACCAAGAGATTTTGTAACTCTATTCTTTGTTGCACAGTCAGAGCATGAAATGCCTTCCCACAAAATTCCATCCTTCATACTACATGGGTTCCTTTAATAGAAGCTGCTTATCACCAGACAGTGATGAGTCGTTTGCTATGGTTTGTAGAAAAAAATATTTTAAAGTAATTGAAGTTTTTGAACACAAGTTTGCAAAAATAACTAAGTATCTCAAATTAAGGGACAAAATTATTTGCTTGTTTCCCTTAATTGTGACACTTTTTTGCGTCAAAACGTTTTAGTTCGAAGTAGTCTAACTATCACAGTCTCATGTCATTTTTTTTAGAAATATTAAAAAGCAGCGATAGATAAATAAAGTTAATTTTAAAACTTAATAGCAAAACTTATAATAAAAATAAAATTAGACATATTATCATCAATCTCAAAGTTACAATTGAAGTTTTGACATAATTTATTTCGATAGATCTGTCAACTGGTACCAGTAAACTGGAACAGCGCAAATGCTCCAAGCTAATGGTCACAGGAAAGTGAATAGATTGAAACGTACATACTCCGCAATTTTCCCACTATTCTGCAACTGTCTTTGTCATTCACAATGGAAACCTTAGGTCGATTTCGTGGTAAATACTGTGCAATTGAAATCTACGATTTCAATTTAACTATTATGTCGTATCATGATTTCAATGACTATTGGCGGGGTTGGTTCTCTGACTATATTTTACTTGGGTATTCACACGCAATCCGGTAATCTTTTTTAGAATTGTGTTAGAATATTTTTATACTATAATAGAATGTCAAAAACCAGTCAATCAGTTGTTGTCTTTAACTGTGTATATTATAATATTTTATAAACAATATTAAATAATTAATAATTAAATAATATTTATTATAAATAATTATTTGATTAAATTTTAACAGTTCAAAATTGTATGAATTGGAACTTTAAATATTTGTATTATATATACATATATACATAGATTCGACTGTTTTGTGTGATGTTTCGTCCGGTAAAAGTGGGTAGTATTGATTTCTTTTTTAAGCTCTCTGAGGGTTGTATTAAAAAGAGACAAAAATTGGTCAGTCAGTCGAATACGCTTTGAAGTCGTGAAGTGCTCCCAAAGTTTGAATGTATGTAATTATTAAGAGTTAATTTGTGGGGACCATGGAAAATATAAGCGAGTAATGTTATACCAGTTTTATTTCAATTGGTCACCTATTATTGCATGCTTCAATAGAAATATAGGTAACAAAGAAGACAATACAAACCAACAATATGAAAGAAACAATTAAGAAAACCCGTGATACTATTAGTGTATTTCTTCAAACTAATAGTGTTTGGAGAAATACAAAAAATACTAATAAACTCAGCGTCTTTACCTGTGGAAGCTGTCAAGCAGATGCAATCCGTTTTAAAAAAAAATATATGTAAAAAATGTAAATTTTTGTTTCCAAACCGTCTTAAAGATAAACTTAAAAATTATACTGATTAGTAAAAAAAATCGTCGTGTTATTTTTTTCGAAATGAAAATGAAATAATAAGGGAAAAAAATGCTTTCAAAATTTTTTCCAGGTATTTTATTTAAGTTAAATCCTTATAATACTTTTGATAGACGTTCTATCGAACTACTTGATTTATAAATAGAATCTAAATGAAATGAATTTACTTGTACTGTAAGAGCTGTTCTGATAAGTCAAAAGTCAAAAATAACTTTATTTAAATTTAGATACAAAATAAAGAGGCCAATATTATAAGCAAATGTAATATATATTTTTAATGTTATATAATACACAATAATATAAATGAAGAACATTTAATTAACTTCTAACCCTTACCTTTCAACAAAAAAAATGTTTATTCTTATTTAAATATAGAATTCATAATACAGCTCAGCTTAAGCCTGTATATTGGTTGAAATTTCATTAAAGAACATATATTTCTTTATCAGATTAAATTATGTGTGGATGATAAATATTATTATTGACTAACACACAGGTAATAACATGGAAAAGAACAAAGCAATCGAATTGAAGTCTAGTGTGCAACGGGAGCTTTGAACAGGACTATATTATAAGTAAACACCTTAATTACAAGGCTTAGTACCTAATTATTATCCTTGTATAAAATACCGCGCCCAAACATTAAGTTTCCTAAAACAAATAGTGGATGTGGAAACACAAACGTCTTTCAGTTTATTATCCGGACGAAACTCATAACACCTTATTTACATTGTCATAAAGAACATATTAGACGCTGTATATTCCTTACAGAGCTCGTAAAGTAACCGTTCCTAAATGCTAAAGACCCCTTTTATTGAACGTTAAGATTCTATGTGCTTGCGTAGAATCTATAAGTTAGCAGTATTGGATAATCGATTTTATAACGTGAATGGAGAAATAATTACATTTCTAAGAAGAGCTTTATAATACTGACATGACTGAGATCTTTAAAGAGAGCTTTCCCTATAAAAAAATTAACGAAATAATTTTAGTATTGAAATAAGCCATTTCTGCTTTGAGCTAAAGGGAAGGTCCAATAGACCTCATGTTTCGGCTGCATTGAAAAAGCTTAAAACAGCTTGGGTTGGGGCTTGTAGATTATTGGACATTGAGGACTGGTAATACATTTTCAGTCAGTTCCAGAAACAATGTGTTGTTCCTATAATCATATAAATATAAGTTTTAAGTAATAACAGTTTGGTCAGCCCTTATGAACCTAGCTGAAACTATTGTAATATTAGTTAAATATAATATTTAATAAAATGAGTACACAGTGACAGGATTGATTGACGAATATATTTGAATATTAACTATTGTCTACTACATCAGTCTATAAAGGCCAGTGTTAGTTTACACACAGTAAAACTTTATTATAACAGAAACTGTATACAGTCGTGCACAACATGTGAGTAATAAGTCATGCCTTTGGACACTTGCAACACCAGAGATAGGACACGCAGGTCGACTGACATAAAAAAATCACAACTTTTCTGATAAACCCCGTTCTGTGCACATCTATTTTGCATCAAGGGGAATTTTCGTAACACTTCCCAATTTGATTTTAGAACATGTTTTTTATGGAGAACCAAACTGTATCAAAATATATCTTGTAAATAAAACTATAATAAATGTCAACCTTCTTCAATATCTGGGTTCTGTAATGATAAAATGACCTTATTTATTCTATCAGGGAAGAAGAAGACCCGAAGTTACAACCTTTTGAATTTTCACCTCAAACTTTGTGGAACACCCTCGTGACATAAAGACGCCCAATATTCACAAACAACGAGAAGAACATTATAATCTTTTCAAAGCAGACGAGTCAGGATTGGTGCTTTTCTTTTGTATTCGCTTTTGTTGCTGTTAGCTCTAGTTCTGTTTTTGTTCTTAATTCTCTTGAGTCTGACTTACTTTGCATAATAAAAGGGAAAAGCTTAAAGTAGTTTTTCAACCACTTTTGTTTGAAATTATAAAGAATTTCGAAAGTTAATCTATGGCTTCAATGATTTTCTTTTTAAAGTTTCTCTTCAATAGAATATTACTAATAAGTAACATAGTTAAATCTTCAAGAACTAAAAAAAACAAAACAACTTAAAAATTTTACTTCTTCTAAAAATCTTGCGTTTACATTATATGAGTTTTCTAAAAGAAACCAAATGATTTCACTAATGAAATCGCATGTTTGTTTATAAAATTTTTAATTTTAGATTTTACAATGATATTAGAATCACAAAAACTACTAGCTGCTAGCGAAATACGTATGTGAAAAATATGCAACAAATTTTTATCTCAGAGTCGCTTTGGGCATGATAGTACAACAAGAGTTGCTCCCAGTTTTCTCGCGAGTACATCTTTGTGAGGTGTTACAGAAAGTTTAGTACAAAAATTGGAAAGGCTATGCCGGCCTCGTATACAGAACGCACAGTGCAGTGTCAAAGGGGATTTGACTTAATAATGTGCAGAGTGATTTTGCATAGTGACGCCGTTTACAGATGGCGTTTCTTTTTTCGAATTATTAAATATAAAAACTGTATTATCTACGTAATCGTCAACTGTTACTGTAAATAATAAGGGCCAAATAAAACTGTTTTCATGCACCTTCACAAGAAATCAACATTGTATTACATTGTAGTACTATTTTTTTCAATGTTCTCTATTTAACACAGCCAATGCCCAATAAACATGCCCATATTTGCACTCTGGCGCAATATTTGCGATATTTTTAAAAAATATATTAAATATTTTTTCCAATAAAACTTTAACTATTTCGCAACATTGAAGTGCCGACTGTGACTCCCTGTGTATTCATAAACATCAAATTATAATCTATTTAAGAACATTTCCAATAGCGCTACCTATATTTTGTAAGTTAGTCAACCCTTCATTATAGGGTGAACACGGGAGCCATGTCGTTAGCGTGGAGTGTGTTAAATAGCACATTCTATTAAAATGGAACAATAAATTCTTCCTGATGCAAATTAAGAACTAAATCAGTACACTTTTAATCAAATCACTTTATTTAATTAAATAGAATAAGATCAAACTTAAAATGGTTCAAAAATCTTCCGTAGTATATAAATATTTCACTAAAACACAACATTACGTCTTTTTTTTTAAATAGAAATCTAGATGGCCACGACATATCACCGCAACGTATAACGCTTTATCAATTAATTATTTTTGTTTTCGCTACTACAAATTCAAATTGTAAGCATAATTTGTTATAGAAAATGAAATAAGCAATAGTAATGAGATTTTTAACAACTTATCGCGATAGGAACAAAAGTTTAATACTATGCAATTAATCATGACCAACTGAGAACAATTAGGCTGAAATTCCTGAGTAAGTGGCGGTCAGCAACTAGTTCTGTAAACTAAAGCGATTAAAATTGAACGCGGTAGCCATTTTCGAGTACATTACATTAAATTATTGTAGAATTGACTTGAAACTTAGTTAACAAAAAAGTAAATACTAATGCTGACAGGGATATTAATAATTAAAAATTATGTACCTATAAATTCAAAAATAATCTTCCCATCGGGATTTTTAACTTAAACTCCAGATCCACTCATAATAAAATTGATTTTCTACTAAATGTTTAATTTTAAATACAAATAAAATATTACACTTATTTTTAGTAATGTTTTATTATGAAATTGGAATTAAAATACAATATTTAAATTATATGTGGTAAAATGAAACAGGGGTCATGCATTTCATTTGAAGTGGAAGAAAATCTCTTCACTACAAGTGTACAAGTTTAAAATAATAATAATACTTTTATACTTTGTAAATATTATGGTAAATACTAAAGGGTGGGAATCTCATGAGCCTCTTCTTCTCTGCAGTTTTTAAATCATCGAAATAGTAGTAGGGATGATATTTGCAACTAGTGATAGTTTTAATATTATAATAATTAACTTAATACTCAATTAAATTTTAAACCCGTTTAATAACCACTTAAAGTTATCACTATAGTTATATATAGTTACTTGTGTTATATAATACATTCAATTATATTTATTGATTTGTCTCATACATATTCCCTGCTATAATAGTTCAAAAAAAACTTAGTAATTAAGTATATTTAAATAAAGATATTTCGACTTAGTGTTAACCAAGTTCCTTTTTCCTTATCTTGTCTTTCTTAGGTAAGGTTTTCTGTATTTTAAAGGTTACCAGGAAAAATCATTTAAAAATAGTTTACGTACATAAAAACTATTTATTTTGTTTGTTTTCCTATGATAATTGTACTATATAACTAAGAAAACCCCGAAAATATACTGTTTTTTTTGTAAGCTATACAAACACTTTACTGAATGAAGTCAAAGCGAACTAGGAACAGGTAACAAACACCGGTTTGTTGGCTCTGAGCTCCGGACATGGGCTGGACAGTTCCATTAGGGATGTACCATGTTTTGATTAGTGCTTAAACTAGTTGCTCTCGATAAGGGCTTAGGGTCTCGTTGCGTACTAATTTTTTTATAACTGATCCAAAAGGAAATGATCATTTGAGTATTTGGTACACCATCCTAAATGTAAGATTTTTCAAAATTTTTCAATTCACTTTATAAGATTTTATGATACTTTTAACAGTTCGTGCGTTTGCGGCATGTTGTGGTATTACAACGTCAGGATTTATTACTTTTGAAGTTGTCAATACCCATATTTTTAAGATATAAATTCCAACATTTGGCAACGACCTTAAATTCCAATTAAATCCAACCATAAATTCCAAAATTGACAAACTTTACCAAGGAAGCCTTTGATTGCGTGTCATTGCTTATATGAATTTAATCGTTCCGTATTAACACTTTGTAAACTCCTTTTCATATAATTTTAACTTTATAACTTGTTTCCTATTTGTTTGTTGGTTTTTCAATCGAGTGTTTATGACTTTTGCATGAAGAACATACCCATTTACAGAAACATTTAAGGCGAATAAATTCAGAGAAGATGATTCTAGAATTTATAGTAAATTACACATAATTTAATTTTATTTACGATTAACTTTATTCGAAAAGGAAATCTCGGTTAAATGACAAATAATGCAGAAATAATCATTACATAAATATATTTGTAACCAAAAATACAATAATTCTAATTAGATGTCGCCGACAGAAAATGGGACGACCACAGGGTTTGGAATTTCCGTTATGACCAAACGATAGTCTTCGTGGACGTTATATTCTGTAACTAAGGTTCATATTGCATTAGAATGACCACTATAAGTGACTTAGACTAGCAATAGTATGACCGGTCAGTGAACAGTGGCCGTAATGTCGATTGATATAATTTGTTGTTGGTAAGTAGAAACTCATGACATCTAATTTTTCATACATTTCATTCATACGTTAATGCTATTCTGAAGTTGAGATAGGATTAAATTTTCCCATGAGACTAGTAATATAAAGATACTACCTCATCAGAAGGAAAAAAAGGCTGCATAATACTTTTCAGTGATTTATTATTTATTTTCTTCCTATTCATTATAAGTTAAATTAGACAAGACACAATATCTTCTGTTTATCACTATTCATATCTTAAATGTGTTAAATTTAATATGAACTTGTCAAAAATTTATTCTCAAATTTAACAACATTTTCAACAACATTTTTTTTCATTTTCACAACATTTTAAATAAAAGATCAATTTCATCAGTAATTTAGCATGTATAGATCGTTATCCTGGGTCTGATAGGCAGGTATCAATCCTGTAAATAGTAAATAATGGACAGCCTTTCCTCTGTAGAAAAAAGCTTAAATAGCTTTTAGGAAGTACACTTTCATGTCAAGTGAAAGTTCAGTAGCTTTTAAGTTGTTTGTTTTATAAAAATGGCAGCGTCCCTTTTACTTAGTCCAACTTATAGTAACAATAACCCTAAAACTTTTAACTTAACTTGAACTTGACCCACATTTTTAACTGTTAACATCGCGTATAACTAAAGAAATCTCCCGGTAAATTTTTGTAAAACTGTAAATACAACCATTATTACTCTTTTTAAATCTAGATTGACGATATTAATTCGGAGCACATGGTAGTCAAATAGATCAAAATATATGACAATTATGGTGTAGTTTTTGCATCGCTTTTGTCTTTTAAATCATTACTGCGTACTAAAGTGAAAAGTCGTAGTGATAAACAGTAAAGCGGCAATGGAAATATGGTATACTTCAAAATGAAAAGGATAGAGATAGAATAAGACTAGACACTAATGCCCAGCCCTATTGGGTTATTGTCCTCCTCCCAGGCAAGAAGATTCTCAACTATCATAACGTAAATGACATTCATAATTACCCCACGTTCAGATCTACTCCACCTTCCTCTTAAATGTTTGCCAAGAGTTCCTCGGGGAATACCAACAGGTCTCATTACGTATATGCGTTCGTGTCACAGAAATTTTATCCAAACAATTTATACAGATAATTGGCTTATAAAATTAAACGCCTGAAGGGTATTTGGATACTTCAGTTTAGAAATTAAGATAAGGCTCTGAAATTGGGATACAAAGTTGTCTAATAGTTACTGTAATGAAACGGGCTGATGTGTGGTTGTACTAAACTATTTAGTAGTATATTTTTATTGTGGCAACACTTTAGTTCATGATTATTCTCTCCAAGGCATTGTGGCAGTAAGATGGATTTCGCTTAGTGAAATACAAAATTAAAAAAATAAATACAATTTTAAAAGGTTGTAAGAACCGCTATACTTGGCAAGCTGGATTATATGGAAATCTTAACCATCGTTACTTCTAAATTTTAGAAGTCAGTCAATTAGCCGAAGTACAAGCAGAAAACATTGTTTTGGTTTAATTTTCCCCAACGAAACCTACCATGAAATATACTTTGTTGTTATAGCAGCGATATATATTCATATGTGCTTAATTATATTTTATGTGTTTTATTATTACCAATAGGTTAACGCCCTTCTACTTTTTGATGTCACTTTTCCCATATATGGGGCTGCTGGAAGAGATTTCTTATAGAAATAAGCAGTACCTTTGTACAATTCTCCGATAAACAGTTGTGTCCTTTTAATTGTCTTTTATGTGTACATAAATTGTTAAATAATAATAATAATAATAAACGTGTCCTTTGAAACTTGGAGGAACTTGAGAGTATACATTTTTATTGACCAATAATCCAAGTGTCAACTATGGTGATAATTTTTTTACATTTATAATTGAAACCAGAGCGTTTGCACCGAACCAACGAATTCCTCATTAAATTGATTAAATTATTGAAAATAAAGTTTATTTCACCATAAGTATGGTATTCTTACCCTAGTAAAGTTCTTTGAAAAGTTTCCAACCGAACCTCATTTACAGTCATCAAAAGTTGCAAAAAGACTGTACCTTTTTGTCATAAAAGTCTATCGCATCCACCACTCTCTTGCCGGAGTGACAAGTAAAAAGGAATAAAAAACGGGACATCCCACTGAGTTACTAGGACAATGTCTCATAGTTGCAGTCCGTAACAAAAGTCGTTTGTTCGAGATACCGCCTACGGTGACGTCATCGTAATGGCTGCCGTAAATTTAACGTTCCGAACTAGGCCGCGGTTCAACTTATGGAAGCTTAGTGGTAATAAAATCACCTATGTCATTCAATGGATTTTTTTACTCCTGCTAACGTAGCAAAATGGTACACTAAACTAGATTTCTTTGGGTGTCACAATTGGTAACGATGCAAAATAGTACCTACATTGCTTTGTTTCTCCGCAATTTTTCTTAGACCAAGACCTGCTCAATGATACGTTACTAGTAAAACGATGCCAAAATATACAAAGAGAAAAAGAGAGACCTACATGTTGCTGTCTCTTGAGGTGCTTTTAATATTTCTATAAGGATATATTTTTGTCATCTTTTGGAAACTCATAGCTTGGTAACATTGTAGCAATATAATCAGAATTCCAAGTAAAGTATTTATTTATTTATTAACATATGCTTACCAGCATATATGTCCCAAGACATGCCGTTGGGCACTTGATATGCCCTACAGCATATCTTGCGACTGCACGGGCAATCTATCTTAAGATACAGAACGGAGAGGTATTGAACTATAAGTAGTAATTTCCTTGTCGAGGCGAGTGTAACAAGACCCAGCATGCCGTATACAAACATCGAGGGGAGAAAATTAGGGTAGTAGCCGTATTATCTCTTGTAAAGTCACCCCGCGAACTTTTTTTGCAATCTTTATAGCATTATACTGAATTTATTCTTACGAATGCGTTGAACATATATACGGTGCTATAAAATCCACTAATTTTAATAATTGATGGTTTATCCAAGGTGTTGGCCTCAACACAGCTCTTCTGATTTTAAATTAATCGCTTATTCTGATGAATTAACAATGTTTGGAGTTCTAATCCTTTAGTTATGCCATAAGACATTGCTATTTCCATATTTTAAAATTGCAACACAAAACTTTAAATTATTTGATATTACTTGCAATTGTAGGCTATAAAATTCTAGACAAATTTATTGCTAATCGCTCATGACTCGTATCTTTCCTTTTACACTGCAGTAAAAGTTTGTTGTTGACACGCCGACGCTTAATAGGTCGCTGTTTTATGTTCCTGTGGTTGCAATAAAACACATTATAGAAATGTTTGTCCACATTTGGATCATTTTGGCGGCATTAATAGCTGTAAAGGGAATATATTTAAAAAGTTAAGTCATTAACGAACCTCGGTAAATCGTTTGTAGCTCTTCTGCTATGATGCTGTTGAAAAGTAATTCCTCATTCATTAATGACCTTTATTGCCTTCAGGTTAAATTATTACCTTCGCTTTTGTTTTTATTGATTATCCTTCTTTTTCTCCCGTTTTGATAAATCGTTCCCTTTCAATCTGAAGAAGACAGATATTTGTAATCTTTCCCCGAATCCTATTGTCCTTCGTAAGTTCATATTTATTAGTATACGAGTACCATTTGTAATTCGAATGACATTATATTTAGTTGAACCAATTCATTTGTTAAACTTAAAGTAAAGACTATAGTTCGGGCACAATGGGTTTATAGCCACTAGTATGAGTACAACGAACGCCAACTATTAAAAGTTATCCGACATACTGAAATAGCGAGTGCAGGGGGAGAGGAGCGAGAATGATCGTTTTGAATAAGACGTCTGTTAGATATTTTTTTAAACTACACTTTAATCAAGTAAAACAGAATTAAAAGTAAATAAAAGAGAAAAGAAATTATCCCCAACCAGAATATTAATTGTATACTACCAACTCTCTAAATATTGATAACTAGGTTAATCTTTTCAGAGACTGTAACTATCTCTTTTATTTTGATAAGTTTCCAAATATAAGAAAAATTATAAACGTTATTATTTCTAAATTTGGATGGGTGTTTGTTATTATTTAGACTTGTTAAATATGGAGTACCACAAGGTACCGCTATGGGACTTTTTCTAATCTCAGAATCATCATCGTTACGTCTAAAGTTAGTACAATTGTATTTTCTTACAAAATTATAACTTACTTGAAGAGAATATCGACGCGATGTTAATAGATATAATTAATTGACTGCGCGTTAACAAACTGGCTATTAAATTAGATGAAACTACTGTCATGACCTTTAATACCTTTTAATATAGAATACTCTGAAATAAAAATTAAACTAGTTCAGGATTTTTTTATCTATCACAGAGCATTTGAATTCTGAAATACGGAAAAAGGCTTCTTTTAGAAATGTAAAAGAAGCCTTTATTCTAATTTCGTCTGCATTATCGATATTAATAATATTAACACGGGTAAAATCATGGGCAAAGCTATTATCATTCACAATTAATACTTTATATGTTTTATATATTGGTAGCTCTAGCAAACACTTCCTAATTAATACGTAGTGATGTCTACATAATAGCTATTCCTTAGTCGTAATAATTATTGGAACTCTGCACGTTCGACACTTTTCCAATATTAAACCTATTATAGTTACTTTTGTTGTCGTTACAGAAGTGGGTAGCAAGGGTGTGATTGACACTAGATGAAACTAAAACGTACTTGCGTAGGTTTCATTGTTTAAACAGTATCAAAGATGGACGGTATAGAATATTAATTAAAATATTCATAATTTTATTTCAACCAAGTTATTACTTATTATAACTCAGTGTTCGTCATTATCATGAAGAGAACACATAGCCTAGAAAGAATAGAATAAAATTTAATATTGTCATATACTCAGTATAAGCCGTGGCAGTTTTCCCACGACACTAGTTTTCTACGGAAACCCTTTCGCAACAGATATTCGGTGCTGTGCAAACAATCAATGCTCCAAACAAATTACAAATAAATCCAACATTGCCAAAATACATTTTTCACGTTCAGCGAGATTTAAAAAAATCATCGGAAGAAAGATAACAAAAATATTATGTATTATTTTAAAAATCAATAAATAGTAGAGCTATTTGTAATAGGTGGAGGTATGCTGTTCCAACACTTAGTAGATAAAGTAACGAAAACTTCTTCAAAACGCATAAATATTAAAAGTAGGACATGTTAACCGGTCTTCAAGTCTTCGTGACGCTTTAAATCTTTTTCGAAGATTAAACATTTTTTACTTCTTTTGGAAGAAGATTTCGTTCATCAACCATGACGATGTATAATGGTCGAATGCATTTTTTGAACATTATAAATGAGTCTTGGTACGTGCTGCACAATTTGGGTGGAATTTCTGCTGCTGGAAATCTTTTTAATATTTTATATATTAAGCTCAGCAAATGACTCGAAACAACCTGAAAATAAGCAGTCCATGTGTTAAGATAGCCAGTGAAGCATTTGACATACTTGCCGGCCCAAAAAGTGCTTTTTCACGCCTCTTTTAAAGGCATGCAATTTTAAATTGCGCGTAGTTTTTCTTGCAGAGAATAACAAATAGTTTTAACAGAAGTAACAGCTTTGTGATAATGAGTCTTAGTAGTAAGCACGTTTAGTGACATATAATTTAATATACTATAATGACACTAATGTTAGAGTTGTAAGTAACAAAAATTTTAAGCTTGTCCTCAGACAAGCGTTAGTTAAAGCTTATGATTATTGCGAAGCCCACACTCGCAATAATCATAAGCTTTAACTAACGCTTAGATCAAAACATATATTGCGAATGCTGATATTATCGTAAATAATTAAATAAATAAAAATAAGGAAAAACACAACCTTAATAGTCTTTAACTTTAAAAGTATTAAATCTCCCTAAAAGTATTCCCCTCTTTCTCTCTCTCTTTTGTCAGTCCATTCTAAGGTTTACTGGAAGAGATCGCTCTTAACAATAAGCCTGCTTATTGTATAAATATTGTCTACTTTATAAAAAATCATTTTTATTGTTTTTTATGATGTTGCTATGTATAATAAATAAATAAATAAATCTCTATTCCTGACTCTTTAGGTACACAGATCTTTAAAAACATATTTAAATATATCCATGTCTCTTTTGACCCAATTACACTATTCACGGTCACGAAAAGTGAAAATAGCGTCCTGTTCACTGACGTGTGATTTGAATAAGCGAAATCAGACGCGTTCATAGGTAAAATTGAAAAGGAAAGACCGTTCTTTTTAGGTCATATTTTAGAAATAGCGTAACTAGGACAGACTGGTTGGAGACCAATAGTCACAATTGTGAGTCTTAAAGCAGTGTATTAAGAGTTAAGTTCGTACTGATGAAAATAAAAGAGTAACGGTTGGGAGATCCGGTCACGGCCCTAACCGGAAATTTGAGTCCGAGGGAATATATAAAAAAAAGTAATATTTTTTTTTGAAGAAAGCTCCAGGAAATATGGTGAATAGTAATTTTTTCGTAAAACTACATTAAAATGAGTCTTTTTGAAAACGTTCTTTTTACTAGAGTTAAGTAAATTGTAGATATCCCCGGATATGGTTATTTAAATTATTAAATATTTGCATTAATATTTATTTTCATTTATGCTCATTTTGAAAACTCTATGCTTCTATGTTATGAAAAGTTTCACGGCGAAGTGAAATAAGGCATGATACTTTTATCACCCGGAAATTGTTCAAGCGTGAAGCTGACCAGGCAAAATTGAAAATGAAATATACCGGAAAAAATAGTTTATTTAAAAATTTACTCGTAAATAACGGGGTCCCATGTGACTGGCCAAAAATTTATAGGGTAATTTGTTTTCACCAACTGTAAGTCAGCTGCAAATGATAACGGCATTTAAGATTGATTGGAATAATAAATACATTCGCTTACAAGCACACAGACATTTATTTAATTTAAATGTTTCAGGTTCTGAATGAGCTTGCATTTTTTTTATAGAAACAGACATGAAATACAATATAAATAATCCAATACGATACCATTCGACATTACCACCGTTAATTTTTGTTAAATTTTACATGAGGCTAGATGCTTATAACACAAGTAAGAGTTCAGGAACAATACAAAGAAAATATACAGAAATACAACATTGAACGGTAACATCACATGCGACATCACACGCAAGTAAGTGAATACCAAATATATGGGTGCATAAACAAATATTTTTATAGATTTTGCAGAAATTAATGATATCCCTAGGAGTAATGAATTTACAAGTATAATTTTTAGTTGTTACTTTTGACGTAAATGAACTGATAGTGCAAAAGTGTTTTCTTCCAATATCAAAAAAGGTGGAAAGGAAAAATATATTTCACCGAATAATTTGAAATTGGTAAAACAATCAAAGAGTGTTGTTTCACTCTTTTTATTTTGGAGTATCGGAAAGTGCGATTCCATGTTGATATTTGTCTATCTTGTTAACACTATGCTTCGATAGAGTGCTGCGTTACTTGTATATTCCATATTACATTTTACATTGTAACTTCGGAATATTTTTAGAAAATATGTTGGCATAAGCATTTCTTTACGACATTATTATTAATATTCGATAACTTCCATCTGTTATTTAGAGGATAAAGTTGAAGAATTATTGTACATTCAGTTTTAAAAGATAAACTACATCAGATTCCAGAATCTGAGAACCCTTCTTAAATGGGAGAAACACAAAAGTTTAGGCCATAAGATTTCGACGCTGGCCCTGATTGGTGGATGAAAGGGGTTGATGTAACTACTGAGTACAGTACAGATACCTCAGTTTAATCTCATTCTAATCTTAATATTAACGTGCAAAAGTAACGTTTTTTGCAGTTTCATAAAGATATTCTAGTCTAGCTTGTATTAGGATATGTTCTCTTGATGGTCCACTTTTGACCGAATGTCAGACGAAAAATCCAGCCAAAAATATATATTACTTTCCTCAATATTTTTTACAATCCAAACTGACGCAATATGAAGTATTTGCAGAAAGTGTATATTAGGTCTTTACTTTTCATTTATCATCATCTCATCATTAAAATGTTTGAACTCTGAAGGTGTTTTCATTTCATCGCAATTACTGAAAAACTAGTAATTTATTAGAGCAAGGTATGACAATATACCAGACTAAGTAAGCAGACAAGTACGTTCTTGTTTAGCGGCTGTCTATTATGCTGTGTGTGGTATAGCGTTGTCCTGAAGCCGCGGTAATTTTGCAGTCAGTTTTTTCATGATGGTTTGCAGTGTTTGAGTGGTTTGCAACCTTCAGTAATTGCTTGACCAGATTTTAGATTTAGCAGTATAAAACTACAACAGCACCAGTCCATCAAAGACTCACAAGTATCTTTTTCTGAGATAATTTTCGCCTTGGTCAGGTTTTGTCCGGCTTTCCAAGGTTCAGGCATTGTGAAGAGCGATTCCGATTATCGTAGAAGCTCCACTTTTCATCACAAGTAATAATCCGATTTAAAATCCCTTTGTGATGCAGCAGTCAACGCGTATTTGCTGGTTTGATTTACTTAATTCATAAGGTATCTTTTTACATTCCAAGCATTTTAACTTTCAAATGTATTAAAACAGTTTTATTACTCATACCGAAGCCTGCAGCTAACTGAACGAGTGGTTTACGATGGTTCCACTTTCACAATAGCCTTTAATTCTTCATTATCCACTTTTGTCTCCGGCCGTCCACGGGCTTTGTTCTGAAGGCCAACATTTTCTGAATAAAAACGTTACAACCAACAACGTAACGTCTTTTCTTTTAAGAAATCAGCGCCACACACATTGTTAATTTGTTCAGCGTTTATTACTCGTACTCTCAAATATTTCACTTAAAAGAGTAAGAGAAAAAATTTATTAGGAAAAAAACAAGCGAATGACCGTTTTCGAAATTCAAATTTACGAGCTATATGGATAGTTTCATATCGGAATTCGAAAATTGGAATTCAAAGAAGGGATATTTCAGTTCTAAAATACTTATTACATAAAGACCTAACATGATTTTCAAAAACTTTTGAATATATTACTATCTCTTTCTATTCTATATTTATTTGTACAAATTAACAAACAAAAACGATTTTAAAACACTAAAAAGACTAAATAAAGCACTTATCCAATGTAAAAGTATATACCCCCGTCATACCCCGGGGAATCCCGAGACAATTAAAATTTAAATATAGACACCATTCTCAGCCTTACAGTTAAGTAGATTCCTTATGCTAAGGAAGTTAATTGAACTCTTAGATTTTCCACAAAGCTGTTTTCTAAGGATAATAAAGTTACTGTGTTGTGTACAGTAAATAAATAAACATTATTTTTATTTAATTATATGTTCAAGTTACCAACCTAACATTGAACTTCCCCAATAAACTTAAAGGAGTATCTTTGGAATTCATCTAACCTGTTAAGTCTGACACGGTAAGTGATAAGGACGAAGATGAAAAGAAGGTATGTCAGATAAACTGGCCAACTCCCTTCCAATTAACGACAGTTAGTTAAAGCGATAGAACCCAATATTTATCAATTTGAAATGTTCAAACTTCTTAATCAATTGCAAAGAAAGGAGCTACGTATAGGAAATCTTTTGAAAATAACTACAGCGCAATGTCACAATGCATTTTCTGTCACTTTTGTAAGCTATCGTTGTTGCAATTCCCAAAATCCTCTTTTAAATTTCCCGTGTCAGGTTCACACGGCATGAAAATGCAGACAGACATATTGGATGAGAGGACAAAAAAAATATTTTTAGCAAAACAATTCCACTTTGGAATTGGGCATTTTAACTTTTTGCGAACCGTTCGGCGTTTCATCGGTGAACCGTAAGCCAGTTTTTATTAACCATTTTGTGTTTAACTAGCTTTTGCATGTTGCTTTGGCGGTTTTGTTGATTTCATTATTACATTGTTTATGTAAGGTAAATGCTGAAAAAAAATGGACTGGAATTTGCAGCTTTGTGCTTCCTAACACTAAAGATAATTAAATTTTATTAATAAGCTACAGGAAGCCTCTAGGAAAATGAGGGCCCTGATTGATTTTTTCTATCGAGAAATATATATTAGATGTTTACCTTAGTTTAAGTACTGTTAGTTTTCTTACAATCAATGAATAATTAAACCAAATGATATACCTAGTGTTGTCTGGTGGTTGATCTTAGTAGGACTGGGAATAACCAATATGACTTAACGCGAAACTTCACTGTTCTATTGGATATTTTTTTAGTAAAAAATGAATTGGGTTATTTACCCATGGCATTCTAGTAACCACAAGAACCAATTTTCAACTTATTTTTCAAAACATTTTTATATATTTCTTAGAAACTTAACTTACTTTTGATCATCCTCGTCTATAAGTCTGATTTTAGGTTTTTTGACAAACTAGTAACTTCACCTTGTTGCAGTTTTCAAGGACACGAAAGTTTGATTAATTATTCTTATACTTAAATAAAGCACTGAAAATGAACTTAATTCTGCCTTAACACTTTCCTTCTTATTTTCTAAGAAATATGAAACAAATATTATGAAGAGTGATTCCAAATTGGTATATTTTGACAGACAGTATTATGAGATATAATAAAGAAATATAAAAATATCATAAAATTTTCAGCCAGAGTAACATAATTACTGTATATGTACATTACATATACTGTCTGGATCTATTTTTGTGTGTGATGTAGAAATGAAAATAAAGATTTTATGTATCTATCTATCTATATATTTAATTATAATTTAACAATAAAAAGTTTTAGTAAAAAATTTTAAGATTATAAACAATAGATGAAAGTTAGTAGTGCCATCTTATTATGTAACCCTAAATACACACCTTACCTATCTTACAATCTTATTACCTTATTACTTTCAATTTCGTACGTCCATAAATCCTGACTTTAGTACGCATTAATGATTTTGAAGTCGAAAGCTATTGTGATACATAACAAGTTACATAATCAGGTCCCTGGTTTAGAGATCATGTTGCTGTCTCATAATCCACTTATGATGCTATCCGTTTTGTTATAGTAAAGGGGTTTATTCTTATTTTCAATTGACTAATATTTATTATCTTGTGCATAGTACAAACTCCTTTGTAATTAAATATAGTTACCAATGGTTACCCTTTACCATTTTGTTTTTGAGTTCTTGATTTTTCGGCTAGCGTCATGATCACGGAGATAGCTAACGATTCAACTCAGGAAGTCAAAAACAAAATGATATATCGTATAAATCCCGTAAAAGCATAGTTATAAAAGATAGTTATAATTTTTTTTATTAAAGACAATGGACGTTTAAAATAATTTATCCTTTGAATTTATTTTATACGAGTGATTTTAATTGCTTTTTTTATAAAAACTTTAACGATAGTCTTAACTTTTTATGATAGTTTTATTTTAAGAAATTCCACACTGTGATTTACTTTTTTTAAATTAATTTAATGCCTAGAATAAAAAGTTTAATTCAAAACATTCAGTAAAAATTGTTTATACTTTTCAGTGAAATTGCTAACAAATTACGTCGGTACTCACTTCGGAGTTTTACTATAAACAGATTTAAAAACTTTGTTCCTCACTTTGTACGAGCTCAAATAAACAGAATAACTTTCTTCTGAATCAGAATAAATAAATAATAACCTCTCAGAAGACCGATACGTTACAAGCATTGTTATAATATCATATATCATTTAAGCGTCCATTTCACATTGATAATATAAAGTTTTGCAAGAGAAAATCCTGATTCCACCTAATGTTGATCGAAGCAAAGAAAAAACTATGAACGGGTCGTAATATTCTTCGTAATATTGCGACGGATATTAATAAAGTATGACTTATGGGAGACAGCGCATAGAGAGATTATATGTTCAAATTAAGAGAGTTTGAATTTCATAAAGCCTCTAATTTGACAAAGATAAAACTGTTCGTTTCTTTAAAGAAGTATACATAGATTTTCGCTTTAAATAAAATAATTGTGTTATTTGATGTCTTAGTAAATCTGCACTAGTTGTCAACCTTTTTTTTAGTAGAGCAAATTATAATTTAATATTTTTGGTGTTTTGTCGTTCTGCACCATGAATAAACTCGAATATTTTGCTAGCAGTTCATTGAAAAGGCTTTGTTTGTAATTACTTAAAATTCAACTTGTTTTACTCTAAATCTCAAACTATTTTATGATATTGGTAAAATTGAATAAAAGTTTCAACTTAATCCTGGTCAAAAGTATTTATTTCCTTAACCTTTTCAACTTAAATAGATTCAGACTGCAATCCTATTTCTATAAAAACTTCGATACAAACTTAGGAATCAGTAACATTGAATGCAATATCAGTTTTGCCTGTGTTAAATATAGCTGTGTCAATACTCCTTATTAATGTGAATATAATTTTGAATTTGAAAGATTGTATTGGAAAACCTTTTAGATTTGTTGGCGAACTGTTTAGTTGTAGAGATCCACTTATAGATCATCACCATAAGCTTGGCCAATAAAATTACCTACTTTCCTTAATTCACTAATTGAAAGTATTCAAGAAAATGAGTAGATACATAAAGTACGAGTCTCTACCGCTTGTTCGGACCTTCAAGTCCCAAAATTAATTAAGCCGACTTCATTTTACTGGATTCATAAATTTCGTCTATCGCTCGTTATTCCAGTCCACAAATTTGTACACTCCGCGGTACATGCATCTTTCACATCGCAATAACCGGGAATTACCTTCTGCCTGTTTTTTCTTCCTTTGTTTTATGTCAACATTGTACAGCTCCCGTATTTTTGATGGAGAGCGCTCCAATTCTGAACACTGTCTGGTTACGTCTTTATTTATACAAGCCGAGTAGTGGAACTTGTATGATTATTCAAAAACATTTTTCCAAATTGGAGTATGTTTACATGCGAAATCTATTAAAGGGTTAAGTGTTTAATAGCAATTTCAAATGGATTTACAATCTGATAAATTACGACATTGTATTATAAATAATTTTCACGTGAAATGTAATATTTATAATACAAAGAGAATACACATGTTTCAGACAGCGAACAAGGTTCAAAAGTTTTCATATTAATTATAATGTCATTAGTTAAAACGTTGAATATTTTATGCACAAGAGAGTTATATAATTCAGACTGTTGAAGACATGTGCCGCAAAACTGCACTAAATAAAAATACTTTACAGCTAGTCCTGATAAACATCAAGTTAACTGAGTTGACTTGATGCTTATACCAATAAAATTTTATAAAATTTATTTATGATTACAGTTTATCCTAAGTAACACTATTTTTCTGAAAATACAGAATAAAATATGAAACATAACTCTATTATTTTATCTTTTCGCTCCCAAGGAGTGTCTTGGGCTTTTATTTCCTTTTTAGGGGTACGAATTCAAAAGACAGTGACAGCAAAAATACGCCCGTAATGTGATATGCGTGATGTCAATTTATGGGATATATGTTTTGATAATCTATCTCTTGTTACATGGGGCACTATTTTATTTAAAAAAAAATCATATTTTTGTCATGTTCTTATTTTGACATCAGAAATTACCTTTGGAAATAAAATATGTTAACAACTTCTGATTCACTAAGACAATTTTTATTGTTATTTAACAATTCGACCCTGTTGCTAAATTCCGAGTCTCTTAAAGCCAGTAAAGACTTAAAAAGCTTTGTTGTTAACAATTTATATTTGTTTTTAGACGGTGCATGTTTACAGCCGGAAGAGTTAATAATCACCCATTAGCAAAATAACGAGGGTAGGAATTGCAATGCACTACAACTGTTAAAAGGATACATATATCATGAGGTTAACTGCGCTTGACAAGACTCACGTACTCAAGGAACGTGGATAAACGAGAAAACTATGTTCCGTAACAGTTTTATGTCCAGGTACTTTCTTCACCAAGAAACATTTTACAAATCATTAAAATTGCAAATTACACCAGTGTAATAGTCAGAAAAACCCATAAACACTTATTTGTTTGATAATTTTATTATTTAATTCGTATAATGACAAAACATGGGAAAAATTCTATATTAATGTTGCTAGGCTACTCACAAGATCGAGATGCCCTTTCCACGCAAGCGTGCAAAATTTAGCAAACATGAAAATTGCGATTAGGGCTGTCAAATCAACGATGTTATACCAGTTTTTAGAATATTTAATTCAAGTTTGGTACATACATAAACGCTATCTTTATATATGGACTCTGCTGCTGTCCATGAGGTCATTTGCTCAGTTTTTAATAAAAGAAAAGTTCAATTGGAAGCCCTGTTGCTCTGTCATAAGGTCCATTCAATGTCCTTACTATAAAACTTGTCTTTAAATTTTTAATATTTTTATTTGCCGATCTAATTTCTTCAGTACCTTCATTGCCACAGAACACTATTTCGTTAAAATTAATTTGTAACACCTCAAACTTGTTAAAAGTACTTAATGGGCATTATTGACTGTTTGAGTGTAATTTTAATCATGCATTCGTTTGTTTCAGGTACAACTACCGGCGAAGTTTGCTACGCAGATAAACCGGCTATTTAACTTGCAATACTTTAATTAAGTAATACAATAGCCAGCTGCAAGTGTAAATCAAACGCAAAGTTTGGGAAACTCAGCTTCCACTTGGGTTTCTCAAGGTTTGAAACCTGTGCGATGAAGAATTCAGTAATTTATTGTTATGACAGACTTCTTAAGTAGTAGTTGTTTGTGTAATTAATTAATCTTTTTAATGAGGTAGTAATAATTACAATCTTGCTTATTTTCAATTTATTGCTCAAATTACTTTAGAACAGTTCTAACAGTTTACCAGGAGAAAGTATTAAAAAAATATGAACAATTGATAGGTGAAACAAAGAGTAAAATATATAAATCAAAATAGAACCCCTTATTTGACAACTTTTTTTTACATTTCATTTTTTATTATACACAAGGAGAGCAGTCATTCCAAATATAAGTAACTTTTAATTAATTACTGGGAAGTCTAGCAATGTATTGTATCTAGCAATACCGAAATAAACGCCTTTTTTATTATTGACGTGTATCGACACAACGGAGCCAAATAAAACAATTAACTTTGGATTTTAATGCAATTCAGTAAGTACAGTATAAAGTTGGCTTTTCGTCGGCTAACAGGAAAGAAATATAACGGAAAGGTGAACGTTTCAACGCCGTAATAAGCCGCTGCGAGATAATTAACGAAAGTGAACTGAAACTATTCTTATTATCATTAATAAGCGTTAAATAGATAGTAAAAAAAGTAATCTGCATTCAATAGTTTCTTAGATATATAATATATTAAATTAAATTAACATTAAATTAAACTATTTATATTTGAAGATTTATTACAAGTCGCCCAAATACGTTCTATATACAATCCTAGTGTCAGTCACTTCCAGAATAAAAAATAATGACATTTTTGTAATCATAGATTACATGCAAAGTTGACATGAAGAAATGAAAATGTACGTTCTGGGATAAGGGTCAGTAAATACTAATTTCAAGGGACAACATTTACAAGAAATTATTTTTTACATTCTTTTTTTATAAGGAAATTTTTTTATCTTAATTTGTTGAGTAAAAATAAACACCCGGGTGCCTCGAGATAATTACAAATTAATTGAGTGTATATTATTTAGCTAGACTTTCTTTTATTATTTTTCGACATTTACGGTATGGGAAGAAATATCAAAACCTGATAATTTAATGATAAATCGCTTTTAAAATTGTTAATGAATACCAACCTTAAAGTGATGTAAATTAGCACACATAAATTATGGTTAAAGTGTATACGTACCTTTTTGTCAATATGCGTAGAAAAGAGACGGCATAAATAATTTAAAAAAACATTTTGGGTTATTCAAATTCATAGCAATGAAGAAATTTGAACGATTGTTAGGGAAAAAATTTGAAATCACTTTATTAATTACTATTCCTTCTATTATAAAATGATATTCAAAAGTTTAAGGCCTAGTTTTAAGATATTCCTGGGTAAGGTTCATGACCTGAATTCTCAGGTTCTATTATTGCCTGAAGATTTTAATCTTTTTCTAACAACAATACCATGTATACGGAAGGAAAAATCATCCTGAGTAGATGTACTAACAGATTAACGTTCAATAATTGTATATACATTTACCAAAGTTAATAAAATATTATGACTTTGACTTTGCAGCTTTGGTTGTGTACACCTTTAAATTAGACAAGCACCTTTATTCGATTATTTGACACTAGAAAATGATTCAATATAATATCAGGTCTTATTCATAGTCTAAACGTTCTTTTTATACTTATAAATAATTACAATAAGGTTATTCAACTAAAATAAAAACTTAAAGATATCTTCCAAAAATAAAAAGTTTACTTACTTTTAAATATCCTCACGGCTTACTTTATTTCTTCCAGAATTGGGTTCATTATGCATTAACATAATTGACAATATAATGCTATCATCCCTTGCAGACGCTCGAAATTGCGAAACCTAAGGTTTCATTTCTAGCGAGGAAGTTAAAATTACCGGTAATACCTTAACTTTTGTACATAAAGCAAATGCTTTATGTACAAAAGTTAAGGTATTACCGGTTATTATTAGTAGTATATGTTAAAACTTCCCTGAAATCAGAGAATTTTTAACACATACTACTAGAACTGTTATGACTTTCGGTTTTCACTACTATGCTATTCTTTAGTCTTTTATGAAACTTGTCTTCGAGTGGAGAGACAAGTCGAGGTGGAATTTTCAACTACTTTGGTATATAACCTATAAGCTATTACCTATATGGAATAAGACAGGATTGTCAAATTACAATTATATCTATTGCATTTTAAATATTTTTTTGGAAAATCAAATAGTGTTAATTAGTTTTCATGCTCTCAAATCATTTAGTATTTTGGACAAAATCCGTCCACAGAAGGGCACTGATATTTTTCTTAAACATTGGTAAGTAGTTATTTACGAAAAAACTAAATTAAATCATTTGATTTATTACATTAATACTACTAAGATTAAAAGGCACAAGCTGACTCATTATAACAACTAAACTAGCTGAGATCCTCATTATTCAAAACAAACTATTTCAGAGTCACAACAGAAAAACAATTTACCTTGCATGCAATTTTCAAATATTGTGCTATATAATAATAAAAGTAATTGTTGATTTAAAAAGCAGCACTTCGCGAATCCCGATTTTAGACCTGAATAATAATAACTTATAAGCAAATATCTATAAAACCGCTTACAGTGTGACCTCACAGCAAAGCTGCTAAAAGAGTCGAATCCACCCGTATCTTAGTTTGTGTAATTGCGAAGTGGGTCAGGCGTCCCGGTAATTACGGATCCAATGGAATATTAGTTCTAATTACCATAGCTTAATATTTTTATTTGTTATACCTATACTATGAAGTCTGTAACGTTTAGTTTCTTCGTATCTGTGACGTTTGAAGTTTTTAGGAAAAAATAATTGAAATATAATCTTGTATAATTTACTACTGTTCTTGTTATTTTAATTTTGATAAATTAACATATCTCAATCACAATACTTCTTGCATTAACACCTACTAATAATAATTATGAGCGTGTGTTATGGTTAGATATCGGATAGTCATTAATTATTTATATTAGAATTTTGCACCTGTACAAAGTCTGCGCAAATTTACGAACTACTAATATTAATATAAGTTTTCGTCACTAGATGGCTCTGCACGGTTTGACATCGTCATAATGAGTTTTGTCCAGATTATGTATACAGTTTGAACAAAAATTTGTACTGATCATACGAATATTTAGGGCCCCACTGGGATTAGAACTCGGTACCTCTAACCAAGAAGACAGGAGTACTGACCTCTCAGCCAGACGGCAGTCATGAATATATATTAAATCTGTTTACGAAAAAGTCAAATCTGTCAAATAAGCTTGTGGGTCGCCTGATGGTAAGTGATCTAAAACACCATGGGTATTAGGTGACTATCTTGCTTTTAAGAATGGATAAGATGGCCTGTCTCTTTTCTTGAAGGCATTTTTGTTGAATCCACTCTACTCGGGAAGACCGCTAGTCTCCTAAAAGTTAATTTCATGATGTTCTTGTGCATGTCAGAAAGTTTCAAGAGACACGAACTGTTTGAAGTTTTATAACCGTCCAGGTGATTCGGATGATAATTTAATTTATGACGGGATGTACGGTGACAAATTTTGACATTTGTGAGTATTCATATACAAACTGACATATGCTGTACGTGTGTTCTTTATGATTTAATAGCTTCAGCTTTATAGTTGGAATTTTATTTAAAAATTCCCGGTTAATGTAAAAAAGTGTAGTGGATTTTTTTACAACTTTAAACTCATAACACTCCGGAGATTAATGCAAATCTAATATAACCTCATTCTTTAAAATCAAACGAGCCGTTCGAACTACAGGTGATAACAATCAAATAGATATACTTGCACATAGACCCGTTCGTGCGAAAACCAAAATAGTGAACTAGTTGTGTCATTAAAAGTGCAGTATTTTTGTAAATATGTTTAAAGCAAAAATCAAAACCCAAATCATGCACCGGATATCTTCGTCTGATTATCTCTGGACGTAACAGAACCTTATTATATGCACGATCTTCAAAATATTCCCCAAAATAATTCTGTACATCAAAATTCAAAATGCAATGTAATAATGTTGATTTAATATCGTTCTGAACCAAAGTAGCTGTTGAAATTTAAATTTCAATCAAATTACACGAGATTTCCATGCCGATAGCATCATTTGCGTTCGTAACATTTCGGCTTTTATTCCGCTTAAATTTAATTTCGCTGCTTTTCAGTCAAGCTTTTTAAGCAGAATTGTTTTGATACCGAAGCTATTCGTATTTTCTAAATTTTTAATTTTTATATAATATATAGCAATATACTATACTGAGATAACGAAGCGTTTAATATATTATTGAACTATTCATTTTTTATTTAATACAGAACGTTCCAAGGCTCTACAAAATGAACGGAAAATACCTTAAATATTGTATATAGGATCATTTGCTGAAAAAAATACGTACTGCTTGATTTTCACATTGAAGCCAGTTCAATTCCCAGACTAAATTAGTATTATTGAGAAAATCTTTAAACTTATTATTAGTGACTTATAGAAATAAAATAAAAGTCCCCTTTTTGAAATAAACCCCATCAACAATATTCAAGGCATATTTCCTTTATATCGCATAGTCTTGGGACAATCTGTATATCATAAGGACTTTAACGAAATTTATATATGTATTCTATATTTATATTTTCATTATGAAAAATTTGAAAACTAACACTCACTTTATCTGTTTCTAAATAAAACTATTGTTTCATTATTGATGCGTATTTAAACATTTTTCTAACAATTCGTGATAAGCGACGAACAAATATTTTTGAGATTCTTCTCAGGCCAAGACCCCCGTAGATTTACGAATAAATAGTTCAGTTTGACCTTCAATAAGTGTATATATGTAACAAAGTTGAATAAATATTGTGACTTACGTCTCTGTCACATAAAGAGCGCTCTTGTTACGCTTAACTTTTAATTTTGAATTAATATTTTAATTAAACATTTAGACATTAATAAGATCCGCAGTATAAATTAGTGAATAATTAATACAATTAAAAATTTATAAGAAAGAGTATAAAGTTAAGATGTAAATTGCACAGCCTTTTTTGTTTACGTTAAATATATGTTGAGTAATAAAATGTGTTTCTGCTATTTAGTATCTGACTATTTCTAAACTAGATTAGCCATGGGAGAGTCAAATCAATTTAGAAGCATTTTGTTCTAACTATATGACTGTGATGACCAGTCTAAAATTAAATTATTGTACGAAATAAATCATATTATCATTACCAATTCAATCATTGAGTGAAACTTAAAGAAAAACTTGTCAACGTGTCTTTAAACATGCATTTCTGCTGTTTTCACTCCATTCTAGGTCGAATCCAGGTCGCAGTGGAAAAACAAACGCGAAATGACCAGCGAGTCTAAGTAAATACGCGTCCCCAACATGAATGAAGACTCATTTCGGAGGAGTGTTTCTGCTGAGACTAGTAACGGTGTCGGATGTTTGTACTGCTGGATTCAATGCTGAATAAGTGTGTTGAGCCATCAAATGATGACGGGTTTGATAAAATTATTTAAACTGGTAAATTCATTTGGGGAACATATGTAGTTATTAATACTTTTTATATTTTCTGGAATAATACGCAGTCCAAGTCTCTTTTAAAAATTTCAATTATCCATTAGGTTTCTTTCAGTGCGCTTTTTTCAAATGGGTCAAAACTGTTTTGTGGTCAATTCTCAGTTTTTCAGCTATGTCGTAACGGCTGAAATGCCGATCTTGCTCCACTTTTTCAAAAATAGCGTCCATTTTATACGTAACAAGGCGACAAGAGCGAGGTGCATCTTTGACATCAAAATTCCCGGATTGAAAACGTTTCACGCAACTTTCTGCTACTCTTACTGACACTGTATTAGGTCCATAAACGTCACAATTTTTCGCCGCTTGCGTTGCATTTTTTACTTTAGGTAACAAAATTTTAAAATGTATCTAATTTCTTCATTCGATGCGCTCATTTTGACAGAACGAAAAATAAATGAAAAATAGTGGGAAACAACTATGTGTTGCGTTTTTTTATATCAGAATGCCTAAAATTTCTACAGCAACGGGATTATGTCTCTACCTACAAGATGGCATATACATACTGTAATTAAATGTAAATTAACTTTTAAAAATATGTCTTGAATTTTCATATAAAATGCAAAGAAGCTTTTGCTCCAACCGCTTACATGATTTGTAACAAAAAATAAAAGGCTCTTTGTGAGTTTAGATACATAGTTGGTTTTAAGTTTCGTTTAATGTGAGTGAACAAATAATACAAAGATGTTGAAAAATGTTGTAATTCGGGAATAATCGTTTTCAAAAGTATTTTTTTAACATAAATAAAACAAAATTATTTATTTTGGTTTGACTTTCCTATCATAACATATTAAATTTACCCTGTTTGTTTGTTAAGCACGACAAATGTAAGTCAAAAAATGTGAAGAAACTAATTGATTCTTATCTTTTTACTTGAAGGTATGTTCCTTGTGTAAATTTTGAAATATACAGTGTAACAGAAACATTGTTAACTGCAAATCTTATTTAGTTCATAAAAAAGACACGATTTGATTGAAAAGTTATTTTAATCATTCGTAATTATAATGTTTTTTGCCGGTTGTTTCGGCAACCGCTTTAACCCACGCACATAAATATCTACTAATTTTTTCCTACAGCTTTTTCAATATTTACAAATATTTGTATAAACAATACAATTTATTTAGTACATATTTTAATTATATAACTGGGCCAATTTGTAAATACCCGGTTAATACTCACTTAAAGTTATCAGTATTACCTTTAATTACATTGGTTTATTTTTCTCATACATATTCCCTGTTATGTCGATTTAAAAGAACTCAGTAAATGAGTCTATTTAAATAAAGAAATTTTGACTTTTGATTTTTATTAAATAAATGTTTCCATTACTATCTCTTTACTGAAAAAAACTAAGAAGTTGAATGCTATTATACAAATTACGTTCACATCTTATGCATTAGGTTTTAACCGACTAATGAATAAAGCGTCTATGTAATAAATCATCATAAAGTTACATGGTCCTAACGACAGTCTACCACGTCAATAACTATTAGGTCGGTCCATTAATTCTGTCAGGTCATAAAAACGGGAGATATGAGATACGTGATTCCTTGCCGCTCTTCCGCAGACATGTTTTCTCCGCATATTGGCATAATTTACTGGATTGCCATATAAAATATATGAATTACAATAATTACGAAGAAATACTATGTTTTGAAAATGAATTGGGAACTGAGAATTATGAAGTATAAACATGAGTTAAAAGATGATTTAAAAATAATCATTTATTTTCTCAAGATATGTTTTTAAGAAGACTTTATAGAACTCATTTTCTCTTTGGACATAGCTAAGCAATTTGCAACACTGGTGGTCTCTTCAACCTAACTGTACCAGAAAGATTGTGCTCTTTTTTGTGACTATAATAAATATTAATAAAACTAAAATAACGAAAAAGAGGTCCTTCGAGCCACCCACCTTTGGACCTACTCGCAACTGGTTAAGCTGCGGACGTGTGTGGGAATCATCTAGCGCCTGATTATATCGGAACTGGGAATACCCAATAAAACTCCACGGTAACTGCACTGTCCCCCGCGTGACTGACCTAGGTTTTGACACACTGGGTTCCACCAGTCCCTCCTCAGCCAACTCGGCCCAATAGCCAGGTTTTGGATGAACAGTCCAGTATATTCAAAATTAAGGGTCTATTACTTATGACATAAGTATTTGTTAAGAGACAATAGCACTAAATGTTTCATTGTTTTACCGTGGAATAAAAACGAAATTTAAACTAACTTTTCAAAATACTAACAACTAACATTGCATTTTCTGAAAGTGCATTCAACCGAAAAACATGGTTCAGAGGCGACAATCCCTCGGTGTCCGTTCAAGCTCCAAGTTATACTCCACAGGGTCTATTAGCAATTAAGGTTGATGGAGTGGACTTAATCCGGGTTTATATTAACAGCAATATATGCTGGTAAACTTTTTTAACTTATACCATTGGTACTGCTTCCTTGTATAAAATGGTGACTCATTTTGAATATAAGCTAAGATCTATTTCCTAAAAACAACTTTTTGGTTTGTTTTTGCAAAAATGACGAATTTCTGAAATTAAGAAGTTCATTTTCGAGTAATCGTAAAACATTATGTAGTCTTACTATATATAAAGAATTATAATATATATTTATTTTATATTATCATCTTTCGCGCATCTACTCTTTTCATAACCTACTGTATAATATTCTTTTTTTATATAAAAAGTTCGGCGAATCACTCGACTCCACGTGATGATAAGCAGTAGAGGAATCCACATGTGAAGATAGCTACTGCAACATGCGATTTACTGCCCTAGCCACCCTCACCTTGCCGGCCCAAAAAGCGCTTTTCACGCCTCTTTTAAAGGAACCCATGTTGTATGAAGGAGGGAATAAGTGTGCCCGTACTGTTCTTTCACTTGTTTAACCAGAAAAATTACACATATTGCATTATATTTTTATTGCTATTTATTACAATATTCTATTTATTACACTATGAATTTTTAGCCCGTGTTAAGGAATTAATTTGGAGAGAAAATAAAACTTGCTTCAAACATGTGATAGGTAATATGTATTTTTTCAGAATAACAAAATTTTAAATAAAAAACAAAAAACGGCGGTAAAAATCGAACACTGTTTCACCGCGCGGTCACTGTCTTATTTTACCGTAAGGTTTTAATAAACAAAGGTTTTATTCTAAACACGCCCCCGGGCGTTGAAAGTTCGCCTTTCAACATTTTCTAGCCGTCATTTTCTAACAGAGGACAAATCTTGCTGAATGATCTTCTCAGTAATCCAGCGACAGTTTTAACATCAGCCACTCTGCTGATGCCGTCTCGACCAGGATGAACTGCCATTATTCGACCAAGTTTCCATTTCATAGGAGGGAGGTTGTCATCCTTCAAAACGACTAAGGTATTCAGCTTAAGTTGGGCATCCTTTGATCGCCACTTAACCCGCTGCTGAAGCTCCGCAATAAATTCCTTGCTCCAACGCCTCCAAAAATGCTGACGTAACTGCTCGATTCTTTTATATCGAGATAATCGAGAAGTAGAGTAATCTTCATAGTTGTCAGTTGGCAATGAGGTTAATGGACGTCCGATGATAAAATGGGCCGGTGTTAAAGGCAATAAGTCGTTGGGATCCGACGATAGAGGAGTGAGCGGTCTAGAGTTCAGCAACGCTTCAATTTGTACCAAGACGGTGTTAAGCTCCTCATACGTTAAGTTACAAGTGCCCAATACTCTTTGTAAATGATATTTAGTTGATTTAACACCCGCCTCCCAGAGTCCGCCGAAATGAGGAGTATAAGGTGGAGTAAAATGAAAAGTGATTCCTTCATTGGCGGAACTTTCTGACAGTGAACTACAATTGGATTTTAAAAACTTGCCAATATCATTATATGCTCCAACAAATGAGGTACCATTATCAGAGAATATATGTTTTGGTTTTCCACGTCGAGATATAAACCTTCGCAGAGATGATAAGAAATTATTACTCTTTAAATCACCCACTAATTCAATATGTATCGCCTTAGTAGAGAAGCAAATGAAAATAGCAATGTAAACTTTTACCAGCCTGCAACCTCTCCCGTTACGGTCAGCAGCCATAATTGGGCCTGCGTAATCTACCCCTACAGTTTCAAACGGGTAACTGGGTGTGAGGCGCTGCTGTGGTAAATCGCCCATTAATGGAGTTATAACCTTTCCTCTCATACGACTACACAATACACATTGACGAAAACATAATTTGGCCAAGTTGCGACCACCAATTGGCCAAAACTGTTCCCTTATAGTAGCTAGTAATAATTGAGGTGCCGCATGCATTAATTTTTTATGCTCAAAGCTAAACAATAATTTTGTAAAAGGATGAGTGGACTGTATTAATAAAGGATGTTTTTTATCATAACTATAATCTGAATTGTTTAGCCGACCACCAACACGCATTAAATTATTATCATCCAAGAAAACATTAAACTTCATCAAATTACTTTTCTTAGGCATTGATTCACCTTTAAGTAAAAACTTATATTCTGGAAATGATTCCATTTGACACAATCTAACTAATAAATTTAAAGCAACTTGTAATTCACCATCACTTAAATGGTTAGTTTTAATTTGTTGCTTTTTACAACCAGCAATAAATCGCAGAACATAAGCTACAGAGCGTTTGAGTCTTGATAAATTAGAGAAACGATCAAACTCGATTACATTATTTTTAGTATCTATACTAATATAAAGTGAAACTTCAGTTTTAACTTCTGGAAGTTTATCTAAAGACTTCGATTTGGAAGGCCAGTGAGTTTTGTCATATTTTAAAAAATCCGGGCCACACCACCACAACTGTGTTGACTGAATAAATTTGGGATCAATACCGCGCGAAATTAAATCAGCTGGGTTCTCGAGGGTAGGCACATGGTTCCATGTACAACAATCGGTAATTTCCAATATATCAGCAACACGGTTTCGAACAAACGGTTGTAATTTACTAGGTAGCATATTTAACCACCCTAATACTATCATCGAGTCTGTCCAAAAATAAGTTTGATTGATTGTAATACGCAGAGAACTTGTAATTTTTTCATATAAACGAGCCCCTACTAATGCTCCGCAAAGTTCTAGTCTTGGTATTGTTGTAGGTTTTATTGGAGCTACTCTACTCTTAGCTAAAATTAAACGAACCAATAAATCTCCAGCTTCATTGAAACTTCTAAGATAGGCACACGCTCCATACGCACTTTGTGACGCGTCCGTAAAAATATGCAATTCTATTGACGTAGGTGAATCACAAATAACTAACCTAGGAATGCGCAAGTCATTTAATTGTGGTAAACTTTTTGTTACTTTACACCATACTTGCAATACTTCAGGTGGTAATATGTCATCCCAAGAAACTTTATGTAGCCACAGCTTTTGAAGCATTATTTTAAGTAAAATTACACATGGAGATAAAAGCCCCATTGGGTCAAAAAATTGCCCAATAAATGAAAGAATATTGCGCTTTGTAATATTACCATGATGTTCAATATTTATTAAAAAGCAGAGATTGTCGGTCTCTATATGCCAGTTAAGTCCTAATGTCTTAGAAGTCTCTTTATCTCCAATGTTTAAATTTATAGAAGATAATGAATCTAACATTAATTCTGGCGCATTTGACTTAAATTTTCTTAATGGCATACAAGCGGAGGCTAATGCAGACGTAACCTTTTGTTTAATATCTATTAAATCACTTATACTATCCCCGCCAGTAAGCAAATCATCGACGTAAAAATCATGTTTGATTATATGTGAAATAATAGGGTCTTTGCACTCTAAACCTATTTGTTTAAGGCATCTTATTGCTAGAAAAGGTGCACTAGCAGTGCCATAGGTAACTGTGTTTAACTGGTATGGTTTAATGGAATTCGACGGGTTATCACGCCAAAGAATTTGTTGATGATGACGGTCATTAGGGTTAACAAGTACTTGTCGATACATTTTCTCTATGTCGGCTGCTAAAATGTATTTATGCTGCCTAAATCGTAAAAGTATAGACAATAAATCATCTTGGATTGTTGGCCCTACCATTTGAATACAGTTTAAGGATACGCCCGATGTAGTTGGCGCACTAGCATTGAAAACTACCCTTAATTTGGTTGTGATACTGCTTTCCCGTAGAATACCGTGATGAGGTATGAAATATGCTAATTTATTGGGATTCAACTCACATTCAGACATGTGACCGAGTGAAATATACTCCTTCATAAAATCGATATAGTCTTTTTTAAATATAGGTTGATTTTTGGTTCTACGTTCTAGAGATAATAGACAGTGTCTAGCACGTTGAAATGAGTCACCCAAGATACTCTGAGATTTTTTATAAGGTATACGTACACAAAAACGACCGTCTTGTAGACGAATTGTATTTTTGATAAAATGGTTCTCACACATTTGCTCCTCTTCAGAATAATATGATGACTTACGGCTAACCTCTTCAAGCTGCCAAAATCGCGATAATTGAATTTGGATGTCATCGAATAGAAGCTGATTATTATTATTATCAGTGTGAGTACTGAAATTACATTTAATATTATGAGACGATTTTGCTAAATTACCACTACTGATTGGCCCAGAGACTAACCAACCCAATTTAGTCTCGTACAGAATTGGATGACCGTTCCCTAACTTTATATTGCGAGATCCCAATAAATCCCAGAAAACATCAGCACCTATTATTAAGTCTATCGCAGCTGGTGTATGAAAGTTAGGATCCGCTAAACAAATGTCAGTGGGAATCTTAAAAGATGATAAGTTTATTTGTCGATTAGGGACAGTATCAGTTATAGAAGGAAGAATAAAACAAATAAGTTTACTTGAATAACCCTCGTTCAAAGACTTCACCTGAACACGAACCATTTTACCAATATTCGAAATTGAATTATTTATACCTAGAAGAGATTTCTCTACTTTATGTGTTGGTAAATTTAATATTTTACTCATTCGCTCTGTCATAAGGCACGATGTACTGCCGCTATCAAGTACAGCACGCGCAATGTGCGGGTGATTGTCACTGTCAGTTTTATTAAAGCAGTAGACAAAAGAACATCATCTCCAGAATGCGAAGATGTCATGCATGACAAAGTTACAGCAGCAGTCGCGGTACTAGGCTCGTGGTCAGAAGGTGCCAGTTTATCTCCATTTGTACGAAAGTATGAATTGGGTCTGTTCTTTGGATCTGACACATGAATAAGAGTGTTGTGTTTACGTTTACATATTTTACATCCACTCTTTTTGCAATGATTAGCGTAATGTCCAGCTTTAAAACGATTAAAACACACCTTGTAAGTAGGTAATAGTAACAACCTATCTTCGCTACTTAATGCTAAAAATTGAGAACACGTTTGTAAGTTATGCTCACCGTTACATTTAGGACAAGGTTTTAATGACATTGCATTATTAAAATTACATAAATCTGTTTGATGTTGTTGCTTAGCAACAGAAACCATACTCTTTAATTTAACAATTTTATTATTTGACATTTGAATGTTACCGCGTGCTAATTCTAGTGTTTCGAGCAAGTCTGACCGACTACGCATAAACTCGAGAAATATTCTTAATGTTAAAACTTTGTCCTTCTCTAATTTACTCTTAAATTCTTCCCATTCACGGTATGTCTTAGGATCCAACTTATGAGTGATCATGTGTATGAGCAATGTATCCCAATGCTTAGTAGGTTCACCTAATGATTCTAAGGCTCTTAAATTTTTATTTAATTGATCAATTAAATGCTTTATACTACTGGAAGATTCCTTAGTTAAGGACCCAATATTAAATAAGGCTGTTACATGGTTTTGAATGAGTAAACGTTTATTATCAAAACGTTCACATAACAGATTCCAAGCTACATCATAATTGTATGCAGAAAAATCAATTGATTGAATTACCACAGCAGCTGTACCTTCCAATGATGCTCTGAGATAATGAAATTTATTAATGTTGTCAATTTCGTCATTGGAATGTATTAAGCTGCAAAATGTATCATGGAATTCAAGCCAATTTTCATATGTACCACTAAATTTCGGCAATTGAATAGTAGGCAACTTAACGAGTTTATGGTTACCACTGACTGTGGGCATGGAATCTTTCCTATTTTCACAGTTATTATTTTCCTTATTTTGTGCAACCTTAGATCGTGCTTCTGCGAGGCACTTATAATAGGAAGATTCGAAATCATTCCTTTCAGATAATTGTATTTCCATGTCATCAGAAAGACACTCTAACTTTAACTGTACCTCATCATATTGGCCGTACATTAATTCTATTCTACTAATCCGTAATTGTAGTTCACATACCTCAGACGGGCTCAGGTTTTTATCCAATCCATCCAGGTATGAAGAAAAAACAGTCAAACGACCTTTATAACTACCACGTTTCCTGGTTAAATCTCTTACCTCCTCCTTAGTGGACATTCTGGAAGGCGAGTATTTGATCTACAATGTAATACAATAAAATTAATAGTGAGTAATAACAATAGCCAAGTAGGTAAAAACACTTTCTTTTTAAATGAAATTAAATATTTTTATATTATTTTTATCAATTAATACCTTTAAATGTTTACTCAAATTATTTTGAATTATCTCTTAACAACAGATTAGTACTTCTCAGAATAAGATACCTATGCCTTCTTACACATAAAATATCAGATACTTTTTGCTCAAATTATGACAAATCATAGATCCGTAAATACTAAATTAACTGTTGATACTAATAATAATACAATTAATTTAGTGGTATTTTAAAATTACGTTCTATTGTAACAAAAGTATGCAAACTTATAAGGCGGTACTTATCAACATTAAATTCCAAGATTTTAACACTTAATCTACTAATCCTTGAAATCATCAAAACAAGTCACATACTACCTGATGAATAAGAGTAATGGGAGAACTAATTAGGATAATAATTGCTTAACACCGTAAATTATTGTTCAATTTCCTTATTTTCTGGGGCGCAACAACTTTAGTCTCCTTCGCAAGTTTTCTCCAAAATTTCTAATTAATCCACTTTATTATTCAATATTTAACTATTATTCCGCTGGTTCTATAATTTCCTTTAAAATCCGGCGTTATCTAGGACCATGTTAAGGAATTAATTTGGAGAGAAAATAAAACTTGCTTCAAACATGTGATAGGTAATATGTATTTTTTCAGAATAACAAAATTTTAAATAAAAAACAAAAAACGGCGGTAAAAATCGAACACTGTTTCACCGCGCGGTCACTGTCTTATTTTACCGTAAGGTTTTAATAAACAAAGGTTTTATTCTAAACAGCCCGCTTACAGCTAAATATGCTTTTAAATATTAAAAACTTGATATAAAATGAAATCTTAAAATTGTGCATCCTCCTTCAATAGAAACACGAATAAAATGCCAACTATTTTCAAAGAAGAACATTGTATTATCTCGAAATTCACTCTCAACAGTCAGTTAGTGTAAGGAAATATTATAAGAGTTTACGTGCCATCCTTAGCTCGAATCAACGTTGTGAACACCACGGTAAAAACTGAAAAGTTTATTTTAACATTTGTAAAATGCCACTTAAATCTCAAGTGGAATATAGCTTCATATAAAGTATAGAGAATTTTGAATAGAGACAAGTGCATGTGAGTATTTCATATAATATTTGCCAAGTTTCTCAATTTTTACTTTGATCGAAGATTACTTGTGTTTTTTTATTACTCTTATTCCTTTCAACATGTCATATTTTAAATAGAATACAAACTGTATTTCAGTTTATTATAATTTTTTTAATTACAAACATATACTTTAAAATCATGAAGCCTGTAGATGCTCATAGCACCGAGGATAATATAAAATTAGCATAGCATATAGACACTCGTAACACCTTGATCTATAAGCTACGATAATTGTATAGTACCATACAATTATCGTAGCTTAAAGATGCTCATAGCATCGTGAATATTATTTAATCAAAGTAGCTTATAAATATTCGTAACAACTTATACAGTATTAAATATTTACCATAGCTTATAAAAGCTTGTGGCATCTTCAGTACTATACAATTATCGTAGTTTATACATGCTCGTAGTACCTCGAGTACTATACAATTACCGTTGCTTATAGACGCTAATAGCACCTTGAATATTATTTAATTACCGTAGCTTATAAATGTTCGTAGCACATTCGTTCGTGTTATGTGATTACCGTAGCTTATAAATGCTTGTAGCATATTCAGTACAATACATTTATCGTAGTTTATACATGCTCGTAGCACCTCGACTACTTTACAATTACCATAGCTTGTATATGCTCGTAGCACTTTGAGAACTATACAATTATCAAAGCTTATAGATGCACGTAGAACATTCACTACTATAATATAAAAGATATTGACAGTTTGTCAGGAAAAACTTTCTGCTCCTAACTCTTAACACTTTTTCAGTGAGATTTAACTATAAACGCGATAAGAAAGTTTCACAAATTTCAAATACAAACGTACTTGTTTTGTATCGACCGACTCTTGTCGAGGCTGAAATATTTAGCAGATTTAAATTTCTAGTTCCCAAAGAACTAGTCCCCCGCTACAATGTCGATTTCTCCCGAAGATTTGTTCAGACAGCACAACATTCATCTGATCAATTCCTTATTTATCCTTTCGAGTCCGTTTGGTGTCAGTTGACACGATAAAATATTGCTTCGGCTTAGGAACCGCTCTTAGAGATCTTGTATATAGTCATTGAGTCACTTTCAATAAGGCATATTAGATTTTTATATTTACTATATTTTGCGGAACTGCACCATGAAAAATTAATGTTTGATTTTAAGAACAGCTCCCGTTTCGTTGTTTTTTATGTGCTATTTTATATAAAAAATCGCTACATTGAGAATATTATCGAAATAATAATCTATATCAGACAGCGTTTATTCTTTTTAATTTCATATTTCAAAGTAGCAGGGTCAGATAAACTACCATTATTTATAATTAGCTAAATAAGCGGTCGCGCTAAGGCACTGGTTTCGTTTACCTGTTACCAAATACTTAACAATATTGGTGCAGCTATTTCGGTAATATGTATTTTCCCACGTTTTTCACAACATTAAACATACAAATATAAAAAATCACAAAGGTATATTTTGAGGACTTTATTTAAACCGGTATCGTGGACAAAATTTAATCGGTATTTAAAAAAAGTATTTACAAAGACAGTCTTATTCTCTCAGGCGTTAACTGTTTGTTTTAAACGTGGTCAATGTCTTGGAACATTACAGCTATCTGCAAATGACCTTTCCTATTACAGTTACCACCCACCAAGTTACTCGACGTCTAGTGTTTCACAAACCAAGTTGAAGAACATCTTGTAACTTCATTATCGCCATCGACAGGTTGTCCTCAGCCATAACTTATACGCTCCATCAGTTTCCCCAATCCGTTACTCATAGGTACAAATATAGAGTACTGTCTAAAACTTTTGAGCGACCTTATTCCATGGTCTTAAGAGCTGTTTTTGCAGTACAAATGTTGATCTGTTCCGTCTACTCTAAAGTCACAATTTACCGATGGTTGACGTTACAAAATATTGCTGTAGTTTATGTTAGATAAGGTTTCTATTCACACGACAATTTTATGTAATAGACTATATTTTTAATGCGATATACCATGCCTTCAGTATACCATATCTAATCTAAGCTCTAATCAGTTTTTTAAATAGTTTTTTAATTTTTATTAGTTACTTAAAAATAGTTGTTCTTTTAGATTTATATTTTTAATATTAAAAGCGTATTCTTTTTTTAAATATCTCAGCACATGTCTCTTCTCCGCCTAATGGTAAGCAGTAGGAGGAGTTCAAATGTGAAGATTACTGGCGTAGCATGCGACATACTGCCACAGCTGCTTCAATCTTGGCGCCTCTTTTAAAAGAACTCATGTTGTATCAAGGACACGTATTCCACGTGTATCGCTAATGTGATTCCACATTCTGACTGCGTGAAAAGAAAGGAGTCACAAAATATCCTCATGCGTAAAGTAGACGTGGAAACTGTGATAGGGTGACTCCGTAGTCCAGCTCGCGTTCTCCTAAGAGCACTCTCCATGGTGCAAACTATTAAAGTATAATAAAAATTCAATTTCAAATATATTTATTGTATAGTTAAATATAAATTTCAATTTTAAAGTTATGGCGGTCAGTGTGTTTCATCTAATTTTAAATAACACATACACAGTATATCGACTGCTTATGACACAGTATCGAACAAAATGAATTTAATAAATCCTGTCAAATTTACTTATTTATAGAAATAAAACACTTCTAATTTAATTGTTATTCTAGTTTACTAGGAGATTAGTAATTGTTTAGTTAAACCTATTATTGTTGTATTCTGTATTCTTAAATCTTGACTTCCAGAATAAAATTTAATTTGCACTATCTACCAAAATCATTAATGCCGGTTCCAATAATCAAACCATTAATTTAATGTATCATATTTCAAAGCCTATTTATTTATTGTATGGTGGTTATGATAATATTGTGGCATCTTTAATGTTTTGGATGAGCTATCAAATTTCACACGGAACAGTAATGAAAACGCCAGTAAGGTAATCCTTTGATCATAATCATAATTATCATGGTGAAAAACCACTATTAATTGGTGACAGAATACCAGTACTGAAAGAAACATTCCCATTTTCTGTAGGACAGTCGTACTGGTTTGTTTAAACAACGTTACGTAAACGTTTACGTTTTAAAACGTAAACTATAAATAACTTACTATATGTTCAACAAAATGCATCTTACAGCAGCATTTATTGTGGACTAGGAATCATTAGAATGTTTTAATTCCTTAAGTAAAGTGTCACACTATGCTGTTATCTGTTTAGACTCTGTGACGTCACTAAGTTGCTCAATCAAAAATGGCTACAAAGAAACTCCTTATAGTTTTATGAGAAGCTGAATTTTTTTTTATCTCATTCTGTCCTATGTATAGAACAGGATCCGGATTCTCTTTTTAAACACTTTTGCTAAATGGAAAGTTTCGATTACAAGAGGAACTTGTCTGTCCACAATTTTATTCAAAAACCACTTTGTCATATTGGTAGCCGGTCTCATGCTTATTTATAAACTCATCGAATTTATCCGTGTCGTGTATCCATTTGGACCTAGGGAAAAAAGGTTTTAACTTGACAAAACATCAGTCACATTTGAATACAAATTTATTCGGCTGACGAATACACAGAGACATGATATATCGAAAACAAAGCCTTTTATAGAGAAGAGTAACAATGATGCTTTTAGCGGATCACGTCTGATTATTGAATAATGTACAGCCAGCAAAAACATATTGTTTACGTAGCTAGTAGCTGTTGCTAGGGAATCAACACTTTGATTCTTCGTAAAACGATTTTTTTCTAACTCTAGTTTTTTCTGACTCTATCTTTTACTTAGGAATTATTGTTATTCATAGCATAAATAAAAATAAACAGGAACATAATAGATGCATATCTGTCTCTATATCATATCTTTATACAGATACGAATAGAATATACCTATTAATAATGGCTAGCAAGCTTAAATATCAATAAACACGTAATATCCAGACTTTTGTTTTACTTTACTTTTTGTTTTTCTTGAAGTCTTGAATTACTCTGTTATTAGGTTAATATTCGTCATATTCGTTGATTCTATTCAGATAACTATAACTATCTAGTTATCTGAATATATGTCCAATCCTGTAAAATTTTATTCAGTGCCTGTAGTTTATCGTTTGACAAAGAATGCTGATTATGCTCATGCCCATCTAAAGGTAAGTGATAACCTCGCACAATAGACATATGAACTTTAAAGAAATTACTTGATATTACAGATACGTTGACATTCAGGAGACAAGAGTCAGGCCCGGTAAATGCAATAACTACTTTTTCCTTTACAGCGAAAATCTTCAGGGTCGACATGTAAAAGACTGCTTAGCGCTTGCCCTGACAATTGTGGAAGCGGCTCCATCACGCCGTGATTTTTTTATTATTCTGACAATCAAAATTTAAATATTCCTTACTTTGTGACTTATGCAAATAGTTTTAAGAGTTTCAAAACATCGTCGCGGTGATGTACGTAAGCTGTAGCACCCGCGAAGCTCTTCTCAACTCCCACGCATCACCGCGACTCCTACGACGTTGCTCGACAATTGCCGAAGTCTCCCGAACACCTTTAACTTACTTTCCATTTATACCTGTCTTTTTATGATTAATAAAGTTAGTAACAATTTGGTCTTTTAGTTTTGAAGTCGTTTTTCTTATTACGCTGTTACTTAGTATTCATACTTTCTATCTTGGGAAATTTAATCGGATGAAAGTCAGAATGCAATAGAATCTCATTTTTAAGTTAGCTCTTAATGAAAAAAAACTCATTTTCCCGTTCTATTACCAATTGAATCGTACTCTACGATCTCTATCTCTATCTTTTACAGTGACTATTAACATGATAAGAACAACACGCATCGTTTCCACCCCCATGAATATTCCTCATGTCATGTATTTAACTTCTTCCAGTCCAGTGAGAACAGATCCTAATACGACAAAATATCGACTCAAACGCCAGATTCCATTTGCGAGGAGCTGAATACAAATTTATTCGGTAGCCATTTCCGTGACGTCATTGGAAGGACTGCACTACCTTGGATTGAAGCGAGTTCGTTACGCTGTGTGTGCGCTACTTTATAAGGTCGTGCTATTGACAGTAATGTACAGGTTTTAATCTCAAGGATATCTTCATTTAATGGTATTACGACTGATTTTTGAGTGGAAAATTGAAATCCAGTGAGATAAAAATAAAATGCAGTTGACTGGTGATATTAGGTCCTTTAGAATATAAGAGTCTCTACAGTCTCTCTGCTTCCAATCAAAAGTTGCTGCAAATAAAATTAAAATTAAAATCAAACTAAACAAACCAAAAACAATTGTGTGTGGATTCTCTAGACAGGTTAATGAACTCATAGAAGACCTGTATTATAAACATAATAACACAATATAGTCAAATATATAACAATTATTTCTTTTTTATTAAATAAAATTTAATTTTATAAAATAACTGATGACTACCTACATTAAGGACTAGAGGAATACAGAACTTACCTATAGAACTAGACTATACGAACACCTGACCAACTTTCTAAAGAGGGTCGTCAATAACCGACTCAATCTGTTTCACGTGTCGTTTTAACACGACAATATATATCGGTGGAGCTCAAATGTCGTATTCCATTTGCGCGGTGTCGAATACAAATTTATTCGGTCGCAATTTCCGTGACGTCACCTGAACTGTATGGAGTGACGTCATTTTTCGGTATGTTGGTTTAAAGCGTCATTTATAGGGATGAATGTTAACTGAATGCAGCAGTAAATAAAATTATTTTACCTGAAACCCTTGAATTAAATATGACGAACTACAAAATTTTCATAAAAAAAAATACATTTTTTCAAAAATCTTTTTAATATGATAAATGATTAGGCGCACCTAATTTAATACCAATAAATTTAACTATTTATCTAGAAAGTAGCTACAGTAAAAAAAAGAGGGTTTTTGCTGTGTTTACGAACATAATTATTAGTCGAGGATATTTTTATCTTCTCTTCTTTAACTTTTTTATTTAGCTCAATAATTAAAATGCCGTGTAGTTTACCTGTATTTGCAAATACAAATTGTTCCATTAAAATTTTATGCCAGTGACCAAAATTTTTGCAATAACCTCGCAGCCAGTGTGAAAATGATATTTTAAAACTACCCGTCTTTCAAGAGGATATACGGTAACTGTTTACTAAAAAAATACCTAACTGCTCCATCTCCATTCGATATAATACATCGGGCAACATAAAAAACCTTCCATAGCTCCGAACGTTCTAGAAAACATTGCTTACGAAGGCAACTATACTTTGCCCGTTTCGTAAAGAATATATCCGACCTCTTTTTACACCCTTCCTACGTCGTAATATTTCTAATGTAGGACGCTAGTTTTTACTGTAGCATTGAGTTCATGTTTGTACAGCTGCTGTTATTTGCATGACTTTTGGAATTCTTTAAATAAATATAAAACACAATCAAGTGATGTAAAAAGAATGAGAAACTAACGTAACGTAAAAATTATGTGTTCGTTTTTTAAAAATATTTAAAATAAAAATTCAGCGATGTATTGGCAGAGGTCTTCATATTACCACAGGAAAATAATTATAAAAATCCTTAGTTCCACATGTACGAAGTTACGGAGAAAAGCTAGTTTTAATTCGAAATTTAAAATTCACTTTAAGCATTTCGTTTAAGTTTTCATATATAATAATAAGTCACTTGTTTTTTTAGCACGAGAAAAAAATATCTTTCTCAATTGTCAACATTCTGGTGAGTGGTGTTATGTAGGTAAGTTTATGTAAAACTTTTAGTTGGAAAATTTGCGATTTTCTTTCGAACTTTTTTATTTGCACTATATTTTTACTATTTTTTTATTCTTAACAGAGTAGCAATCAGCCTTTATCTTCGCTAATAGTGAGTGAAGATAAGAACCAAGGTGGAAGTGTGGTGGAAGTGGACAAACGAATTCCTGAACCACAGAGGAACTGGCAATCTTAACTCCAAATGCCAGCTAACAATGCTGTTAACATTATTGTTTTAGGCAAGATGATGGTAGATAGATAGGCGGACTTAGAAATAGCAATGCCATCAACAAAATCGAGCAGAAAATTGCTGCCCCCGCTGGGATAGAACCTGACCTCTAGATCTGAAGTGTTCTCGGTCACTAGACCACAGAGGCAGTTTAGGGTGCTTTCATCAAAATTATCTATAGTAGTATGTAGGCGTGAATATGCGGAATAGGAATATAAAATATCACGTTTAAATCGTTTTCACATAATTAACTTTATTCACTTTAAATCAATTTACAAATAATTACAACACAATTACCCTCTTCAAAATCCACGCTTATTTTTTATAAAAAACTAGAGATCGGTCGGATCACGATTGATTATATTTAAGACTTGGCGAGCTAGTGGCTCACGTACAAATGTGTCAAAAATCAAAATGTCTGCTGCGCTACGATAGATTCGATGCTCCGCTAGTGACAGTTCACTCTTAATCTTATAAATGGCGCCCGGGTGCAGCGCTGCCATATTTATTTTATGCTTTTGTAGTAACTCTGGTAGTGTCAGTAATGTGTAACGGTACACTATTGAAAATAATATAGAAGAATTATATTTACAAATTTACGCGAACAATCATCGTATGAACATATACACAGATGAAACTTTATTTTAAATCGTGACGATTTAAAATCGTATCTACGTGTGCTAAGAAAGAAAAGGTTCTTATAAGATTGTAACATAATATAATAAGTGACATAAAATAAAACATTAATATTAAGCAAGAAAATAAAATAATCTGTTTATTTTGACTTTATTTAATTATCTCACACAAGGTTCCTGTAAGAGACTGCTTTTAGCAGCAAGGATACCGTTTATACATAAACATTTTCTTGTTCTGTTGCATTACAACTATTCGCGTTGAATTACAAAAATGCTCTGTATAATATTTAATAGAGAGTTTACCTGATAATCTCTTTTATAAAATTTTCGCAGTTTGTACATAATTGCAGTGTCATTAAATTCTTGCCTGGAGTGAAGTGGGTGTTTCTATTGTAGTTAAGGCGAGCATGACTCTCATTCTTATTGTTATTTTAAAGTTTATGTGTTTTTTTTATAATATATATGGTACTTAAGTAACATATATATTTGTATAATCCTTACCATATAAAAGTTAAATTAAAGGGACTAATATCGTAACACTATGGTTTAGTTAGATTGCTTGTTAAAAAGTAAATTTTCGTAATTGAAATCAATAGTAACGCTCTGGCTACGATAACTAAAGCAAAAGCATCTTTCGTTATGGTTGATTCCTGGATGGGCCAATCAAATTTGTTATCCTTAGTTCCTCCGTGCTACGGAAGGAACTTTAAGCCATTAATCCCAGCTGTTATAGGTAATTTAAACATATTATAAAACTTGTATGTTAATGAATTTGAATATACATTAAGGTATATAAATAGCTTAAGCTAGCATATTTTAGTAAACTAATCATCTCAATCAGAAGCCATAGAAGTAGGTAATTTCTACTATAAATGTACTTAAACTATTTACAGAATATTAATTTGGTTATTGCCATTTAATATCTCAAGTCTGGCACATTTTTCATTTAACGCGTTGGAGGAAGCGTTACAATGGTAAGTTCCTCGAAAAATAAGATGGCAATTTGGCCCAAAAATTGTAAATTAGTATATATTTACGAAATATTATATTTTTAGATTCCATTGGTAAGTACATTATAAAAATCTTAAACAGAAATTAAAATTCTTAGGAACATAATATTAAATTCTTACATCGAATTAAGAACAATTTGACATTAGTGCCTTTTATCGTTTCTCTTAGAAGCTCTTACAACTTCTAACGTTAAAAATAATACGTTACAATTGACGCAAAATTCATTGGTATTATGATAAAGACAGACAAAACAAGACAAGATAAGATATCATCTATTGTTATACTGTGTACAATCTATATTACTAAATAATAATATTCACTACATTAATGAAGATATGGCTTAAAGGTCTTAGTTACAGGTCAAATTGAAAAAAAAAAATATGCGTACCAGATTGCCATTTTCGCGCGTTTAAGGACAAATCAGAACATTATTTCGTTTCATAAGTGAGTTTTTGATTTAGCTTAATTGTTTATTTATTCTCCATTGATATAAAGGGTCTATCCCACATTATATGATATGTTCCTCAGAGTTTCTGTAAAGGAAATAAAATCGACATTTTTACAAATATCAATACGTACCAGACATATTTAAATTTATATATTTTATCTTCTAAAATTTATCCTAAATTATCAAAAATTCTTAATCAGAAGACATGACAAGGGACTTTGAGATTCCATAAGGATAATATTTTTCGGGTGACATCTTAAAAATTATGAATCTTGTAGAGGGTAACGTGTATAGGGTAATTTGTTATAATGTATATGTATATTTTATTGTCATTCAGACGTTCATTTAGACACTATTGCAGTTAATTTTATAGCAATAAGAGGTAAAAAATCTTATTTCCTTTGATAGAATTCGAGAAACTAGCTTTTCTACACAGAAAGACCAATCTGTATCTAAGTCTTAGTAGAAGAAATAAATGGTTACCATAGCGACCGATATCTTGAAATGCGTGACAATAAGCAGAGGTGCTAGATGGTACAAAGTTTCTTGACTCATATGGAATCTGTCACTCAGAAAGAGTTTTTTCGCGTCTAACAGAAAACATAACCAGCTTTTCGAGGACGTTATTCTTACATAATTAATAATCGGTTCGTTTTAATTGAATAATTCATTGTACCTTAGATAATTGTTATCAGAATTACAACAAACTTTTTAATTATCCAATTATATAAGTTTTTCCGTCACGTCTATAAATAATTAATCTAATATCGAATCCGTATGCCATACATTACGAATACTGAAAAAATATGTCTACCTTCTTTAAATCTATGAAAAAGACAGTGACAACTGTAGTTTTCGCTGAGATTAGAAGCGAGTGGTTGTTCGTAGCGTGTAACTGACGGCTCGGAAATTACGATCTTCGGAATTATCACTGCAATATTCATTGGAATTTAGCTTTTGTTAGGTTCTATTCAATCGCTAACTTTGTAGGGAATGGAAAACCTTATTAGCGAAGCGTTTTGATGCACTAGCATCAAAACGCTTCGGTAGCTTAAGCAACTTTTGTAATGAATATCCCAGGTGAATCAAATTTTGAAATTTCATGCTTAAATTTAAATACAGTTCTGCTATAGAATGCACGCTAAGCAATGGGATCAAGTCTTTACTGTGAAAGTTTTCATCTAAAGATTCACATTGGCTGGCGTGGTACGTAAGGACGCCTATTCTAAGCGTTGGGACTTTTATAAGCTGTTAATTATGATAAGTATAAACTTATCGAAATATTTAATGAAGGTTTGAGGCACTTAAATTTTACATGTTTTCATATATTAGTATATGAAATACCAACCATACGAGATATTCCTAGTCGATATTCGATAGTTGAGCTAATGCAGGCTGATAAAGGACCGGATTTTAATTTTGTACAGAGTAAGCCATTTTTTGGAAAGAAGCATTTCGTCAAACACAAAGATATTTACAAAAAAAGAGCGTTGGAACTGTTTTTTGGTTTCCTTTCAATATCAAGAAAGTGTGTTTGTTGTTTATTATTTATTATATATTATTTATTATATAAACACCATAATGGTAAATTCGATACTACTAACTGTGAATCTATATTAAGCAACGCGCAACAATGAAACGTCTTCTATAACAAATGACACAATAGAAATGCGAAAGAACAAACCATAAACAACACAAAATCAAAAGCTAATATAATTACTACGTTCATTTAAGCAGATCATTGACTCTAGCTTGATTTTCTTTTGTTATTCGACGAAGCCGTTCCGATACGTGTTCGAGTATGTTTTTATGAATCGTTTTCGAAGTTTGTTTTGAATGAAATCTCAATGAATGCCCTTGATCAGTATAAGTGAACAAAACAACTCGGAAAGCAAGAACTGATAATTAAAGACTTAGAAGTTAAAATTACTGGAAGAGGTATTGATTGGCGAATAGGTCATTATGTAAAACTGTTACCACATCTTGTACCCAGCTTTCTGTTAGAGTTGCTAGAGAATTATATTTCCTAATAAAATAAAAAGGCGTAAAAAATGGGTAAATAAAGATTTTTCCCATGCTCAGATAGATATTATAAGTAATATCTATCTGAGCATGGGATGCAATCTATCATGCAATCTATTCAAAAGACGATACACAAGCACGCTACAGTTGCTATGGTAATCAAAAACAAGAAAGATATATACAATCATTAATTTAGATGTCTTTAAAAGCCAAAGAGGACTTACCTTCGAATATTAGAAAGATCATATCACTTTCCTTTTTCATAAGTAAATATCTTTTTATGGCAAATTTTTGGTAGCCTAGCATCAGTTAAATTTAATTTGGCTGAAACTGGCCCATTACGCTTAATTGTTTTGTGTGAAAAAAATTTATATATACATATACAACAAAAATTCATATACCCCGGAGTAGAATTTTTATTTTGTTGCGAATGCTTGAAGACTACAGTTTAAGAATACTGATTATAAAGCCCCCGGTCTGCTTAGGAAAAGATTGATGTATTTGACTTTTGATATAATTAATCCCTGGCAATATCATTAACTTGTATAATTTAGTATAGCATGTGTATTACATCTAAAATTCTTAGCGTGTTTCGTCCATAAACGAAGCCTAAAAGTCCCAAAAGGTTCTATAACAATTCCGAGGTCTAATAAAGGTTCTATCTAGACTAGAGTATTTCGTAGTTAATATTTACTTACAAAGACATTTACCCCGTTTTCGTCTGGCATGGTACCGTTACTTGGGGTATTATTCCCTATACTATCGTCATAATATGTATAACAGGCAACATATTTGGGGTAACTTTTGTATTGCAAAAATGGTTTGTATTATGACTGGCTAAGGTGATGATTAAGATGCTAATGTTATATTTTCGAGATATCCACTGTACAGTTATTCGCGCTACATTTACTGTTTACGTTCAGAGTACATTGTAATAACACAATCGAGTACTAAAGGATTATATTGAGAAAGGAAATTTTAATAAAAATTCTTCGTTAAATAATCTTATTACGAGGTATTTTAAAAATAGCATTACATGGATTGATCATATTATATATCTAGATAACTGTAAGATCAATCCGTTTGACAAATACTAGTTTGAAAGAATTGAAAGGTAAAAAACGCTAAGGTATAAATTCGAAAGGAAAACAATCAGGCCTTCCTGTTTGTATGGTAGCATTTTGTCGTGCTGTTCTGTCGAGCTGATTGCATCAAATTAAGACAACAATCGTAACAGACTCATTTAGCTCACCCACAGGTACTTGCCTGCATAAAATAGTTTTTAGTAGAGAAAAGATTATTAACTGGGATAGAATTGATCTAGGCTGGAAGAACTTATTATACAACTAGCTATAATTATTTTTTAAATGAGGCTGCTGGAAGAGATTTCTTATAGAAATTATACGAGTACGAAAGTAATATACTAAGTACACAACTCGCACTTATATTTTTGGAATAAATGCAACAAAATTAAATTTTTGTATATTGCGGCAGAATAAATTAATTAAAAAAAAATAGCTTCTTCTGTAAATTTTTCCAATATTTTAATAGTAGTTCCGCTATTCGGGGTGGCGAAAAATCTAGCAAAATAAAAATCAATAAAATATGTTCAGTTATTGTAAGTTGTAATTGGTGTAAGTAGCATACTTTGTTTTATATATTAAGATTTTACTTTACAAGACTATGATTTAAGAAAAGTTACAAGATAACCATAAGTGGATATTAATGAGTGCACCTTCTTACAAGCATGCTTTAGTTAATACGTAAGCGGTGGGTACTTTGCAAATTAATTTTCAAAACATCGAGAAAAGTTTTCTTAATTAATCTTTATAAATTATATTATAAGGATATTAAAAGGATTTGCTTGTGGGACAACTTCTAATAATACCTTCTTAAATAGATGTGAATAATTTGATTATGTTCACTACTGGATTTTAACGTCATATGGTTTAATGAGAAATAAATATTTTTTAAACCTAAGCATAAACCATAAAACCGTTATCTGTGGCAAAACAATAAATGCTTCACTATAGCCCTAGTTCACAATATTCAATTCAACCCCAGGAGAAACGTAAAATTAGTATAGACAGAAAATGTTTCAGTGGAAAACCTGATTACAGAGTCGTTTGAGTAAGTACCACCAACTTTCCCATATCGGTCATAATGCGTAAGGGGAAAAGTAGCTTGTCTATTTTCAGGATAAGGCACAATATCGCTTGGCACCAGAATGTTCTTGAATATGATCTGATTTCCCTTGATCAATATACGGTATATCATATCAATAGGAACTACGATCGATATAAACAATTAATATGTCAGAAATCTAGACCGGTGTCCACAGCTTGGATAGCTTTTACATTTTATTACCGTGTTCGTGATCCCTTTAGACACAAAGGCAACCGTAATTTAGTGTCGCTTCGTTCCGGGCTCAAAATAGCCGAAAAGGTCAAAAGGTCTTAACTCGAATTTCATCCGTTCTAGAAATATGAGTCTAACAAATTTCCGTTCTATGACTCTAGGTTTGGATCAATAAAATATGTCACTAATAATGATCAAGAAAAATATTCATAGCTGTTTTAAAAAAATTTTAAGGCTCGCGATTTGTGGACGTTTTCTAGAAACACTATTACAAGATAGTGCAAAATGCATTTATTCTGCATTTCTCTAAGTTTCACTTTAGCATGCAAGTACGATTCTGCACGAGCCTCCGTCTCAGACTGTAATCGGTATTGAAATTTGAATCCTATTTCCCGCGCATACGTTTTATTATTCATTTCCTAACAGTCCTGCACCGTGCCATCCACCAGTTTGCGCTGGGCATATAAAACGTAACAAAGTAGCAATATAACGATACATTACCACATGGGAATTTATCCTTTGATATAGGTCATACGGACGTTCCATATCTGCAACAAAGTTGAGAATCTGTCATATTGTAAAACTGTAATAAAAGTTTGAGAAAAGGATCAAATAGTCCTTTGGGAGTATTTTAGGGCATTCACATTTATTTTGAGCTATTCATTTTTATTTCCACAATACATAAGTTCGTTCCTTATTCAAAATAATGTTCCGACATCGCAGGTGGCTTTAAATTTGAAATCATTATCGAGGTAATTATATTATTAAGAAAATTTTGAGTGGGCGGTGCAAAAAGTATAAATAAATAAAGAAAGGCAATATTTACAAAATAAAATGAAACAACTCTATTTGCCCTTTAAAATAACTATAAATACAGTTAATTTCATAACAAAATCTGATGTATGCTGTCACCTTTTTCATCGTGTTAGTTACTAAAGAAGACTTGGACATATTTTCCAGTTGCTAAGCACCCACTACTACACAGCCAATAGGGGGCTTGGTTTGTTCCGGCAGTCTAGCAACCATATTGACGTCTGTGCTGTGTCATGTGTGTCATCATGAAAAAATGACTTGTTGTATGTGTTTTTACGTCTTGTAGTATTTTTATTATTTTATTAATGTTTTGAATGCCAATTGTTTAGCCTAGTACCATATAGTCTTGACGGTATTTCTGATTGAATGTCGCAAAATTCCATACCTGGCAGTGACGTCGCACAACTCATACAATGTCCTAAATGCATACAACCCCGGTTTTTTAAAGGTAACCGGGGCTTAAATATACACATTGGTAGGTTTCATAAATCACCATCCTCTGTGCCGGCAGTTTCTCCATCTCCATATTCGCCTAACCAACCTCTTTGGCAAACTCTCGGTAATCTCAAAAAATCACTCCCAATTTTAAAAAGGATCCCTCGTTCTGCACGGCCTTCAGTCGCTGTTTCTTTATCACATTGCATTGTGCATGTGCTTAGGGAAAACACGTCTGACAGCTGGGCAGAACTCCTAACATTTTGCTATAGAATTTTACATATACGTCAAAACAGTACTTGTACTTCATTAACGCAAAAAATAAAGGAGAACTGTCGCCTAAATCCTTCTTATAATTCCATCGACACCCCTCCATCTCGGCTTCCAAATTACAATAATTCCATAAAATTAATAGAGACTAAAATTAGCGATGGAGATCTTCGAGGAGCAGCCAACCTACTTTTTAGTCATGACGTTGTCGCCGTCGACTGCCAGGAGACACTGAGTGCTCTTGAAGATAAGCACCCACCTCCAGCACCAAATGTTATCCTACCTTCACCACCTGATTCAACACATGCTCATTTACATAGTAAAGAAGTTGACGTCTCAACTGCAATATTTTCCTTCAAAAGTGGCTCTGCCAGTGGTTTAGACGGGCTTTCACCACAACATTTAAAAGACCTTATTTCTATTTCAGTCGGTGACGCTGGCAGAGTCTTATTACAAAATATCACACTTCTGATAAATTTAATGCTATCCGGCGAAGTACCGGAGGATATTGTCGAGATCCTTTACGGGGCCAACTTAATTGCATTAAAGAAAAAAGACGGCGGAATTCGTCCAATTGCTGTTGGCTCCACCTTTCGCCGTATAGCATCCAAAATCTGTTGTCACCATATTTTACCAACAGTTTCATCGGAACTCCAACCGGTTCAGCTAGGTTTTGGCGTCAAGGGAGGTTGTGAAGCAGCTGTTCACGCCCTTCGCACCTTTCTTTCGCTTGATGCAGCAGAGGTGGTGCTGAAAGTGGATGTTAAGAACGCTTTCAACTCCGTGGATAGAGGTGCCTTGCTTTCAAGTGTTCTGGAAAAAACTCCAATGATTTATAATTATCTTTGGCAATGCTACAGCAAACCAACTAAACTTGTTTACAAAAACAACCTGATGTATTCATCTGTTGGCTGCCAGCAAGGTGATCCACTCGGGCCCGCAATTTTTAGTTTGGCGATACAACCAATTATTAATATGTTAAATTCCAAATTTAATGTGTGGTACCTTGATGACGGAACTATTGCTGGCGATATTTCAACTGTTCTTTCAGATTTTCGGGTAATTATTGATAAGTTCAAAAGTATCGGCCTTGATCTAAATTATTCAAAGTGCGAGCTATTTATTCCAGAATCAAAATTTACACATGATCAGTTACAACTCATCATCTCCCAATTTACGGCTTTAGCTCCTAACATAAAAATTCTTGATAATAAATCACTCCATCTCCTAGGCTCTCCGATTTTTGATGAGGCTTTCTCTATTTTCATTAACGAACAAATTTCAAAATTTCATCAATATTCGGAAAAAATTTTGAAAATTAATCCTCACATGGCTTTATTTTTAATTCGTTTTTGCGCTTTTGCACCGAAATTTATTTATTTTATGCGAAGTTCACAATTTTTTCTTTTTCCCGAGCTGTTATCAATTATTGACAGTTCGCTAAGGGAATTACTTTCAAAAATTTTAAACTGTTCATTTTCAGACAACGCCTGGAAGCAGGCTTCTCTTCCTGTTCGTTTCGGTGGTCTAGGCACTCGCCTTATTTCCAATATTGCCCTTCCAGCATTCCTGTCTTCTGCATATGGTACAGCCGAGCTCTTTAATAAAATACTATGCCCTTCTTTAGGTGTAGTGGAGCTGTCTCACCTCGCAGAAGCCAGAAATGCTTGGTCTTTGGCATGCCCAAGCGCAGATCCACCAACGTCACTTTCCTCTCAGAGACAGTGGGACGAGCCGCTCTGTTTGCGTCTTCAGAGAGATCTTTTAGCATCCTCTGAAATTCCTGCAGAGCATGCTCGCCTCCAGGCAGTTTTCCAGGTGGAGTCTGGTTACTGGCTGCAAGCACTTCCTTCAGCCAATATTGGGACTCTGCTTGACAGGAACACTCTGTCTCTTGCAATTTCTCTCAGACTTGGCGTCAGGACTAATCATCCTCATCTCTGTCGTTGTGGCACTCGCGTCGGTGAGTTAGGACACCATGGTCTGTCATGCCAAATGAGCGCTGGTCGAATTTCCCGCCACGCTTGCATCAATGACGTCATTCGCAGAGCTCTTGTCGCTGTCAATGTGCCATCAGTCCTAGAGCCTAACGGCATCTTCCGTGACGATGGCAGGAGACCTGACGGGATGACGCTCATTCCCTGGAAGCAGGGTCGTCCTCTTGTGTGGGACGCGACTTGTGCGGATACACTTGCACCGTCCCATATAGGTAGTACTTCACTTGCTGCAGGTGCGGCGGCGACTTCTGCTGAGTGTTCCAAGCGGCGCAAATATTCAGCTTTCAATGAGAGCTATATATTTGTGCCATTTGGAGTTGAAACTATGGGCCCATGGGGTCCAAGTGCTCGTTCCTTTTTTAAAGAAATATCCAAGAGACTCACCGAGGTGTCTGGTGACCGAAAGGCTGGCAGCTATCTTGGTCAACGGATCAGCCTTGCCATCCAACGTGGCAATGCTGCTAGCCTTTTAGGCACCATTCCTGACGGCAGCCCTGGGGCTGATATATTTTTTAACTTATAATTTTTAAAAATTATTTGTTTAGGATTAATTGTTAGATAGTAATAAAATGAATATTTATTTTTGCGGTTAAACATTTTTATTATAAGTACAAATCAAAGAAAACACAAACGACTCGTAAAGGTAATAAAAGAAATTCTGACTTAGTAATTCTATTTTTACCGCCTTTAGTCGTCAATAAAACTCTCCATAAAAGGTGTTCAAAGACTTCTCTATTTGCATGACAAAATATATCTTATATTTCCTTTATTATGGTCTAGAACTTGTCACAATATTTTTATCTTCTTGTTATTATGTTTTTGTGGACTTGTACGAAATATATATAGGTATATCATGGCTTAGGTATAGAGTCTATTTCCCATTGACCATTGTGAATTAGTATAAGTAACGAAATATAATAGTTTTAAGGAACAGCCTTCACTAACTTGTAAGTAGGGGATAGATATGCTTACATATGCTTACTTATTTATACTTACTATACTTACTTATTACTTTGCGTATGATATGCTTGCTTGCTTATGCTTATGCTTTGCTTTGCTTTGTTATGCTTTTGATTATGCATGCATGAATTTCAATGAACAGATATAAACATCAGCTCATCATCTACAGCCTGTACGCATTTCACCTAGCACAGGTTTTTCTCTTTGGGACGAACATGAGGAGTTTCAGCCATAACTACCACGCTGGCCCAATTTAGCTTCGTGGGGGCTTTCCCCCACCAGTTGCCATAGCAACCGGGACTAACGGCTTAACATCCCTTTTAAACACGAATGAGCTTGAGATAACAAGTTTGATTGGTCCATCTAGGCAACAGCCATGGCGATTGTTGCTTTCTTTTCGATATAAAAACCAGCGAGTACGAACCACTACACCAATGATCTCTTCCAGCAAAGCAATAAAAGGTCACATTCCAAGACAAAACAAAAAATATGGTCAATGATAGCAATAATATAATGTAATTGTGTTTCGCTGTATAAAAAATATGCCACGGTTTTCCTTATGTCCCTTGCTTATTCGAAAAGTTTTTCGCTATAGGTTTTTATGGCGCTCATCGATGCGAAAAAGATATACAGGTCTTGTATTAACGAGTCTTAATATTTCTATGGAACTTTCGCTTCTTACATATATTTTTATAACATTAATACTGATGTCATATCTTCATGTCATATGTAAAAATAACCGAATTGCTATGTTTATTTTGCTGAAATTCCAAAACGGAATGAATGACTTGATTTGAAAAAGCAATGCGTTTTTGTTTTGTTTCCCTTAAAACAATAGTTGTTTAAAAATCAAAATAGTACAAAAATTCGTAAAGATAACCAAATAAAGTTAATAAACTATATTATTAATTCATTTATATGCTTAATTCAAAATTTCGTCTTTATTTGTGTTATAAGAAATTTTCGGTGTATTTTTAAAGGAGTACAACATTTTGAGGTTTCATCAAATTCTTCATTGACAAATAACTGCTACTGGATTTAGGTGACTACTGTTCTCGATATGTTACCAGCTGTTAGCTAGTTTTACGACTAAATCGAGTAGATAAAACCCCTTTTCACACGCCAGACTTTCGGTAGCCGATATTTTATCGTTGTTAATAAAATAATTGATTCAATCAAAGATTGAAATTTCGTAACTTATGCGCTTAATTAGTACAAATAAGCCGTCTTACACGATATACTTTCATCAACCGATATTTTATCGGTGTAAAAAAAGATTATACAAAAATTGCAAAAAAGATTGCAATTGCAATTAAAATTGCAATTTAAAAAAGATTACACATTTACTGCGCTCAACGACATAATTGATTTTAATTACGAAATTATAATAGCAATTTTGGTGATCAAGAGAAGAGGTGTAAGATTAACTGTCCCTTCAACTCTTGAGTAGAAGATATTGTTGGGCTTTTAAATTTTATTTATATTTATATAGGTATAAACTATGGATAGAAACATAACTGCTTACACAAATTGCATTAGTGTGTTAATTATCTTGTTTAATGAACTGTATATTTTTTTACAATAAATATAATAATAATAAGTAATGCAAGCATTTACTTCGAGTAGATAAGCCGGCCTACACATGTTTTTGGTAACCGATATTTTGTCGCTGTATAATGAAACTATTTACATAAATTTCTATGTCGTAACGCACGCGCATTATGGTGTCCATCTCAACATTCCACAGAAAGCAATTTTGTAACTCGTGTATCGATGAAACCATTGTTATCCATTTCAAACTTATAATAAATTCTTACCGATAAAATAGGTACCTTCTAAAAAGGCCAAAGAGTCCAAAGCCCCTTATCGCCCAGTAGGCTTGGGGCAGCTAGAGGATTGTTTTCATTCATGCTGATTTAGCTGTCTCCGCGAATGGGCTCTTCTTACCGCTTCCCATCTGTAAGTGTTAATACACAGTAGAATTAAGTTTCACATTTATTACCTCTTACATAAATAATTTCGAAATAATAAAATATACTCACAAGTTTAATGACTTGCTTAATTTTCTATGTAATTTGACTTAGAAAGTAATTGATAACACAAAATGAGCAGCACTTAAAAATGTATTTAATACCATTAAAGATTAAAGTTTAAAAATAAACAGCAACAGAATAAAATATAAAGTTGTGTGTTAATTAAGTTCGCTTTGTTATTACTCTATTCATCATGCGTAACGACCACACACATCATCAGCTTTTCGCTTGCGAAGTAATTTTTACGAAGAAAATTAACTGGCAATATTAATTAACGAGATGGGCAACATAACAGCAATATTATGTTTACCTTTATCTATGGGGATTTTGAGTAGCATAGTGTCTCGAGCTCTGGTTTGATAACAAAAACAAAGCCACTTTTACCATGGTTGGTTCATGGATGTGTCAATGAAATTTTTTTATCTCAAGCTTCTTTATGCTTTTCAAATATAAATTCAAATTTCTTTGCCGCATTTATGGGTTTACATAGGTAGGTCTTATAATATGTTTTTGTTCCAACACGAGCCTTGTCGGGGCACAGCAATTATAAGTTTAATTATGTTATATTGAATATCAATTAAAATAACATAATACGTAAACAATTTTACTAAGACTGTCAAGTTTAATTGATTCAATCCAATTATCCAAATCTAAAATAAAAATAGGAAAAATTTCAAAATATACACAATTAATTTAGATTTAATTAAGTATGTCAATTAAGTAACAATAATATTATTGTACTTCAATTAAAGACATGCTTAAGAGGCGTGATAAGCGACGGTACTGGTTGTTACTGGTGCTTTCACCCACTTACTAGGCCAACATGGAGTTTTCATGGCATAAATTCCTAAGGAGTTTCTCTCATATAGGATGCTATGCCCAGCAATGGGACGTATATACGCTAATGATGATCGTAGGTAGGGCCATAGTCTCTAGTTGTTAATCAATGACTATGTTTTAAAATGAAATAAATGAAAGTATATGCGCGACTGGTTCAAGGTCAGAAGGGTGTAATGGGAATAAAATGCTGTTTAGAGATGTGGGAAAACACACCAAATCATCACCAGACTCCAGTTACGTTATTAGCACCTTAAATCGTCAAGTTGAACAGCACCTTTGCGTTAGTCTAATAACGAGTGGTCAATCAAAGAAATTCACTATTTTATAACACAGCACACTGAGGGTTATATTTTTACCCCTTATTTTGGCTTCGATCACGAGCGTAATGTTAACCGTGCGATTATAGTTCGAATACTGTCTGAGCGAGCTTGGAGGGGACGTCGATTTACCGCCAAAGGATTCGGTAGGTATAAAATGGCAGGATAAAAACTTAATTATTATTTTATTATTTCAAGTTAATTAGCCAAAACAAAAAGACTGCTTTAAACGATAATACATAATTGTCCAGAGTAGTTCTGCTAACTTAAATAGCTGCAAGAAAACGGAAGAAACGAATAAAATCTTTATAAGCTTTATTTTAAAAGCTAAAATATATTGTATAATTGTGAAAGCAATTAACCTTCCAAGTTTAAACACCACTTCAAACTCTATTTAAAAAGCCATTTCAGGACTACTCATAAAATAAGGTAATTGTGCTTTGACACGAGATTTCGGTAAACGTTTCACATGCTGAATTAGGGAACCCAAAAAGTTATCTCGTAGGAAAGTAGTTAGGGAAGTTGAACGAAGTAAGTTCTTAGGGTACTGTTACTAATATCAAGACAGGGACACATGATGAGGTTCCATATTTATCAGACCGTGAATCTACTAACTTTGGCAGTTTGTTACCGCGTCAGCCAAATGGGTGTATTTAGGAAGAATTATTAAAGTTCCTGTAGATAGCGCTATCTTGGAATGAAATGGAAAGTTGTCACAAAAACTTGACTTCACCCTTGTTGATAATTAGCTTCAACAGCTACTTTGGTCTAATGGTTAAAAGCTACCAGGTCCAGGTTCAATTACTCATGGGGCAAATAAATTCTGTACGTATTATGCATATGTAAGTTCCACCATCTTTACCTTAATATGCCGCCATAAAATTAATGTTGTATACGACTTGGAGGTTAGATAGCCAGTTCCTCTCTGGTTAATGAAATAACTAAGAGGTACCTGTTAAGAATCAAATAAAAGCTTGTCGAAGCTTTTATAAAGCTTACTACTTTCTTTCATAAACGTATACCTACCTATTGGTGAATACTACTCTGACATTCTGGATCCTAAATTAGAGATATCTCTTCATATTTTATTGAAAAAACTTTTTTTTCTATGTAAATATTGTATATAAATAATCCGCAACTTAATTATGAAAGCCAATATTTTTAAATAACAAATCGCACTCAAAGGGTCACCCAACATCAGTAAATCATTCTTTCCACCTTCCTGCCTTTAGAATTCTTCCCTGATATACGGTTGTTCTAATACTGGTGCTTCTGGCTCCCAGCCAAACCGACAACGCCCGACGATATACCGTCCCACAATACCGCGGTTTAATATTTGTCGTCTGAGATGAATTGCAATTTATTGGGCGAAAATATCACGGTGTGGACCAGATGAGAATTCTGTGATGCAAGTAATGAAATCATTTTTAGGCTCCACATCCCAAAATTGGTGAGGATCTTTTGTAATTTAATTCTTGAGAGTAACTTGACTACTTGACTATGCGCGCTGGCCTACGGTGTGACTGACAAACTGTGATGACCATTCCTACGCGCACAAAGAAATTTGGTAACTTATTTCATTGTCACACAACCAAGAAATGGAATTGTTTGCTAGTACACGTTTTCCCTCCTTCCTATAATCCTAAGTCCTTTAAAAGAGGCATGAAGAAGCATCTTGCAGGTCAGCAAAATTAAAGTGCAGTGCACAGTTTCACTTGCACTAGCCACCTTTTATTTGGACTTCACTTCTGCTTACCATCAGTTGGAATGAAGTCATTAGCTCGATCTTTCTATAAAAAAATAAAATAAAAACATTGTTTGGCTTATATGGATAGATAGATAGAACGATAATGACTTTATTTTCAATTCTTCATCACATACGAAAATAGATCAAAACAGTATATTGCTTAAATTTTATTTTTAACAATATATAAAATCAAACTACATTGTGTGCGCTGCAGAAGTGCAAAAGGGTCGTAATACAGTGACTAATTTTGATCACACCGGGATGTGAACAAAGCACTTGTATTCTGTTAGAAGCCAAGGGCTTTTAATAATATAATAATGATAGAAAAAAATCAATTAAATATTAAATGAGCAATATTATATTTTATAACATTAATATAATAAAGTTGTATATTGTATCAATTTATAGCGACAAAAAATATCATTTAGTTACAGTGTTTTCAATTCCCTTGTGTAACTTATCGATCTGCGTACAGCTTATAGACCATATATGAAAAGTAGTTTCCAATACTTCTCAATACAGTCACCGCTGTCATTTTCTTATGTTTTGACAGTTGAAAACCAATACGTTCGAATTTAGAATACTGAATAAAAACATACACAAAAACACTAAGCAGAAACATATTGTCCAGAATATTTATTAAGATGGTAAACTGTATACCTGTGACTACACTAAAGAGGTCAACCTTGTCAATCTTGAAGTTATAGATATAGAACTTTCTAGTTTCAATGGACGTTTGTTCTTTAACGGAATATTGTATGCTGTTAGCATGACTTTTCATAACGTTTGACATATTTTGTTTCATTCTATTAGTTAACATTACTTAAAGTTAATTCGTTTTTTAAAACTTTGTTATCTCTCAGTCTACATATCAAAATGTCAACTCCTAATACTTGAAATGCACGTTAAATATATGGTTCCCTTCCAAAAACAGATCGTCTTGCTGTAATCCATACGTTTGCATTTAAATTAAAATTGATTTAAATGTCGAGAACGCGAGCGCTGTCTCGAAGATCGTCCGTTAAATTGGTTAAGAGGATTTTATGCTTCAGCGTTCAATTGCACGGTTCTTTGCCAGAAAAAATGTGCTTTCTTTTAAAATAGACAACTAATGACACACAACCTGTTCTATTGTAGGCATTAAAAGTAAAAATTAATGTTTATCTTCTAACATAAAATAATGAATAATTAATTAAACTCCGTAAATTTTAAATATGTTGTATTTTAAATCATGATAATTAAACCCCATGCTTCATTATCATAAAGATAATCACTGTTTCTTCATTATCGCAGTTTTAAATTTCTTTATAGTTAATATTCTTATTATTGAAACTTGTTGTAAAAGCGATTACGACGCCCCATACAACAAAAGCTTATTTGTGACGAGTAAATTGTCAAGATATTATGTTACGTACGTCACAAAAATGTTCACATTAAATTTGTCAATGGTTATTATTCTTGTCGTATTTTATTCAACTTAATCGTTGACTTTCATCTTTGAGTAGGTCTTTTAGATTCTTACACTGAAAATATTAATTTAATTTAAGAATGTAATGATTTCAACAATTTAAGCAAACAAAAGCTTTATATGAATATTTTCAATTCATTTAATGAATGAGACATCAAACACGCATTTTATAAGGGAGTAATTTAATTTCTTGATTAACAGTGATAAAAACAAAATTATTGTTTAAGGTATACATATACCCAGTGGATTTTTCGTACAACGTCTTAAATGTGAGGTAGCTCAAATTTTGGCGCAAGAACATTTTATTAAAATATACGGACGTAGGTAGGTCTTTCACAAATTCTGCCGTAAAATCGACCTGGCCTTGCATACAATAATCGCTGTACAGAATGCTTTTTTTATGATTTACTAAACTTTTTGACATATGCGGGAGTTTGAAGGTAGTGTATAATTATGTTCTACAGTAGGAGACGTATACAAATGTTTATGCAACATTGTAACAGGATATTATAAAACATTATTTTATTTTCAGAAACATTATTAATATTATTTCATTGTTGCAGTCGCGATGTAGCACCTAGCATCTCATGAAGCATCTAAACACAACATAAGTGAGCTTTCACTTTACCACAAAGTTACAAGTGAGACACGAAACAGGTCTCCTTTGTGTAGACATCGCGAGTTTTTCAAGACGGCAACATGACTGTCAGCTCAAATTGATACGGGACTTGGAAAGTACTGCGGTTTTCTGGTAAATGTTTCCTTTTCCGACAGAAATGTAAATGTTAAATTTTTTGTTACATATCGCTCTTGTATATATTCAAGCTTCGGTACCTATTGTAAGTTTTTTTTTAATTTACACACAAAGGTTAAAAAAAAGTTAAATAAATCAATTTAATTAAAAGGCACTGCTTATTTCTAACATTTTTTTTTCCAAAAAACCTGTGTCAGGAGTAAGTTAAATAAATATTCGTAATATTTTCTCATTCACACATACAAAATACACTTTTGTAGTGGAGTGAAATGAGAGGGTGGACAGGTCAGAGTAATGGCTATAGTATTAATATATAAAGGAAAACCAATATTAATTATGGTTAAATAATAAGACAAGATAATAAAAAGAAAAACATATTAACAAGACCAACCTTACGTCAAAAAACAGAAAGTAAAAAAATATACATCTCAATGTTAATGAACCTGCCTGATGGCCAGTTTTTAACATCAATTATATAAAATATACAAATTTAGTAATTTATTTTTACTTTAAAAGCATAATTAAAAATAAAAATATACATCCCTTAACGTTACTAAGATATTCACCTAGATCAACAACAGTATTTTTAGAATCAAAAACCTTACTTAAGATACGATAAAATATAAATGAGGTTTAATTAAAATTATAAATGAAGATGTTAATGGAAATGTTAACTATTCTTCCCGTTTTCGGTATAGCTTACTCTCCTGATTTTTTCAACAATTTTTCATATAAATGTGAATAGGGAACCTGATAAACATTTTCTTTCATAAGAATTCGTAAAACATCCTTAATTATTTTTTAAAGATGATGAAGACGAAAACAAGCTTTATTACCACGAAATAAGAATATATATGGCGTTAAAAGTGAAAAGCGAAATAGTAACCTCCTTTTATGTAAGATATATAAGACGGTTATTTCACGTGTCAACTAAAGTTAATGCTCACAAAAAACATTATTTATCTGGTAAATTATGCTGGCAAACATATTAAGTTTTCTTCAAAAGGTTCCTTTAGGAAGATTAAAGAGTATATATAGATATGTGTTTAATTTTGATAGCGGATTTTTTTGACAAAATTAGGTTATAAGTAATTGTGCCTAAATGTAATCTACTTAATGACAGGTATTACGGCAGTCTGTCAGGAGTAATGGGAAAATTTCTTAAAGTCATCTGATGATTTTCACGAGACAAATGTAAAGTAATTAATTTACAAACACTTGAGGTGGGAGCGGTTATAATTCTGCACAGTAATCTCGGTCGGTTGTCATTTTAAAGTCAAATAAAGATTCGATTTCGATATCCAATACAAATTTATAAACAATCCAATACGTATTTAAAAACATGATTTTCAAAAACCCCATCATAAAGTTCCCATTAGGGTTACAGGAAGACTGGAAGAGATTGATTTGAATATAAAATGTTCAAAATTGTAAATATACTTATCTCATTTTTTACTTTTGTTTTGTATAGAATATACAGGCTTTTAGGAACAAAGCTAACTCTCGATAAAGCTAACTCTCCAAATAAACTGATACCAAATAAAAAGGTCGTGACATAGGTCAAGGGTCTGACAATCCTTAAACATCCTCGGTGGAGTAAAAAGCCTTTTTGTAAATCTTTGTTGACATGTGTTTTGGACGTGTAATAAAACCTTTTTTGTAATTCATTGGTATTATCATTTTCGAACACTTAATTGTTAGGGACTAATAAATTCTTCTTGCCAGTACTATTACTGTCATTGCTAATGGACTTATCTACCAGTCATCAGTTCCGCGTTCTAAATCTTGTTAGTATTACGGAGATTCATTCATCTGTATGCAGGGATATAAAATACCTTCGTCGAAGTTCGTGTGGGTATCTATTTAAGTCTTTAAGCTGTTATCTATGTTTCACTTAACAAGGAAATTTAGTTTATTTAATTAAAGCGTGAAAGAGGCATTCATATGTCTTGAGACCAGAATAACAACGGAGGTACCGATAAAATGTAATGTTCCTCAACCTTCATTTTTATTATTTCAATTATTTTTCTCACTAATGAAATATTCTCATATATACACCTATATCTTCACAGTAAACTTAAATAAGATCTTGTGTTCTGGATACTCAATAATCAAGATATATATATATATATATATATAGTAATATGTAACAGAAAAATACTACATAAATATACAAACATCCATCGCGACCGAATATTAGCGAGCGAGACTCTTAGCGAGATTCGAACCCAAGTCCCTTGACTAAGAAATACTAAATACTGACCGACTCGACCTGACATCTGTCTTAGCCACTAACTGTGACCAGTTTCCCTAGTGTACGTTTCAATCATATCGTATATTATTATGCTAATAATCACATATACATAAAACTATTTTCAATACTTGTGGGGTATTGCTGTTAATTGCATACAATTTGACAGTTGACGATAAACACGATAGAGACAGTTCAATTCCATTGAAACTCACACTAGGATTATAGCAAGCCAAACAGGAATAACTTTACAATGCACCAATAATATGTCGAGAAGAGAGAGAGATCGATGAGATGTAAGAGATCGCTTTTAGCGATAAGGTCGCCCTTTGTACAAAATTAGTTACGTTTTTTTGTGTGTTTCTCTTTTTGAATTGGCTGATGTACAATAAAGATATATTCTATTCTATAATATGAAACGGAGTAAATTGATCCCAGTTTCACTACTTACAAGGAAACGTTTTAGATAACGTTGCATTTGTAGTTGTTTTTATTTTATTTTGGGTTTGTGTTTGTAAGTTTTTTTAATGGGGTCGTTCTTGGCCTTTATCTTATCTAATGGTAAGGCTGAAATGAATAAAGATAAGGCTGAAGATGGAAACGAACTAGTTCAAGATTACTCAATCACAGAAGAACTGGTAATCCAACCTCCAACAGCCGGAACACAGCAATGCTGTTGACATTAGTAGCTAGCTAAAAATTTTTGCCCACACAAAAAAACACGCAAATAAACTTCCTTATTTGATATTAAGTAAAAAATTTACCTTTATCTTTTAATTTCGATTCATAGCCCTCTTTTTACTAGTCAAATAAGCTTGTAACATATCAGTCATATAGCGCCATATTCTTGTTTATTCTACCCAAAAGATTTTGATCGTTTCCCAAGGGAAAGTAAGCAATATACCTTAGATCAAATGATTGTTTTGTTACTATGCTGACAATATGAGATACTTGTAAATATACATGATGGCTCATGATAGATCAAAACGAATCAGTATGTAAGATGATATTATCTGTCATATTGAATATTGGTAACGTCTTCGTGACTCAATAATAATCTGTTTCGAAGTAAAGTATGCTTCCAAATAAGGGCTCTTCAACATATAGACATGCCAAATCAAACTGACTGTATATTTTACTAAACTTGCAATATGTAAAATAAATAAAGCTTTATTGATTCCACTGTTACAAATTACCATGTTCATTTTACGAGGAACTGTTTTCAATGTGTTAATTATGGTCTGATAAAGTGTCTTGTAAAATGGTGTCAATATTCCGATTAAGTTCTCTTGTTCAATCAAATTTTTGATTCGATAATTATTTGAGATCAGAAAATCAAAAAACTGCAATATTTCTGCATGTAATCATCATAATATCAAAAATGGCTTGAAGAATTTTGAAACCTTCTATTTGTGGTCTTTATAATTGAAAATTAGAATATGTTATATCCTAAACTGTCATTTCTTCCATTGATTCTTCAAATTACTTTTCAAATATAGTGTCCAATATTTGTTGCACTTGCCATTACTATTTCTTCTAAGCATAAAGATGAATTGATTTAACACAAAATTCAGTAAGTCATTTATTTTAGAATAATTAATTATTTATCACAAGAATCTTCTCAACTTCTTAGAAAACTATCAATATCACTAAAATTAATGCTCGCGCTCGAATGTGAACGCCCAAAAAATTGCCCGTTAACTGCAGAGACCGTGTGGTACTATCCATGTTCAATCTTAACAATTCTCCGGAAACCCTTTTGCCATCTGAGACTCGCAAAAAATATTGCCGGAGATAGCATTAGGCAATAAATAGTTGCTAGTGTTCCGCCTGTTAAAGCGACTACACACTTTCGTAGTCAAATATATTATAAAGCAAATAAAATTTTACACAAAAATCAAAGTTATTACTTATTTGTTCTTGGTATTTTACATACTTTTGTTAAAGTCCAGAAGTCAAAGTCAAAGTCAAAAATAACTTTATTTAAATAGACTTATTTACTAAGCTCTTTTAAATCGTCACAACAGGGAATATGTATAAGAAAATAAATAAATATAATTATAAAGGCAATAGTCATAATTTTACTGGGTATCAACCGGGCATTTACTATTTACAAAATATTTACAGACGAAGTTATATCAAAATAGGAATGTTTACAGAATTTCTACAGAAACAAACTCACAGGAATATTACATTATCATTCTTAAAAAAAACTATAGTCATTTGGAGTATATTTTTTTTTAAGAATAAAGGGTCAATTTTATTGGTCAATAATATTCTGAGGATATGATTTTCATTTTGATTGATACAGTGCCATACGATAGAATTTTCAATAAGTGTATGTTTATACAATAATATTGAATAAACAAACCTATGTTATATAATTACAAATAGTATAACATAGGTTTGGGTCGTTTTATATTCTGAAAAGAAAATCTTCTCTTTCATTAATAAAATTATTTTCTTGATCTTTACAAATAATCGTTTAACGGGAGGATTTTGTGTACCTTCACATGAATCAGGCTAAGAGGTATGGAGAACTACAAAACAAGCCAAAATAAACAGTGAAGAAAATATCTTGGCCTGTTTTTGCCCTTTACAGATGTTTCGGCGTTATTAATAGCATCCGCACCTCTTCATCCGGCTTACATTAAAAAGGCGTTGCTTTTACGTCGGAAGTTGAGTGAAATAGTTTTTCTTCTACGAAAGTGTACAAACTCCTTTACAAGCAAGGTTCTTACCTTTTTCTCGATGCCGAACTTCTTGTTCCAGAGAGCTGTTCGAAAGAGCAAAGTAGAAACACTTTTTGGTTACACTTCTAAATAAAGAGTGTCTTACTGATCAACAGGAAATTTTTTGTAGATCAAATCATAATCTACCAAAGTCAATTAGTCAAAGTCAAATCAGTCAACTCAATTTTGTAAATATTCTCCTTTTAAGCTACATATATTGGTGTTTATGATAGTTTAAAAAATCGGGAGCATGTGGCATAGGTGAGTTTACTTTTTAATACAGAAGATAGGCAAAGGAAAAATCGTTCTAAATGTAGCCAATATTTAAAATAAAATATTGGCTACATAAAGTATTTGTTTACATTATCATTATATATTATTGCGGATAGAGCATATCCACGTCACGAATGACAAAATGAAGTTAATTGCAAAATTAACCAAAAGCACGGATATATTAATAACAATAATAATTTATTGAAATCAAAGATACAATAAATATATTGTACGATAATGCCTGCATTAGTAAAACTGTGTCGCAGACATTGCCGCCCACCTCCAGGATGTACTTTTCTTAAATTACATATACACATAATATTACACTCTTATTTGAGTTGCGCTTGTATGTGTGTGTTTGTGTGTGTGTGTGTGTTTGAAAACTAATCAAGTTAAACAGTGCCAATCCGCGAATCTACGATAGGTAAGGTCCGCGTACTGCAACATTTTTGGTCGCACAAGGGAATGTAATAATTCGATTAGTTTTTTTATTTTAGAAGGCTAATATTTATGATTGACTAATTTTTTTCGAATACGAAGTTATAACCTTTCTCTGTGATAATGAATTTAGTATACATACGGCAACTTTCTCCCCGGTTGATTTGCAGATTATCACTATCTCCAACGAAATTTAGTTTTTGTATTTATTTCTGCTAGTTTGAAGTTGATTATATTAATTGTATAACTATTATTATAACTTAGTGCGTTCAAACTGTTTCACGAAATTCACTTTATTCAATTACCATTTTACTTACTCGAGTGAAACTGAAAGACCTTAGTATTGTTTTAATGAGACCTTACGGTTTTTGAACCGAATCTCGTCAAAGCCCCTCATTAATCGCTTTCGCTGTTTCACCGATACTAAATCGAGTCGCATTAGCGGACCTGTCTACAAAGACGAGGATAAGCCAATTTCACGCGTCGATTTAAGCTATATTATTGCTAAGAAGAGGTAGGCTCTTTGAGGATTACATCTTGGAGGTAAGATTTATTTAAAGTCAGACGTAGAAGCATTTACGCTCATGACGTCGTAGGGATATTTGTTAAGGGATAGCTCTCTTGTCATAACAAGGACTTAAAAATTAGAATGCATATGTTTTTGAAAAATAAGTTTATGAAAAATAGGAAAATATGATATGTCAGTATACAAATATCTATATAAAAAAATAGTATAATAAATATTAGATGTTTGTTTGACAAATAAAATAACAGTAAGGCAGTTACTGTCTTGCTATCTATCTATAAGAGAAAACCCGTTTTAATTCAAGCAAAAATATTTTATAATTTAACGAAATATATTAAGTTATTACAAAAAGCAGTATTTTAAAAGACTATAAGAATGACACAAATGATTTTTAACGTGACTTAAAGTTAATGTTTAATATATGTAAATATAAATATTATCCTTAGTATTGATTATTATTAGTATTCATGATATGAATTATGATCAAATTTATTTTCATTTGTAACATCGATTGAGCACAAAATAACAACAAATAGTATCTTATGTTATCTTCTTAAAATGCAAGAATTTTTTTTTTCAGTACTAGCATAGCCAAGATTGAAAACTTTTCACTTTATTAAAATAATTTTTAAGCGTTTATCGCGAATTTTCAGAACAATTTCAAGCCAATAAGTTGTTAGGATATTAAGTGTAAAATATCGTTTAAACTTCATGGTAAGGAACTGGCCGTGTTTAGGCTCGATTTGAAAAGAAATATACCCCTGAACAACCAGTTAGTGATTTTTGCTTTAGAATATCAAAGCGTCAGGCAAATCTAATGATGCTTTCAATGTTGTAGGTTTTCTAGTTACTCAACATAAACTATCTAGAATAGGGCTTCCCAGAGTGGTCGATATTAATCCTTTTTGTTTCCTAGGTGTCGCCATAAACGAAAACTGATTTAAATTGCGAAGTAAAACAATTTAGCTATGGTAATAGGTTTGGGATTCCCTAATCATACTAGATTAGGATTTCCAAACTATCGTCTGTTTTGAGGTATTGTTAAATACCGCAACTTTTTAAAATAAATAACTAAATTAATTGTAACTGTTACCAACATCTGTAAAGAAGTTAACAATAAGTGCCTCATATGGCCTATACCAGGAGCTCGTTTCATAGTGGCTTGAACGCTCTGGTTTTGATAGCGAAAACAATGCAACTTTCACGATGGTTGATACTGAATGGTCAATCAAATTTGTTATCCGGACTTTACGGCGACGGCTTTCACCACCGTTCAACACCGTGGATACCGAACCCGCATTGCGTCAGCGTTGTTAGGAAATCCATGCTCTGACTTTGCTACAAAGAAAGGAGTCACTAAATCATTTCGTTCGTAACTTTGTGGCGGAAACGATGAATGAGGGACTTTTTAGACCAGACACGTGCTCCTGAGTAGGAAAGATGGAAAAATAAAATCATTAAGCTCATCCGAGCACTGTTCATGGTCCAACCGATGATGGCACTAAGGCTTTAGGCTGTAGTTTTGGTGGAAAAACAACTTCTAATTACATTGTTATAAGTATAATTGGATATCATATTGACAGTTTACGGAAACGTGTCATTGCAATAGCTGTCAAAGCTTTGTGTCTAACCATCAACACTTTTCAAAGAGATGATTGTAGAACAATTTACAGTGAACAATGATTTTCACAATTAAATTACATTGAACAGGAGTATTCTGTGAAATCAATCCTTAAAGAGAATCTCATAATAAACAGAGATGATGAAACTTTGGATATTGTCTATCTTATGTATTCTAATTTACTGAATAAACATAATTAATGTGGTATTGATTTCAACACAATTTTGGTTTATTTTTACGATACACCATTTTCTTAGATAGGAAAAGGATGGCTTAGCTTATTTAAGTCATTCACTGACTAGTGACTAGTGAATGATTTTATCATGACAAATAATAACAGTCAAGCAGGTGATCTTAATCATGTTAAGAGGATATCATTACTTATTGACAAAAAACCTTTTGATTTTCCAGGTGCATTTATTTACTGAAGACAAGATATGTGAATATATTTATTTTATTTATACACGCAAATGATTAAAATGAAACTTACATAAATAATTAAGTATAAAGGATGGTATTATTATTTTTTCTCTCACATTTAGGGACTATCCCTTAACATCGCAGGTTGGTAACAAGAAACCCGAAGATATGCTGACTTATGCCGAGAATGTTTTGGATATAAATATCGTGTTATAAATGTGTGCGTACGTGTTTTGTTTATACCTGTAACGTTACTAAGCTAATAAATTATATCCCATCGAATGATAAAAAATCCGTACGATTCTGATGGTGTCTAAAAAACTTTTGTTGTTGGGAGATTGGAAGGATAATGGTGTGTATAAAGTACTTTTAGGACAATGTGTAGTGATTTAGGAACGACGACGATGGTTACTAAAATTATTGCTTTGTTTTCAACTAAGCTTCCTTTTCACTGCTTTTTAAGTTCTATTGATAAATCTTTTAGAATAGCGATGTCAATTATACATTCTTGTTACAATATATATATATTATTTCCTGAGCTGCGATAAACTATCAAAAATATTCGTGTATTTGCAATCTTAACGCCTTGACAGCTTATTATAAGATAATCATAATTAATTTGAATAGTATTAACTGTAGTTTGAACGTTATTGAGCCACAAAATTTACCAAAGCTCCTAAAAGAAATTTGACCCATAAGGTTTCTCTATTAATACTTTTAAAAAATGACTTCTTCGCTTATTGTTCCTTGTTCTATATTAGCAGAGTAGCACTTTGGGTGGCATCTTGGAATTCATGAACGATCTTAAAATTGCTGGTTAGCGTACATCATCATGATCAGCTTATATAAGTCATACTGCTGGGCTCAGGCCTTCGAATATAGGAGAAACCACGCTAAGCCAATAAGGCTTGGTATAAGCGATTGCCGTAACAGCCAAGATGGCTTATCGTGCCTTCCAAAGCTCGGAGGTTCAGGAGTTCCTTTTTTTTCGAGGAGGAATCCATTTACGGACCTACCCGCCACTGGCTAAGCGACGGGCGTGTGTGGGGCTCACACAGTACCTCAAAAGAGTGGAACTGAGAATACCCACTAAAACTCCCCGGTAACTCCATTGCCCTTCACGGGGGTAACCTGGGTTCTGCACGAGCAATTCACCAGGTCAAGGTTCAGGAGTTCCTGCAGTGTAGGATTTTTTTGCAATATCGAATCAAATGTTCTTTGCTGAATTTTACCTGTATCTTAATGTGAACGTTACATTTTGACCAGGTTAATAATAATAGTCTCAATGTCACACAAAAAGAAGAAATCTGTTATGACTTTAGCCACTTAAGCAGTGTGCTTGAACAACAGCAACAAAGATAAATAATAACCCTAAGGTGCACTCCTGGTAGGTAGTCAAATATATGAGGAGGAAGTAACCTCCAAGCTACTTCCTAGTATACTCCTTGAATTGGCACGCAGACCTATTGATGGGCTTATGCATATCACAATATGAGAACTCAGATCAAAACTATGTTGGAAAAGGCGCAACATTGAACCATATGCAAACGGGCTTATGTCCTTAAACAAGCAAAAATTCTAAAAAAAGATTGTCTCTGCAACTGCAAATAAACTGCAGTTCTAACCAAATGTGACTGACCATACATCTGCATAGACATACTTAGATATTTAGTCTCAAATAAAAATTAGCTCGCAAGGCTTAAAGCACGTACTAGTAGCTTTTTGATTTCATTCTAATGAAACTAAATCGTAGATCATGTGTATATAATTAACTTTGGTGACAGTGTAAATATCTTACAACTAAAATGAAAATTTAACAATTTAAATATTAACCATTCCCAACATAACAAAATTGTTCTATAGAAAAGGGTTTGATCTGCATAATGGAAAATCTGCCCGGAAAGGTTCATGATAGGTTATTTATTACTTTGCGTAAAAGGCTCGGTCTTGCTACACAACTACAAATCTAGCCTTAAGTCATATTTTCATAGCTATGAAGAAAAACGAGGGAGTTTCGTTAGATTGCGAACGACCTTGATATTAGTTTTCTGATAAAAACACATAACTAGATTATTTTTAAGAGATTAGACTAACAGAACTTTGTTTCATGGGGCCTTTGAGCCATTCGTTAGGCCTTTGAGCCTTTATGGGTTACAAATTATATTTCTGCGGTTGTAACATTAATGATGTGGTCTGTTCAGAGGTACGGATAATGTATCTGTGACGTAATGGCTGCTGCTAGCGGTCTTTTTATTTTCTTCTTTTTTTTTTGTTTTTGATTATAATCTGTTGGCATTCATCATGAGTTTAATTCATAAAGTTTTTCTAATTAAGATAGGCCACCGGCCTTTTTATACAGTCAGTAACCACTCTCTTCTACTCGGCTCTTTTAAACGCTTATCATATAAGCAATAATAATAAGTAAAAGAACTTTAATCCCCTATTTAAAGTGTAAAATTGGAGATCAAATCTGAATGGTTAATAGAAATACCACTAAAGTTCCATGCAATCATATATTAACCTACATCATTAAATCACGTATTGTTAATACCCCAAGGCTTCTAGAACCCTGTATATTAGTCTTAACGGGAAACTTGTTTTGCTACTGTACCACATTATGTACTGGTGACATAATATAAAAGTTAACACTTTTAATTTTAGGACGACCTTATTCATCGTTAGTAAGAGCTGATTTGGGAACAAAACTGTTACAATTGACGTGTCAACTATTACCTAGACGTTTCAGAGTTTAGCTATGGTAAATGGACGGGTTGAATGAGAACCCTCGCTTAATGAGGACGCGATATGTACTGTATGGGTAGTTCTATATGAAAAGGGAATCAACGTTCTTAGTTTTTATGACACAGCGTTGTAAAATAAAACATATTCATAACATCTCAACTTTTTGTATTAAAATATTCAATGATACAAAACCTTCCAAAGTAACAGAGGTTCCAATGACGATAAAAAATATTATTTCTTCAAAGAAAAATACAAGAAATATTTTGCTCACTAAAACACATGAAACATGAATAAAACTCAAGTAATTCTATAAGGAAATACTGAAGTCGTAAACCAACTGCGGGGGGCGTAATATGCCTAAAACTTCACGACCAATCTAAAATGAGACTTCATTTTGATCTAAATTGTTGGAACTCAGTGGGAGATAAAGATCAATTAATGTTGGTGGATCCTAATATTTTGGCGGTTATGTAGAACGAACTTCTTATATAAATACGTGATATGGTTTTCGGTCCAATGCATATTTACTTAAGAGGGAGAACGGTGAACATTGTAAATAAATAAACAAATAATAACGATTTGAAATAGAACCGTATATTTATCGAATTATTGTCGTACTGAAAATAATAAACTTTACTGTATAAATTTCGAAAGTTTCATCAGTTATATTTTTATTACTCACAAGGCTATGAATTACAAAGATGTTTAGCGAAAATGTTTAAAGTTATACAGAAATATTGAATGAGATTGTCAATAACATTCATTGTACAAGTTTGCTACAACAATATAAATTGTTAATGGATTAATTTATTTTATATTTACCTTAGTCCAAAGCAATTTCCTCCATGGCAACTGTAGTTAAGTATATTTAACGAAATAAATTCAAATTCAGTATTTATTGCAAATTAATGTATTGAAGAGGAGATTTTTCATTATTAGAAATATCTAAAATCCAGAATTACATACACATAAACACAAAGATGAATTTCACATGTTTACTTTTGAACTCAACAATACCACAGAATTGTATATATGTAAAATCTCCTTCACCAGTTAAATACAAGATGGCGGTTTATTAACAACTGCACTACAATTCGCGAATTATATCAGCCACAATTAATGATTTACTGTGTTTAATAGCCTATCTACATACTTATCACATATCGACACTTTATCTTCCCTATAACAAGTCGAATAATGTCGATTCACTATCAAATATGGTGTTTTATAAATAACTCAAAAACAATTGCTTAATAATCATCGCGTCGTAATGAACCTTCCATTGGCCACATTTCAGAATCGGTTAGTCATAATTAGAAATCTTACTAATTAAAAGTAAAAAATTGACGAATATATATATACTAACCATTAAACTATGTATTTAAATATTATAACACCATATATACAATACCATATTTTGTAAATATGTTCTAAAATGATGTTCGATTTCATTTTACAAACGCATCTTTAAATATATATTTCATTTTAAAATCCATCATTCATCATAATTATTATGTTTCAGCCTTTATAGAAACTACGAGTTAACGAGGGTTCGTTCGCTTGTATAACGTTAAACAAAAAATGATTACGTTGCAAATATATTTCATACTGCTTCGTTATTCATTATACTTAATTAATGTTGGTATTTTTTTATAAAACGCTAGAGACTGGACAGCGCTTGACGGTAAGCAATAAGGGGGTGACCATATGTGAAGACAGCTAGTACAACATGCGACATACTGCCCTAACACCTTGAGTTTACTGAGCTAAAAGTGCCTTTCCAGCCTTTTTTGAAGGAACCTAAGTTACAAATTGGGTTCCTTCATACATGAAGGAGCGAATACTCATACTGGTTAGGAATTCCACGCTGGGGCTGTGCGACAAAGAAAGGAGTCGCGTGTCTGTGCGTAAAGTAGACGTGGAGACAGTTAATGAGTGTTTCTGTAAGCCAGCACGCGTGCTCCACAGTAGGAAAGGAGCGAGAGGGATAAGGTCAAAGAGCTCTCCAGAGCACTCTACCAAAACGCCTGTCAAGATATGTATTTAGAGATACTGTTTTATCGTTGTCTACTGGTTCCTAGTCATCTAATTATTTGAGCTTTTGTTGCAAGCATTCGTTGGAAGCCATCTGCATAGTTAAGGCCGATAATTAAATGCTTTCTATGTATTGTAGTAGAAAACCAGTTAAATATGACTGTGGTAGCAAATGATGAAAAAAAAAGCTTTGAAAAAGGAAAAAAGGACTTGGATCCAAAGGACATGCACATTTGATTTTAAGACATAAATTCCCAAACTTATGATTCAAAAAGCTCTAAAACAGTCTGGGCTGCAGCTATTTTTAAATCCCCATTTTCCTAATTGCGCTATAGAGATGATGTTCATACTTGCTTATTTTTATACAGCATACACAGATCCTATTCAGCTTTCTTTTAATAAGAAATAATAAATAGTAGATTGTTACATAAGAAGCTAAAATCCCCCATTATACTCGAGGTAGGTTTAGTTCCGAGCGTTAGCGTGGACATAAATTAAAAACTAGTTATAAAGGGCTTTTAGCGCCGTGTGTTGCATTCTACTTTTCACTAGGATTCTGAGAAAATAAAATAATCCAATGCAATTTTTACAGTTCTTGGCTTTTAATAATATGTATTTATCCGCTTACGTGGAAAAAATGGAATGGATAATGGATCTAATGATTTATTTTCAAGAATATAATGGTTTTTTTTTATGAATCAGTAATAATTCATGATGAAAAATAATAGTTATGAAATAATTTTCGTCGTTTGGTTGCTTAAAAATAATCAAATCTGCTTGTTAATTTATGTTTTAACACCATCTTTATTATAATGGCAAGACATTTAAGTATTGCTTGAAAAGTACTGTTAGAAAGTCGGTCCATCGAGCCGGATCTGGAAGCTTATTTTTCCAACATAATTATTACACTACTATGTATATAACATATTTAACCCTTAAATTAGTACTTATTTTGTTCCAACCTTGGAGGTGCACTTCTGTGAACTAGTTATTACAAATAAAGTTAAATTTTCTTTTTGTTGAAGAGAAATACCACTTTCTGTTAAAAGTAGAATAGTTTTTAACTACATGGTAACAGAACGGTGCCTAGTTTTTTTTTTGATAAAGGACTTAATCTTTGCTAGTTAATATCTTTTGAAGTTATGTACTGGCATTGTGGCCTGGCGATATATAATTGTTTTAAATGTTTAAGTAAATTTCAAATAAAAAAGGAAAGCTTTGACTTTGAAGGTATTATATTTTTTTATGAATGTAACTTGTAACTCGAAACCATATATTATTTTTTGTAGCCATGAATTTATATTCACAAAGCCAAATAATACACATGAAAATTTTATGCACTATTGGCAACGTCAAAGGCTGTCGTGTTATAAAATGTATGCACAAAGCCTCCCTAAGGAAGACATTGTAGGATATACCGGAGTAATCTCCAGATATAAGGTACGTATGGTGAATTGAAGTAATATTTATATTTTACTCAGAAAGGAGTACTCATATTTGTAGAATGCATTGAAGTTTTACGCTATATAAATTTAAATATACTTGCATATAAAATATTTTTTTGGCTCAGTCGTATTGTTTTGAGGTCATGTCAAAAGTATTCACGCATTATCCCTATAGTGCGGTGCTATCTATCCGCAAAACATACTCCCGGGATTGACCGACACAGAACAAGCTTGCCCAAGAACATTTCACTCGATCACTTGCCTTGAACCGTTTCAAACCTATACTTTATCAGAAACAATTTCCTAGTACTACTTTTAAAAAAGCAATATTTAATCATTATTTACAATCCGTCTTAGAAATATATTTTAACACTTTGAGACCATGTCACACCAACCATTAAGTATAGAGTAGAAGCAACTATATTACCAAACGTAGTATTCAGAATGACATGGTACTCTAGTGTAAATTCGCTTCTGAGGCCGACCGTCACTAGATTAGATAAACCAATCTATAATAGTTTAGATAAGTAGTCATGTTCAGCAGAATGCGAATTTAAAAAAACTATTAAAACTACAAAGGTATCGATACAGTTTCTTATTAACTAAAGATTTAAAAGAAATTTATTGGAAAACCAATATATTATGGTTTCATCGGGCTTCATATGGCGGGAAAGATCATCACATAACATCAGGTCTGAATTTGTTCAATGTTTGCTCATAAATTCATGCAAAAATCAACCTAACGTTGCAAGTGTCCAAAACCTCATCAACAGAGGGCCGTATGCCTGTTTACATCCCTAATTAATTTTAAAACAAAATCCACAGATACCGTGTTATTAAAACATGAACTCTGGAAAATTTTAAATAAAAAAAAAAGTTAAATCCCTAGGAGCCTCTTCAAACATGGACACTGTAAAAATTGGCGAAATTCATAACACGATTTGTGTATCGGCTACTTTGAAAATGATTGGAGATGAATTATTTGAACGATACCTTCCTTCACACATAATATTTTTATAGGATCTTGTACCTTTATTATAAGCTACTTCAGAAACATGTAATCTTTAATTAATACCTTTAAACAAAATGGAATACTGCAAATAATCCTATGAAATTTAAACTTCAGAGTGGCCCTCACGTATCGTGGGTAAGTTAAGCAAACATGACACCCCGAGCTTTAATAATAAGAGCTACGTTCCCGTGCCGTTGATTTACGGTTATAAATTATTTCTTACACGCCTAAAACCGACGCATTTTGTAAACACATGTTCAATAAATTAAACTCTTGTTTAGGAAATTTGAATTGAATTCTGGATTTTTCAACCGATTAATTTGTTCTGAATAAACAAACTAAATGTTAATATAAGAATGGTGCTAATAGTGTTCAAGATATCTTGAATAGTGCTAGATCCATTATGAATACTATTTCTTTGTTAGCAAACCAAATTTTAATACATAATTTAATACAATCAGAAATAAACCTATCGTAAATTATTGTACCAGTTGGGTCTCCAAAATAAAATACCTAAATTTGGCATCCGAACTGGAACAACAGATCAAGGCCAATCAACACATGATTTAATTAAATATTATTTGGTTGATATAAATGGCTGATGATATATTGAGGGCAGAGAGATAACCGTTGTTAGCTTTTAGAAAACACTCAAAATTGAACTCTATTTACTAAGTTCTAAAAATTTCTAAAATTGGTCTGAAATTGTTGATTTGCTATCTCATTTTTTTTAATTTTCAATTATAGTAGCTATATAATATATTGTTAAATTGTAGATAATATTTCTAAAATATCCAAATACCAATTTTTAGATTAGGGTAAAGTATTCCCCAATCAAGATCGAAGGTTCGAAGGAAATCTTAAAAGGGCCATACAACACGATCTTTATTATCGGGATCAAGATATAACATACGGTTTGGTGTTGATATATATATACTGGATGTGGTATTTCATTTAATAACGAGGTTCAGCTCAATACTGTTAAAAATAATAACCTAGAGTGAAGGTAATAATTTTCAATTCGTTTTAGTGTATATAGTTAGTTATATGTTTTCTTAACTAATAACTGTGATAACCATAATAACTGAGCAAGGTAGGCTTTATGTATGTTTTCTATTTATAAACAATTATCAACTGAACATTTAATTAATTTAAATTAATTAAATTTATTTATGACTTTATAAAGATTTAGTCTGCAAGAAACTTACTTATTTATCTTTTACTTAAATCGAGGCGGTACTTAATTAACCTTAATATTTAAGCGGTATTTAATTTTAATATTAAAGCCGGCTTTATTACAGGACCGAAGTCGTCCCATCTAATATCTGAGAATGGTATCTTTGATATGCTAGTATTATTGATGGTATAAAATGATATTACAAGCTAAAAAGTTTCTGATGAGGTTTCAGAGAAATAGACCCAATTCCACCTGAGGGTAAGCAGTAGGAAGATTAAATAAATATACACATAAAGCTAGTAAATGCCTGGTCAATCGTGAAAAGCCTAGAACTAAGTTTCCGTTTGGCTATTGATCACGGTCCTCATGTATATATACCTGGGGTTCTAATCACAGCATAGCTCCATGCCGTGCATGGTGAAAAAAATGAATAATCAAATATAGTAATTAATATTCTTTTTATAATTATTTTAGTGCCCTAACAGGGATCATGTTGGATGCTTTAATTTAATGATACAATTTGTAATAGCGAAATTAAGCAATAATAAATTTTGACTTTGACTTTATCAAACTGTACAATCTAAACATAATCAAATTTTGATTATCAAGAGTACTATATCGCGGTTTAAGAAATCAAAGCTAGTTTTAGATTCGCTCGAAATTTTCTCTAGTGAAAACACTTCTAGTGAAACTACCATCTCAAACGTAGTGCCATTTTTTATACAAACAGTGTACTAACCTTGCCCCTCGGGATCTTTTAGACGTCTCAGTTATGACGGGCGCGGCACCCCTCTTATTGAGAATTAGAATGTACGGGGCGGGATAAAAAATTTATAAGCACTTTGATGATCATTCTTCACCGCTGAATGCTTGGAAGGCACGCAGGGGTTTTATTATGCTTTATGAATGTAATGCGCTCGTTTTGAAAAATTCGTCTTGTTTCAAATTGTTATTACGTGGTATGTTTACGTAAATATTTTTGCTGACTTCAAAACAAGTAGGAGCTTTTTTTCTTTAAGCTATTACTCATCTCTGTAAAATGTAGAGCTATTTTGATTATGGTAATATTTCGTGATATTTCCAATACTATGATTTGCGTAATGAAATGAAAATATAAGTCAAAACTAATAAATAAAAAAAACCCGGCATGAAATAGCTTAGAAATAGATAATTTGTATTTCGAACTCTTGATCCTCCTGACTTCTAACTACTGGAATAATATTAATGGATATTGTACCTAAAGCTAGAAGGAATAAAGTTTAAGCTCTCAATTATCTTGGTAAAGTGAAATTCTATACCAACGTAAAAGTACCATGTTTTTGTACGACGCTCGTAAAAATAAATACAAATTATTAACGCTTGTCATGTATACGTCATTTAATGTCTAACATATTTTTTAAATATTTTAATCGTAACAGATTTTACCACCATAAGGTTTAATAATGCTACCATTATATTAAATATAAAAATATTTTCAAATCTGGAAATCAGTGCGTGTTTTTGTTTCGACTTTATGGTCATTATCTTGATAACCGAGATTTATCATGCCAAGATACTTGCTTTAAATTGTACTTTATTCATAGGATACAAACACGGGAAGCTGGGACAATTGGTTAACAGTGCTGTTGTTTTTGTTTATTTATCGTAAAAAACTGTAATTTTTATTTATTACTTATCACTATGAAACAAGGTTATAAGTTCAAAGTTTTGCTCTAGTTTTGAACTTCACTACACTGTAAAAAAAATTAATAAATAAATAAAATGTCCTTTTCAGTAATATTTCATTATGTCAATGAGAGCTTACCATTCCCGTAAGCCTCCCTTCTTCCTTCTTACTATTCATTTAAAGTTGCCACGAACCCAATAAACGTTAAAAGGGCCATGTTCCTTTATATATGCTATTTTAAGGATCAGACTTCTAACAATAATGAGGAGATCAACCTTTGAATCCTGTAAAGCTGGTTCAATAGTTTGGTTGTAGGTGTACATACTCATAAGCTTATTAATGTTACAATTTTGGGAGAAAATTGAATATTTAGTATTAAAAGAACTTGTTTAATTTATTTTGATAAATACTTTTCAAAATAATAGAAATATCTCACGAGATATATTCACATGATTGTAACCTATAACGAAAATGGTTAAATATTTATGTCATCGGAAAGCAATTTTCACCGCTGCATATAATGGAAATTTAAATAACTAGTGCTACTCCTGACCACTTTGATTCGCATTTAAAAATGGAACGATCAGATGCAACTATGATATTCTAATTTAAAAATCAGTATTTCCTTTCAAAGTAGTTATTAAATACTATAAACCACTACTTTTAATAAATATTTTTATTTATTTAATGGCAACATTGAATGGAATATACAATTTAGTGATGTTAATTATAATATGCAATTCTGTTTATTCAGCCACTAATATTAACATGCGGATATAACATAATAATGTCTGACTGTCAAAATTCATTGTTAGTAAATAAAAATAAATATATAATAAATTAATTCATTAGACGGCTATCTGTTCGAGGATGTTTGTATGTTTATTAGGTAAATTTTTGTATCTATAAACATATTATTCTTATATTTATATTTATATTTATATTTATATTTATATTTATATTTATATTTATATTTATATTTATATTTATATTTATATTTATATTTATATTTATATTTATATTTATATTTATATTTATATTTATATTTATATTTATATTTATATTTATATTTATATTTTTCGGTTGCCTCATACTCATATCATTTACTGTTAATGATGCTAAATTTTAGCTAAATGTGGGAGTATTAGAATTATTATTTTTATTCATAAATCACTAAGTACAGTACAAAACATCATTAACATTTCATTTCGAATTTAATTATCTATAATAATGTAAATAGAGATAATTTTTTGTTAGTAAGAAATTCTTGGGTTGGACTTGCTTGATATAATTACACCAGAAAGGCTGATTGGATATGAAAATAGCATTGAGTCAAATTAGACTATCTACAATTATTTAGAAAAAAAACATCGATAACTTATCCTTGTTAACTTATGCAAAAATTATTAGATATTAAGCCAGTGTTTTGCTTTTTCAAGGTCCGTAGGCTACACGGCTGTGAGTGTTAAAAAAAGAAATGCTAAGGTGATCCAAAAAGAAGATCAACACTCTGCTTTTAGGCTTTTAATTTTTTACCCAAAGTGTCGAAGAACCTTGTCTACTGTAGATTATCTCCATTGTTGTTAAAGATAGGGTGTAAGGCTTTATAGAAAATAATTTAAAATTATTTTTTGAAGTTGTTACTAGTTGTTTCCAGAAACAATAGAAACTTGTTAAATTGAATTATTTCTACCTTTTTAGTATTTTGAAAGCTTTTAGTATTAATTAAAAATTTAATTATATTAGCCATCAAAGGAAAACTTTTGAAAATATAAACAAACCGAATCGAAAACCTCCTCCGTTTTGAAGTCATTTAAAAAGAGAAACAGAAGCGCTCAAACTTTTAACAGTAAATTTTACTAATTATTTGTATGCACAAAATTTTAAATGTTTGGTCAATGTTTCTTTATTGTAAAGCGGCTAAAATAATAAATTCTAGCCTACACTTAAGTGTGGGTGAGAAATGGTGTTATCATTGTAATATTATTATTGTTATAATAATAACAGATATGTCACCGTTGCCAACACGTAAGGATTATAAGGGTTCGTTTGCCCGGACGGTGAGCATATGGGGTATGCAATTAAAATTGAATATATCAAAGAAAATTTTGACTTGCTTTATTTCTCAACATTTACACGAATTTCGTCTTTATTAAATACCATTTTTATGAAATTAAGTAATTCCTTTTTTTTCAGATACAATAAGAAGGCGATAGCTTATTTATAAGAAGGTAAATATATTTTAAGTCTCAAGAAACTAAAGTTCATAAAATTTAATGTAAATTCATTCCTAATCTTCTCTTCTTCTTATATATAAAAATTGATTAGTCTCGCTAAAACTCTAAAATGGTTTGACTTATTTGAATTATTTTTATCTAGTTCTATTCGGTTTATTTAAGAGGTGATTTATTAATAAAAATAACGGGATTACAATTGTAAATTGGTTATTAGTATGTAAAATAGTCTAACTGAGATGTTAAACATTAGAACTGTCATTTCTCCCATTGCTACATTGGGTTTCTTTTAATAGATGGCTTTAGTGGCAGTTTGTAGACGATAAAAAGTTCACCGAGTCTATATAATTGTAAGACTCATCAATGGGCTGGTGCTGCTTGATAATTTAAGCCTTCATTACTTATCATTTATTTATAATAAATAAGAATCAATTAATATTTTTTTTACAAACTTATATAATGCGGTTACATAAGAATACTTTCTGGTCACTTATTTTTCAAAGAACACGAATTAAGTTATTTAATTAATTCATCTGAAGCATTTGTAGTTATTACTTACTTTGTTTTATATACAATGTTAAAATTGAAGTATCTTCGTGTGTTGGAAGCGAGAATCAATTTTATTCAATTTAACTATGTAAATCGAAGCAAAACTCATTGAAAAACCACAGGATGTTAACCTATACTACCGCCATTCTCTCCCAATGCGAGTTGGCTCGATACCAAACGACCTTCCAATGTACTTTGATACAGCAATATTTTTTCCTAAGTGTAATATTTCTAAAGTATACTTACTAAGCACAATCAGCGGTCACCAAATAAATTTAACGTCAAATATTATATTGAACCCTGCTCCAACCATTTATGTCAAGCTATCAAATTTATCGAAAGACGTAAGCCTGGCCCAACCCTGATAAATAAACATGAGACGGGATGACCGAATCGTCTCAACGTATTTCTGATAAAATATGATAAGTAAATTTATTCGCGAAAATTGTCCATCGTCAGAAATTGTCATAAAAATAAACGTGAGGAAAAACGCGAGCGTGCAGAATTCAGCTTGGAGCACGTCCAAATATCAAGCTCTGAACCATGCTCGCTCAGCCGATATCAATTCCGAATCAGACTGATGTGACACTAAAGGATAATCTGCTGTCGACGTGAGTGTTTTGAATTATAAGAAAAATTAGGTTTGAATTTTGGGCCGTATCTTTGGTAATGGGAATGTTCGATATTGGTAGTTGCAAACCCCCACGATAATGGAATATATAAAACCCATAAATATAACCCATATATTAAACGAAAGCTTATGCTCAGAAGATTTAGAATGTACCGTGTTTTTTTAAATAAGTGTATGCAAGAAATTTAACCTTGAAATTGAACGACCTTTGATTTAATTATGGTACAAACAAATAACATCCTTATTATTATTGTAAAACAAGGTCAAAAACATGATTTCGAGTTTCATAACATTTTTGTACAAAAAACTGCAATAATTAAAATTAATTCTAGGCTGAACCAAATCAAACCCTTGCTTATTAATAAAAATAAGTACGATATTGGCGTTTTGTTGTCTGTCTTGTCTTTGTACTATTTTGAAACCAGAATTAAATGGTGTTTTTCTGTTAATATGTTGGGATCTTTAATATGCTATTTAGCTCCGTCTTGTTATTTAATTACATAATGGTGTTTGATCTTCTATTTTGGAAATCTTATTTGAGTACATATATATTAGAACCTGTACTTTACTGGATGTAGACCTTTACTCTCCTCAGTTGAATACAGTCAGAAAATACACAAAATGTTGATATAATAATTTATTATTACTGTTATTACGTGTTTTCCTAAATAATAACGCACATACACTTCACCACAACGTTGAGCAATTTCACCACAAAATACAGACTGTATATCTTGGACTGCATCCAAATTTTCAAGTTCAAACTACGCTCGCTAAGCCAATATCAATTCAGTATTATATTGATGATTCGGTAAGGGTAATCTAGCGTACGTGATTCGGTAAAACTCACTTCAGACTTCTGCGGTCGAGTTTCATTTGATGTTAAATATCACCCATATTACCGGGAATCTGTTGCGGTAGTCGGAAACAGTATGTCAACAATCAACAATGTCGGCTGCATACAAGATAATTATAAAACTCATTTTGTACGGGCAGAATTTATGAAAGAATTCGATTAAAATATCATCATACCGCAAATTCATCAACACTATAGTCAAAGCTGGTAATGATTTAATTACTAATATTTAAAAAAAATCAAGAAATTAGCAGGCTAACTATTATTGAATTTTGTCAAATTCAACAAAATGGTAATAAAAAATATAAACTCATAAGTGTTATAAGTAGAAATATGTTATAGAGTAAAATGAAATGAATATGAATGAAAAAAACATTTTAATGTAATCAAGTTTCATTTTGTGATAAATAATGGAATGAAATAATAAAAATCATATCAAATTAATAAATTTTATGCAGTAACATAAAACCTAAAATATTCAATTGCCTTTAGAGGTTAGTAACTTTTAGTTACTTATGTGTTATTTATCTAATTTTTGTATTGCTTAATATGTTATAAATCATTCAAATAACTTCGGAGATAAAACCATCTACTCCACGTCTTTTATGGGCTTTAGAAATCATAGTAAAGGAATTTCTACGATTCATCTTTACCTAAATGTTCCTAATTGTAAATAAAAAAATGAAATGAACAAAAAATAAATATCACAATTTCACTCCTTTGATCCAACTATTACCTATATGGTTCCCAAAAGCCAAAACAAAAATTAGTATTTGATACCAACACCACCTGTATGCTTATCAAGCTACAGAAGCGTTCAGAACAAAGCATAATTTAAACGCACCTGCACGCAGCAAGACTCAATGGATATCATTTTCTGGAGCAAACACTGGCTGTTGTTGCCTCTGATCGCCTAGTACAGGAAAGTATGAAACTAGACTACGCTAATGGACAAGGCATAATAATTGGCAGTAAGACTGAATGTACAGATATTTTAATTAAATTCTGTTGAATTTTATGCTAGTAATATTTTATATAATTATAATAGTTTACTAATTATATTTTACATTTTTTCGTCAATTGATTTCATGTTTTTATTAAAAAGCCCTCAAGATGTAGAAATACACCAGTGCTTTCAAAAATCAGTCACTGAGTTGAGACCCTTGAATTTCTACAGAGCACGCAATGTTGTTTGATACTATTTTTGTCTATCATGAAGAAATAAAAACAAAGTCATGAAGAAGGGAAATGAATTATTTTTTAAACAGTATTTTGCAGTTTTTAATTAATTAATTTCTTTGTTTTTTGCACATCACTTCCAAATTTAAATGCAGTAAATGATTACTGAGTTGAAGTTCTGAATGAACCAATTCTTAAAACAATATTTGGCAACCCTTAAAACGAAAACACTAAGGTTGCGCCCTATTTTATTTCAGTAAATTTTTTAGTCCTCATCAGTAAATACTGATGACTACAAGTTTTAGAAATCAAGAAATCCTTAAGGTTTTGCTTATGGAATCAGTAAGTAGCCAAATACCATCAGTATTGCTAAAAGAGTAACGAGTTCTGCTGCTTTGTGTCTATAAATTTGACAATTAGATCGCTTCTATAAAAATCTGTGAAATACTCCCTGTGTGATTGAAGATGTTCAACGTTATAGCAACAGCGAGCCTTAGCAGATATTCACTCTGCCTAAAGATGCGTTATCTTTACTGTTGCGTTTGGGAAACTTCTTAAACGTGATTAAAACTTTTGCATTACGTATTTTGGCGAGTCCTTGTTTAGAGAATGTAGAATGTTTGGCGAGTCTTTGTCCTGGAGATAATCGAACGGTAGTCAGTTACTCTATATAAAAACAGTCTATGTCGTATCCACTCCAATACAGAAATGTTTGTTTTCTGTACATCTTTGTACAACAATGTGCCTCATCCACCGCACCTATTAGATGGGCTGCGAAATTGAAAACTAATATCGGATAAAACTTTCCATTGTATTGTCAATGTAAATGCTTCAGCGCAAGCAACGCACTATGAATACGAAATGATATGTTTACGTTCGAGGACGTGTAAGACTGGAAAGGTAGTTCCCGCGGCAGGATTTAGCATTTGGACTGGTATTTCTTGTTTTACAGAAGGATATAGGGAAATACGCTTCAGTGGCATAGTGCGTCAGGATAATAGAAGACAATCTATCTAATATTCGGGAGGCAGAGGTTTGAACTCCGCTACGTACTAATGTGTTTTCAAAGTTTGAATTCAAGTGTACGTTCATTCGACACTTTTACGGTGAAGGAAAATATCGTGAGGAAACCTGCACACACCTGTAAAAAATATTTAGGTTGTGTGTGAAGTCGACAAAATTGCACTTGTAAAACGTTGACTTAGGCACGATCTCTCCAATTTAGTGTAGAGTTCTTTGCTACCAGTACGATGGTTTTGTCTGGTTGCTGTATCCAATAAAACTAAGCATCAACAAATAGTAGACGTAGTGGCATTACCTCAAGTCAATGAAAAAAAAATCATTTCAACCTGTAAATTGCCACTATGTTTGCTTTAAAATCAACGCTGACGCATCAACAGGGCATTTTTCTGAGTTTTGCTTTTTTGATGTTATTTGGAAGTGGAATGCAACTATGAATGTGGAAAATTGTTTAGTGAAGTTCAGATTCGAAAAATGATTAAGGTGGTGGTGGAAAAGATAGCGCTAGTAGGCTTTCCATCTGTAGACCAAAGATCTGATGAAGGTCACAGGAAGCCGCTTGATTCAGGCAAAGCAGGACCGATCGGTAATCTTGTCTTGAAGAAGCCTAGTGCTTTCGGCCTTACTATACTATATTTTATTTTTCCTGTTCCAAATTAAATTACTAGACAAATACACAATTACTTAAATTATCTGGGTCGGGTGAGGTATTATTATGAAAAGGTTAAATCATCATAAAACTACTATCCAAAACTTAGACCTGTAAATATTTAAGTATATTTAGCACCAAAATTTATTAAACTGTAAATAACTTTCTCTCACAGAAAGGTGAGCTTCGCAGAATTTATTTCAACAGGAATACATTGTAGTTAGAGTAAGTTAGGGACTTAGCCCTTTGGTTAATTTTGTAAACTTATTTCGCCTTGTTAAAATAATATATTATAAGCCTTAAGTTGTATAAACCTTTTGAAACTTCAGCAATATTGGCTTAAAACGATTTTCATTAAAACTTTATGTTTAAGTGCTAAAACATTTGTTTGAATTTACCATCTGATTTGTTTGTTTATACTAAAATTTACAATAAGCTCGTGAGAAACTGTATATTTGTGCGAAACATTTTTCTATTAATAGTAAATCTAGAATTATATTATCATTGTAAATTAACTAATTATTAAATAATTATAATTATATAGAATTAATTTAAATAATTAAAAAGAAATTAGCAGTAAGAGGTCCAAGTAATAAATATTTAAGTGATTATATATTTTATAGTTTGTTTTTAAATTGGCTATATATTTTATTGAACGGACCAAACTAATAACTAGTTTGGACAAAAAGAGAATTTTTTACAATTTAATACTCAAAAAGGAAGTTCGCGTTTTAATTATTCATCAACATAAGTAGATAGGTAATAAAACAGAAGAATATAAAATATAATGAATTCCATCATATGGGTTTACGCAAACAGGTTTCTCTATAAAAGACAGATGGAGCGTGAAGGTGGTCTCAATTTTCTTGAAAGTATATCACATTATTACATTTACGGCTCATAAGTTCACAGCGCGCACCAAAGTGAATATAGGCAACCACTAAAGGTATTTCTGTTTGAATGAGATAAGGCTCTACAACTACTGTATAACAGAGCTAGAAATATTTTCTTGTATTACTAGTAGATAAGACTTTACAAACATCTCAAACAACATAATTCGAGTAGTTACGATACAAATTGTTGTCTCTTAAGTAATACAATTAAGACAAGATGCATTATTATAGCCAAAAGTAAAATATAAAATAATATCTAAAATAATATAATAATTTCTGCTATCATCCTCCACTCTTACAATCCCGACCTAAACATTTGCACAATCTGCATCTATTTCAAGTTTGTTTTTATCTCGTATTTTTAAGAATGAGACCTTTTTAAAAGATGTTCCACATCCAGCCATTCAATATTGTGTGGATTTTTTTTTAAATGCTGACAGATAAATCTAATTGGCCAGTAGAGATGACATGACATGACAGCCATCTTAGCATTTGGATTTCCCTTTCCAAATTACAAACTTAGGGATGCTAGCGAACGTTTATTCATATAAGTTATCTTAAGAGTCAAAACAGATCCTACAGTACTCTTCATGGAGATCCTTTATACCTATACAGCAGCTTAACTGGAATATCTCTGACATATATTGTCTTTTTATGAAAACATGGATAGTATTATAAAAAACAAAAAGTTCATCGGAAAATTCAAATACAATATAATTAAAGACAGAATAATATCTATATCTAATAACAATGATATTAACAATTGGCCGTCTTATAACTAAAGGAGATAGTTCCAGACAAGCTTCCGATGCAGAGGAAATACAAGACTATGTGTGTTATGTTGCAGATACTCTACTTACAATAAAATAAATACATAAATTAATTCAACTTATTAATGTGATAACATACAGATACCCAAAGAAATAAATTGTACGGTAATAAATACATATAATATATTAATACTTTAAAAAGGATAAATATCATTATGGATGAATATACGAATTTAGTGCTAGATAATATCATTTACATAATGATAAAGCGTGCTTTTTCTGATATTTGTAAATATTAAAAAAAAAATATTGCACAATATTCTAAATAACATCATAACATCGCTTGACAATATAAGTTCACCTTAAAAGGCTGTGAGTGAGATGAAATGGAACTATTTGCCAGACATGTTTCTCTAACTAGATCGTAAAGTTCCCAACGAGTCGCTTGAGACACAGTGTTCTTTAAATTTGAGTAGCACGTAAAATAGTCGGTCCGTTTACGCTTTAAGTATACAAATGCCTTATACATGGACTGTTTTAGTTCCGTATTTGTTACAATGTGGTGTTTCGGTTTAATCTCGCTTAGTTTAGTGTAGAAACTTTGTTGACATTGCCGTTTTCCATAATTTCCCTGTTTTTAAGTGAGCGTAATTTATTTTTGATACATATATGAAATTACCAAGTTTAGAAAAAAAATATAAACAAATATATTTATAACTGTGATATATAAAAGCTACATTTCAAGTGACTACATTTTAAAGTAAGGCAGGGTAGAGAACTAAACTTCACCTTACTGTTTTTCACTGAATTACAGTGTCAAATTCCTGACGATAATTTTAGAAGCTTCGATGTTGGTATATTTTCTTTAAAACACTTTCGCTTTACATTTCACAATCAGGCAGGAACTATCGATGTAAATTACGATCTGTGCTGAATATGCAGGATATTGAAGGGTGATTTAATATTTACCTATTAGTAAGTACTTGTTAGTTACTGATATTACTAATCTTTATAGGTTATTACATTTACAAATTATACATTACGTATTGCATACTAAGCTAATTCTTGCACGTGAAGGAACTGGAAAATCCGACAATAAGTAGTTTTTAACATACGCTTAGAGTGCTACCAAAACCTCTAAAAATACTTCACTCATGGCAGTGATTGGTTATAGATAACTACGTACTCATTGCTTTCTTTGGGGTTAATACATTCGATTCATTTCAGTTAAAGTTCCCATAGTGTTAGTAACTGAAAAAAAAATCTTCATGTAAGCCACGCCGAAGCTATGGTCTGAAGTTAATTGAAAATATAGATGATACAATATTTATTGTTCTAAATAGTTTTCAATGCACATATCTAATTTAATATTAACCATAACAAAATTAACAGAGAAACAAACACAATTTTAAATGCAAAATCAAACAAAAAATGCTCTTAAAAGCATTTTCTAATTAAAATCCTTCATCATCCAACTCAGGACTGCTGGTTCATATTTTTCAATTGATTTACGTTCGCCGCTGTCGAATGCACTCGATCTACCTTTTCCTTGGTCTGAGATTATTGTTTTTCTCTCATCTGTAATGAAAGGTCTGATAATAAATCCGTTCGGGCTGCTTTTACGTCAGCAGCGATCTGAAACAGATAGTAAATGGAATCTGCAACAATACTTCGGATGTTATTAAAAGCTGGTGAAACGCTAGAACGATGTTTTGAGAAACGACATTCTTTTGTATTATTGAAGCATTTTATTTGTATCGGAAAATAAATTTAGCTTTGACTGCCATATCCGTAATAATTACTTTTAAAAATGGTGTATTGTATTCTGGACAATTTTGATTCGAACCTTTCATCAATTACATATAGACAGGTCTTGTGTTAAGAAGAAGCGTCGGTGGCTTAGTGTGTGGGGTCTTTTATTCGGGAGGCAATGGTTTGAATGCCGTTACGTATTATTCGACACTTTTATAGTGAAGCAAAATATTGCGAGGAAACCTGCACACACCTCGGAAGATATTCTTAGGTTGTGTGTGAAGTTGACCAACCCACACTTGGCCAGTGTTAGTTAGGCCTTAGCCCAATCGCTTTAATGTAGGGTAGGCTCGAGAATCTCGGTGGGGACGTATATGCGCTGTGGATGAGATCTTGTTGAAGTTTTCAATACCTATTTGATATGTATATGTTAAGTTTATATCAGCAATTACAATATAATGTATCTCGGTGAATATTATTACAAACACCTCTCGTTGCTTTTATTTTCTCTTAAAGCCGCTTCAACCCCGATACTGTCTGCAATTTTTCCAACGATTACTTGTGAAGATGAATTTATTTATTAACTTTTATTTTGAAATATTCAAATGTTAAATGTACATAATTTAAAAATAAACATAGTCTACATTTTACTTATACAAATTTGTTACATGATGGAGCATATTTCATTTAGTAACACTTTATTTTGTATCATAAAACAGAAAACAGTATAAAAATCGGTCAAGTGTGTCATTGACTCTCTCATCGAGGGTCTCTCATAAAACGTTTCATTTTTTACTTACAAGCTTTCGACCTAAATATTTTATGAAATACAAACATTTTATTTGCGCATGTTTTTAAAGAGCTTCTTAGCTACTGGTTAACTATCAATGAACGACAAAACGAAAACAAAGCAACTGTGGACATTGTTGGTCCCGGATGGGTCAATCTAAATTGCCCACCAACAGCGCTCTTCCGCGATTTCTAAGTAAGTTCTCCAAGCACCTATTAGTATTATCTGTACAGCCCATTGTGTAAAACAAGTCACGTATTGTTTTTCTATACTGTGGTATGATAAAAAAATGAGATCTGTCTCAAGATACCTTTACTTCTGTTATTGGAATATCACAAAACAATTCTCTTATTGTCTTATGGCGTGTTACTTTTGTATCTTTATCCGATTCACTGAATAAGTAAACAGATAAAATATTTATTTTTCGGCATGTGTAAAAGCCGTTTATGCTGTGTTTTTGTATTAGTCAGAACTTTATCAACTAAAGCTTCTGACCACACGTCTATACCAGTTCAATAATTTGATCATCTTATTTCTTTCTATTGTCTGTCTGTTTCGATTGAAAATATTATTATTACGAGTAAATTTTGAGAACCAGGAAAACTTTTATATTAAAAATAAAGATTATTGTGATTATAAAATAAAGGAAGAATGGAGTTTTTTCAATAACTTCACGTCCAAAACATAATCAGATATCGACTTATTGTGTACAGTTATGTATTACTGGGTCATCATATTTGCAAAATAATTTCTCTGTTTTCAAAATGAGTTTCAATTTTATAACATAAAGTAATGTAAACAATCCATAGCTGTACAATCCAGACACTGGTGTTGTCCTGACGTAGAGAAGTATGACGCAGCTCAATAAATTGAACAAATTAATGTAGAGTCACGAGCTTACGGATATTGTTAACACAATTAAACTATCGATCTGTGCTTTCTTGTTAATTAAAAATATTATAAATTTTCGAAAAGCCCTTATTTTCATACCACGAATTCCTGAAATGAGTCTAGAAAACGAAACTCCAAGCCGTTCTCGTGGAATTTAATCAACGGTTTTTTACAATAACAAATGATATTAACACTAGCCTGAATTTTATTTGGTTACAAATATAGCAATCGAGAGTCATTTATTCGGTTTAAAATAGCCTGACAGTTTCAAAGAGCAAGAGGATAATATGATATAACTTATTAAGGTTTCTTTGGAATTACCTATGTTGATATTCAAGTCGCGTATCGTTTCAGAGAACCAATTTGAAGCAGTTATAACAGGAAATGGGAGATTAGGTAATATTGCATGTGTTTTCTGAGCTTAACAGTAATTGGTTTAAGCGTTTATTTCCCATTTTTATTGGTAATGATAGGTTTTTAGTTATTATATACAATACGTTAACATAAATCAGATTCCGAAACAATATCAACTTTCAATTATGTTTAATTCAGGTTCCCAAAAACTATATTTGAGTTGCATTTTAAAGACAGTTTACCCTTAAACTGTCTGTTAACCGAATAGTAATTACCTTAAACCACATTACGGTAGCATTGGCGTGTATGTCTCTATCACTCCTGTCTGTTTTTAGCTTTGTTTTCTGTTGTTTAGAGTAAATTGAGTAAATGTTACGACTATTTAATATGATCATGTTATTGTTTATCACCAAACACGGGTACATTAGCCAGATTTAGAATAAACCGTTTGTGATTTAGTCAATTTTATTATTTTACTTATATATTTTTACTTCACTTATATTCAGATTAAACAATTATATTTTTGTTCAAGTATTAAAACTGAAGTGGTTCATTTTCCAAGCTGTTGGATTGAATTCTGTTCAGGTTGATTTATTACATCGTAAATGGGAAATTCAAAGAAAATAAAATCATTAAAGAAAGGCATTTCAGAAAGATAGAAGTACAAATTTTGGATAGCGTTTTATAAATGATAATTTAAAATATTATAATTTTTAAATAGTGGCAAATTCTTTTCTTTCTTTGGCCAGAGATACTGATCGTATTACTGATTGGTTACAATGATTGTTTGAAGTAGTCTGATGGAAAGAGTGTATTATGTTTGTGGTTTAACAATAAAAAATTATACTACCAAAATTTGAACATCAAAGGAGAAAAAATTTATTACCTAGTTATGAATTGAAGGAATAAACAGGATATCAATTTACAAAGTTACAAACCCAAGTAGAAAAAAAGTTCAAGTATTGTTTTCTTATTATGATCATCTTTTAGCATTATTATGACCATAAAGTTGTAAGTAATCGTAATTTATCTCCAATAATCCACCCCAAAAACATCAAACCAAAAGAAACTCAATCATATATCAAAAATTCAATCAACAAACCGGTGAAATCCGGTCCATACCGGTTTAAGTATCGGCAAATATGGCCGCCCCGATCCGCACCCCAGGCGTTTGATTGAATTCTGTTCCGGACGATTTAGTGGTTATAAATAAGGCATTCCGCCTTCGTCAGGGGACACGACTTGTTTCTTTCATGAATCGGCTGCTGTAACGAGACATCGATATTCAGCCTTTGTTTTGACGAATTTTAAACATAAAACGTATATTTTTTATTATCTAGTCGCTTTATAATTCCGTGCAGAATTCCACTGAACAACAGAATTTTTATTTTTTATGGAGTTCGCAGCGGGATGTTAACTTAAACTGCTTTTTTATAAACAAAAGAGTTGATAAATCTTCTTGGTGGTTCAAAGTATTTTTATATATTACTATTGTGAGGGTTGTATGATCTCAGCTCAATTCCATTCTTGTTTTTGATGTACGAATTACTACTTACTTTTCATGAGATTAAGAGCAATGAAACGTTACCAATTAAAGGTAACTTCAGTATTAAAAGTAAATAATATCGCATTAATATTTCAGTATATTATTTATTAAAAATACTTTACAATATACACCACACTCATGGGTTGACTGAAAGAAGTTGATCTAAAAGGTAATCCTTCAACATTTCCATTTTAAAATGACATTACAAGTGTACCTAACAGGAAAGAGAATAAGTGTGAATTTCAGAGTCATGCGACTGAATGTAAATATTCTTTGAGAAATATTTTGATACCGTATGTGACATGAGCCGTGATGAGGTTAGCGATTTACTCAATTACGCCTATAGATCTTTCCAACGCCTTTTCCTCATTTCTAAGGGTCCTTTACCATGGATCAATTACTATTTGAGCCTCTCCCGCCATCACATCCTAACTGTGGTGTGCAAACCTTTTGTTGAATCATCGAAGGCAGTACAGGTTTCATTGGCCCTGACTATTGCCATTATTTTCCCGTGATAAATGAGGTTTTTAGGTTGTCCGGATTCTATCAGGATTAGTAAATAAAGCATTTTAGAATCCAGTCCTGACAAATAGTCGATAATCAATACTTTAATATAATCTCAAATACAATACCCTCCTCAACGCATGCAAAAGTAATTTAGGAAATGTAGAGATGATAAAATTATATGAGTTTATTATATATAAAATGTCATGTTTTACTTTGGCTACTGCATATATTCTTAAGCTAACAATACCTTTGTGACAACCGTGTTAATGAACTTACTATTAACGAGATACTTTATTATGATGAGAGCAGTTTAAATTCTAAATTTCCAAAGCTGTCTTAATAAGTTTTACTAAACAATATTAGTAAGTAATATATTAGTGAGTAAGTAAATCGTGTCATACCCTACCATCCAATCACAGTAACAATTCATTTGTGTCGAGCTTCCCGGGAGTATATCGTGACTTAAATTAAAGTTGTAAATCTAATTAGTATTTAAACAAGAAATTTAGTATGTAGATCATATCCAAGTATTAGTGAACCTTTAAAGCCGGATTTAGCCTAAAGTCTTAAAAGTTTTCGATGGATATTCAAGTAGGATTGCTCCCAATATCAGGAATCTCGCTTGGCATAGGTGAACGGGGTGCATGCCAAAAAGTCTTAAGTGTGGTAATACTTTCATAATTCATGTTAGGTGTGTTCATTTTAACGAGACGGCGGATTTTTGACTATAGGTAACTCTTGTGAAATTTATTGAAAATTATCTCAAATCTGGATTTCATTCCTCTTGTGCTGCTACCAAAAAAAAAGATTGGCAATATGGCCTGGCTTGTATAAAATGTTACTTTATGAAATTGCGGCAATACAGATTTAGTATTATTCGGCATTGATCTAAAAATGGAGGCCCTCTAGATGACCCAAATTTGTACGAAAAACATCATTAATATCTCTGTTGGTGGCCATTGTGTGAGGGTGAGAACGAGTTTTGTAAACAGGGTTGACCTTGTCACTTTCACAAATAAATATGATAGTAACTTAGTTCATCTATATAATTATTAATGTTTAAAATAAACTACCTTGAGACGATCGAATTTGGACACGATATAGATTTGAATTTGTATATATGTATGTCAACAATATTTGATAATCCCCATAGGATGATTCAGACACAAATTTGTAGGGATGTCAAACATTATGTGTTTATGTTCTCTAATTGTTGCAATAATCTTCGGATTAATTTACTGATAGAACTTTATTATAATTATTTTACAAGTAGGGAAAGAGTATCAAAATTCAATGCCTAGTAACAAAATTAAAACCCAGTTTAGTAATTTTTTTTTAATATTGTGCTCAGCAAATAACTCGACTCCACCTGATGATAAGCAGTAGAGGAGTCCATATGCGAAGATAGCTAGTGAAGCATGCGACATACAGCCCTAGCCATCCTCACCTTGCCAACCCAAAAAGTGCTATTTTACGCCTGCAATCTGTCCAGAGCATCGATGTAGTAGCCATCCCAAAGGTGCGAGCAATACTCTACACAAGACTATTTTGAGGTAAATTAAGTGGATGAATGATGTGGATGTCTATTTTCGAATAAATACAAAGATAAAACAAGAGAGAGCAGAATTGCATCTACTAAAAGTAAGTCTAATGTTAACAAATCAAATAATCCCTTATAAGTCAACCTTACCGATACCAAATAATAACCAATAACTTTTTAAACCTGTGATTAATGTTTCATGCATTCTCGAGTTAAAATTCTCGAAGAACGATCCATATATGACACTTTGAATATCAGTTATCAAAAAAAATCAAACAATTTAATAAGGTTGTGTTATTAACGATCAAAGAACACCCGTATATTTAAAGAAACATCTTACAATAATATAAATGCACGTAAAATTTACACTACATTTAATACCTTTGTGCATATACGTATAAGCATTTCCGTTGGGGCGCCATCTATTGAGCTAGGGGCTATACTTTCCGGCAGCTGACAGAACAGGGCGGATGGTGAACACTGCATTGGCAGCCCTAGTGACGTCATGAGCCAAACTACTGCTTAAATAAAGGTCACTGACAGAAGTAGGTCAACGTTGGATGGATTTAATAGTTTTGAAATTGCAGCAAAATAATTCATCTGGAAAGTTGGTAAAAAAAAAACGATAAAAGATAAGTGTTTTTATTTTGGCAACCCCGCGGCTATTCATGGTCAAAAAATAAATATTTTTTTATGTCACTGATGCGCAAGTCATTTAATGTTGAATCTTCTTTATCCCATGGAAGATTAAACAAAAATAAATATCCCATATATCAGTAGCGTTGTATGAAAAATACTATGAATATGAAAAAAACACGAACTCTCGAGAGTTCATGGACTTCCCCACCAATGTTCTGTGTATGTTAAATTATATCCACAACAAGCTTATTAATACTTAATTTAGTCAAAATAAGAGTAAGTGTAAGAGTTTTATCCATGAAAACTTAAGGAAACGCATTGTGGGTAAGGTTTTCATTTTAGCAGGGCGAGTTAATACCTGAAATTTGTCAAATTTCAATGACTCCTAAGCAGAAGCAATTGAAGGTCCTTTTCGAAAATCAGCATATTATTATTCAATCTCAACAGCCTTCTATGTAAAATCTACTAATTATTCTCAAACGCACTTGGAAATTTGAGCATTATTTTGTCAACCGTCTTCGAGATAAATCAAAATTACTGTATTAACCAAATGCAAAATTTATTTGTATGAAATTTCATATCTGTCGTGTTTTAGCGTTCAAACAACCATCTGGTCGAGCGGTCAGTATCCTTGTCTGCTGATATTTGTATAACGAGTACGTTCTTTGTATTATTTATTTATTCAACATTTATGTACACATAATAAATTAAATTCCGCGAAACAGGTTTATGAGGATAAATTGTACATAGGTACTGCTTATTTCTAAATGAAATCTCTTCCAGCAATCCCACCATAGGGAAAATATTATGAAAAGGTAGAAGTGGCTTGTGAAATTGCTTATTACTAAAATATATAATTAAATTTAAAATTTGTAATATATATAAATGAATCAAATAAACGAAATATACTTACATAAAACAATAACATAATAAGATCTGTTTATTTAGTATTTATATCTACATATTACTATCTATATTTCTCCGTTATGTAGTATTCACAACGCAAGCTCTTAATGATGCTTAGCTAGATAAAGAGGTGTGAGTGTGAGAAACATTATTATATTATATTAAATATAATGATCCAGATTTACCTTCTTCGCTTCCTTAGACGATCCATGTAGTTTTATTTTCTTTATTCAAGCAAACCTCATAGAGTCGTTAAGACATCACCTACACTATTAGTACATATTTAAATTCTATAACTAGGAAAATTTGTAAATACCCGGCTATTACCCACTTAAAGTTATCACTATTACCTTTAATTTCATTTGTTTATTTTTTCTCAAACATATTTCCTGTTATGACGTTTTAAAAGAACTTAGTAAATGAGTCTATTTAAATAAAGATAATTTGACTTTGACTTTGACTAAAGATTAATTTGTAACCCACTTAGACTCTGTACTCTTTGTTCCAAAAGTACTCTCATTCTCGATTTCGACTTAACCCATTAACTTTAACTGCAAACAAAAAAGCAAAATCTCAATTTGAGTCAAAGGGAGACAGAGCGAAAAAAGGTCTTACTGACCGTTTTTTATGTTTTCCAGTTTACCACATTTTGGCTTATGGCCGTCGGAACTGTGCCAAGTCTATCATTACTGTTGTTGTAACCTGTTTGTTTTGTTGTTGAAATGTATTAACTTGAGCGTTGTAACAAGACAATATAATTGGTCTGGTTTGTTTAAAGTCGAGACAGTTTTATATTCTGAACATCCTTTGATGTTTGGAGTAGTAGATCAAATTACTGTTGAGAGAATTGTTATTCCTGAAGTATATTAAAGTTATTATACAAAATGAAATCTTAAAGTACAGCAAAGTTAGGATAACGTTACTTTTATTTATTGGTACCTCCGTGCTTCGGAGTACTTTATTTTCGTAATCTAAATCTCGAAGCACTGCGCCAACGAGTTATATTGACTGCACGTTATATCCCCTGCTCTTCAAAATCACGGTCTTAAGATATACGTTAATGTTAAAAATCAGAAATAAATTGTAAATAAATACTGCCCTACTAGAGATAAACTTGCCTGATTTCTATGCTAGAACAAAAGGTTCTAGCACGGCAGACTAGATACTAAATATTTGGAGGGAAACAATATGAGTACGGAAGATATATTAAACTTTTATGGCGTATACATTTTACTGAACGTTAGTGTTCGGAAAATATACACTCCAAATTGATACCAATTAGATTCGGATAATTCACATGATAAAGTTATTTTAGGAATTCTCAATGAATATACGATTTTTTTTACAATTTCATATTACTCGTTAAATGGGGAGGGGCCCATTCAGTGGGGCAAAAGTCATCATTTCACAGGCTAACGTGGCGTGTCAAATGACGGCGTTACGTAAACCCTTGTCAACGGATAATTTTTTATCTGAAAACGGAGTTATTTTGCGCTTACACATTATAATTGACATCGAAGTGCGTTGATAATATATTTGACGGTTCAGAAAAGCGTTAAATTTTATTTCAACTTCAATTCTCATTGGTTATTAATCTGAAATTAGTTTTTGGAGAATTTAAGCACGGTTGAAACTAAAAACAAGTAATCTTATGTATATAAAATAAAACTGAAGATCATCGTGGTTGTACAATGTACAATATAATTACCAAAAATTGGGAGATTTTAAACAGATTTCTTTTCTGGCTGTCTGTACACGATAAACTTTAAAAAGAATTGAACGGATTTTATTACGGTTTTGACTGGGAGATAAAATTTTGTCCGAAACAACATTTAAGCTTTGATTCATCTAAATTGAATGTCAAAAAAGGTCGTCATTTTACAACTATACTATACGGTGTTTAGTTAGAAGCAAAGTTGCGGGCAACAGCTAATTCATATATAAAAAATTATTAAGGTTTTAAAATCGAAATAGTGCACTTATACACTTGTATAACTGTGGTTACTAAGTTCGCCAGTACTCTTTAAAAAAGTATTGTATTAAAAGCAACGGTAGATATATGATGAACTCCTATGTCAACCTTAAAAGAAAATGGATCCAGAAAAATACAAATATCAGAATGTGATAGCCGTATCCTATCAAGCAACCCATTTTCGTCCAACTGCTTATTACAATAAATATTAAAATCTGATACCATTAAAAAGAGATGCAACCTTATTTTTATTTAGATTTGTTAAAAAAAAATTAATTTGTATCTAATAAAGTTGTATACTGTTCTATTCAAACACTAGCTTTTGCCTGTTACTTTATTCGCATGGAATTTTAATAAAATAATTATTAATAATAGACGGATAGAAGAATAGACGGAGAAGTTGGACTTCTAGCAATGCAAGAATGAAAATTGCATTAAATTTCATATAATAGTTTTTCCTTAGAGAGTATTTAAACATACAGATAGAAAATATACTAGAAACAGTTGATTAGGCTTCTGTTGCTGTTGCAAAGATGCTTTATATTAATTTTTACACATTATAATATACGTTGTAAAGAAATCGGCCTGTTACTATTTTATTGTATGATAAGATCGTTGAATTCTCTTTCAATTCAATCTGAACCAGAAAAAGAGAGAATTTTTAAGAATATTTGCCTTATTTTAAGGAGTTTCATAATACTGCCAATTAAAAAGTCAGTCAAAGCCTTTGGATATTCTGTCAATTAACATGACTTTCTTAAATGTAATTCTAAACCTTTTATATTCTATTGGAAAGAAACGGAGACAAATAAATAAATTTTAGTTTGAGAGATTGCAAGCAGAAGGGCCATCAATGTTTTTTTGGTTTCTGAGTTTTTCACCTTTAATGTGCTTAATCTAACTATCCACTTTATACGAATAGGAATACCAAATTTGCTACATAATCTGAAATAAACTGACTTACCTTATAACAATTTGTTTTAGATAAGTGCTTATCGAAGAAATAAGACTCCCCTTACGAAATATCAAGCCCATTACTCCAATCTGCCTGAACAAATTACGGAAAAATGATAACCTTTTCACCTTGTATACGTGACAATCATTCGTGATTCCCGTCTACTATTCGAATTACAAGAGGGCCTATCGGAAAATGCTTACTTTGTCTCTAAGTACGCTTATGATACCCACCTCAATTTCTAAGTTTAGTATTCAAGGTTCGTTCCGCGAGTAAATTTGAAGCGGGTATTCAATGAGCGTCGGGAAAAGTCGTTTGTCCGCTATTTATTTGTAATACAGATTTTCCGAGACGGCTCGTTTTCGTTTATTTTTAGTGATGTTCTTAACTGTAATATCTCTCTCTTTCGAATCGGTAACGAGAATCGATGTCTTTTAACGTTTTAGAAAGAATTGATCACAATATATCGTGTTAGAGAATGAGACAATAGTGGAGATTCTGGTGGCATTCGCTTAAACTAAATTTAAGTTATTTGCCTCTTTCACTCCAGTTCAATATGAAAGGGATATAATGACTTTTAGAATTACTTGACACATAGACGTTCCATAAACTTACTTATTTTAATTATAATATAATTAAATTATTTATAACTATAATATATATTATAATTATTCGTATATGCTATAAATATTTCACTTGACTTCTAAAGTACACGCATTTTAATTGCTATGTGATTTATATGTACATTAACTTTAACAATCAATTTTAAGCTTCATGATCTATATATGAAAATAAACAACGCCCAGAAATACGTAACATTTTTCAAAATTAATATCTGCTTAACCCTTCAATGATATTGCAGAAGTAATTTTATGATTATTATTGATTTAGGAACTGTGTTAATAATACGTAGAACGGTATAAGCAATCGCGGGTAATTTTTTGTAAGTTATTGAAGAGTTGCTTAATTTATCTGGACGAGATTAATTAGATTCTGATTTACTGATAAATATGAACGTAATTTACAAAAATCATTTTTTTTTCAAATAAGCAGTTAGTTATTTGGAAATCGTTCATATACAAAAATACATTCACACTTACAGGTTTAATTCAAAACCTCCTTTATAAAAGGCAGTTTAATACATAAATTAATAATTATTTTAAGCAATCACTAAGACAGCAACACAGGTATCTAATCATGTTTTATTGCCACATTGCATTAATTAACTCAGAGACAAATCTTTATTGAGGTCACACGAGGACACTCAAGGACTCTCCCTAATTACGTCTTTAATTTGGCAAGGTCCCACGTCAATCAGACCCGACTCTAAGATAGGGCCTTGTCAAAGTCCGGGATGTTACAGCCTTAATTACTTGGCGATGTGATGATAAGATTTGAGTTGTTGCGTATTCATAAAATTTCAGGTTACTTATTTTTAAATGAATACTAATTAGTTAATATTTTACTTACTCAACCGCAAGTACCAACAATTGTTTAAATTATGAAGGGACCTACATATTTTAACTGACTTCCAAAATAGATACATTGCAATAAAAAACTCCCCCTGTACCTATATTCCACTGATGTTTTTTTCTATATGTCAATTGTAAACCGAAGATATTTTTTTATTCGATAGAAACTGTTTTATAGATATAGTTTATGACAAATCACCAACTCTTGTTTTTATAAATCATTGTTTCCAGAAAAAATAGAAAATGTAATCTTTTGTTCTTACTTTCCTTCCCCTTAATTGTATGTTTATTCTGTCATGCGTGTATAACTAAATAAAGTGAAGCTCCGGTTCCAAAACATATTTAATCCAATATAAAATAATTTAGTCTTGACTTAGTTTCTTAAGTTGAGTCATGACTTAGTCTCTTAAGTAATCTTTGCCTTTTAGTGTTTTGAACTTTGCTTTTTAGTTTTGTTTAATTGTAATTTCTCGCAAGTCACCCGTGAGGAGCAATTAAATAAAAATATTATTAAATATATCCAAGAATTATCTCTATTTATTTTTGAAATATTAAAATACCTGTCAATTACGTTATTACGTAAAAGCTTTGAATAGTAATAACCAGAAATATTCCCTACCCAAATTTGGCTATATTCATTACGGTTGAACAAAATGGCGGCTAACACAGTTATCAGCTATTTCGTTGTTAGCGTTTTATATTCTCCTGGCAGTGTATTATCGCGATGCATGTTAAGCCTTCCGGAATTTTATGTAAAGAGACTTGGATAAGCAAAACATTATGAAACATGCGTTTCTAAAATTTGAATTTCAAAGCTTCAAAGTAGTTCGTAGCTCAAGCGTTAGCTAAAGCCATTCTTTAGGCTGCCTTTACACCGTAGCGTAAATCTACTCACACTGATAATTATTATTTTGTATCCTCAGGATAACTTCCATGTTTGAGGTAAGCCCGTAATCAGTGGAATTTAATTATTTTTTTAATTTTTTTTCAGTGGTATTTTAACTAGTAATGATGCAGTTTTAAAACTCAAAGAACATAGTTTTTACATAGAGATGACATTGAAATGCTTATTATTCTTTCTTTTCAGAAGATGGCCTCATCTTATCTAGGAGTATACGACTTGATACCGATACTGCGCTGTCGCAATACAAGTTATCACACTATACCTGTTAAATTTTTGATAATCCTCACGGTAAACCTTTGTATTTTATCACGAAAAAATAATAGGTATTATTGTTTTATTTTGTCTCAAAGCACACACACCGAGGCGTATATCCCGGAATATACACTGGAACTTTTTGCGTCAGTGATAATGTGTCATATTTTTATGTTCAAAAATATTTTATATTTATTTCAAAATTGAGCTCACGTCATTTAATACAATGAACCCTTACGTTCAGTATGTGATAAGAATCCTGTAGTATTTGGAGAAGACCGCAGGAAGATAAATTTGTATTTTAATTCACGTCATTTACTCAGTAATATCGCCAGAGTTTTTTCTACGATAAGTTTTACCTCAAATACTCGGACTTTATGGTAGCATGATATATTTTTAAAAAAGCTGTCCAGGGGTCACCAGATATTTTCTAGAATACTGGTAAACCGTCTAACTTCGTTTAAGTATAGCATGACATCTAATTTTTCTTTAACTAAAAACGCGAAATAGCCCCCTGATGGTTTTTATAATATTGCTTATACAAAATCAAGAATGTACTAGTGCTTTGACATTACGGAATCAAGTGATGTTATTGCCTTCATTGACATGTAACACACTGTTACCTGTCCTTTCACACTAGAACACACCAACAAATTTCCTATCTTATAAACCTGCAAATAAGTAACGTTTTTAATTTGAATTCTAAGTATGATCTGTGTAAAACTAAATCTTGTGAAGCCAATAGAAGGGAACACTTGTGTGTTTCTAAAAAAGGACATTCGGTTAATTACAGCTCTTATGAGGAAGCACAAAATCATTGTTTTCCTAAATCAAAATGCTCTGTTTCTTCCCTGGCTTACGCCACTAACTATTTCATTTTTACAAAAATTACCTTTGCCATGTTTTAAATCACACCAATTGTCTAAGTTCTATTTTATAAATATTCACATGAGATATATGAATATTCAAAAACCTAAAAAAATATCTTATGTTTAGATAACGAGCAGACAAATTTGACGAAATTATTTCAAAAATAAAAATCATAGGAACACAGCCAATCCCTTTTTATCTCGATTCAGTTTTGGAGGAGGTAACAGGACACTACTAGACGTTGTTTTTGTATACTGGTAGGAGATGCAGTTGTCTCTTTTGCACTCGATAGATCGGTCTAATCGTTACGGGCATAGGGCGATAGCAATAGATTTTACAGATACAGTATTTTTTAATTCCCATGACATTAGGTATATGTATTTCTGATATCGCAGCAAGACCAAACCTAATGAATAAAACAATTTCTAATGGAATTAAACACATATATACTACTAATTTCTACATAAAAGTAGTTAGTTTAATAAATTAACTATTGTATGACAGGCTTTTCAATGAGAGTAAATTAATTATCGGCTTGTTTACAAATGTAACAATGGAACAAGATAGATAAATGTCTGATGACTATAAATTTGGATTACCGTGTATAGATAATTAATACACATGCTTTGTTGAACGGTTTAACGTAGGTGGGTATTAATAAGATCCAATTTGAGAAGGTTTGAGACCAGGTGAATATTATTGAGACCAATAGAATATACAAGATATATCATGTTAAAATTAATTCGGCCATACTTTTATTTTAATGTGGAGTTTTTAGTTTTCAAATAGCTTACAAAAATCTGGTAACACTCATCTAGGTACGCTTAAATAAATTTATATCTATAACAAAATAAGAAATTTAATTGATATCTATTTCAACATCAATAAGATTTATTTCATCTCTGTCGCACAGCTAGAGCGTGGAATTCCTTACCAGCACACGTATTCCCTCCTTACAACATGGTTTCCTTTAAACGAGGCGTGAAAAAGCACTTTTTGGTCCGGCAAGGTGAGGGTAGCTAGGGCAGTATGTTGCATGCTGCACTTGTTATAATCACATATGGACTCCTCTACTGCTTATCATCTAGTCATTTGCTGTGCTTTATATATATATATATAAAAGCTTAAGACACCCTTAAGCACGAGCTAATTAAGACTTTACTCGATTCAAAATAGCACCCTCATTGTAAAAATATTGATGATAACTATGAAGAATTGCGTACTATTTAGACTCTTTCAAGAAAAGTTAAATATAATCAAACTGTTTACATATAAGATACTTGGTACTTCAATAATTTAAATATCGAATCTAATGATCCGTTCTTATTGTGAAATTACGAGCTACAAATACACTGAGCAATACCGTTAAACAAGTAACAAGCTCTTCATTCAATATGACTCGGAAGTAAAGAATATTTATGGTACATCGTAAATACTGATTTAAATAATTGAACGTTCAAAGATCACGTCGGTGTGACGTGAGCCTTTTAACTGTATGCTCAAAAGGAGATATCTCTTGCTCTCTCGAGATTTTCCGTAATAAATCTCTCTTGTATCACAGTATATCACTGCGTTCACTTTTTATCATGATCTTGGCACAGTTTTAAAACAAGTGGACGTATGAATGGGATTGTCGTGTGCAACAACCACTTATGCAACTAAAATATAATCTTTGTTTATGTTCACAGATTAACTTAATTTATAGAATTCTAAAAGAAAGGTCTTCAAAATGGCTAGAACAATTTTAATTATGCATTTTTTATTATGTTTGCTTTAATTTTTGGGTAGTCAAAAATAAAAATAATTTAAAATTGATAATATAGTATCTTAAATTTTTTTCAAACATATCATTCCTTCCACCGCTAATTTGCGTTACTTTTTATAACCGACGAAAATGTCAGGTTGTCATATTTAATTCAAAGTTCACCGCATCAACTAGTAACTTGTAAAATTTCTCAGTAGAAAAACTTAGATGATAACTTTTATATTTTTTAAAATAAATACTTTGACCTAAAATGTTGTGAATCCCGTCAATGATATACGACATCAAAGTTTTAAGCAAAAAACGGCATAAACTACAGCGATGACAGACAATAAAAATATAATTGTTTTTAAAATAATACAATTATAACTTAGCACCCAAGCAGACCCGAGTCATTTACTTTGCTGTATACAAAAAGTGTAAAAAAATCTAGAATAGAATAGAACTTTATTTTAAACAAACGAATTTTATTAGAAACACATAGTTAATGTTTTGAAATAATAGAGGAAATGATTGAAAAAATATTTACCACTCTAACAAAAAATATACAACCTCTAAGAACGTCTGACTTAAAAGTTAACCTTAACTATTTCTCTTTTATTTTCCGTTCTCTTAAACTGACCCTCCATTCATTCGCCCCTTAATTTACACAATAAAACTCATACGCTTTCTTTTTAAACTGGCTGTTGCAAACATTTCTATTTATCTCTTTCACTCACAGTTCCTGATATCCATCCCTTTCACACCTTCCATTTCATGCATGCTCGTAACATTCGTCTGTTTCTCAAACAAATCCAGGGGACAAAGATTTAAAATACAAAAAATTGCTCCGTTAGGAAGCGAGTCCCAATGCATTTTGACCTCTATTTCCCCTTCTTTCTATGCGCTCCCTTAGGACCATTTTGGGAAGCAGGATGATATCCTTAGATATTATTTTGTACAGTTACGTGAATTGATGGACCACTTGTAGGATTAAATCTTTGAATAGGCGTCGTTTGTTTGCAAATAGTCTTGGGGGCATTTGGTGGCATGTAAAACGTTAAAGTTTGGGGGTTTGAAATAGATGCGTATTTAGTTAATATTTTTATTTAGCTATGTAGTTATATCTAGCTATTATATTGTTAATAGTTTTTAGTTACAATTTCGTAAACTTCGAATTTAGAATCAACTATCAACCTTATATTTTAAGTAACCTCTTGCGAAGTGAAAAGACAGGTAAAACTTATAAAAACTGTTTTTTGGTTCTGTTATTCAATTGACTCCCATTTTATTTGATTCTAAGTAACGAGTAGTCTTTGTAGAATATAATGAGATGAGTAGATAATTTCAAGTAAATACATTTCCTTTCGCTGATTGTACACATACGTATAATTAATTGGTTATATTGACAAATAATGCCAAACAATTAAATTCATGTCATTAAGGCCCATAGTACCTGTAATATTTGAGACATCTCTTGATCCGTCCAGTTGCGTATTCGGCTTTATTTTCAGGTGAGATTAAGAACGAGTATTGTACAACGGAGTATCCGTTAAAAATATAAATAAAATATTTGTCTCTTGATATTCGTTGTTCAAATTCTGGAGAGAAGGTCAATGTCCTACATGCCCTGTGATTACACTACCTGAAGCTACTTTCTCTTCACACTGAAACACAAAGAACTACATCACGGCCAAAATGAAAAGGCGGCGTACCTAAGCTCAGGACCTAGCAACCAGTAAGCGTGTTGACTACCTAGCAACCCTTGCTCCTGCAAGGGTCTTTGGGAAAAGAATAGATAGAAATAATGTTTACTCTTTTGTCGTATGTTATGTAAATGGTATGTAATGACGTATGTTAAGACATGCCATTACGTTTGACGGTATATGCCATAATTGACAAAATATGGTTGCATTTACTTGACTGGTTGTGATAGAGTTTGAGAAGTTAATTAAAAATGTTGTGTTTGGTAATTGTATGCTTTGTCATTATTATGTCAACTCATTACAGCTATGTTTGTTAATGGCGTTTAATAAGTAGGAAGTTCATATAATAAATTAAATAATCATTGTAATTTGGGCTAATACCAGCATATTTTTTGGATCACAACTTATTATTATTACTTATTAATGTATCGTAAATTCATATACCGACGTATTTTGATGAGGACAACTTTCATAACCTCTTTTACCAGTGCTTTAAATCTAGTCAAAATAAAAAATGAATAACATAAAAAAATTCATTTATTTACTTCCACAAATTATTACAATATATATTTCATATAAGGATCAATTTAATATCAAACTTTGTAGAAGACTAAACTAGACAAGTACGTCCCTGTACATCAGGCGACCAGAGTCCCACCTCTAAAATATACATATATGAGTTCAGATCAATCATATATGTACTTTTGTAGTAGAACAAAGAATATCATTAACATAATTATCAAAGTTGTGTGTGCGTGCATGATACATGATGCAATGTCACAATTTTTCTGTGAAATTAATATTTGTTAAAAACAAGTGTCTAGGTTATGTAATTTGAAACTTATTATGATTCAGTAGAACTAATTTTTGCGTTTTGACAGCATCCAATTTACTAAAATAAATTCTTTTTCTGTTCTACAAGTTTCCTATAAAAATTAAACAAAAATGTATTGTCATCCATTTAAAAATGATTTAAAAAATAGTAATTAAATTGTAATATTATATTTTTATGTTTGAAACTGAAAATTTTATATATAAACTCAATTTCTTCCTTAATGACTTATAAATCAGCCACGGTCATGTTTTGTGGAAAAGAACTTGTTCTTAGAGGTTGGTTAACAACTCTGCTCAGTATTTAGATAGGTGTTGTGAAAATATAATAGCAAACTTTTTTTATAAGAACTATATAGTATTTTAACTCGTTTATTAATTCAAATTTCTTACATTGAACTATATTTTTGTTTTTTGGTAAGTCAAGAGTTCTCACCCTTTATTTTTTTCGTGACTTCATATACATTAAACAGTCAATGTGTTTAAATTATTCCTGATTACTGATATATTTTTAATTATTTTCTGGTTGTATCAATAATTAAAGGTAAACAATGTGCTAGTTTTAAATTTATACCTGCTTGCTTTATAATTATGATTTACCTAATTTATATTAGATGAAACCTACCTGAACGTTATCGTTTAGGTAAATATGGAAGCTTTGTTGTATTTTAATAGTAAAGAACCTTGTTTTCGTACCTCACGTCTAATATCGAGTTCCATCGTATAACTACAGATGGCGCTATCCGTACTATTAGAGGACTCTATTTCCTTGACCGAGCGTATGAATTTGACTTTGCTCTATAAAAATTTACTTTAATTGGATAAGATGTTTCATTTTGAAATGATTAAATATGTTTTGGTTTGGTTTGAATATTAAGCGTTTGAGTTGGTTGAAGAAGAAAATATTTTATTTATATTTTCCTGTCTCATTCGCTTCGTAAAAGTCAAGAATATCATGCAAAGAAAATACTTTGATACTATAATACTGATTTCATCGTTACTAAAACTATTTTAACTCGTTTAAATTTTTGGTACTAAATGTTTTTTCTTTAACGAGCAGAACACGTTTAATCCGCAGCACTAGTTTACGGAATCATGATTGACGTGCATAATACAGGCAAGCCGCAACACGTTCGAGAATAAATCACCATTACACCGAAAATGCTATTACCGTCCTCTAGAAAATACGAAACGTTAATTTTCATTGTAAACGTTAATTTCCATGCAATTTTGATTTCAAAGTAAAACCCGATCCGTCGTAATCTAACAACGTGAACGCGAAACAATGTTAATTCTAATTCCTCGTTTTAACTTAATGACTTTCGTTGTTTCAGATAAAATGAAAATGGAGAGGCGGATCGCGGGAATAATCTACATCCTGATCACTTTCGCCCTTGTTAACGAAATGTCAATTAACGTCCAAGCAAAAGACAACAACAAGAGGCGACCGAAGGAGAAAAGTGGAGGCTTTCAAAAGAATATTTGCGACGTCAGCGACCGCGATTCCAAAGTCCACTGCTATTGCGAGAACACTAGAGAGCCAAGGAATGCAACTAAAGCGGAATGCTGGGTATTCAATGGCGGAATACCCCGAGACGATCTCATCTGGCAAAGTTTTGCTTCGCAACCAAACTTACAAACTTTGTCTTTTAATGTTCGTGTTGATGGCGCGCTCGGTTACGTACCGACGAAGGCTCTTCACTTCCTTAAAAATCTTAAATCAATTAATGTGAGATACGGCAACATCGCTGATGTAACGTCATTCGCTTTTGCAAACCTAACAAATTTAACAGATATAACCCTGTCTCAGAATCAAATAGAAAACTTACAACAATACACCTTTGCTCACCTCCCAAATATAACTGTAATAAATCTAGAAGACAACATGATTCTTGAGATTGGAACGGAGGTGTTTTTTGATCTACCGAAGTTACACAAACTAACATTTACTAAGAACAATATATCGTCGATAAGAGACGGAGCATTCTTGCACACGTTCAATCTGTTGGAATTGGACTTGAATAAAAACAACATAATCCATTTAAGACGTCATACATTTGATGGATTGGCCAACTTGCGGAAATTGGATTTGAGGCGAAACCGAATTTACAATCTGACCGAATACACATTCGCTGAGTTGTGGAACTTACAAGAACTGTTGTTGGGCAAGAATGATTTGAAATATATTTCCGAAAGGGCTTTCGACGGGCTGTCTCAACTAAGGAAGTTGTCCCTAGACGATAACAAGCTGGCTGCTCTCCCTGCTCACTTGTTCGAAGGTGTCAGAGGTCTTAGCTCACTCGATCTGCGTTCAAATGAGCTGCACGCGTTAACTTTTGACAACATCAAACCTATATTAGACAACTTGAAACCGCAAAACAGCAATTTACTTCTAGAAGGTAATAATGAATATTTAATACCATAATATAATTGAGAGTTTCATAAACTTATAACATATGCTGAATATTAAATGGGAACACAGACGCTATTATTGACTTAAGCAGACTCAAGCAGTTTGTTCTCTTATGATTCCTCGGGGGTTCTGAGATATGAAAAGGCGACGTGGCAGTTGGTTGCCATGTGATGGTGATGTTTAATTCATTTATTTTAAGCTAGCTTGTAAACTTAAGTTTCACTTGTGAAAGGAGATTATACAATGGCCAATTGTATATTGGTTTGTACTTCTAATTGATAAAATATATGAAAATTAGGCTTGATGTCAGTTTTTTTGTACAGTGTGTTATTGAATGAAACCATGATAATGGAAATATTGATAAAATAATTATGTCAATAGCATGTAAAATCCCTGAGAAACTACAATTTGAATAGCACGTTTATGACTCACCCAAAAATTTTCTTAAGTAACGGGTAATACAGTATGACGTCACTCCGTAATATTTTATGTGTCACGGAGCAACTCTGATCGGTAGCTATGTTAAATTGAATTGTTTTAAAATGAAAGTGTATAAAAATTTTATGGGTTAGCAAATGATATTGGTTTTTTTAATGAATTTAATTACTACTGAACTATCAATTCATATAAAACTAATAACATGAATAATTAAAGTAATTTTTTTATAGTCTTATTTATTTGAATTTCGTTATGAAAATTAATAATTAATACAATCTTTTAAGATCATCACTTTTAATGATGTTGATTTTTTTTACAGAAAACAACTTCGTGTGCGACTGTAGACTTAAATGGATGCACTCTTTGCGTAACGACACTAAAAGCCAAAACACGAAACTGTCACTAGAAAGTGTAACGTGCAAAATGGATCCTCCTATTGTTAGTTCTGCTTACAACAAGATGTCCGACGTAATTGAAAACAAAATAGAATTTAATCAGGAGATCCTGCATGCTGGAATCACGATCGAAACATTGAACGAGAAAATGAACGTGACTGATAAAAAAACAATAACAGAAGATCCTAATAAAGAACAAAGCAATGGTTTAACAGGAACTAAAAAGTCTTCGAAGAGGGTTGTTTTAAAAATTCCACCAGAAACACTACCTTGCCCGAGGGATACGAAAATAACTACCGAAGCGCCTGCTTTTATAGTTGATCCAGTGATACCAATTCAAAATGAAATGAAAACATACAGATTTCAAGAAATGAATTCAGCGCACAGACTGCCATTTAAATCTGGTGCCGTATTATGGAGTTGTATGGCCTTTTTCTTCACTTAGATTTTTAAGTCAATTAGGATACTATCACCTATGTAAGTGAGATACAGACTACGCCCCTGTTCAGTCACCGATGTTTATTATACAGGATTAATTCTTTGAGCACTTTGACATTTATTCAAACAATAAAGTGATTGTATTCACCGTAAATGTTGTAAATTACCGGATTAATATTAAGTAGAATTATAAATGTAAATTGGATTCGTTTCATTAGATATCGATTCATAAAATCACCGTATATAGGTTCTATTTGTATTGTGGCATGAGCATTTTCGACACAATTTTGTTTGGAACTATGATTTAATAATTTATTTCAGAGTTGATCAATTAATATTTTTAGATAATAATGATGTATCTGATATGTTAAAATTGTTCCATCACGATCCGCAAATATTTTAAAAGGATAATTCCAAGTAGTTGTAATATTAATTTATCAAGATATAAATGTAACGTATTTTATTTTCGAGAAATAAAAATAAAATAAAAGTTTACTATGTCCTATCAGACACTATTTATAAGGTACTTTGACCAGCACGCTAACTGGAATTCATCGATCGGTCAATATGAAAGAAACAAGACCCGTTAATCGCAAATGCCGCATTGTACAAAGTTCTTGTTCAAAACTGCGGTTGTCAGAAATTGGGCTATAATTACGAGGGTTACTAAAAATTCAACAGAGATGTTTTTAAAAGTATGTTAAAGTCATATTGACATGTCAACAAAAAGACAAAATTTCCATTTATAAAAATATTTAAATTGATTTCTGTATTTTAAATATTTTAACAACATAAATTTTATTTATATGAAATGAAGTTTGAGTTCAAAAAGCAAAATTCTTATTTAATTAATAATTCATTCAGTCTCATTTAAATCCTTCAGCTTACATTTCGTACTTATACAAAACTTGTAGAAGGATCGTCGGCACACTGTAGTTAGCAATGGATTTGTTAATGAATCTGTTTAAGTTATGAAAAGTAAATTCAATTAATTTTTTCATATTATGTCAGATCACAATATGAACTCAACAATATACATTAATGTTTAAAGTATATGTATAATCAGTTCTTGATTAATTATCATTAATTGTCATCTTATGTAATTGATTCCCCAAATAAGTGTAAATGTAAATATAAATTATAAGGTGTAGATTTACTGTTTAAAAATACAATACAGAGAACTTACTTCTTCACCATTAACTTCAATAATTATAATACGAAGTTTTATGCAATCTACTAGTAACTTATATGTTTAATCATAAAAATAGGTATTATAAAATGCTTATTTAGCCACAACAGGTAGTTGTATCTATAGTTGGATTTTATACAAATTAATATAGTTATCATTTTCAGGACGTAATTGTAAATTTTTCCTACATTTTTTTTTCCTTTCTGTTGAACAAATTTTAAGAAGGAGAGTTAACTCGTTTACATGAATGTGTTTGTAGACACACAAAGATAATTGAATGGTATTGAGAACTTATTTCAGAAAAATTGTGACCTGTTGCATTATGCGAAAGACGATTAACATTATTATGTTATTTATTTCCCAATAATGACTTGGTATAGAAGTAAAGAAACTATTACAAAAGTAGTTAATTACTGCTACTCATTCTTAAGAAATTTAAATAAAACTACGAATTTAATATTTTAAAAAAGAACATGAATTCGTAATTTGTGTAATTAGACTGCTTTAACAATAAATTTAATCTATCCGAATTCAGGTGTCAAATCTCAGTGAACGAGTTTACTCGTCAACCGTGCGTGTGTTTTGGCAGCAGCAGTATAAAGAAGGTTTTCTGTACGGGACATTATGAGTGTGTATAAGATGCTATCGTCAGTACATTGAAAGTGCTCATGCTTCATCACTTTCCTTATCATTACATTAATTTATAATTGTGTATAACGTTGTATAAAGTATTTTGACGAGGTGTTTTTGTATGGATAATAAAAATACGCTGTACATTTTTGTAATTATTGTTTTATTTACAACTACCTTAAAAACAAACTGAATACCTTATTCAGTACAAATAGTCTTTATTATAAAGGTCATAGAATCAATGATGCAGTAAAATACCTGTCGTTATCTGAATGGGAATAATATTTCGTAATACAGCACCAGTTAGTTATTCCAATTCTGAAATCGATTTATTTTAAGTTTAATTATGAAACCAAAGTGGCAAAGTAGCTCATGGTACGCGGTTACTGTACATTATGAATTATATATCACTGCTGGGTACATGCAGTGATATATATATCTTATATGGTAAGAGCACATGACGTCATAATACTAGCATGCTAGCCCAACGCTTGCTGTTACACTAATTGGTGTAACAACAGAGATCATAACATAAATATAAAACATATTCAGAATTATTAAATGAAATCACTTTTTTCTGATAAAAAGATAAATTATGCCATGCTATTATACTATGGTATTTACAGTTTTGCTCCATTTCCCAACACAACACACAAAAAAAATATTTGAAAATATTATTTGTACTTATATATATATTACATTACTTCTCTGCATTCGTCGAAGTGGTAGTTGGGTGAATTGGGAATATGCATACTAGTGTTAATTTTAATTTTAAAATGATTTATTTAATACATATTTAAATTCTTTAACTGGAACAATTTGTAAATACCCGTTTAATACCCACTTAAAGTTATCACCATTACCTTTAATTACATTTGTTTATTTTTTCTCATGCATATTCCCTGTTATGACGATTTAAAAGAACTTAGTAAATGAGTCTATTTAAATAAAGATATTTTGACTTTCACTTTGACTTTGACATCAAAATTATATATGACATATTGCAGTTGTAAACAGAGTGTCAAAAATAAATAGTAATACTTAAATCAATTATATAATGAAAAAAAAACAAATTTTTCTATATAACCAATAATACAATCGCGAAAAAATCTTCCCTGTTCCATTTAAAAAACATACTTACTTTACCCACACATAAAGGACATATTTTTTCACGACTGCGATATTTCTTCTTCTTTGATTTGTAGCCTGTACCTTTGGCACTTCCTAAAGCGTTAAAGCAAGGATTTGCAAAGATTATTAATAGGTTTATATAGAATTCTTATGACTGAGAAGCATTTGAGACCAATCGCAGGAGCTCTTAAACGTGACAAGATTAGTAATTTCACTGATTTCATCATTATATGATCAGCAGACACTAGAAATCAAAACGAGTACTACTGATTCTATAAACTTTTCTGTTATGAATGGACAATTTAATACAAATGCACAGTATTAAGTAAATTTTAATTTCATACCACAGGAAATATAAATATTAAAGTCACTAATAGAACACTGCCAACATTGACATTGATGACGTTAGCGGCACCTAGGGTAGTTATTATTCTTCATAATTTAAATTAATTTCCTAAAAACAGGAAAGATAAGAAGAAGGTATTTATATTTTACAATGTTGTGCATTATACATTTTAACCAACTTCATAAAAAGGAGGTAGTTCTCTATTCCCCAATGTTTTTTCTTTAATATTTGTAACAGAATCATTCTGTTGATTCTGAATTCTATCAATTAAAAAATTTGAATTTTTTTTTTAATTGATAGAATTTACACCTGAGCTGATACCATAGTTACCAAGTCCGGATCAAATGATGGGATACTAGGGAAATCGACAACAACCTTCATATTTTATAGGGACTTATACGTGTATAATATTTTTTCTTTAGCTATTCGAATGCTATGAGCTCTAGTGGTCTGTAAAAGCTTTACGGTCAGAACACCAGCCAAGTGAGAAGAAGGCCAAGAACTAATCCGTTAATAAGAATAAGTAATGGACAGAAACCAGTTCAACCCATAAATATAAACTTAAGAAAACTAACCATTTTCCTTTTTACAATTAAGCATCGTTTAATGTCAATGACATTGCCAATATACACCTACCTCATCACAATACATCTGAATACTTATTATACTTTTAAACGGCTACAATCACGAGGCATTAATTCTTAATTCCCAAACGTGACATTCTCATAGAAACCCTTGTCAACTAGGCGAATTCATCTAACTCTAATTTGGGCTCTTGCAAATTAAAGGACGCAATAAATTTTATTCGAGACCCGGGCAGATTTAGAGGGGATTTCTGAATTAACTTTACTAGACAGAACGGGCCGAGATAGTGGAATTATTCGGAATAAATGAAGTGAAAATGTACGGACCCCTTAGTGCTTGATAGCGGCATAAAAGGATTACTTTATGGTATTCTTTATTTAAATTTTTTTTTCAAGCTTTTCAATCGACTTTAAAAAGGCCAGTTTCTCCTTTCGATTGTACGATTTAAATACTTTTTATTTTCTATAGAGTTTACTCTTGAGGTGGTGTTATTGTGACCAAGTCAGAGATAGAGGATCAATCTTAAAATTTTATAGGCATATATAATTTTTATACGTTTTTCATTGTACAACTATTCGACGTCGACAAACGACGGTCACCGACTTAATAGTGAAAAACTATCATTTTCAACACAAAAAACACTAAAAAGGCAAAAATAATTAAATAGAAGAAATTATTCAATTTAAAATTATTTATTGGAGTTTATATAATATTATTATTGTTGAGAATTATTATTTTATTTTGGTGTTTACAAAAACAATAGAAAGTGAAGCTCCAACTTCAATAAACAATTTTAAATTGATCCGGTGAACTATTTACTGACAATTTACCACTAACGCCATCTATTAAAGTAAAATCTATTATTATATCCAAAACCTAAAAACATCTAACTACATATTAAATGCCTTCCGTCAAATTTCCTTGTGTAGAAATTAATATGTGATTTTTTTTAGTTAGAACTATAACGATTATTTTGGTTTCACTTTTTGTGATTTCTTTTTAGTAGGTCTGTGCATATGAATTTAAAAACCCACGAGTTCTCGAATGAAAGCAGCCGAATATGTGGTCTAGCCTACTTGACACCCGGCTAAATCGCTGTCGGGCACTAGTTTGAAACTTCACAAGCGAAGTCAACCGCGACACGAATCAGGCCGCTAGTCTATATACTGATTACCGATTTGCCAAGTTATTTTTAATTTAATGCCCTATGCCTTAAAGCTTACAGACAAGCAAAACGGTTTACTGTTTATATTGGTGGAGAATCATGCTAAATAACTATTCTGTTCAAATTTTGGCGTAGACTTCTTAAAAATTATTTTCAATACTTTTTGATCTCAGTCTGAAGGTTTCTATAGATAGCACTAATTATATTTTCATACTATTTCACAATCATTAGGTTTTAGCACTAGCAGTGTATATGATATCGCGCTGGTATATTGTCTATACTTTTTCGTTAGATCTAATGCTTCTTCGCTGTCTTGCAGTGATTTTAGAGAAGTCCGAAAACGTGCTGTATCATAAAGGTTTTGTACTTGGTGACAATAATTTTTAATTTCTTCTTTTGATATTCTTGTCTCAGTTATTTTTGATGTTGTAATAAAATTTATACGTATTTAATTCTTTTTATAATATTTATGTTGGTGCTTCATTGTGCATTTCATTCAACTTCGCTTTTATCTAGATCAAAATGCTGTTAATGAATTAGAGATGATGAAACTCAAATTTACATTTTATACGCATGTAATTGAGTTCTGATTCCAAACGTTCTAGTAGAATGCTGAGAGTTCCAAAAATAGCGACAATATGCCTAAATTGACAGTGGTCCAATATTGTCCCCTTGTACTATGTAGTAATTTGTTAGTAACCGCAGTGTTCAAAGAGCTCGCTAGTGTGGTTTGAGTAACCTTGTTCGTTAAAAACGAATCAATTTTTAATTATCGTGAGCGAAATTTTAAATTGTTAGTTTAATTATTAATTTAAATTATTTTTTGATGAGCTTAGTACTGGGGTCCTTTAAATAAATTCAATGTTATTTAATAAGATATAAAGCGATTCATTTTAAGTGAATCGTTAAAATCACTAACACAGTATATATGATAATAAATCTTAGGCAATGGATAGTGAACCACTTGGGAATTATAATCATTGGGGCGTAAAATAGCGACTTTGGTAAGCACATTACGAAAAATAATACGAAGAGTGATCTCTCACAAAAAGACGATGACCTGAATAGATTCAAGGAAAACTGATTGATGCAGGTTATGAAGAACCGTTCTATTAGGAAATTGATGGGTTGGAGAGGCTTTTGTTAAAGAGTGGATATACCGAATGCCTTTAAAAACTTTTAAATTATTTCAATACCTAAATAGGTATTTCACTCCCCGAAACCGTAACTTAACATGGTAGTGACGTTTAAGCTCATGCTGTGCTGGCTACTGAAATTATGGTGATCTTATTCTTCATTGTCTTTATACATATTATAGAGTCATTGAACGGATACATCTTTCTTAACGTGTCTTTATGACCATCCTTGGCACAAATATTGATGTTCATTATAATTTTGTTCTTATTTACAAAACCATATTAATAAAATATAATGAACGAATTGCCAATTTGAATGTAATAATATAACTTATCAACGACACTGCACCGAATTATATTTTTTACGTTGTGATGGTTAGTATCAGGATAATACCGCAGCAGGACCAGCAGCAATTTAAACAAAGGAGATAAGCTATGGTACAGTCAAAGAAAAAATCATTTAAAACATACTAAATTATCTATTAACCTATTATTACTAAACTAAAAAGATGTGTCTAATTTTACTACGTTCTTAAATTTTTTTATGTCTTAATTTTATTAACTCTAGAATATTCGGTTGGAATTTTCGTCTTTGAAAATCATTTTTTTCAGACCGAGCTGTTATTGCGAGTTCATTCATGACTCAGAGTGCTCACACACGATTCAGAGTTCTGAAGTCAACAGACCTCTTTGAAGTTCATTTACATATTTAAGTGAACTTAGAATTAGAAGTTTCATAAGAATAAGGAATAAGTTGTTGATTCTCAGGTTCATTCGGTGACTATGAAAATGATAAGATGGAAGGACACCTACTACCTAGACCAAATTAAATATCATTAGAAGCTTATGTTAGAGTTGTGTGGTGCTAGGTAATGTAGAAATAGAGATAGTAATTAGTTATATTAAATTGCATTTGATTTCAAAAAACTGTTTCATAAAGGTTACTATTGAATTAAAAAAGCAGGAGCAAAATATTATCGCTAATACAATTTTAAAAGTAGCTTACTTAGCAAAAGATGATTTGAGATTTAGCAAAATCATAAAAAGATGCTCAAAAATCACTTTGCAGTAAAGTTTAAGCCCCTTTTGCTCCGTTGCATCTCCCCTCACTATATCTCATTAAGCTTGTCCCATAAATTTTATTTCGGGGTGTCTGCTTGATTACTAATAGAGTCATTACGTTGTTAAAGTAATCTGATAGTGTAGAACATTTTTCTTTTGACTTTAGAAATGATTTCTGTTTTAATATAAATACTTTTTTCGAAACATGAATACATTGATTGAAGCTTGAAGTATATTCGCAAAATTGTTACTTGCCTACTGGAAGGCTCTTGGATTGAAATCCCGCTAGAGATAAGTTTTGTTGGATATTCATTATTTTACTATTGCAATAACCGACATATTTCAGGTGGCAGAATATTGAGAAGATATTATTTAATAATTTTTAACTTTAGTGACAAGCTTGTTGGAGTTGTGGTTTGAACGATATGGATTCAAATACTAAAACCAAGCAACTTACGCCATCTTGGTATTTGGATGGGTCGATCTTAATTTGTTATCTCTACCTCCTCCGTACTTCGGAAACCACCTTTAGGCATTGGTCCTGGTTATTACGGCAACAGCTTTTAATCACCAACCCATAATAGGGCCAGCGTGGTAATGTTTTGCCCAAAGTCCTTATGTGATTCTTCCATATAGAATGTAATGTGCCCACTAGTGGGGAGCAATAGACTTTTGATTATGATATTTTTAGTTTGCGGTTTAATATGAAATCATACCACTTATATATCAAGGCACTTTTTGGTCCAGCAAGGTGAGGGTGGCTAGGGCACTATGACACATGCTTCATTAGCTATCTTCACATATGGACTCCTCTACTGCTTATCATCAGGTGGTGTCGAGTCATTTGCTGAGCTTAATATAAAAAAAAATTAATGTTTGAAACAAGTTCGATTTTAATACAACAGATTCGCGGAGGTGTATTGAGACATAAGTACACACACGGTACTTATAAATTAATTAAAATAGACGATTCATTACAAAGTTCATTACAATTTTTTTTATCATAGAGATATTTGACATATTTGTATTAAAGCACAAAAAAACAAATATCACGGTAAAAATGTATCTCATAATTTTCATATTAGGAACTGAAAATATTTAAATGCTTAATTTATGGAAATAGATGATTATAATTACTAAGCAAAGTTATTTTTCAAATAATTTTCTTCTCAGCAGTGCTATGCCACTAATCTACTAATATTGAATAACAAAGAACCCTTCTAAAACCAATTATTTGCGATCAAACTCTGCTGTCGTTTCACACGATCACAACATTCCCTTTAACGTTTGTAAAAAGAAAGAATTTGCTTTTCGAGCTTTGCCGCGATTCAATATCCGACCGCGAGGCCTTGTCCCAATTAAACGGGTCGACAAAAGCACCGGACACAGACCGCTTAGCTGACCCGAAAAAGACGAGCTCTTGTATTTGACATAACGGTTATTGCTATTATCATTATATTGATTATCCAGCGTCAGACCTTAATACTGCGACATATTACTGAACAAATATATCTATCTACCTTATATATTGTTAACCGTTACAGTGCAAAGCAATTTTTGTAAAAATCTATTGTAAAGTGCTATGCATATTTTGATTACTCTAAAGGAAAAAAATATCGTGTCAAATAAAACGCTCTCATTTAAACAAATATCAATCAATTTCAATAATTATTTTTCGGTTATACAGAAAAAAGGTTAATTAATATAAATTTGAAGAAATAAACATAAAATATCAATATTGTTATATTTTTATTTAGTTTTGAAAGTAAAAATTATAAAAAACGTATTGAAACCTGCGGCGATTTTGCGCTGCGTCGCACTTTACGATACAAATCGTCGCAGCGCAAAATCGCTGCTTAGCACTATAACGGTTAAATTATTTGTCGGTTGTAAATCCAATAAATTAAATGGTAATTAAATAATAAAGAAACAGTAATGATCGAAATGCTAATATGGTTGAGCACACACGGCTTAATTGGTGTCAAAACGGGAACTAACTTTATTGATACTAAAATAAATAAGATCAGCGCCGAAGTGCAACAAAATCTTCTTTTAAAACTGCACCTCCACCAAAACTTAAAACTAAGCAAATTTTAATAGTTTGTAACATTCTAGTTTAGTTCAGCGATGACCTGTACAGGTTTAACTTGTTATAATCATAGGTATACGTCGGAAGATCCTAAATACAGTAGTGGTTGTACACTTCTGCAGGCTGTTGAGGAAAAAACACAAAAAGTTTACATTGTACATAACGGAAGAAATTTTAAACATTCCAATTTTATTTGGTAGTTTCCACTTCTTGACTTGACTTTTGCTTCTTATATTTAATGTTTCATACTTCTAAAGAAAAAACTTGCCTTTTTTGTTCAATATGGCAGCTATATTGAGTGAGCTTGTAGTAACATAAAAGCTTTTATATTTAAAAATTTTCATCAATGTTTTACAAACACAAAAATGAGTAAATTTTACTTTAAATCAAGGCTGACCAGATCCACCGTTGCCTATCTGACCTTACGAGGGTTAATTTATCAGTGAATTAACATTACAGATGTTTATCTCTTAATTAATGTAACGAGGTTCGTTCAGAAAGATATAATGTTTTAGTAAATATATATGTTATGATTATATTTTCATATTAAGGTTGAATGTCAATTGCAGGTGAAAGCACAAAACGATTTATTTTCGCTTTACATTTCGTTTGACATGTATTCGTGAATTACATTGATTGCTTTGATGAAATTCTATGAGTATTCTTATTATTGCATAATGTCAGATATTATTTGTGAATTTTGATTAATCATATACTTCATATTTGCACGCCTGAAAAAGAATGTGGAGTCTTATATATATAATATCAAAAAGTATTTCCAAATAAATAGATTTTGATTCACATATAGATTGATCTGACAATTAGCACTGATGTCTGTAACTATTTCTGGCGTGAATATTAAATGTCTTATCAAAATAAATCAGATTTTATGATATGATAAAATATATGATATTACATATTTGATATATATAAATATGGCAAATATGTAATATCACTTCATGACCAATAGCATCTACTACACTGCAGGGCACAGGTCTTTCTACAATTAAGAAACCTATGTCGAATACACATGAGTAACTTTGTTGAAAAAGTCTTTAATAATAAAAAATAATAATGACTCTTTAAGAATATAATCGATCTCAGAAAATCTATGAGATTGACGAAAAACTAGAAATTTTGAGTAAGCTTTAAAGAAATACACTTTTAGAAATACAAATTAAAGTTAAGCGTATTAATACGACACGTGACTATTTCCTTGACAAGTTTAACCAAAATGTATTCGAATTGGCATAAAATATCCTGCTACCCACCCTCGCTACTTGCGAAAATCTGTACATAATTTAGCATAGTTACGCATAATATTAGATTATCAACGGCATATATTAACAAAATTTGAAAAGTAAATAACGCAGAATAGATATTAACAGAAAGCTACGTCGCGATATAGTTTCGGAGACAATCAAGATATGCGGCAAGCGCGCTTTGGTTTAGTGATGTTACAAAAGGTTTATCGACAATGATAATTTGTACAATACTTTAGCTCACACAAAGTTGATATAAAATGTATTCAATGAAAGTATCAGTTTAAATATAAAGAAAATATAAATTTATTTTTAATTTATTAAAATATCTGCCCAAAAGTCTTAACCAATATGATTATTTATATATACTCGTAGTACTCTTACAATATTCCAATTGCTAATACTCCGTGGTATTCATATTAATATTCTATTAAAGGCGGAAGCAACAATTACATTACGCACTGCGCTAGCGACTCTTCCATAGCATAGATTATTCTATTTGGTTTTTAGTTTTTGTTTAATGTTTTCTCTTAATAATTTTTAAAGTCTTAAGCCGTATTATTTTTACTTTCTGGGGATTTCTAAGCATCTACATGTAGTAGACTTATTGAACAATAAAAAAATATTCATTATTTATTATTATTTATTTTATTGTATCGATTGCAATTACCGTCACTGTGTCCTTTACATAGCAAACTCGATTCTAAGACAAAGATCTCATAGAGTACTTCGGCGCATGTCAGACAATCACCCGAAAACGCTTCGATGCATACGGCGTAAATAATGAAAGATTCAATTGATTCGATAATCGATGATCGACTGGTAGCAACCCTAATCAGCGATGCTACACCAAACGCCTCTGTTAACCTACAACGCTAACTGCGTCAGGTGACTTGAACCTCATTCACTGGCATTTAAAGGTCATTTTCCGATGAAATTTAAATTTGTTAATCTTGTAAAATCAGTGAGATAGAGGAGACAAGTGAAGTAGATTTGGGTTTGCGAGTATTCGGGTGACTTTCGATTACGTACACACGTATGGTCAAAAGTTTGATACGATATTGAGCTCTATGGCATGTTTTTAAAGAGGGAATTGTATTATTCTAGTTTTACCGCGGAACAGATTGTGGTTATTTGTTTGTTTGTTTGTAACTTTGAAACTAATGCCAGGCATTTTATGGCGTTTGCTAAATAATTTGTTAATAAAGACTTATAAATAATCGAATCTTTGGAGGTTTCTATTTGATAACGTTAACGATTTATCCGGTTTTGAGGTTACAGAAAACCATACCTAATATAATTAATAAGCAGGTATATTTTCTCATTAGACTTTTCCTGGATTATACTGTAAACTTGCTATAATAGTAATCGGCCTTAAATCAATGAGTCTCTTTTTTATTGTATAATACTAGCTGGTCAATTGGACTAGATGGTGGGAACCTACTGAGGTCATATGCCATCGATATCAAGCTCTTATCAAACTTCGTCAGTTATTTAAGTTATCACAGTACAACTATTAAAGCGTAATAATCTATGAAAACAAACTAAAATCATTCATTTTATATCAGTCACTGTACTGTAGTCTCATGAACACAAATCGTTGTCACTGGAATACCAATATTCCATTATTCAATGTTGAATACTTGAACATTTGGATTACAAATACCTAACGCTAGTAAAACAAGCACAATTAGATTTTGAAAAGAGTTTCTCTGAAATAGTTCTTAATTCTTTTGACTACTTTCGATAGTAAATGCAGTTGGAGTAGTCAATAAAGTTAAATGGATTTAGAGGTAAATTTACTTTAAATTTAACTATTCGATAATTTTAAATATTTTAAGGGTCTGACCCGCAGAGTCCAAGAAGAGCCTTATTGTTGGACACTCACGATGATAGACACTCACGAGTCCACAGCTATAGCATGTTCCTTACCGGCATACGTACTCCCTCCTTTATACAATATGCGTTCCTTCAAAAGAGGCATGAGAAGTACTTTCTAGATTGGCAGGGTGGAGGTGGGTAGGTCAGTATATCACATTCTGCACTAACAGTAGAAGAGTCTATACATATGGACTCTTCTAATGCTTATCATCAAGTGGTGTCGAGTCATTTGCTGGGCTTTTTTAAAAAAATAAGTTACACTGCATTGTATTGATTAAATATATAATTAAGTTCCAGTTCACTGGTCTTCACGCTAATAAAGTTTCTTGCCAGCATTATATTTTCTAGAACCTCAACAAGTTATGGATTCTCCAAGATCCACTGAGCCTAAACAAAGAAAATCTAACAAAACTCGCTAACGAGTAAGCAGAAAAGTTTAACCGAGTCCTTATTAAGGTTGTATAGGAACCTAATAAAACCACTAAGTCCAATAATCTCTACATATTAAACAAGAAACCACTTGGTCAGTTTATAGATTACGAACTAACGAGATAAGTTTCTTACGATTGTCTGAGCTATACTAATCTAAAGATGTCGGATGTACAAAGCATTGTGATATGGGATCGACAAGATTAACCTCGATGTAGGTGGACTGGAATATGTATTTAAGAATACAATGCGAATAATAAATACGCATAATAAACTTAAACCAATCTCATAAAAAAAACTAAAATTGATTATAAAACTGGTTTTTTAAATCAAATAGAGGATGAAAGGGATAATGTTCTATTTCGTCGTCATTAGAAACATAAGTATAATTAGATGACTTAAAAACTAAGCTTAATTAACTCACAAAGAGGAAGTTAATAAATTTAATATTAGCTTGTTTATTGATTTTTTTAGTTTCTTAGAATATCTGCCCAATTGAAATTGGCGTCGATTAGAATTCCATCGATTGTTTTAAATTTCAAGGTCATTAACATGTAGATACTTATTTACGGGATTCATACCGTGTTGTTATTGTCTAAAATTCTCTATATAACATCTCACCCACTAAATTGTCAGTTATCTCTGTGATCATGACGCTAGCGAAAGTGCCGCAATATAGGAACTACAAGGTTTACAAGAAAAAACTAATCCACTTAAATGAAGGAAACTTGTTGCAAAGTCCTGTCAGAGCTTTCCTTATCATTCCATCGAAGTTCGAATGATTGCAGTAACCATATCCAATTTCGCAGTTTCTCGAAATTGTTTCAAGAAACTAGTTGGACCAAACACAATATGTTAGGATTACATAATATATCTCAAGGGACAAATTAATTACAAAACAAATCAGATTATGGTTTGCTGATCACAAAGTCGATTTTACATCAACGCATTTGACGTTTCACAATTAGTTTAAGATTCATTTATTTATACTGTATGGGTATATATATCACAATAGCACAATTGGGGACTTCATGAAATTAAGCATTCTCCATCTGTCTCTCTTAATACATATAGAAATCATGCATGAATATATATTGGCCCCGATTTCGTTGTGCACGAGTTAATTTAGATTTACGTTCAGTTTTATTCTTTTAGTGTAATACAACCAAAAAAGACAGGTGAGCGGTGACGTAATTTATTTTACCAAAATGGCGACGCTTAATTTTTTTGATGTTTAAAGACGTGCAAATAACCTTAATACAAATTATTTCGTGCATAACAGTATCGGGATCATTGTAACCAGAATAAAATACAAAATTAAATTTATAGAAAATAAAAGTAATAAATAATAAGGTAATATGAGGTGTTTTTATCAATATAGCGTACTGAATTCAGTTTCAGTTTAACGTATATTCTCATCAGCTATATTGCGCATTGAGCTCAGCGTGGTCAAAGTTTAAGTTTATGAACGACTGGTTTTGGCTGCGGCTTTCTATAACTTATAAGTTAGACCCGTTGGGCTCTACTGCGATGGGATTTACTTTTGCATGAATTTACATTGTGTAAACGTATTTTATAGTCTTCACAATCAGATATTAGAACATTATTATCGACATGATGGCTTCTTGTTTATTATATTTATGTAGACAAAAAGTTTTGTTGGATCTTTACATTCCATAGTTTTTGGAAACAACTTAACACCAACTACAAATATGTTTTAGAATTGGATATGTTATTAAATAAAATTATTAGGCAATAATAATTAAATTAAATTTTCAAAAATGTTTCTAGTAAGTCATTAACAAAATAGCAGGATCAAAAACTCTTTTAAAAAAACAAATTTTGTGTTTATCTGTCTTCTATATTTATCCTCGAGTGAACATCTTAAACAGTAGGTTAATTGGTCTTCGGCACATAAATAATTCAGCGATTATTAAGTTCCTTCTTTCTTTTTTGTTGCTGCTACTATTGCGGTTCTTGCCGCCGAAGCTAATGAATCCGCTTACTACGAGAACTTTTTTCTCTAGATATTTTAGGGATTTTTATCCTTTTGGATATGTTAATCGTACCCTAAATCTCGTGCTAACTTAATTGGTTTAATTACTCTAATTTATTACTAACAAAAGTTGACGTAATCTTTCTGAAGCTTTTGCAAGGTATAATAAAGTGCTTTGACTTTATTTAACTTCAAATCTCTAGGAAACAATTCTCTCTCATTCATGTTCCTGACACATTCCATAAGAAAATTCTAGATATATTCCACCTTATCATATACCAGACACCTATTGGTATGAAATTTTTTCATAAGAAAAGCAAATTTTGCTTATAGATAATGCCCTGAACGAGTTCTAAGAACTTATTTAATTTCTACTTTTATTCATGTCGTCAAACCTAGGGAAGCGAGGAGGTTCACATTGGACTGTCTTGAACTAAATACCCTTTTCATTTGATTTTTATCCCTTTAATTTTTACTTTTAAAAAATTTCCCTTCTAAGAATCAAATTACAAGATATAAGGTTAAAAATATATCCATTTATCCCGTTATGTACTGGAATCCATTGCAATTTCAGCTTTCTATTATATTCATCTAATAAATTAACGTTTTAAGAATTTGATAGTTCTTCTATGTACCTCTGCCTTGAGGGACACATAGAGCAACATGTTGAAGAGCACTCAGAGAATCTATGAATATATTTATTATCCAAATTTAAATTAGTTGCGTAGGTTAAAGCTTCAGATATTATAATGAGTTTCAGTTTCATTATTGAGACATTAGACTTTATGTAATGTTCAATTTTATGATCTAAATCTAGATAATAAAATGAACACCTAATTTATCATTGCTTTAAAGCCATCAGTGTACAGATAGATAAGATAAGAGATAAGAGAGAAGATAAGAGATAAGATTATTTTGTTGTGAGTGATTTAATTATAATATTTAACTTGGTCTTATAATAAAATTTCGTGTAATAGTGTCATTATCGAATTACTCTAAAATTATTTTCACTTATTCATTTGTATACATTTGTTATGTCTGAGAGCTATTTTTATACTAGATAACGGTGGCTGTCTCTATATTTTTTTCGGTAAATCATTCGTATTATATAAAAATAAGGATGTAAATACGGGTTTCACTTGGGCGTAACATTCTCTACATACGTGGGAAAATTGGAAATTTTAAATACTGACAAAAAAGTGTATTGAAAATTCTCAATTGAAAATTGAAATTTCTCAATTCTCAATTTCTTAAGAGATCTTTTTCATAATACCATTAACGCGGATCTTAAATGCGCAACCCATAACGATACACTTAAGAATAGATAATGTAGACTAGCATTTTCTTCGGTGAGATGAATACTTATTCTTTTGACAGACGTCTGGTGGTTAGTACCCCTGTGGACTAATCTAGAGACGCTTGGTACAAAACTCTTGTAGAGGCAAGAATTTAATAAGTACTACAAATTAATGACTAGACATTCTTTATTATTATATTCTTGTTAAATGATAAAGAAGCAGATTTCCAGTAACCATACTATTTTGTACTTTAAAGGTATTATCTCTATTATCTAGTATAAATAACACAAGTTCGTAACCCCTTCGTACCAGGGATCGAAACCGCTTATTCTTAAATAGGCTTATGTTACGGTTTTTGATGGACTGGTTTTAAGAAAACCACTATCAAATGGGTAAGCTTTTAATAAATTGCTTACCAAATAGATACAGTTAATCCTAGTAAGCACTTGCCACTCACTAAAACCCCACATTAGGCTTACCCTGTAGTGGTTTTAGGAATGTTATCAACGTTTTTTTATCTCTATAGGCAACGTATTATTACTATTGGGAATTTTGATTTAGTTCGACAGGTTGTGACCTGTCCCCACGTGCCAGCTACGATATTTCTTTCCCGTATGAAGGGCTACTGGAAGAGATTGAAAATAGGCATGTAGTAAGTAATATTATATTCTACAGTATACAAATTACGTTAGTATAAACGTACACAATTAACAAAATTACTACATATAAGCAATCTAATACTACAGTCTGGAGTAATCTGTTCTAAGCAAACCCCACTAATGTTTTACTTGAATCATTGTAATAGCGCCATGTTCAAAACTAAACTTTAAACTCTCCGATACTTCCCTTATATATTGAATATTCTATGACCAAATAAAAATACATAACAAATACCTTAACAGAAAATAAAAACTAAAATCGAAGCAATCTATAAAAGTATTATTTTTACATTTTTGATTTGAGAAGAGTAAAAGGATTTAAAATTTTTCTTCTGAATCACGATTGAAATTACAATGTGTAAAATAATAGCTTAGAATTTAAACATTGTTATTAGTAATTCGTAATTTTAATTTGGAATTCGAATTAAGTAATTCCATAGCAATATTCTACTAACTTAAATATCTATATGAGAAGTACATATTATGAGTCATTTTGCATGTCGCAAAAACTTCGACTTAAAACTGGGACGATTTAAATCGTCCCACTTTTAAGTCGAAGTTTTTGACCACGGCTCGAAAGAAAACGAATATTGACATATGGCAATGGTCTTCTCTAAAAATGAGGTACGCCATAACATTAAACATGTGGAAGTTTAAAATAGACTGTTTTTTGATAACCTGCAAATCGTCTTGTGTAAACGCCGCTCTAGAGACACAGCTGCGGTTACAGCATGTAATACTGTCGGTAGAGGGCGCCAGGGTGCTATCAAAACATATCACACAGATAAGCGCACACCATGAATACTATTGCAGTGTTGCATTTTAATGCAGCTGTATAAAATTTGACTGAATTTATTTTGAATAATTTTTTTAATTCGCAACTAGAGTTGGAAATAAATATACGGGTGGCTTGGTGGTATGTGGTTGTCATCTAGTTATAAATACTGACAAAAGTGATAAGAATTGCTCATCATGTTTTTTTTTATATTAAGCTCAGCAAATAACTCAATACCACTTGAAGAGATAGAGGAGTCCATATGTGAAGATATCTAGTGAAGCATGCGACATACTGCCCTAGCCACACTCACCTTGCCGGCCCAAAAAGTGCTTATTCATACCTCTTTTAAAGGGGTCCATGTTGCAATCCAATTGATTTTTCATGATCAATTGGAGTCGTTATGCAGCATGCAAGACAAGTTTTCTTACTCATTGCAGGAGCACAATAGGACATAGTAGTGTCATATTTATTTTATTTCTTAAATCTGATTTACTTTTATTCTTTTGTCTTTTTATTATTATTTATTGGCTATATTTTCTGTAAAACCGTTAACAGATTATTGTAATACAACTATCAATGTACACAAGTATAATGTAGATGGCCTGCGCGTGCGCAGCACTGAGTATACTGTGAATGTTTATTCTATTCATTCTTCAACGCATTCCTCGCCACTAAACTACTAGCCCTCCAGTATGCATTACTTTTAATTATTGATGTATTATTTACTTTATAACATAAAAATAGGGAAATTAAATAACAATATTATGAGTAAATACCAAATCTTCAATGCTGGTGCACCGCGTGAAAAACTGTCGCGAATGATTCTCTTATGATAGATACACTAAACGCATTTTCAGACGAAAAAACTGACAATCGGAACGTACTGCAAATTTATAAAATGTGCTCAGGGTACGTAGTGTGATCGCGATCATAAAATGTATGGAAAATGGTGATTGCTTCATACGTACACCCGGCTTGAAGAGCTCCAGAGGAGAAGTGCTTCCCCATTCAAGCGCTGTAGCTCCTGTATGAATTATTACTTCTGCATTACTTACTTAACAAATTCGTATTTCCTTCGTATCGAATTTCGTTTTCGTATTTTTATCTCGTGATAATAATATTACCTTCTTTATTGAATATTTATATTTCTCAGATGTTGCTAACAATCGTCTTTTGTTTTATGAATCGTATCCTCATAAATAACAGTTTTTATAACATTACAATTACAAAAGTTAATAACGAATTTTTAAAATAAAGTTAAAAATTTCGTTATTTAGACCGAAAAAAGTACTTCGCTTTAAGTTGCCTTGCAGAAAACATCGTAAAATAGTAAATTTCGTTAGTCTAAATTCCAAAGTGTATCATACTATCGAATGTATTTTTCCATGCAAACAAAACAAAAATAGAAGACAATGAAAGGCTTTTACTCCATGTCGGGAGCAATACAAAATCCTGTCACGTTTGACGAGATAACCAAAACGAGTTTCCGCAGAACACTGGAACGTTACCGGATAGTGGTCAGAACCTCAAATATTACTTTAACAAAATCCAGAATACCGCCATACTTTGTTCACAGGCTTTGTTAGTAAAGAGACGGGCAGTTTGTCCTTATACGCAATCTGTTGTCAACAACAATCTAGAAAAATCGAGAAACTGTTGAGTTGTATTGAATTGTTCTGATTGTTGCCACTTCAAATGGGTTGGCTTTTTCAATATCTCATCAAAAACAGCGTTGACCTTCTTAAAAGTAAAAGATTTATTAACGTTTTAGGATTGAAAAATATTTTCTTTAAATCAAACATCGTCTTCACGAATAATAAACACAAAAAATCCAATTTAGTACAGCCATTCCGAAGTTATACGCGTAAACATTTTAATAAATCGTTTGTATTGATATATATATGACAGATTAATTTATTTATTGGGACGTTTATACTTCTATGTTATTAGTCGGTACTGATGAACTTACAATTTTTTTAAATTGTTTCATCATGATTTTATAATCAATTTTTAAGTTTTATAATGTATTTATTTTAATAACTAGTTGCTACTAAAGCGACAGTTATTTTGAATTGAAAACTTAAAATCAAACAGCAAAGAATAATCTATACCAGTTGCTGAAAATGTGATAATGTTTTTATCAAAGGTAATTCAGGAAAAATCCTCCAAACTAACAAAGCAATGTTTCATCTTATTACTTGTTGCTTCAAACTTAGCTGCTTAATTTCCATACTTACCAAGTTTCAATTAATTTACTGCAAATTATAGGCAATAGTTATATTTTAACTAAAACTTTTTCCGTATTAATTACTGGTCCGATGTTGTAACTGGCTGCAGTAACAGTTAATTGTATTGCCAGGTTAACTGAGAGTTGTTCTTAGGCGATGGTCTAATTTATAAGATTTTAACCATAGAAGTAACTTTAATAGAAATTAACTTGTAATAGGCGTATTTAAAAGTCTGTATCATGATGAATTACCGGCGAAAATTTATAAATATTTTAAAGAAGTGTTATATATACACAAAAAAACTTTATACTTATATAATTTTTCTATCAAACTATTTGAAATTGTTATCGAAGTAAGTTTTACTGTTAGAATAAATATGGACAAACAAATAACTAATCAATAGATATTTTAGCCTTTTTATCATTATACTTTCAGTTTAAGAGAAAAATATTTTCCTATTATTATATTTATTAGAAATAATAACAACATTTGGTGATATACCACTATAATTTTATGAATTATTGTTACATTGAATATAGAACCTTACAATTTGGCAAAATTTTGAAATGATTTTTCAAACGAACGGAAATCGCATCTTCACTAGCTATCGTCACAAATGGAATCTACTGCTTATCATCAGGTGGTATCGAGTCATTTGCTGAGCTAAATATAAAAAAAATGAAATTGATAAAAACAAGAATTTTCTCACGCCTTTGCTTCATAACTTGGACCATCGATTGAGCTTGTAGGCAGGGTTCCATTAACTCGGTTATGGGATGGGCAAACGACCATTTTTTTTTCTTATTTCCCAAGCCGACCACTAAATGGGTGACGTGCTTCTCTATATTTTTCAAAACATTTATTAGTCCTCGGGAACTGAATTTCAGGGATAGTTTCGAAACAGTACAATCTCTTATAGTTTGCACGTGAGATGGAGGTGAATTCATAGAGTCCACATTTTTATTTGCAGTAGTAAGGTTAACTGTAGTTCCTATTATATGGTTGATTTTTTTATAGTTTTTAATGCTATGTATTTCGTAACCATGTGATATAACCCACCTTATTAAGTTTTAGGCGTATCAAGATAGAGAGCTGAATATTTCTAAGCATAGTCCACATAAATCTTTCATATATAGAAATAAGTATATTTGTTTGATTAATTGAATAATAAGTAACTAGTTGCTTTATTTTATTAAGATGTCGTATTATATGTAAGTCAACATGACTTCATCAAGAATCTTACCTAAGTTTATTATATTTGCTCAAGGAATATGAAGTTAATCAAATTTAAGATGCACTCATTCTGCAAGTCCTCAGAAAGTTAAATGAGTAAATTTTTAAAGAACCCGTTTTGCGGTCTGAGTATGACTTGAAAAACTGTTATAAGAATTATATCGGGCTTCCAAATAATTTTTAGTTAGTAACATAACTTAAAATACGATTTGTTCGTGTAAACAAAAATACAATAGATTAAAAAGATATGAAATATATTATAAAAATACGGTATTTACAATCTATTTTAAAATAAAAGAAAATAGAAGTCAACAATATTTTAAAAATAAGGTTTAATAGACTGTAACGCTCCTAAGCTGGAGGCTGTCTTCCATGATATATATATATGAGAAGTTTCGGCTATTATACTACCAGTCTATGTTGACTTTCATTTCATCCCATTCAATGAAAGTTATGTACAAAGCAGGTACCATAGTTATTGTATTGTATAAGAGACAATGGCTGAAAAGACAAAAGGTTAATTTGTAATTCTTCCACTAACTAGATACAGTAAGATTTTTGTATTTTCATTTTAGTAGTTAAGGAGGAAAAAGGAGAGTTTTGTGAAAGATATTGTTTTATAGACAAAATTGGTGCGAAGAAAAATGTGCAGAAATATGTAAATAATTAATTATTATATACTAAATAAACATACAAAATTCTATGGCATTTCATTGGTATTAAAACTTTTCACTACAATATTTATTTATATTTTCCAAGGTACCATTAAAACTTATTTCGTTCCATATTCATAACTCCCAGTTTAAATTGTATTCCCGAACGAGACGAATATACGTGAGCCTGACATTGGTAGGAAACTTTTAATAATCCTTGTATAAATACGGATCAGATTCGCACAAGGGAGTACGGCTATAATATTGAAGGCTAAACTTTCATGATAGCCTAACTGATGCAGAAGTCCCCGCGACATCATAAAATCAAATAAGGCTGTAAAAGAAAAATATTCAGATCGCGTCTTAATTTTATTTATTTTTAAACTTTTATCCCCTACAAGCCCACAAGCGGGGGGAATCACACACATAAAATCTTTATACTTAGAGGAGAGACACTTTGACTTTGGTCAACAGGATAGGTACTTACAAGAGTACTCACCGTATTAGGTTGTAAACATGTTTTTGTGTGGTTTGTATTTACAGGTACAGGATGTGAGTATTTCTAATTCTTATCGAAAAATGTTAACAAATAGGCTTTAATAAACCCTGTGTATCATTTACCATCAGGTGCTAGTCATACTCAGATATAATCTATTATTACTTCTAGTAAGGGTGCATACGTTTAAAATGGTAAAAGAATTGAATAAGTAGATTTAAATAAACAGTACAAAAACACACATTTAAGGCATTTATATAACTTATAGGTTCAAGACCGGCTTAAATTGAACAAAAGAAAACAATAATAAAAGACAATAACAAAAGAAATACTAACATCTCTTCTCTCCAAATTGTCTATGCAATTGCAATGAGTGATAAAAGAAATATGCGCTTGTACGATAAAGGAAATGTTCACTTGTACGATAAAGGAAATGTTCACTGGTACAATAAAGGAAATGGTCACTTGTACGATAAAGGAAATGGTCACTTGTACGATAAAGGAAATGTTCACTTGTATGATAAAGGAAATGTTCACTTGTACGATAAAGGAAATGTTCACTTGTATGATAAAGGAAATGTTCACTTGTACGATAAATTTTACTGTGAATAAATAGATATAGGCGAGTGTTCCAGCTTTCCATTGCGTTGGGCGTCTGATTTTGGCATTTAACAACATAAGATATATATCATCCCTTTGGAGTTCATACAGTCACGATAGTTACCTTTGGTTTGATGTAAAAATTAACAGACTTATCTTCCTGGAGATTATCTAATCTAATTAAATGTAATTAGCACACATCCTCAGTAACCCGAAAAAAAACTTAATCAAATTTACCCTTTTACTAAACTACAATTAATATTTGATAATTATTTATAATAATTGTAATTTATTATATATATATTTATATTCACACAATATACATATCTATAGACTAATATACGAAACTCTTAATTTAATTAAAAAAACAAACAAAATAATATTAGAAATATATCAAATAATTTCAAGCTAATATCACTAAGTGGACTACGCTTAGATATATTTAACTTGATACACCTAAATTTCCGAAGGTATGTCATAAGTTAGTTGATAAGCAGCCAATTCTATTAAAACACCTTAAAGATGGCAGGAATTGTCAGTCATAAATTCAAGATATGGCTTCTTCGAGAGTTTGTCATTCCCGAGACAGTAATATGGGGACTACGATCATTATAGTTTATAGTTAGATTATAGTTTGATATTAGGAAACTGTTTGAACTCCTCATAGTTCATATAAGTCACTTTTATGATGCACCTTACTGCATCGCCTTAAAGCTAATAATTGACTTGGCTTGGTGTTTTATACTAAAACTTTAGAATTTAGATAGTCACGTATGACGGTTGACTGATTATTATTTATTATTTTATCTTTAATTATACTCTTTTCTCTGTCGCACAGCTAGAGCGTGGAATTCCTTACCAGCACACGTATTCCCTCCTTCTTACAACATGGGTTCTTTTAAAAGAGGCATGAAAAAGCACTTTTTGGGTCGGCAAGGTGAGGGTGGCTAGGGCAGTAAGTTGCATGCTTCACTAGCTATCTTCACATATAGTCTCCTCTATTGCTTATCATCAGGTGGTGTCGAGTCATTTGCTGAGCTTTATATATAAAAAAAAATTGGTTGCTTCCGCAAAATAGGGTTGAACTTCTTCAGGCAGCATTTACACACATTTTTCTTCATTCTTTTTCGCTCACTCAGTACCGCCATATGTTAGAGCGAGAAAGAGAGCATATGTTTGCATATGCAGATGTAAATTTGCATCACTAAATTTTTAGCTCTAATATAGCTAAATTCACAAATTAAAAAAACTATTTTTGAAGATTATCGATCAAAAAATAAAAAATGTCTGCAAGTTTCCAGCAATGGTCCTCACCACCTACTTCTAAACTGTCCCAAATGCACCATCAGAACCGGCCTAACATAGCCATATTACTATACGTAACCCTAATCAAACTTCTGTTTATCGACCCCCTGTGTACCATATAGAAGTTTGTGGTCATTTAGACTGTCTGCAAATTGCAAGAACAATTTTTGTGTTACCTGTATATTACGCAGCGTAGTAATATTACTTTAAGTAGCTACGAACAGTTACAGTTATCTTAGCACCGGTCTTTCTGCCTTATAATTATCAGTTGTTTTAATGTCAAATTTAAACTGCATACAATTATTGCTGACTTATTAATTTCTTACTTTTCTGTTCTTTTTTTCAAATGTCCATCGATGTTTTTAAAAGCAAATTTAAGAAACAATCTCAATGGGCAATTTATTTATTTAAATATTTATTTTTTTATAATAAATGTGTGTGTGTTCTTTAATTGTTTTCTTGGGAGGTATGAGAAGATCGTTAAGAAAAACACTGGGAAATTAAATAGAAAAAAATATATATCTAAGATAAATATTACTACAAACAAATGTACCAAAACGAGTGCTTGTATTCTTATCACAAGTTTACTAATTTCTATATTAAGCTTGCCTCTTAAGGATCTTGTCTGATTTATTATTGATTTTATACAAAGAAAGTATAAAATGTATAATTATGTATTTGTATAATAAAGAAGTATATTCCCCCACCAGATTTGAGTAGTTTACCAACTGTTAGAAAAACTTTTCAGTAATTTTATGTCATAGCAACACTTCGCTTTGCTAATGATATTCATTTTGCATTGAATTCATTAGATTTATAAAATTATACAGTAATGAAACTAAAGCTTATTTTATCCATTAAAATAAGTTGTTATTGATTTTACAAATGAGTATTTTCCAGACTGTTACATTAATTTGGATATTTAAACCGATTATTTGATATGTAATGAAATTTGGTCATCACAAAGGCTGGGCGGTGCCACGCTGCGCTGCCGAGCATAGGTAAACATTTTAATTTGCATTTAATCAAACATAAAACACTTTGATATTCAATATTTAATTCTCCTGTTGTTACCGATAATGTAGATTTTGATGTTGTAACTACTCCATGAGAGATAATAATATCTGCGCGAATTATTATAATACATTGAAAGTGATTGTATAAAACGTGTAGTACGTACATACGTACATTAAATTATTTAAAATACTGTTTATTCACCGACTAAATCGTCAGAAATATACTTTTATATTTTTTTTCCAAAAAAGTGTATTTAAGCATGTTCTTATAGCTGCGAAGGACAGCCCATGTTTGCACTGGACTAAATGGAAATTAAAAACAGATAATAATAGAGAGAAAAAAAAATTCAAATTACAGTTATTTTTGTTCGGTGTAACACATTATATTGGTTCTGGAAATAATATCTTACTATATTGAATAATTATTCCGCCGTCTTGTCACAGTGAAAAACGGTTATCGCTGGAGGTTAGTGCATCTTGGGATTGAAATTTCTCTACATTTTGTTCTGTTGGCTGTCATTTTTGTGCACTAAATAAGCATTCTCTGAGTGCAAAATAAAAAGAATGATCTATTGATGTTACCGCAGTTAATTCGTATGTTTTTTTGCTAAAATCTTCGGGTTCAAACCAGTATTTCAAATTTCCTTTGCCAACCGACGCCGAAGCCATTTACGTTCAGGCTGTTTTGTTCTTCACCATCACAGTTAGAGTGCTCACTGATTTATATGTCGGCCTTCCAATTAGCTTTCGGTACAGTTTTATTTGTCGCTTTCTTTCTATTTTTGGCTAGTCTGGTTGGGACATTTAGAATACACGATTATGATACGATCAACAACAATTGTTTGTATTGTTTTTTTCATTTTCATTAATTAAAAATAACAATCAGCGAATACAGCTAAAACTGTTTTTAACCATAATTAATGTTAAATTTGCATTACTGCATTTGATTTAGTTGTCACTATTAAATTAAAATTGACCTATTTATGGCAGCGTTCTACTAAACCTGTCATATTATATATATATATATATTATTTTTTAATATCTATTATGAAAAAAAAATCTTGTTAAAATTGCCATTTCACCAGTTTTAGAATAATTAGTCAAAGATCTTTGCATTGGTTAAACACGAAAAACTGTGCAACCATATATATAGATACACAAGTTCTTTTTTACAAAAAGCTCAGGAAATGACTCGACGAGAGGAGTCCATATGTGAAGATAGCTAGTTCAGCATGCGACATACAGCCCTAGCCACCTCCACCTTGCCGGCTATTTCACTCCTCTTTTAAAGTTTACATTTACGTTTTTCACTCACTCAACATAAGACGCTACCTAGAAAGTTCTAATAATTTGTTTTAAGTAAAAAAAATATAAAGCAGGAATTTATGTTTGTTGAGCCATTTTTATTAATATTATGTAATTTGAAGTATTATTGGTTAAGATTTTACAAAAAAAAAAGTAATTATACTATATTTTATATGAATCTTTAATCGTTAGATATAAAAGTCGTCGTACTAACTTCTCCAAATGTGGTCACACGTTTTAGGGTAACGTATGTGACTTTTGATTCGAACGGAAATACTGCACGAGGTGTTTTTGAGGGTTCTGGCAAACAAAATCTTGATTCATGATAATGTTCTTCGACTGCCTTCTGACAGGGTATCTGAAAATGCAATTTCCAATAACTGAGTAGAGTGTAATTATGTTTTATAATATTTTTACTTGAGTGAAATTACCACCATAATAATCAATAACCTATACCCATCCCAAATAAGGTCTACATAGGAGAAACACGTGATGGGCTTGGGTCATAGCACCATCACGCTGATCTAAGACAAACTGGACCAACGACTTTATTTTCCTGGAATGCTTGGGGAAAATATTTTTACAATTTAATTAATATAATTTAATTTAAATACATACTTGTAAATACTTAATGGTACTCTTTATTTTTTCCTTAAGCAATGCAGTTAAATTGTATTGGAGTCAGCGAGTTCTACAATATGTTTGGAAAAGGGTTGAGATGTCAATCGTCATGATCATTTGATGTCCACTGCTGAACAAACGCTTATTCCATGCATTTACAAATGCTACTGTTCTGAGCAGCATGCATTAATTCCGATAAAGGCAGGCGGGAATCCATCCCCGCGAGCTTTACTAGATTGTGGGAGGTCGCTTTCTGGTTCATCTACCATGCTAGTCACCATGCTAGAGCTTTTATACCCCACCAATTGTTCATTTGCTAAGTTGAGAAGTAACCTTAGTTTTAAAAACCTACTAACTGATTCACAATTTTTGATTCTAGTTATTTAAATACGATTGAATCCAAAGAAATTTAATGCTATCGTATAATCATATATTTTTCTTACTCCATTAAAACTACAAATTCAATGTATTTCTACATATTCTGCAAAGGCATCAAAGTAGTCTTGTCTATAGTAGTTGCATAACAAAGCCTTGCAAACGTAGGCATTTGTTGCGGTGATGCAGTAAGGAAAGCCTTTGTGAGAGATCGAGATATTATTTCGTATCTCCTGGGATATGTAAAGCTGGGCCTTGTTGACTTACAAATAGTGATGTTGTTTGTCGATAAAATATTAAAACTCGTGAACTCTTTCATAATTGTTTTATTGTGCATACAAACTCAAATCTCTATTTAACATTCATGACGTCTTATGCTGCTCCGTACAAAATTCCGTCAATTGTCAATAAATATGGTAAGTACTTTTACGTAAGGTTCATACGCTTTACGCTATATGTACCTTTGATGGTTAAAATTTCTTAACTATCTCAAAATTATTACGATTAAAAACAGAATTTGGAATAATTTTTAAATATTAGGTGCTCATAATTTCGTCTATTTTAGGTCATTTATAAAGTTAATGTTCAGCATCCTTGCTCATAAGTATTTTTAATTCATTACTACACTTAATTTTGTAAATAAATTTAAAGAGTTATTGAAATCACCTATAATCTCGATAAATAATATTTACCTACCTTCATAATTATTTCCCATAGAATTATTATCTTATATTTTTGATTTGAGTTTTGTTTTATCGACCACAAATTTTAATATCGATAACAATCATACTTAAAGTTAATGTTCCCGCACTATTAAGATAGTGGGTCGTACTAAATAACACAGGTTTAGCCTGACTGGGTGGAGTTGGGCACGCGTGAGCACTTTCCGCTAATCTTCTGTCAGGTCCTTGAAATTCACGTCCAACTTCTATTGTGCTAAAATGATATGTACATATACTATGAGTTTTAAATAACGAAACCGTTTAAATATAATGAAATTCTAATGCTATAAAGCTTTATTGAGATTATTTAAATTTGATGTAATAATAAGGAAAAACTTCAAGAAAAGCCAAAAAATGGATAAACTAGAGTTTGTTAAATAGTATGGATAATAATCTAACTGCCATGCTTAATATTAAAACTGTCATTTCTTCCATCGCTACTTCGGGTTTATTTTAATAGATGGCGTTAGTGGTAGTTAGTAGAAGATTCAAAGTTCAGCGGTGTCAACTAGACTACTTTTTGTATTATCAAATATATTTTATGTAGCAAGAAGCTAATGTTACAGCATTACTATATATATGGCAAACTAAGCAACCAGCAGTGGTATTACAAACGGACTTATTCATCGTCCTTTCGGTGTCTTTCGGTGTCTTCAATAGTATTATAAATTACATGCAAATGGCCGAATGTAAATTTGATGGTTGACCCTTTGGAGTGGCACTCAACTAAACTACCTATTTGTATGACCCGAACTTTGTCATTTCAGAACTATTTTAGGTCAAATGTGAGTGTTGGAACTTTGTGTACCTTTAAATCTTTTGGTTTGATTGTGGTTGAGTGGAATAATGTACACAATTTAAACCTTCGTATACATAAAACTGGAGTAGATAATATTGATCAATATAATGTCAGTAAATTGTATAAGATGGAATAGGTAATTAAAATAACCAGCCAAGTAGTAAATGGACCAGAACCCTGCGTGCTCCCTAAATTTGATAGTATGTGTTTTAATAGTGATGTTATACGGTTTTCGGTATTTTTTCCTTAATTTATGTTTTAAGACATTGCATTTTGTCAAAATTAATGATTCTTCGTCAACGAAGATAGAATATATTTGTTTGACTTCTTCAAAGTAAAGAATGCAGCTTAAACGGCCGTATCGTGTTGCGATGCCTCAAAAGTATATTACATTTACAACCCAAGGAATTTCGTATTTGATATTGGTACTTAATTATAAACTTGATCCTTTTAGGCGTTCCTAACGAAATTGTTCTTGTCAGACCGTCTTACAAGACAGTGAGCCTATGATAATTTACTTTGTATTGAAAAGAGCTGATTAAATATTTAGTAGTTATGTTTTATATTATTATCTGTAATCATCATATAGTACCTTTTCGTTCGAGGAGGAATCCGTTTCACACACACGCTCACACAGCGGCGGGCGTGTGTTTGACACACAAAGTTTCACATCAAAATGGAACTAGGTATAACCACTAAAACAATCCGGTAACTCCATTGGCATTCATGGAAGTGACCTGGGTTCTGCCCAAGCAATTCACCTAGTCGCGCCCAGGCAGTCCAGCATTACAGTCGGGCTTCGTGCCAATGGAGATTGCCTCGTCTGAGTCGTTGCTGGGGAACGGTGGCGGAGCTTTGAGCGTACATACTCACATTGAAACATTAACTAGTAGTTTAAAAACAAAAAAAGGAAAACCATCATGAAAAGCCAAAAGAAAGATAAATTAAAATTGGTTACTTTGTGGATAATCGTCTAACTGAAATGTTAAACATTAAAACTGTAATTTCTTCCATCGCTACTTCGGGTTTCTTCCTCGGTTCATTCTTATTGCCGTTCTTAGGTACGAAATCCAAAAATGGCACATATCGTACTGAAACCAATCTATCAAACAGACATGACTCGATAACTAATAGATCAAATATTATGATAGATCTACAAAACTGCTTTGAAATAGATATTGATGGTGTTGTCCGACATGAGTCAACGCCTAAAATTGGTAAAACACATTGGTGACATGTGAAAATCAATTGAGATTTTATTGTTCTGATAGTCATATTGAATCAAGAATTAGTTTGAAGAATCTATAAAAATATTTTTGGGTCGGTTTCTTCTCTTCTTCATAATTTGTATTAATGTTTTTTTAATTTTTGATTAGTTTGAAATAATTGTACCGTTTAGAATGCCGTATTAGTCAGAGGTTGGTATTTCTAAAATTCTAAAAGATAGCCGGCTGGCCTATACTATTAGCTACTGGCTATTCGGATAAGGATCCGAATTCGAGTACCTCGAGGGATTCATTAGATAGTGAAAGTTAAGAGTAAACAGAACGTAAGGTTGAACAAGATAGAAATATTAAAAAAATATATATAAATAAATATTTTTTTGTAAATTAAAACTTTTTGAAGCGTGTTAATAACTCGTCAGTTCTCATTAGTAAACCGGCGCATGGAATTTTCGAAAGTTTAACAATTCTTAAATATTCATATTAATTTATTTTGAAGTTAATGATTATAAAGATTATTTATATTAATAAATTGCAAAAAAACATATATTAATTATAAAAATAATATTCAAATTCAGTTACCTTAATACTTTGTACGGAGTTTGCGAAATCCATTGGGTAAAAATAAAATAATTATTTCTTGGAATGCTGATAGACGTAACAAGACTAGACGAGACTAATACCAATAAGTTTTTGAATTGTCAATTTAAAGCACTACAATTAATTTAATTTTTTTTAGTACAATTAAACCCTTTAAAAGGCCTGTAATAAGCAATAACTCAATGAAATCTCATAAAATGGTACTGCCCCTACACAAAAACGACCGTAAAAAACATAAAACGCCAGGTGCGTTAGAACGTGACATTCAATAAGCCTGCTACGTTGGTCACCTAAATAAAACAAAAGAGTTGGTTATTTGAATCAATAATGCAAATTGCATGTTTCGTTTTAAATATCTAACATCTGCTTAATTGCTACTGGTACGGACGTATGGGGGGAATCGTAAGAGGATTGTCATTATGATTTACAAAGAAATGTGGCGGAAAAGAGGTAATTAACATGATTTATATGATCAAAGAATATCATGTCAGGACCACACAACAACATTTACTAAAGTTAACCAAAACTTTACAGAGTGTTTGTTACAACACGTCAAAACCTACCCTTGTTAACATAGTCATAAAAATACAATGGTGGTATAAAAAATCAAAACTTTATTTTACTGATCCAAATATTTGTATGCAGATATTTAAAAAATTAAAAATAAAATTATATCGTCATACTACTTACAATATTAACATGAGTATGTTACATAGAGTATGTAGTCGATTAAGTAATCTTTAATTTAATTAGGTATTAGGCATACAAAATCAATGAAACTGATCAAAAAAATGTTTCTCTCTTTAACGGGAATATTTGTTCACAGGTTTGTATGTTTATTTAGTATATCCCTGATATGAATATAAAATTAACTATGTCTTTCTCCATTATCCCAAATCCATAACACAAGCTCAAGTGATGTGTGAGAAATTGTAATTATTATAAAAACATGACAAGTACTAGCGGAACTTGCCCACCGAGGATTTCGTACAAATTTAAAAGAAAATAAATAAATGACAGAAAGAATAGATGTCTCAATATATATGGTAACGTTGTTAATTTCTTAGATCAATATGAAGTGAAAACAAACTCTGGGTTTTATTTTGTAAGCTTAACTAACTTTGATGGCCTCAAATGCCTACGTTTTCCTGTTTTTTTAGATAGATAGATAGCTAAATAAAAAAATATATAAATCGTTTATGGCCTTCATTAGATTACAAAATACATATACCTTCATCAAAATTACCAGAAAAATATACAATCAAAGGCTTTAATTAAATAATATCGTGCAAATTTGAAGACTGTAGCCCAAACCGTTTTGCTGTTAAGCTTGTGTAATAGACGACAGACGTACAGACGGACCGCTTTAACTCAACCCTAAAAACATTAAAGACTCGGCAACAGCAATTTTTAATTAGTTATCTAAATAATACAGAGTTTTATCAAACATCTATTAGAAGCGACGTTTTTTCAAATGTGGAATTGAAACAACCGGTATTCCAATTAACTCATAGGTTAGTTTTGAAAATCAAAACAGAAGGTAAATAGTTTTTAAATTGACAGCGAGGGAGAAGTGAAATGGCTAATCAGTTTAATAAAATTTAATTTTTCCAAACGAAATGCATCGATGGCCATTACGCGATTCTTTTTTTCTTCCCGTATCACAATAGATAAGACCCAGTTGAATTAATTAGTAGGACTAAACAATGGAAGATCATATATAACAGGAAACAATGGGAGGGTGTGTGCAGTGAACTGAAATAATACCGGTTCACCTTTGTGTGGAGGCTTTATTATTTTTATTAATAAACACGGCTTAAATGCATCCTACTTTTGCTATAGGAAAGCCTTGTTCATGACATTGTTTGGCTCGAAAAATGCTGGCTTTGTTAAAAATGGAAATTACATTTCTTAGTTTTTTTCCAACTTTTTAATCTGTATTTATCGTGTTAGTAAAAATTGAATTTTTTTCTAAACTAAAATTAAAATGAAGTTTATACGGTATCCTATCAAATTGTAATTTATATGTCATTTCGAGGTCGAAATGTCGTTTGTTTTTATTTTAGAACAGACAATTCAATGAAATGATATGATTATTTTTAAATATATTCGTTTTATAATAATAATAAAACAGTGGAATTCAAGACTACTTTTATTCGATCACCCATCTCAGTCCTCGAAACAGCTTAACAGTTGATACATAAATTCCAGCCACTCTTCATTTATTGGATTTTTAACTTTCGTTTTTGTATTTTTGTCACGAAGACATTGTATAGGGTATAAATTCCATGTTACGCTTGCGACGTAAAATAAATAAGTCGTTTCTTGACTTTAAATTCGTTCCATAAAACTCGAGGTTAACCTCTTAATTCCATTACCTGTAAATTCAAGATTTCGCACTCGCTACATTAATGTATTTTTATAACAGTATTTCCCTATTATCTACCCCAAAGTAAGCATCATTTAGAGATTGTGGTGTAAATATTAGATAACGCAAACATTATTGCAGTTTAAGACATGTTTAAAAGCGCTTTATTTCTCTTTAAAGAGAAACTAAATATTTATTATACCTTTAATTTTATAAAATTTTATTATTTTATTTTAATTTATTTATTAGTTATATATTTGTATTGGTACACGCTCCTCTAGCTTTGTTATCCCTTTTCCGTATGAGGGTGTTGGAAGAGATTTCAAATATAAATCCTACCAGTCATAAAACAAATGCATTGCGCGCATTTATCTTAATATAAGTCACATTATTTTTGTTTAGTGTTATATTATATGTGTATCTTATATTATATCTTACGTGTGAATACGTCTATCTGCCCACTATGCCATTTATTTTAAATATTCCTGCCACAGGTTTGATGGTAGAAACTGCTTCAGAAATTGGCACTTAATATTTTATGTGCTAGATAAAATTGAGTTAAATAATTTCTAATGGGATTATAATTATCACTCAGATTATAATCTGCAGTCCTTTATTAGTACATTTTGTGCTTAAGCTATAAAACTAGATATTTTCCAGGTGTTTTTCCAAAATGGAGTCAGTTCTCGTCCATAATTATTGCTTAAGCTTATTACGAAATACGTTGCAGCTTTACCTCCCGTAAAAGGTACTTATTTATAAAACGAAACGTCCTCACAGCGGATTAAATAATTTATGACTGAATTAAGCTAATTAGAATTAATTACTCGAGAAAGTGAACAAAATAAGAGCAGAAATAAATAAAAATAAGCAACAAAATACATTTATAGAATTAGACAATTGTTTTGTTTTGATTAGCTCAAGGTCAAGGAGCGTTTCGTTTTAAGGATTCTAGTGGTAGGTCTGCGCTCTTTTGCCTAATTCAGAATCTATTGCTATCGCTTTCATTTTGACGTACACAGTATTTCTATTGCCGCGAAACTGTTTATGATTGTGGCGTTAAGCTTTAATACGCAGTAACGATTTTGAAGACTAAAGCTATTGGCCATCGCGATAAATATGATGTTACACAATAAGATCCCAGCTTGCATAGTCTTTTGTCATGTGAACAGTACCCTGTGTTTCGATGGGAAACCAGAACGGAGCAATTTTAATCAGAACACGTGAAAAGATAATATCTCTTATCACCAGAATGTTGAGTCAACACATTTGCAGCTTGAAATGATTCTTTAATACATAGTTGGTCGTGAACAATCATATCAGCTTAGAGTCATTACTGTTGAAAAAAGGCCTCCCCAAAAGATTTTCACTCGATCCACGCTAACCGCATCCAGTGGCTTCTCGCGACCTTTAAGAGATTATCGGTCCACCTTACGGGAGGCCGACAAACGTTGCGTCTCCTGGTACACAGCCGTTACTCGAAGAACTTTTCAACCCACTGGCCGCCAGTCCTCCAATGCCGTGCCGTTGGTGACTCTAGTTCTCTTGTGCCTTTTTATAAGGCCCATTGTAAACGGCCATGTTTCGGTTCCGTAAATTATCTCTGGCTGAAAACTTTCGTATAAAACTTTCTTTAAATACACATATTTTGTTGACATTTCTGGTGTCTTACACATTTACACTTACCATCAGGTAGATTGCCTACTTGTTTGTTACCTGCAGTGGAGAACGATTATAATTTTATTGATTTCGATTAAAACATGAATCTCTATTTGACACTTCGCTATAAGATAATCGTGATTCATTCATCACAACTAGCGACATCTATTTTTTCCTGACTGAACTAAGTATTATGTAACATTATTACTGAAACATGGAACACGAAACGAACGTTATTTGAAGAAAACCTTTTAAATAGCTTCTTAAGGTAATCCATCACATTTTCGGATAATTATATGCTTTGTAAAGTATGGGGTTTCAGCGTCCAATTACAAAATAGGCTTCAGGTAATTCTTGTAATAAAGAAATGACTATAAATTTGTTAAAGCAAATTATTAACATTTTTCACCGTACACAATATTTTAAATTTCCACCGGCGACCCAAGTAAGTAATAAAGTACCAGCAGCGTCCTATAAAACATAATTACGAGTGAGGGCTTGTAAGAAGGGCAAGAGTTTATGAAGCGAGTTAATTTGTGGAAATAACTAATTCCGTACAGCCTGTTCCTAGTTGGTGTGTATCACGCTGAAATATTTATTAGAGCTTAATATATTGTAGGCGTGAGTTTCAAGTAATTTAGGGTACTTCTATTTTTGTTATTTCAAACCGCCGTCTGGTCGAGGGATCAGTAACCTTGCTTACTATACCAGAGGTCCCGGGTTCGAATTCTGGTAGAGACAGAAATTTGTGTGATGAGTACTAGTATTTGTTGATAATTCTTGGTTGTTTGGTATATACTATCTGGTCGAGTTGTCAGAACGCAAGTCCCAGCGTTATAACTCAAATTCCTCATGTAGGAAGTAGGTACCTATGTAGTACCTATGTAGGAAGGCCTGTGGACATCTGAGGGACGTATATAGGCTATTCGGGCTCTTTGAGTGGACTAATTAGTGCAATTTATATCATCATGATTAAATAAAATATTTTTCATAATGTTAGGATAAAATGAAACTTTTGATAACCCATTTGTATTTCGTTCCCAGAATTCAAATGTACCTTTTATGATTTAATGGTAATGATCTCCAAATATCTGCTAGAGGACTTACGCCAATAAATGTCAATTTTATAATAATTTATTCAAGATACCGCGATGGGAACGATTCGTTTGATTTATTTCTGAGTATTTCCATACTTATCGGGATTTTTCGATTTTTGTTATTTTACTAGGAAACGTTTTCATTGCTTTACAGTTTTTGCTTGATAACTATTTGCAGAACTTTTGTTTATGGTAACAGTTTTTTTAAAACAAAATAAATTATTTCTCATATGACGTTATCGTTTGATCTTTGGCATTATGTTTAGGACTGTATCGAAGGCTCAGTTACATTTAATATTTCTCTATAAAGAAAAGATTTAATTTAGTAAAGTTGCAATATATTCGTTAGTTACATTCGAACAAAGCGCTTCGCCAGTTCTTTCATAATGCTTACAACTGACGAGTGAAACTACTGTCTTTTTATGTTTTCCCTGAACGATACAACATGGAACTCTTCGCCTTGAAGAAGTAAGTGAATAGGAGCTTTCTTGGAAAGCACGTAACACCGTCTACTACAACAGCACTTAACATCAGGTGAATTTGCAGTGAAGATATAATAGAATAGAATAGAATACATCAGTCAATACCTATATAACCTACACCAATACAATCTTACCTATATAACCTACTCCAATACAATCTTACCTGTACGATCTTACCAATACAATCTAAAAAGAGTTTAAGTGATCGTGAAAGTTTTAGGATGTTATCATGTTGTCTCGTGTTGCCATACAGTACATACTCATTACTGTTAATTATCTCTTATGTTAGAATTCTAAACGTTATTCGTAAAAACAAAACACGGTGAAAAAGTTTTTGTCGGAGTTTTAGAGAGTTTCTTTAACAATGCTATTTAATATTTTATATAAAACTAAAAGTTCATGTGTATCCAATAAAATGGTTTTAATAATCAGTATCAGCCATAGACTTTAAAGTAATTAAAATGGCAAACTCTCTCTCTCTCTATGAGATCATAATCGTTTTATATTTTGATGAGTTTAATAATTATAATCCTTTGGAATCTATATATTTGACAACATCATCGACCTAAACTATAGAAATACAAAATTGTTCGGTAAACCATTGGTTTATCAATGAAACAAAAAAAAGGATTGCCTATGTTCCAAATGTGATGCCTCGAGCAAGCAATATTTAGTTTCAGTTCAATATATCATACAGTAATTCTGTACTAACAGTAAAAGTTTTTACTAATCAGACTTTTACTAATAACATTTTTGCGCACGCTTAAAGCCATGGCTAGCCAATTACATTTATTGACGTGCTTGCTGAATGACTTGTTGATAGCGATCGCTTATAAGGAGATAAGTCCACTTTTAATCCTGTAGGCTAGGACTCTAAAACATGGTCCTTCGAGCCGGATCGCTCCGGAACCAGGTGTGGTGAATGTATTGATTAATTACACATATTTATTTTGTATAACCATTACTTCCACTTATAGTTAGACCAAAGATGATGTAGATTGACCGAAGGAGACTAAGAATAAAAAGGCTTAGGAAGAAAAACATTATTACAACTGAATGTACTGTGTATATTTATAATACTGTTAATTGGAACCAGAATACAAGCCATAACAAATATGGGTGCTTCTGTAATCTCTGTGCATAAACCCGCCTATTAAGATGCAACACTTAATTCTTGTTAAGCTCAGCTGAAAGCGATTGCATTTAAAAGTGTAACAGTATGCAACAGTACACAAAAGAAATAAAACTTGTTAGAACGAAGTATATTAAAGTGAACTGAAATTAAATGTAGCTATGCTTTGTTTTCAAACAAAGCAATGTATACAAAATACAGCAATGCATGCTAGCTTGACTGCTGCAGTACAATATTATTGGTACCTTTCTCTCTTCATATTCTTGCACATAATCTTTTTTTACTTGTTTATTTAAATGCTGCCTGGAAGATATTGCTATTAAACTATATGGTCGCTTTTGGTTTGTCTACGTTTTCTTTTGTGTTGTAGTATATATTCAAGTTATTTACTGTTCATAACTTATCAGTAAACATTATGCACTGCTTTTTTGTTAGTCATCAAGTTAATTGAAACTCCCATGAATCCATCGGCATTTACTTAGATGTTTTTTGAAAAAAATTACCTCTTTACAGTAATAAACTAAATTCTATTAATTTAATTTAAACATTACGAAGTTAGGTAGGCCAAACGTCTGATTCGATAAACAATAATTTTCACATACTGGCCTTACTGACTGATCTTTCACTATGGTCAATTCAACCAATAAGTTCCAATTTTAACGGTAAACCTATTCAGTGGCTGTTATAAATGAAACGTGAATATATTCGTACATGAACCCAGGTAAATACTAAAATAGCCTAATACTAGTTTCGACTAGACACGTACTATTATGAGTTGGGATTTAACCTCAGTGGTAATTAACTGTTTTGTGTCATATAAGTAAAATAAATCCACAGCAAAGAGGAGTCTTATAAAATATTTTTTTAATACGTAACACATAATTCCTATTTCAGATTCTGCACTAATTAGCTTTATTTGTATAGTCTAGCTTAAGGTTTTGGAGTAAGTTTGCAATATCAACAAAATACTTTAGATTACTGGATACTATAAGTGGAATAGCCCGACTACCATCCATTGCTTTCATACCAAAAAAGTGAGGTTGTTTAGAATAAGTTGAATTTAATTGTTTTTACATTACTTACATTATAGTTGAATTGGTAGAGTTCTCGATTTTAGAAATCTGTATCGAAGAAGACAGATATAGATTTACCATTAAATTCAATACGATCGCTTTTCTAATCTATAATTAAGTAAATTTACTGAGATAATTTTGTACTATCTATTCGATGTGTAACCCCATTTCAAATGAAGACTGTGATACGAAATAAAACAAATACATAACAAAAGTTTTACCTCAAATAAAGTCAATAATAATAAAAACAAGTAATCGAGAACAATATTGTAGTCTATGTTCATTTGTCATAGTTATATTGATTTTCCATTTAAAGTGCATCTAAATCCAACCACAGTATTTTAAATTGAAGGATAAAACCATCCACTCACCCGCCAGCAAATTTAACGTCAGTAATAATTCAAACTTTACGTAAAAGCAAATTGTAGTCGCTCATGCTAACTGAATTCGCGGTTGCAAATATTAGCAACATTCCTAGCAACTAACTCGCACATGTCCTCGTAACGTTTGAACATTTAAAATACACACAAAGCCGATTAAGCGGCCAAAATAAAACGTTCCGTTGTCACGTTGCATATTTTTGTAAAGAACATTTCACCTTGCTATGCGATAAACGTGCATAATGTACAAAATTTGCACAATAATGGTGTTATAACTCATGTGAGAATAGTGATGTTCCCGTACGTTCGGATACGTAGCCTCAATTTTTGTTAAATTTTTGTATTACCTGGAACACGAATTGCGAAATCATTAGGCAGATATAAACCGGGGTTTTGAATTAGATCCTTAATTCTACAAAGGAAATTACAATTTGAAGGGAGGCTTATGAATGAAATATAGCATTGTAAAAAAATCATTTACATCCCCAAACTCGAATACGAATGAAATTTATTAAATTTACTAAGTTGTAAAAGTAATTTCTACTGACACGTGTCGTATTTATATGTTCCCCTCAAATTGAATCTCATATAGAAATTTAATTTATAAGAGAAATTGGGAATCACACTTTCCTTTCGCAACCAATCAATGCATGCTTCTTTGCAGTGTGGTGGCTTTTATAAGATCTCACCCCACCTTTTGTGTCAACCCCACATTGCTTTCGACAAATCAGGGGTCGTTCTACATGTGTGTGTACAATATTCCAGTTTGTTCCATGTTTTACTACTATAATATGACGCTTGAGTTCGATGCCCAACAATCTTTTTGCTATGGTTTGATATAAAGTCTCTCAACTCAGGGTTCTGAAGACTTAAGTTCGTAAAGCTATTACAATGCTATATATCCTATTATCAACAATTTAAGATCCAATGTTGAAGAACTAGCATAAAATCAACTTTGTATGTCTAGTGGAAATTAAAAAAATTATAGTATTTATATCGATATCACGTTTGTAACACACTACTGTATCTGAAGTTAGCTGTGAAATTGTTTGAAAGCGACAGTAGTGCCAATAACACCTTATCAAATTTAATGCATTAATATTAAGAATATTGACACGTAATATTCTTTTTATTAGTAATATTTTTTTGACATGATAATTTATAAATTTCATCACAAATATTTATAAGCTGAGGAGTTTTTGCACCGCTTCTTTTCCAAAGCTAAAGTCGATGAATCCGCACTTTAACAGCGTGGTTGTGACTAGTTTCCCTAATTTAAGATTGGCTTGAACCTCTCGGTGGTATATGAGTGAATATGAGCTGTTGATGAATATAATGATTTTGAAAAAAAATATTTTTGATTGGGAAAATTTAAACAGCTCTAATATACTTTCTGATTTAAACTAACCAACATTTACTAGAGAACATAATTGAATGAAAATAATAAAAAATGAACATCATTATAATTGAGATCGGATATTTTCAGCAATCATAATAACATTTTCAAATATGGAATGTATTCTTTTTTTAAAACGAAGTCCACGTCCTGTCATATTTTATATCAACCAACTGATAAGAATAAATGTTTATGTATTGCTTTGCTTCATGCGAATTGCAAAGATGTTGAAAATTTATAGGTCACCAACAAAAAACTGTCACCTGCTTGATTTATAGTTAATTATACATGAAATCTGGTATCATACGCTCATACATAATTCTCTGGTGAAGTTAAAGTTACTGAAATAAAGTAAAAAAGGGAAATATGAATATTAAAAAATTTCTAAAGTTTACACTTACTAAATATATTATATATGTTTTTGAAATTGAAAATGGAATTGTTAACAAGAACATTTAACTGAAGTTTAATTGCAATGCAATTTATATTTGTATACCACCTATAGACTGAAATATGTACTACTCGTATATCACGGATTTACATTTAAAAATGCTTGCTTTCACGAAAGACCTTTCTATTTACTGCCATATATGAAATATAAAGTCAAAATATCTTAAATTAAATAGACTAAATTACAGGGAATATGTATGAAAATAATAAATGAATATAATTGAAGGTATGCACTAGTAAATATAAAAATAAGTCATTCCTGACGGCAGCTCTGGGGCTGATATATCTTTTAACTTATTATCTTAAACATTTATTAATTAAAAATATTTATTATATTTTTTTAAAATTAGAATTACTCATTGACTATATACTAGTTCTAATTATGAAAACAAGCATTTTTTATTTATAATGTTTCAAGACTTTAACCTACTCAGATGTGTGTTAACAGTGTTAACAGTGTTGTTAACTTCCGGAATTGGAGGTAAGATAGCTCTGCTCGAGGAATCCGGGTGTAGCTCCATTTCATCTTCAGCCTTACGAGTTGGTGTGACGAAAGCCAAGAGCTATCCTGTAAAGTATAAATAGAATCTACATATGGTAATTAAATTAACTAAGGCGATAGGCCCTTATTACTCCAAATTGTTAACGTTAGACAATAGCACCATTTTTTTAGTTAAAAGTGACGACTCATCATCAACAGCGGGCAGTATACGTCCGACTGCTTGACATAGGTCTTAGAAGGCATGGGATAAAAACATGAAAAGTTTAGGCCAAAGACTACCACGCTGAAACGCGGTTTAGCGGGTGAAAGTAGTTGCTGTAATAACTTTGACGAAGGTATATCTTCTAAAACACAGAGAATCTGATAACAAACTTTATTGACGCATTTAGATCGGTACTTCTTAGATCAGGAGGTTCTTCCCGATGTGGCCGTCAGACGCAGCTCACGCTGACTCTTGGCAAATGACCAAATGTCGCAGCTACATACTAGCCATGGTTGCTTCATGAGAAGACTGAGATTAAGCTGGCAGATTGGAGTATGTTTGAGTGAGAGGATTCGGATGAGGATGTTCACCACGTCATGTGGAAATGACCGTTGTATAAAGACCTACGTATTAAAATGATAGATGGCTTCAACCACGACACACAAGACACTTGTACCATGATGACCTGGTTAGCTCACTGGCTTCGGAAGGCAGCGGGAGCTTGTGCACCAGTGGCACAAGAGGTAGAGTATGTCGGTTCCACGTGTATCTTTCAAGAGTCGGCCTTTATGCCTGCAAGGTTGGTATGGCCATGAGAAGTGGTGGGTTGACTCATTCCAGAACCAGGCATGGTGAAAATTGCTTTGTTTTCGTTATCAAAGCCAAAGCGTTCCACTACGCCAACGTTCTCATCGATAATATTGATATAAACTGAGTTAGTCAAAATTATATGCTTAAAATTATCGATTCTATAGCTCCTAGAACCAATAAGTTACAATATAAGCCAATGGAAAAAGCCTTTAAAGGCTTATTATACACAAATTCTAACATGGTAAGATATTAATCCGTGGGAGAAGGCAAAACGTTAATACTCTTCACAGGTAAACTGACAAGGGTAAGCCGTCTTAGTTGCTTTAGATCAAGATCTTTATCGTGTATTATAAAGAAACCCAGCAAATTAGTTTTTCCTTACACTACCTTACAAGAATCTTTGTAGATTGCACTTACGGCGATGTTATTACCGTCAGTATTTTTTTGTGTTTGCATCAATTATAAATGCGTGATATTTGTATCACGCATTTATAATTGATGCAAACACAAAAAACGTTCGAAATAAGCGCATTTAAATCGCTCCAAATGCGCCTTTGCATGAAATTTTCATAATCAATATTTTAAACATGAGCTTTTTTCAAAAGATGTATAAGTTCACATAATCTTTTTTCGTTTGTGTTTGAGTGTATCCAAAATAAAGTTGCATATCTCTCCGTTTACTTTTGTTTATAACAGTAAAATGAAGATAGCATTAGCAATCTATTCGCCGCGGAAGTCACGGAATCTATTGGAATGCAGGGGATTCCCTTAAATGTGCATATTACTGAGGGCGCCTGCATATGCAGCACTATAAACATTTTGAACGTATTCGTCGTTTACTTCACCTTCATCTTCACTCTGTCAAACGGAACGCATTAAATGTACTACACGTGCTTAGACCTTAGTAGTTTGAAAGGTTTCATAAAACAGAAAGGTCAACATAACTTATTATAATGAAATTAATGTCGAAATACAGGACAAGGTCTATATATAAGTGTTCCCATTTAATATGCATTAATAGAACGGGGTTACTCTACCTGTCAATGTGTTCGTCACCACTGTCCACTGGAGATTAATGACCGAGTTCGACGCAGACGGATATCTGAAATATTCGTTTTTTAATCGTTGAATTGATGCGTTTAAAATAAATTGTTTGTTTATTTCATTTCAGATGAATGAGAGCTTAGACTTTAATATTTAGTCGTGTTCATGATAATTGTGATAACTTTCAATGGTTTTTGTTCTTGTCAAGGAAACTCCTTCAAGTAAAATACAAAAATCTTCTATGTATGTTAGCATCTTAATAATAGTTATCAACACGGTTATATTATGGTATCAGCACTAAATTACACTTTATAACCTACTACATACAGATCAATCAAAGTGATAGTTAAATGAAACGAAAAAATATAATTAATTTAGAGCCTGGTTCACTTAGAACAGAATATATCTTTATTGTACAGCAACCAATTTCAAAAATTGAAATACATAGGCCACAATAACTTACACTTAATAACAAATAAAAGAGATAATTGAACAAAATGACGCCCACTTAGCTATATGTCACAGATGAGCTGGTTTTGATGAAGAAACTAAGCGAATTTTACCGTGGTTGGTCCTTGGGTGCATTATACGATATGGCACACTTTTCATGGATGGATAATTGTGATTTATAAATCTGTATATTAAATTTCTTATATGCTAATTAACAATTACCTAGAATATTAATATTTTATTCTATAATCTAGCTTCTTGAGTGCAAAGATATGAAGACGTTGCCAACCCTGAAAAAATTGTTTTTTTTTTGAAACTAATACTGTTGGCCGCAGGTGGCCTTTACAGCGTTACCAGAGTTTTAAGGAGGCGAGAATCTTGGAGAGTACTCAAGCCTTAAAGGGCGATTCGCCTCTGGAGGAGTTCTAATCGTCAGGCATCACCTCCAGGGGAGGTGTCCCGCTGTCTCTTAGAGTCTCCAGGGCACTCGAGCCATGGGAGAGCGACAAAGCTGAGGGTGCCAGTAAAGGCTCGGACCTCGGCTCAGGTGAGCCGTGTCGTGGAGGAGAGAAGCACCCAGGTACGTATCTGTACCTGGTATAGCGCGACGAATGTAGACCGGGTCTTTGCACCCTTGTACGACGGGTGCGGGAAAAAAACACTACAAACTAATCAATTAAACAATTAATTAACTAATAAAGCATAAATCACAAGCACCTCACTGCCTAATTGTCCTCTAAATATCACAACTTAACGTAAAGACAAACTACAACATTTGCATTGTGTCGTCATTAATTCTGTTTTGCTCTCATGAACTCTCCGTTTGCCTTTTTCGTAGGAATAAAATTAATTGCAAACGTTTGTACGGTCTTGTGAACGAGTGAATTTGAATTTTCATAGTACTCCAAATGTTTGCACAAAGCTGGCGACATAATTGAGACGGTTGTAGATTCGGTTTGATTGTTCGCTGAATTTTTGTAAAAATACTCACTAATTTTTGCTTTTATGAGAAATTCATTGCCGTAGTGGATTTGAGTACTCTGGCTTTGATTACGGAAACAAAACAACAGTTCCGCCGTGCTTCGGTAGAAATATCAAACCTTTAGTCCCGGTTGTCACGGCAACTGTTTTCACCCATTGTTCCGCATTACGACAGCATCGTTGTTTCAAGGACAAACCCTTACATATTGTTGATGATAATAATATTTGTGTGTGTTCTTACGTAATAAGTAATTACAATAAGTATAGTACTAACCCGAGAATCTCAACAAAATGAAAAATTGTGTCTGGTTTGTACAGTTTGGTAGGTATGTATTACGAGCCCTCCAGAGGTCTGGTAAAGTTTTAGTGACAATTTATGATGTGTTCTTGATTGTTCTAAATGAGTGAAAATTTTTACTTTCTTTAACAACGGATGTTAACCAACAGATTTATGCTTTCACAAATTAAAAAAAAAACAATTTATGTATGTCTTATTGGTGAAAATTATGATAAATACGCAGTGTTCTGAATCCTTTACCGTAAACAAGTAAAATTTAATAATGAATTCGTATAAAAATAGTCGCTGGCATAGAGAGTCATTGTCTTCTAATCTCGGGCAGCAGTTTGAACCCCGCCACATACCAATGTGTTTACAATATTCAAAGTCAAAGTCAAAGTTGAAATATCTTTATTTAAATAGACTCATTTAAATCGTCATAACAGGGAATATGTATGAGAAAAAATAAATAAATGTAATTAAAGGTAATAGTGATAGCTTTAAGTGTAATTTACCGGGTATTTACAAATTGTCCCAGTTATAAAATTTAATTATGTATTAAATAAATTATTTTAAAATAAAACTAACACTAGTATGCATATTCTCAATTAAACCTACTACCGCTTCGACGAACTAATAGCTGCAGAGAAGAAGCGGAGCAAGAAACTCTCAGCCTTTAGTATCTATAATGACATTTACAAATTACCTATGCCATTATGTATTAACATTACAAACATATTATTAGAATTTGAATTCATATTTACTTTTATATGAAGCTTTTAAAGTGAAGGAATATAAGAAATTCTTAGGATGTGTGAAGACAAACAAACCACACTTGGTCAGCGGGGTTTATTAAAGCCTTATCATCCATTTAGGGCAGGATCGAGCCCTTGAGTGTGATATATATAAGCATATATGATGATGACAAGAACTTTGTTTATTGTACTGAAATTTGCAACGAAAACATAACTATATGAGTTATTAACGATGTGTTCATTTTTAAAATGGCCTCTATCTTCACATATGGATTCCTTTACTGCTTATCATTGGTGTCGAGTCATTTGCTGAGCTTTTTATATAAAAAAAAGGAAATATCACGTTTCTTTATGCAATAAAATTCTTTTAATATAATATTTAGTGTCATATTTTTTTGTTATCTAAACAATTAGCCAGAGACTGTTTAGATAGTAAACATCGTTCGATAGTTGCTTCATATTAAGACAGCCATCTCTTTTATTAAGAATAAATAAATACACATTTGTACATGCTGTATGCGTTGCAATAAATAATTAAATGTTGAATTGAATGCACTTTTTTGGAATTTATGTGCAATCGTTATCTGTCACTGTATATTTTATCGATGGTACTAAAAACCTAATTTGATTTAAATTGTAACTCAATTAAATTTTAAAACAATTTTCGCTCTATTGTATTAAAAGAAATGTAAATGGGAAACAAGAATTTATCGCCCAAAAGGTTCCCTTGAAACAAAACAGCAAAATGTCCCAGTAATTCTATTAGGCCTTTAATTTTTCTCATTAATAACACCCTGATTCGTTATCACAATGTAACTGCCAATAAATTATCACTCTTATCTCTAAAGCGATAAAAACGTAAACGCGTGGGCTTTGCCTAGTAATTTATCAATTATCTGATCTTTTCTATTGGTCATTGTATCGATCCTATTATATACAAAGAGGTAATTTTTAAATAAGTGCATTTTATAAAGAAATTTGACAGCTGTCATATGAACGTCCTTCATTATAACAACAACTAAGATAGTAAGCTTATTTTACACATTCCGATATTATAAATGAGGTCAAAACTAATGCTATGATTGATTCAAAATTATAAATGAATCGAATCATTTAACCAAACATAAGCTTTGTTATATTTCGTGTGCTTGAATTATATTTCGTGGGATTTATTTAATATCTGATAAATAAAAATATCGTATCACAATGTTTGTTAGCCAAATCCTCCAAAACCGCTTGACCGATTTTTTTTGTGTACGATAGAATTTTTGTAACGATAGTGTCTTATAAACATGCATGTGAGGTTTACCTGATTTTGAATTCTATACTTGCCTATTTAGAAACTAATTTACAGTTTTTGATTTTTATTCGAATGAAGGTAACGTATTGATGTTGCATCAAAGGAAATAAAACTTACTGGAGAGTTAATTCAGTTATGTAATAGTAACAAGTAACATAATAACATTTCTTAGTATAAAAATCCTACCAAGAACACTTTGTTTGTTGCTAATACAAAAAAGTGACTTTCCAGCTAGCTAAAACAAAAAAGCGAAACAGAATTTAGTCTCAAAGCTTTGTGCGAGGAACGTCTGAGTTCATGTCCATGTTAATCCGAGTCCGTAGAGACCTTTGTAGTCCTCAGGTCACGTGAGTTTTGTAATTGCACCTGCATTTTAACTTGGCTGTACTAACGCCTCTACTGGATAACTTTTTTGTCAACCATAAATTTTCTTACTTTGTCTTGTTTTAAGAGAATGGTGATGCAGACGGAAAAGAACTGTATCGTTATTTTTGTACAATGTCATTCAAAATTCATTTAAAATTCTAAAGAAAATTAAAAAGAATTGTTTTAACAAGAAGCATACTCGTTAGAGTTAGCTCATACTAATCATATCGTTTATTCTAAGTGATTACATATTGATCGTAAATTAATATATATATATATATATATATATATATATATATATATATATATATATATATATAGAATTATATATAATAAATTAATCTATATGAACAGATTAATTCACAAATAAATCATTGCATTGATTTTGTTCAAAAATCTTTAGAAATTAGTTTTTATATTGCGATGACCATAATAAAGGTACTTATATTTATGGCTATTAATTATATTGGAATAAGCAAAAAATCATCTATCTTGTTGGAAATTTGCTCTGAGTCATCTGATGAAACTATTACATTGAACTGTTTCATTCTGTATAAATATCCTTGGTGAATAAAATCTAGGCTTGATTTATTATCCAACTTTGTATCAGTTGTTAGAAACTGTATTATGTGATATATAAATTGTTAGATATATTCTATTCTATTCTATTCTATGTTTAGCGACTGTATGAGCGAGGCGATTACTTAATATGCTTACGTTAATGTGTATTTAATCTGCCAAAAATATTTTAATACAATATTTTGGAGCAAAAAGATCTGCTGTAATGAGAAAATAAAATGGAGAAGTTTAAAAATAAAGTAGAACAATACAAAAACCAAAGTTACCGTGATTCCCTTTGATAATTCAACCTCCTGATGTTGCATTCTCACGCAAGCAAATCCAGTGGTTCAGTGTACGTTAGCGGATCACCAACTCTCGCTGCGTCCTTACAGTATTTTACTTAAAACTTTCCAACTACAAGTCCCTCCAATATCCAAGTATATTAGCGACGAACCGAGAAGTTAAATAAATCTACAGTATATAAACTCAGGAGTTCGATATATTCGCTGAACATACAGGAAACCGGTTTGTGTAAGCTTGCTACATCCTCGGCCCCTTCTAGGTCACTCTGAGAAAGATTAGAATCTCAAACATTTTTAAATTTAATTTAATTTTTATTAAAATTAAATTAATTTTTTTTATTATTAAATTTATTAAGAAAATGTAGTACACTATAAAAGCCAAAATTCATCAATTTATGACATTTTATTGCGACACATTAACTGCAACAAATAAAGATTACTAAACACGCAAAAATAAATTCTACTATAATTTTTTTTATATTGTTATACGATTAACAGACTGAATTCACTTAATTCTATCTGAAATAGTTTGATTTGAACTTTTTACTGAGAAAACAGAAATAAGATAATATTATGTTTTCTTTGGAATCTTAAATATCTGTATAATATGCATTATCATGTAAGTATACATAATTAAGTGTTACATAGAATAAATTCAAAATTATGTATCCTAGATTAAACAATATATTCGGAGACTGATACTCACTATAGTTTAACTATGACTGAGGCCCCAAAGTTCCACTGTATGTGAGCGAAAGAACAATCGCTACGAAAAGTCACGGAGTGGACATAATTATGTTTAAGCTTCTAGTAAAAGGGTAATTCGGCTTTAGTACGGTTAGTAGCCCATTTTATATAATAAATTTTCATGAATAGCTATAGAGAGGAAGATAATGCCTGTGAATTTTAATAAATATCATGTAATTTTGTTTTAGTTCTATCACGAAATATCGTGATGCACGCATTAAAACATAAACCAATGTAAGCCGCTAGGTTTACAAACTACTTTACATATATTTTAACTGCTGCAATGTGTGCACAAAAATATGTTTCATCTCTGATAAATAAAGAAAAAAAAACTAAAAGATAAAAATGCGTAGTTAGAGTTATATAACACTCATATATCTTAAAACTTCACAAGTGAAACAACTAATGTAAAACGCTTCATCGCTTTTTGATTAAACAAATGACATTCGATTAAATACTTACTATGTAATATACGTAAATAAGTATTTTATAAATTTATTTTTTCTTGGGTACAAGTTCTGACTTAAGGCGATCGTAATGGTAATCCTGATCATATCCACCACGGCACTAAATAGGGAACTGGTGCTTCCGTACCTTTCTCTTACGTTTTTCAGCTATGATGTACGGCGATATCCTGGTTTTGGCGGCTATGAATTTCTCGCTGAATAATTGACTGCAATACATTGTCATTTTATGATTTTTTTTTAAATATGACTTGATCGTTATGAACTGTTTAAAAATATTTGATTCGATGATAAAACTATGATAGATGACATCATTGATGTTTTAATAAAGCACACAGGCTGTTTTTGAATTCAAATTCTTTATTTCATGCCACATAGGTACTGTACAAGTAGTACTGACTTGTTGCAGTAGGTACATAAGTTCCTGGGGTTAACAATGTAGCCCTGTAAGAGCAATGCAATTATAGAGGGGCTACAAGCTATTTTTAAAATTAATAACTCAAAAATGAAGTCATTAGAGTTCGTAAAAATCGTTAAGTGTATAAAATCATTGTTTAAGAAAATACATCTTTAGCTTACAGTTGAAAGTTTGTAATTTAAATTTTTCTTTGAAATCATTTCTTTACTATAGTCAGTAAAACTAAACCACAACACTTGTAAAACACCAAATTCCCGTTCCTAACCCTTTGTAGGTATAAGTCCTTTTTTTCAACAAACATTCTTCAAGAAATCCCACAAAAAAACTCGCTATCTATCCTGAAATTCATAGGTATTTTACACCCAAAATCAAAGGTTCTTCATCCTTTCAACGCTTGCGTACAGATTTCAATACGGTTGAATAATATACTACGGCTTTACATAAAGTGGTTTTATCAAGGGGCGTTTGGTTTACTTATTCATTGGAATGATGCGTCAACAAGAAATTGTGTTATGAATTATCTTTTGTTATTGGTGGAAAATAAGGCCTTGTTAAATTTTTTCTTTCACGGACAAAAGATAGAGATAATGGGATATTTGAATGTTTAATAGTATGCCAATAATGAAGAATATTTCACAAGCAACCGTATATCATAGTTTTATTAGATATATAGTTTTGTTTGAGGCGATAAGCTACCAAAAAAATGCACCATATAAAACTCTACTGGTAAGTGACGTCACCTGCTTGTAGGTGGCTACCAATATGTATGGATATGGATAAAATTAAAACTTTAAATTTTATGCGTGTATTTGCAAAGTCAGCTTGAAAGAAGATTCTTAGATTTTTTTAATATTGTACGAAAGAAACATAAGCTTATTTCATAAATATATATGAAAAATCTTGATTTTCACTTTAGCTTCTCATTGAAAGGACTTTGATTTATTCTTCAGAATGAATAATAATCTAGAATACGTATTTATTTATTGTGAGTAACGACTACAGTGAAAGTTTATTACTTTCGTTGTAGTCGTAACTCAAAAGAAATTCAAGTCAGGTAGAATAACAAAATAATTTAAATATATATATTGTAGATAAAGTAGGCAATCCAAATAGGTATCTCATTATTTTCCTATTGTGTGGCATCATTTAGAAAAATTCCAAAAAAATAGACCATATACATATTTGTCGTTATTCATTATTTCAAAACAAAAATTACTTCAGCAAATATTTCAAAATCAAATAAAAGTATAAAAGTAATATATATATTTACACATATTCCTTTTTCTTAAGAAGTTCATTCTCAAAAGTATAAAAATCATGGAATATTTACATAGATAAAAGATCGAAACTAAAAAATAATCAGATAATAAAAAATTCGAATAACAATCTGTAGTTTGCACAAATTAATAAAAAAAAACATTAAAATATTTATGATTAATAGAAAAATATTTAGAATAATTTAAATACTAATACAATATTAAATAAAAACAACATTCTCGGCATTTTGAGCCTAATCATTGTCCTTTTAAAATATCGACTTATCAAAACTATAAAATTTTATTGGCACGTATTACTCAGTTAATATTGTTAACTTAATTTAACCTATATATCTTTGACATGATAAACTCAACACTAAAAATTGTAAAATACTATAACAGAACTAAAAACCGACTCCAAACATTTAAAAGGCAAAAGTAATTCAACTTTGGAGATGTGCAATTTAAAATTATATTTGGATTGGTGCTAAGTTGTTTCTAGAAGCGATAGAAAGCAGTGCACTAACTCCCAAAAATAATTTTAAATTGCATAACTTTGTTTGTTGAATAATTTTTGCCTATTTAGCGTTGTAAAGGTTTTCAGATTTTTCAAGAATAAAGACACTTGAATAGAACGTGAAACCAAATTAGCCCGTTAGCTATTTTCTAGGTCGGTACTTTTGGGAAAATATTAATCAAGCTACTGTAGGGTTAATTATGTATTGCGAGTCAACTCTAGTCAAAAATAATATAAAAATTATATATCTTCCATAATATACAAATAAAAAACCGAAAAGTCTTTGTTCTGTGTAATTAAAATAAATAATTTTACTAAAAATTACATATAATCTCCAAATATGATAATATTTTTTTTTATTCATTATGATTCGAGTTACCTTTTACCAGCAGTGCAAAATTTTTGCCGAAGTGCTATATAGTTAAAATAAATAAGCTTGATTACTTGATTATTAGGAACATAACAACAAAAAAGTTTTATATATTTCTGAAACTACAATGGACGTTATATGCAAAATAGTCTGTTGGCATAGTATATTACTGCAGCGGTTAGCAAAAGAGGCATTTATCGGCGAACGTGTAAATGAGGGCCGCGGAAAAAAAAAGAAAAAATATTGAGTATTTAGTATGGAATTTACATATCATTATATGTAAATGTGGTACATAAGTCCATCTCTTTTTGTGGTCTAGACTGTGTAGTGCTTTTCTCAGATAATGCGATGAAATCAAAACTAAGTTATACCTAGTATTAAAATCTATTCAAACTGATGTTATATTTGACGGTCGAGCGGAATAGGTGGCTGGGGAACATTGTTCGTCTTCATCCGCCATCTTGTGTATACGATAATATTTTCCACAAATAAAACTATATTCAAATCACTAATCGATTGTTTAATTTAGGTCTTTTAATTACTCTTCAAAATACTATATGGTTATCAGGATGAAAACCGATTGCTTTGTGAAGCGTGGAGAGTCTGTACTAACGTCCGATCACTCTGGCGGCTCGCGTCTCAATGCCTTTTTCTTTCCAATCTAGCATAGACTACCCCTACTACTTTCACAAGGCAACGTTATACCATAGACGCAGTATTGCCATACTACGTCTATGCGTTACACTAATAATGACAGTTGTGTTGGATAAAGATTTCAAAGGTGCGTAAGGTGAGTAAGATGCTATCTCGCTGACATATTTTTATTTCTACTAATTCACCCGGTGTACTACCCATCACATACTATTCACCACTAATGCTTCCTATTTAAAGAAACTCACAGTAGTGATTAATAAAATCACAAATTTAATATTTAGTGTCATAACATTCTCCATACTAAATACTTAATTTTTCTTTTCTTAGTGGTTTTTATTGTTGTTACTATATTTAAATTACAACTGAATTAAAGCAAACAGAATAGAATAAAATTTATTTGAATTGGTTAAATATTTTTTAAGTTTTAGCGAGCCTAGCGAACAGGTATTCGATAGAATATTTTTATATATAAGAAAGAAAAATTATAAAAATAATGACGCGATCGCGAAAAACGCCATAACTGTAATTTTTCCACTCCAATGCACTATCGGTAAAATGAACAGCCCGAGGTCATTTCACCCACTTAATTACAGGTTCGGTCCACTCCATGTTTGGGTGGAATTTTTAACATGCTTGAATAATGCACGACTGGTTCAGATAAAAACGTTTCGCAGGCGAACGCGTGGTTAACTTATCTATGGACAAGCGATCGTTTCGCTCGCTACGTACCATTACTTTAGCATAACCAATAAGTGTTTGAGAAGACATGGATACTTCTAACGTTTTAGATTACAAGAATTATTTTAAAAAATAATTATTAATGTATATCTAACTAACTGTACAGCTTACTAAAATAATAATATAAATTAATATTTCTCCCACTCACACCTATTATCTAGACCAAATTAAGCATCTTTATAGGCTCGTGTTATAAATACTAGATGATGGAGATACTAAATTAACATACAAACTTACAACTTAACATACAAGTATTTGCCCCTACCAGTATTCGAGCCCGAGACATGGCTAAGTAATGGGTACTGGCCATTTAACCAGACGGCCTTATTATCATCAAAATCGTCATACCTCTTTTGTTACCAACAAAACAAACAGGCATTCATAACTCATGAATAAATACTCATCATAATTCTATATCTACCCCAATCGAGATAATCTCTGGCTAAGAAAAAGGGCGTTCTGACTGAACTGAAATACTTCAAGTATTATGTCTAAATGTAACGCCAAGTAAGCAAACCTATCGTGAATAGATTTTTCAGCATTTGTAAATTTCTATACTAACCGGGGTGAAAGTTATTTTTATTTTACTACAGATTTCAATATAGAACTATGATTTATTTCATGAAATTTTGGTAAATATACGGGTGAATGACGTAGGATATAGGACTGAGTTCCTACTAGTGTTACAATCAAAATGGAATACATTATTTCTTAGACAACCAAACTCTTTTTAGTGGAAAATTATAATAAAAAAGTTGTGTCGTAAAATTGAAAATTCGTCCCATTTAATAAAACGGTACAGTCGTTCGCAAAAATTGAATTTGCCCCTCCACTAGTATAAATCCGGTGCACCCTTGTCACGTCCAGATAAGTGACCGAACTTCTTTACAGCCCCAACCGTTTTGTTTTATCTTTAAGGCGATCGCGTAAATTTTTCTAATCTTAATCTATACTTCTTCTCGTCGACTGTACCGTTTTCTAAGACTGGATTCTAAACTAGAAATAAATTTTGTTTATTCATTTCACTAAAGTGGAATACCAAGTTTCAGACATCAGTTGTTTCAACTTTATTATTCAGTGAAGTTTATAAATTAGCAGAATAATTTAATTTGACTTTCAAATTTAAATATTCTAGTAAAATGATGCAATATATTCCGCTAAAATCACAATTTTTAATACAAGCAAGATACTTTTTAATACTGTTACATATGTCAGACCCATCACTGCTCTGAAGGTTTGCTACTCTTTATTTTTATTATTGGATTTAACAATAATTAGGAAAATTAAATGCCAATTAACCTTCTTTTAAGTAGGTATTACATTACTTCTACCAGAACATACTATTACTTCCAATAACAATTATATACATAGTGTTTGTAATTTATTAAGCATATTTATTTATCTATCTATCTCTTTTGTTAAGTGCCAAAATACTAGTTCTTGGCGAGACTCTTATTGTGTAGTTTTCAAAGCACTTCAATGAATTTATGTTTCATGGATTGATCAAAAAGATAGAGACATTAAGGGAGATTAAGGGTAAGTCCTGCGATGGTCTGCACATAATTTTTTATAAGTGATTTTTCAGAGTAAAGTATGAGTATAAAAAATTAAAATGTATATATTTTAATATTGCTGTAGAAATTGTTCTCAATTTTGTCTTTAATTGATTAACAGATATTTAAAATTTACTTGCAATAATAAATGAATTCGTTTCAATGCATTTCCCAAAAAAGATTAGCGCCAATTCCATTGAATAAAAGTAACTAACCACTTAACGCGTTGTCGACCAAGAAGCAAACAATAATTGGATCCCCAACTCAAATCAAGTAAACTGCTCCGAATAACTCCTACGTGACTCTTAAACTTATTCTGGGTAACTGACGGCTGTTAACGTGATGACCAAACAAATCACATAAATACTTACAAGCTCGCTAACATTGTTAATCTGTTGTTAACAACGTTGAGTAGTCTAAGTCTGTAACGGTAGAAGGCGCACAAATTTAATTTGGTATCTCATCACGCTAATTCGCAATCCTTCTTAGTCCAATTTGGTCATTATTTTAATTTTTAACCAGTTATAAAGTTCAAACCATTATGACCCTTTGTGTTGTAGTAACAGACACAAAATTTTGTCAAATTTGAAAAATGTTATATACTCGGAAATTGTTTTAACCAACAATTAATCTCCACAATGAAAATCTGTTAAACTCCTATCCGGGCCTCAGTTTTGTGCTAAAAGTGTTCAAATACTCTCTCAGATTTGTCTCAGACCCACCAGGCATGTTACGCCATGCCAGTTCATTTAACTTCTTTGTTTTATTTGATATATGAATAAGAAGTTATTATACCAGTAACTTAACTTTTTTTATTGTTTCTATGTGGGTAAAGTAAAACCAGAAAGTATTAAAAATACCATAAAAATTATAATCATTTACAGTGACGATTACAGATACCAAAACAGAAATCCTCTATTCTAACTTTCTTTTAATATTGTCGTGAAGAACAAAAATATAATTGACGAACAGAAATATTCAGAAGATGGTCAAATGGAAGCTAATGCAATGCATTCCAGTATAGAATGTTTTCATATAATAGAGTCATAAACGTATAACTTACCTTTATGTTTAATTATTTAAAATATTGTGTATTTAAATTGGGAGATTTTGTATTATTACACAAAAGTTTCATTTTTATTTTAAAATATAAGAAGTACTTTAAATTATATTTGTTGATTGTAACAAATGATTTAGTAAAGTCTAAATATTCATAAATTTAGATATAATACAGTTTTTCATGAAGAAACACTGGTTGTTAATTTTTTAATGTTTAATCAAAAGTATAGAATGTAATTGAATTATTTTTATTAGGTTCATATTTCTACTGATTTAGATACCTTAATAAATATAAAACTCGTAACTGCTAAGTCCTTGAAATAAACGGAAATTCACTACGGAAAGCTGCTAAATAACTATTTTAAAATATTCTGAATATTTTAAGATATGATTGGAATATGGTTCTAGTTATGATTTTAAAATATAAAGGAAAAATATTAAAACCAACGGGATTTTCAAAATTCTAATAACTTTACATATAAAACAGTTATTCGGTATTCAGTATTCTGAAGTTTTGGATCGAATGTTGCGTGAAGTTGCTATCGATTTAGGGCTTCTTCAAACGAGACGTGAAAATGCAAAAACGGGAAACTTAGTGCATATATATTTAAGAAATCCTTTAACAGTTTTACTGTCCTGGCTCTCTTGTAACTTGCTATAAGTTTACTTCAAGTTTTACTTTATGCCTTCACTCCACTTCATTATTGTATTCTAAAATGTATATTATGTATCGACTGTGTATAATATTCATTATGTAGGAGATTTTTAATATGCTTTAAGTTCATAGATTCTCTAAACTTTAATGCACTCTATCGGATTTTGATGAGTGTTTTTATTATTTATGCCAGTGACGTGTTTAGCAACAGTTGTGAGGGTAGTACTAAATTTAATTAATCAGTAAGTACTCTCGCTCTCATATCGCCCATGCCGTTATCTGAGAGCCGGTATCTCCCGCATCAGATACCGGTAATTGCACTCACGTTGTTCCGAGTGTTAGGGGCAATCTACACGTTTACTTAATATGACAAAAATATCAAGAAACACTTTTAGTATCGCTTATATCTTCATCTATTCTCTGTAAATAGAAATCCTCTTTTTGAATTGCCAACAGTCTAGTTACTGTTCGAGTATATTATATTTCTAAATGATAGTATTGTATGTAAAATATAAGCGATGTGCATATGTATATGTATAAATATGTATTGATATTGCTGACACTAAAGCATCTGTATGAGAACTAAATACTACGTAATGATTATTTATGATTTTTTCTATCTTTCCTGCCATAAATTTATAGTTGTGTGATGACTTTAAAAGCCGTATATTCAAGGGTCCAAATAGTATTCAATTATAATAAAGAAATAATGTTTCTATATATATATATATATACTATATTCTAAAGGGCCAATTAAACTAAATGCTTAATTTCATATCTATTTCTACCCTTAATGACGTCCTTAGTGACGTCACGCTGTTTACTCTATGTCAATCCCATACACATGAATCTCTTTGACAAGCAGTAATTCAAAGAGGACGACCAAAATAGTATTTATAATTAACGTGAAAACTTTTGTGATCCGCCTCAGTATACTATTTAATTAAATTATATGCAGCCTTCCAAATTAATAAAATCAAATCTTATTATGCAAATAAAATTATTCTAGCTCACCCTCAGGACTAAACAATGTCAAAGATTTTTAACTTAATATGCCAAATTAAAAAAAAAACAGAATATCTTATACTTTGCCTACTTTTTAAGATCTCTAGAAAGACTTTAAAACTAAAAATATATTTTTTATAAAATAAACGCACCCGAGACAGAGACTTTTGGCAGGCCCTCATTGAGGTACTCAACAGAACCTTTTCTATATTAGCCTTGAAGAAATTTACTATGCAGGGTATGATAACCACTGTAAATGCACAACATGAAAGTAATTTATTGTACAAAAGAATTAATGCTTTTATTTATTTGTATAGTTCAGAATATTCATATTATCTTTACCTATTATTTCCTGTAGGATGATCCTTACTTTTATGGGCTAATTCCGTACAATACCCAATTCAAGTCGCAGGCAGAAGTAGTAGCAATTTGCAAAATACAAACCATTTCATTGAAGTGTCCGCTCTGAATAAACAATAATGTTACTTATTGTTTGGCTATATTATATAGCACTCACATCGTCAGGATCTGGCTAATTAAGTGCTTGCAGTTGGTGTATCATGATTTATAGTGTGCACTGCGGAGTCAGGTCAAACTTCCGACTTGTTTCATGTTAGTCATGCTATTGTTATAGCAGAATTGAAAGCCCTTTACAATTTTTATATAAATATATGGAACGATTTAAATGATTATTCTACTGAAAATATGATTTTAAGAGTTCGTCAGTTCACTCAGCCCCGCTTATACGAAGAAAGCACACGTCACTCATGAGATGATAAATGCGATTGATGATTATAATATTGACATATACTTTCATCATATTATATATTTAGAATTATTTGAGTTCTTAAATGCAGCAGAATGCAAGCAACTTAAAATATATTTGAGAACTTGTTCCTATTTGTAAGTATAGCACTCAGAATAGTTAAAAAAGTCATTTTAAAAACTATAAAGAACAGTTATAAAATTTAACGCTGTGATCGAATCTATTTACTTCGGTGATTGCTTGCAAAAGGCACGTGAGGCAAAGGTTGTAAAATGCCAATAAATAGGAATTGGCTGCTTCTAGAGGACTGCACCAATTTTGTGAAAATATAATGTTTGCAGATGCAAAAGTAGCAACTTCGAGACGAATACTTAATGAACTTGTCAACACTGATGTTTCTGAAAATATAACTTGTATGAGTATAATATAATTAACAATCTATAGTAGCTAAAAATACTTACTACGAGTGAAGAAGTGTGACCGACAAGCTAATTGGTAATTATATAGACTGCTTTATAATAAACCTATATATTTATAAACATTTATTTATTTTACACTATATTGCACAATATACGTAGAAATGTCACCCTTACGCAGTATATGTATGTGAGTAATCATAATGAGTCGAATTACCTCTAACTACAGCAGCCCTTTCGACTACGCTCGTTTTTCTTGCGCATTATCGTTATTGCTCTCACCACACTCATCAAGAATTTTGTGAGGTAACATTCCTTGTCAGTTGGTGATGATTGTGATATATATATATATATAAATATAAATATATATATATATATATATATATATATATATATATATCGACTACGCTCGTTTTTCTTGCGCATTATCGTTATTGCTCTCACCACACTCATCAAGAATTTTGTGAGGTAACATTCCTTGTCAGTTGGTGATGATTGTGATATATATATATATATAAATATAAATATATATTATCGCTAATTATCAATCTATGAGAATTTGAATGAGCGACATATGATGAAAATTAACATATTTCAGATAGTTTTGGTTGTAAAAAAGATGTGTTATGCAGAAACCAGATATCTCCAAACGGGTTTATTGCTTAACAACATTGTAAAAATGAATTTGTCAATTCAAATGCCCAAATGCCCAGTTGAGAATCAATACTGAATACAAATAAGTAATACTGAAACAGATAAGTAAATGATCATCCATTGAAAATATTGTTAATTTAACTAAAGTAAATTACAAACGTGGACACAAAATTTGTGCCGGAAACATTTTCATTACAATTATGTCTGACAATATCAACTATTTATATTATATTTTCTATTGGTATTTTTAGTATTTTTATTCCATATTTTATTATAAATTGATAAAAATCGATATTATTTTAAGATCCTATGATCGGGTAAGTAAACCAGTCTACTAACGCAGAGATATGGAGTTCGAATGCCAGTAGGAGAAAATTTTGTAAGATAAACAGGAAAATTTGTTGAAGTCTTCTAAATTAATATATGATATTAATTTTGTGTGTCATTTCTCGTCCAAAGCTAAAGTATTCGTCGAAGTATTGGTAGGGTGAAATTATGGCAAATCATAGAAATAAAGAGATTGAGGCTATTTAAATAAATATGTTTGACTTTTGATTTTTACTTTAAAAGCTTTAGTATGTGTACAATTATTTATACAGTAAAACTGAAATTACGATCGAAACTATAGATATTTGGCAAAAGTTTCAAGGTCATCGCTCACACTCGATGTTATCATCAAATATTACAAAGCTTTATACTTTTCCGAGTCCTCAAACCTTTTATCGTTACATTAAAAACATCTCACAATATTAGAGAACTTTTACGATATTCCATTTATCTTGTTTATATCTGTTAAACTTTTAGCAATAAATATTTCTCTATTACTTTCTCTTTATTACCGAATGTCCTCTACAAATAAAGTTACTTTAATATAAAGACAGAACGAAGACTATGGGTCAGGGGTCTCAGCGGTAGCTACAATTTACGCCTGACATCAAGAGATTTACGACCTTAAGAGCAATAGATTAGCAGATTTATCCCGTGGCGAGATAATCATGGAAGCACCTCAATACAGACATGGATGAGTATATAGAGTAAAAGTAAAGATTAATAGTGCAAAGCAATACTTTTCAATCTAAGCTTATATTAAGAATATACAAGGTTTGTTCGTTAGTTGGGATTCAGGAGTAAATGGACCAGTAGAAATACCATTCGTTTAGAGTTTCTGAGCAAATGAACGCACGAAAATTCAAAATTCTAATCAATCAAAGTTTACACAATTAACAAACAAATATAGCAGAAAAAATAGTCGCAAGCATAAGTGTAAGAGAATGTATATGTATCTGTGGGGTAGGGATTACTATAAAAGTGTGTGCGTGTGTGTGTGTGAGTACAATACTTTAAAGCAACTACCAAAAATCTCTTCATATCATTATAGATTAAATTTTTAAGTCAGTTAGCATTAAACGAAGTCCAGTATAAAAATAAGCAAGGAGCAAATGCAGCATTGGTTACACCGCCCAAGCCGCCTTCATCTTGTAGGATGAAAGGATCATTTTAACGCCTATTTCAAGCGTATATTATAAGTAGGAAATACGTATGCTTGTAAAGAATCCCACGCTCTGATTATTCGACAAGTTATAGACCATTCGAGCCCTGGCCGGGGCAGATGAAATAAACACGAATATTATGTTCTATCGTCAAGTTTGTTTATATATTTATGTATTTATACTGTGTAAGATATTAAAAATAAACTCTTATCTAATATCTTTGAGCTAAATAATAGGTGTGATGGTACGAATATTATTATTATCAATAATATTGAGACCCCTAGCCCGTAGCCAGAGAAGACCACTCGGCCAACAATTATGTGCTCTTCTTCAAAAACTATGTGCATGATGAAGATTGTAAGAGCAGATATATATGACTCGATAAGGTCAAGGTCGTCTCTATAAAAATCTCCATGAGAACCTAGACTAAAAGTTTAATAAAATAATATTTGTTCAATTCGGAAAATTCCATTTCTTTAGTACTCAACCTTCGAGTTCTCTTTTCTTACTTTTTCGTACTTAAATCTATATGATCCTTTTTTTCTTCTGCTTCTGCTAGTTTTTTTATTTTAATTCAGTAAAAAGAGGTTCTGTCCTTCAACCAGACAACATCACATCACAAAAATAGTTGAAGATACTGCTATTGAAACGTCTAGCTAGAGTAATATTAATATTAATTGGCATTAAGTAACATCAGGAATTGTTTTGCTTGAGGCTTATTTTGATGGGTTTTACAAATTAGATTCAGAACTTAGGGTGTCTAAATTGGTTACGCAGAATTAAAATCACGCCTCACTGAATCACGGGAAATGTTCAACAAGCCGTAAATAATTCGTAGTTACATGTGAAATGAAAGGAATCGTAGTATATTGTGTAAATAACCAATTATTTTAATATTTGTAGTATCAAGTGCGTATGTGATATTGCTGTTGCCTATAGGCGGTACGTTACCTCGGCTGGTACATCTTTTACTTTGAAATACTCTGATATGAAACCAATATAAATAATAGAGCTCTTTATATAAATGGACTCATCAAAATTAAAACCGTATCACCGCTTCGTACCGCACCGTTGTATATTTTACATTTAGAAATTATCATTTTGAAGATTTAATACAGGAGGATTTTTTTGCATGTATTATATATTACATTACTGGTATGTACAACATTACAATAAATACAACGCTACTAAAATAATTGTAGCCATTAGTTAAAATTATTATTTGTTTAATAATTTATATAATAATAAATTACGCTCACAAAATAGAAAAAACCGGAATTGAAAACCAAAGTAACTCTTCTATGACTTTATTAAAGAAGATAAATAATAAACTATACTTTGTTCTTGTAAAACAGCATAAAAATTATCCCCGTAGCTGTCAGACTCAGGTGTCACTGACAGAACTAATAAAATAATAATTATGAAAAAGGTCCGACCACTTCACATTGTTAGACGTTTATTAAAATTGTAATAAGGTTTAGCCATGCTTGACACATCCATAATACATTAGATTTAATGAAAATATATTTTTTTTCATGGTATTTAGGAGTTGGCATCACGTGTGTTGAATAAAAAGATAAATAACTCTCCCTAAAATGATAATAAAAAAGTTAATTTTCATTTAACAACATAATTTGGAATCATTAGCCTTAAATTTATCTTACTGTGGTGTTGTCGTTAAGAATGCAAACGTCAGATCGAAAGGTCCGGAGATTAATTTCTAGTGGGTAAAAGACTGCTTGGTTTGGATGGTGGCTTTTTCGAAGCATATTTGACTGGCTACCATCATCTTACCTAAGTTGAAAGTTAGTGTCCCGGCAGTCAAAAGCAAAATAGCTCGGTCATCTGTGCTTGGAAAACTCTGTGTAACATGGTTAAAGAATGCTTCGATTTTAATGTCACTTATCAAGTTGCATAAAATCCAAGAACTACCACTCAATGAGTAAAATAAACTAAAATAAATATATGAGACATATTCAAAAATAATTTTATTATTTGAATAATTTATCTATTATAATATACTTATCAATTATTTGTTTTGTCGAAAGACTATACTTTGTGTTCACACGAAAACTTCAAGCAATTTTCAACCTTAACCCATTGTGTTATTCGATTGTCTACGAAAATATCCAGTGATATCAATCGTGAGAAAAGTTACTCCTGCCGCCATCTATCTACTCAGTCTCGAAACTCAACTACTATACCGAGGTATTCATAAGTTTTTAGCTGTAATGTGATTTGGCAGAGGTCGCTATGGTAATAATTATAATTATTGATGACAAATATTATTATTAAATTGTATTATGTTTTATTCTGTTATGGTATATTATTGAAGATAATATTAAGGTTTTTAATTCTTCTTACTCGGAAGTCGCTTTACTTATAAATTCAAATAAAAGTATTAATTTTTACTTCAAAATTGGCCTTTTAATATACAACCATAATATTAATATAACTTTACTGTAGAAAAATCTTCGAGTTATATACAAGACAAAAGCACTTATATTGCTGGAATAAAGGTATTTAATCACCTACCAATATATATTAAGTCATTGGAGGGTACACTATTTAAACATAAATTAAAAGAATGGCTATTACTAAAAGGTTTTTACAATTTAAATTAATATTATAATTGGAATTAATTTTACAAAATTTGTTATATACCACAATGTAATATTGGCACAATGTAATACGCGCGCAAATGGCAATCTTTTATTTCTTAAGTGAATTAAATTGTAAGATCTATTGTACACAAAATCACAATAATTTTTTTATTTTATCTTATCTTATCTTTATGAAAGTTACTAACGATAAACAAAAAAGACATTTTTAGGAATAGTTTATCAAAAAGTTAAAGTAATAAAGGATATTAATGTTTCTACTAAATATAAATTTGTTAGAAAAATATTTATTATAGTATGTTGCAATTTCGTTTCATTTTCTTTGATGTAGAACATGTTTACCCTTTTATATATAGAGGCTTGTAATAGCCATAGATAAATAATCAATATTTTTAATGCTCAATGTTGATTTTTCTTGGTTTTTTCCTTTTTATTTCAATTTATCTTTGGCAGAATTGAGTATTGCCCTAACCTTGAACCACGTTACAATTACTATTTGTTTCGTTTTCAGCCTGCCGGCGCTCAGTAACAAAACTAAATAAAGACGTATCCGATAAAAATAAAAGCTAAAATTAAATAGTAACTATTCCAAAGCGGTAGATAATGTTATCTTAGTTCGGTTTGAAATCTTGTAAAAATACGTATCAAAAATTGAAGTGGTTTTTCGGGGAACACTTTAAGATTAACTAAAAAATACCACTATACTTAATTCTGTTGAACGTTGCAAATATAAAACGCTGAATTTATCTAAGATAAGAACAAAAGGACTCCAATAAAAGCTCTAGTGATATTACTGCAGACACTCAAAACTACAGAGGTATTTTATCGATTTGACTAGAATCTTTCGTGAGAATTCTTTCGTTTTATTGATACATCGACTTACGTGATATTATTTATATGTACAATTACTTAAAATACAATACGTAATACGTACCCACGTAACTAAAAGCTGCAAGCCAGCACACCTTGTATAATAAGAAGTGTTCATAGACTTTAAGCCAATTATAAATACTGTCGGTACGCGCAAGAAATAATGTGCATACCCCTACACTTGTTCATAATTTAATGTATTTAGTTAATATAATTAAAATTTATTCTTAAAAAAACGACAATCGCTCCTTTATATTTGTCTACGTTTGTAGCTGTGTACTTACTCGTAGCACACATAGCGACTAATGTGTGCTACGATAGTAGCGGCTACGGCTGCTGAGATAGTAACGACTACAGATTTGCCACTATAATGCTACCTCTTCTAGGGCTACTTTTCATCAGGGACTTTTTTGTAACTTCATACTAATCGCGATAGCTTTAGTCTTAAAAATGCATACAAAATCGTAGCGTCACAATGATAAACAATTAAGCGGAAGTGGAAATATGGTACGCCATATTTCCATTGCCGCTTATTGAAAGCGATAGCAAAACATTAAAGCTTAAATAATAAGGGGACAGTTTCGATGAGGATATTTTCGTTCACTTTACACAAATTGAAATTAAAAATAAATCTTTTAATAATAATAACAGCAAAAGAAAAACGTCTATATATTATTGTGAATTGATGTACAAAAAGTCACTAGCCAATTCAGCCAGACAATTCTGGCCAATTTCAACCAAAATATATGACTGAAATTTACTATCAGACTAACCAATAATTGAATTAGCTTCTCTAAAGAACTAAACCTCTTCCTAGTGCATCTAGTTAACATATTATTTGTGATTTGATAGAGAAATGTATTAACTTCGAAAACCTAACGTAAGACATTTTTAAAAGTAGTTGTATGTAGTATGGACCTTATATAACTCAGTACCTTGTCACGTTCATTCGAATGAAGCGATGTTTAAATATATAAAACAGTCTTCAGGTCGACCGGTCAGTACACTTATCGACTTAACCAGTATTCGAAACCAGATGGGGGCAGATATTTGTATGATGAATACGTATATTTGATCATAAAAGATGGGTGTTTTTATATTTATTAAGTTAATATTTATTTACATATTAATATTCATAATATAAGCTCTTAATGATGGTTGATTTGGGCTAGATAAAATTTCTGAGTATCATAAAAATAAATGTATTTATTATTGTCATAATGCTTATATATTAGTTATTTTAATAAAATAAATTATTTTTTACAAATTAATAGATATAAATAATATTCCTAAAATATTCCTTCCTCTTTAGAGTTTTTTTTTTATGTTATTTTAGTACTAACGTTGTACGTCATTGTATTTTTTATTGGCGAAATATATAAGTGCATTTTAATATCTTCGCTTTTTATATATAATTAATAAATATGAATCAAAATATATTTATCAGAATAAGTAAATCTTGTTAAGATTTGCACAGAGAAATGAACGGCAAATGTGTGCAACTCGAACGCCATTTTATAGGTAGGATCAGTCGTAATTTACGAGCGTTCTACTTCGTATAAAACGTATACTAAATTAAACATTCGTATTTCCAGTTGTGCGAAGAATGTCGTTCAGTGTGTATTTTAAATATGGTTTGTTACTTAATTCAATGAGATACAGCTCTACCAAATTTAATTAAACAACTTACTTTTCTACAGGATTGTGTTATAAATTATATTATCATTCGTAGCAGTTAATGCAAAGAAATTCAGAAATTTGATTTATTAAGATACATTAACATTAAACATTTTATAGGCAAATGTGACTCTTTCTTTCTAGAACATTAAGAACAGATTCCTTCAACCATAGCCCGAGAAAGCATCTTATGGGTTGGCAGAGTAGAGGTGGCTAAAGCAGTATGCTTGTAGATACAATTAACTGTGGTCTTCGTTAAAAACACTTATTGATTGATCACTTATACGTAGTATTACTAATTCTTTCTAGAAAATTTTGCTTACGAATAACCCTTTACTTTATTATCATTAAATGAAGTCCTCTGAGCCATAACTGCAATAGCTCATCGGTCCAGTCACAAATCTAACAAAAACAAACAATAAATATCACCACATAAAATCGAAGAAGCAATACCAAAAGAAACTCATTTGCTTAGTTTAACACTCCACGAAAACAACCGACGATAAATAAGAAAGGGAACAGCCTCGTAAAATGGACGATCGGAATCGGAACAATCGTCTCTCATATCGGAGATTTATAGTTTTGCATCAAAAATAAAAAGTTACTCTCGCTAAGTCGCCGCGGGATGGTCCGGACAAATGGCCGTATCTATCAATATAACGATGACTCGAAGGTTAAGGATACCGGTGACGGAAAAGCCAAAGCTTTGTTTAGTGATGTGCATTCGTTCCCCACGTTATACTATTGCTAATATCGATTTTATTAAAAATCGAATGCGATATTCGATTTTTTATTCAACCTTAATCCAAATCCTGCACAATTGCCTGCAATAAAAATAAGCTTTATTTGTTATTGTGAATCCAATGCGGCTTTAGTATAGCCTCATTCTAATATCATGCCTTGTAATAAGGTAATGGATATATGATACTCTTTAAAATTCGATACTTGTACAAAAATTAGGGCTGCTCATAACATGAAGTCTTTATTAAAAATTGTTTCCAATGTAAAGCAGCGCTTAGCGCATAGCTTCTATTAGATATATATCGGAGAATACTCTGAACAAATTCTCAACACTCTTCCTATTTAGTGATACACGTGTCATCAATCAGTTTGAGAATAAGATTGATGGTGTATGACCATTTATTGAAATATGCTTTTAATAAAAAAAGCCACTGGGAATTTTTTAGATTGTATAAGCGAGCTCTAAAGCACAATTTTCCAAATGCTATAACCTCCGATGCCGTCGACGGTATTCTGTGCATACGTTACCTAAGTATTTTAAATTTAACCCAAACGTACCAGTAATATTTTATAAATTCCACAGTCCGTATATGGATTGTTGACGGTTGGTGTATTATTGAGGAAAGCCCAACTCACAAATCTTACCAAAACTTAAAACTATGATATTTTTTTCATGTTCTAGATTCTTGAGTCTTTGCAAAGTGTATTAACCACGGCCCAAATATGAGCTTTGAACTTATTGCGTTAGGTTTCAATACCCATATATGGGCTGGACTCTGAATCTATTAAAAACGTGAATCTTTGAGACAGTTTCTTCCTATGTTCATTACTAGTATACATGATTTAAAAATTTAACGCTACTTTTTGGCATTATAAAATACAAAGTTTTGTCTTCTACATCACTCAAAATATTTTATTTAGAATTTGATTAAATCTGTTTATATAAATGTTTGTATTTTATCGTTTACCTACATCCCTATTCCACTCAGTCGGATAATGACGCGTACTAGCTCGAGCCGGATTCCCGTAATGATACGTCATTCGTTACTCCAAAGTGGGTCACTGATAGCCGAAACATTGCGAAGGTAAGACTCTGTGATAGCAAGGGTTGTAGCTAACTCCTGATCGAGAGGATAACTGAAATAGAGGAATTTATGGCTTTCATATTTTTTTGGTTGAAATATTTTTCACTAGTCATTAGCATAGTATGTGCCATACTGATCTAATGCCGTCAGCATATTATTTATTTATACTTTATCGCAAATACGATTGTTTGCAATTTTTATATTTTATGAGCAGTAGGCGGAGGTAACTATTTTGTTATTCTCTTCAGTAACAAAGTGTTAATGTTTAACAAATAAAAAAATTTGTGTATAATTGTTTAAAACAAACATATCTTTAAAACTGTTACTGATTGGCATCTAAAGTCAGACTTTGATTAGACAGAGGAGCTCCTAATTCAATATTTCGTAAATCATCCATTGTTTGGCACACGCAAACATACACATGAATTCAAATATAAATTATTAAATATTTTTATTGTAAATAAACAAATAAATTGAAAACGTTATTAAAACGTTTCCTGGTACTTATGGCACTTATTCTAATTTATGTACCAGAAGCCATTTTAAATAGTAAGTTATAGCTAACCCCTAAAAATGGAACCTTTTTTATGTTTTATTGTGAAATAAATACAAATTAATTAATAATATTATATTCGTCGATAACTAGTGCAGCATGTTACATACTGCTCTAGCTAACTCCACTTTGACAGATCAAAATATGCCTATTCCCGCCTCTTTAATCTCCTTCATCTTTCATGGACAAGATTAAGCTTGGACATGTGACTTTGAAGATGATAAAAGGTAGCAATGCAGTCATTGAGATAGATATAGGAATGTAGACCTTGAACTTCAGAAAGTTTTCATGAGCCTTTGGAGCGAAGTGGGGGCATTTTTTAACCAAAATGGTATTCTGGCGAATTTGTAATGTCTCGAAGAAGCCGAATTATTATTGACAGTAAACCTTACATTAGGAGCGTCATTTACGCTCATCTTGATTTCATGTAACCCGATATCTAATGTACTGAAGTACTTCTGAATGAATATACTGAAGTAGTAAGAGGCAGTGGATAGCTTTCAGATACAATAACGTTATTTATTCAACTATGATCTATGACTATCCACCACATTTGTTTGCTGGAAGTGTCCATTTGCTTAAGTTTTACCCGACAGGCACAATAAAACGTGAGACAGAAGGTCAGACGATGTTTTGGATCACCATCCTCCGAATTTGGAAATTTATTTCTTCCTTATAACATTCGGGGAATCGATGGAAAGTGCATCGCCAGAATTAATCAAATATTCAATAGCGTAAGTACAAAATAGAGGCTCACCTTCCATATGAATGATATATTGAGAGCAAATCTCTTCAAACCATTTCTTTTCATCATATTTTAAATGATAGTAGCGAATAAGGCTCATTATCTTTTGTACTCTATTTCAGATTTAGACTACGTATGCTGATCAGGAAGGCCATGTCTACGAATCTTACTTCAAAAGAGTTTCGCATTGTACAAATTTTGTTTTCTTATTATAAATCCCTTTGTCTTTCCATAAAGTGTAAATTATCAATTCCAATTATATGGCTACCCACCCTTAGCCCTCCTTCAACAAAAGATCAATTCAATCAAAGTTTTTGAAAAGAACATTATGTATAGCTGTTCCCGAAGCTTTTGTTTATTTACTAAAATTGTGTTCACAGTAAATAAAATATGAATACTATTAATATCAATTAGAAGCTTAATAACGCAAATATGCAAATTGGCTCAAATTTGAATAAATTTATTTGATATTTCAATAACAGTATTAAAAGCGTGGTGTTAATAAACAACCTTATATTAAATTTAATTAATAAAATATAATAAATACAATGAAACGTTGGCACAATAGAAGCTAACGCAACCAAATTCGAGTGTCCATTGAACATAATTTGTTTGGAAATAATATTTGAAGCTTTTGAATTAATATTAACAGAATGAAAGATGGTGCTCTTATAAATGGTTTTCTTCAATGATGGTTTTATTACGAACTTATTAAACTTAGAAGTTTATTATTAACAGAGAAGGGACCGACAGAGGCTTTTTCTGGAACCGAGCCTTTACAACATAAGCTGACTTTAAGTGACCAATGCTTGTAAGCCCCATCAACAACAGTAACATTCAGAACAAAGAAAATGTGTCTTTCTTACCAAATTAGCAAACATAAAGTTTTGATTAATCAAGTTTTGAATATTCATCAAATTGCAATTAGTTTTACATAAGTTCACGTTTTATTTTCCATTATTGTCTATTGATGTTATGATACTCAATCATCGGGAAATTAATCAAATATTAGTGTGAGATAAACACTCTATATCATCGTATTGAAACTTTTTGATCGTACTCCATACTTCTCAATCTTATACAGCTGACAAATAACAACTTCAATGCGGTTCATTTCGATTAATATTCACTCAAGAAGGTATACAAGTTCCATCGATCACTTCAGCGGAAGCTTTTCCTTTCGCTGATGATTTGACGAATCCATCTATGTCCCAACAATCAACACCGAATCAGCCTAGAGACGTACACCGCACGACTTAATGAATTTTGTTAATTTGTGTCATCATTATCATTAAAAGCTTACGTTCCACTGCTCTTCCTACTGTAGTGACATATGTGTGGAGTTTAGGCCAGAGTTTAGTTTAGATTTTAAATGGTCAATCAGTTTTCATAAATTTCATATATCTCTTATTCGAAGCCGTTATTGGCTCATATTATATTATTTGATATTGAATGAATTTTATTAAACATGACATTCATAAGGACGCAGAAAAAATGGCTAGTCACAACGGAAGAAAAGAGTTCATAATACGTCCACTTTTAAAAACCAACGCATATGTCATACAACATACAATTAAATTATTTTCACTTAATTAATAGTGTTGTATTAAAACTCTATACATTACTCAATACAATGACCACTGAGGCCGAATCCCAATAATATAAAATAGTTTAAATTATTGATATCGACAAACATTACCGATACTTGCAACCCGAAATGGATTCGTGAATATTAACTGGTTTTTGTATAGGCCGCGTAACTTCAAACTATGTTGCTGAAATCGTGAATGGTTTATTTAAATTAAGAGTGCTTTTAAGTTTTATCAAGGCAAAAATACATATTTTGTTTAGAGAACCTTGATTATGAAAACAAATACATTTTTGCTATGACCAGAATGGGTTGACCAACATGACCAAGCACGATATCACGCTGGTGTCAATTGGAACTGCAATAATAAATGGTTCTGCCAATCACCATAACCCACCAAGACGTTGTGGTGGTATAAGCCAGAACACTTTATTCTACGATGTAAGAAAATCAATCAAGTACTACTCACGTTTAATCATAAACTGTTGTTGATAAAGCTACTTAATTTTAACTTTTCCTATCCTACATAATCTTTCTTATAATCCTTGCATATACTTAAAATAACCGCCTCTGTAGTTTATTGGCTATGACCACTTACTTAAGATGTGGAGGTACGAGGTTGATGGTTGGGGTTGCTTTTTCTTAGACCGCATGGTTAGCTACCACTGTCTAAGCTAAGTCTGCCGCCATAAAAATGATATATAAAAGATTGTTGTGTTCTAACTGTTGTTAGAATAGTCTAACTGTTGTTAGAATAGAATAGAATACAATATATCTTTTTTGTCAGCTAATTTAAGAGGAGAAAAATACAAAAAATATTTAACTAATTTTGTACAAAGGGCGACATTATCGCTAAAATCTATCTCTTCCGGGTAACCTTAGTTTGGACAGGATTAACAAAGTATTTGAGGGAAGTTGGCGAAAGAAGGAACTCTAACTTCCTTTAGAGGTAAGATAGCCAATTATTTTGTGGTTGAGAAAATCTAGATGTAGCTTACATTTATTTTCGACCTTATCATTACTTACCGTAGGCCTTTAAATTAAGTTAAAGAAAATTATTTGTTTATTCTTGTAAAAATAAATGGTTATAATGAAACTGACATCAAACAATTGAGCACAAAGGAAAATTAGTAAAATTATGATATTATTTTGGAGTTATTTGGTCAGATTTTATGTTATAATGATGCTTAGTTTTTGGTTATTAATAAACAATCGCTTAATTGAAATACAAATGAAAATGGAATTTTTTTATTGAATTTATTTAACGAGAAATATTATGCTTTAATAAAGCGCTTGCTGCATCTAAACAGGTTTGTCAATATCCATTACGTTTAAAGGATTTATAATAATAAAAATATTGGTATAAAAGCTCCTTTCCTCCTTTTTTTATAATAAAAAAATACAAATTTCAAGTATCAGAATGTGACCGATTATTTAAAACTTAGCAATAGTATATAGTTATCACGCTTCTCGCCCATTCATTTATATGCTTCATTGAAAAATATCTCAAAACATTAATTTCCGTTCGTTTGTCCTTTTTTACTATTGAATTTTAATTTGCGGCGAAACTGTTTTATTTGAGAATTTTGGTTGCATGCCAGTTGAAAATTTTCTGCGATTTATTCATTCAGTATATATTCACGATAACTGTGTACACAAGGCAACATTGGTAGAAAAAACTTGAGAAAGATTGATCAATAAGTTAGAGGAATAATATATTTATTTTTTTAATACTGTATGATGATAAATGATTAGTGTTGTATTTGTAACAAAATATTTTATTATTTTTAACTTATATTTAAGCTAGCATGGTGATGTTAGGTTTGTAGATAAACCAGTCACCGTATTTAGTCTTGTGTTGTGTCTATAACTGGGACAATTTGTAAATACCCGGTTAATACCCACTTAAAGTTATCACTATTATTTTTAATTAGTTGTTTATTTTTTTTTCACACATATTCCCTGTTATGACGACTTAAAAGAACTTAGTAAATGAGTCTATTTAAATAAATATATTTTGACTTTTGACTTGACTTTGACTTTGGATACTTTTTAACGGAGAAATATTCTCTAATAGTTCTCAATCCGATTGTATATTTTTTTGTACATTTATTACGCTATTTTTGTCAATAGTGAACATTTTAGTCAATTTTAAATAAATGCTAGAAAAATGCTACTTTTATACAGTTATTTATGAATATCATCATGTAGTAAAAATCATTTAACGTCGTTGTATAAGTGTTGCAACTTCAAATTAAAAAATGTTCGTCCATTATAAGATATAAAACAATCAAACAACTCAAAGTGGGTGTTCTGAACGCCCCCCAACGTGCGCATGTCATTCCCAGATGACGAATGTCTTTATTCATATCAAGGAACTGTTAAGGTATAAGTTTCTTGGTTCGTCTCTATTATATATAGTTGTGCAATATGTTGACAAGTGACGTTGATACACAAAAGTTCCTTCTTGTTGCGCAACATGTTGGATAACTAGTTGAGATTCAATGCTACAAGGGTAAATTCACGTTTTATGCTGATTCTGTTAAGAAATAATACTTTCGGCGTTATTTTTAATGAAATTGTAGTATAAAGCAAAGCCTGTTTTTGACAATAAAATTGAACAGAAAATTAAACATTCTTACTGCGATAACAATTCTTATTTCCTCGGAATAAAGTTGCGCAGAATTGTGAATAAAAATTATAAACATCATTCAATCGTTCCATTTTATTAAAAACCGCCGCGTTTTCCGTTTATTTCGACAAAGCGATTTTAATTTGTCAAAAATAACCATTATTTTAATGAACTTTAAATACATTAAGCTAAAGCCTGAAACATATCTGCTGGTAAACCGTTACCGTATTCATAAGCTTAAGGCTATAATTACTCTTTTTTCTCTCTGAGTTTACTTCGTGTTATCTTTTGCTTGAGTAAAATAACACCTCTGTGTCTCTCCGGCATTACCAAATATAGCTAACTTGTTTGTTAGCTATGTTTGGCTATATTTGGCTCGATGTTTTTCAGATATAAGCTGATGTCTGAAAGATTGAAAATCAAAGTAATATCGAAGAATTATTATCGAAGTTATTTTTAAAGTAGAAAGTTTTTGATTATGCTAAACGTAAATACATTTTAAAGTTCTTTTTAAGAAAACACTGAGTTGCCTGACTAAAGTTGTCTGTCAGTATCTGTTTGTAAAACAACAAAACGGCAAGGAACCATATTTTGGTGACAAGTCTGCTAAATCTAACATTTTAATATGAAATAACATTTTTATAAAAAAGGAAAGCAACAACAAGCATTTTATAAAAATTATGAACGTATAAACTTTGTTTAATTTTAATTTGACATTTAATGATTAAATATTTAGGAAAAAGCAAAAAGGCGACTGACTTAAAAAAAGTTATTTATCGTTCAAAAAGTATTAAAATTCGGAATATTTATCTATAGATATAATATTAATATATATGATTTGGGAGCTTTCATAAGTATGTTGTCAGAACCATCTTCTGAGGCTGCCCAATATCTGGCCGATATGTTTTTTCACCTTTCATTCTCCTCGTTCCCGTTGTTATAATATATTGGAATTAGGTGACGATGGCGCTGATACGTCTAGCAAATTGATTTAAGCACTTAAACTAAATAAATATACAAAAAACAATTCTACAACATGAATATACAAGATAACAGCAAAAGATTTGGTAATCGGATTAGAATTAACTAATTTAGATATGGTTTCGTAATACTATTAGTATAATTATGATGGATGTACAAAAATTACTTTAAGTTCTGAGATTATGATTGATGGCAAGTCTTTAAAGCTTTAAATGTAATTAAAGTTTTCAATCTGAAACTTGGGGCGTAATCTTACTTTCTGTAATTATTAATTTAAGTTATCTATATCTATCAAGTGTGTACGAATGAATATTTTTAAGTTTATCTTCCGCTTATCATTAATTGACATTTTAATTGGCGTAGTTTTATTCAAGATAATTTTATAAAATTATTTTAATAAGAATCAAACAATTACAGTGTAAAAAAAATGTCTGTTTCATTTTTCTCCATATCTTTCAATAATTTAAATGATAAATAAATGCAATAAAAACGATATATTAATTTCGATATCTCATATAAATAAATTCAATCAAGGTTAACAACCAAGGACAAAGAGTAAAAATAAACAAGAATTTGTACCTTTGTACTGTAACTTCATTGTTCTTCTTTATAGCTCCTAAATACATATATAGCAAAAAATACTTAAGTAATACCTTAAAATAACCATTGACTCAATCCTCTTAGGCTAGTACGGGGATTCCCCGCCGTATTGAGATATAACTAAAGCAAACTAGCGCTAATACTCAAAAGCACTTGAATTCTGTTCTGAGTAAAATATTCAAAAGAAGCGTTCGGGACGTAAAATGATTTACAAAGAGGCCAACGTATTTGATGTAACGCCTCTTTTAATATTGATATATTTGGAGGCTTCTTAAGAAGTCAAATTTAAGTGACCAAAGGGATAGTAATAAAATAAATATCAAGTTATTTTACGTAGCAAAAATATTACATATAGGTTTCCATTTTCTTAGAGGTTAGGCAAAGAGCCAGAGCAATCGGGTACTTTTGGCTCGAATTTGAAGTACTCTATTGCATCAGCAAGGACAAGTTATAATATTTCGTAATGATTTGTTCTTGCATTAACTAAGGCTTATTATCTTCTTCAACAGCCGTGTCTAAAGTGCTACAAGAATCTGGAAGCTGGCAACCGCTTACAATTAGGCAGATACGAATTTTAATCTATGAAAAGTATAATAGTATGTCATCACAAGCTTAAACGGCATTCCGCACACGATATATATGACTCCACTTCTGCTGTATATATAGATATGTATATATATATATATATATATTCCACCTGATGGTAAGCAGAAGTGGAGTACAAATAACCAGGTGGCTGGCTAGTGCAAATGAAACTATGCACTGCAATAGCTAGCCATGCTGATCTTGCCGACCTGATGCCGCTTCACGACTCTTTAGAATCCACCCAGGATTGCAACGGAGAGTGGTGTGGTTTAACTTCTATTAGCTATATTAGTAAAATTAATAAAATATTGTGTTTGATGTTAAATTTCCTTTCAAATCAAAACTTTGGAGAGTTTGAGGTCACATTTCACTCCACTATGTAATAGATCATCAGAATCGTTAGTTTAAATTAAGAATACAATGACAGAACAACTTCCATTACTATTTAACTTATGAATATTCAAGTAAAAGTTGTTTTAAGGGGAACAATAATAAAACTCTAATGAAAGTGAAAACTTCTGATAATATTTTATCCACACACAAATCTATTGTCTAGCCCAAATTAAGAATTATGAGCTTGTATTTATAATAAATAAGAACAGGAACAAAGGTTACAGACAAGTATAGGAATATGTATAAGAATATCAGAAATAATACTAAATAAACATACAAACATGAATGTCTCATGAACAAATATTCGTTATGATTATATTATTGTCTGCATATATTATTATGTTGGTAATCATCACATAAACATGTCCTCGCCTCGAATCCAGGACGCCTAACAAAGTTTTAATACTCCATAAAAATCAATAAATAATACTCCATAAGTAACTACACTTTTATAAAACTACTTTAGATACTTCTGTAATTTTAAAAGTGACAATGTAAAAAATATAAACCATATTGCATAACAACCAACATTTCAAACTCTATTTATTTGAAAATTTCTAGAAACTAATTCTAAGCGAAGGTATTTAGGTCGGATCTGTGAGACCACTAAGTCCGTAGCTTATGCGCTGAACGACGTCACAAGTAAATATAATCTAGATAAAGTCCTTGTGCCAATTCTACTAAAAATAATAATTATAAATGTCACTTCATATTTTTTTTATATTATTTAATTAGAATCATTAAAAAAGAATCTCTATTTTTATTGTTACACCCAAGTCTTTCTGATTGCATTCCATAGACACAATTAACAATAATTATTAATTGTAACATTAAGTAGTAATTCTGACAATTACTTAAATATTGAAGTATTTAAATGTATTGTAAGCATTTTAATATTTTATTATTGCTTATCAAGCATATATATTCCATGTTCTATTTATATAATCCTTGCAGTTATATTACCGTGAGGTGAGGTGGACCTAAGATCTCGCATGGTCGCAGGTAAACGCAGGATGCGGGTAACGCAGGACCGATCGGCTTGGAGCTCCTTGAATGACTACATCTAGCTGCGGACGTCACTCGGCTGTCATAATGATAATTGAGTGCTCGTAAAATATGCGAAGTCAGAAACAAACGCTGGGTTTTAATTTTGTGGGGGTTCTTTCCAGGTCTTATGTTTCTTTGTGTTATACCACTATTATTTATTTGGCACAAAAAAAGAAGAAGAATTAAAAACTTAATGCTCGAGGCATTCTTTTCCAATCGTTTGCTGAAAGTATATATCATAAATTATGATAAATCAATGATGTCATTAATTCTTTTCTTTTGGAAAAACTATTATTAAGTTGCAATATTGATGTTGAGGTTGCTAGGCAACAAGTATAACAAAGTTGTCAAATTGTATTTTATTAAAAGGAATTTTTTATAGTTACACACACGTTTTATTTGTGTAGCTAATTTTATTTCTTTTTATCATTAATTTCGGGATCAGTTTGGACCGTAGATATGGAACCGGATCCCCAACAAGTGGCGACCAGTGAGAATAAAATAGAAGCTGCGAAAAAACAACGGTCAATTAGGCGACGCTCATTGACGCTTATCGTTAATAAGGTTACGAAATTTTTGGAAAATGAGGAGTCTGCCGAGGAATCTTACATTGAAAGTTTAATTAGTAATCTTAGGACTGCTGGATTGACATTACAGCAAATAAATGAGCATTTTCAGGTAATTTTGTCCACCGCCGATATTTCAGAAGAAAAGATGATGGACCTTTTGGACCTAGATAATAGCTTAGAACGCCAACTAGAGTACCAGCAGTTAACAAACAGATTAGAAGGACTATTAAAGGTACGTGTTAATAATCAAACTTGTTCACGAGAGTCTGGAGTTTCAAAACGTAAATTTAATTTGCCAGCTATAGAGTTACGTCAGTTTGACGGTCGTGTAGAAAATTGGATTGGTTTTTGGGGCCAATTTCGTAAAATACACGACGATAGAGCTATTGATGATGACGATAAGTTCCAGTATTTGATCAAAGCCACAGAACCAGGAACACCAGCGCGTGACTTAGTGGAAAGTTTCCCCCCTAGTGGCGCCAACTACCATAACGCCATAGAGCAATTGAAAGCGCGTTTTGCAAAGGATGAGCTTATAATACAAACTTACGTACGAAAATTATTGGATCTCGTGTTGCAGCAAAGACACAACATAGATGGGTCAGATTTGTGTACTCTATACGATAAGTTAAATACACAGCTGCGTGCATTAGAGTCACTAGGAGTTACGACCGATAAGAATGCTGCAATTCTTTATCCTTTAGTTGAATCTGCGCTACCGGAGAGCATAGTACGAGTTTGGGAACGTTCACCAAAGTTACCAAATAAAGATTTGTTGTGCCAACTAATGGATTTTTTGAAGTTAGAGGTAGATTGTGAAGAGAAAGTTCAGCTAGCGATGAACAGTTTCAATAAGAATTCTAAAGCGCGAGAGCCAACAACAGCATGTGCTGCAGCGACCCAAGAGAGAAAACCGCTATTAAAGCGCGTAGTTTATGATCAAAAGCAGAGTGACAAGCAGTGCATATGGTGTGAGAAGAGTACCCATACTAGCTATGAATGTATTCGGACAAAATCTATGACTTTAGAAAAGAAGAAAGAGTTTCTGAAAGGAAAGAAGGCATGTTTAATCTGCCTGAAAGTTGGTCATTTTGCTAATAGGTGTCGTTTTTATCCTAAATGCCTGAACTGTACAAAGAGGCATACATATATTATGTGTCCAGAGGTTAATTTGGTCGACAAACAGCATTCTGTGTCTATGGCAAATGCTTTAAAAGATGATATCACAGACAAAAGCAGTGTTAGTCTACGCAATACGGAAACAACTCAAAAGGTTCTATTATCACACAAAACTAATAATACCACTTTGTTACAGACATTAATTGTTAATTTAGTTTATAAAAACAAACTTGTAAAGGTACGAGCATTATTTGATAGCGGCGCTCAACGTTCATATATAGTTAAAGATGTCGCGAAAAGCTTGGGGCTGAAACCGGTAAATAGTGAGTCTTTAACGCATAGTTTATTTGGAGGAATTGAATCTACCCTTTCAAAGCACAATGTTTATAGAGTTTGTGTGCAAGATTTAACTGGTAAGTTCGAATTTGTTTTTCCCGTTTTAGATAAAGATAGACTCTGCGGTTATTTGCCTAGTTTAAATGATCCTTTGGTTTTTGATAAGCTCGCTAAATATAATATTACATTAAATGACAGTAATTATGATTGTTCAGAAATAGGGTTATTAATAGGGGCTGACTACTCTGGTTTTCTATACACGGGGGAGATAGTTCATGTGAATGATTCTTTAGTTGCTTTACGAACAAAATTGGGTTGGGTTTTACAAGGGCTTACTGTTAATGCTTGCGCTTCTACCATCACCCAAACCATAAATAACTTACATATCGCGGAACTTTGGGACTTGGAGTCCATTGGTATAAAAGATCCCGCAGAAATAAAGAAAAGTGAAGTAGTTGAAAGAGAAATCATGAGATATTTTTTAGATACTGTGACGGTGAATGCTGCTGGACGTTATGAGGTAAATCTGCCATGGAAAGGAGATAAGAATTTATTGAACAATAGAGAATTGGCCGAAAAGCGTCTGAACTCTACAACGAAGAGACTGATGGCTACAGGTAACTTTGACGAGTACGACTCTTCTCTGAAGGAGTGGTTAGACTGCGGTATCATAGAACAAGTAGAGGAAGACAAGTATGGTCACTTTTTACCTCACCATGCCGTAATTAAAGAGTCTAGTCTAACTACACGAGTTAGACCAGTTTTTGACGCGTCTGCGAAAGATTTTAATGGTAACTCTATCAACAATTCATTAGAGAAGGGTATTAATTTGCTTTCTTTGATACCAAAATTGCTTACCGGTTTTCGAAAGCAGGCTGTAGGACTTACCGCCGATATTAAGAAGGCTTTCCTGCAGATAAGTTTAGCTGAAGTTGATCGTAAGTATTTACAGTTTCTGTGGTGGACTAACAAAGATAGGCAATCGTTAACTACGTACCGTCATTGCCGTGTCGTTTTTGGAGTGACGTCAAGTCCGTTTTTGTTAAATGCAACAATTATTTATCATCTCGAAAGTGGAAAAATACCCGAGCACTTAAGAGACACAGCGAATTTATTAAAACAATCGTTTTATGTTGATAATTGCTTGATTAGTATTTCAAAGCTCGAAGCCAGAAAATTTATAGATCAATCGACAGAGCTTATGGCGATGGCCAAGATGGACCTGAGAGGCTGGGTCATTGGTCCATCTGAAAAAGAAACCATGGTCTCAACTTTAGGATTGATGTGGAATACCAGATTCGATACCTTATGTGTCAATACCAGTTCATTAGAATATAAGGACGAACCCGTAACTAAAAGGTTGATACTTTCAATTGCACATAGAATTTTTGATCCGATAGGATTTACTAGTCCTGTTTCAATTGTACCGAAAATTATATTAAAAGAAGTCTATTTACTTAAACTTACCTGGGATGAACAAGTTCCAGAGGTAATAAGTAAAACTTTTATTAGGTGGGCGAAGAAACTAGAAGCTTTAAATCAAGTTAGTATCCCGCGACGTATCACTACAGATGATATAGACTGTTGTGATCTTACAATTCATGCTTTCTGTGATGCAAGCAAGGATGCTTATGCTGCCACGTTATTTTTACGCAGTGAATTTCATGGTAAAATTAATATACAGCTTTTAGCCGCTAAAGCAAGAGTTTCACCAAACAAAAACTCGTCAGATATTTCTATACCAAGGCTTGAGCTACTATCTGCTATTTTAGCTGTTCGTTTATATGTACAAATAAGAGACGCTCTCGCCTTAAAACATACATGTTATTTTTGGTCAGATTCTATGGTAGTATTATCATGGATCAAGAACAATGATAGTAATAACGTTTTTATAAGAAACCGCGTTAAAGAAATACAAAAAGAAACCAAGAGTCAAGACTGGTATCATATTCCGGGCTCATTTAACCCAGCGGACCTTCCATCGCGTGGTTGCGATGCTGAAATCTTACTGAATTCACGATGGTGGGAAGGCCCCAGTTGGCTCAAGTTAAATATGAAGGAGTGGCCATTTTCTGTAAATATTGTATCTTTGCCTGGAAAGGTTTTTAGAGAGACTGCAGTGCTCAATTCTATGACTATTAATTTTACAAATAGATTGTTATATTTTTCCAATTACACTAAATTAATAAGAATGGTATCTTGGATTTTACGATTTAGTTTTAATTGTCGATCTAAAACATTGAGGCGTGTTCATAGAGACTTGACTCTAGAGGAATTTGAAAATGCAGAGAAAGTTGTGTTTTTGTGCATACAAAAAGAGTATTTCAAGGAAGAAGAGGCCTACCGTAGTTTATGTACATTTATGGACAGTGATGGCGTGATTAGAGTAAAAACGAAGCTATTTTCAGAGGACATTCCACATTGTTATAAATATCCCATATTATTGCCATCAAAGCACCCAATAGTAGAAAGATTGGTTATGGAGAAACATGTCAAGCTCTTTCATGCAGGAACACAGACATTAATGGCTAATTTGAGAGATAGTTTGTGGATAATTGGAGTCAGATTACTAGTAAAGAGGGTGTCTAAGAGGTGTGTAGTTTGTCAAAAGCAAAAGGCAGCGTCCTATAGAACTCCCCCTGCTCCTCTTCCAATCTCTCGTACCAGAGCGAATAGCAAGCCTTTTGAAACCACTGGAATCGATTTGGCGGGACCTTTTGTTCTAAAATGTGGAACAAAAGCGTGGCTAGTCTTGTTTACTTGTGGTGTTTATAGAGCGATCCATCTGGAAGTGGTAGAGAGTCTGTCCACTAATGATTTTCTGTTAGCTTTACGACGATTTATCGCGCGAAGAGGAAGAGTTAGTAACATTTACTCAGATAATGGCACTAACTTTATCGGGGCCAAAAATTTGTTAAAAAATGTCAATTGGGACCTCATAGAAGAAAAGGCATGTCTACAAAAAATTAATTGGCATTTAATAGCACCTGCTAGTCCGTGGTGGGGAGGATGGTGGGAGCGCATGATTCGCATGATAAAGGAACTTCTTCGCCGCGTTCTTGGTAGGGCCTCAGTTTCGCTTTTAGAATTTCAAACAGTTTTAGCTGAATGTGAGTCTGTAATTAACTCTCGTCCCTTAACTTACATAAGCGACGATGTAGACGTTTTTACACAGCCTTTGACACCAGGGATGTTTTTGCAGCCTATTCCGTGCTCTGACGTTTCTGATTTAAATCAATTAGACGGGAAAGCTTTAAATGTTAGGGTCAGATATTTACATAAACTTAGAGAAGATCTGAAATCTCGTTTCATAAAAGAATATCTAAGTTTATTAGTACAAAAAGGCCGTGGGTATTGTTTTAAATTCGCCAAGGTAGGAGACGTGGTGCTAGTGGAAACACCACAAAAGCGCGTTTTTTGGCCATTAGGCGTTATTGTTGAGATTTTTGAGGGCATCGATGGTATTTACCGAACTGCTAAAGTTAAGACTGCTAAAGGAGTTTACACCCGCTCTCTAAAGTGCTTGTACCCATTAGAATTAGATGATAATTCTTAAAATATTTGTTAATTGTATATTGTTTAGTTTGATTATTATATTATTATTATTTTTTGTTTTTGCGCCTCGGAGGATGTTGAGGTTGCTAGGCAACAAGTATAACAAAGTTGTCAAATTGTATTTTATTAAAAGGAATTTTTTATAGTTACACACACGTTTTATTTGTGTAGCTAATTTTATTTCTTTTTATCATTAATTTCGGGATCAGTTTGGACCGTAGATATGGAACCGGATCCCCAACAATTGTTTTGATCTCAGCACGTTTTAAGGTGGATTTGCCCCTTGGTATGATTAATCAAATCTATCTTAATTAATTTAAACAAAACAATCTTATTTTATTAGGCCAATTAATTACAATCGTTTGATACTAGAAAAGGTACTACGGAGTTTTATATATTGGATATTAAGCTCCGTGGTGCTTTCGAGACTAGCATAAAATTTAATTATATGAATGTCCCAACTTTCAATTCGAAAAATTAGCTGGTTCGACTTATTTAAGAAAGTTGAAGTAACTTTTTAAGTACATATAAACTGCTATAGAATTAAATAATTAAAAATAAAAATAAGTCAGCGCCAGCGCTTCCGTCAGGAATGGGGCCCGCATTGCCACGTTGGGTGGCGACGCTGATCCTTTGGCCAAGATAGCTCACAGCTTTTCTATTACCAGTAACTTTGGTGAGTCTTTTTCATAAGTCCTTAAAAAAGGAACGAGCACTCTGATCCCATAAGCCATATAATATCGTTTGTATAGGCTATTGCATCAGAATGCAGAAAAATTACAGTAATAGGTCACGTGGTTTACTGCTTGGACAGTAGCCCAGACTCATTAAGAGTGGAATTCTTACGTTGGCACGAAATTGTTCAATCAAGCGTGTTCTAGAGGAATTAACATTTTTTATACTACATTATAAAGATGTACATTGCTAGGAGAGTTATGGTAGCACTTTCCCTAAGTCCACCTGGCTAGCTACCACGATCTTACCTAAGATTGCCATCATAACAATAATTATAACATTATTGATGTGTTCCGGCAGTTGGAGTAAAGACAGCCATTACCTTTGTTGTTGAGGAATCCAGGTTTAGTTCGCTTCTATTCAATTCAATTCTTTATTTTGCGTTCCATAGTTACATAATATGAATCTTAAGTCTATTAATGACACTATGGACCCTGTCGGGCACAACAAAATTTTAGGATATACTAGAGAAAGGTAGATTTCAAAAGGATGGTTTAAGTTTAGTGTTTAAATTTGTATAATTTAAATATATGCATTCAAAATGCTAATTATCTAGGGATTGTTTGGAATTGTAAGTGTTTTTAAATGTAAGAAATAGATTTAATAGAATTTTTGATTTACAATTGTTTGGATGTCACTAATATTAATAATAAATAATTAGAAATAATTATATTGTATTGTTTTTTTTTTCTATCTTCGATCTTATCTTCACTTACCATCAGGTGAGATTAATGCCAAAAGCTACTGCTGATATGTCTTGATGATAAATTTTATCATCTAAATACTCTGTTTGTCTTTCCATGCTATATAAAGTTGCGTAGTGGTATTATATGATGGTAGTTATCGTAAATTAATTACGCTCACGCAGTTGTGGCTGTGAGTGTTCAATGTAAATTAATATAAATGAATGAAACCAATATACAAGTTGGAAACGATAAATTACCGCATACTCTATTAATTTTAGCAACTAGATAACATAAACTCATACATTCATGGTAGTTCTAGCGCTTTTGTAGCTTTATAAGTACAAAAAGGGTGTATTTAATCAGTAGCAGAATTCATCTTGACTGCAGATAGATATTTTAAAACTTTTTTTTTTCTCAAAGAGGAATCCGTTTACGGACCTACCCACCACTGGCTAAGCGTGTGTGGGGCTCATCCTGTATCTCATCATAGCAGCACTGGGAATACCCATTAAAACTCCCAGGTGACTTCATTGCCCTTTACGGGGGTGACCTGGGTTCTGCCAAAACAATTCACCAGGTAGTCCCTAGGCAGCCTAGCAACGGCCAGGCTTAGCGGCGATGGAGATTGCCCAGAGATTTGTTCAATGCGTGCGTGGGAAACGTCTACGCACGCGGCCGCGTTTAGGGCGTTGCAAGGCTGGCGACCACAACCCGCCTTCTCACACCCACCCGTCTACGCCGGAGAGGAGCGGCTTGAGGCTCGTCCTCTCGCGCCCTCTCCGCCACCTCCTTCTTCGAAAAAACAGTGTCGCAAAGTTATTTTAAAATCTAGCCTGTGACGAAAACTTTAATATTATAAACTTACGACGGAAAGACATAAAAATTTGTGTATGCGCGTGAGTTGAATAATATTTCAAATAAAATATAGTTATCGTTATTAAGTATTATATTTACAGAAACAAAATAATACTTGAAGTTGTAAATACTTTGTGGTGTAGTGGTTCTGATCCACCTCCTTCAGATGTACAGGTCTGGGGTTTAGCTCCACATGGGGTCTTTAATACATTGCTCGGTTCAGTTGGTGGTAAGGCTTTTTCTAAATCCGTTTAGCTAGTTTACACCACACTCAGCATATTTGGTGTAGATAAGGCTGTGGTCTATACTGGAGGAATCCGGGAGTAAACTGTTTTATTCTTCCATCAAATTTAGTAAGCACGTGTTAAACGATGCATTAAAGCTGTTTATTTGTTTAATAGTGACATTTTCGACAACATGCGACATTAATGAATGTTGGTCAAAATTTTTAGCGACAGTTATGTCTTAATTATTCAAAGTCACTATTGAAAGGATTTATCTATTTAAAGGGTAATTGCTTTCAAGGTCTTTGTTTGCTTAAAATTTTCACTAAATTTAAGAATCTCGTTGTCGTAGTGGTTCAAGTGCTCTTTACCCCTAATGCAAGTTGCCATCATGACAATCGCGCATTTCTTTTCAAAAGTCTTTTAATACAATTTTCCAGCTGACGACAAATCGTTTAAGACGGTTCAATTCGATTGGAACTCACACTAGGGAGTCTGGTTGGTCAATGAATAGGACAATTAATTTTTTTTTATTTGGAACTTACCTGTTGTACAGGCTACCGTACAATAATTTTAAAGGTGTCAATGACTCGCCTTATAATTTAGGCCACTTAATATTGTTTATTATTAATTATAATTGCACCTACGATTATTACCACGCAGCACTTTTAATTGCCGTCTATTTATAAATACTGAATTATGTATAAATATTAATTTATTTTATTTAAATTATTTACTAAACTATAATCTGTGGTTTTTCAGCTGAACTCTTACGCAGGGCATTGGTATTCCAATCAAAGAGTGAATTTTCCACACGTAATTTTCTGGTAACATAATTCTTATAAAAAACTTAGTAGATAGTTTAGATGTTATTATTGTCAATATGACTGTGTTTATAACTATTCATTTAGAAGTTTGTCAAATAAACAATTCCATGATTTATTATAACGCAGGGTATCATTTTAATCCTTTCAACCCAAGATCTATGGTGCAAACCTTTAAAAAGTAAACCTATTGTAAAAACGTAATTTAAATTCCCTGTAAAATGTAGGTGTCGGCCATGTATCACCGGATTAAGTAAATGGTTCGGGAGCACACCCTACCTACAATCGACCACGTATTCATTGTAACTGTTTTCGTACAAAAATAGCTTTTGTTACGACTTGATAAAGGTAATACTAGTTGTCTAAAGACCTATATATGGTTGTGTTTAGAACCGATTGTAGCTTAAAATAATAGCAATAGCAATAGCAATAGAAACTTCAAAGAATTTATAATTTTATTAAATATTTATCATGAAATTTTATATTTTTTTATTTTCTGCCTTTAAAATTCAATAAAAACATTTACAAGGTTGATGACCAATATAGGGTGGAGGGATGATTGCCAGAGATACACTTATTGTTATGTTTAATAAAATATATTATTATTATCGGTTGTTAAACATTACTGGAAATATAATCTATATACTTTGTATTTATTTCTAAATATAAAAGTTTTTCAAGATAACCACTAGGTGATACTACCTTTCTAATATTAAGAAAACAATGTTATTAAAATTATGTTTTTGTTCTGAAAATAAAATTGGGTTCTTAAAAGGAAATATAATAATTTAAGGTTTTAAAATAGTTAAAGATATTAATTAAAATTTGTGTTCGAAATTTCATTCACTTTACGCTAGACAGGTGGATCTTATAAATCCTTCGTGGCTTTGACTCGAAATAAGCGGGTGTATCGTTTTACGTTATTATGAATATATTGGGACAAAAAAGACAGCCGTTTTCTCGTTTTTGTATGATTTATAATTTAAGTACATTTTTTTATTGCTCGAAATAAAAACAAAACACTAAATGTATGTCCATACCGAAGGCACGCCAGTTAATAAGGTAAAAATTATATGGATGAGACATCGAAATGATTTTCTACGGGTAATATTTATAACCACATAGTATAAACATACGCGCTTAGGCGGTAAGCCAAATACAGGCGTCACCACGCAATATTTGGCCTGACACGCCGCCATAGATTTTTCTCATCAAAAACACAATAAACGTATTAATGTTAAAGTATAGAGATATTTTTGGAATCAGTGTTTCATATTACATTATTTATGTAGTTATCTAATAATACAGAAAGAGCCGAGCATGAAGAAAAGTAGAAAAGTTGATCACGTGACGTTGAATTTTGACATATTATACACGTGAAATGTGCCTGAATACAACGCCTCTAGAACAGTTCTATAACAACTGAAATCATGTAGGCGTGCTAATGGTGAATTTACGCGGCACGCGACTCGTACAAGAAAATTATATTTATACTAGAATTTAATTTTGTAATAAATATATCAGAAGCACTTTGAATAGATCGCTTTGATACGCAGCATTAAATTTAAAAGGTGATAAAATGCGTAAATTAAAATAACTCATTAAATGAACACACTTCCTTATTTTAATTCCTACAATTTAATTTCCGCTCAAGTGTATTGTAAACATAAATATACAACACGAAGGCGACAATACGACTAATGACATCAATTGGTTCTCAAAATACAATACATCTATCTAACGGTGCTAATACCTTGAAAAGACTCCAGTTATCCATAGACTTCTTTCGTGGAGCTTTAAGGTTCAATATCGCATAACCTGCTCCATACCAATGACGCGTCACAAAAAAAAAAAATATTTTTTGAAAGTATTTTTATGCATCCATGTCGATAAAGTAAGTAAGCATTTTTAAAATGAGTAAAAATACGATTCAGATTTGCCGTAACCAGACACGGTATATGGACTTTTGAGTACCGCTGCCATCAAATACAAATTAACCACGCAACTATTGTTATTAATAACATATTCCAAGAAAAAATAATTTTGAAACAAGATTATATTTATGAAGCGAACGCCGCAGGTCCACCAGACTTATCGAATCGTATGTCATTCAGTCGCTGGATAAGTTCCAATTAGTTCTTTCAATTTTATTACGCTTGGAACAAAGCTATGATCTATGTTTTCGAAATCCTCCACAAGATGTCTATAAAATAAATATAATAATATTTTAATGAACTCTATTTTTTTATTGGCAATGGATGACTACCGGAATCTTTTTTGTCTTAAACATTATATCTCTCACTCCTAATTGAATGTTCAATACACTGTGTATCTTAATCGTAATCCATCATCTATGTAACGCTGAAATGGGCTTCTAAATTCCGAGGTTCTAACTTCCTTGAGGAATCTGTATCCAGATAACCGCTGAACTTGGGGTTGAGGGTAATTACTGGAATAGCAAATATGTTGACGCATATAATATAGACTTGATAAAGCCTAGTTGATTTCATACTAACCGGACTCAACCGGATCAAATATGAAGCCGCGAAAGTCATAACACGGGTCCGATTAAGTTAAAAACATTAAATCTTCCCTTCTCGTAAAAGCATTCTTATGTACAAATAGTATCAAGGAAATATAATATTTGAGTTTTAGTTAATTCGAAATACAGTTTCGATTAGATAATTACGAGAAATGGGTGGTTACTGGTATCAGTTTCCAGTTTAACTTTTGGTATCTTTTGAATAGACAAAGCATAATTTTAAATATTATAAATTACCTATGTAGGTACTTAAGATGGATACTTACATATTTAATTTATAATGCTAGAGCATTCTAAGCAAATTTGCCATCAAATTTCTCAAGTCTTTCAATAAAACTCAAGCATTAATGAATATTATATTTTAAATTATATTCAAATAGGAGGTTCTATATATCACTCTATGTATTCTTGTATATTCGTTATCAGATTAGTCCATCAATTACAGGCCAAATTTCAAAATTCTTTATTTTTCTATAGATTATACACCAGAGGTGGCACCTGATTGTCACTATGACAGGATATGATGATGGGATCCCAGGGAAATAGAGAGCTACTCTCAATTTTTTTTAAATACTTATGTTAAAAACAATATAGCCATCCGTCTAGTCGAGTGACTTCTTGACCAGGGGTCCCTGGTTCGAATCCGACTTTATTCATAACAAAAGGATATTATACTTTTAAAATTAACAAAACATATTAATAGTGAATGAAATTTCTTAGTTAAAAATTAGTCATAATTGAAATCGATTCTGTTAAAACCCTGGTAATTTTAATATTATATGTAGAATTATTTCTCTAAAATTAAAGTCAAGAACTTGCATCGGTACTTCATTCTTTTCAACTTCATTCTTTCCCTGTAACTCTTATAATCACCTATATTCTTGTTTACGTACAGTCCAACAGCCTATATTTCAACAGTACTAGAGGAATAACCAAGAACAAGAAGTAATACTCACGTTTTCCAATATTAGAATTTATTTCTTTAATCACAGTACAGCACGTAATATAATCCTCAAGAACCGACCGTCTCGGACCGATGCTCGTACCTCGATCCGATTCCTTGGTATCCCCGCCCAGTTGATCATAGACAATTATTATATCTTTACTTCTTTTTTTGAAACACTCGAAATTATTATTAAAAATATTAAAGTGGAAATATGAAATTAATAAAACCTAACTATTTGATAAAAATCTGATCTTTAAATCTTGATTTAAGATAAGATTTTTCATCATTAGGTTACCTTAATCTGTTGTAAGTTATTTGAATCTAAGTATTGTACGTCCAATTTAATAAGATACTCAAATTTTAGCCGTTCCAGTAATTAGTGCTGTTGTAAAGCTCTATAATTGCAATCGAGGCAATTTCGGACGCAATAAACATTATCTTGGAATACGACGGTGGATTTACTGTACTGTTAATTGTCTAATAGTTTTGGACATACAATTAATGTGCCTTAAACGGTATCAATATGTAATCAAATGGTTACAGCAATCTAATTGTCAGTAATGTCAAATATTGTGTTAGTCATGGATCTTGTAATCGACACCATCGTTTTGTAATTTCTGGGTTAAAAGAAATATTATGTCAAGTAATTTTTCTACAGCACTTAGAAAGATATAGATGATAGTTTAAAATATCCAGATTACTTCATTAATATCTCATTCTTTGTATAAGTGAAAGTAAATGCTAATAATGATTGAAATTTATGAAATACTAATAGTATTAATTAAAAACTATGCGTGTTTGATTAATAATTCCTATTAAAATTTTGGTGTATCAAAACTTTGTACAAATTTTCGTAATTCATTTAATATATAAAAATGTGTAGAATTTTTACTTTGAGCAGATAGATGTTGATACTACCCTAATATCAAGAAGTTTCATTTACATATACAATTTTTAGCATGAGAATTATTTTAAAAATTCAAAACGTTCATTTTTATTTAAAGTTTTGATTTCTATCGACAGTTTTGACATTGTTTTAATGTTCATCATAGTAATACAAATTAAAGTTATTGAATATGACGCAATGTATATCGTACATTTATTACAAAAAGACTGTCTTCTGTTGTTTAAAAATTCATTTCGATCATCGTTACCATGAAATTTCCAAGAGTACTTCAGGACTTTGAGAGCTATTAATTTATCCAATTTCAAACAGTTTCAAGTTTGTAGCACGAAAAGTGACAAGTTCAGATTTCTGTAATAAATGGAAAGAGAACGGATAGAGTAATACTATTTCAAATTCTTAAATCTGACGAGAAAAGTTACAATGCTTCAGATTTTCAATGAAATATGTTTGCATCTGCCATTTTTTTATTCTGATTCTATAATCTGTGGGGCTCCACTCTGATTAATACTCCCAGAAGTCTGATAACAATGTTGTGCCATTTATATCTGCATAAGAGAAATTGTGGAGATTTTAAAGAGGATTTTGAACAAACAGTGAGACCCAAGCCTTAGGACAGTTTCAGCTCCGTAGGATAAGTAATAAACAGGACTCTCCTGGGCAAGTGCCCTGCTATAGTTTGGAGTCTCCATGCTATTAAGGCCTTGAGGAAGCAACAGGCCTTATTGAGCACCGGGCCTAGCACAGGGCTAGTAGGAAGTATGCAGATTTAAGTAGATGTTACAATCTTGATCAGAATTTCAATTCATCAGTAATTGCAGTTATTTTAATTATTTTAGGTTTACAACATGAAGCATAAATATCAGTCTTTAGTTTTTATATCAAACTAGCTTCCATCCGCCGCTGTGCACGCGTCTTGTTGGGTCTGTCACAAATAATAACATTTAATGTTAATATTAAGTTTATATATGTTATATACCTTTCCTAATAAAGGGACAAGCCAACATAAAAAGAATTTTTCAAATCCAACCAAGCAGTTCCAGAGATTAGCGCGTTCAACCAAGCAGACAAAAAACTCTTCGGCTTAATATATATTGAAAAGAAACATCATTATTTTTCTTTCGGAGATTATTTTCCTTATACCTAGTGAATTTTATAAAATCCAATAACTATGTTTCTTTTTCACGAACAAAATTAAAGCTGTGTTCTTTTAACCTCATCTCGTGGATTGACATTTGATGGACCTTGTAACTCTTTATATAGGATTTATTTTATTCACTTCTGTCTTCACTTAGCTTGCTTCTACAAAATTTTGTTGGTTATTAGCGGTAGCAGGATGCTTTAAAGTAACTATCAAATGAGTTTTAATATTTCAAGGTTCAAATTTGTTTTCCATGTTATTATAACCTTACAATATTCTGGCCTTTCTCGCGACTACATATATGAACTTTTTGGGGTTGAGTCAATGAAAACTTTGGGTTTAGGAGCTCACAAAATGTTTAGCGACATTGCTCATTGATCATGTGAAACTGTAAGTGATAATAAGGCTGGCATATACTTCGCACAGAGAATCAGCCTCGCTATCCTGCGAGGTAATGTGAGCAGCCTTCATGGTACACTTCCTTTTTCACAAGATTTATGTAGTGTTTTTTGCTTAAAGGTTATTTACAAGGTAGATTAGACTACTTTAATTTATTGTTAGTATTAAATTATTGTCCAATTTAAATGGGAATAAATATTGATACTTAAGTTGTAAGAGTTAAGAATGTAGTGTCCTATAATGTAGGGCATGATCAATTTAGATGGAGGATAAAAAAAATCATTATATTAGTAGTATCTTCACTAATTTCAATTGATATTTAACTGATAATTAGTAAGTTGCTTGTTTTTGCTGTTTGTATTGTAAAAGTATTTATTCTAGTTCTGGACTTAAAAAACTATGCAGCTTATAGCCAATACTACGACTAACCTCCGAAGAAGCTTCATTTAGCTATTTTCATTGATATAATTGAATAGGTCACGATACAAGAAAAAATAGAAATAGCAGCATCGTGACGATGACAGCTGTTCTCAAGTATAGAAGCAACCGTTGTAAATCTACACTAGCAGGTTTCCACTAATTCATAATTGAATTTTCCGAAAGTAATACTAAGTATTGACAACATTGAATGTCAATGGCGAGGAAAATTTGAATTTCGAAAAATGATTTCGAAGAAGCCACTTTGTATAAGATATGACGTAAAAGGCCATGAGCAAAATTATATTACATTTAAAATTTAGACAAGGTTTAAGTTTGATTGGTTTAGTTACACAATTACTTTGACGATTCTATAATAACGCTTCTTCTTAGCCAGTTTAACAGTTCGTTGCACTGAATGCTACAAAATGTACTGTGGCTGAGACAAATTGACAGTGGAAGTCCGCGCTCGACAGCTCTCCCGGGCGACTGATTATTACATTACTATATTCAATGCAGCTGAGACGTGGAATTGAAAAGTTCTCTCCAGATTTAGTTCTCAGTTATTTCAAATGCAATCGGAACGAAGCTGGCCTATTAAGCTTCTTTGAATAATTCAAAAGGTATTTATGGGAATACGAATAACTTAAGTGTTCTGGGTGTCAAGTAACTTTGGATGAGTAACACAATATCGAACCCTATACACACACAAACACACACACGTACATACAAACACACACACGCACACAAACACAGATATAAATAGAGAGACATAAATAACACAAACTCATTGTATTTAGAATGTCTGTTTTTTTTTGTTGATTATAATTTAAGTAACGTTAGGTGAGTAAGATAATCAAACCTAAAACAAGACAAACACACACACCTTATTTTCTAGCATTTTTTAGTTTTTTTTTATACCAAGATTTTATGATTTTAAGATTAAAGAAAAAACTGCTGTATACGACTGAATATAATAATCTTGTTAAGTGGTCATTGTCCTTTGACATAAAGTATATTTTATATTAGTACTCATAACGCAACTAAAGGTCATCACATCAAACTTGGTCAGGTACATCATACTTGTATTACCTGTCATAATATTATATCACAAAAGAGCTGTCCCCATAATAGACTCCCTGATAATAGGAAACTGGCTAACTCGCATAATAATAACCATGACTATTATTCCGCGTACATCATAAAAGGGAATTGTAATTATGTATTTGGATATCTTTACGGGTCTTTATCATCAGCATAAAAGCGAATTTTGACTTTTATTTATCATCCTCATTTATAAGTGTATATTGCTTTAAAGGATAAAGTGTCAACATGCTCAGTAATAAGTTCTAAAATAAATTGTTGCCATTAGCGAAATAGGCTGAAAACACAATTAATAGAAATACAACAGATAGTAATTTAGAAATAAAATACAAGAGAAATAACATAATTATTAGTTAAATATAAAGAAACGCTTAATTTACTTCTTTTACGTGGTATCTCGTTCTTATAATGTCATTCACGAATTGTTGTCCTTGTAAATGACACGGAAGGGTACGAAATTAAGTCAGCACTTAGAGTTAATATTTCAGTTTCTCTCGTTTTATCATTCCGCTTAATTGTTAAAATTATCTTAGAATAAGGATGTTGGACTGGTAAATACACCAGCATCATAAATAATAGTAATGAATGGACATTTTTAATAAATATTATGGAGGATATTTATATTCTGCTTGATCATTAAACAATTAATAACTAACAATGGTACATACAACCTACATTCCTTTAAAAAGGGGCGTGAGAAGCACTTTTTGGGCCGGCAAGGTGAAGGTGGCTATGGTAGTATATCGCATGCTTCACTAGCTATCTTCACATATGGACTCCTCTACTGTTTATCATCTGGTGGTGTCAAGTCATTTGCTGAGTATATAATTTTAAAGTCTTCTATTGGCTTTTGAATGTGGTCATAAATCTCTAACAAGGCTTCCAATGTTAAAAAGCCTCGGTTCCCTATTCATTGTCTAACACTGTAATTATCTTATTTTAATTATTGAGACAGTGTCCAACGAAAATTGAGAAGACATTTTATTTCCAGAACTTGTTTAAGACCCACCACTGTAATTATTGTCAAAATTTGAATTCTAGTCTCTATTTAAAGAAAGAAACAAACTGTTTCAGTCTGGAATTTCCAGAATGCTGTCTCAGATAGTAAAAAGTCGCTTGTGTGATTACTCGATCTAGATTTAAAGAGGCGACCGTTGGGAATTTTGCAAGTAAATATTTAATCATAGGATGTGGTAAAAAGATTTTGTTATAATGGACGTGTCATCATCCTAAGATTAAAGTCAACTATCAAACTATACAAAGCTTAGAGATATTTAAAAAACAATTATCCTTATTTTCATAGTCGTGTTCCTGTGAAATTTATTTATTCAATAATAATTAAAAAAAACAAAAGTTTTTTTAATTATTATTTTTTTTTAATTATTTTTAATTATTAATTAAATTTACGCACTTAATAAAATCTTTCACTCACAAACTATACATACCATCTTCTAGAATATCAAAAATGTTTTGCGTTACATACAATCGATACCTTTCTTCACTCTTTCACTTTTTTAATTCTAAGTTCTTTTTCAAAGAGGTCATCTTGATTTTGGTTAAAATGCCCACGACAATAAGAATTACCCCAGAAATGATTAACCTCATGGTAAATAAGTAATGAAAATAATATTTCTCACGCTCACTCTTAAGGATAGCTATTAGATGAACCAAATTTTTAAATAACTTGATTTTCCTAGTCTTGGGTCAGACAATTAACCTCCTACCCTTACTATTTTATTATGATATGTTTCTTATTCAATTACCCAAGACTGTAATAACAATAATAATTATATATATTATAACGGACTCTTTCACTGTCGCACAGCTAGATCGTGGAATCCCTTACCGGCACATGTATTCCCTCCTTCATAAAACATGGGTTCCTTTAAAATAGGTGTGAAAAAGCAAGGTGAGGGTGCACTAGCTATTTTCACATATGGACTCCTCTACTGTTTATCATCAGGTGGTGTCGATTCAATTGCTGAGCTTTTTATATTAATAAAAAATATATATTATTATAAATTGTTAACCTTTGTATGATTTTGCAATTCATTTTGACTTAGTTATTTTTTCACATTGTTGCTACTTTATCATATAATATATAACATAGTACTAAATTAAAATACAAAGATAGCAAAATCATCCTTTTTAAAAAGTAACTATTATGTTTTCTTATCCTCTATCTTTACCAACTCTGTTGTATTTACATAACTTATTTAAAAAAAATTAATAAGTTATGTAAATGCAAGTCTCTTGTGATTCAATAAGTGCAGATCAACTCTTCCTACTTCCATGTCCTGCCTACGTGGACATCGCATTCGACTGGGCCTTTACGTTCCCCTGAATCGGGAATTGATCTAAGATATCTTATGTGCTTTTAGTCCATATATATTGCCGACGTCGGTTGTATTTCTATCACTTGCTGCGAGTTAAACTGTGAAATATCTAGCGTATTTTAGTACCAAGATAATTTTAAAGAAAATACTTCAATTAATAATAATCGACAGATGCCTGACAAATACATGAGGTGTATTTACAAATACAATATAACTAATATAATCTATAGGACACAGGATCTATGATAAAAATATTATTATAAGTGTAGAGATATTTTTTAAGTGTATTTCTAAATAAATATCGAATTGGCTTCTTATTTATTTACAAACAAGAAAAAGAAAAGAAAGGCGCATTTTTTTTCTATAATTATAATGTAATATAAGTATATTATATAATTTAAATTAATACATTATATTTTTATAGTCTTTTAAGAGGCAGAAACATATAAATACGGCAAGAGAGAGTTGACTCTGATATCCTAAATTTTAGTATAAATGTATAGACATAAAGAAAACCTCTCATTTTTAAAATATATTTATTCTCAATCTGTGTCGTTATTACCTTTTCGTAAATTATTTTTAAACAATAACATAATAGTCATAATTTAGAACAAAAGCCGTATATAATCAAGCGTTAAACATTGTTACACATTAAATTTATAAATTAATATATGACTGTTGGTTCTAGAATTAATTGCATGCAATTAATTCGAACACAATTAGCAATTTACTAATTTATTCACAGCTCTTAAATTAGTATTCTAAGCGAAAAGACAAATGACATATTTGAGTACTTTATTTATTAATTAAATTGTTAAATACAAATTTCATAAATAAATAATGGCTGTTAAGTTATATTTGCTGAATTCTCTTATTATATATATTTTATATTATATATTTTATTTGACTATTGATACTTCTAAATATTTCCAGGCACTTCCGAACAGGACCATAAATATGGATATTTAAATATAAGGTAGGTAAAATAAGAATAAATCATAAAGGTATGTATGTTACCTGGAAGAGATTGCTTTTAGCGATAAGGTCGCCCTTTGTACAAAATGATTATGGTGATTTACAATAAAGATGTATTCTATTCTATTCTAAAAGGCATGATAAAACCTTTTACTAACAATATTTAATATTGTGTCGGCGTGTTTTGCTTTCTTCGAATTTGGCAGCCAATATGATTCGCCTTTTCAAATCTGTTGGCTTGTGATCGATTATTATGCTTTATAATATTGTTTTGTGAGTTGTATAGTATAAACTTGTAACACATTAGAGTTAAAGATATATAAATGGCTGACGATGACTTACTCGAAGGGGTAAGAACCGCCGCTCATCCTCTATGGAGCAGTTTGTCAGTTCCAGCATGAAGGGTAATGACTTTCATTGACTGGCGACGTATTAGAAATATTGCCTTCAAAGTCTTCGAAGTACAAGCAGCAAACAAGGCACGAAAAAGCATAAATAAAGTTCAACCGTAAAACACCATGCATCCAAAAGACGATCGCAATTCGCCAATGAAGCTTACAGTGAAATATAGAACGAAATTTGTTTTCAAATAGAATTTCCATCGGGAAATGACTTTGGTAAATTTATTTCACGCTTGGATAGTCTCATCACTTTGATTAGGTTTATAACAAGAAGTTCTCACAGTGTTAATACGACACGCTGTTTTTGTTTTGGTTACAAGAATTAATATATGATACGCGCTGTACTTTGATTTAGCGAAAAAAGTGTAAGAAGGTAGCAATGTATCTCATTGTATATAATACAAGGCTTTGTATCTTTCTTTTAGAACATTTTTTAAGACTCTATTGAGTGCGTAAAAAAAATAATGATTTTCAATTTTACTTATTGTACTGTCATACGGCGGCTATTTTATCTTTTTAATCGTAACTATTCTTGAAAATATAAGTACTGTTAAGATCTGGCCATCAGGCAGGTTCATAAATAGAGTTTTTAATGTTGTTTAATTTTTGTTTTTTGACAAAAGGTTGTCGTTGTTATTCTGTTGTTTTCTGCTTATTATCTTGTCTTATTCTTTAGCTTTATTTTATATTGGTTTTGCTTTTATTTTAATGTAATATATTACTCTGAGCTGACTCTGACTCTGACCCTTTTAATTACTCCGTAACAAGTAGTTTTGGGGAAATTTACAGAAATCACAACCATTGATTCAATCGCAGTCCAATGATGAGTGCTTCTGAGAAAAATAGTTGAAATATAAATGTATTGTAAATTTTAGGTTTCGAAACATTCAATTGTTACAGATCCCACCAATTCTTGTGGAGAATTTCTGAGAGTTATACCAAATGGAACTCTTTGTTTCAACATCTGCAATCGCGATTGGGAAGTGCCTTAGGGGAAATTTATTTTACTTCCAACAGTACGGCGACATTTAAGCCTTATCATCTTAATAGGTTCTACAAAGGATTGAGACAATAGCGGTTCGGATTTGCTGGCAAGCAATTTTGAATTTTGAGAATTTATAAATTAATCAGTTTTTATAACGACTCTTTTAAGTTCTTCAGTTCACATAGATTCATTCAAAATAATGTTAAGTATGATACATATGGTTTTTTAATATATATATTTTTAGAGTGCAATTTTGATATCAAATAAACAACAATGTTTCTAGAATGGTTTCGGATCCAATTCCATAAATTTACCATTCAAACGTTAACATCCAACGTCGGAGATGCACTTTGAAGACCATTTGATAAAGTAACTACTTAATGACTAGCTTAGTCAGCATAACTTAATAATGTTTAACCTAACAAGGAAAATTTAAACAATTTAAATAAATAATTCTATCAATTGAAGATGTGCGACTAATTGAATTTTGTAACATAATTTAAAGATGGCATTCTAGAACTTAAGAGAAAACTTTTTACATTAAACACAATTAAAATGCTTTGAATATTAATCATTCGTGTAACAATGGCTCCGATCTAAAGAGCTAAGGAAGGTTCATAGGCATTCAAAGGCATTATTAACATTGTTTTATCAGGGCTTCATTTTAAGCTTCTGCAATTATGACTGTTAGACAAAGGTTTAAATATATCTAGTCAAAAAATTTTAACCAACTTTAAATTAATTAATACAACAAAGCCCCTGTAGCAGTATCTGTATACGTATAACGGCTTACTAAATTGAAGCTGATTCGCTGTTGTAAGCAAGAGATGAAACCAATGTAATTAGAGTATTCAATATATCTAGCATTTATAGCTTAATTAAGCAAAAGACTCCATTCCACATGAAATCAGAAGTGTAGTCCAAATAAAATGGTGGCTAGTTCAAGAGAAACTAAGCGCTACACCACCAATATTTGCTTTTTTTTAAAGTACTGCTATCTTAGTAAACTTTGAGGGTCTTAGTAATAACAATTGTACAAATCTTGTATATTTACTTAGATTTTTGTGATCTCCATTCAAATGAAATTAAGAATGCGAACAAAAAAGATACAACTCTTAAAAACTTAACAATTTTAATACAATGGTTCTAATTAAAGGACATAAGAGAAAGAAAGTTTACCTTTCAACCTCTCATGACTGATTCTACGATCACCTATTACTATCTACTTATAAATAAATTATTAAACACTTGCGAACAGATCCCTAACTCCTTTTATCCATTATAATAAAATATTCAGATAATACCAGGAATGCGTGATATGTAGACATTCCTAACAAATATTTAATTGGAAACTAGATTAGTATTCCATTATATCATCCATTTTGTAACAGGGTGTAACATTTAGGAGCCAATTACAATGGAATTAGTGATAAGTGTGTATTATTGATACCGTAGCAGTCAAATTTAGAAATCTTAATAATTCCATCTTGTCTATTTCTATAGAGTAAGCTCTGTATTATAGACGCTTAAAATAATACATGGAATTTTGTATGTTTTCCGTTTTCAACAACTTTGACGTTCGCAAAAATAAAATGGCAATCGATTGTCCTCGTTAATTTTAACTTGAATTAAATTTTCATTAAATTTTGATATTCCTTTCTTAGTCCTTTTTTACAAATTGCGAATCATCGGATTCTCTCCAAAGCAACATAATTTATGTTGATATCATTTATGTTGATATCAATCTCAAAGCTTTTATTTAGCCAATCTGTTTAAATTTCTATCAAGCCTTAACACCCTTATTGTTTGTGGCTTCCTGATTTATATCTAAATTACCTAACTGATCCACTTATTTTATGACGGCATACATGAGTAAAACGATATAATCTAAACTATATCAAATACTTGACAAGAGCTCGAACATCTGTGGAATATGTATATTTAATGATCTGACGAGGTGCATAGATGATTATCACTTTAAAAGAAAGTTAAAGATTACTCTAATCTAAAAGATTTTATAAAATGCATGAATATTAAAAAAATAAATAATGTGCAATGATTTTTTTATTCATTTCTTATTTCACCATTTTTATTAGTTTTTTATATAAGCTATTGAATGCGATTATGTATGTACGTTCGGTATGAGTGTTATGCCCACAATCATCATAACAAATATTGTACACAGTTACTACAATAAATGAAGAATGTCTTATCTTATCGTATCTTTAAATGGGTCATTTTAATCCTCATACTTTTTCACAAAGACTAAACGTAAATGAATTAACAAAATAAATCTGCTATTATCTGTTTGAAGCTAATGATTGCCGTTTCATAACTCTCATGGCAAGCTTGCGTATTTCATTTGAATACATTTGAAACAATGCTTTATGTAGTTGAGTTAGAAGCGACAAGCGTTTTTCAACAAGAAAGAACTAATGGTTTTGGTACTTGATCTGTAAAAATTTTAAGATTTTTTTTAAATTTCTTTCACTTAGTAGTTACCATCATTTTAGGGCTTTATTGAAAATAATTAATTTTCAATTCCATGATAATGAATGCTCAGTGTTAAGATAAAAATAATTGTGAATGTGAATTAAGAAGAATTATTTGGCTTTCGGGCTTCCAAGATAATGTGGAAGATCTTCAAAAGTCGAAAGACAATACTATTTTATATTTAGGGGCCGTATGTTACTTTATCCATTCGTACCAGTTTATACCATCCTAAAAACGATATGTTGACTTAAATGGGTTCAATTATGCTACCCTGAGAAACCCTGTTAGCTCCAGAAAGCTCATTGGTCTGCCATAAAATTATTTTTAAACTCTCATTTGCAGTCAGTCTAATAGTCTAAATACAATTCAGAGGAACCATCTTTAAAGTACTAAAAACCACAAAACATTCATTTTGAGTAGTTGTCGAATTTAAATTTATTTTTCTATTGTTTCTGGAAACAACTTGACAATAACTCACTAGAAAACAGAAATAAAAGATGGAATAGAGCTAGCAATATATTTTCAGTGTTACATAAAATTAAATCGATCGATGATTTAAATCCTTCTGTTATAAGTCAAAAAGTACATCTCTTCTTTTTAAGAAAAGAATTGGCTCAGTTATGAAGAAAACTGAAATCCATTGGATTTTAATAAATAGAGTTTCAGTCGGAAATATTTTACAGAATGCTATGAAAAACTGCTTGGCGTGCCAATGCTATGATAAGATAAGAAAAAAATGGAAAAATAAGAAGACTGTTATATTTTTTTGATGTAACTTTCATTCATCCTACATATTATCAGCCAAAGCAACGAAGAACAAGAAATTATAATTTGCAATTGAGATCGTAAAATTGACTTTATATTCTGAGTGCAGTAATATTATATAGTAGGAAATTTCACAATCAATACTGCCGTAATAACTATCACTATGTTAACCATTTTTACTGTCATTAATGAAAATTTAACTCTATAGAAGAATCTCTAACATTTCTAACATAGATATAAATCCGTAAATCTATCTAATTTCCTCGCGATATTATGCATTATAATATATTATAATCCCCAGAAAAAAATAATTTTGAGCAAAAGTCCTTTCTTTTTTGTTATACAAGATGGCATAAAATATATATAAATACAAATGTACTAAAAGTTGAATAAAGGATTTAGACTTAGTGCATTAAGCAAAAATAGTGCCATCCATGTTTTATAAAAAGAACTTTCTTCCCTAATATCTTCGCTTGAGCTCGTAACATGAGCCATGCAATCTTTTTGCTTTATTCCTTGTTGCAATATTGCCTCGACGTCCAACGTAACTTAACCCCTGTGATTCGTTTCATTCTGAAACATCACAGAGCAGTTAGTTCTTTGTATGTGCAAAGAAGTGTCTACTTATTTTTGGTGTTTATTCAAACTGCAGTGACATTAGTATTGTGCTGTATTCGGGTTTGATGCCAAAACTGATCTTGAGATATAAGCGAGTCCATTAATTTAAGACGATATCAGGCCAGTCATTTATAACCCTAATAATATTTGCTACAAGAAAATAAAATGAATTATCCTTATTATGTTCTTGCTTCTCAAGAGATTTATGACAATTAGATACGCTGTTATAGTTTTTAGTATAGCTACATACTAATAATTTAGCTACGACTAGATATATAGTTGCACTTTGTTGAAAAATTTGTGTTGGATTTTAACAGTAAAAACTTTATAATATGTTCTATGATTTGTAGTCTGTTATTTACAAAATTTTTATGTGTTTTGCTTTATATACATTGTAGATTCAAAAGTTTCTTATTAACTACAATGAGAGTGGCAATCACTCTTTCTTCTTGAGAATAGACGATATGAATGTATGGTTTCTTTTAGAAATAGTGTTTTCATACTTAATGCCAAAAGATCTGATATCGCTGGCATAGCCAGATCTATAAAGTCTAAGAACAATTTTAACAAACCTATTGAAGCTTGGGAAGGAGTCGAAGAGTTCCGTTCAGCAGTAGCATAGCATAAAAATTTGTAAAACCGCCTTTAAGGTCTATTAGTTTTAACCCATACACCTCATATGAAATCTAAAATCTGGAATTCAATTTCTCGTGGAAGCAGAAATCTTCTGCTCAGTTTTCTTCGATGTTCACCTAGCTAGTTATCACCATCTTACCCTAATTTGCGGCCAAAAAAATATATTAATAGCATTGTTGAGTTCTAACAGTTAGTGTTAAAATAGACGGACGATTTCCTACAATTTGGGTATGGCTGACTACAGCCTTTTCATCACTTTCCATCAGATGTAATGAAGAAGAAGAGCTACCCCAAAAATAATAATAACTAATGTTAAACTAATTGAAGGCAAAAATACAAATTACTGCAATGCGGCCGCCTACACTGGACCTAGTTTGATTTCTTAGCACCGGAGACAGAATTACTCAAGGGATATTCAAAGCAATTGTACAGGATCAATTTGCCGGTGTCTTTGTTGATTCAGGAAACAAGGCGATACATGTTCCATTATGTCTGGCTTGGACAATGCAGAATTTTTCAAAACGATCATTATTTACGAACATTATTAAAGCTGCAGGAAAGTGATAACTTTTAAAGGTAAAATGGAGATCATTTTTAAAGTTTTCCAGATAGTAAGCACTTACCGTAGGCAACTAACACTTGCAACACCAAGGATGTAAAGTTTCACGTAACTGTGTAAAAATGACATGTCAGCATATGATGCAAGTCCTTCTTTTCCCTAATCAAATTGGTCTCGATGATCACCAAACTCCTTGGATTTTTTAATTCTGAACGAAGTATCTCTTAGCCTCACTTGGATCCAAGATGCAAGCAAAAATTACACCGAAATCTGGTTTCAGAAGTCTGGCTTCCTTACTTCCAAACGTTGAAACACAATAATTATTGCGGCAACATAGCCTAGATGGTGGTAGCTGTGGTGGTGAGACCATGCAGACGGACTTAGAAATAGCCCTGATGAAAGCTTTTGATTGGGTATTAGAAACTAAATCACCAGCAAGGTTTCAGGGTCAAGTAATCATTAGCCAATAGCCGCTGTGCTCAGGTTTACTTTGCAGTGGTTGTTTTGGCGTAAAAGGAAAGGTAACCAGAGGCATTAACAGGAGATAGGAGGCATTCGTTTCTCATATCATTAGGTTGCTGATGTGGCTGGTGTTTTTACCATTTGCCGTCTGGTCAATCATTAGCTGTTTTAAATATTTTATTACTAGGAAAAATATGCCGATACATCATAACACAAACTCTCGTTTGTATTCCTTATTTTATATTACAGGGTTGACAAATAAGTCGCCTGTTCCCTTATCATGATCGATCTCATAACTGTTGCTAGTGACGTGACACACAATTGTCACGTTTCCAGTGTCACGTATCGGCCCGTCATGTAAGAAATGTCGCGCTATCGTGCTACAACAATCGCATACCACCCTTTTTTGTTCTAGGGATGGTTATAAAATATCTCGTTTCCCGTAGTAAAGTATGATTTGCCTGGAGATCGATATGGCGCGTGACTTAGATGTTAGCATTTCTATGTAATAAATGCTCAAATCTTCTTTTTTATTTATATTTTCTGACCCCTTTCCTGTTATATATTTTATGTAAGTGTAATAATATAGCGTTTCGTATACAAATTAGTGTGGAAAAACCAAAAAATAATGTTAATAAACGAAAAACATAAGAAGTCTGAATCACGCTTACAGAGTTTGTAAGATACTTCGTTGTACTTCCATACAAATTCCGACCATGTACTTTCAGTCAGACCGCGGTTCGAAGCAAGCACCTATCTCGGCAGACAAGCTTCATTATTCGCAATTGATATGGTGAAAGCAGTCCATACCAATATAATTTGTAACCATATATCTCATAGTCAATTGGGATCATAATTGATCATTCAATTATGAAAATAATCATATTTGTATTTAATGGCAACTCAAAAATAAAAGAAGTTGTCAATCTGAATTGATTAATATTTTGATAAATTAAGAGTTGTTAGAGCATCAGAACTGACTAAATAATTTATAATAATAGACTTTAATATGATCGTAGCAAATATCTGTTTTCTACAGAAATTGTTCATTATCATCGAGTGATAAATAAGCGAAGCAAAAATTGGTTTTTACTAAAATAAGCGCAAAAACTTTACTCGGGTAAATAGTGCGTAAAATTAGTCGCACCTAATTATGCGCCGCCTCGGTGTGCTCTTGGGCCTGGCTATGAATTTACTAGAAGTGTTTTTTTTTATTAAACTAAATTTAATTTTTATAACATTATGAAAAGTAAGTAAGGAGATCCATATCTTCATGGTAAGGGATAACGATACACATAAAAAATATGAAAAAATTAATAAGTTTTAATGGTCTGTTGATATTCTGAAGACGGAGACGCTCTTCAGGTACCGCTATGATAATAGTGGTATTTGCCAAGACAAGCCTATAGATAAGTAAACGACATAGTATGATCTCAAAAACCTAAAGTACCTTGTATCAGCTTTCTTACAGACACGTAAAGATATTAATAAAATATTTTAATACATTATGCATTGTGTCGAGTTTTTTTTAAATTTATTACAGTGTTGGTACGTACGTGCAGCCTAATGAAAAGTGGTCAGCGTGTAATAGTAAAACGCAAACCACTCAAAGCCTATTCTATTAAAAGAAAGAAAAATATTATGCCATGTACCTTCCAGTATATTTAAGTTCTCACAATGTAAGCCTTGCTTAATTGCTAAAGGCGCTGATGACCATTTTTTACTTCATTTAGACGAAATCCTTGTTATGTATAGTATTTTAGAAGTATTTCATTTATGGATATTATATTAAAATGAACTGTTAGGGAAATCAAAAACGGTTCTTCAAAGCAGTTATACAAAGACCATCCAAAATAGTTGCAATTTATATTGCAATATTGGTGGTCCAATATTTTTCTGGTATAATAATCTTATTAGATTACTTCATCACCAGTAAAGGAATATTGAGGTATAAACTTTTAGTGAAATGTGTTCATTATTATCCCATACACACACACACACAAACACACACACACACATATATATATATATATATATATATCATTTTCAAAAGTTGGATGAAAATTTATATCTGTCATGTTTTGGCAGTCCAATACTTACTATATAAATTGGTATCTTTCGGCCTTATATCAAGATAAGATAAGATAAATAACATTATCTTATCTTATCTTGATATAAAAAAAACAAATGAACCACTTTAACGTGTTTGAAAAATTATTGTTGTTCGTTGCTCGTCGTTGATTTTGAAAAGTAATTGTATATTCGAATGAAAAGTTGTATTCATGTAGTACTTAGTTTTAATTTACAGAGTAAGTAAATAAACAATACTTGGCCATAACAAGGCGTTAACGGTCTTATGTACTATGTGTCTCGGCTTCGCTTTAGCCCACATTGCCACGGTCGTCTATCAATGCCTGTTTAGCTGGCCGTTGCAGTAATGTACAACTCTAGGGAGATACACGAATAATCAAATTTAGAAATAAAATAATATTTTTCTTTGCAGCGTGAAACTGGGAATAAAATATATTTTTGTGTATATTTTAAATATGTAATTTAATTTATTTTACAATTACTGCTATTTTTCGCATGTAAGATTGAAACCTCAATAATATCTCTATCAATAGAGATATAAGACTGACAGATATCAAGCGTGTTTCAATAATCAATTAATTAAAATTTTGCTTTTAATTTTTTTTAAATTTAGTAATGTTTTCTTTTCACCTCAAAGTGGAGTCCAGCTATCGCAATAGCAATAAATAAGACTGTATGTAAAGAGACATTCAGACTTTTATCTCAAACATCGTCAAATCGTCCGAATGAAACTCTGTCTGTAGACGCCAAACGGAAAAGAGTCCTATTATTAGAAATGTAATATCTAAAACCCTTTGCGAAGAGTTGTTCTTTGGTCTGACGTTAAACCATCCACGAAACTTTGTAACAACCTTCTTGTAATCGCTTTTAAAGTTCCTTACAGTTATAGTACTGTTTTCTCTTGAGATTCTTATGTGTTTTTGATTTACCGACTGTAAATTCCGGGTTTGGGAAATTTAATTACCTTCTATGCCATTACTATGAGAACAATCTGCTTAAGCTTGTAATGTACTAAATGTTCTTGAAGATATTAATCATGTGTGTGTCTCGTTGTATTTCAGTTCACGCGTGCGCATGTGTGTGTATGTGGGCTTTTGTTTGGGTAAATTGATATACTTTTTAAAATAACTTTCCACGATAATACTTATAAGCGATATGATTAAGGTGAGCTATTAAAACACACTCTACTAATAAAAAATTGATAAAAAGATGGAATTTCTGGTCTACTAGAAATTCTTCAGAGTATAAAGGACTCAAATGCTAGAGGCAATATATTCGTATTTAGTTATCCAAGTTTTTTCCGGAAACAACTTAGCACTTCCTAAAAATAATTTATTAAATTGGATAATTTCTGATCTTTCCTTTTTAGTTTTTTAAAGTTGTTAGTCACTATTGGTAAGTTACTGAGGTCACAATGCTATCGACATGCTTTGTCGCTGGTTAAAAATACTCGAATAACTTTAGACAAACATGAAATATGTACTATTTATCTGAGATCCCATTGTATACTATAGATTTATACAATTTTTAAAATAGTTATAATCCAGAAAAATGGTGGTAATACGGAAAATATGTTATAATCATACAAATAATATTATTGTGCGTTCATTCATTCACAAACCTATGGGCTGGTAGCAGAGAAATGTTCATTATTTGTTTTTTTTTGTATAGCTGTATTTTGTCAAATGTATTCTTATTAGCGGCACACTGGCTTCGCTGAGTTTTTAACGAAAATTATACACACATACACACAAGCACCTTTCTTTTGAGTAGGTATAATAAAGGGATTATTAAAAAGATAGTTTGGATATTATATGATATTTTAACATGAAATAGTACTTATTGTAATAGACATATGGTACCGCAGTATTTCTTGTAGATTTTGATGTCCTCTATAAAACTGTAGTACAATACTTTGCACTATTATCAATAGTTTTCATAGCGTACGGGTTAATAGTTAAGTTTTTGTTAGGATTTTCATACGTTGAGTTCCATTATAGATATCATACTCGTTCATAATATTCTATCACACATGTTCATCAGGGATAATGTTGGATTCTAAATGTATATTTTTTTTTAAATCAGGCCAGTAGCTATTCAATGCAAATGACTGAACACGGAAATATGTCTTCTTTATAACTTTTTCAATTGAGCATATTTTTTGCCCGAATGTTTGATCATAAAAGACACTATTTTACGGACATTTTGATTCCATTAATCTTATCTATTAGAACCACCAATTATACCACCACAGAATCTCTGTTTTTTTTATAAAAGCAAGATTGAATTTTCCTCTTTTTTTCGCTGTAGACATAAATTAATTTATTTCGACATATCCTCGCTCAAAGCATCAACAAATTCGAATGTATTTCGAATTTTCGCAATACTTACATTATGTAACTTTAGGAACAGTACAAATTTCTGTTCGAAAGTACAATTTCCCTTTGACTTACTGTGCACACGTTTTAGAAACTCTTCTCAGTTAGTTTTTTTCATACTTTAGATTTATTTACAGTTATATATTGGCTTATTGCGGAATCATTTGATATTTAAATTATATTTCAGTTTATAAGTCTATATTAATAATAACTAATATTCTTACATATTTAAATACTGATATAATTACGATATTATAAGTGTGAACTAAACTATGTAATAACGTATTATTTGTAATAAGGTTGTGGGTGATGGTTTGCTGGTGCAATAATGTAACACGTTTCACTATGTTAAAATCGTATATTGAACACACTATAATAAATCAAGGCAAAGAAAACAAAAGGTAAGAAAATGTATGCAGTGATACCGCTCGCGGATGCTTCCAGACTGCGTGGCGTCGGATGCGCCGCGTGTCTTTATTCAAAGACGTACAAGTAAGTTTGCGAGATTACCCGCAATAAATCTTAACATTAATTATTCTAACTTACAACTAGTATTACATATTTATTAAAAAGTAAAATATGAGCCGTCGCTAACATTCCCCACCCCAGTGCTTGCACTCACTAAGGCACAATAGGAACGGGAGCGATGCGCGACGCGGATCGACGTAATGTACCGCTAGCGATCCTTACTTCGACGACGCGGACACGGCCGTCTCTGCCTGGAAACACATTTACTATAACGCCCTTGGGCCACACATTTCGGGGAGAGTCCGGGTCAACTATAATAACAAAGTCCCCAATACTTAATGGTTTTGACTCACTGTACCATTTTGGCCTACGGGCTAGCTCTGGCAAATATTCTTTTAACCAACGTTGCCAGTACATGTCAGCCAATCTTTGTGCAGTACGCCACTGCTTCCGTAGGAACAAATCTGAGTCATCGAATGCTCCCACTACAGGAAGTAAAGGAGATGAACCTAAAATAAAATTGTTGGGAGTTAGTGCTTCTAAGCTACCGGGCTCCACGGACACGTGGGTTAAAGGTCTTCCATTGACGATGGCTTCTACTTCTGCCAACAGCGTAAGCAACGTGTCATCCCTTGGAGCGCGCTCTTTTAGCACTATACGCAGTGTGGTTTTTATGCTTCGGATGAGTCGTTCCCACGCCCCACCCCAGTGCGGGCTGGCGGGAGGAATAAAAGACCACTGAGTGCCATTGTTTGCTGCTTCCAATTTTTGTACGTACGTTTATTATTACGTAACCAATGTAGCACCGTAGTCGAATCGCGCCAAAAGAAGCGTCGAACAGGTTTAATGTTGTGCGTGCTTGTTATTGTACGTGCAAGCCTCGCACCCAGTAGGGCAGCTTGCAGCTCGAGACGCGGAACAGTTACCAGCTTCACTGGTGCAACTCTGCATTTAGTTGCTATAAAGGCGAGATGTACTTTATTATTCTCCTCCCATCGCCAATAAGCAAGTGCATATAATGCTTTCTGTGAAGCGTCGCAAAAGACATGCAATTCCAAGTTGTTATAATTGTGTAGGTGTACTGACTCGCATGTCGAAGTCGTAGCATCAGATGGAAGGTTCGTAGCGCAGGCGCCGCCCACATTCGTAGTAGCACCGCTACGGTTCGTAGGTACAGCAGCGGTCTGCTTGGCAGCCATCTCACTCGCACCAATGGACGTTCCCTTATACCATCGCAGCACTCGAATTCTATTGACGACCTTAAGTAGCTCAATCCAATTGCTCCATTTTTTGTAAATAATGTCCGGAATGTGATTGTCCCAACTGGAATGTGTTGTGTCTCCCGTGATAGCAACTCTGTTTTCACGAAAGCGGAACATAATATCTAAGAGAGAACAGAGTAAATCAGGTCCTTTTAATAAATAATCATTAAGACACAAACCGTTAGTTTTATTTGCAGCGTCGAACACTAAGCGTAATTTACTTTTGTTTGGATCGTCTACACCAAAGTGTGGTAAGTACCACGTCTTGCATGTACGCTGTGTGTTCTTTAGTTCCCTAGCATAGTAATTGTCAAACAAATGGCTCACACGTTCGACGTACCTCCTAGCATACTCCTTGTTGTTTCCCATTTTCTTTTCAACGCCCTTAAGTCTGTTAAAGGCCCCCGTGTGTGGATCTCTCCAGGGTAAGCCAACTTGCCATCTGCCGTTTACAAGCCGAGCTGCTTGCTCAAGCTGTTCAACAGCATAAACGTCTTCAGCATTACATCTAGGCTTACCTGCTACTCCCATTGCCTCCAGTTCAAAGTGCCGCCTCACTTCCTCGTGAAGGTCGCGGTCGCGGTCCCCACAATCCTCGGTTTCCAGTTCAGAGACGATCAGGGTAGCAGCGTCGTGGAGCACCGTGCCCCGCTCCCCTCCCATCACACGTACACAACCATGAACTGACCAACCTAAGGTGGTAAGTGTAGCAAACGGCTCATTTGATTTACCTTGTATTATTTTAAGGGGTAACAACAAGCTATAATTATCTTGCCCTATTAAAATCTGAGGTTTTACATCTATGTTACACAATTGATTTTTTATATTAGTTAAATGTATAAAATTATCACAATTTACAATAGAACACATTTGCAAAGGTAAATCTAATTTATCAACACTGCGAGCTTTTACAGAGTGAACCTTATTATCTAGGCCGGAGAGTCTTAAATCTAACACGGTAGTATCGCACACAATTTCATTGTTTAACCACGGCCCGCACACACGCATAGATTCTTTGCGGCCGCGCAGCCCTGCGCGTGCCGCGAGCTCTGCGCTTATTAATGTCACCGTGGATCCGTCATCGAGTAATGCACTTGTATCGATATAACTGTCACTTCCGGTATATACACGTATAGGCACTACTTTCAACAACACTTTACATGTATTCGCACTGATATGAGTCACTATTTCGGTCAAAGTAGCCGCGTTTTGTGATAGCGAGACGTTTTCGCTGTCGCTTGGCTGGCTGACGCGGTTGTTGTTATTACTAATAGGAACACTCGGATAATGAAGCAGTTTATGATGCGCTTGCCCGCAGCTATCCTTGTCGCACGCAGGCGCCGGGCATGTATCTCGACTGTGGTTAGCTTCTAAGCATTTATAACAAATTCCATAACGTTTGACATGCGCCCATCTGATTTTTCGTAATGCTTTCTTGAACTGTTTACATGCATGCAATTTATGAACCGATACACGACAGAATTGGCACTTAGTACTGAGGTTTTCCGACTGTAACAACACAGTTTGCGATCTAATATTACTGCCGTGCTGTTTGTAATTTTTATTATTATAATTATTATAATCATATCGCGTTGTGATATCGCATAAGTTTGCCGTTGTTGATGTAATCTTTACAGCCTCATTGGTCAGAAAATCTGTTAATAATTCCAGAGTAGATTTTGTGTTAGACTTAAGTAGTGGAAAGCTATAATCAGACCACTTTGACACAAGTACTGTCGGCAACTTAGATAAAATTAAAGACACCATGCTCATACCTTGTAGGTATTCCTGTCGATTTACTGCTCGCACTGCTTCCACAAAATTCTGTATCTTGACAGAAAATGATACTATGTCTTTTTGGTATTCTGGTGACACAGACTGCAGTTTTTTAATGTCTTGCATAAGGCGCGATATAATACCATCAGGATTTCCAAATTGTAGCTCTAGGGTAGCCATTATCTTTTCTGATGAAGTGGCACTAATAAGAAGAGCTGAGACTGATTCTTTTGCTTTGCCATGAAGACATTTGCGTAGTCTCCATAGATTTTCTTTGGGTGAAAAGCTGCAAACTTCGGTTGATTCCTCATAAGCTCTTTTAAACTGCAACCATTCTAGTGGATCTCCTGAAAAGTCAGGTAGGTCCTTTGGTGTACATATGCGGCTTAATAAATGAGCATCTGACTTCGTGTGGTTGGAAGAGGCAGTCAAGTTCTTAACTGCAGCAGCAAGCATCTGAATCGTACCTTCAGTGGCGGCAACTGGGTGTACCGCCTGTGACTGTGGATTGCCCGTGGGGTAGCCATGTTCGGGGGCAGTCTCCAGTCTGTTCAGTTCCTGCTGACTTCGTTCCATCCAGTTCTCAACACTTTGGCGTGTGCAGCCCTTACTATTTTGTGGACTGTATTCTTCGTCTTCTAATTTTGCTAGGTCTGTTTCCAATTGTGCATCTATAATCTGCATTCTTATTTTCGCTTTTTCCTTTTCAGCTATTAAAATTAACTGCTTTTTGCGCGTCTCAATAGACACATTTGACCTATTCGATTTTGAACTAGCTGATCTGGAGGGTATCTTTTTAAACGGACACGACTCCAATTTTACGCTTGAGGATTCTTTCTGGGTGTTTTCAGTTAATTCGGCGTTGTGCTGGATATTATCTTCGTGTGTGTTTTCTTCCTCACGATCACGCTCTCGACGCGTGGCACTGCGCGTGTTCACCATGCTGGATTTCGGTGTGTGAAACATGTAAATCCGGCTCGAAGACCAACTTGTGGGTGATGGTTTGCTGGTGCAATAATGTAACACGTTTCACTATGTTAAAATCGTATATTGAACACACTATAATAAATCAAGGCAAAGAAAACAAAAGGTAAGAAAATGTATGCAGTGATACCGCTCGCGGATGCTTCCAGACTGCTCGGCGTCGGATGCGCCGCGTGTCTTTATTCAAAGACGTACAAGTAAGTTTGCGAGATTACCCGCAATAAATCTTAACATTAATTATTCTAACTTACAACTAGTATTACATATTTATTAAAAAGTAAAATATGAGCCGTCGCTAACAAAGGTCTTAGGACTTCTACAGTCTCTGTAACGCTGAAATACTCGTAAGTTGAATTCATATAGCGTATATACAATATTTCTGATGATCGGATTTATTCGATCAAAATACTACATTAAAAAAATACAGTGAAAATAATCACCAATTATTTCTTTCATTTTTAGTTTTTAATAGAAGACCGTGTTAACTTCGACATCATTAACAATTAATCCATTTTTAATAAACAAGAATTGCTTTTAGTGAGTTTGGGTAAAAAAAAGATTTTATTAGTTATAATAAATCCTGATCAACATCTTGAAAGTGTAATTAATTACTATGCCTACCTAAATTGTGCATAACCATTCAGTACTTAATAAAAGCGGGAATTGAAAAATTTAATTTTGTTTAGATTGTCTTATTTTTTTTCTCTTGGCTTAATTAACAATTAAAATTATCCTTGAAATTTCCTGTTTATTTTTATTATTAAACCACCCCTGTATCGCAAATATTGTGAAAACAAAATTATTGAAATCGGACAAACAGTTTGAAACTACAGAACAGCAATAATTCATGTTTATATCAGATTAGTTGACCGGTTACCTTTGTATCACTTTAGTTTGGTCGAAACTATGCCCAATGACTATACTACGTTCATCTAAACAAACACTACACATTAAAATGTATCTAAAAATGTAATGGAAGAAGTGACAGTAACTGAGTATGTAAACACGTCTGATGGCATGATGAAGTCAATCCCATTTTATTTCACACCATGCAGTGATTCCTTAATCTATTTTAAATGCAGTATGACATTAGGTCGTCGCCACCCAGGGATACTAAGCACCCCTGGTCCCGGCGAACATTTGTCACCTCCAACATGGTCGCTGGCACCGTCCGCACTTAGGGTCTTGGGTATTAGGAGTTAATTTTTGCTGGTTTTTAAGCTATTCCCCGCCATGCTGGCCCAGTGCTGGTTGTTGGGAAACACCAGAGCCTCGTTTTGTAAGGTTTTATTTGGGACCCCTTACACCCCGGAGTTCATTTGTGGTGAAATAAATATATATTCCAAGAGGATTATCTTGAAAAGTTTCACTTTAACAATGTTAAAAACTACATTAAGAAAAACTCTCATAAGAAGTAGCAGATAAACTAAAAGAAGGGAAGTTGCAAACATCTACACTGAGTTCTGCAGAAGTCGTGCCGGTTGTTAAAAGTATATTTAACCGTATGTATCACGGGTATATTATAATGTTCACATTCAACGCATTCGATGCCATAAAGTTTTATTTCGTTTGCAAACTAACAGTAGTTTTCAAAATGCTTTCGAGTTTTCCACACGAAATAATAAAGTTGAAATGTCTTGGGAAGCTCAACATCTTTTTGCTTATTTAACGCGATAAAACTACACAAGAATTGGAGTTTCTTCGTTTAGCATATTTATTAAGTAGAAAAAGTAAAACTTCATTAAAAATATTAGTCTCTTGACTTCGTTGCGAGTGAAAACACTGTTAACGATTATTTCTCTTGCCTGCATTTGTGACATGAGAGAGAGAGAGAGAGAAAAAAAATACAAAATTCCCAAACCATGCCAGTTATTATAACTTAAATGTCAAGTACAGTAAAATATTGAAGATTCTACTCCTATCTACTTAACGCCAAACATAATTTGTCTCGTCTTTATTTGTTGCATGAGTGATAGAAACGTTGTATTTTTTATAATATTTAGCGATATAAAAAGAATATGCCCAAAGTATTTTGACTTTAAACACAGCTAAATTTTCATCTTGTTACTTCTAAAATATAAAGAAAAAAAATAAAGATATAAAAAAAATTATATATAATTAAAAAAAAAAAAATTAAAAAAATAAAAATAAAAATATAAAAAAAAAATAAAAATAAAAAAAAAAAAAATATAGAAATTATATATATATAATATATAATTTCTTAAATATAAAGAAATACAATATATGAAACTTTAATCATGCCAATTTTTTCCTAGACGGGATGAGAGTTTTAAAATGAATGTAAAATGTGTGTATTTTTCCACGCATAATGAAGTATCAAGTTTTTACGTGGAGTAAGTAATTTATTATTTTTAGTTTAAAATAACAGATTTATTACTACCTCCCAGCTTTCCTTTTAAAATCCGGGATGGGGAAGAATTAAAAAAACTCACCACATTGCGAACAACGTCCTGGCCATAGCTTCTTAAGTTAACTAATAAGAAATACTAGTTTTTAATGCGTATAATGTGATATAATGTGGTTCACCCATTCAGAATTGATACGCGATTTAATTTAGTTTGTTTTTATTGGTGCGCTTAAATTATGCCTTTCATTCAAGAATTTTAATGATTATTCATAAAAGTCGAGATTTATCGCCTTTTAATTTCAAAATATTGAATTTTTTCGCTTAATGCTTATTTTAAGACGAGTAGGAATTTAGAATCAGCGTTCCTAAAATTGCAAATTTTTTGCCGAGTGAAATTTTATCTCAGCAATTTGTAATAAGGCAAAGCGTAAGCTTATTTTGTCACTAAAATACGGTTTATAAAAACAGCAATTTCTCAAATGAATAATAATGACATACAAATTTTATCACATATAATACTTTTTCATCCATAACTACAAGTTTCGTTGTACAAGATACTCGGTAACGAAGGCCTCGCAAACTAGTTCGTTAGCAACGGAAACTGACATCAGTGCGGAAACTTACTGCATAACTGAGACAGGTTATATGCTTCAGTGTAAATATATGGTTAACAAATACCAAAATTTTTTCGAAATTTTTTTACCTTTATGGCGTGAAAAGGCACCTTCAGGCCAGGAAGGTGGACTATCTTCTAGCATTGAGTCCCTTGAATTCTATCAAATCCATTTCATCAAGTGGTATCAAATTATTTGCAATGTTTAATATTAAAAATAATAAAGATAGTAATATATATATTTTTTATAAATATCAGAAATATACGAAATAAACATAGAAGCATCCATGACTCGTTAATAACCTCTAGATGAATAGACAACTCAACCAAACGATTATCAAAAAATTATTTAAAAGGAAAAATCTATTTAAAAATCTGCCATGTAGTAATTATATCATCATCATCCACATCCACATTGCCTCGCTAATTTGGCTATAATATCACCACGCTGGTTGGGTGAAGTCGGTTGCTGTGACAACCGGGACAACGACTTTACGTTTTCTATTAACTTAAGCTGATGCATCTGTGAAGAATCCATTTGCTTCTAAAACTTAGTTTATATTTTTTATCATTAAATGTCTTGATATTGCTGAACGATCTTGTCGGTCGATATACAAGTTACAAGCAAGGTATTGTTCAAGTTCAATAAGTGTATATGTCTGTACCAAAGTTGAATCAAATATTTTGAATTTGACTTTAGTATTTGGTCAAAAATTTGCTTTCCATTTCATAACTGATGCTTAGCTAGTAACCTGTGTGTATAACATGTGGCAAAGAACTACATGTGTGTAATAATTAATAATATTACCTATAAGTTTCATAGTGTATACCTATATGTAACCAAAATATGTAGCTAAATTCCATTTCAGTTTACGAACGAGTAGCGTCTGGTATGAAATATAACTTTCATTACGAGTTCTGCTCGCAGCACAGCTTGTATTGTAACGCATTGGCTTAGACCGTGTATTGCTAGCTTTTATTTGTATTCAGTTCGTAGAAACCAATCTGTACAAAAAAAACAGCCTAACCTAATATAAGTTAAGAAGTTTTTAGTATAGAAATTGCTTGCTTAACCACAAACGTTCGGCACATATAGTAAATAAAAATGGTTCGTAAAATGGTCGAGATAGTGAAAGCCTCAGAAATACGTCATTTTGATTGGATATTATAAATCTATTCCTTTATTGCTTTCACGTTGTTTATATAGGTATTTTACAATAATATGACCTTTAAAAAGTAGGTACAATTATACATAAATTAAAATTAAATTAAGATATCACGAATGGGTGTAAAATAATATAAATTAAAAAAGACAAATTAAAGTAGGTTTATCAGTAATTCATCAATTAATTTATTATTAAAGGATTATTTTTATTAATATTATCTAACCCGAATAAGCATCACAGTTATGATGTAAAGTTTTACTTTAATATGGAATATATATATATCAATAATATTTTATTTTAAATGTTGCATTTTTTCATTACTTTTTTTATATATAACTTATATAGTAAAATTTAAAATAAAAATTTTATATTACAATTGCTTTCATCTTATCAGACGAAAAAATTATTATACCATCTCCAGTTTTCATAGGTTTTGACAGATTGTCACTATGCGTTGTTAGTTAAAAGCTCATTCTTTTTCAATCCCGGATTCAAATTACTTTCCTTTCAAGCTATAAAAATGTTAAATCAAAAGATTTGAAAGCCATTACAAATCACTTTAAACGAAATTTAAATAAATAATCGAAAAGGACGACGATAAGTTGAGCTCTGCTAGTAAATCATTTTGTTCAGATTCGGTAATCAAAGTAACCCAAGGGTTAAATCCTGGGTTGGCTAATAAATAATAAGCAATAAAACACCACAATACCCCGCGTTACGAGACGGAATGAAGCGACGGGTTAACAATGCCTTTCACTTTTACAAAATTGCCTCTAAATCACTTTTAAAGTATCAACAGTGTTAGGGATTTGGTACGGAAGTATTAAATGACGATTCACACAATCGTACGTTGCAATATGTGGGATTTGGGTTGCGCTCGCGCGGATTGTGAATGATCTACCTTGAGCCTCGGTCAGCTGTGAGTTATTGTCCACAAGTTTTATTTGGGGCTTTGCTTGAAGGTTATGAAGCAACGATAAATGGCTGTTAGCATTTGATACTGCTCAATTTATTTTGTTTCCTCTTTGGTAGTGGAAACCTGAAAAAATCTGAAATCATGTAACACTATTTGTTAATTAGTTACTTGAATTAATCGTCTACTAAGTGTCATAAACTGTTGGATAGATAATTACAGACATATACATGTTTCATGTGTGTGTGTGTGTGTGTGAGTGAGTGTGTGTGTGAGTGTGTGTGTGTGTGAGTGTGCGTGTGTGTATGTGTGTGTGATTATATGTTGTGTGATCTTTCAAATACCTAAAGAATTTTTGAAACATTCAACCGAATTGAGCATTTTCTCATTTTTTGAAGTAGGTTCAAAATAGGTTTTAATCAAAAATAATTAATTACAATATTTTATTTACAACAAAAACCTGTAATATCGTCTAAGTATCGAGTAAAATAGAATATCACGGTATTGAAATTTCTCAATACCTGTTGTTAGATGCCAAGAAAACCAATAACTTTGTCAAGGTATTGCCTATAAATTAGGGTAAGCCAATACTAAAGAATCAGGAACGACTATAAACGCTGTACAAGTTTTGTTTATAGCTTAGAATACAATATCTAGGTTAGCTGATTAACAATGGTCTACTATGGTATTTAAACTGACAAGGATTTAAACGCAACATTTTTATTTTAAAAAATTAAAATTCAATTAAATGATATGTAATAATGCGAAAAATCTGACGAAATTTAATGAACCTGGGCGGTATTTATGATAATAAACTTTGTAAGTTGTAGATATAAGCTACAACTATGTAGATTTGTAGCCTGTTTCTGCTTCATTACATACATATTATATATATTATATATGGTAGGGAATACTATTTAATTATAATTATTAAAAGATTACAATATTGTAAATGACGACAGGAGTTCTCCTCGTTATTGTGGAAGCTGTTGCCCCAATTCTGTTGTACAAGGACTAAATTGAATTTATGTCATTCGTATCTCTTTCAAACCAATAAATTAAGAAGGGACAGAATGACTTTAAGGAATGTCACGTTAGTTGACGCTTAGAGTTTTATGATGCGCATTTAAATAAGATAAAAACGCTTAATAGTCGCCATTTGAGAAACGTCAAATGACGTCACCGGTCGGCTGTCTTTTTTTGGTTGTATTGTACTGAAAGAGTAGGACTAAACATAAATTCCATTTAGTTCGTGTACTACTAAATCGGGGCCATTGAAAATGGAAATTAAACTTGAAGAATTTAAAGTCTTTAACCTACTACTTACAGCTTGTGATTGAAATAGGGCCCTGATGGTACGAGGTAACCAGCATTTGAAGAAACAAGAATTACCAGAAATCACACAAATATCGACATTCTGGAGATTACAGAAGTAAATGCTTTCTCTTTTCTGTTATAAGACTGGCTATTTTCCACCTAATTTATTTATTTTTTATTTTATTATTCACGACCGGTGAAGAAATGACGGTAGTATCATATTTCTATATATTAGTCAGATGATTATTTTCTTCGATGTTAAAATCACTTAAACAGCCTCTGCAAAATTACATGGTTAAAATGTTGTCCCTCAATTTTATTTCTGGACAAGGCTTTTCGTTATCCATAATTTTCAGTATCATAAATTTGGCATTAGTATACGCAAGTTGGCAAATGGAGCTAAATATAAAAAGCTTGGATACAGGAACGAGGGATATCGTTTGTCATACAATTACCTCGAAGCGTACAGCCTTGTTAAGTCTTGTTAGGAGTAATAGATACTGGAAGGAACAGTTTTATTTAAACTAATTTTTTAAGATGACTTAAATATTAAAGGAAAAAGCGGCGATCTTTACCCACTAAAACTTTTCACAGATTCGAGCTCTGATTATTAGGTAATTAGGTGTACAAAGAAGTGTGGCGACGTTGATTTGTTAGATATAGGAAATCCTCATAGTCCTGATAGGATATATGAATATAAAAATTCATGATCTACATATTTGATGAGCGAGCCAAGTAGAGAAGAGCTTAAGTTATTACGAAATATCATAGATTTTTAATAACTATTCTACACCAGAGGAAATTTAATATTCCAAAATTTATTTAATAACTTTCTTATTACTGGCTATTTGTTCAATGATACAGAAACCCGTACATGAAGCATAACTCGCTAATTAGAAAATTTCTTTTATGACAATGGATTTAAAAAAAAGTCAAATGTCAAAGTGTATCGCTTGTTTGCAACCGTGTGTTATATCTTTCTGTCTAGTTAACTAAATGTCAATATCCTTACATTATCAAATGGTTTCCTTATTTCGTCCGCTTAGATTATGCATAGAGGCATACTTTTTATTACATTATCAGGAAATCAGTTGTCAAATTAAACAAATTGTGTTTAATTTTGAACGTATATTCTTTATTAGTCAGTTTGTTATCAGTTGTTTTGTTATCAAACTCACCAACAACTCTAAAATTGTACGGCTACTAATATACAAATACATTAGCAATGTTTGTGTTGCCTTCATAAATTTAAACCTAAGTTGAAACTTGTAAAGGACACTGATTAGTTACCTGATTAAAATGTATCTTACTTTATATTTTTTACGTCGTGAAAAATTGTTTGAATTACTTCAGAACGTTAACGAATTTCCTTTTGTAATTTTAAACAACAAAATTAATTTTATGAAGTCTCCACCTTCTTACTAGAGCATAACAGTTTAAAAGCTTTCAATGTGATATAGTCGTAATGTTTAAATGCCCATCGTCAGGTGTAAAATAAAAAAAAACCCGTTATAATGTTAAGTAGAAAATTCGATAAAATGTGTACGTGACGTTTCACGGTTTTATATGTATTTAACCTTGTGGGATTTAGAAACTGCTAAATGGATAGCCTATAGATAATAGGATCCAAAAGAGGTTTTTATAGGATTTCAAGTTGGAAGTAACAACGGCAGTATGTTGCATGATCTTTTACTTATCATCAAGCGGTTACGAGCCATTTGATGTTCTTTTTATAAAAAGTATTCAAAGCTAGCAAATTACAATCGTAATTGAAGTTTAGATAATGTCAAAGCTAAATTTTAGTTTTATGGATTGATTTTGTAACAAAAGATGGCGCTGTCTGCATAAAAATAAATTATCAATTCTGGATAACTTGAAATACGTAGTATCAATAGTTATTGAAAATATAAGGCGTAATTATTTAATGTAAGATTTATATGTTTGTAAATTGAAGTACAACTACAGGACAAGGACAGACTTTTGAATCACAGTTAGATATTTGTATAGATACGCCTCCAGTTCAAGCTAAATATTCTGATGATTTGTGGATAAATTAATCAATTGTAACAGGCGCCATTTTCAATTATGATGTGACTCTTTTATTGTGGCTGTCTGAAGGTACGCATAAATTCCATGGATTAAAGCTTTCTCTGCATCATACCGCACAAAGGTAAACCTCAGTTAAAGTTTATCTTAAACTATAGTTGAGTACAATTTGACAGTAGTACAGTGTGCCTACTCCAAAGAAAAATGTTTAATTTTTGAAAACTTCCAGATCTATTATTTAAGACTAGGAACGGAATTCAATTATAAAACGTGCCTATTAAAATGGCAAAAGGTAATAACCTACCAATTGATATTTGACAAATTAACGTCAATATATATATTACATTTGGAATTGAACTTCTTATGCAAAATAATTAACATAAAGGTTTGACAAGGTGCTTCACAAGCCTTAATTTAATGAACTATAGAACAATCGCGAATCGAACAATATTCTTAAATTAAAACTACCTTAATAGTAAAGCCAGTAGGTTATGCTGGTATCACCTGCAATCAAAACTATAATTCAGGGGGTCTTACAGGACTTATTATGTATAGCCTTCCCTCAATATAAAAACTGTTGTTGACCTGTTACTAAGTTTGAGGTTTAACACAAAAGTCTACTTTAGAACTTTCACAGAATGATGGTGTTAAAATTGATTGAATTACATAATTTATATTTTATTAATCGTTATAATTTTATCCAAATATTCGCTGTTATTCTTGCTTAGTTTTATATTGTTTAGTTTCAGTATTTACTTTTTAATATTGCATTATATCGTAGACCTAATAATGGATGAGAATAATCGCCTATAATCACCTCCGATATCAAAAATCTACGTGGTAAGTAAGAAGATATTAGTTATATTTTAGTTAAGATACATGTTTTAAATAACTTTATTATGAATAATAATTATCGACGAGATATTGATGTATGAGACGTGAATTTTGGTATTCATTGAAAAATCGCTCCGCTAAATTATCGTAGAAGGTTAAACACTCGACCATTGTAACTTAGCCACTAACAACTTTAATCAATTGCATTAATTGTATTTTACTTGGTTCAATGTCGTGATCGAATAATTCTTGCATTCATCCTCTGCAAAGCTTCGTGGAGCTTTTTCTACCTTTAACTACTGCAATAAGATTTAATTTTGTTTGTCACCAGAAGAATATAAGAGGCAATTTTATTTTAATCACTCGTATAGAGCGTTCGATGGAACCGCAGACAATGAGTTGTAATTACATCGTTCTCTCTTTGGTGAGAACTTTTATTTTTCTAGCCACTATAATGAAACTGCGAATACTGGTTGTTTATATTTTTCCTTTGTCGATTACTGTGTCAGAGCAGATTTTAGCTTTATTGTAGGTAGCACTCTCGTGTGTTTGAAACTTGGCATGTATTACATAGTTTACAATAGATTTACGGTTTCTTTTTGTGTAACAGACAAAGTTTGTGTCTCGTGAGTGCGGTACCTTCCTACGAAAAGTATATCGTAGTATCTTTAAGTTAACTAATACAAATCCCTAACAACACCTTGCTTCAAACTTCTACCATTACTACCCTAATGAACAGAGATTAGTTTAATTGGTTATTTCAATCGTATAGAGACGTTTCAATTATAGCTTATATTTATCTGACAATATCATACATTATATAAAAACTAGTTCTCAAAACATGACAACAGAGGTTTGTATGCATTCTGACAGTAACCACAAATAAAATCGAGATTATTCGATTTGATTTAAAGTAACACTATGGATATAAGAGAAGTCTAATAAATGAAACTGGTCAAAAATGGATTTTAACAGCTTTGAAACTCAATCCCAGCCGTCGAAATTTTGTCACACCTGTGGAAGTCATGTCATACCTGTAAAGTTCTGTTACACCTGAGAGATTATTTATATTGTTTTTTCTAATATAAAAATCAAGACGACAAACTAAGGTGGTTTTAAGGAACAGGTATTTCTAAAATCTATTGCTGTCGCTTAGTCCACGAACATTTGCCTATTGAGTATAATAGGGACAACTGTAGTTTAAACCAACAATACCAACGAAAAGTTTAACAAATTCACCGCTTTGTGTTCGCCTATTTGTTTTTCAAAAATTGGACCATTGTCATTACTTTTTATTAAAAATTTAAAAAAGACTGACTGTGTTCCTATATTTTATTATTTAATAATCTCGTCAAATTTGATAGCAGGTTTACCGAATAGAACAATAATCTGGCTATTCTTTTAGCTTGTTGAAGATTTACATCTCTTTTAATAATGATTTTATGAACAAAAGGAAAACACTGCAACATAACTATAAAGGCAAACGCAGTCTCAAGCTATTTCGAACCCTTAGAATAAACAATAAGTATTTGATGAGAAGCTGCCCGAGGCGACAGTACTCCTTGCTACGGGTTCGCCGAGTTCAAGTCACGTCAAGGAAGTTTGTGTAATAAATACGAATATTTTTTACCGGGTCATGGTAGTATATACTTGTTATATTTAAATATATAAAAGATAAGGGTGACTGAGTATCTAACTGGTCTACAGACGCACAATTCAACCTATCAGACTGATCGAGATGTAATTTGGCACTTAAATAGTTGTTGTGACCTAGAAAGTGTTTTGGGAAATCAATCCCTTAGGGGTTGAAACAGAGGACATAATAGAAATCTGTTAGTTTTGAAGTTGTAATAATGAATTGTTTTAAAAATACGACTGATATTTATAATTACTGATTTGTAATAAGTTAAGAATATTTTTTTTTACATTCAACCCTTAGAATTGTCATAAACGAATATTGTCGGCTATTATGTTGTTTAAACGATGTAAGTGTTCACTGTTACATGAGTGCGAAATCTCGGATGGAAAGCCAGTTCTACTGTAAAATATGTATTACATGTAATTTGTTTTTCTGTTATCTTATCTTAACACTATCTCATAATGACGCGTAATTTGTGCTAGATCATTAATGTGAATATAAGAATATTATTATTTTTACGTAAATCAACAAACAATACGCCAATATCGTTACAATATACATAAAATGCCAAGATCTCAAACAGCTCCTCTAGTATCTCCAAAGCGTTTAAGAGTATTAGATTCTTATTCTTCTGTTCCTAGATTAAAGTAAGCTGTTTATCGTTGGGTAAATCCAGCGATATTCATCAGGTGAACAGTAACACCTTCCATATACATTTATATACAGAATTATAAGTGATAGACGATAGCTGGGTGCGCGTGTGTGTATATATGATATGAGACAGTACAATTTAAACAATAATTATAATCTAAACAATTGTGTTTAAACATGCATGTGGTGTTTACCTATTAATAATTGTACACTTGATTTTGTATCTAAGATTAAGTATTGAAATTATGTTGAATTGCTGATTATGAACTCATCATTATAACTTATAAACTTATAAGTATAACCATTAAAACTAAAATAAAAAAAATGTCATATTGAAATAAAAGTTCAAGAGAAAGTCTAATTTGAAATAGCAAAGAGTGTGACTAACAGTAACTAGCCATTCTTTCAATGAAACGTTGCAATTCCTTCTTTTACTAAACCTTTTAAAGTCAAATGAATTAACCTCCAACTTTTTTAAAAATGGTTCTTGGAATTGTTATTTTTTTTTCGTAATTATTAGTTCCAGAACATTAAAGATTCTAGAAACATGTAACAATAAGCTTTATTATTGTTCGAGTTAACAATAACATTATTAAATATTTATTATTTTATTTATTATCATTAAAGTCACAAGTCAAGTTTACTTATCTTCTCTTTTACCAAAACTCGGGACCTTTAATTCAATAGTATTGTTATGACCTAGTTCAAATAACATAACATCTGTCAATTTTTGATTGGCTAATATATTTTTTATATTAAATTACATTGGCCCCATTTTCGTTGTTCACGGACTAAACTAAAGTTATTCGCATCTCTTTCTTTCCAATTCAATAAGAAGAGATAAAATGACTTTTAGGATCGTCAAGTTAGTTAACACATAGACGAGCGATATTATTTTGGTTTATTTTAATCTAATTTTTTTATGATGCTCAATTCAATAAGGCAAAAATGCTTAAGAGTCGTTATTTTAGGAACGTCAAATGACATAATCGCTCATTTGTCTTTTTTGTTTAGATTGTAATTGAGTCGTAGTGAACATGAATTTAGTTTGAAACTAACACTTAGTTTTTTTTTTAGTTTTTTTACGAAACACAAACGATATTATTTTTGTGTTCTTTTTTTCCTTGAGGTCTATTTTTTTCTTGTTTCAAAACTGTAAATCTATTTTTTCATATTAATTGAATAGAAATTCATTTGGTGTTTCAAGCATTTATATAAGTTGCACTGAATTTTAGAGAAAACTGCAATACTTGAAAATGGTCATCACTAACTGTCACATCTGAACACTGCTGATTTTCATACTAAACCAAAGGCTTGTCGCTAAAAAATATACCAAAGAGGCCAATCAAATGCTGTTATCGCTAGTAGATACGTAGCGATATTTTGCTAACCGATCCTAGTTGAAGTTCTGAATGGAAAAGTTGAGTCTGCTTCAATTTAAAACAAGTATGCTTCTGACGTTAATTGGCTACACCGTCAATAAAAGTTTGCTGTTAGTTCTCAGTATTTAAAGAACAGTTTCCGGAGTTCGTTATTTATAGATCATTTCAAGAGAATACATATAAAGATAATATCTGAAGATGGCATTAAATTTTATTTTCGGAACAGTATTATCTTTTGCACAAATGCGCAAATTTATAAGCGTCTGGTTCACATTACTGCTCCTAAATTAAATTGGTAATTTTGATGGTTTTTAAATCAAAGTTTAGTTAGTTTGTGGATCAAATAAGTTAAGTATTCTAATAGTTTCATAATACCAATGCTAATGCAATTATATAATAGTTGAGTTGGAAAGTCACCACTACCCCATAACGAGAAACCACGCCACCCCACGATCCGAGGGTCCGCTGCCCACACAAGGGTGATTTTTAGAGAGGTTTTATGAAATGCCAGGATATTGCATCTCTCAATGCACAGAGCCGATGTTCAATGAATAGCCGTGCAAACCCCGGCCTTAGAAAGAGCAGGCAGCCAGACGTCCAGTGCTGTTAGCATCGGCAGAAGCCAATACCCCCATATCTGGGGGGCGTCTCTATCCACAACCCGGGAGACACGTCCGATGGTGTACTGGAAGCCAAAGAACCTCCTGGTTTGACTTAAAATAAGGTGCGTGCACAGAGATTTCTAGCATCTATTTGAGGCGTTATAATTATCTAGGAATAATTATTTTATTTTTATACTTAAATTTAGTATTGGAATTAATTTAATTTGTTATATTGTAAATTTCAGTTATTAATATAGATTTGTGCTATGAATGTGACTTAATTTGCGAAATATGGCTAATAAACATAAAAACACTTTAACATAATAGCGTTAATCAAATATTTTAATCGAAATTTCTAGTTTAGTAGGCAGAGGTTCAAATACTTTTTATAAATTGGCCCTAACAAAGGCTTATGAAACAGTTTGAAAGCAAAGTAATATTCACCAAAAGTAGATACGAAAACAATTAGGCGGCTTAACCAACCTTAGTTGCTGCAACTGAGAACTTCGAGAGGATCACAGATTATAGAAGAAAGAAATAACATGGACAAGATAAAGCATGCTGGAGGGAGGGGATAGGGCAAGGTATAGGTATATAACCTTCAATAAGAAGTAAGATATAGTAACTTAATAAATGAATGAAATAAAAAGGAGTTTTCCACATTCTACTTCCATATTCTTCTGAATATCAGTACTTCACTAGAAATACTCAGAAAAGGACACCTCCTCATCCTCATTTTCTTATATCTTTCATCGTTATCATAATAGCCAGAAGATAGAAGCGTACTCTTTATTTTTAAATTAACATTTGTAATATTAAAACATGGCAAAATCTTAAAACACTAACAAAGATCATGTTCGTTTTGATTTTCCTTTACACAGGTAAAAAGTACATACAATATAATTGCAAAATTTAAAAGCACTGAAAGGCTTAAAATAATTTAATTTATGACCTTATCTAACTTAATAGTATATTTAGGGATTTTATACTGTTTCTGAAAAAAAATCACCATAAACTATTAACTAAGTTATTTATTAAATTGTACTATTTTCGCCTTTTAGTGTTTGAAGTCGGTTTTTAGCATTGTTTATAACGTTAAGTTTATTTTCGACCTACCTGTCTTTTTAACGTTGGTTAAAAATGAAAATATCAACTTAGTTGAAGTCAATTATATGAAGAACTAAAAAACTACAGTCGCAAGCACCAGCTTACAATCATTAAAATCGATACACCCGAAAAAAAGGATTCAACACATAAAACATACAGTCGAGTTGATAATCCCCTCCTTTTATGAATTCGTTTAAAAATAATAATTATTAAGCAAATACATTTTCATGACTCCAAGGACAATACATAATGTTACTTTTAAAATATCTACATAAGGATTCCTACGTAAATTTATCAGGCAAAATTAACTATCAAAAAATAACTTTGTACAGCCGTAACAGCAAAAATATAGTTCATATATTCGTAAACTAGAACACGAAAATACAAAGCTACCCTCAAATTCATTAGCACTAACGTAAACTCCCTCTTCAAATCAAAATTTCTAGGAGTGAATTTTTATAAACTAAAGTTTAGTAAATATTATAATTATAACGTATAGTCCACATCGCATGCCGTGGCTGTTTTAATTCCAAACTGTACTTAATTTAATATTTATGAGCTATTATTAAATATTTTTGTCGGTGCATGTTTTTTGTTGACTGCCGTTATAATAAATAAATAAATTTTAAAATATACCATATTCACTTTTCTGGATCTTCGTGTAAGCTAACAAAGTGTGGCATCACAGACCCCGGAAGAGCAATTTATATATATATTTCTATACTTCATCGTCAAGTGGAGTGCATGTTTATCTGAATGAATGTCAGAAATAGAAATATGTCTTCTAAAGCCAAAGCATACCTAAGGACACCTGCATCTTCATATAGATAAAGAGCTTTTCATACTGTCTTGATATAAAGTAATTTGATTTACGAGTATATACCCACCTCTCACAGTAAAGGTTAAATCCTATTTTGCTTGATACTATTGTTCTAGTTTTAAAAAATTGGTAAAGTAAAATAATAAATTCAGTTCTATACAAAATCTAAATGACAATAGGAAACAATTTTCTCGGTAGAAAAAAATGAAGGTTGCAGTAAAATAAAGATGGAATTAAGTTGTGAAAAATGAAACACAAAGCTAAGCTAAGTTGAATCAATGTTGAGTTGAATGGCTTAGTAGGAGAAAGTGGTTGCCATAACAACCGCTAGAAATAGCTTAAGGTACATTATAAAGCATGCAGAAAGAAGATGCTTTTTTCATAGCCATAGTCCAAATGTTTAATTCAAATTTGGTTTATATATATTCACTAATTGAACGTCAATATAAGACATCTGTTTACAAAGCTACTGGGATATCTTGACTTGAGAACGCTTGACTCGTTAGAAAAAAACTTATATTTATTTAATTACAACTCACTTCTATAAAGTGATTTTGGAATCATTAGTGATTAATTATATTAAGTTATTCTATCGTTGCTTCAGAATTATTAATATACATATTTTGTATTGTGTATTGCTCGCTTACAGTACAAACTTAAGAAAATAATGACCGAAGTCGTAATTCGTAAGCGTCAGTAGCGCTATCTGTGGTATTAATATGTAACTAAATTTATGCTAAATGAAAACATTTTCGTAACAGATTAAACTATTATTTTGCCGGTTCTACAATTACTGAGAAGAGCCAGCGAGAACAGAACCAACACTTACTACTACAATAGAGACAATTAACTTTTATATTTCATTGGTATATTAAATTTTTGTGTTGGTAGGTTATTTTAGACTCGACTCTTTTCTACACCGAAAATTCTATTCTGAGTATCAAACTAGATAAATTTCAAAATGCCTCTTTCGTTTTTTTGTTTAGGAGGAATCCGTTTACGGACCTACCCACTAATGGCTAAGCGGCTGCCATGTGTGGGGCTCGCTTGGTCTCTGGTAAAGCCTCTAGGAATACCCACTAAAACTCCCCGGTACCTCCGTTACCCTTCGCGGGAGTGATCTGGATTCTGTCGGAGCAATACATTATGTAAATATATATAAAAATTATCATTCCTGAAAATATCTGCTGGTTTTCTAAGGTTTCAATAATATTATAGTTTTCTTGAATTCATTTAAATTCAAATTTGTATATTTCAAAATGTTCAAAATATTTAAGACTTTGTCAAATTGAAAAAGTTTTCCATAGGTATTAGATAAACTACAATAAAAAGGACACAGCTGTTTTATTCTTTAGATATAAGATTATACTAAAACTTTTGTAGAAAAATAGGTATTAAAGAATATTTAATCATCTTAGCTGGGTATTCTGTGTAAATATAATTCATAAAGATATTCATACATAATTTAGTTACGGAGAGCAGGTGCTAGACGATATTTTCGTGAGGACAGTAAATAAAGCTTACCTTAATCAACTGTACACAAACGTATTTTCGCGTGAAACCATTCAAAGTAAAACATTTCTTCTGGAACTGACGTGTTCTTTGTTCTTCATTATTAATTATTATTTATTTAAACATTCTCAGGACAGATTTTTATTCGAATATTTCTACGTTTGTATATAAAAGTCGGTAAGTTATTTAGAAAATACACTTCGTGTTAACATTGTTAAAAAGAGCTGCTACAAGCTGGAAAGCCTCCTTGCGTGCTGGAACCGTTGGAAGACCACTTATTGTACTTGATGACCTTCCTATCTAGCGTTAGGAGTTGTTCTCCAATACACCCAGATGGCGTACCCTGGGAGAGCACGAAACAAGAGAACTTGTAGTTTTATGCCCTGCCTTTAATAAAGGCTTTTTCGTTTCCAATGCTATGCTTTCGCTGACTATATAATACTAGTGTTCACATTGGTATTATTAACGTAACATTTTTAACGTCACACAAATATGACCAGCCATTATCGGTTAACGTTGCGAGCATTCGGGCTGCAAATGAGTCATCGCATGGGTGCAGGTATGTCAAAGAGTTTCAGCCTGCCAAGATTCGTATAGCACAGACGGACTGGCACAGTTAATTTATTCTGTAGTTTTGGAATTGATTGGCCCCATGCAACGTTTAATTGGAGTACCAAATAAACATGCAAGAGTAGAAATAAACTACATAAAAAAAAGTTGAAATTATGAATAAATTACTCTGTTTTGTATTACTAGCACTCAAAACCCATTGGAATATTGTACATAAGGTATGTACCGATACTATTATATAACCCTTTCGAATCTCAATTAAGCATAGGCTCGTTCCCTACTGACAGTTTCAATGTAAACGGCCAAACACTTCAAGATCGATCACTCTGAGTAAACGTTTACTGATACTCAATACTCATTCCCTTTGGCAGAAAATAGGTGTGTATCAAAAGCTTTACCATAAGGTAACTACGATACAAAGTATAACTTAATTTATTATATTAAAATTTATTGCCCGTATAAATAGGTTCATATTCGATTGTTTCCTACCCATCTAAAATGAGTCAGCTCATTGACAACATGACTTTCGATAATTTAAAATCATAGCGAATGACTCGACACCGCCTGATGTAAGCAGTAAAGGAAGTCATCATGCAATATACTGTGCCCTAGCCACCTCCGCCTTGCCGGCCAAAAAGTTCTTTTTCATGCTTCATTTAAAAATGTATATACTGTAAGAAATCTCTCTTCCTGACTGACAAAGAAAGGAGTCATCAAATCCTTTTGTGCGTAAATAAAAGGGGAAATAGTGAAGGAGTGACTAAATAGCCCGTATAGTCTCCATGGTCAAATGGATAACATGGACTAAGCGACGCTATGTCGCGTCGCAATTCAGAGACTCTAGGGTATTCTTTAGATTTGCATCGCCAATTACACACAGTGCTACGCTGCAATGTGTCAATAATATACTATGTTTAGTTTTAGTTTACATTTAACTTATGTTATAGAAGCCAAAAGTAACACACGAAGTGATCCTCTTGTAAATAAAATCATTAGCAATAGATAATTTTTATATTTTTAAAAGATAAGATAAAAATTAATATATATTTTAACACTGCAAGATTTTAATCAATATAATACAATATTACAAATGGGGTTAGTAGTTCTTAAGAAGGTTTTAAAAAAGACTTATTTTAGCATATATCAACTAGTTTTTTTTTGGACTGACTAATGCTGTTCACTGCAGATGGTCTTTACAGCTTTTCCGGGGCTTAAAGGAGGTGAGAACCTTAGAGCGCCCTCAAGCCTTAAGGAGTGATTCGCCTCTGAAGGATTTCTAATCACCATCACCTCCAGGGGAGGTGTCGCGCTGTCTCCACGTAACCACGAGTAGCATTCAAACGACAAATGTTACGCTAGGACTTCTGAGACTACAAAGAGAATACTTCTATCTAAAACTCTGATATAATGAAAATCCTTTCAGCTCACATTGTAAGCTAACGTTAAAAGTTTTATATGTAAGGTGCCTAGAAATCTTTTTCTTTAAAGCCCTGCTTGGTGCAATCGAGTAATTTCAGCTATTGTTAAATGTTGGAGCGATTTCTGGTTTTGTATCGAAAGCTTGCTGTTTCAATTAGCGAATATTGACAAAGGGAACATTGTAGTTGGCAAAATTAATGAGCAGCGTTTTGTAATATTGCCTATCACAGCGGATGAAGAAGCAATGATCGTATCTATTCAATAATCAGTTTGGACTGAATTTATACTGTCATGATGTTACACTTAATTTGGTAGTCTCTTCAGCATAATTTATCTGTGTTAGTTCTTAGGTCAAAAGAACGTGGTATATCAATTTATTTAACGAAGACAAAACAAAAGCGGACCGTATTCTTTAAGTTGGAGAGCCTTAAATATTCTGTAACTTATATACACTCTCCAACATATTTATATTAATATGCGACGACAACCTGCCTAGAGGAGCTCGGCGAAGAATAAAAGTTTTTCGCATTCGCATTGGTGCTAGCTCCGAAGGGCATACAAAAGAGGTGAATACATTGGTACCTCTTTTACTCGAGAATGCTGTCCACTAATTTATGACCTGTGCTTAACACCGGTTAAATAAAAACTATTTTTTATTAAATTATGTTTTCAAAACCCAACTACCATTAGCTCCTATTACGTTGCATTTTAGATTTATTATCCAACTACAGCTCTTTAGGATCCTTGTTTGAGTAGTACTTGAAATGAGAAGATTATTTAGTCACTACTAATTACGTACCCGGGGCACCTACAAAGCTGAAACGTTCATTGTTATGTTTTCATTAAAGACTTCATGCTAAGTAAGTCACGATACACGTCTTATCTCAGCTTATTAATATAACTCACCTGTATTGTATATACTGACTGGGTAAACACATACTAAAAGGTTATTCCTCTGCATACAAATATAATGTTTTATTCGCTTTTCATTGTGAATTTAATATGTATTTAGTTTATTTAAAAAACATGAACAGCTAATTGAATAACTGTACGCTCATTACTTTGGAACGAGTCCACAAAATTAGATAAATCTTTTTTTTATTTTCGATAGATTTTATATAATTTTTTTCAGTTTATTCACCACACCAGCCGTCCGAAGGCAGAGCATGTAGCTACTTAATACAACCAATGAAAGGCAAATCACGTAACATCTTTATTTAAATCATAACTAGCTAATTGAATAACTGTACGCTCATTACTTTGGAACGAGTCCACAAAATTAGATAAATCTTTTTTTTATTTTCGATAGATTTTATATAATTTTTTTCAGTTTATTCACCACACCAGCCGTCCGAAGGCAGAGCATGTAGCTACTTAATACAACCAATGAAAGGCAAATCACGTAACATCTTTATTTAAATCATAACTCTATAACATTAGAAATATTTTAAATAAGTTACGTGTTTGTGCCTGATTATATAAAAATATTTTTTAATAACTTTAACACCAATTAAAATGAATTCTAAATTTTTCATTAAAATCAATATAAAATATCCATAGCTCCTTCTATGGTTCATTTTCCTTCATAAAATTCCAGACATTAATCTTATTTGTTAAGATCAAGGTTGTTTATCATGAAAAGTGAAATCAGATTCTTCACAAAGTTAAGTTGTATTAGAAATGGGCCAAATAAAAAAAAAATCTATAGAAATCAAAAACATTTTTCAGTATTCTTTGGTATTAATATCTATCAGATATAAAATATTTTTGATGTGAAAAGGGCAAAAGGGGAAATCTTATTTATTTGATATCTTAGCAGCTGTGATTCTAAATGGCAAACGGATTGGGTTACTCTGAATCAAGATTGTTATTTACTAACATTAATCCAAAAAATAAAAATGCCAAATTTGTACTACTTTTCTACTACGACTGCGCCTGTGTGAATTACTGCTATTGAATTATGACTAGGCTGTATAGGAGAAACATATTAAATAAGAACTCCGAATCTATTCGACGCGCGCGCTTGTATGCGTGTATATGTATGTGGGTGGGGGCAATTGGTAATGAAAAACTGTTACCACTTATCAAAACCTTATTACGCCTTGTTCAGCTTCAATTATCGCTTTTTAAGTGTTAAATTTGCAAAGTACTAATGAAATGATATTTCAAAAAGTCTTTTAAAATATTTTAAAAAAGCCTTTATATATATTCTTCAAAAAGTTAAAGAGTACTTAAATTTTTTGAAGAATATATATTTATAAAGTAGTGATTTTAGGCGGCTTATATTGTCTTCTCCATATCTCCATTGAACAGAAAAGTTTTCTCATAACTTGAAGCATCATTGACATGTCATCTCTTTGGTATATTTAATTTAAATAAAAGCACACAGGAGCAGTGTTATCATATATATAATGATAACATATAAAAATAAAAAAACGCTCGACTTCATTGCAGTTCCAAAAATGATTCTTAATCCTGTTTATATAGGAACAAAATAAATATTAACTAGTCATCAATGAAATGGCTTAATTTCTTCATACTTTGTAATAATTATAGTAATTTGAAAACGATTTTGTTTGCAAATGATAGTAAGTAATTAATAATTCAATTAAGCCTTAATGAATCAATAATTCAAGACACCTCTCCTTATACACACAGTTCACTAATCCATTTAAAAGCTTTGGGCGTCTACGACAAAATCCTATCACGTGATCTCGTAGCAAATTGCTACATATTCGTAGCACCGTAGCATTTGTAGCTACTGACTACGACGGTTTACTATAGCGCATAATGTGTTCTGCTAACAAAGTATAATATTATTTAAGTTGTTATGATTTGAAGTAATTGAAGTTACTTTAACCTTCGTTTTTTGAATAATAACTAATCGATTCGTTTAATTTTATGACTATTAATTTATTTCTAGAAATCTAATTCTTATGAATCTTCGAAGCTGATTCCTCAAATTAAATATCAACTAGAAAGGGTTGTAATACACTAAAAATTGTGAGAAACTGTTCCTTTTCAGATCCAGCCTCGTCCGTGATAAACAAGATTATTCCGTTTCTATCTCTATGTACAAAATTTGTTTGCAATCAAATTTGTTCAATAACGTCTGATAAATAACGGATTATTTACAGTAGAGTAGGGTTCCGGTCTTTCAAAAGCAATTAACTGATTCTTCGGTTCAATCACGTAACAACTGGTTATTAATTGAGTGTTAACACTTTTAATTATTTTATTTAACAGCTCATAATGTTATTGGAAATATACTTTTTAATAAAATTTGATGATAATCTGGTTGATTGATCAGTACTCCTGGTCCCAGGTTCGAGTCTCGGTAGAAGTAACTAAGGGATCACGAATAATTGTATTTTTGTATGTATTTCTAATATTTTTATACATATTACTGTCTATATTTCTACTTTATATAGCATCCATAACACAATCAATAATGATATAACTTTGGGTTTGATGCGAGTGGTGCGAGTGTCAAGAAAAATAATTTAAGTCTTAGAATTCATAAATACATTGTTATCGTTTTTTTAAATTAAAAACAAATGAACAAAGTGTTTGATTGAAATACGTCTTATGTATAAAAAGACTAAATATTTATAAATTTATTACATCATTAAACTGCAGCTTAGAAAAGGTAAATTCTAATCTGAGCTACTTTGTGTGACTAATCTAAGAAACCATAGATACTACATATACACTATGACTTTTTATCTATTCTACAAATATGGATTTACGTAACGTACATAATACTACTACCTACCTACCTACTTTATCCAGGCCGGTTCAGGGGTAAGCGCGGGACGCAGAGCCGGAGGGGTCATATATATGCGTAAGCGCAGATCCCGCGCGCACACTTCTCCATCACAGCTGTACTTGTCACCTACACAAGTTAATTGTCAGGCTATTTATATTAATTTGATTTATAAAGATAATAATACCAGTATAAAATATGGTCTAACATTCATTTTTATGGAAGTTCCCTCTAGATGGAACAGAAGAACTACGCAATGTATCCGAAAACGAGTTTGTTTGTATCTTTTCACACTAGTATTCTGATACTGTAATAAATATATGATGATAGTAAATATATTTAGAAGAAATCTGACGTGGCGATAAATTGAATACTAAAGAATGACACTTACTACTGTTTTCCCTGAAAATATTAAATATCTCTCTAGTACATGTGCGAATGTATTTGCGACTAGTTAGAAAATACTTCTACTCACATACAACTATTGTCCCATTATTTTGTACACGCTGTATATATTCGAAAGCCGATCTTGAGATTGTATCAAATACCTTTTTATTTTTGAGTAGAAATAAATCAGTTACTATTTGCTCGATATTTTTTGTTTAATATAAATCTCCTACTACTTTAATAAAGTGCTTATCATGACATGAGTAGGGTCACTTGATTATATTGTTGAATTTTGTGCTTAGAGTAAGGGATTGATATAGGCAATCTTGGCTTATATATCGAATAAACAATCGCAAGCTTCATTTATAAGATAGCGAGACCAAAATTGAGTAAAAATGAGATTTCATTCTTTAAGTATAAGCTCTAATATTGAAAAATACTTCTATTCTATAATATCGTATATAAATACAATATTATAGTGATGTCGATAACTTTATAAGAACTTTAAATAATAATAAATATAATAATAATTTATAGTTTTTTTCTCACACAGTTACAAAATTCAAGATAGAACAAAAAGAAAGAAACCTAATTAAGACGTATATTGCTACTATGTATGAGACTGGTATCTGTACTACAAACACTATTAAAGCTCCTAAGTTTCTACTTAAGGTACATAAAGTAAGTTATGTGGTCATAAAAGAAAAAAATACTTCAAGATTGAACAGTCTATGGTTCTGAAAAGGGAATTCAATAAATTGTATAGATATCATAATAGAATTGGTACGTTTATCATAATTTACGCAAGCGACCGCCCGGCGGCGTTGTCGTTCGCACGGTGCGGACTTCCAATCGTAGGGTTGGCTACAATAAAATATTATATTAAAATTGAGCAAAGTAAGTATTTAGGTGTAACTGTTCTTTGATTATGCGATAACTAAAGTACTTCAATTAACTGTAATACTTATTTCATTTATTCTTCTAGGACCATTTTCCAAAATAACACTGATATTGTGGTAGTTATAATTAATAAAAAGCATGTATTTAATATGCTATGCTATTTTATTATATATGCTATTTTCCATAGGGCAGAAGTAACCTCCACGCGTTAATTACTTACAATCATTATATGCGAAGCTATCGCATATAATGATTGTAAGTAATTAGTCAACTGAAAAAAGGCAGGGAATATTAAAACTCAATAAAGTAAAAATCCAAACCTGAAACAATTTAATAAAGATAATAAAATAAATTTAAATAAATACTTAAGCAACACCAATATCAAAATGTTATTAAAAGTTATTTTAATAATACAAACAAACCGTCAAAACAATGAACAATGAAAAATTTATTCACAACTTCATAATGGATGTGACGTCTACGGATGATCAGGTGAATTTGAAATTAGCTTAAGTTTAAAATTTCGATGTCATAATTTGTCAACCCTGGTCCACTGATGCTCGGTCGGAGACTGCGCGCCTGTCAGTGATACGGGAGCTTTCATGACACTTACACGTGTATCCCTGCCGTCAGAATACTCCGGTAACTTCGTGATTCAAATGTGATTTGGTTTGACGCGAGTGTGGTGCCCTCAAATTGTGGATTTCGTGATGCTATCACAAACGATGGTGGCTGTGTACGTTAACTAATTTTGGTGGATACTACGGAAATATAAGGTGAGTTACAATATTTATGTTGCTTTTCGATTCGCTTTTTTTACGAAAACTTGTAACAGAGGATTTGATTATTAAAAAAAATTGTAAAATTAAATCAATAACATCAAATTATATTCGAATCAATGTTTTCAACAAATAATAATTTTATAAGCACCTTTACATAATAGGGAACAATTAAAAATCGTTCAACTTAAATATTTTTAGAAAGTAACGATTTTAAAGTTCACAATTAACTGAAGCGTTTTATATGTTTAATGCAAGTATGTTGGAAATAATGTTGGCAATATCAATTACTTTTATACAATAATACATTTTACTATTTTAATATCTATTATATCTTGAACTTTGTGAGTTAATAACCTGCGATTTACCAGCAGTTAGATAAAGTATAACAGTGTGCTGTTTCTATAAAGGCTTTATTGATTTAAATTAAATACCACTTCCAATTTATGTTTCTCTGGTCCCTTGGGAGTGATTGTTCTATTACACAGGTTTGAGTTTCATTCGGGGTATACGTCTTTTCTGTTACAACAAATGAAGATTTGTACTACATTCTACTGGATTCTGTTCTTTCTGCCATATTTTATTTATTGTTAAATTAAATACGTATACTAAATAAAATGAAGGAATTAAAGAAATAATGAAGAAAATATCTAACGTATAACAAAGTTCTAGTTGACAAGTGACAGTTTTAAATAATTAGAAGTATTTAAAAACAAATATTTGTTTAAAATGGACAAAAGCTTAAAAACTAACGATGCGCCATGTGTATTTAAACATCGCTTATCAGAAGAGAAAAATTGGGGAGAATTTAATGGAAATCTAGGAATTATACACGGGAATTATAATTTTATCGTCAAAAAACTTTTTATTTTCTTAAATGTAATCATTTATACGAAAGTAATGTAAATATTTTATCATATCTTCTTCTTAACATATATAAATGGTACATTGTAAGTAAATCTCGGTAAACTACAAAACTATCTTGACGGATTCGATTTTAGATGTTTTCAGTAAAACAAAGTGGTTTTTATAATGTACACTAAGGCCATCATCTAAGACATGTTATAACAGTAGCTGATTCTAATTTCGCCAGGCTGATTACTAAGATTATAAGTAAGTATTAAGTAATTTTAAATATAAGCTTGTGTGGTTGTATGGAGTACTCGCTTTTAAGTTGAAGAAAAACATCACGAGGAAAACTGCACATGCTAGTAAAAAAAATGCTAGGCTGTGTGTGAAATTAACTAACCAATACTTGGCCAGCGTGGACTACGGCCTCAAGTCCCTTGTTGGGGACATTTTAGCTGTTGATGAAGGGGTAATCTTTCTGGAACTACTGTTTGGTGTTGAAAAATTAATTTAGCATACTTTATTTATTGGGGAAGGTTATAAACTATACAACACTTGTGAGAGCCCACTCCACACAGGCGCAGTCACAGGCGGAAGCGTATTGTAAAATTACACAGGTAGAGCCTTTGATTATTCAAGGATGAATAATGTAAGGTGAAGCAGTGTATACTTAACTGAAATTGAAGCGTCCAACAGGCACGCAACTTCCGACGTTGAAGTAAAAAGTAAAAAAATACTTTTTAGTGTTCTGTTAGAGTCAAGATGACTTGTCTGGTATATATTGGCATAGATAAAGCAAAAAGTAAACCAACTCAGATCCTATGCGCAATCGACAACCACGACATAAGGATATCACTAATAGCCATCGCGGAATCAATGCCATGATACGCGCGGTGCATATAATTAAATTTAGGAGAAATCATGTTTTTGATTCAGCAAATTACTCGATACCACCTAGTGTTGAGCAGTAGAGGAGTCCACATGTGAAGATAGCTAGTGAAGCCTGCAACATACTGTCCTAGTCACCTCCAACTTGCCAGCACAAAAAGTGCTTATTCACGCTTCTTTTAAAGGAACCCATGTTGAATTTATGTGAAGTAAAAAAAATAAAACTCGTAATTTACTAATTTTATGTAAGTTATAAATAACCTAAATATTATTCTTCAACTTAACAACAAGACAATTAGAAGGCAAATTTGAGCTTGGTTTAATAAATATAAATATAAGTAAATTATAATGCAATGAGAGGCCGCGGGGAACGAGTAAGGCGCACTTTAAGCACTGATAAATTACGTCATAGCGTGCGTGTGGCTATGTGTATTGACACGCACACTAACGAGCAGTACTTGGGGTGTTTGTATGAGGACGTCCTTCTTGTTCCTTTTACTATTCCAAAAATAAATATCGACTAAATGACGTTATTCTAATACTCATTACTGTAATGTAATGTGCATTTAGTATTTTATTAATTGTCTATATTTATGGCGCATGAATATTCGGTATTTAAGTAAGCTGTGGCATTCTCACGTATTTATTACATTAAAACTATTCCATTACTGTAATTAATATCAAGTATGAAATATATAATTTTTGGACCAAATAGAAGAGAACAACTATATGAAGCTTATACAATTGTTATAAATAATTACATTTTCTCTTTTATTTGTGGTTTTTAAAATGAAAAATTATACTTAGAGAACAACTTAATAATTACATCTTTATTAAACCAAATTAAAGTCAATTATTGGAACCCAAACATAAAAAATATGATAACATTAAAGTTCTTTACGATAATAACTAATATTTTGGAAACTGTGTAACAATTACAAAAGTTTTATAATAAGCTTATGAGCAAGCAGATTTAAGAAGTAGTAATTGTTCAATATAATTTCGTTATTATGTTTGTTAGTATGTGTGTGTGTGTGTGTGTGTGTGTGTGTGTGTGTGTTGAGGTTAATATGTGTATGTGCGCTTGTTTTCATGCGGTTGTATGTATTCGTTATTACAGCCCTTAAAAATAATGGGGATTTAATAACTCCTTGAACAGATTAAATTCCGGGAAATATTTATTATCTATACGAAACAATCAGCGCATGTGAACTGTTTGTTTTTTACGAGTATCATTAGCTTAATTGGAGGAACAGACAAAAGCTTTTTTATCGAGGGAGTGAACATCAATCTATTTTTGACAATATCATATATCAGACTTCAATCATATTTTTTGTGTGGGTGTTTCGTATTTCCATTACTGTGATTACTTTAAGACATTTATTCTAACAATGATGGTCAACATAAGGTATGGTCCGTATAATGGTATGCGGGTAGAATAAGCTCTTTTGTTTCTATGCAAAACGAAAGCACCGTACGGAATAGTTTGACCTTGAATTTTTTTATATCGAGTTCTTCTGTCAAATGCACGATAGCAGTTAGTCTTGGTTGTTATCTAGTGGGATGGTGTCATCTAATTTTCTCATATATCCAATGTTGGAAGCTTGTACCCAGAAGTGAGTCGTATATAGGCTGCTGATGAAGCTCTAACAGTATATACAGTGATATATTTTAAAAAATCCATCTTTGAATAACTTTGAATAATACCTGTCATTATTGATTGATTGATTTATGAATTGAATTATCTATTTTAACTGTTTATTTAATTGACATATGCATTTTTTTTACATTCATACAACGTGATTTTTTTAAGTCTTGTAGAGGCACTTTAAGGGCCTCAAATAATCAGACTGAACAGCTACCCTGTTAAAATAAAAAAAGACTTTTTATTTATTTGCCTACAATGAGACGTATATATAGACTATTTATGAAAATGATATACTTTCTTGTTTAACTTTTATTATCTATTAAATTTATCGTAGTATTTTATAATAAGCTCAAAAAATTCCAAAAGTAATGCTCTTTACTTTTTACGTCACTCGCAAGGTAATACCTTTCATTAATGAGGAATTAAAGAATTTTTGACTAAAAAAGGATATCAATCTTGAAAGACATATACATATAGTAGATATAAAGATGTAATATTGTTGACTTTTTTTAGAAAGCGCAATGGATAACAATTCCGGCAAATGTAATTTTTGGATAATTTTAACTGTTTAAACGTAACGTATGCAACGTAAGTTCTGAAAAGGAATAATTTTTCCCGATTTTGAAACATTTTTCATTTATGATCAGCTTATTTTAGTCGTAGCGTAAAGTTTTATAGCCCGAGGTCTTTCTCAATAAATAGATTATCCAATACAAAAAGAATTTTTAAATTTCAATTACTTGTTTCAATTAATTTATTCAACAAACAACATCTATAGCTTTTTTTAGTGTAGAAATTTTTTGGAATCATACGAACTTTACATATACTTTGCATAACTTATATCATGCAGAATATCACATATTTTTAAAATAAATGCGAAATATCACACTTTTACTCGTCAAAATCCTTATTGTAGCAGACAGTTACGAAAGATGCCACGAAACTTTGTTACAACGCCATTAGTAGCATTATCACTTGTAAAAACAAACAAGGAATTTTATATTTAAAAAGTAATGCCATCAAATTGTTCAAGCGCCTGCCTTTTGAATGAAATGAAATTATACTTCAGGCAAAATAATTTCTATTATGAAACAATTTTCATAAAATTTTTTGTGAAGTGTAATTTAGTGAGTCGAGGTGAGTGCGCCACAAATAACAAATAAAAACTGTTTACAACTCAACGGCGTTGTTAGAAATTAATGACATTTTATTTTAGTTTTTATTTTCATAGTGATAGTCGTGGATAAAATAATATAAAGAGACATAATATATACTTATACCTGAATATTCTGAAAGTGAGCTGATATTTGTTACTTCTGAAGAGAGGAGAGTTTAACCCCAATATGCCTTTTATATGACTATAGACTTTTCATTCACAATTATGCTGATGAAAAGTCCACCTTCATCGATAGACACATAATCTAACTAAATAAATTGTAGACCTTAAAGTTTAGAAGATCTTTAAGTATACATAAAGTGCTTAAATCCAGACTTTACCTATTGGTGGTGAGCTACAGAAGGCTTTCTTGATCACATTTACAGGAAAGTATTTGAATAAATCCTAAAACAATTCATTAAAACATATAAGTATACCTCTGGTATGTTTGTTCTTTTTCATTGTAGGTTAACTCAGGTTTGGCCATAGGTTGTAAAGCCTGACCGACCTTTGACCGCGATCTTTTTTCGCACGTTCTTGTCATACGTGATCCACTTTTCATCACCAGTTATCAATCTCTTCAAAAACGGTGCGGTTTCATTACGTCTCAATAAAGAATCGAAAATGAGTATACCGATTATTTCAGTGGGCTCCAGTTTTTTTTTCAATAGGTCAAAACTGGTTTATAGTCAATTCCCAGTTGTTCAGCTATGTCGTTACTGCTGATGTGCCGATCTTGCTCCATTTTATCCGTTATATTTTTTCAAATATAACGTCCATTTTATCCATAACAGAGCGACCAAAGTGAGGTATATCTTTGACATCAAAATTCCTGGATTGAAAACACTTAAACCAACTTTGTGCTACTCTTGTTGACACTGCCTTAGGTCTATTAACATCAATTATTTTTTTTCGCATATTTTCGTTTTTGTAATAAAATTTTAGTGTGTCAAATTTCTTCATTAGATTCGTTTATGTTAACAGAGAAACAAATGAAAAATAATGCAAAAGAAAATTTTCCTAATTTGATTCTTTTTTTGAAATGTCACCTTTTTAATGTCATGAAAAAAAGTCAGATACAAATAGTACAGCCTAAAGTTTATACATACTATATGCGAAAAGACTTTTCCTCGACCTAATATATATATGATCATATAATTATCAACTTTTTTTATTATTAAGGTAATTAGGCCTTAGTCACCGCTGGCTAAGTACGAGTTAATTGACTTCACAATCAACTTAAAAATTTCTTCACAGGTTTGTTCAGGTTACCTCATGAAGTTCTTTTCGGCTGAAAAGCTTCGTCTAAACGTATATATGAATTCAAAATTTGTAAACACATTGTTACCTGGCATGTTTCAAACTGCTACCGCCTGCTTGGAAGACAATGATGTTTTTATCGTATCGATATGAGTAACAAGAATACATTCCAACCCGTGGTAAGTTTCAAACAGTTCATAGAGCTTTGGACGTATGCTTATAATATTAAAGTATTTGAATAATATGGCAGCTGCTCCCTAAAGAACTGATAATATGCTTAACTCACGACAGCAAAAAGGTACTTAATAATTTTATTCTGTTAGATACCAATACCTACTGTGGTGAGTACTATAATCACTACAAAGCACGGAAAGTGTAATATCACGCCACAAAACTATAATAAGGCCATGAGAAACAAAATTTATCTTAATCAATGTAAATATTACCATTATAAATAATACATTTTCACTGTATATCATAGTTTGCATTAGTGGATTTCACTATTTAATTCAATAGTAAGAGTGTAATTCTTTTATTTCTTTTTGGGGTTTAATAACAAATGTCTGTATAAATTGGAAGAATAACATTTTCTTTTGCTTGAATAATTTCTTCAATATCAAATTCACTTTAAGTATTTCATTATTTTACTATCTTGTTTTTTTCTCCCGAAATCATTGCAATATTTTCTCTATCTCTTTCTCTCTGAACTCAGTAATAATCACTCATAATTTACAAACTGAAAATTCGTGACGAACTTCATTTGTTGGTCCGGCTTTACAGTAATTCTACATGGAAACAATAGTAAAGGATCTACCCATTGTCAAGATGCTTAATTAATTCCTTTACTGCGAGAATCTAGAACAGATTTAATCTAATATCGCTTTTATTCACTGCGTCTACTTTTAATACTTCGCGAATGAAAAATTAGCTTGACATAAAAAGGAGATAACTTTTTACTTTATAAATGCATGTTGCATAGATTCTGTTCACGTTACCATTGCAAAAGGGAAGCGTTATTTGACAGAGTCTGAAAAAGACGGATGACTAAAGGAAAACTTGTATAAAAAACGTACTATAATACGTCAGATTATAATACGATTATAATACGCCTTATTATAAGCCAAGTAGAAACTGTATTGGACAAGTAAATAAGGTAAACTTTCTGGTTCTCAATACTAAAAAAAATATTTATCCACTTTTTGATCCATTACAAATGTATAACGTCGCTATGAAAGAATTTGGGAACTTTTTGATATGGTTACACCTAAAATAAAGGGTCTGTTGTTTAAATTCGATATCAAATATCCTAGTTTACAACGCTTGTTGTGTAGAAATAAGATGGTGAAACATTTAAAAACAAATATAAATCAATTCTTTATAGCACTCCTGATTACATCGATTCCGCAACCCTTTTAAAAGTTTCACTACTCAAAACGAAGGTTGTTTGGGAAAGGAAATTCAAACCGTTCATTGTTAAAACGTAACGGATTCAGACTCGGCAGAACTTTTATTGAACTTTCTTCAGGTAATCAGAGGAGAGTTGATTTTACAATGTTCTGTGAATATGTACAATCAGAAAATATAGAGCAAAGGTTGGTTATGTTAATAGGTAATTCACTGTCTAATTATCATACATAAAATCAACGATGAAACATAATGTCACGTCACAATAACATATAAAACTTGAAATAAATGATATACTTAGATCCAACTACTTAATCATCATCACGTGTACGTAAATGATGGCCACATACCTGCCTAATTGGATAAATTTCATGAGATGTTTGTGCCAGAATACCCCCACATAATATTTCTGTCATATTACTGCAGTAAAATATTCAAACAATGCAATTTAAAGAATTGTTGTTATTGACGGCAGCCGAGTGCAGTAACGTGACCAATACGAGCGCTGGAGTTACGGCAAATCACAGCGAGTCAGCGCCCCGCGTTACCCCGCACCACCGGAAAATGCAGGCGCTGTGATTGGCCGGAGGACTCACGCTGCCGGCGCTCGCGTCTCTTAAATACCGCGCATTTTGTTCGTGTAAGGCAGTGATAAATCGACTAGAAGGAAGTAACTACAATAAAGAAACAACTGAAAACTATATTTGGATTTGATTGTGAACGGCTACTCCACCTCCGGCTACTCCACATTACATATATACAGTCCACTCGTTCCACCACCAACAGTTGTTTCTCAAATATTTTTATACATTAAATATGTTATTTAGTCCCGTAGCCTTAGTTAGTCCCGAATACTATGGCTAAAGTCACTTGAATACCGGTATAGTGACACCGGCGAGCTTTTTTGACATGAATGCTAACATAAATATTTATTTTAGTTAAATTGATAGCTTATTTTCAAATAATAACTTGAAGCTAAATGACAAGAAAGAATAAATTTCACTTGTTACGTTGGATCATGGCTATAAGTATACTATGAAACGGACGAGTATTATAGTGTTTTCTAAGCTACCTGAAATTTCTTTAAACCTAAACTCGTACTAGGTAATTTCAAAAATCCATTACATAAAAATCGAATCAAACTGCATTCGAAATGAGTAGCGTAATACAATAAAACCGATGTTTTATAGACGATTTTAAATTGGTTTATATACTGGGAAATGAATTTGTCTATTATACAGTCGCGAGCAAAGGTATGGAATCACTTACTTGAAATTGTTTCAGCGCGATATTGAGAACGAAATAGTTTGTTAATAATAATAAAAACGGCACTATTTTAAAGGTTCAAACATTTAATCAAAATTGATACTAAATTTATTCAAATCATGTCAATATTTAAGAAACTATCCCAGATTACAAAATATCGAAACTTAATTATAAGGCCAAATAAAATTACTATAAATTAATTTTTAATGTCTTTTCATTATTTTAGGCACATAACATTGCGATTACATGACTCATTTCTCTAACGCACAGCCAGAGCGTGTAATTCCTTAACGACATACATATTGCGTCCATAACATAGTCTTCTTGATCTTTCTTCTTCTGCATACCATAGGGCGGAGTCCAGTAATTTTTTGCTGAGGTTTTATTATAAAAAGAAAACATTTTGATAAGAAAGAATGTAACAATCCATATTCAGTCCTATTGACATACAACTCACACTCAACTACGATCAAAATATGTCAATGGAACTACCGATGTCATCGAGCGTGAACAAAATAAAGAGTGGGACAAAACCCGGAAAAAAGATCTCTTCGGCACCTGACATTGACTGATGTCCATCGCACGTACACTTGGCCGAGTGCCACGCAATTGTACTTTGGGCGTCCCACTTTGATACGCTGTGTCCACATTGAAGATACTCTAAAATATCTTGCGTGACTCTATGTTTCCTTATAGCAATATTCGACGCCAAAAAGTTTTAGAAAAATTTTAACTACAGATTTCTACACATAAAGCGTACGTGGTAGTTTCAAACTACTATATTAGTACCACTGTAGGCACATAAAATGTTTATTAAGCTATTTCCATAAGTGAAAGAAAAATACAACCTATAAGCATTGCACGTACATCAGTTGACCTGCGTTATACTATCAAAGCGTATTAAAACTTAAGTTAAACCCGTGCTGGAATTAAACAAAATAATTTCGACACTATTATGCCAACTCGAGTAACGCTTGTCATAAAAGCGACACTCAATGCATAATAAAAAGGCCATAAAAGTTACTCCACGGTGAATGCAGCTTAAGGATTGGTCGTTTGTTTTTATTTCTTCTTTTTGTGTCATATGCGGCTTTAATGACCCAATAGCGCCCGCTAATAACTTTTTTGGTGACTCTACCCGCACAATGGATTTTGCGAATACTTGTGCTTTCCTTTTCTGAGCTTTTATTGTGTAGTCTTTGTGCACGAAATAGTTCGAAGTCGTGTATTGTTAGGTTATATTATAGATGTCGCATTTATAATGTAACTTTGAGTGTTTAATAGTATAATAATCTTTTGCCTAACTCACCAAAATTAAAGTGAAGTGTAAACCGTTAACATTAAATGAAACAAAGCTTAATATTACATTGCAATTTATATTTATTATTAACAAATAGAATTTTGCATAAATGAATTGATTATAATAAAATTAATTTTAGTGGTTGAAATAATTAAAAAAAAATCAAGTTAAAAAAAATTACTACAAAAATAAATTAATATTAAGAATAATAATGTACGTACTTAATAACTGTACTGTACCTTCCAATATTTAATTGAAATTTATTATTATATTTGAACTTTAAAATATATAAGATAAGTAATATATATACAACCAGTACTCTTTAGGATATAAAAGTCGTCAATGCTTCGTATATTTAACTGCTATTTACAGCGGATTATCCCAAATAAAAAAAACATTTTCTTCTAAATGTAAACAACAGCGTCAAACGTTTACGAAATGAAAAATTGTTTCCAATTCAAGAAGCATGAAATTCTGAAGCACTCAAGAAACTAAGGAACCATTTGTTATAGCAAAAAAGAAAAAAAGAAAATATGATATATTATAACTCGCAGAAGTTGCAACGTCGCCAGACACCCGTAGAGCGGGCAGTGTAACGATAAATACTAAAATATTAACTTCCAAGCTGAAAAGTTATTATTTGTATGGAAAATAATTTACTGGAGTGGTAATAATAATATATCCTTTTATATACTGGAACATTAAAATATTGCTTCTAGATCTTATTACTTATTATTAACAGTTTGAAACATCTGCTGCTTAACTAAGTCTTCAACCTGTATTTCAGTATACTTCCGGTATACTGCACATTATTTATAATAATAATCCTTACAATTAGATCAATTAAATACATTCAAAGGTGTCATTTTTACACCTTTCTTCTCAAAGTGACAGCGTAACTATCATAACAGTCTATGCTTGTATATGACGGACTAAATACGCTTAAGTAAAAGTCAATCACAGTTAAAAACATCTGTAATACCAATGTGTCCTGGTAAGAAACAGGATAAGTGTCCAAATTGTCTCAATCAAACTCAAAATAGTTTATGCTCTTTCTGCCTTGAGATTACAATGAGGCTTATGACAGCTAAAATCTAAATACAGGAAGAAATACGGCTGAGGATTTAAAAAAGATCCCGAAGAGTTGACGTGAACTGGAACTTGATTAGATAAGAAAAATAAACCAGAATTCCTGGGAATAAATCATATGAAGACCATTATTATTAAACTTCTTCTAAATATATCATATTAGGAAGCCAGAAGGCAGCTAAATTATCAGCTATATAATTATCAGTTCGTAGGCTTCTCTACATACACTACAGAAATAAAATAGAACACCCATTCATGTAACACTGAACTTTGAGCTTCGTGATTAAAATAGGTTTTCCAGTAAATCTTAAACTTTGGAGATATGTGAATTACATGCATCTGACTCCAATATCTCCATAGGTTAAAAATTAATTTGAAAAACCTGTCACTAAGTTGTATCAATTAAATGCAACTTCTTCACACTGAATTTTTCAATTATCAACTAATATCAATATCATTTTTATGAGATTATTCACATATCTAAAACTAAATGCATGAATCTTGTGAATTCTAAATTCACGTTTCACGTCATTGCACTAATTTTGGTTACTAAACAGCAGCCCTTACTGGTCTCTCGAGAGTAATTTATGGGTGTATTTATACGGAATTTATCAGCGCAACCAACAATGTTTAGGATCAATCGGGCTTAAATTGAAGCTAGTCTTCAAGAACACTAGAGCGTTGATAAGATTACTCATTAGTTGAAAATTAGTAGTCTGAATATAATTCAAAAGAACAGCTTATTTCAAGGGGTGCGTAAGTTATTTCAAGATTAAAATGTTATTTTTTTATCTTGATCATATATATAGAAAATTAGGCATTAATTCCATAATACTAGATAAAAATTAATGGAGGAACTCGCTGAATTCATGTGCTCTAGTTTCGATTACAAAAACTATGAATAAACAATTTAAGCAATCACAATAGTATGCAAAGAAGGCTGAATTAAGGTCGTTAGTCCACATTATTTTTAAATATTTACGTAGATAATTGCTGCGTTTTGTTTGGAAAGTATTGTAATATTTTTGTAACAACATGACAAAAAATATGTTTGAAAATCCAGTGTGCTAAAATAACGAAGTGAATTCTTCACGCTGTTATCGTGTTGATTTTCGTGAGTCAGTGAACCATAGGTAAATATATGCCAGCAAGAAAAATGTGCTTTGAAATTGTTGTATCACAACCTTATTTAGTTTATGATATCAACGCCATCTATGTGAGTAAGCTGGAACTTTTGCAAAAGGCACGGGCGAGCAATTGGCAAGTGTTGCTTTAGTTTTTCACGCAAAGAACTTCTTGTCTAATATAATATAAAATATATATTTTTAGTTTAAAATCAAGTGTAGACAGGAATTATTCATGCACGATCCATTGATAACGAATAAATAAATTATTTACAAAACAATTTTGTCAACCAATTATTATTTATAAATTGGATTCGCACCATATTTTATGACACGTTACAATATATATTATCATTTCATAACTAGGTATATTTCTTTTATTTAGGGATAGGTAGGAATAAGTAGACACAGAATAACAAAGAGTTTAATCATTTATTTTTATGAGAATTCACGTTAATAATGTTTAAAGCTTCTTGTCCCATATTAGTCTACCAGTATGTCCACAGCAATGATATATTCGAAGTATCTGTCATGTGATTTGTTCACGAAAATAGGAAACTCACAATGACAAATTAAGTTAACATATATTTATGTTTACCAGAGAATGACTTAAAATTAACCGACAATATAGTATAGTTATATAATATTATAGTACATTATATTATGTCATACATAAACGTTAGAAAGTTAGAAAATTAATATATGCTCTGTTAAGAGAAACCTGTAATTGCCCTTATTATAATCTTAAGTACCTAACTGTAACACTGTTGGTTTTCTTAGTAAATAAATAAATAAACAATATGTGAAAATGTCTTACTTATTATTTTGAAGGAACACACACACAACATTTACAGTTTTGTAAATAAATGACCAGTTTTTTGTTATCTACCGTCAAGTGAAAGAGTCAAATTTCTCAAAAATTTATCATTTTCTAAAACATGTATCTTTTTTTAATCTGGTGCGGGAAAGCACTTCGCCTTCATCTCTCCTTGTCCTAGGTGATGATGAAGCCGAAAGTGGTTGCAAGATACACCAGCATGCCTCTATTACAAAGGAACTGGCTATCTTACCTCCAATAACCAGAACACAAAATATTACTAACATTGTTGTGATGGCGACTCACTTAAGATTGTGGTAGCTGGCTAAGTGGATTTAGAAAAGCCCCACCACCAACCCAACAAATAATTTCTGCCCCCTTTGAGAACTGAATCCCAAACTTCTATATCTGAGGCAGGTGATCACAATCATTAAATCATAAAGACAGTTTAAATTTAACATTAAAACGTATATAATGAAAAAATTACAATAAATTAATATGATCTCTATCATTCACAAATGAATTAATAATATTGTTATATTGTTCACATGTACAAAAGCGAATATTTAAGGCTTTTTAATGAACATAATTAATGCCATTCAATTAGGAAAATTGTATTGATGGAGTATAATTTTTTAAATTGGCTCCATTAGACTAATTTGTGAAACTAAAATAAATGAGGACAAATGAATATCGAAACATATATCTACAGTTGTAGAATAATTGATAGTTAGAACTTTCGATATTGTATTAGGTTTGATAGATGTAATCTGACCTAAATTGAGCTACATTGAAAACTTGTGGATACGACACAAAGGAGAAATATACTAAATAATCAAACATCCACTACATGTGAACAAATATTCGTAGTCTTTATACAAATATCTAAACCTATCCGAAATTTCTAGCAACGTAAACAGGGGTCCTGAATACTAGACTCCGTTAGTCATCGTACAAAATGAACTGCTTTACAATTGAATTATAAAACGTTGTGTTCATACGAACAAATACGAGCCCATATGCTCTACCCCGAGTTATTTTCTTTATTTACTTCTTAAATTAGGTTATCAACTAACTTGAGGTCCGTCTTATTGAAGTGGAATGGAAGAGATAGGAATAACTTACATTATATTTAGTCTGTGCACAACTAAATGCGGACAATAGCTTCGAAAAATATTAAACAATGTATTACAAATTCTACGTTTGATTTAATAAAAATTACATAAATTTAAATATTAATTTTTATCTACCACCGTTATGAAAAGAAATATATACAACATTTTCTCACAAAACAATACTATGTATCAACATTATTGGCTTAATAACTACAAGCATATTTAGAAATCCTCCGACCAAACAAAATCCATCTCCTTTTACATAACTGTCATTTGCAATTTTTCGAGTTGGCTACAAGAAATGAGTTCCCCGAAAACTATTTATCAAAAAAAACCGGGAAAATTCGATATCCACTAGCAATATGAAAAATCACTTAATACTACAAGTGCGTTCATATTTAAGAGGTAACAGATGTTAATGCTATTATAAAAGTAAAGAGTAAATAGTTCGTAGGGTGGAATAAAAACTATCATAATCTATGATATCAAAATATAAACTATGATATCAATCAATCAAAAGACGTAAATTGCTGGACATAGAATCCCCCCAAGGATCTTAAAACCGTTACTTCCTGTGCTGACCGCATCCAGCGGCTTCCGCGACCTTGATCAGATCGTCAGTCTGCTAGCGCTGCGTCTCCCGGTACGTGGCCGCAACTCTAGCACCTTTCCAGCTCAACGGCCGTCAGTCCTAGCAATATGCCTTGTAAAATAATAAATGCCCTGTAAATACTATATTCAATGCATAAAGGGTCATCTATTAATCGGAACGCTCACAGGGAGCTTTGCCTATCATCACATGCTACTGAAAATACAAAACACAAATGTCGACATCCACTAATTACCTCAGCTTGTAAATGTATTATGTTACAGTACAGTTCTCATTAGCTAGTAAGAGTTTTTGCAAGAGATTTTCAATTTTAAGTTCTGTGTTAGCTATTTCAGAGTTTACTTTGGAACAATGTTTGAAATATTTTATTTTTTTCCTAAATAAACTTAATAATATTTTTCACTCTTACGCCAAAGTAAGTAACACAAGCTCTTAGCTATGAGCTTGTGTTATGAATACTAGATAACGGAGAAATATAAATCGGTGTAGATACGCAACAAAATACAGAAGCACATAAAATCTTATTTAAAATTAATACTTATTTAATGAAGACAAGCACTTAAGCGTCATATGTATCTACCATTAAAATGGCAGACGCATCATACTTCAAAATTTAAGTCTTAAAGCAAATAATTTTATTAGTAATCGATTTCGTGAGCAATCTGGCTGAGCCTAAAGCAAAACCCGATAGAAATATGATATTTCAATATTAACTTTCTGGATACGTCCCAGTATTACTATCTGAACTTTATAGAGGAAAACTCTATAAAACCAGGCTTAATATCCTTCTGTATTTTATTTTGCGCGCGGTTATTTATACATAAAGATGCTCCATTCGTCTTTTCATCGCAAAGGCCTATCATAAAATTCTGTTTTCTTTGTGTACATTTGAACAGGACAAATAATACTAGGCTTGATGCAACGATATAAAGGCAGCTCCAAATTCTGAGTTTCTGTCATTAAAAATGAAAGAATATCTGGTCTTTGAAAATTGAATATTTTTAAGTCTAATTCAATAACAACATGAATGTTATTCCTTAGAGAAGTAATCACGGTCGTTTATTTTTTTTTATTAAAGTCACAAAATATTTAAAATTATAACTCCACACCCGGTCTAAAATGACCAGACACAGACCTGTTTGTAATCAGTAGATCGAGTCCACATCTGCAAACAGCGAGTACAGCATGTAATATACTGTACTAGCCACCTTCACATTGCTAGCACACAACGAGCTTTATCATATAATTTTTAAGACCCATTTACAAAGAATTTCTGACTGTGCGACAAAAACCTATTGTTTTTCTCTTTCTTTATTGATTATGTTTGTTTCTTTTAAACCCACATAATATTTAATTTATATATTTTTATTTATCTAAGGTTTACCAGATATAAAGGATATACTTAACGATAAATACAGTTTAAAATAATCATTACTATTAAACCAATTAAATTAATAATAGTAATTCATTAGTAATTATATAATTACCAAAAAAAATGGAAGTTACTTTCCGCTAATTGTGGAAGCTAGTTTCCAAATACCTCTATAACTAGTGAAACGTAATTTTGTATACCTTCCACCAACTTAAGGTCAAGGTATCTCAATAATATTATTTTAAACAGTTTAAAAAACTCACAGCATTTATAATAAGTTACAGTCAATTATGTTCAAGGTATTCCTTATTCAAATCTTCACTAGATACAAAATTTGATGTAGTGACCCATATTCAATAGAAAACCAATTTTGCGAAAAAGGCCTAAACGGATTTAGTTAATGGAAACATTTCAGGTTTTTGTAACTCTATTCAATAACGGTGAACTGACGGCAAAACAGGTAGCGTTAGTAAAACGTCATAGTATTTTATAAAAGCAAATAATATAATATGGTGAAGGTACATCATTCCAGCTGTGCGGCAAACAAAGAGTCACGAAATCTCTTTATGCGTGAAGTTCAGATACAAACAGTTAATTGATGAGTTCAAAAACCAGCACGCGGACTACTTAGGAGTACCTAAGTAACTAGCGGGAGGAGAGCTTTAAAAGCTCTTTAAAAATGCAGATAGATGACTCTAAGCTTTTGCAAAAGCATTATAATGTTGGAAACCTCGCAATCCATCGCAAATCGGAAGATTGCTGATCGAAACATACAAATATGCTCTGAGTACAATGTTTAGATCTAATTTCAAACAAAAGATCTTTCCTATTTCTAAAAGATCTTCAAAGTCAACTTTTCTATTCTTGGAATGAATATTTTATGAATTAATATTAAGATTATAAATTTTTGTGAATTGATTTCTTTACTGGATTAAGCTCGTATTTTATACTGTTACAAATTTATTTAGAAGAGATTGTTGCGAATCCATGGCTTGGGATCTCATATTTTTTTAATGTGTCAACAAATTATAAGGTCCAGCGCGGCACTCTGCACTACAAAAATTATCTATAATTTAGATAGTTATAATTTTAAATTCGAATAAGGAATGACAGTTTTGAATAGCACGTCGGTAGAAAATTTTTCAAATTAAATAAAAAAATAATTTTGTTTTATCTTTTTTATAATTTTGGCTGTTTTTTATATTTTTCACCGCCTCTAAATAATACTGAATAAAACACAATAAAAATTATTCAAAATAGTTTTACCGAGACAAACGAATAGTTAATATTTTTATATCTAAAAAGAAGAAGGCAGGTAAAACTGGCCGTAGGTCGTAGCCTAACTACCCGGTACGTTATACGTCAAGTGCAAATTATGCCCGTTTTCACTTGAAAGAGCCATGGGTTCGTCAGGGAGATAAATTATGAGTTATTTCGTTTGATAGCGCGTCAGGGTGAGATTAGTGCTATTCATGTTATCTGTGGCTAGGAAATGAGAATTTATTTTCTTGCTAACGTTACTTATACTTCGCAACGGTTTTTATAGTGTATTTTGGGTTTAATGTTTTTTGGAGCGAATTGACAAATGAGTTGTTGTTATATGTTGTTTATTTATTTTTTAACTAAGGCCTTCGCCTAATAAGTATGGTAACGATTTATACATTTATTTTACTATTGTCTTGTATGGAAAACCTAAATAGCCATGCCACGTGTATGAGGATCATCATTAACAGCTTATATATGCCACCTTCTTGGTCTTTTTCTTACGACGAAATAAGGCTTCGTAGCGGGAGACACTTCCCGCCTCCTTGAAGTATCGAACCACGGCGTGTGCTTTTTAGAAGAAAGCCTAGATGGGCGATCGTCTTTTGTTTGTTTTTTCTTTTACTCTATTACTATTTTTATTTTATAATTTTCATTGTAATTTCAATCTTTTTAAGTATTAAAATATACATAAATTTACCCCTGGTATTATTGTTCGCATGAACAAACAGAATTGAACCCTGGCCCAATGTGGCCTGTCGTGGTAACGCGATAGCCATAAAAAACAGGACTAAGGAGAAGCTCAAGCTAAGAAATTTTGATTAACCCATCCAGGTACTGGTTCCTGGCATGGCAAAAATGGCTTTCGTAATCGAAACCAGAGCGCTCGCACAATTAAGCCAAGAAATGTCAAATTTATAAGACTTCACCTTTTTATGAAATGAAATGTAATGTTGAGAACGTTTTTAAGTATCTTTACATCTCACATAGGTAAATCAACCTTTTATCTATAAATATAAAACTTCTTTTATAACCCAAAATCTGGATCAAGCGCGTATAGGACCAGAGGCCATAAAATTTTATATTTTAATACACTATAGACGCAGTTCGGATATTTTTAAGTGCACATTTATTGCAGAGAGCGGTTTGGAAAATAGGTCTCGCGAGTAGTTTTCTGTATACAGACAATGGTTGGTTTCTCACAAAAACAGCAGTTTTTAAGTTAATTTCATGACTGCGCTGCAGTTTTATTGTTTGTCAGTTGAGTTTGACCTGGAATTTTTGGTTAATGCCCGCAATAAAACCGGAAGCACCTCGTGCTTCTTAATTACTGACTAAATTTTAGGTGTAGTTAACAAGGAGTTATAGTGGGTATTCCCAGCGTCATTATGATCAGGAACTGGTAGAGTCGTACAAAACCCTCACTTAGCTAGCAGTGCTGGGTAACTCTTTGGCGTTACAAGGCTTTGCAGTTAAAATATGATTTTTATGATATTTTGATCACGAATATTATTAAGTTTTCATTTAAATTTTCATTACTTTTTCCCTGTCAACTTGATGAAGATGAAATACGGTATGTATTTCATATGGAAGGCGGACGAGAGCAGATCGTTGGCTTGGCGTAAGCTTAGCTTAAGATGGTTGCTATAGCAGTCATTTTCACCGATCAAGCCTCTTGAGCCAGGTTGATGGTGTCTCTTACTGTGTTTCTCTTTGTATTTGGTTGATTCATAAAAATAACTTATATAAAAATTTCATAAAATATAAGATTATTTGAGAAATAAGCAAGGAAATAGGCCTACGCTGGCCCAAAAGCAATTGACATGACAGCTGAGACCAACAGCTTAACGGGCCTTCCATAGCACATAATTAAAAGAGGAGCCAAATAAAATATGATTCACTTACCCACAGAGCAAGTTATCCATATTTTGGAGTAAGGAATCTATCTAGTGATTAGAATAATATAAATCAGTTGTAATCTCAAATTGGTAAAATCGAAATTGTGTGAATGTTCTTTTGTAACTAAAATTAATGGATATTTTCCATTGAAGCGTTATTTTCTCTAAAAAAATATAATTTAAAAAGGAATTTTTGCTAAAGGTTCAAGTATTTCCAATAATCTGATTAAACGTTTACTATAATAGAGCTGGGAATAATGAAATATTTGAATTAGAAATTTTCTATGGAATTAAGACGGTGATGTCGAATATCATTACTTTCTGTATAATTGGACTTCTCTCCGTTTTCATTATTATGTCAAACACTGACGTAATATTAATAGATGGTTAATACTTATAGCTATTAATATATCTCGACAATACTGAAAATTACAATTCGTTTGAGATAATTTTGCTGGACATTTAATAGTGATTTTGATTTTAATCTAGTTTCTATCTAGATAAACAGCCATACATACCTATATACATACCTATATATTGGCTGTTAAATTAGTGAAAGCTCTTTAGTGTCAAATCCATCCAATTTCCAAAGAACTCCGTTTAAATTAAGTTTAAAAGCTTATTTAAAAAGTTACCCAATTCATATGTTTACCTTATCATTTTGGTAACCTTTCTAATTTAAAATAAATATCCTTTTTATTTTTATTTCCTGCAAATCGAAAACTTTATATCTTACTCTCTGTTTGCTAATAATTAATTTAATATAACAGTGGATAAGGCACCACCTGTCGAACTACACTAAAATTCTTTCATCTATATACTACAATATACGCACTGCAAGTAGAGATGAAAATGCGTTGGTCATATTCTTAAAACCATTATAAAGTAAAGCATAATATGGGATTTCAGAGAGTGGTTAGCTATTCACTGGGGAAAGTCTAAGAGCTTACCTATTTGATAGGTTATTTAAAAAAAGTCTTTCAAAAACCCTAATATTATACCCTTTTTGGGGTAAGTGGTTGCGATCTATGTGGAAAACTCATTCGTTTTATTATTTTACGTTTTTGTTTAGTCAATATTAATTTCTTGAGCCTCAAAATACTTCCTGGAGACTCGAAATCATTAAAATTCAATTGTGTCTATTGTACTGCACGACGAGACTAGTACAAAGCCTTACTTTTTATAGTAAGGCTTTTTACGTTTATTATTTGTGTGATTAAGTTTCATTATATGACTGGCAAGGTACAATATAACTTGTAAGCACTAGTAATCGCTGGTTCAACAACTACTGCAAAGTTTGGTAAGGAGATGCCTTAAAAAACTATTCGCATCTTTAAAACAAAAAAATTACGTTCTGAAATTAAAAATAATTTACACGGTCACACACACACACATACAATTTTTTTGATGAAAAATCTCATCTCATTGATACTGAAGAGTAGACTACTTAATTTTATTTAATTTTACATTACTTAATTTTAAATTTGTTAATATTTCCATCAGTTCCATCATCAACCTGCATTATGCCGGCGTGGTGGCATTGGAACCCAAACTGCTCATGTGTTTTTCCTATCTAGGAAAGCCTATGCACTGATATTATATTTATTTTTGTACAACCATGGAGTCGACATGGCCCTGTGGTGACCCTTGAGCAAGGAGTGAACTGAAGTTGCAAAAAATCACTGGTTTTTATAACCCCCGGGGCCTTACAACAGACAATGAGTTACATAAGAAATGTAATACCTCAAGATATTTCACGCTCCTTACGGTATTGTGACGTTAAAGTGAATTGATAATACAATGTGCTTAATCAATAATTTTGTGTATTCTTTCTTAGTAAAATAAAATATAAATCAGTGGTTCAACTAACAACAAGGTATAAACATCATTATATCAATCACTGTTCCACAAAAAGAACTCACAATAAGAACGTTTGCAAAAAATACCGATAATATTTCTAGCTTCGATTTACGTACAAGAATGTTTTCCTTTCAAAAAGTCACAACGTTCCACGTAGAGAAAATATATCAACCATAACAAGTTTTGCTGTGACTAACATTCACAAAAAAAATAGTACAACTCTTGGGCCAGAATATAAATAAACACTGTATTGTGTGGTGTATTGTTTATTTGGGTATTGTATTATCATTTACTGTTTAATTGGGTTGACTTAGGCAAAGAAACAGCTCCGCCTTACAAAATATCGCTACCAAATTTGATTGAATGATGTTAATGAAATTTCCTGCAGCGATGGACTGAAATTTGCTATGAGAATTCAATTAATTGAAGCTACTATGGGCCTGAAATCAATGAATTTCATTCATTAAATGTTAATATAATATGTGATAACACAATAGATGACATCGTAGCTTGAAAAATTTAAGAAACCGTATTGATAATAAGTTTGAAAGTACTTGATACCAAAAAAATTTAATATCAGATTTAGATTTTTTTTTTGTCAAAGATACTTAACCATATTAAACTCCAACTACAAATAACGATAATCATATTAAATCTATCACTGGTAAAATATAATAATACGTAATATATTTTATATTTTAATTTAAATACCGGCAAACTTTGTGTTCTTGTAATTGTGTGTTATTGCTAGTTTTTAGACGACACAAAGTTGAATTTTACACTTTTAAGCGATTGACATTAGTAAAGATTGCCGCAGGCATTAAATCCACCCATAAAGATTAACAATAAGACAGCGTAAATATATAAAGTTATTAGATGAATCAGGCATAATGAAAATAATATCTACATCACAGTCATAGCAATCACATTTTGGAATAATTACAGCCCTTAGTATTTAGGTACGGCTGAATGTACCCCTCAGACCCTGGCAGTGAGCCAAAACTCACTTTATAAGATTATATGGGTAAATTTATTCTTTAAGGAAGGAAATATCTTGGGTAGTGGCTTTCACTAGAATCAAATTATTATAGGACGATGATACAATCAACAAGTGAAAATTTGTTTGTGTTTTTAAAACCTCATTTTGGGAATAAATATTTTTTAACTTCGTATTAAAAGTATTCTAAAGTGACAATGGAAGAACATACGTTTTATTTGTACGTCACACAATTTCGTACACTAAAATTCCATTTTTTTTAATGTTGTTTGTTGTTGTTGTTTTGTTGTTGTTGTTTTAATGTTTTTTCTTAATTTTGTTCTGTTTTGAAAATTTGCTCGTTTTCTTTTATTTTAATGTGACCTTCATCTCTCCCAACTCCTACGCATCTTTTCAGGTCCTTGTTCTTTGTTATGATGAAAATTACTTCATAGAACTTTTCAGACCACATCCAGATAGTAAAACAAAAAAATAAATATATGGACATCAGCAGAGAAACTTATGCTCTTTCGTTCTTACCTAGATTTTCATAAATATATTTTTTATGAAAATTCTAATATTTAAACAGTTGAACGTGTACTTTAGATAGTAAGAAAGTGTGAGACTTCACATTCAAGTCATCCTCTCGAGGCCAGCTCTGCAATTGGAGTAGACTTTCATATCTTTAAGTCAGATAAAGTTTATGTGTCATAGTGATGTGCAAGCTTTTATTCAAAGGATTCAATTTTTGTTTTGTAGAACCAAATATTCACTAAAAATGCTTTAATGTCGTTTACAGATCGTTCTAGGGCTAATCTCGGTATAATAAATGATGTTATATGTCGTGCATCCATATTATTTGTAAAATTCAAGTTGTGATCAAATCGCATTCAAGTTGTGAACCGCGGTCAGCGTCGAAAACAATTCTGAGCCACATTATACAATTTTTACTTAATTAGATTTTACTAGACCAAGATCGAACCGTTCTTCATATTATAGTTTGGTTCAGCCCTTATTTTTATGATCTTATCTTAATATAGGGCTAGGATTCTTCCCAGAGCACTTCCACTCTTTTGTGCTTATATACTTCAGAATCATCAAAATAAGCTTAAAGATTTTGTAAAATTGTCTTCAATTTATAGGTATCATGATTGATATCTATAAATGATTGAAACGATATAAAAGTAATCTAATTTCACCCACTACAATAAACTTTTTCATTTCTATTACGTATCGGATTGCTTTAGTTTTTATCACGTCAACAACATTTTCACAGATTATTCTTCTATTACACCCAATTGTTTATTCGATTGTATATCATTTGATAGATTACAATAACTCCCATCTCTACTTCGTCCCAATGGAAGACAAGTGAGCGGCCAACTGTAAAAGTTCGCAAATTGTTTACGCTGCGAACTGGTGCAAAACTGTCGTTTGTCGACGACATCGCCGTTACAATGTGTTACGCGAAACAAAACAAAATCTTCGCCAGCTGATGGTTTGCTTAGGGGTAAATACTTGGAATCATTTAGCTAAATAACAAAGTAAGTGAGTTATTTCTTTTGTGTGACATACAAAATATCGCTTAATTTAAAACGGTAACGGAATAATATCGCTGCTTAGTGCGAGTTTGAAGGCAAATGTAACGACTGCGTTTTTTTGTAAACTTTCAGTGACCGTGATAGACAGTGCTATCAATTGCGAATAATTTCTCAGTTTGACAACAGAATCATTTAATTTCTTTTTTGCAATTGCAACAGAGCCTCAGTGTAATTGTTACAAATTCAAATTATTTATTGCGTACCATAATACGCATGGGACTCAAGGTTAAATGTTAATTTTGTCTTTACTCGGAGTATCCCTTGAATATCGTTTTTTGACAGCAAGAAATAGAAATCCATAATTTAGATAAAATTGAGAACAATACTAAAATGTCTCTTTCGTTGATTACAGTCACAATTGTTTTTGATTGATGAAAAATTACTTTTTACTAACATTTAAAATTGGTCGTGTAATATTAAATAAAATTCTACTTTAGTTTACCTTTTTTTTGCTAGTTGGGTATTATAGGGATTTTCGTGTGCACATCTGCGTAGAAACAAATGGCAAAGGATCAGTCGCTTTCTGCATACCAAATACTCTGGTCCCCGTATTCGTGTGACACATTCTGGGAATTATAATAACGAAACGTTTCCACTTTTCCTTCAAAGCAATTAAGTTTCAAAGAGCATTGCTTATTTTGTTTAAGAAAGAGTTCAAAGCTTAACTCTATGATATTACCATTGGTATTTTTCATATTCTCATTAAATCTTCAAAACTCGAATTAAGGTCGTTTAGCCGAGTTCTCATTGTAAATGTCTTGGTGTCAAGTGACAATGAAAAAAAACCAAGAATTCCGTTTTTCATTGATAATTCAAATTAAAAATGAGAGTTGAGATTTTGCAATCAAAAATGTTATTTATCTACATTGAATTACAGATCAGTTTCAATAACACAAGAACGCGGTGACATTATAATTATTCTTCGTCTTACAGCTCGTTAGAAATTAGAAAATTCACAGGATTGTACAGACAGCAGCAAGATTAGGACTGCGAACATTTATTACACCGTTTAGTCTTGTCATACTTCAGCAGGCACGTCGAGACATAAATCCTGATAGCTATTGAAGTAACGAATATTGTAAGCCATTATAACAAGGCGAATGTTTAAGGCATTTGAGGAAGCTTAAAGACAATGCTATATCATTCCTGTAACTAAAATTCTAAATTATTTGTTACAAGATGGAAGATGGAACTTACTATATCAGATTTACTAGTATGATGAGATTAATGTTTTTTGTATAATATAAGAAAATAGTGGACGTTTTATTTCATTTGGGAAAATATGATTGAAAAGCGTTTTACTTATAAAAGATTTTTAGAAAAAAGGATTTCTAGAATTTAAATATCATATAAACATTTACGCGTATGCCTATTGTATATGTGATGTTACTGTGTATATTTAAATAAAGTTATTTTAAAATCCCAAGATTGTAATCAATAGTAAATATTTGCCCATAATCTTGTATTGTTATTTTGGTTTTATTTTAAATTGTGATAATTCTCATCTATTACTGTCAACTGTAATCAACTGTGTCTTGAGATTACTATCAATTCTTAACTTCAGGAGTTCTACTTCATGGATTATATTGTAAAGATTTAACTTTATAAATACCAGACAAGAATGCTGTTAGTTCTAGAAGAGCATTTGAGCGATTCATTCATAAATGGAAAACAGACTATGACATTTCTCTGTATTTAAATAGACGTACTTCACGGAGTTTATCGTCACCTAAGAAAATCTTTAGTGGGCCATTTTTAAATTTTCTTTCTTGTAAATGTTATCGCTAAACAGTTGTTATAGGTAAGCAGTTCTTTGACTTCATATTTTAGTAGTGGTTCACCAAGTGAAACATTATTTTAAGACTACGCTGCTCGATAACTTTCTGAGGAAGCTGTATTTATATTTCGCTTTACCATACTTTCTAACTTAGAATTAATTATTTATTATAGTAATGAATAAAGCAGGTTAAGAACATATGACTCTTTGTTATGCTCCTACATCTCCGAAATAAATTAGTCCTATAAACTCTGGTTAGCTCTCTTACCTTATCTCTAAATGAATCCTGTGAGACATTTACTAACTTGAACTGCAGTTACCAATTCTCGTTATCTACTCTGAAAAAATAAAGAGGCAGTTTACTCACTATCGGAACACAGAATCGCAGAGAAATTGTATTTGGCTGCATTCTCGAGTAAGGTGAAAATGATTCTCCAGCCCAACCGTTCTAAATTCGAATATGGCCTATCTCCTCTCTAGCTACATAGTTACTTGCTCAGATTATGTCTAGGTAACAGTGTTCATGTGATAACGTTATGTATAAAGCGCTGAGTTCAACGCTCAAGAAGGTCACACGACTGATTGCTTTTCTGACGGCGTCTTACAAAATTGAATTGACGTTCGATGGTTTAATGGAATGAGGTTTTGTTTACAATAACTTTGTAAAGGTTTGGAAAAAGGAACAGTATACAAATTCATCAAATTAACCTTACTTTTAAAATTTTATTTACTATTGATAGTTTCAACCCCACTCATTTACTTATAATATTTGAGACTACTTTCAACAACTGCTGATGAAGAGTTTAAATTATTAATAATTAAATAAATAGATCTCGACCAGGCGGAGTTTAAATAACTTATATAAAAATGACTTAATATTACATTGTTTTGTAATATCATTTTTTATACAAATTAAATGTTTTGTATAATATTTTATTATTAGCTTAAACTAGCAAAGTTTAATAAATAATTTAAGTCGAAAAAGTCACGTGGTTTTCATATCACTTATTAACACTTGAAGTGTAATAAATACATGCTTAAGTTAATATTTACATAATATTTGAGGCTGAATGCACCAATTGAAGATGAAGAGGTTTTTTTATTTAATTATTTATTTATGTGCATATAAGGGTTAAAATGAAAATGACCCACAATAATTGAGTACAAAGGTGCTGCTAATTTCTAACGAAATTAGGTTGGTTATTATTTAAATTAATGTAATTTTTAAATAAAATATAGCACAGTCTAAAATAGTCTCAGTCTCTAATATAGCACAGTATAGTCTTTTACACAGGTAAAATAAAGTTCAATATTATTTTATTCAAATGCCCAGTGCATTTGATTCACTTAAAAATGGATAAAATCGAATTATGTTCACTATTAATTAGAGTTATGTCCACATTTTCATAATATTATATATAATACATTAATTTAACTGCAATATAGTGTTCATTAATTGTTTATACATCTTGTTAATACAACAATGGTTCCTCGATGGTAATCAACCATTAACCATAACCTTGCGACACGATGCAAAAATAAAACCAAAGCGTTATGACGACAGCTAGGAAGACAACTTACTCAGTGCCTAACATCATTTTACTTAAGTTACATTTAAGTTATATTTAAGTTACTTTAATGTAATGTTACATTTAAGTTACTTAATGTTTACTTAGGTTACATTTGTAGCGACAAAAGTAAAATGTCTCTATCCCAAACTGTAAAATAGACGAGATTATCTTATACACACACCTAGTACACGCATATGACGATAGTTCTAGGAGGCAAGACTCTCAATTTGTAATATCACTCTCGCTTACATTCATATGTTACTAAAACTGACTAAGTTTCAATTCTTCTATCCCTCAGACTTCAAAGAAACATACTGCCTATATTTTTATCTAATTTCGTTATCGGCGAGCAGAATTCGCGGGATCTATTTACATAATGCGATATGTTCAGTATTCGGCGAAGGTAGCAGGAGCCAGTGGGGTGTGAGTATGGCTAAAGTAACTCGTTCGCTGAATATCTCGATAGAATACTTGTAGTTCACATAGCATCATGTTTGGTGTGATATTTCCTACTTGAATGAACCTCATCGCCTAGTTACAAGAACAGTTTTGCAGTAACAGTTTCAATTCAAAACTAGCTCATGCTGTAAAACGTTTTACTGTTTCTTTAAAGTGACACTAAATTTTTAGTTTAATAATACTTTCATTAAGATTTTATATAATGGATAAATCATAAAAGATATTTGTAATATGCTTATCTTAGTTGCCTGTGTCTCTCAAGCTACGTACTTGAAATACGAAGCATATGACACCAGTTATTAGTTATGTTGAAAATGTATTTTTTAGAGTTTGGCATTACACGTAATTAATATTGATAAATTTTCATCAAAGAATCTAAAAATTCAATCTTTTCGTTGCCATTACACAAAAAACATCATCATCAATAGCCCAACTATATGCATTAGTCCTACAAGAGAACAAAACAACTCCTACAATTGCAATTCGATGAGTTAATACGGGGTCAGTACAACCAAGGAGTTCTGACTTATTTTTGGTAATCTTTGAAATTAACTTATTTAATTTTACTCGCAATTTAAAACCGAATAATTTCATATTTGTGCAAATCAAATATGTCATTCAATCTGTGCAAAGTAAAAAATAATAATACCTTTACAAATTTGTCGAACACCTCAATCAGATATGTAAATAGGAAACAATATAAAATGTAGGACATGATTATATCTGATAAGACTTACCTAACTTTAACAAAACTCAAATGGTATTAAATTTTTTCCGTAATCAAATACGATCCCCATCAACGTACTTATGTAAGAATTATCATTACCAGAACATTTTCGGTGCCAAAATAAATTCTGCCTCATATAATCTCGGCGCGAATCAGAAAGCGGGACCATCCAAAGAATATTTTAAGATTAAGGAACAAGGTTTCACGTACGCTATGACACTCGCCCGGGGCACGTCCGTTTGTATAAATAACGAGTTCTGCTTCCATCTTGATTCTAGTTTGAGAAGTGACAAAGATTAGGCGATGAAGGTGAATTGGGGCTCTGGTATTTTAGAGGATATTTTTAGATGCGTTTGAGCATTGAAAGAATGTTGCGATATGATACGGGCATATAGGACTCATATAGGACTCAAATAAGACTCATATAGGGCTCGTATAAGACTCATATATTTTCTTCCTTTGATCCTACGTAGAATTAAATCGTGAGGTGTTAGAACCTCAAAGCTGATATCATAGTGGGACAGACGCCCTTCTAAAGCACTGAATAGCTCAAGATTTGAAAACAAATTTGCCTTTATATTCAATTATTAAAATAGTTATATTAATGTACACACATTTAATATTTAATTGTTTTTTTTCTATCTATAATTTTAATTTTGAAAAGCCCTCGGGTGGTAGCAGAATATCAGTGCTTTGTTCACATCCCGATGTGAACAAAATTAGTCACTGAGTTGCGACCCTTTGGCACTTCTGCAGCGCACACAAAGGTCCTACCTTTATACCTTTATTAAATGTTTGTCAGTTAATCTATGAATTGTCTGGATGAATTGTGTGTGATGTAGAGATGGAAATAAATGTTTTATCTATCTATCTATCAATTGCCAATACCATAAATACAAATAATTGAGGGTCTAAAACTGAGATTAGTTGCGAACCAGAACCTATGACATTTTCGAGCACTCAATTACAATTGTTTCATTGGCCATTTGGATTAAGCATAATGCCGTAACAGAATCCAAAGTAGACAGTCTAAGCATAATACTAGCATATATTTCTGAGTATTTAATAATAAAATTCACGCATGATTTTTTACCGTTAAAAATTTAGCGCGCTAATAAAATATGCACGTAATAGAATAATTCAAAATGAGGCCCCCACGAGTCTTCAAAATGATTCTTCTTAATGATATTATAACTTAAGCGCCTACGCTGCCTTTTAGCTCTCGCGTTTCAAACCTCCATTTGGTTGAAAATGCCATTATGAATTTTATGTACGTACATAATGAGTTGAAATTGTTATAGCTAATAAGTCTACTGTTACTGAATCCTGGGGAAATATAACAAATCATTTTCACATAAATTTGACATGTTCTAGATTACAAGAATCTTCCAGAAACAACGATATTATAATCAATCTTACTGATTTTATCAAATATGATTTTCATTATAAATTTTATATAGTATACTTTTTATTCGTAAAAGGGTAACTCTTAGCTCATCTCAACTGATGGTAATGTATGTATGGTTACACCCGAATTCTTAAACCACATAGGAACTGACTATCTTACGTCCAACTGCTGGAACACAAATATGGTGTCAACATTATTGTCATAGCGGAAGACTTAGTTAAGATGGTGGTAGTTACTCAATTGGAATCAGCAACAACCTTAACCAAACCGAAAATTTTTGCCCCCACTGGACATTGAACCCAAGACTTCTAGATCTGAAATAAGTTGTCTAAAGTACTAGACCATAGAGACGGTTAAAATTTTGTACTAATAAATACTTATCTATGAAAATGATGCAAAATTTGTGGTAATTGTATTTACTTTTATAACATTTTAGAGAATAGTTTCAATACTCTCAAATTGAAAATCTTTTTATTGTGTTTTTATAAATGTATTAACTTTATTAAAAACATGCCCACACTATAAAAAAATATGACATTCGACTTGAATCGAGACTTTTCACATCATTTTCACATCACATATTGATGTTATTTTGAAACAAATAAAAATTTTGTTTATTTGGTTTTTTTTTGCTTGCCACGGGCTTGCAAAACTTGCAAACGGGATTCAAAACCTTTCTTCAGCACTTCTGGAATAAAAGAGAGTTTTATTTCATTGAACAACTTGTAAATTAGTTTCCAAACATTTTAATATAAATTTTGCATTTAGTTGTTCTGTCTACTGTCTGTTAAACTAGAGGTATCTTTGTGGAATTACACGAGAATCATTTTTAAAAAACTGAAAGTTTTATATATCAATTAAATTAATAAAAAAAAAAATCTAGTAGGTATCTAATACGGAATAAGCTCAATGAATTTTGATTTTTATATATATAATTTATTGTCTACTTTGTTATATGAGCGTAAATCAATGTTTAATCGTCTCACGCATCGGTCATATGCACACGGCTTCGTTTATTTACGAAAAATATTGGAAATATCATTTTGATTTATTTTGCAGTTTATAATCTACTACAGTGATAGATGAGTTCTAAAATTCATTATTTTGATATAACTCCAAAATAATATCATATTTGAAATCACATTTGCTACATCATTCCTTGGTTTTGATCAAACGATTCTAGCTTCAAAATGAACGTACAAAGTTTTGATAGACAAAACCTTGACTCTGGACCAAAAAAATATTTTAAAAGTCGCTATTTCTAATCCCATTCTTTATTTTAACGTCTACTCAGTGGTACAAACTGACATGAAGAAAGACTGCTTAATAATTCACGTGTTAAAGTCACAATTCGCACTTCACTTCTACTTAGGCTCACATGAAGATACATGATATTATGAACGTCACGGTATGTAATGGCATCTGTCTTAATAATGTGTACTGTACTGAAATGCTTACTCTTCACAGAGGACTGTCTGCAAAAACCTACTTGGAGTATTTATGTAAAACATTTGCAAACGCTCCTGTCGTTGTGGAATGCTACCTGTTTACATGTCTTTTTACTTATGAAATGAGATAGCTACAGTTATCCTCGGTCTCGGTCTCGGTCTCGGTGCTCGGTCCTTCTTTATTTGAACCACGTGCTGTATTTGAACTTTCATGAACTTTGATGAAAAATATGTTTTATGATTAAAAGATAGAATTAAAAATACTGAAGTAAAAGATCTCAATTGTGTACTGCAATGGAAAAGTTTGAGCACAATAACTAATAAAAATAAAAACAACCTTATACATTCGGTATCAAGTGATACAAAAAATGCACCCCAAATACCCCCTTCGATGTATTTGCAATATATGCTGCTGATAAAACAGATATCTTTAGAAAAATTAAGAATGTGTTCAAAGAAAAACCAAACATAACAACATATTAAAATTAGTTTCAACCTGATTCCAACCTGGTACTTAGCGTAAGTTATATACATCAGATATAATTAAAAACCCTGTTACAAAGTACGTATTATCTGATGGAAATGTATGCTGTTGCTAGAGTGCCTTTACAAAGCCAAGATGTGTACTCCATTCTGTTTTAAGACAGGGGCTTTGCTTAACACGATCTTTTACTTAAGATACCAATGTTATAATGAGTTAAGTGTGATGTAAGAACATAAAGGCACCGTATATAAATATAACTTCATCAAGAGTTCGGCCAAATTAAGCAATTTACTTAGGAATGTAACAAGCTACATCTGAAATTAATTTATCCCGAAAGAAGCTCAACAGTAATCTTTTGTTAAAAACAAAAACGGTTTGATGACGTGATTTTTGAGTCAGCCTGTGTTTAGGTAATTTACCTTCATAGAGCTGTGGTTATAGTGGTAGCGATTAGCAAAACGACGGTTCTGACTGCACGTTGCTACAAGATGTGAGACTAGTGGCTTTATTTAGTTGCAATGCAATAATGACGATGTGGGTTAATAAAAACTAAACTAAAATTCAGTTAAATATCTATATAACTATTTTCATTTGATTTTGTTAAATATTCGTTTTTATTGAAATTATATAAAAATTGACAGAGTAATTATAAACTTGGTTCAACATTATTTTGTTCTAAATCTATCTGCTATCCGATTAGCTGGCAATCACACTTAACCGAAAATCAATCAATTTTGCTATGTAAGTGCGTACTTTATAAATTAAATTAACTATATGAATGATATAGCTAACCGAAGAACATGTAAGGTCATGTTGGCTTTCCAACTTAAGAGGACTAATTTTCTGCTCATATTGAGAGAGCGGCTAACGCCTGAGTTCACAGTGACATGATTATTAAAACCGCTTGCGCCAAGGCTATTTTACTAAGTAAATTAATTTTTACTAAATGGTGAACCTATCTACAGGGTCGCCTAGGTTGTTACGCTGTGTTCTGTGAACACAAAGTAGCAAAAAGTAGTACATCTGTCAACGTGCCTGGTGAAATGCTTCTTTAGAACCCAAGTCAATACCTTGAAAGGCAATGAAGTTATGGGGGAGTTTTAGTGGTCCCTAAGCTAGTGCTGGTGAGATGTGAAAACAGATTTCATCTAAGAAAAAATTGCGATTGTAATTACTTAAAATCAGCATCTGTTTATTTAGCATTGCTTATTTAAAAAAGAATCATTTAAAAAAAACATTTAAAAAGTATAGCGCATTCCTTGTTTGTGTAATTGAACTGAATTGTTAATCCATTGTTTCGACTTGCTAGAGACATGAGCTGTGGACACGGAAAGTTGGATAACTTTAATTATTCATAGGGCTCGCACAAATAAATGAATAATAAATATGCCAGGCATAGGGGAGAATGAAATTTGGGCTTCAGGTAATTTGGTATTACGTCTATGAAGTTTATACAGGGGGAGAGAAAGAGAGAGAGGGAGAGAGCAAGAGATGCAACGACAAACTATAATATTCTATGACTATAAATGTAATCCTTTTGAAAAGGAAAATTAATATTTCAAGATAAAATACTAAACGTATCAAATTTGAATGAAACTAGTACCGGACGAAAAGAATATATAGGAAGACAAAGAACGACACCAACTTGTTTTTGCAAAATGTAAGTTAACTTGATTTAAGATCGCGGAACTTAGTTTGAAGTATGGATAGAAAATAAAATGCCTATTATCATCATTAATAGCTTATTCCATATTATTAGTAAATTAAATATAAATAACAATTAACAATTTATTTAGTACATATTTAAATACTATAACTGGGACAATTCGTAAATGCCCGATTGATAACCAGTTAAAGTTATACCTATTGCCTTTATAATTATATTTATTTGTTTTCTCATACATATTCCCTGTTGTGACGATTTAAAAGGGCTTAGTAAATAAATAAAATAAAGTTATTTTTGATTTTGATTTTGAAATTGTCTTTTGTTCCGCCTAAACTATAACCACGGCCTAAACTATAACCAACAAACCGTCCTTATCATTATAACAAATGTGATGCGAGCCTCTTCTTGCACGTAATTTCGTATTATGATAAAATAAACATCATTACACTCTTAACTTATACGCGCTGTTCGCCCATTAGGGGAATGCCTTAGACTTTTACACAATGGAACTTCATTATGGAGCACACAAGCCACGGAAGTAAGCGGAATGCCACGTACCATTTTAAAATACTATCATAAAAGCCTCACATTGCCATCTACATTTTAATTTGATATTTATTTCAAGTAACTTCCTTTGCTTTTGTTTAAAATGGCTCTATTTAATATTTTGAAATAATCATGAACATTTTTATTGTCCCATAAGTAAAATGAATACTTTGTAAACTTTGAATACTCATTTTCATGTAGTTTAAGGTCTAGTTGTATTTTTTATATACAATGTGCTCTATTGGCGAATATATAGAGCTCAGGACGTAACGAATAAGACGTAAGAAGAATAAACAATAATATAACTTATAGTCAAATATTTATGTGTTCAACAAAAGAACACGAAAATGCAATTCAGATCATTCGAGAAGTTCCATTAACAGGTCGATTGATGCCATCATTTTTGAACGATGCTTAATTTGAGCTAGGCAAATGTAATTGTAATAATGTGATGATGTTTGTTGTGAGAGTGAGAAGTATTACACAAAAGGTATAAACAAACGCACACAGCGGCTTTGTTAATTAATTTATCCCCGTTTAGCAAAGCTCATAAAAGCGGATAAATTGAATTTTTCTGCTCCCCACGCATTCGGCTCATACTCCGCATTTCCCAGGCACATTCAATGCTGTGTAAAAGCCTTTTGTTTGTCCCTCCACTAGATAATGAAGTATCCTTCAAAATATTGAAGCGAACTAGGTACAGGCATTGTTGTGAACAATAGCTCTTTAAGATTTCCAAGCAACAATTCTGAGTTAAGTGGTTTTTAGATGTTTAGTCGGCAGAGGCCACTTGGTCTATGTAATGTTCGCTGACTTGTAGCCATTCTTTTGTTCAACAAAGATACCATTTACAATGCGTATTTTTCATCTTCTGGGAAAATTTTAATTAGTGAAGCTTTCTTTGGTAACTAAGATTTATTTTGGAATTCCAGAACATTGTCTATCTGTAAATATTTTAGAGTTATACCTTAGGAGTATAGGAGATTAATAGGATATTTTGGGATTTACTCCAGCATCGTAGATAAACATAAAAGAGGATTCACTAAGTTGAATCCATCGTATATCAGCCCTTAATATAGGATCACTTGATTAGAGCACCCCATCATAATTGTAAAAAACATCAATTCTTAGAAATAGATGTTCTTATAGATTCAAACCTTTCCTGGAGTTTTCAGTTGCAGGAAGTGATTGGAAAACTAAAATTAAACTTGCCCAATCTTTTCCTTCATCAACCAGAAAAGCGGAAAAGAAAGAAGAAGATTAATTGAGTATTCATATAAAATTATATTGTTTTATGCCTAATCATTTAGTTTATATTTTAGTATTTTTATAAGTAGTTTGAACGTTAACATTTAAAGTATTGTCATGACATATTAATGAATCAATTATTTTAATAAAATTGTCGTAGATTGTCGAGAAGTATCTGTAAAATTGACTGAATTTGTAATTTAGCATGTACAATAAATCATATATATGTCTATCAAAGCATATGTATCTAGTAAGTTTTTCTTTCTTTGGGCTGACTTAACATCCCCTCTTAATATCTAACGCGCTCAAATATATATTTTTCTCAATTTTCAACCCTTCTGTGCTGCCACCCCCACCCTGCAAATATAACTCCAATATCGAAGACACTTGAAGCGTATACAATGTTCATGTATTTTCATGAAACAACTTTTACTAATTTGAAAACCTGAAGACGCTCCCTCACTGCTGAAAGGTTAATCATATAATTTAATTTTATATGTACCACCTACTTTTTAAGATCCAATAAAATGTTTTTTCTACTTAGAAAATCTTTCATATATTTGTCAAATATAATTCTTACTTTCTAATGTTGTTTTCAGTAAAAGTTCATGTGGGTACTAAATTCGCGGGTTTTTCTAACTGTTGTTTTACATAAAAAGCAATTTGAATTTAATTTGATTATACTTCTTTCTTTGGCAACAAATTAAAACTTTACCGCCTTCGTTTCTTTTTATATTGCGTTCTTCTTTTCTGTTTCGTTGAAATATTTTATGAGAAAATTTTTGACAGCAGTGTTCAAATTACTAGACGATGCATTATTTTAATTATGAGTCTTTGTTTTCCATTGATTTGGAAACTAAACGCTTTATTAGATATATACACTCCAGCTGCTTCACCTTTTAATGCAGGTGCATTAGTAATTTTTTTTTAAATATTTGTCCATACTTCATTTTAAGAGGTACCCAATGAATATCAGGGTACCACATTTCCAATATGGAACGCTAGAAATCAGTCAAATACGTTTATTCCTTAAGCGAAACAATGAAAACACTTTAATAATAATTAAATTAAAAAAAAAAATTAAATAAAGAAAATACTTTTCTAAATTTTTAAAATTAAGAAACATATTTTTTATATTGTGTTTGAGATGACGTGAACTTCATTGTTTAATCAACAAAGAAACGAGATTTTTCGAATAATTTAAAGCAACGGATTTCAACCGGTTCTAAAGAGTTTTAACCGAAAGACCAATTTCATCTGACGAGAAACACTCGAGTGAACATTCATAAAACGAAAACTTCTCATTCAAAGAAACCACAGAAATCGATTTCATTGAACTCGTATTTCACTGTCACTCGATATAACAGGTCTCTTGACAGAAGCATCCAATAGTAATATTGAAATCTTCGAGATGGTTTTTCTATGTAAACGATATTAGTATATTTGAGTTCTTTCTTGAAAAGATATTTAAGTGCCGTACGATAAACATGCATTTAGAAAATAAATTGTTTTCATTAAATTACGAAATAAAGACACAAAGCAATATTCGGGAAATGTTTATATTTGATTTTCATCTACTTTAAGTGCAAATACTTAAAGTACATTTTCTGTGCTTATATATCGCTAAATAAATCTGAATGGTAAATTGACAAGACTAATGCTGCATAAAATAAGCTTCCAACGAAAGGTTTTACTTACGAGGCGATGAAAAGTATCATATCAAATATGTCACAATTTCACGCCTTGTAAGAAAACCATCCGTTGGTAGTTTATTGAAACCTAGCCTGAGCAGATTGTCAGTTCATTTTATCTGTAGCTGCAGGATGAAACTTAGTTTTTAACCTTACCGGACACAAACAACTCCCTCTTATTTTCTCTATCGGCACTTGTAAAAAAAAACTAGTAGGAAAGGGTGTTTAAGTTTACAATCACGAAGAAGTTTTCTTAATTTTTTTTCTGTGTATTTTTTCTTAATTTTACCCATAATGCCTTGAGACGAATAGAGATTTCAAGACATTCCGATTATTAGGCACCTCTAAACTTTTTAATTTTTTTGGTAACAATTTTAACCAACCAGTTTCTTTATCACTTTGTGGGTCACAAAATGAAATTAGTTGGGCAAGGTTAAAATAATATAAATTATTCTGACTCTTCGTTCTTTAGCTGTGGAAAATACTTCCACAGCTTTTTTAACATCATTCGCTAGATAACTTAGCGCATATATGCCGTCAAAAGTCAAGTACGAGAAGGCTGAAAATTTGCCCTATGAAAATTAAACATTACTTACATTAGTCGTTAAACATTACCCGTTGTTACTCCCGAGGGACTAATCGATAGTGAAACCATCAATTTAGTTATCTTAGACTCGGTAATGCTATTATTGTACGGAACTGTCTCGGTAACTTTGAAGATAATTTTTTATGATCTCGGTATTGCTTTGGCGTGATTCCGCTATGATTTTATTACAACAATTTATTGTGTGTTTGATCGAAGTATTAAGTTTAATAAAAAGAGTTTCCATAAAATCAATCCGTATCACTATTCTGTGTTAGTCGAATTCATTTTTATTTTACGGATTTCAAAAAAGTAGTTCTTTTGTAGTTTTATCTTTTCCACTGTATGTTCATCGATTTCTTGGTCGATTGTGAAACGATATTTGAAATTCATTTTCTATTCCATAAATTATACTCCTGGGGTGGTCCCATTGTTACTAAGTCAGTTACTAAGGTAAATATAGGGCAACCTTCATTACATACACCGTATACCATACCCTACACCGTATTATGGTTTCCATATTTTTTTCTACAGCTATACGAGTATTATTTACCATTTTAAAGGCAATTTAAAAAATAACAGTCCGCAATCTAATATAAAATATCCCTTGCTTACCAACCATGGCAAAATTTAAAATTCCTTTGGAATCGATTAAATTAATTCCTTTTATTAAATAAAATTAATAAGTTTATTTTAATTAAGTTTAACATATTATGTGCAAGCTAATTTAACGAAACTTATTAATTTTAAAAATGACAAAGATTTTTGAAAAAAAATGTAATGTACTTTGTAACGTTAATTAAAACTAAGTTAAGTTAATGAATATCCTTAGGAACGCGGTGTCATTTCTATATTCTTAATGATTGTTATATGGATTACTTCAAAAATTTTACTAATGAGACTCGAGCACAAAGTATAATATTAATTATGAAAGACTTTTTGCTCCAATAACCAAAGCGATTGATCTTCCAGATGCCACAGCAATAATTATATTTTACGAGACAAATTAGTAGAAAGGAAAAAAATTCTTTTACTGCGGAAATTCAATCCATGTTGACCTTCCTACATTACAATGAATTATCATAATGACTACCGTCGTAAAGATCTTTTTATTTATTATATATTGAATGATAATTAAATATTACTCGATATTATCTTCGCATCAATATCACTGGCAATTATTAATTGTGATTAGTATTAGAAGCCCTTTCTTTGTGACGTCATAAGTCGCAAGAAATTTTTTAATTATCTAATAAAAAAATATTAGATATACTCAAAATGGATTCTATGAGAAGTAAATACTAATTTATATTAATGACAACAAGTACAAAGTTTTAGTGTGCCAGCAATATTACCGGAGTAATACAAATAGAGTTTATGGTCAACCAGAAATCATGTTGTATATCTTGAATTGTCTTTATATTTGTATTTTGACTTAGCAATAGTTATGTATTATTTAGCTTTTGACTATTCTCAAATGCTATTCGAGCAAGGTAAACAAGCTTAACCCAATAGTATTAGAGACGATATTGCAATAAATATTTGTAGAATGACAGGCGAACTGCTACAAGCAAAATATGTCAAGTATAAATATGCTTGAAATATTTACTTAAAAATTATAGGGCGATGATTTCTTTGTATTTTTAAGTGACGTTATATATGAAAGTTAATAAAATGTCATAATTCCATTTTATGAATGCTTTGTTTTTATTTTCTGTGTTGAAAAAGTCAAAGTAAGTTTTGAAAATATCAAGGAAAGTACTTGTGACCAAAAATGGTACGAATAGGAACGTGCTACTGGCAATCGTTCCATTTTTGTCTTTTGTGTCGAAAACATAGATAATTTTCACTTAAACATTGTGTGGCAATATCGTGGGTGATCATGAAACCCAACGGTTGCAGTGACAACTAAAGCTCAAAGCTTGAACCATTCCGGATTAATCAAGACAAATGTTGCTTTGTTTTTGTAATCAAATTCAAATCTCCAGGATTATTTTCGACACAGAATGCCTGTAAGCTTGTTTGTGTATCCAGTAGCAAACTACTACTACTTATATCGAATCTTCAATAGATCTAATGGAATATAAACAAGACGATATTACGAAACTCTGTTATGATGTCTAATAATTTCCTTTTAGGACATAAAAGGGACTTCTTTTGTGTCTTATTGAACAAACATGGGTGACGTAATATTACTTGTCTGTAACATTAAAGTTATGATACGGTTCGCTTATTTTCAGCGTAGGTTGTCAATTTTATATTTAGTAGTTATAAGTAGAAATAACACAATATTATAGTCACGCCGTGTTTAGGGTTTCCACTTGGCATTTTCTTTTAGAGATTTCTACTAAAAATATTATATTTAGAAATGTTGAGAAACAGTTCAATAACCTAGGCATTGTCTATAAATGAATTGGCCATATTGAGAGTAAGAAAGAGGTGTGTAAATCCAGTAAGATTGTACGAAACTAATATTTATCATGCCCTGTATTCTCAAGTTACAGTATTATTGTATGTACTAGTTCATTCGTGTAACAAAAGAAATAATATATAACCTTCAACAATAACAAAAGTTTTGAAGGGTATAACGAACAGTAACATAAATAATTTGGTACGTATTGCCACATAAACTGTTATTAAAGATTTGTTCATTTAATCGTTGAATACAGTATTTGATTTTATAAAATTTAATATTAATGCTTTTCATAGCTAACTAAAACTTATTATATATTGAAATAAGTAATAATAACAGCTTCTGTGATTTAGTTGTATCAAGACTATCTACTTCAAATATAGAGGACCGGGGTTCAATTCCTAGTGGAAACAGTAATTACCTGCTCGGGTTAATGGTAGATCTTCGAAGTCCGTCTGGTTGGCGTCTGGCAGCCAACCTTAATCTAGCCATTATCATGGCTTTGTTACAGCAATTAGATGTTACAAAGACTCTGTGGATGAGGAATCTAGATGTAGTTAACATACCACCAGGTGAGATAAAAACCAAGACCTCAACAAATTTAAAACTCAGGACTGAGCTAAATTTATCTGAAATATTTTGGCTGTAAAAAATTACGAAAGCCATCGTCCCATAAATGTTATTGAAGCCGATAGTGACATTTTTCTATCAACTTGAAGGAAACTGTAAATCACTTTATGGGATTAACTCTTTTGTACTTGTAACAATCACTTGACTTCCGATTTTACTTAGAAATGATTTTTATTTATTTGGCTATAGTGTGTATTATTCTACAAACTAAAGATTGGCATCTACTCTCAAGCTATCACTCTGTGAAATTTAGAGGGTGCAGTTCTGACATCTGTCATCAGTCCTGTCTAGGAGATTCTACATCGTGCCTTGCTTCTGTTTCCAATCAACGAACGCTTTAAGAGCGAACCGATTTGTTTATTTGATTTAAACTACGAAACAACTCAGTCTGGTTTAAAAACATGAATTTTTGACATTTAAGCAATCAAACCTTCAAGCAATTCCTTACCGGCACACGCATTCCTTCCTTGACACAACATGGTTTCCATTAAAAGAGGTGTGAAAAGCTCTTTTGGTGCCGACAAGGTGAGGGTGGCTATAGCAGTATATCGCATGCTCCACTAGCTATCTTCACATATGGACTCCTCTAATGCTTGTCATCAGGTGGTGTCGAGTCATTTGCTGAGCTTCATATAAAAAAACCCATTAAAGTCGTTGGTTATCCATTTTTCGTATTACTAAGCTCTTAAACCAAGTTTGTTTTAATATTATGAAAAGCGAGACTGAGATACGCGTGTTAAAAATAAATAAGTGGTGGCATAAAAAATTAACAATTATTACTTTATTGAATATTCAATATTCACAAATAAAGTAGTATGTAGGCCGTAAATTAATTAATGGGCTGGCAGCCTTTTGGTTTCACGGGCATAAATTATTTGGAAACCCAAAAGCGACAAGGCTTTTAATACAGTAATGTTAAATCCCAAGCTGTCAGCTACAGATTAAAAAGACCCGAGTTAAGGAAAGGATTAAACGATTTGACCTCGACCCAGTGTTCCGGTGACCGGTAGCCTTGACAGTCGATTATAAATCTCATAAAATGGAACATGGAAATTATTTTAAATTAATAATAAGAGGTTAATTGTAAGGGTTGGATTACACAAAATCAAGAGTACACTGATCAACATGAGCACACCCTATTTAGTGATTGTATAAATAAAACCCTTCTGTGAAGTGTGCATTATTCTATGGGAAATAATTACAATTCATATTAATAATATTTCCAATAAAAATATTTTTATTGGTTGCGGGGATTGCAGATATTTTAACAGTAATACTATTTATTGATAATTGTATAAAAAAACGCGATGACCAATCGAATCCAAACTCTTTCGGCATATTCTCTCTAATCTGTGCCATTGCTCGTGTCGCAAACACAGTAAAAATAAAAAGTAAATAATTCCCTGATCTAATATATTTGTGGCACTACTTTGCCTTGGTTACGCTTCACTATACACGAGGCGTTTTAAGTTTCCAATATCTCAAAATCGCCAATGTCGCCAAACAAATCCATTTCACTGACATCATATGCATATACTTCAAAATTTCTCGTATAGGACATTTAAAGCACACGTTAAATAGATATCAATGAATAATCATTACAAAAATATTTAAGTGAAACTAAATATAAAGCATTTAACGATAAGTAATTGTCCTGGATACGGGAGAGCTATTTTGTAACAATCCGTATAAAGCTCTGATTTCGTATATAACGTTCAGCTTTGTTACACACGTTAAAGCCATATAAAAACCAGCCTTAACGTTTTCTCCTACGACTAGATTTTTCCAGAAGCGTTTTCGAATAAGTACACCGTAAATTTCAAACGAAAAGATTCGCAATTGTAACAGAAAAGGAAATCTCGGCAGATATATAATAGAATAGTTTTAACAAAATTCTTTGGTTCAAACATTTAATTGTAGCTTTTTGAAATATTTCACAATCAAGCTCTGTACGATCTATGGCGTATATTTGAACTAATTTCATGAGTCAGCATTTATCAGTCAGCACACATTATCGCGCCGCATCGATTGAGTGTTTTATAATAATTTATTAAATTTTAATTAGTGTTCATTAAATCGCCGTACTAATAGCGCAAACGCAATCAGTTCATATACCATTATAAATTTTAGAGTTACGTTACTCTTAATAAATATTTTATTTTAACGTATAAGCTCATTGAATTCAGTACTCAACTAGACAAAAAGCAAAAATTGACGATTTCGTTTTATTGAAGCCTATAATAATAGATTGATTAGGTTATTTTATATACTTTAAAATTCAGTAGCATATTAACATACTACTCGCTTTTGTTCTTTTGATTCAAATGTGATTAATAGGTTCTTTGGTGTACTAACATTTGTATTTAATACAATCTTATTTATTATCTAGTGAACGCAACATATTTTTTTTATATCCTCGCTGTTGAAGAAAAATAGAGCTCGTTTTTGAGGAATTTAATTTAGGCACTAGTTTAATTATTAAACACAGTCCTCTCACAAGGTGGGCTGACGTGGTTGTGGTCGTAGGAGCCCGCTGGATGAGGGTAGCGCAGGTTCGATCGGTTTAGAGATCCTCGGGAATTGCCTATGTTCAGTTGTGGGAATTTCTGGCACAGTATCTATCGGCTAGTATTATGAAATCTCCCAGGGAACCCCCATTTACTAGCAAGAGATCTTGTCATGGAGTAGAGGTAAACTCACCATACTTTTAATTTATATTCGCAGTCATAGTTCCAGCCGAACCCAGCAAATAGGGATAAGTTTTTATTAAAATTACATAAGATCACTGAATAAAATTCGTGTTCACGCTTAAACTTTTTATGAATTATCATTTCACCTTAATCATTACTTTAACCTTACGAAGATAAAACAAGTACCACCTTAACTTGTGATTAAACCATACATATCAATTTCACAGTCATCTCCAACTTTAGGTAATTCCAGAGCACGAGTAAAAAAATCCTTCACCGAGTTTTATTATTAGATCTTTTAAGTTTTAAATTTATTTAGCATAGTTACGATGGCGCGGTGCCTCTGCTGACTTTTATAAGAGTTTATAAAATCTAAACGACTTTGGACTTTGATTCACTGGGTTCGTTCGCCTCTGTTTCCTTTCAGGCAATCTCACTCGAACGTGTTCTCTTATTAACATTGAGATGGAAGATAAATAACCTCACATTCTTTTTGGTTGGATTCGACCTTTTTTGTATTATAATACATTTAAAATGCGCATTTTTCATTACTTTGGAGGTTATTGTAATCTGACCAAATACTTAGAGGCATGGAATTATTAAAGAAATAGAAACTGTTACCAAGAATGTAAATATTTATTACTCATATCATATAGGGCTGACACATTCAAGAGTTATAGTTTGGAGAAACGTTATAACATTTTGTTTACTAAACAGCGCCGTCTGATTTAATTTAAAATAATCATTAATGTGTAAAATAATCAATAAAGTAATGTGTCAATAAAATATCTTTGAAGAGAAGAATTAATTAGTGATAAGGCCACTTGTAACATTGTTGTAAATAAATTGGTTTTGTATTGTATTGTAATGAAGTTATGTAAAAATCTTATGTATTCCACAAACGTGAGCGAAGATAATAATAAGGGGAATGAACAGTAAACAAACCAAAAACAATGGATTTATAACTCGCCAGCTACACAGGTAATTTTAAGATAAGGTGAACGAAATTCAATATTGTATATGAAGAATAAATTTTAAATGGATTTTCTCGCAATCAGGAGTATCTGTGTGACCGAGAATAAATTATGTCTGCTTTTTACTGATTTTAATTTCTTTTAAAATATGTATGTATTAGAAACGAAATGATTTAATATATTTGCAACATATTTTAGGTAGAACGAAATAGTTCATTATAATTCATATCATTCTCACTTCTAAGATTGATAAAAATGATAATGAACTATAATAAGCAAACATAAATGAAGATAACAAATTCCATTAATCGTAAGATAACTTCTTGTAGATAGTGATTTCACTTATGAGACCCAGACAATATAGCACACAATCACCTGAAACGCCAATTCACTCAAGATTTATCTATCTATTTCACTAAATTTCTTGTCTAATAAGTCACAGGAAGCCCACATTGGATAGAATGCACTAAATTGAAATTTAGACTATCCCAAATAAAGTGGTGAAACTGCACTTGCTTTTTTTTCTTACACAAGTTCCCGCGATAATAATATATCAATAAAGTGATAATTAAAACATTTAAAAAATTATAATATGTACTTATTAATTTGTACGGAACTCTCGGTGGACTGGTACGACTTGCACTTTAGTTTTAGTGAGACTAACGAAGAGCAATTAATTTTTTAACAAAAGAACAAAAAAGGACAATTCTTTTAGTAATTGCAATGTTATCACTTGATCTGGAGCTGTGTGGCTAAATGTATATTTATAAATCAATTTGTATTTGGATTACTCTCCTTTACGATCCTTTATGATCCTTTATATTCACATTGATTTGATATGTATCCTTCATACTCCTTTTTTTCTATTTAATGATGTTTTCTTTTAAAGTGTTGATATATGGCCAGTAGGTCTAGAAAATATTTGTGAAACGGAAATTGGTTTGGATAAATAACGGACTTAAGCACATTATAAGCATCCACGAATGTGTAATGTTCAGTAGGACTCTGCTATAAATTCACTCAAGGAGCATTCGACGCAACCTGCATCTAATCCGAAGATTTCCTGAGACCCTTATCAAGTGGTCAGCCCTTCTAAAAGGGTTCTAACCCGTGCTACATTTTCAACCACTTGATAAAAGCCTCGAACTGTAGTTTGAATAGACGTTTCGGAGAGCTACAGTTTAAAGCCAAAAATTATTGCTTAGTACTAGATTTTTTACTTCTCCATATCATAGGAAACGCAAAGGGAATTGAAGCTCATACAGCCATTTATTAAGATTTCTTTATTTCTGGCCCTGGGCTTTGCCCCGTGGAGTTTTTGGCGAGTAATGGTAGGCCATTTTGTTAAAGACCTACGAGAAATATTTTATAAATGGAATGCTATGTTAGTCATTACAATGAAACAACACGATCAATTACCTTATCCTTCAAATGCGCGAATAAAATGAAACACTAAAAAATCTCATGTAAGTCACATAGTCAATACTGAATGATGTATTCAGTGTATTACGATCCTTTTCGTATAAAACTAAACTAATATCAGAACACAAATTTTACTCACAATACAATATACGAAATAAAATATACATCACCCAACCGACCCCGCCAATTTCCATAAAACTACACATTATACTATTACAAAACTACAACATTATACATAAATAATGTTAAATATTTGAGAGTATTCGATTTGTCCAGAATCCGTTTACATCAAGGTCTGTCCAAAAAAGGCAGACTACAAATTCCATATGACAACGAACATCAAGAAACTAACGCTAGAAATACTAAAGCTACAGAAAAATGATCAAATTAAGACAAGCAAAGAAGATATCAAAGGACTGAAGAGAACTGGACTAATTGAAGCAGGATATTACAATGAAATGGATAATTTATGATTATCTATTGAGTGTAATAATAATATTATTACAATAATATAATATTTCTCACACTCTCACCTATTATCTGGCCCAAATGATTAATTAAGGCATAATTAAGTTAATTATGTGAAGCATACTAGATAACGCAGATATCGATACTAAAATAATATATAATTATCAGAGATATACTAAATACACATACAAACATAAATGACTTGTGTACGAATACTGTACAATAATAATAAATAATACTTGTGTACATAAACTACTTGTGAATTCGTACTCAACATACAATTGTCTACCCCTACCAGGGTTCGAACCCAGGACCTCAAGCTAAGTAGACAGACAGGGGTTCTGACTACTCAACGAGGCGGCTATCAGTTAGATAATACAAAAATAAGCTAAATTAAAACGCTCTTGCCACACAAAACAATCCTAGTCCAGTGAAGGCCATCTATAGTCATTAATGTTGCTTTACTTACACATTTCGTTCCAAATATTATGCGGGCATGTTTTTATTTCACATTCAGTACTACTTTGTATGCGTATGTGGTTTATTTCTGGAAGATTCCATATGGCACATTGTATTCTCGTAAATGTAATGAATGCAATATACAATTCAGTTTTTCCTTATTTTGGGAACATATGGTGCTTACTGCTGAATGTAGCATACAATAATCTTATATTAATCTAATGATTTATCTTACGAGATACGGAAAATGTAAATTCTTTTTATCAATAATCTTTTTTGAAAAATACATAACTGAAACAACAAAATGAAAAAATAATAGATTTTTGATCATAAAGTTCAATTTTAATGTGTTTAGTTCTTGTACGGCTTATTTAATATTCTAGATTCATTAAATAATTAAAAAATATTTTGAATGAACACTTTTTATCAATGTGCCCATAGTCAAGTTGAAGAGGACGTAAAAGCTTTTCATGTAAGCACGTTCTTTTATTTTTTAAATGTCAAAATTTTCCCAATCACCGCTTCGGCAAATGCTGTGGCTGTGGAGAGGAAAAGGAGCAAGAAGCTACTCAGCTCTTAAATGTAAATAAATTAGTAGTAATTATGCTCTTTCCTAAGTATCAATATTAAAGGGGATGAAATTTTTGTTTTGATTTGTAATCATTGAACAATTCACTTTCGCGATTTAGTTTAGTTTAATTATTAATGTTAGCATCTCACTGTATACTAAAAATTAACAGTAACGAGATGTACTGTCGAAAAACTGTGATGTTGTTTGTCAGATATATCTACTATAAAAACTTTGTATGTTTTTGAGTAAATAAATCGAATAAAGACAACTCACAAAGAAAACAGCTTTCAAAGTAAACTTCTAAGTCAAAGTAAATACCAAGATCAATGAAAAAAAGTACATAGAGGAAATCTAATTTCCTTTTCAACCATAAACTCTCTTGACAGTTGTATTAAAAATTCCAGTAACACGCTAAGAAGTTCCATCAACTTGTAATCAGTAATTCATCGACACAAAGAAAACTTGAAGAGCGAGTAAAGTTACTATAACATTGACGATGTTACAAGTTTCTTGCTCTTCCAATTTCCATTTCAACATTGAGATCTTAATACTACTTAGAGAGCTCCTGCACCTGAGTTCAAGGGTTTCAGTTATTTAAAACGTGAGGTAGATAATTTTAAGAATTCGAAAATGGAATTCTTAAATTTTTGGACCATAAGGCTGCGGTACTCAATAAACTAGATGAAAAGAGTTTTAAGTTCCAGGAAATCTATACTTAACTATAAAATGCCAGTAGTTCCTGTGATATGCTTCTCTGGAACTACATAATGGTTGGTATTGAAAAAGTCTTTTTTTAATGTAATTTGATTTCAGACGATATAAAATTTGTGGCAGACCAAACACCACGCGGCCATAGCTGCTGGAGGAAGCTAGTTGTAAATAAAATGAGTTATATCTAAAACTAGCGTAGATTTGAAAAATTCTAGACGTTATGCCAAACAAAACACAAGAAAATACACATTTGCTTAAAAAGTAAATTTTCGTAAACTAAACAAAATTGAAGCTCCTAAAAGAACTACTATCTTTGTAAACATTGAGACCCTGTGAAAAGGTATAGGTACGGATTGTAGTCGAGCCAAGTTATCGATTTCTTTCATCGGAACGCTTAAGCCCTTTTGACATGTTTGTGTCTGAAAGATCCAAACATCTTTTTTTTCATCTAATTAATTATACGAACTTTTTTATTTATAATATGAGTAGGATAGTGTTGTAGATCTCCGTAGTATAGTTTCACCACCATAAGCCTGTGATAAATCATGTATTAAGGAAATTATTATAAAAAAGTCGTATTATGATCAACTCCATATGAAGTTACCAGACTAGCAGGGAAACAAAAATATGGTGAATACAGTACATACACAGCGAAATGCACACTGTATTTATTAAACAAAATAGTTTATTTTAACAAAAAGTATTTTATTAGTCAATGTTACGGATAACATATTAGGTACTGTATATGCGCATAGCAGGAATACACAGAAATAGAAAGATTTTCCAGGAAAAACGTAACCAACGTGTAGTCTTAAATTATGATTGACAAATTTTATTAACCAAAAAGAAGGTTATTGAATTTGTTAAATTACTATTTTTATTAAATAAAACTAGCCATTATTTGGCCTCATAAGGCATCTTTCTTTAAATGTTAAAATATTAACATTTACGGCTCCCAGATGAACTCAACGACGCTTAATGATACAATTTTACAAACAATTATAAAAGTTAAACACAGTAACCCTACGGACACTGTAAAATGTTTGGGATAATTGTGTAAATGTTTTTCTCATATAATTTGGTTGGGGAAAAAGTTCTTTCGCATTTTATATGAAAATTCAAGATATTCTTTTTTTCAAATTTAATTTAAAGTTTATTTTCATTCAACTACAGTAAGTATGTACTATTTTGTTCGCAGAGTTTCTGCCATTTTGTATCTAGGGACGTGATCCCATTTTTGTAGAAATTTTGGGACAAAAAAACACAACAAGTAGTTTTGGCAGTCCTCTCTTAATGTTAACCTGACACTGCCTAAAGAATTCTGAAGAGACCAAAACAGGTGGAAATTGCAGTTGCAAGGTCAGGGCTATATGGTGGATGCATTAACACCTCCCAGCCAAACTCTGTTAATTTTTGCTAAGTTGCTAAAGATGTATGTGGTTTAGCATTATCGTGATGAAAGACTAGAAATAGAGGGAACCAAAATTGTCCAATTTTAGTAACCTCTATTTTTGCTTCTTTTTTTGAAATGTCAACTTTTACTGTCATAAAAATCAGCCAGATACAAATAGTATAGACAAAGATCTTTAATTACAAGTTTATACATAATATATGCGAAAATACTCCGTCTAAGCTCTATTCCTTTTGTTTAAATAAAGCAAAATCTCTATTACTCCTAGGAATATACTTGAATGGTTCGACAACCATTGAATCCCCGTCCTAAGCACCAGATTCAGATCTTATCCACCTTGCTTTACGCACTACTTCCTATTGTTGACTATTGACTGATTTGCAAGTCAGAAGGATTGAGAATGGAAATCAGTTTATCTAGATCCCTAAGTTCGGTCGTATTTGGAAAGGTCCGTTCGATTTCTGTAATCAAGATAGTTATTATTACCATCTTATCCAAATTGGATAGACATATTGCGAATTCTACGACATAAGCGATTGATAAATCACTTATTTGTTGAGAGTTTGAACAAAATAGATATTTGTAGCAATGTAATTAATTTTTCAGATATATTTAACAAGAATCAAAATATTCATTAGTCTAGGCCGATTAATAAATTACGGCACGGAGAGTTCTAGGGCTTAATTTTAAAATTGGGTCTCTTAAATAATTTAGAACTCAGCATTTTGTACACCTTAAGTTTGTAAATATTATATATAAAATATACCAAATATTTTAACTTTTGCCCAAAATATTTTTTACGGGAAGGATGCAACGCCAAATATAGAATATTGTCTTTGAGCCATCGTAAAACTGCCTGATATTAAATCATAGTACCCTAGTCAAGATGTAATGAACAGGTTACATTTTATGAGCTGAAGAATAGGCATGAGGTTGGCTCAAGTTGTTGACTTTAGGAGTTAGGGCAAATAACAGGAACCAAACTTGGCAGAAAGTTTTGATTACACGTACATTTGATATATTTGGCAAAGTTGAAAGTGGAACCTTGAAACTAATATAGCTTACGGCTACAGCTGGGTTAGTATTTAACATTACGTTAAAATATTATAGTAATAGCAGTTTACAAGAACTCATTAGATTAACTATTTCAGATTTCGTTTAAACTTTGTTGGATTAAAATAAAATATTTCATCACGAAGGTCAAAGACGTGGGTAATTCAATGGTATAGCATAAGTAGAAGCATGCAGGACACTTTGCTAGACGAAACGATCAACGTTGGATCAAGGCAGACTCAAAATGAAAATCAGAAGTGATAACAAGATCATTGGGTAGACCACCAGCTCGATGGGCTTCAGGACCATACTCGATGAGGGTGACACAGAACCGTGAGGAATTGCGCAGTAGGGAAATTAATGTTAAAAGCTGAGAACATTTATGATGATGATGTAATTAGCTATCAATGACTCTAATAACTTTTTTTAGATTACTAAAACAAAAGTATGTTACTATTGACTTCGACATTTATGTCGGTAATATTCCTTACAAAAGTAGTGTTTGATGGGAAATGTGTTTAGTGTCCTATTCCGAACATAATTTTTGCTTCATAAATAATTTTGTTCATAAAACTGGATTGAATACCGGAACTTTCAAACTAGTTTTTATGGCACAAGTTCTCAAAACCAGTTCTTGCAGTAGCCATTCAATTAATGGCATCAACTAGAATCATGTCTTTCATACAGTAATATCATATATAGACCGAATAAGAGAATAGAACTGAATTTAGTTTGTGCCTGATAAAAATGCCTTGCAAAAATATCTGGTATGACAACCACTAGCTTGAGGTGTGTGGCTTCTGAGTTCGTCTCTCGTAAACATATTCGAACGCGTTCGGGAAATTTCCGTGAGTAGAATGCTTAATGCCATATCTTGTGTTAAGGACTTCCGTAACCTTAGGAATTAATTTGTGTAATTTTACTCGCTACGCCTTTGTATCACTACATAAAGCTCGCTTTAATTTTGATGCTATTTGACAACAATCATAGTTTTCAAATTTTTTAATTACTGTATTTAATGGATAGTCTGCGTAAATCACCATATAATGCAGGAAGTTCCGAAATTTTTTTGTGAGAAACCTGCCATCATTAGCGAACATTGTAATATTTGATCATTACGTAACATCATTGACTTTCACACCTAGTTATTTAAAGCAACCAAAAAATTATGTTCACATCGCTGATGAGTAAATAATAGCGCATAATAAATATGAATCAAAATGATTTAGGTACATATTTGCACGAAACACACTATTCATCTTATTTCGTGAGTAGTTGTGGCTTCTGATTCCACATTGAATCCTTGTCTATAGGCTTTGAAATAATTGTACGAAATGCTATTACTGCCCAAAATTTAGATTGATAAGAAATTACGGTATGGTGACCTAAATAAATCAGTTAATATTTGATATTTATGGTAACTGATACAATGATATGATATGAGTTTACATCGATTCGGTTGAATACGTACTAAACTAAAAATATCTAAATTATAACACAGTGAAGTAACAATGCTTATTCTACAAAATTATTGTTATACATCAATTGAGACCTTTGTTGTCTCTCCTATCTAATTGTTATCAGTGAATTGGTATATAGTTATTGCCCTAAACTATATATTAATGTACATATTATTTTCATTTTTAACTTCACAGCTAGTTATAATACCACTTGTAAGTTTGCAATTTTCGAGTTATGAACAACGAACTCCAATTTCAACTGAAAATTATCTCACTTTCAGCAATTTGCTCTGGCCAATTTGACTTTCCTTTGGAAGCCGTGTCACAGGCAACATTATAAAGAACATTATGTATTCTATCCGCAACACCGTGTATTAGTACTGAACCCGTTAGCAAAATCATAGTAACAGTTTTGGTTCCAAAACACACGTTTGGAACATTAATGACCCGAGCACATTTTGCACCGGTCCACTGGATGTTTCCAGAACTATTCAGCTCAAGTCTTTACACGAACAATACAGCTACTTCGAACTTCTTCATTGTATCTGCAAATGTACGAAGAAGCTAAACTTTATTGTCCTATTCAAGGCTGGTTATTGTGAACTTTTGTCGACTCTGAGTGTACAAGTTCCACGAGTTTATATACTAAAGGCAACATTATTTGTTCTTTTTCTGTGATATCTAGAAAACGAAATGAAATATTTAAGAGATAAAACTATTGCGATGATTCTGTGAAAGTAAGGAGAAATGTGGCACTTAGAATGTTCTTATTTATTAATCACTCAAATATCTGTTTCCTGTCGCTTTGATATAAAATATTTTTGTGTTGTTTTTCTTGGAAGTTCGAAAACAAGACTTGACAATTTTCCTGTGGTGGAAAATGAATGAGCCTAAAGAAAAACAAGTTCACAAGCAGTAACGACTTTTTTTATTTTTTTATACTTTTTTACTTGATAAGAACTTAAGGTAATTCTTGGAAATCCAGTTCTAAGCATTTTTAATATGCTTTATAGAAAAGTGCTACCTTTGAAATAATTTGCTTTGTACGAACCATAACTGAAGAGTAACCCAAAAGTAAGTATTATTTTTTTATTAGATGGTAGACATGATAAAATTTACTAGGTGATAGGCATGAAGTTACGTCTAGGGAGGTACGACTGCCTCTTCCATTTTGGCTGAGAATCTATTCAATGTCTATTAGTATGCCCTTCACACTTACATTTGTCGTCTACAGAATGTCAACATATCTGTAATATCAAGGGATTTCTTGATAATGCTCCTATAATAACAGCATGGTTACCAAATTTCAACGGGTGGGCATTCTATGATTAAAAAACGGAAATATTTTTTTGGTTCAAAGAAAAAAGAACAAGCAATTCGAACACAGAACAATTTTGTGTTGCATCTTTAGTGACAGGTCATTAACGTTTACTTCCATCCAGTTTACATATTGTGTATAAATATGGATATTTTATATTACAAAGATTGAAGCAATGTTCACTCTATCTGTTGTACTGGTGTATGTGCGTACCTTATCACATTTATAAATATTTAAAATTTTGAAAAATGGGTCAAGCCATTTTTTTGATAATTTAACTAAGCGCCTGGCTTAGTGAAATTTATGAAGTCGAAGTTGTTTTCTAGGCACTTACTATCGATAAAATCAAATCAATCGTTAACTAACAGATTTTTTGATGACTTAATGAAACCAAATTATATTAATAGAAGAATAAATTTGAAACCTGTTTCAGGCTTTTAACAAGAATTCAAAATCGATCGCCTTGGAGATCCTTGGGAAGTACTATGTCCAGTAGTAGACATCTATCGGCTCATGATGATGAAAATAATTTATACTTCTGCCTAAATCAAACTAATTTTTTCAGAATAACTACAACAAAAGAAGGTTTGTTTTAGATTACAGAGATTTTGTGTTTTCTTTTTACTGTCGCGTTAAGCATTTTTTTCTCGAGTCAACTCAGTCCAAAGTCCAATCTCGCAAACCGAACTTGGCACCAACGCTATTTCCCACAGTATTCCTTATTTACGTTCGATCGCGTTATTTACAGCCAAGCTGACGAAACATACGAAGAATTTATGGTTGTCGAGAACAGTAAAGAATCATCGTAATGGCCTCTTATTTCAGTAAGAGCATTTGATGATACACTCGTGTTACTAATGTTTATTTCGCATCTTTTCAGGTACGTTTTTCGGGTGAACAAGCGATATAGAAAATATCAAGGCGAGTATAAAATTGAGTATATGACTTTTATATTGTAATAGCATTTTAAATAATACATTTTGTTGATTGGTTGGTTGCTATGCGACGAGTGAAGTAACAAAGTTGTAAATATTTTAATAAAATAGAATAGAATATAACTTAAATGTACATCAGCCAATTCAATAAGAGAAATACACAAAAAAACATTTAACTAATTTTCGACACAGGACGACCTTATCGCTAAAAGCTATCTCTTCCAGGTAACCTTAGGATGGACAGGATTAAAGATAAAGTACTTTGTGTGTGTTTTTGTTTAAATTGAAATTTATATTTTTTAGTTACACTAAATAATTTCAATTTCAATTTCTCTCAGATACGGATTTATTTGAGTACCTTATTTCATTTATTTTTATTATTAGAATGTAACATGGCGGATCATTTTGAAGCAATATGGAACAGGATCCCCAACATAATAATAACTTTTAAAAATTGTCCGACATTGTCTCAGACAGTTTTTGCAATGCTGTGTATTTAAAGTTTAATCAGTTGCTTCATATAAATTTATTTTCTATCTTAAATAATTTAATCGTTTTCTACGACTAAAATCCGTGACAACCTTAGACTTTATAAATAGTTTTTTATCTGTTTGTTAATTCAGTTAAAATGTTACTCAAGTATATGAGAATCATTTAACTATAATTGTTACATGTTAAATTGTTTAATTTAAGTATTAACCTCATTATTTTACAGTCTATAATACCAATTTATATTCCTATTTGAAAGTCACTTTCACTACAATTAAATTTAATTTAATCGATTCGATAAATACGTGCAAATACCTAAATAAAATTATTTATAATGATGAAAATTACTTTGATATTGAATTTATACGTAGGTAAATATAATATAATATTTATTAATAGATTTCAGATTTCACATTTTAGTTTCGCGTCACGTTATCGTCTTGACACTAGTCTCTGCTCATGAGGAAAATAGGATAGCATATAAGGTCAAGGTTAGGGAAATATTGTATCTTGTTTAACAAAGTACCTTTTCCAAGAAATTAACATTCGGCTCCGCGTTCGTTCACACATATTTTTTTTCCAAATGACATTAAAGCAATTTGCAATGTCAATAAATTCATTGATGTTACTGGTCCGTTAACATTCTGGGAAAAAACCTAGTATTGTCCTACTTGGTGATAATACGGGTACCTTTTCTTTCACACTGAAACACATGTAGCCGATTGATGTCTACCTTTTTTATTAATGAGGGGAATCCGTTTACGGACATACCCGGCGTCTAAGCGGTGGGCGAATGGGGAATACCCACTAAAACTCCCCGTTAACTCCGCTGCCCTACGCGAGGGAGACCTAGACTAAAACAATGCGCCAACCCAAAGACTTTTTATCTTTATACTAAAATGACTGGTAGTGATTTCTCGACGAATACTGCTTCATAATTTACCAGATTCCAGTCTTAAGGTTAAATATATTGACGATTTAAAACAGTTTGTTTAAAGGTATTTTATTTTGAAACTGTTACATTCAATGTGCTACCAACTGTATATCAAAAAGTAATTAGACCCAACGAAAATTATAAAACTGCAAGCAACGTGATTTTCAATATGTTTAATAGTTTCTATCGCAAAAAACTTTTGTGTTCTTTTATAATGGAGGTAGCAACGCCGTCTATTTTAGGGTTAATTATACCATAAAAATTTATACGTCATAATTGAGTATTTATGCAAATAGCTACCTTAAAGTATGTGTAATAAATGTGTAATTACAACTTATGCCCTTTCTTTCATAATATACACGTTTCCCCTAATCGTTTAACACTAATTCCGTTACATCGGTCCAAAAAGCCCCAAATGTGTATTTAACGCTACCGGCTTTTGTTTTGCAGCAGAAAGCTTCTTAAAAAGTTAGAAAGGCCGTGCAAAAAGGTCGGTTAACCATTTTCCGGCTATCGTTCCACTTTTGACCCAGCTAATGTTCTTCGCCCGAACAGGGTTAAATGAAAAAATATCGCTGTTGAAGCAATTGCCCCCGCGAATTTCACAATACATTTTTCGTATATTGTTCTTCTAATTAAGCCCGCCAGGAATATTTGACGAGTCACCCCGTTTCTCTGATGCTATCGAGGTGGTGGGCCACGTCGTGGAAATGTTACGTTTATGGGATGTTTTAATACCGAGCTCAATTTAATTATTTTTTTTTCAGTTCTTCTTATTGTCAAATCATTTGAACAAGAAGGCAGTTTATTTTAACGCGAGTCTGGTGTGAACCATGATACTTTTTGGATTTGCTAAAACTGTCAAATTATTTCCTTTTACGATTACTTGAGAAGCACTTTTACGTAGTACAAGTGCTGTAGTATCAATTACTACAACAAAACTTTTGCTATAGTTAGTCTCTAAATTCATAGACCCAATTTTTTTAATCTTGTGCTCCTGCGTGCTTTCGAAGGCACGTTTAAGCGTTGGTACCGGTTTTTGCTGCAACACTGGCCTATTACAGCACCTTCGTGTTATAGGGTTATAACACCGCACCACCACACCACTACTAGGACTACTAGACTACTGTGCTGGGACTGGCTGGGACACTTACACTGAGAAACGGGGACTTTTGCAAAGGGTGATGATTAATCACTCTTTTTAGAGGGTCTTTTAGGATAAAAAAAATATATAATTAAAAAAGTATTTACAGCTTTAAATATGCCTGAATCACGAATATAAATTACTCGATTTGATGAAATATTAATTAATAGAACATGCTTTGACATGACACATTAACTTATTTTATAGATAGAGTCAACGTTAAATCAAAATAATACTTTGTTATAAAACACCCATCAAACGTAAATCTAAGCTAAATCTGACCTGGTGCAGAACCCAGGTTAACTCCATAAAGGGCAATGGAGTTACCGGGGAGTTTTAGTGGGTATTCTCAGTGCCACTTTCGAGTTATATTTAGCGAGACTTAGATATAAATGTGCATTTTCTCATGAATGAATTACTATTCTTGTGAAGTCAAAACTAGAGGCAAGACATAATTTAACCACTAGTTCGGGCCAATGTGAATCAAGTACAAAACAAAAATAAGCGACACGATCGAATTTACTACAGAACTAAACGAGCCATTAGACCATCTAATCCGTATTCCAATTCAATTTTCGCATAGCATATGTTTCTAAAGTAATTTAACGATGTGCATAACAGTATTTGCTAGTAAATAGTAAATACAGATTAGCAAATTTCCAGCGTAATGAGATAACAATTTTGCTATGGCATAAACGATATGGGACTCTTTATTTCAATTTCATTTGAAATTAGGATAATGGATGTAGCTTAGCTTTTTGGAACCACTAATTTGCGGGCAACGTTATTATAAGAAGTTTTTTTCAGTAATATTAGTTTATAATAGGTACACCTCAAATTTTTATTTCGACTTGACATCTACGATCTATTTAAAGAAATATATCAACTGTTACTGATTTGTCACTTCAGAATTAAATATGCAAATCAAGCAAAAAATAAAAATAACAACGGGCCAAATTTAATTATCACTGAAGCCATGAGGCTGCTCCGATTTCTTGTAGCTGGATAATACTTAAAATCTTATGACAGTATGGTGATGATAGTAAAACAAAACTAAAAGAGCACATTTTTCCGCCAAATCAAAAGATACCTTAAGCCAGAAGGGGTAAATGCTGTTTTTATTTCTGAATATTCATACTATTATGAAGAGGTTCTATTTGGCTTGGATAACTATAACGAATTAAGTAATTTGGACATAGGACTCGTTCTACTCGAACTGTGTCTAAATTTTGGCACCATATATGCTTCCAATGTAAGTTGACTGTTACTTTGATTGTGTACCCAGCTTCAGCCAAGTGTTCAGCATTTGTAAAATTGGCCTCTTTGTGGGCTATTCTTGGCAAACTATTGTAGCACTGCTTAATGACTATTGACGGAATGGGATTAAAAAAATACTAATTAAATTAGTAAAGAAAACATCAAAGTGTATTTTTGGTTCTAAGTTACTCGGTGCGGACTTGTTTTTGAAAAATAAGACATATTTTATGTGACAGCGGCAAAGTATTTATTGCTCTATATAAATATTAACTTCTACAAAAAACATTCGTATTTTGTTACTCTGTTTTATAGCAGGATTAAAAAAATATAGAAATCTATTAATAATATCTTTTGTAATCTTCAAATCTATAATTAAGGCACTAAATTTAGTCTTAAAGGTAAAGGTTTTAGTTTAATAAGTTACTTATTTTTAAGGCCTTTAGGTTAATTATACAATTGGATTTTTTGTCAGATCAACGGTATTATCCCCCGCAAGTTACGCGGACTTGCACATTGTCCAACGTATTATTAAATTAATTTAACCGCTGTGTAGTCGAGTTATAATGAAAAAAAGCCTCGCGAGTGTATCCCATTTCAATTTTTGTACTTACTGGGACAATTTTGTAAATAGCCGGTTAATACCCACTTAAAGTTACATTTGTTTATTTTTTCTCATACATGTTCCCTGTTATGACGATTCAAAAGAACTTAGTAAATGAGTCTATTTAAATAAAGATTTTTGGCTTGATTTTTAGAGAGCATGTGCCCAACAGTGGAACGTTTGAAAGCCATTGATAATAATTATTAGTTATCTGGAAACTCAAAGCAAAGTGAACGTTACAAACGATTGTTATAATAATATCCTTAATTTAGCTGAAGAATACAAAATTATAATACAAGATGAAGTGTGAGCTTTGGAAGAATTCACAAATTCTCATCACGTTTCCACACCTCGTCATTACGGTCCAACGCAATTCCGAGGAATTTTTTTCTCTTGGTGAAAATACATCAAAATATTTACAGGAATTTAATAACATGACACCTTATTACAGTGTCTTAGAGTTGATATTAAATTGTCGTTGTATCACAATGGAATAAGAGACATTTTACTGTACATTATTTTTTGTGTAACGACTATAATTATGTAGATTCTACGCAAGTAGTTCTAACAAAGGAAAAAGGCTTCTTTGTTTGTTTATGTCTTTTTAATGGTTAATAAAAAAGTATGGTAAGGATTTACAATTTGGAACGCAATGGACGACATTGTTTAAGAACATCATGAAATGCAGACTTCAAGAGTAAGCAAGAAATCCTCAAAGCACTTTTGAAATTTAAATAGAACATGGCCGAGTATAATTTACTAGATAATACTGTAAAATTAAATTAATCTCTGCGAGGAAATGTAGTTCCTAGTACTTTAAAATTAAATGGACATAAAATCCAACACTAACCTTACAAAAAGGGGATTCTCGTATAGATGCGAAAGGATTAGAGAAAAGGATGATATGTATGTAAGTCGGCTAAGTGCTATACGACCTTACACCGTCCGTATCGCTATTCGTTTGTCGGTAATAAAATTTCCACTCTATTTAGTAGCGTTAAGTTGGTCTCAGTATATCTAGATGTCCCTAGTGGGGTTAAGCCTCTCGGTCTCAGTCGTTCAAATTTAGATGGTCTTAGTCATAATTAAATTCAATGATTTTACTCAGAGAGAGATTGTAAGAGTGTGCGATATGCTACAATCGATCATATCAAAACATGACTAAGCTTCAATTTCGCTCAAGAAAATAGTATTTAATTTAATTTTGAGTAACAAAATCAATTGATAACTATTTGCTATAGTTAGAAGTTTCGTTATTTAAAGCAGAGACAAACAATAACATATACATACATAACAATCGAATTGACTTTGAAAAAAATTTGCGTTTTTAAAGATATTATTTATTATGCATAAAACTTTTCAGCGATTAATACGATTTTTCCTGGGTGTTTCTTCATGTTTCCGTGGTGAGGATTGTGTGGTGCTTATATTGGGGTTATTCTTAAATAGTTATTACAAACAGAGTATTATTGTATAATTGACCGTTTGTTCCAGTAGTACCTGTGTTTGCTTAGCCAAAGGTTTGATTCCCGGTCCGGAGAGATATTTGTACGAAGAATTTGATGTTAATTTAGTTTATTTCTAATATTTATATAAATAATACTATTTATATATCTTTGTTAGCTAGTATACATAACACAAACTCTTAATTATGCTTACTTTGTGCTAGAATCTAGATAAAAGGTGTGAGTATATATTATTTTTTATTATATTATTATTGTATTTTTTTTAAAGAATACTCTAGTGGCCTGTGCAGATATTGACTTTATTTAAGCATTTATTCTGATTTTAGTTCCTATTAAACATGTTTTAATGTTTTTCGTTTTAAGTTTATCTTTTAGGTAAATTTGATGTTTATAAAGATATATAATAATTCATTTTTTAAAAGTTAGTATCATTAGTTAGAATATATATTTTTTATTTATTTATCTTAATTTCACAAACGGAAAATCTAATCCTTAATAACAACACGACTACCGGCAGTTTTAATTTAATAATGCCGTAAAAGCTATTTTCGATAGTAAACAAACAAGAATACTGAAAGAATCGAACCCCGATATCTATATCAGTCTCGGCAATAACCATTTTGTTCCGGATAACTCCATAAATAAAAATAATGCTTGCCTGCCCTACTCCAAATTGCTTTGAACCAGTGAACTTGGTGGGACCAGGGTCACGCGTTTTGCAAACGCTAGAGGGTTTTCTATAAGAATTGCTTATTCTTAAATTACAAAATAAATTTATATATTTTTGCAGATCATTATAGATATTTTCCAGAAGATGTTATACTTCTATAACGTACCTTCTACAAGCTGCTAAATAATCCTTCTTTTTTGGTTAATTTGTAAAGTTCTATCATCATGTGTAAGATGTGAAACCAGTATACCAGTATTGATTCAGACAGGATCTTCATTTGAACCGGTCTTCTGGACCTCAAGGTCAGTTTTTAGGTCTACCAAACTGTTTAGTAGTAAGTCTTAAAGCCAAAATAGAGTGAGCAACGCGTTAGTTATATAGTTATAAGGTAACTGTTATAGTCGTATTGTATTTAAAAAAATACATTTGGATTTAAATATAAACATTTTTCAACTAAAACTACCAAAATACAGGCTGATATTTATTAACCATTATCATTAACAATAACGTAAACACCCCACAGCTGGGCACAACCGTTCCTGTCCGTCCTTTTGCATGGGCAAAACACACGAGGAGTTTTTTCCAATTATTTGGCCTGGTAACTAAGACCTTTAAGCCATATCTTCATTAATGTAGTTTTTATTTTTATTTATGGCTCCAGGATACTGGTGCAATGTAGCCCTTTGCCCCATGGAGTTTTTGGCGACTAATGGTAGGCCCCGCTATTTTTTTAATGACTTACGAGAACATTTTTGAAAATGGAATGTTATGATAATGATTACGAAGAAATGATAAGGTAAATAAGAATGAAATCATATATTTTTTTTTAATAAATGAACTTACCCTACAAATGAATGAATGGAAATGAAACACTGAAAAATCTCACGTAAGTCACTAATCAACGCTGAATGATGTATTCCATATATTGAATAACTTAACGATCCTTTTTGCCATAAAACTACACCAATTTCATGACAAAAACAACAGTACAACACAATATATGAAATAAAACACACAGCACCAAACCGCCCCCCGCCATTACGCGCCAAAAACTCCACACGAGGAGAACGCGGGCGCAATGCAAGGCCCCTGTGGTTTTTAAGTTACTTTATTTTCGTTATTGAAACTAGAACGCACAAACTACCACGCCAACGTGCTCCTCAAATTTATTCATACATGTACAAATCATTCATTAAAAAGCACTAAAAATAACAAAATTCCTTTACTAAAAACAACATTTCTTAGCGGCACGATGATTATTCCACGCGAACAAATTGGTGAACCAAAGCTATAAGCCATCAGAACTTTGAAGTCGACGTAAAAAGGGTTAGCCCTGAAACGGTTATGCTTCGGAAAGCAAATAAAGATTTTGGTCTCGTTCCTACCTAAACGTACGGAGGCATTTATTAGACCCGCAAAATTATTTGCAGTAAGTAGAGCGTGCGTGTCCTCTCACATTTGATTAATATTATTATTTTGTTTCTGTATCCACAAGAAGCTTTCGCATTTCAATGCAATCTTATAAAAGACTTGATACTCAATATTCGGGGTATCGGGCGAGTTTAATCCAGGAAAAATGTTATGCTCTTGGGAAATCGTTCCAATACATCTGCTTTATCTACATATTTGATTCGATGTTCTTTTCTTATAATTGTATACATCGAAAAATTATATAGCTCTATTTATAAACCTTTTGGTCTTTGGCCCGATTCAGAAATAATCATAAAATATACTTTCCATTAAATTTTGACTTGCCCTAGCCCTTATCTTTTCTTACCTTATTATTGAAGGCCTTTGATGTAATTTCAGTCTTATGGTACATTTAATAACTATGTTATCAAAGTTTCATTTCCTATGAACTAAAATCGGTCATGGTAACATTTCTCGCTTCTATCCATTCAATGTGAACACCTGCATTTTGTTGGTTACATGCCAGCTGCATTGGAACCTTAATCCATCATAGAGTTTACGCCATTTTAAGTTCTTTTGCAAACACGTTTGAATTGAATTTTGTGCAATATAAAGAAAATCCAATCTACGCATACACAATTTTGTAGTCAGTCGTTTTCAAATATTTGTAAACATTATTAAATTAATATTTAACTACCTTAATTATTACGTCATTTGAGAATTATTTAGGTATTTTGGTGTTTATCAAAACCGATATAGTACTTATGATTGATGGCGATCCGTTTAACTTAAAAATAACTACTTCAACTAATAAGTTTCCTACCAAAGATCTTGTGAGACCCATCTGAGCATTACAAGATATTGGTGTTTTAGAAAACATGAAACTGTACAGTTCGTGTAACGACTAAATGCTTTTGAAATTTGACAATTTAACACAAAAAAAATTGGGTAATTCCCACACGGGATACTTTTAACATAAAAACAATTTGGGTAACTCCCACTAGGGGTACTTTCGTAACATATTGTAAAATAATCTCTCATGAGACATTACGGGGACAATCTTAGACAAAACCCTATTTCAAACAAAACGTGTGATAGACAAAGAGCTTTTTTCAATAATAAAAGACACAATCTCAGTTTTCTAACTTTACTTGTATCTTTTTCACAAAAAAAAACTTGTCTTTTCTAAGACTTGTTTTGTAATGGCTGAAACAATTAGAACTTTTGTAAGGAGGATAGAAATAAAAAAAACCTACCAATTACCGAATAAGGCGAAAGTTCTATGAATATTGCCTAGACAGGGGCTTCGAAAACCGTACTAGTTATGTTTCCAATTTAATTAAAAGTACAGATCTGCTGAATGAGTATAATATAAATTAATAGAGCTATTACGGAACCCAGTAAATTGCGTGCCCAACTTTGCCTGAAGCCTCTGTAATTTTTCCACCAATGAATTTCTTTTGTTTGCCTAGATTTTATTTATAGCTATTCAATGTGATCCCAAGAGCCTTATATTCTCTAATGAGTTTATATCCGTTTCGTTGATTAGGATTCGGAAAGTATATGATTACATTTATAATATCCGCAGCTTTCATCAGTATTATGTTACGAAGTTATTATATTATATCGGACTGTCAATCAAAGTATTACGCCTTTTCTAATCCTGAATTAAATATCTTTTAGACGTCTTGATAAATTAACTCGGTGTTACAATTTAGAAATGGAATCCAAGGACACTAGATAGTAATGATAATAGTTTGCTCTAGGGTCCTTAGTTAATGTGAGATGTATCCTTCTGGAATTTAAATATTTGTAACGTGAGATTTTCTCCACCAGGTATGGAACAAAACCTACCTATGCTCAGGCTAATAAATAGAATAGAATATTTTAGAAAAAGTTATATAAAGAAACAAGGGTAGGTGTCGGGGCCCAGAAGACAGAGTGACCATCATCTAATCCGTCAAGATATCACTTTTGAACTTGACACATGAGAAGTTTGGTTCATAAGAGCACTGCGATGGCCCGATGCGACTTTGTATGTGTAAGCAATATAAAAAAGTTAATAAATAAACTGAATAAATTATTTTTATTATTATACAAATTTTAATTTTGATAACAGTTTGAAATGTAATTAATTGAAAAATTGAGGGAAAACAACAATGTTGGTAACTTTTTCAAGAGCTTTTAGTCCCTTTCAATCCAATTAGGCATAATTGGAAAATAATTATTTCTTAAGAACATCTTCGTAAGACTCACTTAGTGTTAATTTAAAGACGGCGATAAGAACAAACATTAAACAGATAAATAACAGAAACAAATGATAATTTCAATACGAAACCGCGTCGTGACTTGCAAACGGGCCGGACATTTCCATACATAGAATTACATTTGAGGCAGGGACCCAAATAATATCCGGTAAGGGCAAGTGTGGTCACCATTAGGCAAAGTTTCGAGACCATTTGCTCAGTGGCTCGTAGAAATTTACCCCTGTTTATCTCATAAACTTATAATTTACATAATCCAATGTATCTATTGATATAACTTACATTTGTTTTGACTAAATTTATGTTCTGTCACTTTTTGACTTCAATACAAAGACAAAACAAAAACTATAAGGTTTCTAGAAATAATGTTTACTATATAGTGGAAATTTAATTCATTGATATTTGGGAAACAATCGATTCTCAACATACAAAATTAAAACAATTATCGGTTTAAAAAACTATATACTATTTACGTAATTACTTCTTATTTCGTTTTACTAACATAGATAACGAAGAAATTATATTTTATCCGTTGTAATTTTAAATTTATTTTTATTAAAATTATAATAATATTTTAAATAATAATTATATGTATATAAATATCGGAAATATAAAAGGTATTTTATATAATTGATTGAATCGAAGTTGCTATAAGCAGTTTTTAAAAATGTAATTCTTGTCAACTCGATTTCTTTTAATATGCATTCACGTCATATTATATTAAGGCTCAATAAATTTGTTTTTTCTTATGACGACTTTTCGTCACTATAGTTCTTTAAACAATTTATATAATATGCAGTGAATAAAAATGACTATTTGATGCCAAAATAAATGAAAAAAATAAAATATAAAGCTTCCTCCAATAGCTAAAAAAACATATCTAGAAGTAGAATTATATAAAAAACTTATAACTACTTGAAATGAAAAAATAAATTGAATTATACATTGAAGTCATTTTTATATAAAAAATAAGCAGATGAGCATCTAACTGATAACTCTCCTTTGGATGCATTTTTCAGGTTCCGAGATCAATTCCCAGTGGGAGAAAAACATTTCCGCTAGTGTCAGTTGGTTGGCTTTTCTAAGTCCACCTGGTTAGCTGCCACCGACTTACATAACGTCTTATTCTACCACCAAAACAATAGTGTTGACAGCATTATTGTGTTCCGGTAGTTGGAGGTTAGATGCTAGTTCCTCTGGGGTTGATAAGTCAGGTGTAATGTGCTTCCATCTTCAGCCTTATCTTAATTTATCGTTTTATTACAATCAGATGAGATAAAGGCCAAGAGCTAACTCGTTAAGAATTTAAAAAATATGAAATAGAATAGAAATCTTTATTGTACATCAGCCAATTCAAAAAGAGAAACACACAAAAAAAACTTAACTAATTCCTAAAATATCCTAAATTCACTATATATAGCTGGTGCGTTAATATTTTAGACACTTGAAATGTTAATACCACCCATAGAGTGGGTACAATTCACTTTCGCTGAAACATCGAATTGCTTCACGGCGAAAATGGGAAGGCGATGTTACCTAGCAAACGGGTTTATCAGCTGATCTTCCAGTATACTATAATGATAATATTATTCATAATATTCGTGACTATAATTCATTTCATTTAGTTTGTGATATACACCGGGAATCTCGAGACAATTAAAGTTTGATTTTATTGAGATTTCGCAGCTTCGCAGGATCATCATAATTTACAGATATTCAAAATTAAATATATAATTTTTTTATAGTATAACCTATATTAAGTCTTGTTATAAGTTTTCCAAGAAATTCGTTTTGTTATTGTTTTATAAACATTATCTATTTCACATTTCCAAACGAAGTTGGTTAATGCGTTGGAATAAGCAATTTTTGATGCGTTAAGCCTTCGCACTCGGTATTTCACAGCTGTGGTTTTCAGTGTACACAGACAAGATAAAATACACTTAAATGTGCGGCAATATTATTAAAAGCTCCAACGTTTAACATTGTTTTATTTAAATCATTTATTTTTGTTATCTGTTCACATGGCATTAAAGGTTTATTTCTACAAAGTATTTGCTTTTGGTTCTATTTTGAGGCCTTACATTACAATAAAGGCCATACAAAAAAGGCCTTACATTACATACGAACATTTTTAGAAATGCAAGGAAGACTGGGTGTGTATATATGAATTTAAGCCTTTTTTTACGAGGAGGAATCCATTTACGGACCTACCCGCCACTGGCTAAGCGACGTGTGTGTATGGGGCTCACTCAGTACCTCAATAGAGCGGCACTGAGAATACTCACTAATACTCCCCGGTAACTCCATTGTCCTTCACGGGGGTAACCTGGGTTCTGCCGAGCAATTCACCAGGTCACCTCCAGGCAGCCCAGCCTTATAACTGGGCTTCGCGCCAATGGAGATTGGCCAGAGTTACTTGGGCAATCCAAGACGTGGCGGCCTGTGCAATGCGTGCGTGGGAGCCACCCACACACGCAGCCGCCAATATCTGTTTAAGCCTAGCAATAGATAGGTAAATAAAATACAAATAATACAAATAATAATTGATTTTTTTTCAACCTTAATCACCAAACCTTACCTTGAACAAAAAATAATAGCGTGATTCACAAACATACTATCGCCATCTATTGACAAATTTTATAACTCAATAGAAACTTTTATTAACGTTTTGTACAATATGAGCGAATGAATAAATTCCCTTCAAAATGACACATAACGAACCAAAATAGGAAGCGTGGAGTATCTACACAGATGATCCTGCTGATCAAGGGAAGTAAGTATGACATTGTATTGAAGATAAGTGGAGTTGTCTTCTATTCTATCCACATAACACTGTATTTTGATTTTACCAACGAAGAGTTGTATTATCATTACAAGGGTTTTTATGTTTGATAAGAACTAACCAGCAAGAGAGACGAATTATTATTTGTCACAATAGTAGAAAAATTACCTTAAAATAAACTTATCAAGGGATATGTCATTAAGAGGCCTGATGGAAAATCTGATTGTTTACCGTCTGGTAAATAAATACTTAACACGCGTTGGTTTACTTTCTAAAGTAGAAATAAAGTAAACAATTAATTCTGATTCTTTTTTATACACATTTTTAAAGTAAAATACTTAAGAAAAGAGTATTTTTATTTAAGTACAAGCTTATGTTTATAACGTCTTAAACATTATTAAAGCGTCGAAAAACATATTAATGTCTGAAGCAATTAGGCTGAAATCGATTCAACGTTGTCATTAAATTGTTTACTCTTCAAACTGGCACAGTCATCCAAAGAAATCGGCCAAATGCCTATCCAAGAGGCATAAAGGTATTTTTTGTAAATATAAGAAAAACAAACCTGTATTTTAGGCAAAAGATACGAAAATACAAGAAATTATATTTTTAATTCACACAATTCGACAATTATATACTTAACTATAACTAAAGGTTAAATCTCAATCTTGAAAGATTTATTTTCAATAAATATTGTTTCAGAAACTTCTAAAATTTAACTGTCACCGACTAATATTTTTAAGTATTTAACTAAGAATTTGTATGATGTAAGATCTGCCTTTTAATATAAAGAAGCCTCTTTTATTTTCTAACTTGTGGACATTGATTTTTGTTATACATATTAAGTTAACTCCTAGTTTAGAAATCTGAGACTTGAATGTATTTTGTGAAATTTTTACTTATAAACATATTTAATTGAATATCTCGGCTATTGTAAATCACTTTCAATTCAACATTAATCATGTCTTTATGGAAACTATATTTATTAGACAAGTGATAGATTCGCTAGTTAAATTAGACAGATATGTATAAGGTTTATTAAGTTACAAAATAAGCTCACAACTACATAAAACTTGCGATAGCAGGCGCACACACACAAAGCTGTTTTCTTATACCATTCTAAAGTCAAAGTAAATGTCCTTTTGATTGTGTGCTATCTAAATAATTTCTCGAAATATTTTAATAATTCAACATATCCATATCGGCCTTATAAAATCGTTTTAGCTTTGATTTCTACATTCGGTGTCATCATGAATACGTTTGCTTGAGTTGTTGCTTCAGTTATTCTTTACTTCAATGAACCTGAAATATAATGTACTGTTTGCTTTCAAAAACATAATACAAAAATCATAAACATTTTTAACAGATACAATTAATTATCGAACATAAAATTATAATCAAAATGCAGAAACGACAAAAGTACCGAAGGAGGTGTAGACTGAATCAAACCATAAGCCAGTTAGTTTTAAATGTGGATACAGCCTACCTACGTGTCCGGCAAGGTTTTTAGCTATATATTCGTGGCGAGGCAGGTAAATGCTTCAAGATTTGTACTCGTGACACAATTCGTATTTAATAATAACTTCCTCAATAACATTCATCTTAAGAGCAAAATCTAATGAGACGAATAGACGGGATGAAAAGCAAATAATCAAAGTGCCTTCTTTCTAACTTATTTCACCGTAAATTAACTTTAGAGTGCCTCCGAAGCCTGCCTAGAAATTACCAGATTAGAGTCCATTAAAACAAATATTCATTAAGCCTTTATGATAATTTATTTCTCAAAACAAAAGTACGTCTGGGCTGTACCTCTAAAAGGTTTATATAAAGTAAATATCCGAATTCTCTAACCGCGGTCTGTACGACTATTTAAAATATCAAAAGCTTAAAGAGATATGGGTAGGTATAATAAAATCACTCACCCGTAAGCTCTCTGAAAATGAGACAGTTTACAAACAAACCATCATTTTGGTGATTCTGGTTTAACATTTCACATCTTTATTCGAATTTTAAAAATGTAAAGGGTAGGTTAATTTACAAACAGCTTTTTATAAAGGAACAATAAAGTAAGAAAGTCTGTAAAAAGATTAATCCTACAATCCAAGAATATTTATTTGAATGTCCATTCTACTGAAACACGGAAAAGAAGAAAAATTTTAAAGCAATTTAATATTCTATGGCATTATATCGCATGATTCACTAGCTATCATAACATATGGACTCCTTTACAAGTTATTATCCGGTGGTGTCGAGATATTCTGAGTTTTTTAGAAAAAAAAATCAGAAACAAGAAATATCTCTTAATTTTTATTTTTATTATGCTTAAACCAATTACAGATGATCTCTTGATGAATTCTTGAGTATTGTCTATATTACCGACTAAAAACTATGGAATAGACAAAGTTTTTTTTATATAAATTATTGAAAAAACCTCTATTAGTAATTTTCTTCATAAAAAGTATTCCTGGTCCAAATTTATTGCTTTTAGCCCCACGCCAAGCCGTACGTTTTGTAAAAGTCAATATTAGGGAGTTATAGAACTATCAGTAATGATATTAATATAGATTTCTATGAACAATATAAGAAGACGTGAAGTACTCTATATCTTATAACCACAACAGGTCATTGGAATAGAATGAGGTTATATAGGGATAATCCATATACTTGAATGGCGGGCTTTTCACATAGTTCTGTTTTTTGTTTCATTTCTCGTCTTAGTTAAGGAAATTTATATCTTATTAACAAGAAAAAAGAACACTTTTGGTTGGAGCAGCTGACGAACAAGCACATTTGGCTAATAATAATGAGCACAAACAAATTTAAAATCCTGAGTCCTTGAAAAAGGTGGGATTATTATTATATATCTTACAGGTCGGCAAAATCAAAATGGCTAGTGCAGTGCATAGTTTTAATCGCAATAGCCACCTTTTTATTTGGACTCCACTTGTACTTACCATCAGATGGCATGTATACATTTGCTTGATCTTTCTATAAAAAAAACTACGAGCAAACATAAACTTTAAGTCCATAGAACACGGTCAGTTTTAAAAATGATAGAATAAACATAAAGAAGCAAAATATCCCTTAAAAAACCAAATACGTTTGTGATCTCAGAATCGTCCACAGTTTTGTTTTGACGGCGTCGAAGGTTCTAGATTCCTTTACAAATTTAATATACTTTGTTATATATTTGCCAGTCACCTCAAAGCTGTCTGCAGATCTGAGAGCTGCTCAATTTATTAACACTGAGGAAGAGAAGTGTCTTGTTGAGGTGAAATTAGACTAAGTTCTACATCTAGTTGGAAACTCTATACAGAGTATTCTAAATATCTGAGGCACACACTGTGCTGTTGTATTGTCTGAAATCGAGAGCTTAAACCCTGATTATACCCCATATTACACAAAATCTAAAGGATCAAATAAAGATTTTGTAGCGATGTACGTAAAGTAAATATAATCTTTATCAGTAGTCAGTAAGGACAATTATCAACATTTTCTGTTTTAATGGTAAATTAGTGGTAAGTCAGTCCCTTCTTAAAGTTTACTTCAATCACATAATGAACTAATTATCTTAAAAATCTGACAATAAAAGTCGTTTTTTCTAAACCCCAAACTATAACGCACACATTAAAATCCCAATGAACTACTTTATAACAGTTCAGAAAAATATTTCAAACTCACTTATTTCGCACTGAACTATTTTAGTGGCAGACACTAAATCTATCGCGTGTTCAATGAAATGAAATGAAAAATTATTATAGTGGTATTGAGTTTCAATTAAAAAAAAGACATCCATATTACTTTATTGGTAAGAATTTATGATCACGCTTTGCCTGACTTATATAAAAAGACACACCGACATACAAATTCCTTCTAGCTGACTGTTAGTGCTACAATAGTCTCTAAAGGAGGCTTACTTTACCTCGTTTAGTGCATAGGTACTTTTAAAAAAAAGGACGTGTTAGCAAAACCAATAATTTGGGAAAGATTATGGACAGTCTCTGTTGAAAGAGGTTTTATAGAATGTCTATTGTCCGTAGTGTAAAAATACAGTTTTTATGATTTTAAAGTGTATTCACTTTTCTCCCACTTGACCCATTTGATTATTTCTCCCACGCGAGCATTCATCTTCGAATACAGAACTGTAAGTGAACTACATCTCCGAAACTAAATGATGGAAAATCGCTAGTCATATGAACAAAAACACAACGCGCTACGAAAGGCTTAGTGATTTGATGATTTTGATCACAGTCAGTCGTGCCAAATGTTGCTATTTCATTATCTATATGATTTACGCCATATGTTTGGTTGAAAGCAAAATTAAAGAGTTCAGAGCCGCTATTTAGATACAAACGAGTTCTTACGAAAAATTAATCATTGTTCTAGTTACATATAAGCCTAAATTAAATTTAAAAGCCTCAGTGTAACCTTAGAGCCCGCATGTGCTCACGCAATTTATACAAAATATGATTAAAATAAATGGGCCGTTGTCTATATTACAATGAATAGCACATAATTTATTTATGTTGTGATGTTTAAATAAATTCCTTATTAAATAAAAACTCGATGTCCTATACAACAACCTTAAAAGATATAATTGTTCGACTTGATATAAAAATAAATGTTGTCATCCGTACTGATATATTTTTAGAGTTTTCTTAGTAAACATAAATATTTATAAATAGAAAAGGCGCACCAAAAGTAAACACATCCATATATGATAGAATATTAAAAATTAAATATACACCTTTTACCGAGTCTCATGTTATTGGATCTATCTTTCTTATAGCCAAGTGCGATATGCGAAAACTGTTGATATATAGTTACTTATATAATTAAATTATATTGAAACTGTAGTTCACTTACATAAAAGTTTAACATATTCGCAAAGGCCAGATTTTAAGTTGTTTTCAAAAATATATATATATACCTGGCTGATAATATTCGTTTTGTACTTGTGTTATAATAATAAAATCAGAAACAACTGCTATCTCCTTCACGACAATATAACCTTGAGTCTCCGAACAATTCAAAACTTTTTGCCCAGAGACAGGTTTCATCGTGGAAAAATACAGCTCTCGAGGGACAGATGGCTTGTCCGCAACTTCATCCGCAGAAATTAGTGTTACGCATCCTGAGGGAACTCTGCATTATAACCAGGATAATCACATGGGGTGATCTTAATTTTCATTAAATATTAAAAGGATAGTGGAAAATATTGTCATTAGCGAAAATTAACCTCATGATTCTTAAGTTTTTTGGGCTAGCTGGTTTTCTGATTAACTTTAAGGAAGACCATAGATGCTGATGAGAATTAATCTCCAGGTCTGCTTTTTTTTAAATCGATATGTTTATTTCAAAAACAAGGACATAATATAAAAACAATGGAAATAAAAACTAACATAGTTTCACCTGAAATGAGGGGACACTGGAGAAAGAGCTTATTTGAACTTAAACTCATTTATGCAGTCCAGATTTCAATCATAATTTTGTGAAAACTAAGATTGTGGGTAATGTCAGCCATTACCTAACTACCTTTGGCATGGTATGAGGGTCCTCAGGTGGTTGTCGTATGCGTCTGTTCGTCTTAAACCGCCGCCACCCCCTTTTTTGAGTGCCTGATACACCCATCACAAATACCCATTAAAACTCCCTTTTTTTACGAGGAGGAATTCATTTGCGGACCTACCCGCCACTGGCTAAGCGACGGGCGTGTGAGGGGCTCACTCAGTACCTCTATAGAGCGGCACTGAGAATACCCACTAAAACTCCCCGGTAACTCCATTGCCCTTCACGGGGGTAACCTGGGTTCTGCACGAGCAATTCATCAGGTCACCCATTGATATTGTGTTGAGGGATTCCTCAATATTGCTGGTGTCTATATATGATTATTACCTCATGAAGAAACCGTAACACTGAAAAGGCAAATGGAACATAGAACCATCTTTTTTTGAAGTTAGTTGAAAAATAATTTTTAATCCAGCAAATAGTCGTTTATATTGTTATATGCCTTTTTGAGTTCTCGATACTTTCTGTAGAAATTCTGTACATAATACTTCCGAAACAGTGCTACCTGGAAACGATTTTATAAGATCTTTCAAGCAACATGAAATTTGAATGGAGATTTCACTTTGACCCATTTCAGTTCAGGAATTGGTTTTCAACAAAATTCAATCAAATCGATCAAATTGGTTGTGACGAAAGTAATTCTTTAAAGTAAAATAGATATTCGAAGAAGTCTGAATCGTTTGAAAACTCTGATTACGAAATTTTGATGACAAGGAAAATTAAGTTGATTAAAACTACCAAGACAAAATGGAAATCTTCTATAATTTGTTCGTTGCGATGTAATTCTGCTTAATTTTACTCTGATCTATAATCAGATAACTATAGTTCTAGTAGGTTTAATCTTGGAATTCTGCCATTTTTAAGATTCAATAATCAGCGAAAAAAAATTGTGATGTTATATCTGTTTGTAAGTATATAAAATCAATTGTAATTTTAGCAGTGGTATTATTTCTATAGTACGTTGAAAATTTGAACTTTAACAGTCAACCAAAAAACCGAATATAAAAATTAAATTTTAGGCTTATTTGAAAGAGGGTAGAGGGGTGATTTTTTACGTTTAAATATAGACACTTTGTTCTATTACTGGACAAAAACTGAAAATAAGTATTGTGAAGTTAAATATTTAAAATTGAAAGCCGTCGTTCAATCACGGCTGCTATTTAGAACTGGCCATCAGGCTAGTCCTTTTTTTTTTGGTATGTTTTCTTTTTTATTTTAATATTATATCTATTACTCTGAGCTGTCCACCATTTTTATTTTACTCCACTACAGTCGCCAATTGTATTTATAAGTTTTCTTGTAGTGATGTTGTATAAGTTGTGTAATAAATATTTGTTTAATTATTTAGGGTATTGCAGAGAGTTAATAATAATGACTTGTGAACTTATTTGTGCTTAGGCTTGTACCTAGTTGAGTTAGGAATGCGTATATTTTTACTAAAGTCAGAGAGCCAACTATATCGCATATAAAGCTATTTTAGGTTATTTCATTATTTGGCTCTACAGTATGTTGTCACGTTTTTGTGGCAAAATTCTAGAGGGGAAAATATACGTGACAGTGAATAAATACGTTTCTTTTTTATTCATCATAAATTCTGTCAGCTAGTCGCGTTTTAGTTTGAGACTTGTGCCTTCATTCAAATAGTGATAGAGAAGCCCGAAGCGTCGTCGAAAATATTTTTCGTAGTTTTTCTGCGAAAAAAATAAGATTACGCCACGAGAATACTTTGATGTTATTATCGACGTCACAGAAGTGTACACTCTATTACAAGGAATCAAAGTTGTTATTATAATATTGAATAATTTTCAGAAAAGTATTGGTCTTAGAGATTACTAATTAACGGATGTAATCAAAGACAACACCTAAAAAGTCGAACTGATCATTAAAATAATAATTTACTAACGAAAATTGTAAAACAATGGATTAATGAGTTTAAGATATTTCGGTTGGTTGAATTGGTTTGATCAAAAGTTAATATCAAGCCATAATTAATTACATATTCCGAGCTCATTTACCTATCATTACAAAATTGTACTTGTATCTTGTCTTATCATGTTACTGTCTGTTATTTTCTTGTCACGTCTCTTTGGTCTGTATTATTATAATAACCTTTAGTATTTCCTATTATACCATGATAATTCCTTTCAATCAGGTACATATAGTAACTTGATAGGTATTCATTTCGTTTACCAATGTCTATATCTTTAGTCGTGAAACATAAACGTAATAAATATATTATTTAATGTTACACCTCCTCTGAGTACAATGTGCTTTGTGATGCTGGAAAATGCATTAAAGGGTCGCAGGGGCAGGTAACGTGCTTTGCGGTTTCGTCTGACTCCTGACATAATCCACATACCGCGTATTGTTTCGTAATGGGCCGTAACGGGCTGTGCAATTTTTTATTCCTGTTTTGAAAAACCTCTAATAAGATCCGGTATGAATTTGATTCAATCACATCAACTACTGTTAACAAGAGCAAATCTACTCTCAGAGCATATATTCTTGTTTGTGTGTGTAAGAATTCAGTCCAAATATACTTATTATATGTGCACTGTGGTGTAAACACTTACAACATACTACGCACATAAGAAGTATTTTTGGACTAGATTCCTATTCAATTTGGACATACTTCTCTTCTAAAGCTTTATGGAATTGGGTGGCATTATTACTCTACTTTTAGATATGGTTAAGATGTTCCTTTTGTTACTTTAACTACTGATTCTTCAATCTTGTCACGGTTTGAACAACTTCCTCATACAAGATTACACTGAACGGGATGGCCACATCAATCATTGTTTTAGACAGCACCCGTCCAGCCCATCAGTGACATAAGAGTGAGCTGATTGCGCTTAAGACCTTAATCGAATATACTTCTTATAGAATGTGATGATTGTTTTATATTTAAGAAAATATTTCTGAAAACGATAATATAAAAAAAATTAATAAAAATTATAATATGAAATTAATATATTCCCTCCCTCCTTTCCTCTTTCAACCAACACGGGTTCCTATGAAAGAGGCGCGAGTTTTTTGAATCGACCAGAGTGGAGTGGCCAGAGCAGTATTTTCCATGCTGCTTACGAAACATTTGCTATGCTATTTTTAAAAAAATATATAATGCCATCAAAAGGAAGGTTTTTCTAAAAACTCAGTTTCAATCTTTCGTCCGAATAATAACAAATAAATGATGCTGTTGTTTCATCGCGTGTGAACACAAACTAAAGGGTATTGCGTGTTCCACACCACATAGTAACAGATCGCTTAAAAATATTAGCGTTCCTTCTGCGCACAACAAAAAGGTACACTTAAGTCTCAACACGCCCCCCGGGAACCATTTCACATCTGCTTCGCAGTATATTTACCATGAGTTTTATTTCGTGAACGCACTAAATAGTTGGGTTAGAAAAACAGTTTGAATCTCTTACAGTTTGTGAGGATTTGTTTTTGTCATAATAGTTTGATCTCAAAAACAATTATATAAGTAAACCAACCTGATATAAGGAAAAACGAATCTATAAGCATGAACGAAGATGATTTCTTAAGAGGCAATCGCCCGAAGAACAATGTGAATGACAACAGAAGAGTAAAAATGATAAATGATATTGAATGATAGAGAGAGTCAAATATCAGGAACTTCGAATGAAACTTGAAGCCATGCCGACAATGATGAATTACCTATTATCCATATCTTTATATGTAGCTAAAATAATATTATAACGATAAATATTTGATCATTCAAATGGATAAAAAAGGTACAAAAATAATTAAGGAAATAATCACAAAAGTTACGTCCGTCACTCATAATAAATACGTTTAAGAATAATATAAAAAATAATAAAAGCAATAATACTAAGCGATGAAAATAAAAACGAGCACTTAAGTCAGAAAGCCCTCTGCGACTTGGGACCTGTATACATCTCATTTATTTTATTTTTCCACGAAAATGTTCATGCGGTTCTAAGACTACAAAAAAGCTTTGAACAAAACTAAAACTGACTTCAAAACTCTAAGAAGCCAATAATTCAATTTAAGAACTCGTGTATTTTTGAAGTTTGGAGTCACTTCACTTTTTTAAACCGTCCTTATAAAATATTTTTTAACCGGCTCATGAAAGGATTTACAAATAGGTTGTATATATTAATTTTTAACCAATTACAAAAAATCTTTCGGAATTTGAAAGGACTAAATACTTTCAGTTTAATCCAATTAATATTATTATCAAAGCCCAGTTCTGATAATGAGAGAATCATACATAAAAACACATAGTCGGTTTGCGAACTTCTTTCTTTTTTGAAATCGGTTTAAAATACACATTACGTTTCAAATATTGTCTGTTACAAATGTGATAATAATTACAAGTACAAGTCTATGGTCTTTACTAGACTTCTAAAGAAACTATTCTTCTTAAGAAAATAAAAAGCTCGTAAAACCGTTCGCGATGCTTAGTATGGAGGAAATATTTATTTTGATAGTTATGCAAAAACTATTTTTTACCCGAATATCACTAAATTTTTTCCTTCCCACCCTGGAACCTCATTAATTTTCATGTGTTGAAGCACCCAGTCAAGTTTTGTATTGATGATATTATTCAAGTCTTCTTCGAATTAAGGAGAGTTTGATGAAATAGCTCGCTACACCCATTAAAAATGCTCTCTTGAATTTCCGAATTTCCCTGGGAGAGAACTGGGTAGTTTCAAATACTATATTTTTAAATAAAATTTAAAACAAGTATTTTATCGTACAAAAGACTCACAAACAAGGTCATATTTAAAGTCTAGGGCTATTACATCACACATAGTAATTAACGCCGCTTCTTCTCTGCAGCTACTAATTCGTCGAAGCGGTGGTAGGGTTGATTGGAAATATGCATATTACTGTAGTTTTAATTTTAAAATAATTTATTTAATACGTAATTTAATTTTGTAAGTGGTACAATTTGCAAATACCCGGTTAATAACCACTTTAAGTTATTACTAGTGTTATATATTTAATTTCATTTATGTATTTTTCTCAAACATAATCCCTGTTATGACGTTTTAAAAAACTCACTGCATGGGTCTAATTAAATAAAGATATTTTGACTTTGAATTCTGTATCAATTCCAAATTCAAATTTCATGTTTAGAACCAAGATTTCTGCACCCTAACAAAGGTAAAAGAGAGATTATCCACGAGATAGATTAATTACGAGAAGCTATAATTTATAACGATAAGTAGCAATTGATTTGAAGAACATGAAACATGATATAAAAAAATATGGGATAATGTGCCTTTTGACCATTTACGCCCGGAATAGCAGAACTAGAACATCCTTAACAAATCTCCTATTACGTAGTACCTGCACAAATTAGTAGTTAGACAGTAAACTACAAACTATAATGGAACTTAAATTTTATACCCAAAAGTTTGGTCGCTTTGAATAAACAGAGTTCTCGTGAAAAGGGAACTGTTTAGGGACACAACTTTTTGATATTCTTTTGATTATATTCCAGGATTAATTACGTAAATTCACAGGAATATAACGTAGTGGCTCGAACTCTTTAGTTTCGATAGCGAAAACAAAGCAACTTTCGTCATGGTTAGTCCCTGGATAGACTAATCCAATTAGTTATCTTGAGAAGCTCATTCATGCTTCAGAAGGTACGTCAAGCCGTTGTTACCGGTTGCTCTGGCAACCACTTTCACTCAGCAACCCGCATTGGGTCTGCGTGGTGGTATTATTGCCCAAACTCCTCTTGTATATGTACCATGTAGGAGGTCTGTGCTAAGCACTGACATATATATAGTCTGTAGATGAGATGATAGGAAAATTTTACTAGCTGCCTTTTGCAAAATAAAAGAAAGATTGCATTCTGATTATTCTTTGAGATAATTCTGGAACAATATCTAAAGTTAAACATTATTTTACAATTAAAACTCCGATACTTTCAAGAGTGATAAACAAAAGTACGGCTGTTGTGCTAGTTAGCGGTTACCACAGCCTATGGTCAAATCACTCGTAACTAGTCCAGTAAAGATTAAGGAATGTTAACGACACAGCAATAATATCTATCGTTCCCGAGCTCTGGTGGTCATAAAGCTATTTAAGCATTTTAAAACCTCTAAACTCGCCCACCAAAGGTTCCGAAAAGTTCTTAGATTACGCTTTTTAAAAAATGACTATATTTTTAATGATTTGATTACAAATATATATATATGCATAGGTTTCAAATTTTTCCCTTTACATTTACTATTAGATGTTAAGGCTTGCCATTTTCATAATTCTAGGCCAACGGAAAATACCCAATAAATTTTGATACACTTGAGTATCAAAATATACGCTCTTTGCGACATTAACGGTCGTCTGTTTTTTTCTCGTTAACTTATAAGTTAGATTTTTTTGACAGCTTCAAGGCACTGTAGTTTTTGAGTATATGATTATAATTTCAAGTCGATACATCCACGCGTTCTCGAGGTAAATGATCCTGACAGAAATAAGAACGGAACACAAATAGATCCGGTAAGGATAGCGTCTTTTCCTTTCGTAGTATGGAACTGAAAATATGAATCTTAACGTGATGGAATCATTCTCACTAACTCCATGTTGACAGAATCTATTCCCTACCTGCTAACTTTAGCAATCCGGGTCTGAGTCACCCAGGATTTTTTTTTCTTTTCTTCTCGTATTTTCCTTTAATTGTAGTTAGGACTCCCACCAGGCGTCAAATTTTGAGTGGAAAAAGAATATTTGACTTAAAATTCTCTTTAAAATTATCGAGCTCACATTCGTCGTCTTTTGACTTCTTAAGCTATATAAATAATCTTGGCAGCGACAAAGGGATAAGTCGTGCTTTATCCTTTAAATTATGACCACAATAAAAACTTTATATAACGCACCAAAGTCGGAAGGGAGCTCTTAATGCCTTAAGAGCGTCATAGTAGAATTAGGACAATAGTATTCTCAGCTGCTACCACTACTTGGGTCGACAGGTTTTGTTGTGTATTTACGAATTAAACTTCAAACAAGACCCTAATGGCCTAAATTACTATTTTAGAAGGGTTAAAACTTATATTACTGTTTTATACTCAAATTTTGTTTATAATAAGAGAAAGTTTGTAGCTTCCACTCGAAAAGAGAGCCAAACATTGTAAACACATAACACTACTTTGTAGCGTTCCTTATTTTCCTACGGGGAGTAACGTTGTCAGATCTCATTGTTAAAAGGTTACGTCGAGCCTTCAGAGCATGAAGGTAACAGATTCTTGTATTTTTAATCCTACAGAGTGGATAATGCATGATCTTTACTCAAAGTCATATTTTTTGCATTTAATTGAGATGAAAGGGAGGCAAATAGCTCAAACTTTTTGTAGAGATAATTATATTTATATAATGATAAATATATTTTTGTAACTAGAGAGAGCAGACAAGACAAAATCTGAAATTTATGATAGCTTCTGTTGATCAATTTTAAATTTATTCGCGTTTAATTTTTGACGGTTTAAAAGAACTTAGTAATTGAGTTCTTTTATATAAAGAGCTTTTTGATTTTTATTAAACTCTTCCGAACAGAAAATTTATTTCGCATATATTCTCAGAAGCAATAATTTAATTTTAGTTTGAATCATTATGAAAAGTTTATGCGATCTCATTTATAGAAGTACATTAAATACACTAAGGCCGTACCGTTCTTAATAGATTGATGGTAAGGTCCAAAATAACAAAACACATGTATTGAGAGCTCCAAAATATTCCCTTAAGTACTTAATATATTTCTCCCAATAACTACATTACAAATAATTCGTCCACGTTAACTTAAAATGTAGCTCAAAGCATGTACATGAAAATTTTATGCCCGATTCGGATAGCTCCATAAAACCGGACTCTTAGGTCAAAAGAAAATGTCACACTCAAATTTTAATAACAGCCTCTTGCTAGCTCATCGCGTATTGGAATTTTGCGGCTGATTGCTTACACGAATTCGGTTTTCATAAACGTTTTCTATACCAATAGAGAGCGATATGACCTATTTATTTTCTTTCACTTGATGGGTCTATTCATTGGTTTTGGGATGTTAATAAATATTTCTAAAGAATTTGGGGCATTGCCCTCTTTGTGATCATTTGACTTGAATTAAGCAAGCATTTAACGAAACATAACGACCTCTTATATGAGACAGTATCGACAAGCTATTTCAATAGTCGTAATTGTAAAATTTTCATCAATATCAATGGTTCTCGATTTTTTACTGTATAGCTCACAAAACTCATTATAATCTTAAAATCGTATTATATCTTAATGCGTAGTGAAATTAATAAATATTATTTATCTTTACTAATTTTTACAGAGGCAAAGTTTATAAGGTTGTAGGGTAATCTCTGGATCTACTTCTAATAATTGAATAATTCTTATTTTGTGGGACAGTCCATTTTTAAGAAAATTGCTTTATAACATTTGGAAGAGACAGAACTATTGTTTGACAAAAACCTTCGTTTAAAAAAGTTATAACATTAAAAAAGAATATAATTGTTTCATTCAGTATACATGTCTGAACTAGTTGACCTTTAGTCTCAAAATATACGAAAAATCATAAGATAAAAATCGTTACACTCATTAAACGGAATTTCATTGGGCAAAACCTTTACAGGTCTTTACAATCAAATGAATCCCTATTCAAGGGAGTATATGCCAAACCTCATACATACATACTACAAATGCTGTCCAATTACATAAAGTAGATAATTACAGAATAATGAGTTTGTATTGATACTTAGTGTTAAAAAGTTAGTAACAACACTTATTACATTCAGTTTAATGTTTTAATTTACAAAAAGAACTTATATCTCCTTATATCAGAGCAATTAAACATTTAGATGTGAAATTTCATAAAGAAAAAATTATATTTATAAATGGGTCTGTAACGAAAAATAACTAATTTAATGGACAGAATACAGACCAAAGTTAATGTACATCCCCGGGGATTCAATATTAATAGTATTGTATGTTCAATTTGTATTCCTATTCCTTTCAGGGTTTATTTTTGTTCATGAGAATATTATTTGCTTATTTTGAGGTCCGTTTATCATACTTTTTCACACATCACCGTGTAAAACAATTTTAAATGTTAAATCACATTATCAACTCATAAATATTACACATTAAAAACTATAATTCTACTGATAATAATTATGCAGAAGAAGTCGTTGTTGCGGCGACCCTTAAAGTAAATTATGATACCTCTGAAGCCATGCATCATAGAATCTTCGTATGTTATAACCAAATTGTAATTTTTAAATAAGAAAAATGTAGTCCCAAAGTTTTAATAATACTAAAAAGAGTCGTCTGTATATAAACTCCCAACAAATATTTTTCAAGAAACCCAACCTCGCTCATACTAAATTACGATATCACATTATCCCTCAATATAATATTATTCGGGTTGTCCGCACCAAGTATATTTTTCTCCCTTAAAATACTTTCAAATATTATTTTAAATATTCGACTAAGTGGTTAGCGATAAATTCTGGCGATGTGTCCCGAGCTAAGAGTATCGGAACTGCAGCCGTCCCCAATAATGAATGTTAGTGGCGTAGTAGCTGGGATTTATGGTAACATGGCTTTGGTTACCGGTTTCATTTGTAACCAAAGCCATCTTGCCAACTTTATGCAATTTGTTATACATTTTCTTTGATATTTGATAGGCTCTTCCTTTGTTTTGATAAACTGCTTAGAGAAACTAATAGATTCACATGAGGAATTAATTTAGATGTCAAACAATCAATAAAACATTTTTTAATTTCGAATCGCTTTTTTTAAATTTCGAAGCTTTTTAAACATTTCGTGCTTCGATTGGAACTCCTTCGTTGAAATTAGACGAATTTGATTTAGTTTAAATCTCCTGTTGTTTTATTATTTAAAACTTTTTTGTATATATATAGAAACATCACAGAAAAAAAGCTATTTTATACATTTTTTTTATTTGTATAAGGTTAGCACTTAGTAATAAAGTAGACTTATTGTGTTTCTAATACCCTTCCTTCTTCAAATGGATACTTGATAGATTACATTTATTGTTGCCTAAAGAGACTATTGAACTGGCCTATTGTATTGATAATACCCTTTTCTGATAGTTCTTATGTTTGTGCTCTTTAGAAAAAAAGTATTGGAATAATCATCATTACAAAATCATAGCAGAGACCGTATTAACCCTAGACCTTTTGTTTACATACTTACTTAAGATCTGGTGGTCCAGTGTTCAATTTTACAGTGGGGGCAGAAATTTTCTGCTTGGTTTCGTTGACGGTAGAGCTGTTTTTGAAGTCCGACTGGCTAGCACCATCATCTTACCTAAGCATTATACCGGTTGTGTTCCAGCAGTTGTTTCAGCAGCAGGGGGTAAGATAGCCAGTTCCACTGTGGTTGAGGAATCCGAGTGTAACTTGCTTCCATCTTCCACATTGTCTTCATTTGGCATCAGATAAAATGAAAGTCAAGAGCTACCATTTTAAATTGTTATAATTACAAGTCTTATAAAAAAATTAAAGATAGTTTTTAATAAAGGAAGTCCGGTAGAAAAAGTAGATACGTTTGATGTATAACTAAGCAGACGCATAAAAGTACTACCGTAATAGTAGTAGATTCACATTTTAGGCAATTTAGTAATAACACTAGATTTACCAGACCAATCATTTAGACTGGTCGTGCAATTTCAATTCGAAATTCCTACTATATTACACATTTTTTTTCAGAAATGATGTTATGACTTTTGTAGCTATAATTAGAGAGTACGTTTTATAAACTTAATGTTATTTTATATACATTAGTAACAAATATAATTTTTGTTGTTGACATATATTCAAATCGCTGGTATATCTAGTGTTAATATTTTAACTACAATAGTTGTTAAATCTAAAAATAAAGAAGAATATCAAAATAAGGACTGAGCTTCAAAAGAGGTTAATGAATACCGAATAAACGGCAATAGAAGAGTAATGACCGTAAACTAAAACGGTACTTAGAATGTAGCAACAGCACGCCATCTCTTTTATTTTCAAATCAATTCTTGAGACAATAGTATGCTTGGGTCGTAAAAAAAAATAAAAGAATGGTCAGAACGTGTACAATTTAACCCGAAACAAGATTTATTTTTGTTGGCGAAACCAATATTTCTTGAGTTTATTGTATGTTAGTTTTACGTGCCCCAAAAAGATACTATTCCGTTTGTCTTGGATTTTAAAATAATATGAAAATTTGGGGTACTTCATCTCAAGCGACAATACATTATTTTGATGATTTCGTCAAAGAACGCTGTTGTTTGCAATAAGATTGATTTTTGTTTGTGGGAACTTTAATTAATAGAAATTTGTGCTCACTTTAAAGAAGTTTATTTGCTACTAATTTTTGAATTAAACATTCTGCATTAACACATTCAATGCCCAATAAAAATGCCCATATTTGAACTGTTTATTAAATATTTTTTCTAATAAAACATTAACTATTTCGCAACATTGAAGTGCTGACTGTGACTCCCTGTGTATTCATAAACATCAAATTATACTCTATTTAAGAACATTTCCAATAGCGCTACCTATATTTTGTAAGTTAGTAAACCCTTCACTATGGTGAACACGGGAGCCATGTCGTGTGCGTGGAGTGGGTTAATATAGGTGCGTACCTACAAACACATACGTATTCTTTATAACTGTTAACACACACATAGTAATTATATCTAACAGAAGTCTTTCTAAAACAGTGCTCATTACAAACTTTTTCATTTACAATTTATTGCTTTTGTAATCTTCAATCTTAATTACTTCGTAAAGTTTTGATTAAAAGAAGGAATTTCTACATAAGTGTGAATGTCGAGCCAACAAATGATCCAATGATCCTTTAGTGTGAGCTTCAATCGTATTGAACTGCTATGATCATGTTTGTCGTCAGCTGTCAAATTGTTTACAAACGATAGACTTTTTGTTTAATATATGCAATTATCAGTTGAAAATAACTATGATCGTAACGACTCGATAGTATTGTAACTTACACTGCACGTAATGGCAATGATATCAATCGCATTAAGGGACTTATAACAAATAACAATTGTGTTTGTTTTGTCAAGGCTTGTGTATGGGCTGATTTTTAAAGTGAACGTGTAGTATCGAAAATATAGCTATATTTTCGATATTTAAACCCAAGAAACATTTATATTATGACTTATATTGATATTGACGTTAAGTTATAACCATCTCGAATAAAAAAATGTGACACAAATCTTTCTCTGTCAGTATTCTGTATACTACCTCTTGCCACAGGGGCAGCCGAACCGTAAAGGTCTATTTGAAGAACTGGTCTAAAAATACGCCCCCTTAATAATCTCTCAGAGTTCTATAAAAGATTTTATAGTTATATTAACTTTGTCATTTGATCAATTCCTTTAAATTTTTGTGGAGTTCGCTGATGGGTCAAACAAAATTTATTATCTTGAGCTCTTCCGTGGTTTGGAAGACATGTTAAGGCGGTATTCACTACAACCTCTTTCACCTACCAAGCAGTACTGGCCCAGAGTGATAGTATTTTGATGAATTAATCCTATGTCCTGTATCCAGTAGTTGAAAGTATAAAGAATTCTTAATTATCAATACAAATTATTATGTAAAAGTACAGGCTTATCTTTGTTCATTAAGATATTTCCAACGTTATTATGTCTGTCTAGTCAACTGGTTAGTCTATTTAATCCTGCCTTCCAGAAGTCTGGGTTTGGAATACCTGTAAACGTAGATGCTTTATGATGAGTATGCAAAATTGTTCAACATATTTGAAAATAAATATTAACAATATCTACTAGCTATCTACTGTCTATTGTATCACAAGCTCTCAATGATGCTTAATTTGGATCATAAAATAAGAATGAGTGTGTGAAATTAATGATTTTAACTAATTGAAATAAACTCGACTGAATATTAGGATTATTAATATTATTATTATTTCGTATATTATGACAAATAAGGGAATGCAAGTTTCTTTCGTTACTCTTTGGTAATGTTATTTTAAGAAAACTAACTAAGTAACTAAGTAATAAAAACATAGAGACAAGTTAGGTCATAATTTTCAATAGATCAATGAGAATTTATGACACCCTATCCGACATTCACAATCAACAACTCATTATTTAGTTCACCAACCTCTTTTAACCCCAAATAATTTCGATCTGGATACTTAAACTTCACTGAGAACGACAGCGTTCTATTTTCCAGTTGTAAAGGTCTGTAACCAGATAACTTTTGGAACTGAAAATTTAATAAAGTAAAATGATCGTTTAAACCTCAGAATAGTTCATGTGGAGACCTTTAGCCTTTTAACACTAATGAATTTCCAATAAATATTACGTTAATAAATTTATTGTAGTTTCATTAGTTTATAAATAACCTATATACGCCCCACTGTTGTATATAGTCCTTTCACATGTCTTTTTCTTTTTTCCTTTTTTTTTCTTTCTTTATAGTATTTTCGTTCTTTCCTTCCTTTTTTTTAAGTTCAGCCTAAAACAGCATTACGCTGGTCAAATGCAGATTAGTGGGTTAAAGCGCTACCAAAGGCTTAGCTTATCTTACCTTCTCAAACACGGAGGAGCATTAGATAATAAATATGGTTATTACATCCAGACACTTAATATATCAAAAATTGTTTTGTTTTCGTATTACTAACCAGTGTGCTGAAACGAATATACGTATAATATACTCCTTTCCTACTAAGGAGTACACGTGCTGGTCTACGGAGTCACTTCACTGTAGCCATGTCTACTTTACGCACTAAGAGATTTCGTAATTCCTTTCTCTGTCGCACAGCTAGAGCATGGAATTCCTTACCAGCACACGTATTCCCTCCTTACAACATGGGTTCATTTAAAAGAGGCGTCAAAAAGCACTTTTGGGCCGGCAAGGTGAGGGTGGCTAGGGCAGTATATCGCATGCTTCACTTCACTTATCATCAGGTATAATGCTTCCATGCAGTTTCCATGCAGCAAATAGAGAGGATCTTTGGCGTTTTTTTTATATAAAGCACAGTAAATGACTCGACACCAGTCATTTACTGTGCTTTATATAAAAAAAAACGCCAAAGCTCCTCTCTATTTGCTGCATGGAAACATCATAAAAGCAATGTTAATATTTTATACCATTAAAAATATATAGATAATTTTATCAATGCTTTTAAATGGTATTATACTACAGAATAGAAAGCAATATTTTCATGATAGAAAAGGATAGTTGATAATTACTAGAGAGGCATTATTATATAGATTACAAAAGTTCTAATTGTTGATATAGCTTTTTAAATTCAGCTTTATGTTTCCAGTCCAAGCCAAATGTATATTTAGGGTATGCTTTCTAAATCTCAGAATGTTGGATATACGTCATTTCGGCTCCATGACGTTACAAGAAATTATGTTACTATTCGTCGGAGTATTGACATGTCTCTACTTTCTTCAGAGCTCAAGAGTTAAGTACATTTTTATTGCAAACAACGCCGGCAATCGCGATACAATATTGCTTATGCCACTTCCATTCATGGTTCATGACTGCGTTCGCCTAGATTTAAGAGTTTGGTAGGTGTCTAGGGAAAATGAATGGAAATATTAAGATTGCTTATAGTTTTATGCTTAAAGTATGTATTTACTGAAAGACCCTAGAGTTTACTGCATATTTATTACGGGATCATCATTTATAATAGGATTAAAAATTAGAACAGTGTCATCATCATATCAGCACAGATACTGCTATTTCTGGCTTGTAATTCTTTGCGCTACGTCGGCGAACAAAGTTCTTTTGCGAATCTCATCACTTTTGGAAAGTAGAAAAATGTTCTCTAGTATAATTTATTTTCAATTAAATGAAATTCATTAGCATAAAAACTACTGCAACTTGTGATTTTAAAAACAAACACAATGCCTAAACGAAGAGCAAACTGCTTGGTGAATTTAATGCATTAATTATGTTGAATTATAGTACCACGCATATTTAGCAACTTTTTATAAAAGATAGTAGATTTAAGATTACACTCGAAGACGATTTGTAATTTTTTGAAACCTGAAAAAATATTCTATGATTTTTATACATATTCTTATTAACTTATTTAATATTGTAAAGAAAAAAGCCACAAAAGGGAAAGACATAATAATAAAATCTGTTCATTTTCTTATTAATATTTCCTTAATCTAATTTTAACATTTGAAAGCGACAATGTTTTCAACTGTCACAATGAATACCATTACAATTATTTTCCCCCAAGACATCCGTGATAAAGTATGTTAGGCCTGGCTATGATTTCATTTTGATTTCTTCTTGTAGAATATTTTGTCGTAGAAAAATTTATTGTTATTTGGATGGTTACAGTTTCAGTACTGTCTATCTCAATCGTTCATAAAATTAGGTACTGGTATTCTACCACTGCTGGGCATAGGCCACATGGGTGGAGGAGTTTGGGCCGTTACATCACCACGCCGGCCTAAGCCCTAAGGGTCAAATTTTATTGACCCAACCAAGGACCAACCATAGTGAATGTGGCTTTGCTTTAGTTATCGAATGCAGAGCATTCGTGTCACTACACAAATGAGCTTCTCTGTAATATAGTCACAGATAACAATATCAAATATTATTTATGCATCGAAATCATACATATCATGTATACACTCTTTGACCATATCCCTCCCTCTCGTTTCCTACTCAGGAATATGCGTGCTGGTCTACGGAGTCACGCTTTCACAGTCGCCACGTCTACTTTGCGCACAAAGAGATTTCGTGATTCCTTTTTTTGTCTCACAGCTAGAGCGTGGAATTCCTTAGCGGCACACGTATCCTTCATACAACATGGGTTCATTTAAAAGAGGCGTGAAAAAGCAATTTTTGGGCCGCCAAGGTGAGGGTGGCTATGGCAGTATGTCGCATTTTGCACTAGCTATCTTCACATATGTACTGGTTATTATCAGGTGGTGTCAAGACATTTGCTGAGCTTATTATAAAAAAATATGTTTTTTTTTAATAAGCTCAGCAAATGTCTTGAAACTCTTTGGCGTAGTGGCTCGAGCTGGTTCTGATTACAAAAACAAAGCATCTTTCAACATGGTTGGTTCCTGTATGGGTTAATCTCAATTTGTTTTCACGAGTTCTTTCGTGCTTCTGAAGGCAGATTAAACCATAAGTACCAAATGTTACGGCAACAGGTTTCACGCACCAAGCTGCAATGGAACAGAGTGGTGGTGCTATGAACAAACCTCATGGAAGGCCTATACCCATCAGTAGGATCTTTAAATTATGTTTATTTATATAGTAAGTCATTACAGAAAATGTAGCAGTATAGTAAGCCAGTATCACATAAAGCAATATACAAGATAAGTGAATATTACAAATTTAGAAATACCCACTTGTACATATTACCTCTGGATGTTTGCGAACATCGTAAAATTAATATCTAAAGTAATGTGTACAGTCCCTGTTTATTTAGGATGTGACTTTATATGTGAGAAAAAAACCTTTTTTATAACTTAATTTATAAAGTTATTCTATATTCAAATTATTTTTTCGTTTTATGAAATGTTAGGTATTTGAAATAATTGGTTAAGTAAATACCTGACTTATTTTAGTGTTATTATTCCAGGTAATCATATAAGAACTGCACTTCAAGTTTATTTGGGAATACAAATTTGAGTAATTTTATAATAAAATAAAAATATGCAATCAATTAGCCACGTCATATTTATATTGGATCTTTTCGGCTGAATGGTTCATACGCTCTGGTATCGCAAAGGAAAACTAAGCAACCTTTACTACGGCTGGTCCCTGGATGGGTCATCATCATCAAGTTTGCTATCTCAAACACCTTCGTGCTTCGGCAGGCACGAAGGCGTTGGTTCTGGTTGTAAATACTCAACATAGACTGCAGCTATTTATTAATACACACTAATACATAAAATATGTACTTTTTTACCTTTTATAATTATTTAATTAGCTTTCTATAATTATGTATTACAGTTACAATAATTTTTCCTTGACAATTTGCAGATAACAAAATTTTGATCAATTTTCACTCAGTATATCTATTTTAAATGAACTGATATATTTCTTTATAAAGACAATTTTACGACCTTATATTTTCCAGTAATGCTTAAGCTAATACTTGAATCATGTTTTCCTTTCAATTTCAACTTGTCAGAAGCAATTCTATTTTCCTTTTGAATGAAATATGTCACAACCAATGTTTTTTTCCTGTGGATTTATCGTACAGCAAATATATCTTCTTTATACTATTAGATCTCGGAGTATGAAAATTTTTTTGAAGTTGGGTTTGTTATTCCTATTAATTGGGAGCCTGAACGTGCTCCCAAGCATTCATTGCACAGGCCGTCGCGTCTGGGATTGTCCAAGTAACTCTGGACTCTCCATCGGCGCAAAGCCTAGCCGTAAATTGCTTTGAAAGAACCCAGGTCACCCTCGCGAGAGGAAATGTAGCTACTAGGGAGTTTTAGTGGGTATTTCCAGTGCTCAGGTACTACGCGAGCGCTACACACGTCCACTAATTAGCCAGTAATGCATAGGTCTGTAAACGGATTCCTCCTCGATAAAAAAAGGTTTGAATCCCGGAAGCAGATATTTGATTGATAAATACATGTTTCACTTCTGGATAAAGGTAAGGATAAAAATAAAAGGACTTTGTGCCATATTACCACCTCACTCACTCAATGTATGTTGGCATTTAAAATCAGTTGTTTCACAACCGAGAACAACAGATTAGCGTGGCTTCCTAAGTGAGCTCGCAATGATAACGGATAAGTGACCCATTCAGGGACTAACACTGACAAAAGTTTCATTATTATTGCTATCGAAACCACAGCACTCAAACTACCACATCATTGAGCTATTCATAAAAATAAGGCTTATTGTAATAAGATATTTTTGACACCCCATTGTTTATTAAAAAGCATATTTGCAATTCAAAATTTGTAAATATTTTAAAACTTGATTAAAACCACAATAATGTATGCAGAAAGTGGGTAACCATTAAAATTGATAAGCTACACACAAGACGGTTGGTACTAAACATCTCGAATATCAAATTCCTTGGTAACTTAGCATAGACCACAAAATGCAGTGAATTGCGGATAGATTGAGTTAGTGGTCAAACTATTATTGGGAACATCCAAGTCATGGAAGTTATGTAAGCCACAGTTCAGTATGTAGATGTAGAATAAGACGGTGCAAGCGATAATATAAATTAGACTTGAAAAAACTAGACGTCAAAATGCTGTAGCTCTTTCTGATTTTGAAGTGAAGCAGTTTACTGTTTCAGTGTTAAAAGAAAGCTAGTTAAACAATATCGTGGACAAGAATTTTGAACTAGAACATTTTTGAAACAAGTCTTTATTGCCATTAAAAGTTTGTTTTCTAAAAAAGAAATATTTTCATTAAGTACCCTGACGGAGAAAGAAAATTGATTTGTAAAATGAATATTGCTTCATTTGTATGATGTAGGAATACAAAAGTAAGAACTAAATGTATAAATTATTGTCTATTGTATTCTTATATTAATTTTGAGACAGACAACAAAAAATTGTCTATTTCTTCCACAGCCAACGCAAAAGTACGCACGCCAAAATTTGCTAAGCACTGAGTGATGGTGGTGTTTTTCCACATCTACTAAATCTGAGAATAAATGATGCGCTGCAATATTTCTTTCTTTAAAATAAATAACGTCGTGACTTTGTCACTTAATACACGACATGTAATATGTTATCCGAGAACTGACGGCATTGTTTGGCGTTCTCTGTATATACTTGTAGTAACTTTGTACAATTTTCTGTTATTCTGTTGTGTCCGTTATATAACACATATAACATGTGTTATTTAATAAATACAAATAAAGTTGGATATTAGACAGTAATTCTTATTCATGGTGAAATTAAAGAAGGCTTTTTAACGTTATCTACACTTGAATATGGGATTGTATTTTCTCATCATTGATATATCAATCGGACAACACTGATCTACGCAGACAAAAGACATTCATTTTCCTCTTCCCTTAAGTTTAATTTTTTTTCTCCCCTACCTACAGTCATGTCTTTGGAGTCCTATGAATCTCTTCATCCCTTCGGTCTATCTTGGAAATATGCGTTATAGCGTATAAAGTGGTTTCTAGAGGTAAGGTCCCTCCTTCTTACAACTTTTTTTTACGAGGAGGAATCCATTTACGGACCTACCCTCCACTGGCTAAGCGACGGCGCGTGTGGGGCTCACTCAGTACCTCAATAGAGCGGTACCTCAATTACTTCTTGGATAAAATTACCTTCATTTCTTCATTTTATCTAGTACAAACCTTAACTTTTAATTGTAATTGGTGACTTTGTTTAAAATTTCTAAGAGAAAAATACCTTATAGTTGCTTACAACTTTAGGAACATAAATTTTAATTCTAAACCTAACACAATATTGAATTGTTTTTTTGGTAAAAAAGCTTTTACTCTATGAAAAATAACAGAACTAATTCTTGATGTAGGAAGGTTCTGAAATCTTATTGAAACATTCTTTTGGAAGCAAGAGGTCTTATTTACAAACATACCAACTACTAAACAAAGGCTTCACGGTACGGTCGCCATACCAGAACTGGATTTTCACTGCATGGTACTGATTAAAATTCTGGAAAGGCTACGAAATACGAAACAACTTACCACAAGAACTATTTAATAAGATAATGGAACCACTTTTAGAAGATTATTTTGTTTGATGAATTGATTTCACAAATTAACATAATAACGATACAAAGTACAAACATTTCCATGCTTACTAATTACGACTAACAAATGAAGGCTCATCTATCAGTGGAATTGGGGTTAATTTGATTAATACACTAGTAAGCATATACAGTTTTCCTACTATCAAAATACTATGTAGTAATAGCTAAAAACGGGTGTGATAAATTAAAAATATAAATCTATTTCTGAATTTTTTTTTTAATAAGAACATTCATTTCTTATCTGAAGCCAACTCTGTGTACATAATCGATCCACTAATACTAACAACTGTATTAGAAAGAAACATTAGACCACAGTTCACATATATAGAACAGAGGGTGAAAGGAATCAACGATTTTTGCTTAAAACGTGCACAAAGAGGTTTTAATCGACTTCGGGTATAATTTCATGGTTTTATCTAAGGTAATGGGAATAATAAAAGCCTCATGCAAAGCTCCTTCAATATTCGTTTAGCACACTAGAGCCGACCAAATCTTATAGGAATGTGTTTAGGTTCCACACATCATCAGCGAAATGCAAAGATTTTAGAAGTTTGTGAGAACAAGTATTATGTCTCGGAAACCATTGTAATGTTTCTATCTTGTCTCAAGTTTTTATTATTGTGGTAGTTTTCGTTTCTGTTTAATTAATTCTCGGTTACTTGTTACTAATTTTTCAATGTAGCGCTACACCTATCTTCAAGTTAAAATCTCTGTTATCACAATTAGAAGTAAGGAAAATAATTTGACATCAAAAGTGAAATTGGAACACAGGGAAGTTCGATCCTGCATGTTATCCAGGCCAATTAGTAATGTCGATACATGATAGCTCTTTAAAGTTACTACACTCGCAACAGCCTCTGTTTCATTTAAGTAATTAGTGCACGTGATTTGTTGACTGTTCAATCAGATATATTTTATTGCAGTAAAGAAACACATACTAATGAGTAGCTAATTGGCGTTGGTATTCGAATATTCTGCTTTGAATTACGGAAACAAAGCAATTTTCACCATACCCATCCAGGGAGATGGGTCAATCAAAATCTCAACGAGAAGCAGGAAGGAATTACCTTCGTACTTCGTTAGACAGACTAATAGTTAGTCCTGTTTTTTTACCCACCATGCCGCATTGGGCTCGCGTGGTGGTATTACGTTCCCAAAATCCACTATAAGTTTTTCTCATGTACGTAGGCCTGTAGTCAGCTCAGTGGGACGACTATAGGCTAATGATAATGATAATGTTGACACATATATAAAAACAAAAAAATGTTGCTTAATATATTGATAAGCAGCCATATTTTTCAGGCAACCTAGAGTAAAAACATATAATACAGAAGGATAAAAAGATGGCGTACAAGAAATATAATAAAAATTAAAAACAGTTTAATGCATCTTTTTATATCTATAATGCAGTTTTAGTTTAACAGTTTATGTGTACATAAATAAATAAATAAACGTCAATTAATAATACATTAATCTCAAGAATATAATATAACCGACAAGATAAGCTAAGGACAAAAGTCTAGGTAGCAATTCATAACTTGTATCCTAAAGCCAATTCAACATTATAGATTTATTCAATTTTTATTCTTACTTCAGAAATAATGTGAATTATAGTTATTAGACCTATTTCATTGATAAAAATAATTATTTATGTTAATATATTTTTAGTTATTTATCTTTTAAAGTACTACAATTTTAATTTATTATGCTTTTGTTATCAGTACACACGATTTATATATTTCCCCAAGCATTTATCCCATCGCAGGTGGGTTCGTAGAAATGTTTCTGTAAGAAATAAGCATCTTATGTCATTGTTTATGTGTACACAATAAATTTTTAAATAATGATGTCCGAAAAAATCTATCTCTTCCACAAATTAATTATTTGTACTTAGTCCTGGCTTAACCAAATATCTTTTCGACTTTTCTTACGAATTTATAAATACGGGTTTAGGTTTGAACCAGGGCTTACATTACTTAGTCAACGTTTAGTCATAAGATGGATGGATCTTTTTGGATTATCTTTTTTGACCTTCCATTTTGATAAGAAGTTTATTCTCAAATTCCCGTTGTACCTTCTTTTCGTTTTCCTTTTTTTATAAAGAACTTTTAGTAATCTACAGCAACACAGCACTGGGTCTTTTTGTGATTATTCGGTTTTTTACACGGACCAATTTGATAGCTGAGAGTATTAAATAATAATTGATACAAACAATTAAAATTGTTACTCTTAGGAGGTTTGACTTTTGACGTCAAAAAGTGTTTAATATAAATATTTTCAATCAGTACGTACAAAATTAATTCCTAAATTATTTTTTAAAGAATTAATTTAAATGTCAGAAAATTATTATAACTATTTTCTCTTTATCCCAAAGAATCGTTGTCGTTGTTTCCAAATTCCAATAAGTTCTTCTAATTTTAGTTTCATTAGCATAACAAATCTCTAGCGTCTTCCTATTTTTCCTTAAACTATTCAAATTAATATAATCAAAAGTGTGATAAATAAAGTAACGTGTTCGTCTTTGTTTCAAACTTCTAATTAGCGAACTGCATCTAAAACGCATTAGGTTTGATTTAGAACCCCCTAAGGAAGCCTTAATTTATGTACGGCACCTAACACTGGTGTTAAGTCCTTGCGGTGTTATTGCAACTAACAATGATTGTAATTGCATTTGTGTAAGCTATGTTCAATGTACGTTTAAGATTATATCATTATGGAAATGAAATGTTATATTTGAAAAAGAAATGGTATCCCAATTGCCTTTGCAACACTACTAGGGTAGTTTTTTTATACTTATAATATTTATATTTATTAAAAAATATGTTTATAGTCCATAATACTCATATGAAGTAATCAAAATTAAAAATTATAACAAAAATACCAATTACCAATTGAAAATTATTTAGTAAACGAATTTTTTTAAAGAGTTTAAAGTATTTTTAAAACACCTCTAAATAAGAATGCTTCATCAGTATTAGATTAGGAGCAAAATTTTTGTAATTTATTTTTTAAAGAATAGCTCTTTAGATACAGTCGACAGCACTTTTAGCGTAGCCGTTCTACCTTGAAATATCTTTTAATTCGTTTGTAATAGAAGTGCATCTGATACACATATTGTGCTGTTACATGTACATAATTAGGTTACCTACCTGTTATTAAGTTTTCAAAAGGTTTTTGTTCTTAATATTTAAAGATAATGAAAAGCCATACTTTTTATAGCTTTTGAAAGTAATTTGAAGAGTGTTTTAAGCCTCCATAAACAGGAGAAAGCTCTTAATGAAACATTAAAAGTAATAAGAATTTAATAGTTCCTTCAAACCCAAGTCATTATTTATTCAAGCCAAAGGCCAAGACAAACGATTACATTTTAATCATGTGACACAAATAGACCAAAACCAAATTGAAATTTAAGAGATGAAATTTCAGTAAAACAAATTGTATCTAAGTATTCAAGATGACTCAAAGATAAATACGAATTTAAATTGCGTTGATGTTACACTGACGAGTTTGAATTTCTATTGAATTTAAAATCAAACCGCAAAATCAACACGACGGAAATTTTGTTTTAGAATAATTTCACGGGGACTTGCAAATAATGTTATTCAATGATCCGATGAGATTACAATATCCTATTCTTATAAATTGATAGCGATCTCATTGTAATAACACAGTCTCTCCGAAGTTTTGTACCATTGGTAATTTTAGGAAATGGTAATGTATACAAGCTTTTACATAAATACGTAATTTAATTTAAAAAAATTATCGTCTATTCATTTGAGAAAGACAAAGAAGGGTCAAAAAAGGGACACTTCTCAGACAGTTTCGCGGATTCGAAATTATATTCTTAGACAATAATTTTGATTTGATTCATCATTTTCGATTATGACTGGAGGGTTTCGGAGTAACTAGAAGCAGTGATATACTTTCCAAGCTTGTTGGCGACCTTCTATTTAAATTTTATATTATTTAACGAAAGAGGTTGAGTGTGCAAAAAAAAGTATTATAAAAAAGATCGTTTTTTTAAAGTATATTTAGTAAAGGAAATATGGTTATTCTGCCGCGGTGTCATTAGTGAGATTCCCCCCAAGATACGGTCGAGTATACCTTTCTGTATTACTAAGCTATGTGTGGCGTCCAAAGGCGGTTATCTCTCACTGTAAACTAAGAAAGAGCTACGGTTGGTAGTGAGCGAGTAATGGAGGCTGTCGCCACCTTATGCGATAGTTTTCTCTCGGAGCAGAATATAAGGCAGCAGAAGTTGGAGCGGGAGGATAATTATTGAGACACTCCTCTCCGGTGTAGACGGGTGAGAGAAATGAGAATATTATAATATTTCACAAACAAGTCTCCTAGTCGTACAGAAGTTCAAAATTAATATAATTAACATTTTTGCTTTATCTTATAAAGATTTTGTTAAAAGCACTTCAAACTTAAAATTAAAATTATAAGAAATTGTTATTAATCCCTGATTTTAATAACTTAATACTTTGATACCTTAAATTTGAATATGTTATAGTACCTAATTTATTTCATAATGTTGCAAGCCTGGTCTGTGTAAACAGTGGTTACTTATTATCATACAAACTCATAGGCAAAATGGTTTGTATTGTTTGGCAAAAATAATTCTATTCTATTTTATTAATTCTTAGTATGTGCTAACTAAATATTATTATAGTACAAAAAGTAAAATTTGACTGATATTATTTTTCCAACAATGTCCAAATTTGGATTGAATTACACAAAAGATAAAAGTTGGGTGCGTTCTTTTTTAACAAAGATTTGAACCCTCTCAAATTTTAGTATTCCTGACATAAAGATAACGGGTAGTCTTTCTGAATTTTATTTTATTAAACCATTTATATTTTACAAAATCATAAAGTAAAGAGTGTGAAATTCAATCTATGAGTTAACCAATGGTATATCGGAGTAATTTGTTACAAAAGCTTTTGTAAGGAATTGATAACACAAATAATTAGGAGCTCTAATTCACCTTTTTCGAACATAAGTTTTGATTTCGAAATATCAACAATAATTGAAATTAGAAGCTAAAACATTTTTGCACGCCTATTATTGCCTGCTATTCATATTCAATTAAAATTATTTAAAAAAGTCAAATGAAAAATAAATCACTAGTTAGTCATAAAGATTTTACATATATACTTTTTTACATTTAAACCTTAATAACCTAGAGTTTCAATTTTGATACCAATCTTTTAAACCGAATGTTCACATTACTATTAGTTATTATTTATTTCTTAATGCCTGAAGTATCAAAATTGATACCTGTTTTTTTCTAATTAAATATGTCAAATAAATATTGTGATTTTTTAGCTATTTTTCCCTTCATCTAGATCCTCAAGCAAACACAGTAATATTAAAAATAAAATCACTTTCGTAAATGAGACTAATAAGGGTTAACATATGACTTCGCCATAGTTTCTTATGTTTCAAACAGTTATCTACGGTATATACTTAAACTACACCTGTCCAAAGTGACTCGTTTAGTTCAAGACCAAGTAACAATAAATTGAAAAATCCTTTGGTAAAATCATCATCATCATATCAACTCTAAGACGTCCATTCCTGCACAAAGGCCTCCCACAAGAAGAAGCCGATCGGTCCTCGACCTTTCTCAGATCGTCAGTGCACCTTGTGGGAGGCCTACCAACGCTGTGTCTCCCGGTACTTAGCCACCACTCAAAGATCTTTCCACCTCATTAGCCGCCAGTCTTTCTTACAATGTGCCGTGACCATTGCCAGTTCAGGCCTGCAATTCTTCGGGCTGGATCGGTAACTCTGTCTCATGCGAATCTCAGGATTTCTGATACAAACACGCTGAGAAATTGAGCCTTCTTATGAGACCGTAAATGGTCATGACTCGGTTCCACGCGTCATCATTGGTAACACACAAGATTTGAAGATTTTCATTTTTAGACACTGCGGTAGAAGGGCCGAGAATATGTTGTGAATTTTCACGCTGTCCAGCCGATTTGAATTCGTTGATTGATTTCTTACTGGAAATTAGACTTACAAAGTTAGACTATTTGGTCTAGATTAACATACTAATCGACAGCTTCCAGTGTGGAGTAAAATAAAAAATATGGTGTTTTGGTAAAATATTGCTTTAAAATGACGTTAAGTTGGAAAAGAAGATATTACAACTGTTACTTTTCTATACTAAAGGAGGGAACAAAGCGAATGAAAATGCGTAGTTTAGGAACAAAGGCTTCTATTCAGCAACCAATACAGTAGGTCGCAGCCTATCCGAAACTTACATACTAACACAACAAATATAGTTAGAAAAGAGAGAGACAACTAGCTTCTGATGTTCACGTCTTCTGCCATTTTATTATATGTGTAAAAGCTGTAGAATAAATTTGAGGCAATTAGTTTTCGAATAGCTATTGCTATATATAGACAATATATAGACGGTGTCTATTAGCCACATCTCAAATCTGTTGCCATTCTGCTTCGACTGTAAAATGATGACACATTTTGTGTTGTAAGGACATATCTAACAATTAAAATCTTTTGTTCCGTACTACAAATTAAGGAGGATTGCTTTAGAGATCTACAAATTCAAACAGCGATAACTATTCCCAAACATATTGCCTCAAATTTGTTTACACATAATAAGAGGATATTCCAAAAAGTAACAAAAGAATAATGCATTTTCGCGTCGTGGTTATAAAAAGTTTCTATTTCGCTCCCTAAATATGAGATCAAAATAAATACTTCCTTTAATCTTTGTTGTTGCTTCGTTCAGTTTGTTCGAGTTCGCGTTCAAAAGTTGGCGACTTTTAAATAATCTGTGGACGATAGCTTTAAGCTGCTGATGTGTTCAGGAGTTCTCACAGTATGAGAATTGCAACATTTGCGTTTTGATATCACTTAAGTTTTGTAGATTGTTTGTTTTATGAAAAAAGTTGAGGACGCGCTTAGCGCGCTTTTTTCACAAGATAAGATTAATGGAGTTTCTGTTACACATGTAAGTGGAAGGCAGAAAAGGAACAAAGACAAAACAAATATACATGTTCGACTTTACCTTTCTCATGGCTTGAAATAACAATGTGTTATATTATGTAAGTATATGAATATGAGTCTATTCTAGAGATAGTAGATTATTCGCTGAAAACCCAACGAAGTGTAAGTACATAAACTTATAGGTAAATCATTATTAGTCATGAAAACTCGAATAAATAAATGGATTAGCAAAGTAAGGTGAATATTTGTATTAGAAAATATTTCATTATGTTGATACAATAAAATCCATACTTGGAGAACTCAGCAAAGTTGTTGACGCAGCAGTGCAAGGACATTAAGAATCTAGAACACATATTGTAAAAGTTTGGAGTTTAAATTTTTGTAATTTTTGAGAGTTCAACAGCAGCAATATTTTCTGGAAAAATATTAATGAATTATAAATATAGAAACACGAAGAAGAGGTTTTTGTTAAGTATTCATAGTTATACTTCACAGTACGAAACCTTTATAAATATTATTATATTTTCAGAAGATTTTTGTTCTATTGATACAAAACGTACTTATAGCTATTACATTAAAGTATTCACAATGTATTTGATGAAACTGAGAAGTTATGTATTAAAAAACTTAACCTAAAGGCAACTATTCCGCATCGAACAAATAAAAATATAATAAGATATACCCCAACTGAATTGAAAACCGTCTCCTTTTTGAAGCCGTAAAAAATTGAAGCAGTATGCATCTATATTACGCTATATAGATAGAGAGGGAGAGAGAAGTTAACTTAAGATTTATGAGAATTAATTAATATTGCCAAATTTTAATAATAAATATTCATTTCCAAGATTTTGGAGATGAACATTTCTTATTATACCCGAGGTGGATATCGTAAATCCAAAAGAAATGAGTATCAATTTAAAGAAAGATTGAAAATAAAGTTAAAACTCTCCGAAGATGAGCAAAGTCAGTGAAACATTAAAAGGTGAAACAATTAAGTTAAGAATCGAGGAAGGGGAAAACTTCGTTTCCTTTGCAAATCAATTCGCAAGAACGAAAATATCCCTGACAGGGCGAGGTTTTAATTACCCCACTTTTCGTGAAAAATTCCCACCAAACACCAGAAGGGAGATTTTCTGAATTCTCTACAGCTTTTAAAGTAATATCGCCAGTGCTCTTAAACAATAATAAGAAAAAACAAAATTCGATAAGAAATAGATTACGAACATTTTATGACCTCTTTGGAGACATTGACTCATATTACATTGATAATATTCATCGTCATCGATAAAAAATAATTGTTAATGATTTTTATGATAAATATTAATACATAATAAAATAAAAATTATTGTCAACAAACTGAATAACTTAATTTCTTCGTGTTCATCAACATAAATAATCTAGGCTTCCATACCTCATACTTACTAAACAAAAATTTATATATTTTCTTTTTTATCAATTATTCTTGAACTTAGGCTTTCCATCAGAAAGCCTAAGTTCAAGTTCAATACAATGATCATAAATTAGACGAATGTCTATCCCATTTTTAAGTGGCTAAATTAATTAGACCAGTATGATAGTATTTATTTGTGATTCATATGCTTAGGTTAGGTACGATTAAAAGAATATTGGTACTATTACAAAATATAATATATTTTCTAATGCTTGAGAGGTACTGTACTATGTTATATGTTCAAAATACAATACTTGAAGTTAGCGACTTCAAGTAGCATGCAAGTACTGTTAGTAAGTACTTTCCCATTCCCAATGTTATAAAATTTCCATATTATCAACTGATGCAAACGAGTCCTTATGAATTTACAACGTTGCACATAATTTGGAAACTAAACACATTTATGTCTATGATAACAAAGTTTACTCTCGAAAATATGCCTTGCACACTTCAGACATATACATAAATGTAACATTAGCGGCCATATCTAACAAAGTTCGCACAATAAATTTTCCAATACAACTTTCGTTGAGCATTGGGCGGTTATGAGTGGCTTGAATAATTTATGATTTGGTTAACCGCGCCATTTGGGCCTTGCTGTGATGCGAGAAACTGGATACCAACAATAAATGGTCTTACGCTGGCGGTATACTGTCATTAAATATCGAAAATTCTATGATCAATTCGTTATCTACAAATTTTAAAATTATCCTTTCTACTTTATGGTCTTTCTGAGAATCTTCGAATGACTATACATGAACTAATACAAGTGCGGACTCTTTGGTCCGCACTTGTATTAGTTCAAAAAGTTAGTCTGTTAATTCTGTTAATATTTCGCTTCTACTTTACTAAATTTTTTAGTTAATTTTACTTATAATTTTTTATAATGTTATATTATATTAAAACTTATTTTAAAATAAGTTCGAAATATCTCTCGAAATATTTTCGAGAGATGCAGAATTAGTACGCCTTTTAGGTTGACAGCTTAGGGCTCACCCTAAGGGGTACAGATAGATCGTTAGTTCTGTAGTTTGAGCGAAACGAGGATCTTGGTCCAGGAATGCGATAATACCTTCTCGCTTATTAAGTTTAAAACGCGGACAAGAACATATTCTTGTCCGCGTTTTAAACTTAATAAATAATAATTAAATAATATTTAAGATATAATCGTTAATGGTGTGGTTGGTTACCCTATGTGCATGGGAGATCAAAGTTTTACAGTTTTTGTGACCTAACTATAATTTCTGCATCTGATCGTAATCGAACTGCATTCGATTACTCTTGTTTTTGACTAGTTTGTATATCTCTTGTGCTAAATAGTTATTAAGTCCGTAACTTATTAATAGATGAAATGATGTCATAATCACATTTTTTTAAAATTATATGCCACAGAAATGTGGTCATGTTAATCGTTCATTAATAAGCTCATATTGTTCTTTTGCCACAACCCCACACGTCTAACAGAACGCATACTAAGTTTCACACCTGAATACCTTCAGAAGTAAATTGTGATCTCATTTTAGATCCAGCACTTACAACTGTTTGCAGGGCAAACCCAGTTTCGTAGTTAATTAACAGACCATTTCAAAGTTAAATAGTTTACGCTGATGTGTAAATTAGGCAAATTTTGGTTCATAACTTTGCTAAATGGATTGAGAGATTGAGTTGGACCGGTGTGATTAATAACTCAATGTTTCTGAGTTTCTGATAAGTCTAAATGGCTGAGTGAAATGGAATAAGTTTGACGTGATCTAGGTTTAGCGGTGTTAATGGAGGGGAAATATAAAACGTACTAGGTAGACATCAAAGGGAACAGTTTCAAAGAGGCCTCAGGTAATTACGTTTTTTTAGTTTGGATATTTTTGAGGGATATAAGGTTTCAGGTTTATCATATTCTTCAGTTTCACTGTTAATGGTAAAGTTTTTACATTTAAATGGTAATTCGTTGTAGATATTATATAACCAGACGAACTTTTCTTTTCAAAAGTGGTTTTGATTTTAATAACCTGGGAAATTTTTGAGTGCTTCGTTAGTTGAAAGGGCGTGGCTGCTAAGTTACTTGTTGGTCAGTTCTTTTGTGTATGAAACCGTATTGTCAATGAAGGCACATATATTCCTGATAGTTATCACAACAAACTGTTATTTATAATAATAAGACTAGTTTGTCTAGTATTCAAAGCACAATCTACCTAGTTAGCTAAATTATAAGTGTGAATGTAATTATTATATCTGACATGGAATTAGGATTAATGGGACTCAATAGAGATACCAGCGGGTAAATAATTTCAATTAAAGGAGCTTTAACTACGTCTTAATATATAAATGTTTCAACACAATAAGGCTGAGTGACTAAAGGTTGTATTACGTTAAAAAGTAAAGTAATTGACTTTAGCATTGAAAGCTTTCGTTTGATGTTGGATTTATTTTACCATAGCACAAAAGAGAAGACATTATTGTTCGACATTCTGTTTCCGGTTTCTTACAACTACTTCACTACTCGCGGCTTATTGCAAGAACCCTTACGGTAAAAGACCTGCTATAACAATAGTAGAGAATTGATGGGTTTTCGAGAAACTTCCACCTGAGTATTGCGCTGCGCTCGGCCTATGTCGGCACGGATTCTTCGCAAAGGGCGCAAAACATATTTTTTAGACTGGACTTGCGTTGAAGCAAGTACTGTTATCGTTCTAACACGTAAGCCGTTTACCTGAGTTTATAATAATATTATCTATTATAATAATATTTTTCACACTAACAAACCGAATTCTCTAAGAACTAAATCTTACACACGCTTCATTCACACACAAACAAACACTATATGTAATTAAAGGGAATAATAATAATATATTTCTCACACTCACACCAATTATCTAACCCAAAGTAAGCATCATTAAGAGCTTGTATTATGACTTAACGGATAAACATAGATTGATATTTATTAATACAGTTTGGTTGTCTGCTTTTTGGCATTCTTTGACACATAATAGTACTTATCTGAATTGCAATCTACATATTATAATATTTTTATAGTAACATAAATGTTGACCTATTATTCATAAAGTGTACTTAAGTTAATATTGAAGACCCGTTCTGTTTGCGAACTTTGCTATAAAGAATATTAACCATCTTTCATTTTAGTATGTTTATTTTGACCGACCTGTGCGATAAGTAAAAGATAATAAAAAATTTCTAAGCGAGGCTTTTTCAAGCAGTTTTCGGAACCAAAATTTACGATTATCATAATATCACAATAAGGATATCGTTATTTCACATTTCATTTAACCTTTGTACGATATATTACAGGTACCTTCAAAATGTATATATGGCGTCAGTCAGGATAATATCCGAGTTGAATAATATTAGCTGTGATTCTGTTATACATGAACAATATTTTAGTCAAATTACAGCTTTATTTTTTCATTAAATCTCAATAAGAAAGGAACAAATGAATGACGTCATTTGAAGTTAATAAAATGGAAATTTTAAAGCATATTAGAGAATAGTTCCCCTGTCGCTTTATAAAATGCCTCCAGAAGCAACAATAATGCAACTTAATATTTAATAATATATGTTGTAGTTTTTGAAAATATGAGTCTTTTTTTCTGACGGCAAGAAAAAACATGGGTTTGGCCCATCTTATCGTAGCACATAGGTCAATGCTCCTTATGCTTCGGTAATGAGTGGTTGGTGCTCAATTTGCTTCGGTAACAGCAGTTTTCGTACCATATTGAGAACTACTCACGCAATTTTTTTTAATAAGCCAATACATAAGCCCATATAAGATATAAATCCTTACATACACAACCGAACTCAGTCCCAAAGGCAATGAAGGACTGATTATAGACTAAATATTAGAGGGTCAGGTTTTGGTTAAAGGATAGGCAAAGATTCTGCTAAAAAATTTAAATATGGATGGACCACTTTATAGTGGACTGTGACTTACAAAGGAGTAATTTTTCCTTGCCAATCATGAGCGTCAAATGTGTATTATGTTTTTTGAGAACATGCGCTTATAGAAATCTTGAGTATATCGATTAGGTAACCTTAGCCTTAAATGAACTCGTGCATTGATCGGATTATAAAGTGCACAGTTTTATAATTTTTAATTGCAATAACCAACATCAGTCCAGCAAAGTAGAACTGAACCAAATTATTTCTTCTTGTGTAGTTAACATGCAGCGTATATGAAATTTAGCATAGACATGGCATGCCAAAGCACTTTTGTTGAAAAATCTCTCTTGTTCAGGCCAAATTCTAAAACTGTTTATTGTTGTAAAAATAATTCAACAATTCAAATTCGCAAGCGTTGACATTTATCTAAATTATTATTATTTTTATAATCTTAATACTTTACTGTATATTATACTACACTATGTAAGAGGCTTACCATCGGCCAAGGGATAAGCGAAAGTTCATTCGTGAATTTTTATCAAGGGATGGTAGAAATGTAGTCACTCTTAATCCTCTCGACAAATTTTCCATGGAACTGATGTGTTAGGCGTTCAGATTGATGTTTTGAAAAAACTATTTGATTTTAAATATTATGTAATCAAGAATAAAGAAAGATGTCTATATGTATGGTCTATCTGTCTGGTTTCTTAGCACTTAGTACTCAATTGCGCCATTTTACAATGTGGTTGCTTTTTCCACATTTTATTATCAGAGTTTATCTGTTGGTCAATGATGTAGTGAAGTTATACATATCACTATTTTGCTTTGAAATAAGCTAGTTTATGATATACAGTACCGAAACCGTACTGAACTGTATATAGTGGGACTACTAGCCAGACTTTGGTGATACTCTGAAGAAAATTGTTTGTTAAATACAACTTATGACAAAATGCGAAAGTTATTTTTTTTATTTCGCTATTGCTTACCTCATGGAAAACGACTACCGTAGTCTACACACCAACAACACGAGAGGTATCAGTTGCGCGTCCTTTTAAAAAAAATTCAACAAAATTAATACACCAAGTATTATGAGGCTCAGTTCAAATATTCATTCCCAAATTTATTAAATAATATTTAATTTATTTTGTTTTCTTTCGTATTGTTTTAATTTTTTATTTTTATACTTTAAGCGGATTCAATAAGATTTTATTTTCTAAAAACAAAGACGACAGATACCTTACTAATTTGTTGATCCTTTCTTTTTATCTTCTTTCTTTTTTATCTCCAAAAAGTTGGCTGTTGTACAATAGATGTTACCAATAAAACAAAGCTTTTTATATTCAGTGAATTAGAATACCGAATCTATTAATAGAAATATATATTTTAATAATAGATAATACTACAAAGAAAATAATTCGAAGTAAATAAATTAATTTTATGTTGAGAAACCGTTTATTATTTAAAAAGGATTCCAAGGCTTAATTTTACATTTCATTGTTACAGGTGGAAGTAATGCGGACTCGGAAGATACCAGCGTCATTGCTCCTGTTGCTTCTTGCAATAGAAGCACTTGATGCTAATCGACGGAAACAAAAGGAAAAGATATCACCAACAATAATAAATATATGTGACATAAACGACAGAGATTCCAAAGTACATTGCTATTGTGAATTCGGTCAAGAAATTAATGAAGCTGTAAAGACAGAGTGCTGGGTCTTCAATGGAGGCATAGAAAGGACAGATCCATTATGGACAAGTTTCACTTCTCAATCAAATGTGGAAACATTAGCTTTCAACGTAAGAGCAGACGGAGGTCTCGATTTTGTTCCTTCTAAAGTATTCAGGTATTTGAGGAAGTTAAAAAACTTCAGCATAAAATTTAGTTCGATACCAACACTCGAGACGAACACTTTCGTCAACCTGACCTCAGTACAAGAGATGACTCTAACAAAGAATCAAATAGTTTATGTAAATAAACACACTTTTTATAATTTACCAAATTTGACAATACTTACTTTGGATGAGAATCTAATAAAAGAACTAGTAACTGAAACATTTTACGAGCTTCCAGCTCTACAGAAATTGTATCTTACTAGTAATAACATAACTATAATACAAGATGGTGCGTTCAGACACCTTGTAAATTTATTGGAATTGGAATTGGATAGAAATAATATAAGTGAATTAAGAAAAGAATGTTTTGATGGTCTTGCTAATCTAAAACGTTTAGACTTAAGAAGAAATAAAATAACTATCCTGAATTCGTTTACTTTCATCGAGTTGTGGAATTTGCATTCGTTGTTATTAGACTACAACGAAATCAGTGTATTAGCTCAGAGAACTTTTGATGGATTATCACAACTTCGAAAATTAAGTTTGAGTCATAATAAGCTTGTAACATTGGCCAGTGGATTATTTGAAGGAGTAAGAGGACTATACGCCTTAGACCTACGACACAACAAGTTACGAAGATTCACTTTAAATAACGTTAGTCCAATATACGATAACCTGAAAAACCAAAACAGCTATATTTACTTGGACGGTGAGTGCAGTAAAAAAAAATTTCTATTTCAAGTATAATTTAATTCTTTATTGCCATTTTTTTACTAAGAGTATCAAGTAACGTGTGTTCATTCCATCATCATAAGTAAATTCTTAAGATAAATATACATCACCGTATCTTTTTTTAAATTTTCCCATCTAAAACATATCAGCCAATTCCATTAACGAACAAAAATTCCAATTAGTCTCAGCTGTCGTTTCCAAAGGTGATCATTACTCCAATTAGAAGATTTAATTAAGTCTTCGATTGTTTCAGGCAACGAATTCACCTGCGATTGTCACCTGGCATGGATGCACAAACTCCGACACGAAGCTAAAAGCACGAAAGTGCGCACTTCACTAGAGAATTTCGTTTGTAAATTCAGTGTAGATCCATCTCTTAATTCCCATTTTACTTACTTTGAGAGGAGCGTAATAAATTCAAACAATTTATACGAAGTAGATGACAAGAGTCAAACAAAAGATTACTCGGATAATTCTGACGATATATTTCGCGATGAAATAGATGACACTTACGCAGATGAACCGAAATTGGTAAGGAAGGAAAATGAGAAAATGCTTCTTCAAATACCTATTGAGTTACTTCCTTGTCCTCAAGATGTCAAAACCGTTACAGACCGCACCTATACGTATCCATCACAAAATGAGGCCAAAGATTATAGAAACCTCATTTTATCATCCACTTCGAGAGCTAGTTCCATAGGATTTTCATTTCTTTTTATACTAATTGCTTTAATACTTAAATACTAATACGATTTGTTTTAACATTCATTAAAAGTGATTAAAAGTTAAGACTACTTGCAAAGCACCACCAGTGACAATTAAATAAGTAAAAGGAATTTATTTTGTAAAAAATTAACAATCAAAAATTTTATGAACTTATGAATTTGTAAATACTAGATTAGTTATGTAAAAATGTGATATAAATTTAAGTGTAATTGTAAAATATGGTAATATTATAAATGCTACACGTTATTTTTTTCTATAAAGGTAATTTTGATAGTTACAAAAATTAAATTCAACCTCATAATTTCTTGTTAGGAGAAGTCTATTGCAGAAAACCTATTCAAAAGTGTATATATAGAAAATTATTCACTCTTCCAATGATATTGTAAATATGAGAAAGTAATCATCAAATAACCAAAGAGTCTATCATTAAGTTTTGTATATCGTACAAAGATAAATTAATTATTTAGATTAAAACTAAATGTGATTTGTTTGGAAAAAAGTCCTTTACTTCGTAAATGGTCGAATTTAGTTTCATTTTTAAGTAAACATTTAGCATTGGTAAGCTATCGCTCTTAGCACTTAAAAATTCATTTCACTGTTTTTTTCGTTTCTGTTTCGTTACCAAATATATTATTATGACATGTTCATCTTTTACTTGATTGTTTTGTTTTTAATTTCTGAAAGTATAATAATTGTTTTGTTTTAACCGTAGAGTTTAAAAAAATTAAAATTAAAACCGAAACTAGTTTAATATATGCTTTAAGATTATATTCTCTGATTGATGCAAACAATGGTATTTTAGTAACTAACAGTATTTTATTTTATATTTATGAAAAAATAAGTCTTTAGACAAGATAAATATTATACTTCTAAATTTATTAATTTCTGATTTACTGGGAAATAATCTTGTGTTTGCCTCGGTTTCTTGGTACGGGCTATTTCCACTTGGCTCAATATTTTTCTTATTAATAAAAAGGTAATCTTCTCGCTTTAAGTTGTATTTGATTAAATACAGTTTTTTTAGCTTATCATAAAATTTATTAAATAGTAAAATAAAAGTTTTATTACAGTATATAACTAAAGTTTGTGATGATTTGAATAATTTCACTATTGTTTTATTAAAATTTATCGGACAACTGTTCGCTAGTTTCAGTTTACATTAGACAAAGGCTGTTACTTCAGATTGTTTATTTGATAGATTAAATAAACACTGATGAAAGTTTCTAAACGACATAAACAATGTATTTTTTGTAAGAATCTCAGTAAAAAGATGATTTTATGATGAATTATGTAATAAGTATTTTAATTATTATTTATAAGAAAAATGAAATTAACATATTGTGAATAATAGTGTTAAGTGAAAAAAGTTGTGACCAAATTTCTTTCAAATGTCATCATTGCTATTAAACATTATATTGCAGTATATCATAATATAATTAAACATTAAAAATAGCTTTTAAGAGTTTCCATTAAGACATAAATAGTTTTTGGTCATATTGAGTTTTATTAGCTTAAATAACTTTGATTTTACTAAATTTAACGGTTCATTTGTAACATGTTTTTCCAAGACTAATTTATTATAAATCAATAGATTTATAATAAATTAGACAATGTTTGAAAATAAAAGCCAAAGACTACTTTTTATTACTCTGTGCTTCTTGCATTCTTGTTGTTTAGGCGCTAACTAACAAGTGAAAGGTGAAATGGCTAGCATACGTTTAGGGTGGAATTACATCAAGCAACACGAAGTCGCATTTTTCGGTTGGGCTTTACTTTTCTCTCGCACAGAAACGTCATTTGTTAGAGCGAGAACGAGAGCTTTTGTGCTATCGCCCCAAGAGCCTGAATGAGTTCAACCGTTACACGGAGCGCATTAGACATGAAGCAAGTAGCATCTATTTATACATAATTAATTCGGGATGTGACCTTACTAAATTGTTTTTTTTACATTGTTTCTGATAAGTTATATAAACATTGCTTATATATTAAGAACTAAATAAATATAAAAGTTGTGTTTCATATAAAAAATCAAGTACACAGAACAGAGTCTTAAAATTTACGTTTGTTAATTTTTATAAATGTACATACGGTTTTTGTATAGTATTTATTAATTTAAAAATAATTTCATTAAAGGTTGATGTTGGGAATGTCTGCTGTTTTATTTGTATTTAATGTTTTGTAACTAAGGATTTTTCGATTGACCCGACAAAATATAATGTATATGAGTCGGAATTATCTTTATACAAATAAAAAATATTAATTGAGTTTAAATTGTTAATATGCACAAAATAATCGTAGGACTTGTCTAGATATAAGCGTTAGCCATAGTCCACACATCCTGGTTTCATACTGTGCGAGTCTAATTAGCACGTTACGGGGCAAAATAGCCTTTAGATTTGATTTGTACATGATTCACCAATTAACTATAATCTAGTACGGTATGGACCGTTTATATCCGTAGGGCAAAAAGCCATCAGTGGCACGTTGGGACTTTAATTGTTATGATAACCACATTCACCCACCTATTTATGCGTTGGTCCTTCGAACCGGATCTGAACTAAGTAACTGCTAATTACGAGTAAGTAGTCCTATAAATATACTCTCAAGTTAACGATTCATAAGTTATTAAACGGAACCCTTTTGACAAGCCGTCAAAACAGCACGTACTCCAACCATTCCCTTATACGGGAGTGCAAAGTTTTTACGACACCCAAGAGCTAAACTTTAATACTGTTTTAATTAGTTGCGGGCGTCCTCGTTGTCCCTAGAAATTGAGGTGCCGCAATGCTGAGGCTAAGGCTGCGGTAGGTGTGGCGACAATCTTTGAGAATCACTAAAAGGTATGCTGCGAGAAATTATAATTAACTACCGCCCGCTCTTAACTTTAAATTTGCTAATTTTATTTCAGTCGCTGTAGTTTCGCTAATAAAGCGCCGCTCTTCAAAGGGTTGTAATGGACAGGGATCTTTATTTCTACATTACAGTGTTAGCTTTCTGAAATGTTAATTGTGATAAACAGTGACTGTTTATGTACAGAGAGTATAAATTGGAATAAAAATTCCAGTCAAACATGTCATAAATAAGGCTCTAATATTAGCAATGGTCGGTAGGAAAAATACATTGCTTAAATTATTATGAAACTTTCCCACCAAACAATAATTTATCAAATTAGGAGAAATTATGATTAACTTTTGTATCTTAATTCTCGTACTTAACAATTTCATTGTATGAAGATTCAAAATCAATCTTTTACTATATCTAGAAATAGTCTTTTCTTTTTTATAAGTAAAATTATATTATTTTAAATGAAATCCAACGTAAAAACCTGCTTTTAGTATTGTATTTTTCAAATAATATGCCACAGGCAGTGAAACAATCGACTTCTTTCTAAAGATTAATTTCGCGTTTTATATGTTAATGAATCAATTTTGATTAAGATATAAAACATATCAATATCAAGCTATAACTTTGTTGGTACCTTCTTTGCATGGATTTTATTGGACCCAAAATTATAATGCAGTAAAACTACATTTTAAGGACCTTTAAAATACAGTTGTTGCTAAAAAAAATTTTATTTTCATAAATAAAAAATAGTTCTAAGACTATAAAATTTTTACGTATATAAACATTTTACTTAATGATGTTATGTGAAAAATTATGTTAGGTTATACAAACTCGTTAAAACTAACTAATTAGCAAACCTGGCTTTGTCTTGTTGTTCGTGCTAAAAACTTTAGCATTGTCCATGTAAATCACGTCAAGTTGATGCCGTTAATTTCTACCCCTTTTAAATAATAACGTGAATTTTATTTATGCTCGAGTTCAAACTGCATATAAGAATGGAAACCCGACTTAAAATAGATGTCAATACCCCGAAGATAAGATAAGGTAATAAATTAACAGAGTAACATATAGCATAAACAAAAATACAATTGCCTTGAGGACTTTTTGCACCTTGTATGTAAAAGTACATGACAAAGTGTCGCACTTAACTCCGCTGAAATACACAATATATTCCGAGCGTAATGCGAAAATGGAATTACGGAGACATTACAATTTCGTATCTTATTCCGTTTATGAGCTAGGAACCGGAATAAAATGGCGGCTTGGAAAAGGTATACGGTCAATAATATATCACAGTCCTTAAACAAAATATTTTGTAAACTGTGTTCGTCGTGGCAACGCTTGTGTTATACTTAATTACACGTGCTTGTGTGCACTTATTTATGACTTCTAAGTTATATATGCTTAGAAGTCATAAATAATTGCGCTAATGTAGCGTACTTCTTAGAAATAACGTTTTTAAACTTACCCTATTTATTTAAATACCTTCTATTCTATATCTAGAACATTTTGTAGAATTATAGAAAGACGAATTGTATTTCCTTATTAAAAAATCTTTTTTCTTTGTATTTAATCCAAAACCAAGGTCATAACGATAAGCATAATTAAATAAATTTAATGATTGTCCAGAAGCGTCCTTGTAACTGACCATTGTGGGGCAATACCCAAAGCGGATTTCAAAAGGGTACGGACTATGCTCCGAAACAAAGATCCAGCTTTTAAAACTACTGCGTTGTCAATATCTAATACCTATATCGTTTATTGTAATAACTTTGACAATTACAAGCAACCCTCTTGATCACATCTACGCATATCATCATTTGCGCTGTCTGTTATTCTCAAAATTCTTTACTTTTGAGAATAACACACAGCAGCGCAATTTGCTATTTAAATGTAAACTTCAAATAAAAGTAATATTATGATATATCTAAAATACCGTCTATCTACCGTTGCATGTAATGTGAGATAAGAATTTTCACGAAATTAACAAGAATATTATGCACAAAATCTAACATCTATAAATTAAGAAGATGCAACGTTAAAAATTGAAACGTACAAAACAATGGATCTCTAAGAGACAAATATAATTTACATCCATGCTTTAAATCATATTCTGAAACAGTTCATTTATTGCCATATTAAAATAACCAATAACTTTCCGGTAACCATAATATCATCCAAACAGATGATATAATGTTGTACTAACACTTCTTCCTTCGCTTTTTCGATTCCTTCGGAACAAAAGACTTACTCATCAGACAGCCGCATTCTTTCTGCTTGGTGCGTGGTAACTGTATGAATTTCAAAAAAAGAACGTTGTCATTTACGCACGTTTCACTACCAAAACGCCGTTATTCAAATTCGCGCCATTTTTTTTCGATACTAATATCGAATTTTGTTTGCTGCTAAGAGCAACATTGACTCCATAATCAACATAATCCATGTTTCGCATTAAATTACAAATTCTATATTAAATATTCCGGTGAGAATATCGGGTTCGGGATCTACCAACATTAAAGAACATATTCAAATGAATTTTAACAATGGCGCGATGCAAAATGTAAATAATTACTACAATAAATAGCTATTTCATTATGCTTAGTTTATTTGTATAAAGAAAGTAATTACATTTTTCATAAATTAAAAGTTATCAAAACGTTCAGAACCTTTAATAGAAGATTTGTTTTTTTTAATTCATAACGAGGTGTCCCTTCTAACCTAATGATAAGTAAAATTTAAGTCAACTACACCCAAATTCGTCAACCATAGAGGAACTGAGTATCTTACCTCCAACTGCCGGAATATAAGAATGCTGTTAACATTATTGTTATGGCGGCATACTTAGGTAAAATAGTGGTAACGAGCCACTATTTTACTTAAGTCATTGCTGCCATTGACGGACTTAGAAAACACCCTACCACACACCCTACCTACCTACATATTTGCTTTCCCTACTGGGAATTGAACCTCGGACCTCTTGATGTGAAGCGAGCATGGCTGTTGATAAGGTCATGAATGCAACTGTTAATAATTAGGTATTAAAATACCCACCTTCGTGTTTTAATACCCCTCATTAAACAACAGTTGCATTTATTACTAATATCACTTCCCATATTCACAGTTTATTCTGTGACAAACATAATTATACGTTACATTGCACGATAACTATACGAACATCCCCATACGAGCGTTTATGATCGACACTAAATGAAGAACTTGACGTAAATCTTTCTTATTCACACTTTCCGATCAAAATTTCTGTCACTCATATAACGTGAAATGGAGTTACAGTGAGATCTGAAATACTTTACGGATTGTATCGCTTAAGCGGGAATTCTTTTGTGATGAGGATGAATGGGTTTGCAATCTTACTGCTTTGAGATAGCGTTGTTTTGTGATGTACAACAGATACGTGTGAAAAATTGGAACGTCACGAACCTATTTTTACTTTCAGATAAGACGGCATAAAGACTGGCTTTGTTAAATTGAATGTATTTTTAGTGTGTAATATGCAAGTAGATGTTTGCTTTTGAAACGAGAAATTCTTAGAAACAGGCAGTGTATTGTATTGTCTGCTATGGTAATATTGTCTGCTAGTAAGATGTTTACAATATCACGCAATGGTAAACAAACAACATGAGAATCAATTTTATCTACACATTTCTTTAGTATTCATAACAATAATATATTATAAGGGGTTAATGTATTTCTGTTGAAAGTACTGAAAAAAATAAAAAATAAAATTTATTAATACAACTTGTTTACTCTCATTATCAATATATTTCTGCGATCTCATTGAAAGGTCAAACAAATATTTACCTTATAACTCTGGGGATCTAAATACAACAAACTGTGTGACGTCATTTTGTACCAAACGGTGTTTCGTGGGAAGGTAATTGTTGCGAACCTTCTTACATTTTTGTGTAATTCCACTTTTGGCTTTTAAAGTGACATCAAAATTATTGTGGCTTTATCATATTTCTGTTGTTGTTGTTTACCTTAGTTACGGTTTATGTTACTTTTTTCACTTAAATATAAATATTAATTTTATCCATTTATCCGCCTTCTCATTTCATTGGCAAATAGGCACTAGCACACCTATCCGTCCTCAACAGTAATGTTTTACTATGCGAAAAATCGTCCAAATCGCGGAAAATATGGCGGTCTGTTGGAGCCAAGTCCGGTGGATGTTGTGGATGCCGGATGATGATGAAGTGCAGGTTCTGTGATTCAAAAATTATTTCTCGAGGTCTTGCGTTATCATGGAGCAATAATGGTGAAGGTCCATTAATGAGTCGAGGCTGTTTCGCTGCGAGTTCTAGCATACTGGTTCGTTGTTCTCTTTAATAGATATCAGCTGTTATTGCTAGACCGGGTCTGAGGAAGCTGTATTGAATTATACCATGGAAGAATCACTAAACACTTACTATCACTTTTTTGTGGGTAAGCTTCGGTTTACGGCATCATTGTAGTGTTTAAACTGGAGTGAACCATTGTCAGTGACACAACAAAAACCAAAGTTTAAGTATGCCCTTTTAGGGTAATTAAATAATATCATAAATGTAACACATAACGTGATATACTTATAATGTGTGTGTGTGTATGTGTGTGCGTGTGTGTGTGTGTGTGTGTGTGTGTGTGTGTGTGTGTGTGTGTGTGTACTATTTAATATACTACATGCTATTAATTTTAACTGTTTTATATGTTCTTGTTAATTCATGGTATACTATTTATTCTTCTATTATATAATATATTTATTATACGGCTTATTCAAAATTCAAAGGATTTTATTAATTGAGTACAATTTATTAAAACACACACACACAGACACTTCATAGTTGTTAATGATGATGTTGATATGGATAAATGTATATATATTATTTTATTTTACTTTGTTTTGTTTATTTTATTTCGCAGGTGTATTATTAATCTTTGTCGTGAGACTCTTATTAATCTTAAGTGTAGTAACTTTATATGTTAAAGTTGGCGCAAGTAAAAGAGCTGTTATTTTTCCTATTAAATAAATAAATAAATGGCTATTTATCATGAATACGTTGATGAATGTATATAGCTACAGAGCTTTAAAAATTTAATGATTTTATATAAATTGTCACTTATGACTGGTACATAAGAACCCATATAATTTGTTTTCCATGAAATCGGGAAATATCTATTATTTATAAATTAATTCATCAAAAAGTTTTTGTTATCTAAAGCCTTCCATGATCCAAAAATAAACACAGCAGAATCTTGTGAAGTTACAATGGAAAGATATCATGATAATTGGTTTTCTCTGTAAAACATTTCAGAACCAAAGGATTTTCCTGTAAATAGGCATTTTTTTCACACAATAATCCAACCACTTATCCATTACATTGAAATATTATATTTCATCCGTATGTTATTGTTGTTAATCATAATATTTTATATTTTTGTTGCTATTGTTTATATATTTAAAGACAAATATGCATGGTTCTATTGCTTAGAGTCTTTTGAATTTCAAAAGGTGACTAAAATAATTTTGGCCTAAATTTACTCAAAATTAACATTCAATTGACCTAGTTAGGAGTTCGTAAAACTTTTCAATGGTATTAATAATGTATTGTTCTTTGTTAGTTACTTAAGAGATAAGATACAATTAGACCAAGTAAAAGTTTAGAAGAAACAAATGTTTAATTTCTATTAGACTTAAACGTGAAAGAAGTTTATAATGCGTCACAAGAAAATCTAAGTAGCAAAAAATTCTGGAGATAATTAGAAAATTATAACGATGGTAACATTAACTCAGGGGCTTTGAATTTATTGCCATCTACTTTTACTGAAATCAGCTCTATCGGCTCGCTCATAAAGTTCATTATAAGGGAAAATTAAGAGCGAGCCCAAGTACTAAATGGAATTGAAAACTTTAAGCCGACTTTAAAACAAACACAAAATAGACTAAAATTATGTAATTAAAATACTCTTACCGATTTGGGGTTTCTTGAATCGCAATATTATAATAATTAAACAATTAATGTATATCATATGAATATAATTTGACTTTTATAATTTCAATTTAATTTTAGCCGCTATTGATTTGCATATATAATTAGCTATGCCTAAAATAATATAAAAAATACAAATTATATATATAAAAATTACAAAAAATACAAATTATACTTACTACGCTTCAATTAACTACGCTTCAACCATGAAGTTTATTTAGTCCAAAATTATATTCGTAAAACACTATCTCTTTGTCACTGGTTGAAATAGATACATATTGGTATTGACTTCTGAACTATGATGCGTCAGAATGAAATCCTATTTGAGCACAATAAAGTCTTTGTAGTTATCTCTGTGTCGCTAACCAAATCATTTTATATTACGAATCATTGTGCCATAGTTATCTTCAGTTATAGAACGCTTAGAAGGAATTCATGATCGCATTATACAGCAAAAAGGAGCCATTTAGCTTCTGTTTTCCAGATTTATTAGCACTTAAGATCATATACATTATCATTTATGTGTTAAAGTTTATTGAAGTAATTCTTTCTAAGTAATCTATCAAAATTGAATCGTCAAAGCAACTCCCTTAAACCGACGTAAAAACTTCAACGGTTGAAGGAAGTTGATATATATGAAAATAGAATATATGCTTCACTATCACACTAAGACTTATAGCTTTCGTTATGTTTATCAAGCTGTTAACAGTGGGTTATTGTGAGAACTCATGAGGTTTAGAGAATACTCGAGTGTTTAAGCACTCACCGTTCTAACTTATGTCATATTTTAGCCTTAGTCGCTTATGTACTAAAAGTTAGTTTTACTCGGCAAATGTATTATTTAACTCTGTTAAAGGTATAACAATTTTTGAAATATATGAATGGACGACAAATTGTTGGCTGAATTGTTGGTTTGTTGTTGTTGTATTGTTGGTATTGTCGTCAGAATAAAAAAAAATTAAAAGACATCAGAATAATTTATTATTATTTATTGATTATTTTTATTCATTAATTTACAAGTTTCAAATGAATGTTTTTTTTTCGACGGGCACTCGTTACCTCCAGCACGCCTGCTATTCTGAACCTTATTGGCTTAATGCGTGATGATGGTACGAGGCCTGACGTCATGGCGCTTTTGCCTTGGACATGGATAGGTCTTGTGTGGATCGCTAGTTGCGTCGATACTTTTGCTTTATGTCATCTTTGAAGCACCTCTTTAACTGAGTGATTTTAACGATGAAAATATGCTGGTATTTCTGGAGACTATATATACAAGCCAGCATATTTTATAACAGCTCAAATATTTGCCTTTTGGTGTGGAGATATTGAAACTTTAGAATCCAGGAAGGAGCTCACCGACTTTTTAGAGACATTTCTGAACGGTTGTTTGCTTTTTAAGTTTGCATTTATTTCACACATCGGATCAACGTCGCCATCCAGTGAGGAAGTGGAAGGTTAGATTAATATTATTGATTTTAATATTAAATTGTTGTCTTAGGTGTAAATAAAACTCATCATTCTCTTTTCAAAGCAATTTATGTAATTCTCTTTTTTTTGCAACTGGTTAAAAAAACAAGAATCTTATTTCCATATCTTTTAATTCAAGGAAATGGATTTATTGGTAAATATAAAGACGTCAAGAAATAAAATAAAATATATATAAATTAACAATCAAGGCAGAAAGATCACGTGTCTAATAAATATAACGTGTAACAAAAGCGTATTTATCTCCTATTCATAACTGTATTAAATAATTATTTTAATTACTTTTCCAGCAATAATCTCCGATACTAATTGTGTTTGGTTCTTGAAAAGATCACTTCGTTGGTTCCAATTGGCAAGCAGTAACTTCGTATGGATTTACGGCTAAATTAAAATTATTCTGCTTCAATGTAGAATATAATTGAAAGCGTAATTAATAAATTTATTTAAATAATCTTAGAGTCTACCTTAGCTCTAAGCAAATAAGACTTGAAAGTTGAATTCAGCGTTCACAACATGTTTTCTGAAACTTCTAAGTCTCCAACTTGTTATAGGAATAAACACTTCGTATAACGACGTACAATTTATATTTGCATGCCATTATAGTCCTTACGGGTATAACATAGATAATTGTTTGTGATGCAAAACTGCTTTGGGACTGGGAATAGATAGCGTAAAATAAGAAAAACATTTGCCGGAGTTTTCGTACACATATTATATTTATTTGGTTTTAAATTTTGTTTGGTCTTAAATTCTTGGAATCTGGTGTTCTTAATTACGCTAAAATAATGGCGAATTAACTACGATAGTTTAACTATAAAGTCGATACAGAACTATAACTAACGTAATATAGACAGATTCGTTGAATCAAGTGTTCACTGTAAAGTTAAATACAAGCTGGTGGATATAGTCAAAATCAAAATCAAAATCAAAAATAACTTTATTTAAATATACTTATTTACTAAGCTCTTTTAAATCGTCACAACAGGGAATATGTATGAGAAAACAAATAAATATAATTAAAGGCAATAGTCATAACTTTAACTGGGTATCAACCGGGCATTTACTAATTGTCCCAGTATTTTAAATATGTACTAAATAAATTGTTATTTTTAATTTTAAAATAATATTTATTTTAAAATTAAAAATAACACTAGTATGCATATTCCCAATCAACCCTACTACCGCTTCGACGAATTAGTAGCTGCAGAGAAGAAGCGGCGCAAGAAACTCTCAGCCTTTAGTATTTATAATGACATTTACAAATCAATTATGTCATTATGTATTAGTATTATAAACATAGTATATTACTATTTCACTCTATTCACTCAAGAGGTTTTGCAGCAAGATGCTGCATGCCACTTCGTTTTAGTACTCAGCAGCGGCGTTAGTTTTATGACGAAGAAAACGATATTAACAAGACCATAATCTGTTTTCCTTCCTTCTTGTTGACTACTTTTTCACCTATTTTATTAATTTATTTCATTTTTATATATTATACTTAGTCATAATCATCGACATCTATAAACGTCCCAACACTGGGCACAATACTACCTAAATGAGACAACATGAAAAGTTGGTGTGTGGGTGTTGGAATCTAGGAACACATTTATTCTGTATATTGTGTTCCAACCTTTTTTAATAAACTATTTCGAGAGCGACCACAAAAAATTATAAAATTATCACTTCGTTTTGTATTTATATAAAAGCGCGTTGGATTTTTTAAATGAATATTAATATTTAAATTCCATATTTCATTGTTTTGTTTGAATTTTAACTACGAACAACTGAATGAACATTAAAAAGCCCACAGTATGGAACATAGACCTCTTCTACTACAAAGTGGATGCCTTAGACGCACGAAGCTTATTGAAAACCATCAAAATGCCTAGCTTCTTTGAGCAGACTTTATTAAAAAAACAATGTTTCTCTCTTGTACCTAGACTAGGTGTATAAATATTACACTGTAAGATGTCACTGGCTTAAGTGTTTGAATTTAAAGATTTAAGACTTTCGCGTTCCTTCCAATTTACACCACCAGAGTAGAAGGGCCAGTGGTGTCAATTGGAATCTCTATTGCTATTGATGCGATCTAGTGATGTTTTGTTTACAAAAAAGTAACCACTTAATAATAATGAATCTACTATTGGTTCATTATAAGAATGAATGTTTTTCACTTACTATTATATTTCTTTAAGCTAGTTTTAGATGATGGAAGGAAAAAACAAAATTATATTTTCTTCTTAAAGAGTTTTATAGCTTTAACTAAAGTTACATACAACCTTTTTCGTATAAGTTCAAATGGCTACAATTTTAATCACAAATTTCATTAAATCTTTTTACATTTGAGTACATTTTGGTTACAAATATATATTACATACAGGTTTAATTTCGAAGAAGCCAATGCCAGGACTAATCTTAGTCTTCATTGTAATCAACTCATTTCGAGTGATTCATGTTACTACAGGAATATATGGCTTACCTACATTATGTTGTCAGCGCTGTAACAACTTTTTAAAGAGCTTTTATTATTCATATAAAATATTCTTGTCAATTTTATTGCAACGTTTCACGATATAGGAACTTTATTTTATTTAATATTAAAATTTTATTATAGTTAAACTTTTTATGAAGATACAAAGCTGAATTATTTCAATATTCATTCAGCTGAATTGCACTGATCATGAATTCTGATGTATTAAAAAATGAAAAGCGCTACTCACAAAATATTAGCGATAAACGATGTTGAAAATATTCGTGCGCTCGCCAAATAAAGAGTAGCAGTTCATAAATTAATATTCTTAGACATGCATGACATTCAAAGGTTTTACGAGATTCCGCCGACGCTTTGACGTAAAATTCTCTAAAATCTTTTTTATTACAAAATGGATACTATGTAAACTAGGATCCTCGGGCAAACTAAGTGGGATTTTAAAGATATGAAGAATTAGAATCGAAGAGAGTAAATGTATTATATTTTTCACTCAAACTACTGCGATCTTTTATATATAGTGATGTATGCATGTGGTTAGAAGGTCAACAAGGATAAACCGTTCTTATAGAGCAAGCGTTTTATTGGAATCCAGGCGGCTTATTTCTAAGTGGTTTGGCCTATCCCATTGCATGGTATTTCAATGGTTAGACTCGCTGAGTAAATAATTACTGTATTTTATGTTAAAAAAATTGGAAAACCAAGGCACGAGAAGCCACCAAAGTCCGCATTTTACAAAATTTTTACTGTAGTATTTTTTAACATTCCATCGACCTAGGAACTTGTAGTTTGATGATAATGTTAAATTTGATTTTTCAATGAAATTCTATATCTATTCCCAATGTAACGACAAATTTGTATAGAACCTTCGGTGGGCAAGTTCGACTCGCACAGTTTTATTTAATGTAATTATATCTTATTACTTTATCAGTGATAGCTTTTAATTATGACTGTTAACAAAAACTCCTAAATTCTAAAAAAAAGTATAAATTATTTTTAAATTTATTTTTCATTTCATTTTATTTCTGATATCATTAAATTTTATTATATAGCCTATTTATTTAATTCAGGTGGTATTACTGTTTATCAAATAAATATCATTAGGAGTATTAGTTACCCCTAACAGCCACATAATATATACCTAAGTAACGTCAATAACAATCAGCATTGAATAGTTTCGTTTATAATATATATATATATATATACATATATAATCTTCTGACAAAATGATTGAATTTGAAAAAGAATCAAATATTCATTTGCGTTCTTCGATAGTATAATAATCACTCTGCCGTGGTTTTCCTGAAGGCCATAATTTCATGGTTTCAACTCATACTCCGGGGAATCTTAAACAATTAGAATGTAATTATTGTTTCGTCTGAATTGTTTAACTTGATAGGTTAAATATAAAATATATGTACAGCAAATGCAATTTATAGGATCAAAATAGGTTTGTATAGGCTGCTAATAAATAATTACCATATTTATGAGTTCTTTGTACTTGGATAAGAAATCTGAGTTCTTGCTTAACTTGATTATTTTTGATTTTATGTTTTCAGGGTACGGAGCTGCTATTTCCACTAACATTTAAGGATTATGATCCAAATTGTTGAGCCAGAACTTCTGCAACAAGCCGGCTTCTACCCATGTTTTATAGGTAATATTTCGAGGCTTGCTTTCGGGGACTACATAAATTAATCTCCTATCTCCCTTCTACCATCAAGTGGCTACACTAACGGTCTCCGATATATATTGGAAATATTTATAACGATGTAGTTATGACTAGCTAATATATTTCACAATTGTGAAGTTAATTCAATATTTACAGTAAATATTCAGATACAGAGTTGTTCAAAAAATGTACTCATTTGTAACAAATTAAACTTTGTTACATATGAGTACATTTTTTGAACAACTGTGTAACATTGCTAACATTATGACTGTATACATTGAAATATAATACAAGCATTGCTTTGAGTCGAAGCAAAGCAGTCCATTGAATTCATTTTAAATTTTTCCTTTATCCGAAAAATATGAACATATATTTTCATTCATTTATAGCCCAAAATATTAAGATAATATATTTTATAATTTCAGCCCAAAAATTTTTTCGCAAAGAACGAAGATTTGCTTTGTATAGAAGTCCCTAATACTAAATAATACTAATGTTAATATCATCACAAATTCAAGGGGCTTTCCTTAGGCAAACATCGGCGCAGCTCATGATTTAATAAACGAGCCATTTTAAAAAGAGATTAGTTTCCGTTCGCTGCTGTTGGGTGCTGCCATTATCTCAATAAAAAATGTAAACTGAGATTGCCTTTTCGCCTTTGAGGTCGGGAGATGGTTTAACACAGTCGGTTGTTATTCTTGATCTTGGAAGGAAATATTTCTTTTGGGTTAATAAAAGATGTAAATGTTTTCTTTGTTAATGACAGTACGGGGGGTGATAAAAGATATTTGCTTTCATACAAAAATCTATAACTTTGATGTAATTAGGTAAAACTTACCAGCAGGTGTTAGAAAGTGATAGTAACTACTTTGTAGTTCTCTGATGAAAAAAGTAATATTTTTGTTACAATTTTTTTATAAATGTTAGTATTTAATGGATCCCTCCATCCTATCATTATTTATTGTGTTGCTGGATTATGTTTCTGTAACATAAACAGATAGCACTTTAATACTGATACAAGAAATCAATTTGCAAATGAGTCCTTCCTTTGCATTTAGAAGACAGCGATTCCTTTTGCTTCAGAAGTTTTGTCGTCCCAATAAATATTTAAATAAAATATTTAATAAAAATAAAATGTAAATAAAAAATTATTTTTAAATATGACTCCTCACTGTCTTCAATGGTGAAGAGTCCTTTTTGAATAGCGCTACGATGTCAAATGTATTTTTAACCTATTCATAAAATTCTTATTTGTAAATAAATTGGTTCAGCTTCAGTTGAACCTGGGAAGCTTATTTCCTAGAATACCGAGCCAAGTGGTTTTGGGTCTTAAAAACATTTTAATACTTGTTTGTACAGGGATAGAACCTTTCGAATCATTCTCTTTTGATTAATCCTTCACTTCTTTGAAAGCAATGTAAAATAATATCCTTTTATATTATTCTGAGATTCGTGAAATAAAAATATTTATTTTCCTTATTTTTGTATTTATGTTTATACATTTACAGAAACAGCAGATACTGTCCGAAATCTGTTCTGTCATATATATTACAATATCGTAATTAAATTTAGGTGATGTAAAATAACTTTCATTAATTTTTCATTACATATAAAGCTTTAAAATATGAAAAGCTATTTGGAATCTTAACTTGTCTATTTTAGAAAACAAGAAGAAAATTTACACAATATTTTTGAATACATATACCTTAAACTATTTGTTATTTTGTGAAGAGAAATAAAGAAATATTATTATAACAATTATTTTTTCTCTCTTCTAAAATCATATAATCAAGAAAAAAGTAGTAGAAACGATTTAAGAAGGCTTATATAGAAAGTCAACTTTATATAGAAGACGCAAAGGATCAATTAATAGATCTATCAATTAATAAAGAAAGTAACCTGTTAAAATTCTATGGAGTTCCAATAGAAATACCTGGCCGTATTTTGATAGACGTTTTATAAATGAGGAATTTATTTATTGTAAATTTTTTTAAAATGTCTGTCATTCCCTTTGTTAACCTTTTCTAATATACTGCGTTTAATAATATTAATGTTGGAATAAAAATAACTTGTAAAACAAAAAACGAACGTAACGAAAACCAGATAGAGCATTTTCCTCTGTGAGCACTACCCCAGTTATTATCTGAAGTGGCACTCAACGTGCAGAATGCCTAGAGAGTTCCACAAACAACGGATGGCTGAAACAATTTGCTGCACCGCTAGTTTTAAATAAAGAAAACTCTGTGAACATTAATGCCTATAAGTTCAATAGGGTCCTTTCAAACACAAGAACTATCGAATTGTTTTCGTGACACAGAATTCAAATGTTCTTACTGGAAATTTATGGCGAAAAATAGAGTAAAAACTGTTACTTCAAATATTAACTTTAATCGATTGTCGATGCTTTTAAGAAAAGTTGAAAAGTAGACCAGTCCTCTTACGAGTATCACATAAGTTTTATTTGATGTTTATTTCAATCCGTAACCTGCCTGACTATTAGCAAATTTACTGAAAGCTTTCATAAAAAAATATCACATCTTTTTTCTCATTCAAACTAGTCGGCTTTATGGAACGTTTGGCAAAAAGTCTAATAGCGCCTCTTACTTTTGTTTCAATGTGATGGATGATAGATGTCGATTGAGTTTTTTTCGTTTTTCCAATATGTGACGCAGTGTCGGTCCATTGGGCAATTTACTAGACGGTCAAGTGACGAAAAATCGGGTTCAATCGAAATCAATCTTCATCAACCTTGATTCAAAGTCGAAAGTCGAAGTGCAATAAAATTTGTCTACAACTCGCTGCATGAAGTGTGGAGTGTAATCGTTTCAAATTCATGTAAAAGGTTGAACGTGTTCCATTAAATGATGCTACGTGTAACAAAATTATTTACGTTCTCTTATGCAAATCGTTACTTATGCTAGGATGGAAAATGAAACAGAGTGGAAAAAATCTGGCGTATATTTTAGTATGACCTTATTACAACGTACAAGGGTTGCTTTTAGGTTACTACGTCGAACTTAATTTCGACAATTCTTTTTATGTGAAATAAACAGCTATTAAGGAAAGTAATGCTGATGCAGTATTTTTTAACTAAATAAAATTATGTGTCACCAAGACCAAGCTTGCTAGACCTAAGGAAACGTTGAATTTGTTAGAGCTCAGCATTCTTATAAATAATAGAAATATATATAAAAGAGCTTCTTTTTTAAGGATTTCTAAACCATAGACACACGATGATGGTTCACTCATTTTGAATTTTGACTGTAAAGTAATGATTTTTTTATGTTTCTACGCATAACTTGAAATGAAATGAAATATTAAGTTGTTCAAATAATAAATAACCAAATTGATACAAGCATTTGAATTCAGTGAAATACATGTTTCTGAAAAAGTCCCCTAGCATATGCCGAAACATCCTTGGATAGACATAACAATGCTAGTATTCCGTGGATACCTAGAAGGAGGGCACCAATATGCGCATCGTAATGCTTGCAACAGTGTGTCGCTTGTAACTTATAATCATGGTATCCAATTCCGGAGCGAAGGAGATTCTCTACCCGATCGATGTCCTAATTTTCTTAATCAGTTTAATATAGATAACCTTCGTACTAATAACTTGGCCGTCTTGAAGGCTAGCGTAATCATGCATATTCTATCCCTCGATGCTCTGGACAGATTGCAGCGTCGTGCTATGCGTATTATTGACGATGTGAAAGTAACGAACACCCTAGAGCTTCTGCAATTGCGTCACGATATAACGTCGCTTAGTGCCTTTTATAATTTGTACCATGGAGAGCGCTCTGAAGAGCTCTTTGACCTTATCCCTCCCTCTCCTTTCCTACTCAGGAGTCCGCGTGCTGCTCTACGGAGTCACTCTTTCACTGTCATCACTTCTACTTTCCGCACAGAGAGATTTAATTACTTCCTTCTCTGTCGCACAGCTAGAGCGTGGGATTCCTTACCGGCACACGTATTCCACTTTCATACAACATGGGTTCTTTTAAAAGAGACATAAAAAAGCATTTTATGGGCCGGCAAGGTGAGGGTGGCTAGGGCAGTATGTCGCATGCTGCACCTTAAGTCAGGAATTCTGGGATTTTACAAGATTTCCTTTTCACTATTAGATAATAATGAGGCTAATATTCGTACACTAACACATTTTATTGTGCCAAAAATCAGCATAACTTAGAGCTTATGTTATGGTTACAGGATAATATATGCTTATATAATCTAACAGCTGTACAGATGAGTCATTGCCATCAAATTGATCAAACTGAATATTTGTTTTTTCAATATTTGCAAGAATTATTAATATAATTTTTCATATCCTTCATTAATATTAAAAAGGAGAATAAATAGATGGGGTTGATTAACGAAGAAAAAAATAGCTAGGCGAAGATATGATTATTCCGACCAAACTCCACTACTAGACTCTAACTCCAAATCTTATATTTCTAGAGCTGACATTAATTTGCCAATTAGCTTAACGAGATCGCTCAGTAGGTCGTCAACGTAGTTCAATATTTATCCCCCACTTAATTGTCAACCTTTAAAACCTAATTATCTCACAACCTCTATATCTCACAACCAATTATATATAGTTAAATATCTGATGGCGTTTATATATCTTTCCCGTGGAACATGAATTATCTTCTCTCAGGAGTACTCACTCAAATAGAGCTAAGAAAGAAATGACATGATTATTTGAAGTTGCTATTTTAGAATCAATAATTTAATTGCAATAATACCAGATTACTGCACGTAACCACTGTCAACTGCGTCACTTTTGAATATGTATGCTACCTACATATGCTGGTTTATGTAATTTACGCATGTTAGGCAAAACTAGCCATAGATATAATATTGAAACCCAGTATTAAACGCAAGTAAACCATTGCTCCTAGATTTGGAATACAATTATCAAACAAACTCTTAATTAAAAATGGTCTTGATTTATGGTTTGGTTATGAATCTGATTATTTCAAAATAAACATTCTAAATTGAATATAAAGTACATTAGATTTTTATTAACTAACTAGTGATAATTAAATCAAATAAACTGTGATATTTAACTGATAAATTATTAGTTTTTAACGGCTAGTTTTACTCATTAGTTTGAATGTCCAAACCAAGAATGTCTAAAAATTGTTTTTTTTTTCTGATTAAGCTTTTTGTCTTTTTGGTTACGATTAAGGTTCAGCCAAGAAAGATTTCAGAACTACGAACTGTGTGATGTTTCTGTAAAATTTTCATGCAAATTATTTGATAAATATTGATTTTAAGGATTTATATGACACATTGCTAAGCATTTTATATGCACAAGCATTTTACCACTTTACATGACCCTCCCGGTTGTTGGGTGAAAACATTTACAGTTTTATTATTCCGAAAGGATGCAGAGATTTTTAGATCTATCCTTTTCATTGGCTCTGATTGAATTCTAAGGAACGGAACGCCACCATATAATATTAGTTTTAAAATCTTCTCTGATTTCTCTTGATCATAAAACGTAAGGCGTCAGTTAAATGGATCATCAATTTAGTATTAAGATTTTAAAAAAAGAACTTAAGTTTTCAATTCAATAAAGAGTAGAAACTGTTGCAATATTACACTAGTTTCCGAACAAATTACTTCAAACTTCTCATAAGACGGATCTCATGAGAAAAACGAAGTTTCGACCAAAACGGATGTAAATACTTGACAAGAGACACAAGATTGTGATTCAAGAGCTGAGCACATTATTTTGACAACATTAATTTAAAAAAAATATATTAAAGTATTGATCTAATAGTAATACAAATTATACTTAAAACTGTACTATTGAACGAATCAAGTATTATAAAGTAGATAGAGTTTGCTACATGGGTGGTAATTATCACAAGTGCTAAATTAGAATAACAAAAATATTAGGGGATTGTATATTACAGTATGGATATTACAGCCAATATAAATATCACTTATTAGTAGAAAAATCTAACAAGTTAACGAATATTAAAATAGCCTTTCGAAATTAGGTCCAAATGTCCAAATATATTTGATTCCTAGAAACTATGTAGCTATCAAAATAAAAAAATTATAGGTGCCATGCTCGCATCCATAAGCATTCCGCGACCTTTACCAGACTATCAGTCACCTTAAGGGGCCACACTGCGCCATCTGTGATGAGTCTTCCAGTAGGTACGATATTTTAATGTTATAAATTAGACTTTATTAACAGATCTGACTGTGTAACCAACAGCTCTAAAAAGTCGACATTCGCCATTAAATAACTTTGGGCTTATATTGTAGCATTAGAAGCATTTGTCACCTGTTGTTGAGTATAAAATATTTGAGAAGATTAAATTTTTCATCCTTTAGTAGAAGCATTATCACTGTGTTAAACTCTCTTCAATAAATAGAAAAAAATAACGACGTTATTATTTACGAACATCGCATCTCTTAGCCTATATCGCGGCAAATTGGGTAAATCGGATTTTAGGCGACCCTGATTACATCATCCCCGTAATTTTGAATCGAAGCCCTTGTAGGGTTCCTATTCAAAATTCTGTTGCAAGTAATTCCAAATCAAATAAGATATCGAGCAACGTAAAACGATTGAGAATTTCATTAATAAATAATTCACGAGACACTGGAACTTTATTTCAAAAATGACATAAGTAACTAAATATCACGTGCTTGATCACGTGTGCGATCTCTGTGAGAAGTTTCATGTGAAGTATTATCAATTGACAGCAAACCTTCTTAAGACCTATTTTATTTATGTCAAAAGTAGTCTGATTATTGAATTCTTCAGATTGTGTTCTGTAGAGCCTTTTCGTGATACCGACGTAGAGGATTGAAGAATGAGGCCCATCGTCTAACATTGAAAGCTGTTTGTTTGCTTGAGTGATTGATTCAAAGTGGCTTATTATGAACAATAGCTCATTATACACTCCAAAAAATATGGTTCTGTATTTTATACAATATGAAATATTGTGACTAGCTCTCTTCTTCCCTCTGACTGCAATACAGTCTACTAAAATGTAGAGCATTTTACAATACCCTGTGTCGGCATTCAAATTTTAGTAGGAAGGGTTAGGCAGCTTGACCACTCGACTACACGACCTCGACATTACTAAAGTTGGAAACTGTAAATGAGCTTTTTATAGTCTTTACAAGTAGCTATATTTAGTGAACCTTCTTGAATATAAGTTATGGTTTTTTATTGTCTTTCGTACTGATGAACAGCTAATAATATATTTTCGGTTACTAAGCCGAATTGTAAGCATTTCTATTTCTCTTTCAGCGAGTGAAATTAATAGGGGTATAACTATAGTAGGTACGCTGCTTCCTCTGTAATTTTTTCTCTTCAAGGACCATTTTACGGAGCCCTGTCTCGTAATTTGAGTAATTTTTTACCGGCATCTAGTGTTTTCTAGTTGCAATTTTCTTTATTTTGTTTTAAGAATGGGTCAGTGATTCCAATAACTCTTCAGGCTTTTTTCAAAGTCTCCAGTATCACGTTAAGACCAAGTACGAGATGGATTCGTGCACCAAAATCTCCGAATAAACTTCTAGCCGTGTAATTTTTATGTGTTGTTACTATAAATAACTTACACCCAGGATACGACTGTTAGTATATTTCGCAATTTCATTCTTATTTTCTTAAAAAAAACGGCATACAAAAGGCTATGCGTTAATAAAATATCAGGCGTAAGCTCTTGGGCGCTCGAACGTAAAAGAATAAAAAGATAAATTTAACAATTCCATTGTTATCAGTGCTTTGAGCCTCCAGTAAATTAACGTGGAATACGTGACTTGGGATGAAAAGGGACGACTTTTCTCAAGACACACGTAAAAAGATTGGATTCCCATTTGAGGTGACTGAGCAATTAAGTTTTTTTAAGTCATTGACATTTCTTATGTTTGTCACCGTAAAATTGTGAACATCATTAGTTCATAATTCAAATCGCGAGTTTATGAACTGTCGAAATATTTCAATACAATTATTTCTCGATAGTTTAAAATGCAGGTAACTATCACAAACTGTCAAATTATGTACGGACTTGACAGAGTTCATAATTTATCTGATTTTATCGTGCGTAAAATTTTATCCTGACCCTTATTAGTGTATGAATGGTCATTATTATTTATTTTCAATCAATCATAAAATCATTTTCGTCAGATGTCAGGTTAGTGTCACTTCATAATTTTATGGTTGAATTCGGAAATTAATTCAATGAATTGTAAATATTATATTGTTGTTCTAAAATTTAGACACTTTATAATGTATTATATATATATATATATATATATATATATATTAGATGACTAAACTTACAATTAGAAAATTTTAACTTATCACGTGAATATATTTAAGAGGTAAGTTCAATTTTAGGGAAAAATTTCAGAAATAATTTTGCGGGTTAGATTATTAACTATCGATATTCAGAACACTACAGGACATGTATAACAAGGATGATCTGCTTCATGGTAGTGATGTATAGTGTGTGCCGTAGTACGATCGGTGAGGTGTTTAAAATAAAGGACTCAACATCTCCTGTTCCCAAAACAACGCTTTCTCAAAGACTAAAGAAACACAACACTACAAATCGCTGAAAATTTCTATCTCACTCACTTAATCCAATGGAAAAATTATTTATTTTGTACCTTTTCATACTTATTTTTATACTGTTTTCTCCAATTTATGAAAGAAAAGCTAAAAGGGCTTATTTAATATAATTTGAAGATAGATAAGATACTTCATGGTTACAATTCAGTTGGAAAAATATTGGATAAGTTTCGCTAGCCGAGGATTCGGTACAAATTCGTAAAGTTACTTTCACATTAATAATTAACGTTACTGAAGTTCAAAGCTATGAAAACAAGGAACTTTGCTCCAACGGAAAGGTAAGTCAGACCGAAGAGAACACATCAATAATATGTCACAGAAAATTGTTTACTGCCAAAAGAGGTTAGCTTTAATTTTTTTTTAATAATTTAGATATAATTTATCTTTTTATTTTTTTTATACCAAGCTAAAATTAAGAGGTTTCTAGCCATTTTCTGACTTATGGGATCTGACTCTGATCTGATTTGAATCTGACTTATTCGTCATTTGATTTATTCGTCAGAGTGGAAACTATGCGTCATATTGAGAATTTGATGAAAACATTGAGTCATTTGAACCAAAATTAATTTTGGTATTTTGATATTAATTTCATCATGTTGAGAGTACGTTTTCTTGAGAAAAGGTTTTAACATTTATATAAAGAGATAAATTGACCTGGTGAACTTTGTATTGTACATTAGCTTAGACGATAGGTTTATTCGATGTGTACAAAGACACTCAATTTGTCTTTCACTATCAACACCTGTCAAAAGTGAACCAAATTAAAGATGGAAGAAATAACAGTTTGAGTAGATTGTCAGTTAAACGATTTTCCTAAGTGAATTACTTTTTTTTTCATTTGTCTTTAATATATTGCTTGTTTATATTTTATAACCACCGTTGAAGTTGTGAAATTTAGCGAGAATTACGAACAGCTATATTTTTTTTTATAAAGGAGACGGATAAGGACAACGTAGAAAGAACGTATACAAACCCGAAATTAAATTACTTGACCTCAAAATGTTTTACTTAACTTTGGAATATGAATAACCACTAATTGTATTTTAATTAAAGTCACTTGCTATATTTCCTACAAATATTATGTTAATGAAGTTAACGAACTTCCACGCAATATAATAGGTACTCAGTGAGTTTTATGATGTTTATTAGGATTTAATATAATAAGATATTTAATATAATAATATTTTGAGAATGTTGGGTTATCGTTTTGACACTTGTAAACCATTACTGCTAAAACTGAACTAAAACCATTTCTCGAAATCTAAATACAATAAAATATTTCAAAAGCTGTCACTCAAATTGACTTTAACTCAAAAAAAGAATTTTTCATGGTGAAAAGTTTGCCTTGAACTTTTTATCTAATTCAAGATCATTTGACACAATCATATGACACAATCTTACAGGTTTTGGGATAACTTGTACTCCTTATAAAGCTTAATTTAAACCTGGTAAGTCCATGCCCACGGGCAAGCAACTGGCAAATAGAAATCTATCTCCTTAATTAGGAGTTTGTATTCTATTTTAATATTCTAATAGGTTTCATATACCTTTTATTTTATTTACAAACTCAGTTCCAAAAGAATAATTAAAATGTCTTTACGCTTAGATATAAGTCTAAATAGCTAGATCAAACATTAAACCTACAGTTTCTTGTATTTTAATAAATAAATAATTCTCAAGGGTACAAAATATTAGCTCTTAACGCCTACTCGATTTAGGCTTTCGTTCTTTTATCTCCCTTGATAATCTTCTCAAGAATTCAGACAACCAAATACAAAGTCCTTATTTATATTGGCGTAGAGTACATGGAGTGGCTTCGTCAAATTAGGACATTAAATATTCAGACCAATTCCAACGGATAGGATTTTAGATGGGCATTAACAGTAAGAATCTTTTACACTAGGGTTTTAAGATAGTAAAAAGAAAAGTTACATCTTGGTGACCACGAACCGGAAAAGGGAACACAAAATATGTGTATATTTAATTTATAACTAATTTAATTTCATATTATTTTTGACATTTAATCGAACCAGACTACTACAGCCACTTCGTCAACTTTGCTCTCTTAGTTCTGTATTTTTTAAAACATTAAATCAAGAACCTGTTATTTTAGAGACTTAAATACTATTTGCATTCAAAGTCAAAGTAAAAATATCTTTATTTAAATAAACTCATTTACTAAGTTAAATCGTCATAATAGGGAATATCTATGAGAAAAAATAAACTAATGTAAGTAAAGGTAATAACTTTGAGCGGGTATTAACCGGGTATTTACAAATTGTCCAAGTTATAGAATTTAAAGATGTGTTAACTATATTGTTAGTTTTAGTCTCATTACTAGAGATTATTTTCAATTGAATTATTTAACGCTCCGTAAATAAGATGGATTATATCAGACCCTAGTAAAACGTAAATTGTTGTAACTCTTTCATTATTCTCGCAGTTACTGAACACTGCCAGTGTTCTGAGGAGCTTTGCTCTCGTATACCTGGTTCCCTCTTCCACCTAAGGACTACGAGTGCTTTCCTACGGTGTCACTGACAAACTGTGACGACCATTCCTATGCGCACATAGAAATTTGGTAACTCATTTCTATGTCGCACCATCAATAAATGGAATTATTTACCAGCACACGTTTTCCCTCCTTCCTATAATCCTGGGTCCTTCAAAAGAGGCGTGAAAAAGCATCTTGCAGGTCGGCAAGATTAAGATGGATAATGCAGTTCATAGTTTCACTTGCACGCGCTACCACTTTATTTGGATTCCACTTCTGCTTACCATCAGGTGGAATAGAGTCATTTGCTTGAGCTTTCTATAAAAAAAACTTTATGTATTTGGAGTTGATTCGTTGGTATTTGCTGGCAGTGATTGCATAGTTGGTAATCATAGTCGGTACAGATATCCTTTTTTACCAACTTAGATCTCATTATGACTGATGGTCTGATGGTTTGTTCGAATTTTATCCTTGATACGTTAGCTATAAAAAATATTTTATTTTTGTTTCCTTGTCGGGATGGATTTGTTATTGTTTTCTTTATTATCATCAAAAAGGTTGAATACGACGATTCCAAAATATGAGCACTCCACTGGATATTGCATTGAGTCCAAAAAACCCCCAGATAATACAGTATGTCACTTCAACCCACTTTGTACGCCGAGGGTTAATTAAATTTTGTGGAATATCAAAACCACTTTTCACCGTTTCTCTAGCAAAGTTTAAGCTTACGAAATCGTCTTAGCGTCTCCGTTCCCGAAAACCTCTCATCTGGTTCTACCGCAAAACAGCCATACTTGCCTTGTTCTGTTCCTGTTTTAGAACAGGGACTCATTGAAATAGTAAACTTGTGAGATTTGAAGACGTCGAAGATATGTAATAGTATTATTAAAGATATGATTGAAAAGCTTATTTATCTTAAAATAACGAATAGGTTTTAATACCAAGGCCTTTAAAGGAGTGTTGAATAGGTGGTTATATTTATAAATACCTAAAATGTCATAGAACAAGAAAATAAGTTTTAATTTTGTTATAATAGAATAACACAGAAGTTTAAATGGGGATTAACTCAAAACTCTAAGGAACTTATTGGAAAATAGTATCATGGGTGAAGCAAAAGAAAGTGGTTATATAATTTATTTTTTATCTAAATGTAAAAATAGTCTTATTAAAGTAATTGAGTGCATTGATTACACAAATTAGTACACAATTTTGAAGATAGTAAGCTTCAAAATTGTGTACTAAGTATATATACTAAGTCAAAATGAGCATTCAAGGATATTCCTTTCTTTTAAAAACATTAAAAAATTCTGCCATTTTAAGAAGAATGAGTGTTAAAAATAATAAGTTTTATCTAAACTTTTATCGGGATCAAAAACCCTTTGAATGCATAAAAAGTTTTATTATGCATACAAAAGTAGCAATTATATGGATATGATTGCGTGAGTCACATTAACTTAAAAATTGATAACTTGAAGTAACATTGAAACATAACGGCATAGTTAATTTGTAAAAACATTGCGTGCAAACAATTATAAGAAGTTTCATGTGCTGCTTTTCCACATCGAAACTAAGCTTCGAAGTAAGTGGTAGAGTTAAATTATAAGTATACATAAAGAGTTTTTTGGAAGGGGAAATCCCGGTATGGAGAAAAGAATAGTGAAGAAATTCACTGATTATATTAATATATTACACTACTTATACTTTTGGTTATCTAGTATCCATATAACAAGCTCATAATTATTTTAAATTTGAGCGTACGCCTTGGTGTAAAAAAAAAATTTTAGCAAAAAAATTTAAGAATTACCGTTAAAATATTATTGACGATAACTTGGCGTGAAAAAACCCTCTTTCTTTAGACTAACTATTTTTGAAATTCTTTGATTTTGGCATCCGTATTATTTCTAAAAAAATCTGTTGGCTTGTGATCTATTATCGTCCTTTATAATTTTGTTTTGTCAATCACTAATCATTAACGTTTCCTTTTACGTAGTCCACTAATTAATATTGTTTTATTTATCGTCCACAGATTATGTTACAAATAGTATTTATACAATACCAGCGTTAATGTAGCCTCCAATAATGACCTGTATTAATATTGTTTACTATTTTGACAAGGGTCAGAGTAGGACGTAAGAAGTGATCTTTAGCGGTATCGTAATAATGTCAGTTACATAATATTTCCAGAAGATTCGAAACGAGGACCGGGCCTATTACTGTTTTATCATAATTATGCAAAGATAACATTTAATATAACACATCACGCCACCCTTGACCTGCAGTTACTAAAGCTATGTTATATAGATTCACCGTATATGCAAAGTGATACCATAAGCATTTGAAAGGGTCTACCGTACATTTCACCTCAATAATTCAAAGAATCTTTCGTGTGCATTTTGAATAATGAAATTTTAATCATTCCACCTCCTGAGTCCGTGCCCATCTGCTGAGAATAATAATTAACATTTATCGTTTTATATACAAAATTGTAATTACCTTAATATTTTTTTAAAGTTAATTTGGCTAAATATTCAATCGTTCTAGTGTTATTGAAACGGATAGTATAGAACTTATTTCAAATCATCCAAATATTAAGGTTATTTGGTTTATAATAAGGGAAAACAATTGTATAAATTATTTAAAGGTAACAATTTTACTTTATTTCTAGTTTTATCTGTTATAACATCAAACTTAACTTGCTTTTTAATTTATAAATAGTAAGACTTATAAGAAGAACCTTGATTAGTAAAATGCCAAGAAATACTTTTACACACTAAATTTCTTAGAGAACGTGTAAAATAAAAAATAATATTTCCTTTATCACAAACCTCTTTGTAAATTCATTGAACATTGCTTATACAAATAACTCTCGATTGCGTCTTCTATGTTGAGCGCTTAAGATTATAAGTCCCAAGGGAACCGTGAATTATGAGAATTTCTCTTGCCAACTGCTGAAGATATAGAATAACAAGCAAATAAACAATTCCTTTGATAAACAACAGAAAGTATTTTCGTTTCTTTTGGATTGACGTTTGATATCTATGTTCTATGTGTTTTGAACTTCATACTATACTCGTGGTATAGCGCGTTTCTTGACTCATAAAAAAAATTATATGGGGCATGACTAAAAATATAGATTTCTAGTGACTAAAAAATTGTAGATATGTTATCAACATTAACAGCTTACACATAGATAGATAGATCACACACATCCCATTGCTTAGCACAATGTTTACTAAATGCATGAAACACAAGGAATTTATGCCACACAGTACACTCTACGCTGGTCCAATGCGGGCTCCTATGTGAAAGAGATCTCCAGTAAGCCAACGAGTTCAAACCACGTAGTCTATCTTAAAATATTACGAACTATTTTTTCGTTTAACCAAATAATAAAATAAATAAAAATTGAAAAAACTAATTACAATACCACTTTCAACTATTTTCTTTTATTTTTAGCTCTTAAGCTCAGCAAATGACTCGACACCACCTGATGATAAGGAATAGAGGAGTCCATATGTGAAGATAGCTAGTGAAGCATGCGACATACTGCCCTAGCCACCTTCACCTTGCCGGCCCAAAAAGTGCTTTTTCACGCCTCTTTTAAAGGAACCCATGTTGTATGAATCTCTTAGTGCGCAAAGTAGACGTGGCAACAGTGAAGGAGTAATATACTATTTGTTTATTATGTTTTATTAAGCTATTATATATAAATAAATAAATACACTGATTTTTAAACATTAAAATAACTAAATAAAAAATATTGTAGTTGAGCCAGGAAAACAAAATATTCATTTTATATGTATTAAACCTATTATTTAGTCACCCTTCAACAGTTGTTAAATTGCCTCACCGGAGGCATAACTAAATTATATTACATAGTAATGCTATGAGTATTAACATAGTAACCAATTACCCTTTCTGCCTTAAGGGCAAATATAATGAACATATGTTTTCCTTAATGATTCAACAATATCATATAATATCATACAAGTTAAGGAAACTGTAAGGAATACATTATAATGATACCAACGAATGATAAGATGGAGTGTTACATGTTAATAAAGTTACATTTCTAGAGAACTATCAGTTGGTAAATATCAAAGATATATAGAAGCACTTCCTTTTGAGGGTAATCTAATTTACCCACTTTATCAAAATATACTACAATCTACATACAAATTAACGTAGTTATAAGCAAGCTAAATACGTATATTTTTAATAACAACAGAAAAATTACTCGACCACGTCTGGTTGTGAACAGTATTCATATGCGTAGATATAGTGCTTGATATATTTATGCCCAGCCACCTATAGACTGCAGGCCCGATAGGTGCTTTTACACGTGTCATTTAAAGAATTCCAACCTTTGTTATGATGAAGGCAAAAATTGTATCGTTACTTAAGCACTCATTCCAGCAGCGCTACAAAGAATAGAGTCACGAAATCGCTTTGTGTGTGCAGTTAAGAAGGAGATTTATCTTGGTCAGCTCAACTACGCGTCTATTCTTCGGTAGTCCATAAGGTCATCATTAGGAGACACTTTGTTCTTGTCTCTTTAACCGACTTCAAAAAGGAAGAGTGCCTGTGTTTCTGTTAATTGTGAACCGTTGTAGAAAATTATTTTTTATTAGATATTCTCAGGGAAATTGAGGAGTACTCAAATTTTATAGACACGTATTACGCATTTATGTTGATAATACGGTGACCCATCTAACTTTGACCTTAGAACTCAAAAATGTAGAAAAAGTTTAAATCAAAACTTAAAACTGATTATAAAATTTCATAAGTTTTGAATTATATACTTGACATATAGTTTAAAGTTTTGTTATTTAACAGCACCTCTAACACTTGTGTTGTTGGATATGTGGAATGGAAAGGAACAACTTATGATGAATCAATTTAATAAGTAAAATGTATAATATCGGTACAAACGTAATTTCATGTGACAAGCTAGTTACAACGGTCACTATGACGACCTAAGTACATTCTTTATTCAATACGCCCCTTAATTAGGTTGTCTAATACGCCCCTTAAATAGGTTTACATTAGCAAACATATACACCTAATTTATACAAGCTTTAGCTTTAACTCCTAACCCTTCCGCACACTTCCAATGTGCCTCTTTGGATAGCGGCTTTGTTAAAACATCTGCCAACATCGAACCAGTAGGTACATGTCTCAGTTCAATGTCTTTATTCGTTTTTAAGACATCCCTAATGAAATGATACCTGATATCTATATGCTTTGTTCGCGCATGATATACCGGGTCCTTTGCTATAAATATCGCCCCCTGATTATCGGCATGTAAGACAACTTTACCGTACTTCGACAATCCAATTTCATTTAATAAACTGTTTAAATAAATACCTTCCTTCATGGCTTCGGACAAGCTTACGTATTCAGCTTCGCAAGTAGACGTAGCTACGCTGCGTTGTTTTCGCGATAACCAAGAAATAGAAGCACCACCTAAAATAAAAGCATACCCCGAATAAGATTTCCTATCTATAGGGCAGTTCCCCCAGTCAGCATCTGAAAACCCTTCAATACATTTTACAGTTTTCTTAAAGAACAGACCATATTCGACAGAGCCCTTTAGGTATCGTAAAATCCTCTTTGCCGCCTTCCAATGACAAGGTTCGGGACAATCAGCATACTGAGCTAACTTAGCTACGGAATTTGCTATGTCAGGCCTTGTACCAACGCTCAAGTACATCAATGACCCAATAATTTCCCGATATGGCCATTTTACCTCATGCTTTTCGATGGTATCCTTATTAATTCTTGCAGAATTAATTTCCATAGGCGTCGTGCAATCATTACACTTTTCCATAAAGAATTTTTTCAAAATTTCCTTAATATAAGTTTGTTGTGACAAACAAATGCCATTGTCATTTTGACAAATATCTATGCCTAGAATATATTTTGCTTCACCATAGTCTTTCAAGTCAAACTCCTTAGACAATTCCCTTTTAAATGTATGAATTAAATTCTTATCATCTGAAGCTATCAATATATCGTCGACGTAGACAAGTACAAATAAGTGTTTATCACATTCTTTCTTGAAATATAAACAACTTTCATTTTGACTCTGTTGCATCTGCATATCTTTAAGTTTCTTATCAAGCCTCAAATTCCACTGTCGACCTGCTTGTTTCAAACCATATAATGACTTCTTAAGTAGACATGTATCATAGCCTGATTGTAACTTATGCAACATTTCTCTAGCCCGCTTCACAATAGAAGCATCTTCTTTTTCACACTTTATCAACATATTCAACCACTCTGATAAACGTTCTGGCACCTTCATATAGATCTCTTCGTCTAAATAGCCATTCAAGTACGCTGTGTTAATGTCTACTTGATGTATGACCATATTCAATTCTACAGAGAGCGCTGCTAGTAATCGCACTGTATCTAATCTAACCACAGGGGAGAAGGTGTTATGATAGTCAACTCCATAACGTTGACTGTAACCCTGTGCTACAAGTCTTGCCTTTTTTTTCGTTGTTTTATCAACATTCACCTTTGTAGTCAAGACATAACGACAGCCAACGATATTTCTATCTTTCGGTTTTTGTACTATTTCCCAAGTTCCTTTTGATATTAAACTTTTTATTTCTGATAAAATTGCAACTTCCCATTCAGCTTTCTCATTGCTCTGCATAGCGTCATTCAGAGATATTTCAGCTGAACCTGCAAAATCCAAACAATCAATACAAGATTCATTACAGCTTTCTCGAGATTCTTCACTAACCTCTAAATTCTTCATTTTATAAACTTTCTTCGGTCGACCTTTACCACCAGATCGCAATAATTTTGGACGACCAGGAGCTCTCTTCAACATGACCTGTTGTTCCTCAAGTTCATCGCCTGTAAAACTTCTTCTTTCAATTGGCTGTTCTACTCTCTCACGGCGAATCTCACTACTCTCTGGTATCTCTTGCTCTAAAGGTGATCTAGATCTTTTTTCTTCTGAATCTCCATTGGATCTAGGTATCTCGAAAAACTCTATATCTATAAAATCTTTTACCTTTATCTCTTCTTTTGACTCTTTACTTACAAGTGTCAATTTTCGCTTCAAAACTTCATCACACGTACCTTTTTCATTACAGAACATAACGTCTCTTGCCACAACGGCCTTCTTTTGTTCAGGAATCCATACTTTGTAACCTTTTGATGAATCGGGATATCCGATAAAAACTCCAGGTATGCCTCTTGCAGCAAATTTATCCTTTTCCGGATTCTTATTCAGAATATACACCTTAGCACCGAATTTTCGAAGATAATCTATCTTGACAGGCCTCTCAAACCACCGTTCAAATGGAATGTCGCCACCTAAACTTCTAGTTGGACATCGATTCCGGATATAGCACGCCGTTTCCACAGCATCCATCCAAAACCCCATCGGCAGTTCAGAATTCAACATCATACACCTGGCCATTTCCACCAAGGTTCGATTCATTCTCTCTGCTACTCCATTTTGCTGTGGAGTCCTAGGAACTGTCAATCTTCTAGATATGCCTTCATGTCTCAAGAAATTGTCAAATTCTTTGTTACAGTACTCACCACCGTTGTCAGATTGAAAATACTTAATCTTTGTTCCCATAAGATTTTCAACCTTTCTTTTGTAACGTGTGAAAGCCTCCAAAGCTTTATCCTTAGAACTAAGAAAGTAAACCTCGCACCACCTCGTACAATCGTCGATGAAAGTTATAAAATATTTAGCGCGTCCTCTTGATTCACATTTCATGGGACCTACAATATCGGAATAAATTATTTTTAACTTATCACTACATGGACCACTGGATGTAAGAAATGGTAAAGCACAAAATTTTCCTCTAGCACAAATGTCACAGTTCGATAATTTTGGTATCTCATCTAAATTACTCTTAGCACCCACCTTACTTAAAAGTCTCATGGTATCTGCGCCATTTAAATGTCCTAAACGCTCGTGCCAAGTATAAATATCGACATTAGAATTACTCAAATTAAACGTAGATTCAGTTTCTAGCAAACAATATAAATTACCCTTCCGATATGCCTTTAGCTTAATTTCACCTTTCTGATCAATGATATCAGCATGATCACGCTCAAAAACTACAGAATATCCATCATCTGCCAGTTTACCTACTGAAATTAAATTACTTCTTAAGTCGGGTACGTAATAAGTATTATTTAACTGAAGTACTCTATTAGAATTTTCGTTACATGCCGATAATCTAACGATACCCTTACCTTTTATATCCGTACTTACATTTGTTGCCAAATTAATTTTTGCCTTTAAATCTGTCAAAGTGTTACCGAACATACTAATGTTGTTACACAAATGAGACGTGCACCCACTGTCGAGTAACCATGTATCTTTATACATATCCACAACATTAGACACCTCATTATCTGAAAAATTAGAAATAATACATTTTTCATCAACATTATTTACGCTACGATATTGCCCTTTGGTAACTTTCTTTTGGCATTCTGAAGCTTTATGTCCGAATTCGTGACACTTAAAACATTTAAATTTGTACTTTTCTTTTCCAGTCATACTCGTACTCGGTTTTGAACCGATCTCACTTGTACTTTTTGTCTTTCGTCCAAAGTTATTTTTCCGATACGTATACATTACGCCTTCTTGTACTCTACTGGTGTCAGACCTTGACTCATGTTCTTCCAAGATTTTAATCTTCAAGACTTCTGGTTTGGGTAACTCATCCCTTGATTCTATTGCACATCGAAAATTATCAAAACTCTCCGGAAGACTATACAGAAGCATAATAGACAGCAAATCTTCATGAATGTTAATACTCATATCGGCAAGTTTGTCAGCTGTGTCAAAAAAATTGTATATATGCTCACGTAAATCACCAGATTCCGTCAACCTGTGCAATATTAAACGCTTTAACAATGTAGCCTTTTTCGCTGGTCCTCTAGAAGCAAATACAGATTCAAGCTTAAGCCAAACTTCTCGTGATGACGTACACCCTCTGACGTGTCTCAACTCACTGCCGCTTATCGACAAGATCAAGTCAGCCTTCGCTTTTTCATCCTCTATTTCCCACTTCTCTAACTCTACAGCATCTTCAGGTCTCACTTTTCTACCGCTAACATACTTCCAAGCATCGTTCTTTATTAAAAGAGCCTGAACCTGGATTCGCCAGCTATCATAGTTTTCCTTGCTCAATGGCTCAATACGTACTGCCATACTTGAGCTCATTTTCACTCACTTCGCAATCAACTACTTAACTGAAAAAGTTGTAACTTTACCTGAAGAGAATTCTCAATTACTCTCCCGAATATAATATTCATTTAACTCTTTATTGTTCCGTATTCATGAGTGCCCTGGGCCCATAACCATTTGTTGGATATGTGGAATGGAAAGGAACAACTTATGATGAATCAATTTAATAAGTAAAATGTATAATATCGGTACAAACGTAATTTCATGTGACAAGCTAGTTACAACGGTCACTATGACGACCTAAGTACATTCTTTATTCAATATGTGTGACGTGACATCGCATTAAATGTTCCACTGTTTCAACTATTTTTGTATAAAATTTTTTTTGTAAATTAATTTTATTATTTTTAATTTTTTAGCGTTGAAAGCAGTTTATCACTTCCATGCAATCTAGTTCCTTGTGAAATATCCGATAATCGACATTCTCTGTTTCTCCCGCCTAAATATTTTATGAACCTCCAGCAGATAAGATGTGGCCAGCCAGAGAATATTCTATTTTATTTTAAGATCAGAACACGAGGATCGAGTAGAGTATCTAAACTGTGAGGATACTTAGATAAAAGATTTTACGGATCACACATAATTATTACAGTTATGATTACTTTTGTTTTTAATGGCACAGTGGTTTGTGTGTAGAAAAAAACCTCTTTGGAACACAACAAAATACTTTGTGCAAAAATTTTAATAAAACATCCTGCATGTTTCCACTGACGTAGTTATATATAAACCTATTATTAGTATATACGTATTACGTATTAAAATTAAGCTTTTAATCTCTACGTAGTGTCTGGGTTGGGGAAAGCTTAACGTTTAAATTTGTGCTTTTTCTACTAAATCACGTTACGCCCCATGGATAAAGCTTATGATAAAAACAAAGATCATTTCGGACATGTTAAACCGCAAAGTATGGACCTGCTAGCAGAACAATCTTAATTATAAAGCTCCATATTTTGGATAGGAAACTTTTAGGCCATAGTAACCGGTGTTGAACTGGTTGGACGTGATAACCTCTTTCGTCACCTCATGATGCTGTAACTCATTTGCAGGAAACGTAGCCAAAGAATATAAAGCATTTCTTCTCATGATCCTAGTCAAATTTAACTAAGAGTGTAGGAAAAATACTACCTGGGCAAAAGCATATAATTTTTCTAATTTATTTTAATGTTGATATCATTATATTATCTTTTCCTTTCTCCTCCGTTTTGTCGTCTCATTATCCCTCTTACTTGGGCATTATCTTCATCCACTCAAACTGTACAAGATCATGGTCGGATACACAAATATTTCCTTACCTTAATTATTAGATACTCGCATAATATTAGGGGATAGCTTTTAGTTAAGTCTCATGTAATATTTAAAACTTCATCTACTTCCATTATCTGAACATCTGCGCAATATCAAACTGGCTGTAACTTGTTTTAATCCTTGAGAAATATCTAAAGACTTTTGGAAAATATATATTTTTGATTAAAGTTGCGCAAAAATCATCACTCATTCACGTTGCTGCGTCAGCATCATTGTGATACAAGTTACGTGATATAAGGAAAAAACGTGTTTATAATATTTACTTACCATTAGTAAGTTACACAAGTTCGATGTGACTAAAGAGTAAGGTTTTTTTTTTCAAATAGATACTTTTTATTACTTTATTATAATAAAATTGTAAAAGTGCCGATTTATTTTTCATAATTTTATTTTCAGTAATTAAATACGCGTGTGTCGAGGTTCAATAGTGTTTTTTATTTTGTTTAAAAACAAGCCTTTCTACAGTAGTTACTTTGGCAGTTGTTGAGTTATCTTTCCATGCATGACACCAATGCCTCTGGCTTTTTCTACCGCTACAAATTCGGGAAATCATGGCTTGAAAGTGTCATATTTTCTTATTCACAGTGAAAAGAATATTTAACTTTATAATTTGTAATTTTATGTACAGACGACATCTCTTCACTCTTCGAGTATAGTCACTATCTCAAGTGGTATAAGATCAATAAAATTGATTTAACATTAAATCAACACGATAACGTGTACCCAAATTTTCGAAACTGTTAAGTCTATAAACTACTTAGCACTTAATATTTATCCACAGTTTCTGCTGTTTACTCACATTGATATATAGATACTCCGAAGATTTTGTGATAATTAAGTCAAATATTGAAATACCGTTTGTGTTCACTTATACGTATAATTAGTAAATATCTTCATTTGATCTAATGGTTAAGATCAGCTTCTAAATAACAGGTTTGCAAATACTGAGTCAAGTCCCAGATGGAGCAGAAATAACTGCTTGTTTTGGTTGGTAGCAGGATTTTTTCTATCTCATCCTGGCGTAAAACCTCCATACAGGTCCATGGTGGGTTCATGAATGAAAGTGATTGCCGTAATAACCGGAACCAGCGTCTATTTATTAAATTGGTTATAAAGCTAACAAATTGATTGATTCATCTACGGAAGAACGCTTTTTTCGTCGAGGTTATTAATCCGTTAACAGACCTACTCGCCACTGGCTAAGCGGCAGATGTAGGACTCATCTAGTGCTTCATTAAAGTGGCACTGGGAATTCCCACTAAAACCACCCGATAAATCCATTGCACCTTCGCGGAGATGATCTGGATCCGGAGACCAACCCTTGCGAAAGTTGATTTATTTTCGCTATCCAATGCAGACTGTTCGAGCCATTAAGCCAACGAGATACTCGCTCAACTATTGCCTGTATTTAATAGGTCTGATTCAACTACGTCATGTCATAGATACTGATCACATTATGGTCACTAATCTGATACCTGATACCTTAAAACAATAGATTATGCATTGATCTACTTAGTCACGGTTCTATTTCTGAGCTTTTCACATAATTATATATTAAAAGACCCGCAGCCCTATAGTCACCTCCAACCTCTCCTTACGCGACCCTTTTCTAATCATTATTACTCAATATTTAATGAGTTCGTCACATGAAAATGTCCTCACTGAACAATGTAATCTGAGTCTAAGAACACATAACATCGCGTATACCTGAGTTGTAATTCTGAGGCAAAATGAGATCTGAATGATATAAAATGAGATTAAAAACGTAAACCTATATGCTGGTAAAGTAACACAGATGTCTGTCCCTCATCTATCATATAGAAACGTAATTCATCTGTAAAGCAATGAAAATTAAATAAATGTCAGCTGTTATATGCAATGCATAATCCATGGCGGCGAAGCGGTGGTGTCTCTGTCATATAATGACAATGCGGCGATCGTTCACAGTCGATGTCATCTGTATGTTAAATAAGACAGTGTTTTGAAAATTTGAAGTTAATTTAAATTATCGTCAAATACTAAGCAAAACCTTATGATATATTAAATATAACCGACATTTACATGTAGATTTACCACATGCAAATGTAAATCAAAAAGGCTTTAAAAATATGTTTCATTTTTGTATAATTTTATTTAATTTTCAAAAATGGCCAAATCATTAATTTTGAACTTGTCAGCTATTAAACTATTGATATTGATGCAATAATTACTTATGTAATTAACTTTGATAAAATTATACAGACGAAGATCATTAGGTATATCTTGTATTTGGCTATCAATCGAGTTATTTATTCGCAAGCATAGGCTCAGCATAAATAGTGTTAAGAAAAAATATTGTAAAGATCAGTCAACGATCTTATAAATATTACTGTATCATAAAAATAGTGTTTGAAATGTTTAAATACCAATTGAAACTCTGTCAGTCTTTCCTCAAAAAGATTAAGCTTGAATCAATACACTAATTGTCGTATAAACGAAAAACAAGTTCTTACGTGCATTAACGACAATAAATTAATAAGCATTGATTATAAGTAAGGGTGTATTTACACACAAATAGCATCTCTATTCATATTCAGACTTTTATTTAACGGTTTTCTAACAAAAATTTCTGTTGAGCACGACTTCCTTTACGACACCTGCGTACATATTTTATAAGCATATTATACGCTTTTACGAGGAAAGAGGGGCATTATTATCTCTTGCCAGAACGAAATTTCTTTGATGTAATGCAAGCACATTCTTGTTGTTTGCATCTAACGCCCGGACAAAAACTTGGTGTTAGTTCGTAATTCTGTAAGAAGCGTTTTACGGAAATCTTGTTTAAATTTTAGACAATAAATTACGTTTGACGCCTGCAGTGCAAAAATTACAATAATTCCAAAGCTGGACTTAATTCTTATTAAAAATCTGAATGTCTATAGATGCTGGACTTTTTATACAGTTGGCCTCAAAAGCAAAAATTAAGTATTCAATTATTGGCGTAGATGCCAACATACATACTCTTTTAAGTTTATCCTTTTTTTACGTTGCTAGGCTACGCTTGTTATTTTGTAAAATTGTCTTAAAAACGAACTAGACGACGACGACGCTCTTGTGCATTGTAAAGCGATCTTTAATTTATTATTTTAATCATACTGTCCGCTCATTTTCAGCAAAAATAGTAATCAACATAAATGTTTTAAGCAAGACTAAAAACCGACTCAAAGCACTTAAATAATTAAAGTAAAGAAATTGGTGGAATTGATGAACCGTTTTAGGGATATAGTTATCAGAATAAAAAATGAACTGAAAATCGATCTCTAATTGACTGAAAAATCGGATAGACACAGAGGAACATAGAAACTTTTTGAAGTCTATTAAAAATAAATGACGTGTGACATGGTATATACATATAAATAAATTAGTTAAAAGTTTTTTTTTTGTATGTTTCTCTTTTTGAATTGGCTGATGTACAATAAAGATATATTCTATTCTATTCTATTCTATAAGTAGATCTGCTTTATAGGCGGATCCTACTTAAATGCTGAATCAACTTACTTACTTCCTTACTTAAGTGCTTCACTATATAGTCCTGTATGACTGATATATCAAGGCGCAGCCTCAACCACTAGTCCCAGAGGTAGTATATTACTAACTATAAATTTTTAAGCCAGGTTCATTTTGGTTCGTCAGTTATATAGTATATAGTTTTTCTAAAATCAGACCCATAAAATAGTCAAACAGAGATTCGATAATCCTTCAAGGCATGGCAAACAGGAGTTTTCACCTATTAGCAAATAAGTAAGATTTTCTTGTAAGCTTTTCCTAAATTTAACTGATATTACTATGAACTGACTCGCAAGATATATATAAGTTTGCAAATTATACATCCTATGTAATTGACAAATAGAGAAACAGATTAAAATTTCTTTTTAGTCTATATACAACCCAATTCTGGGCACAAACTTTCCTATATGGAGAAATACATGAGGTATTTGTTCCATCACACCACCAAACTGTCCCTATGTGATAACTATGTTTTTATTGCTTTATCGTACAAAGCAAAATATTGTCCATTTATATATTTAAATAACGGAGGAGTTTGATCGCCTTTCCTTCGGCTTTGTTTCTCTCAAACAAAATTTCTTTTTATTCCTGTAAGGATCCATGAAAAGCCGCGGGCAGAAGCTAGTTTATTATAAGTCTTCGAAGATTCAAGATAAAAACAATCAGATAAAAGTTTATAGGTAAAAATTAGATAACATAATTTCTAAAGACCGTGAAGAAGAAGATCAACCATAAAATAAATTTTTGTCGTAAACTTACCGTGAATTTGTTACGTCAACTGATAGAATCTCAAAAGGTTTAAGGTGTAGTAGTGATGTAGATTAGTATCGATATCTGCGCTGCAACACGGATCTCTCGATAAGCGAACTCTGACGCTATAGATAGATTTAGACACACGGTCTTATTTAGTCGAAATGTGGTGCTAAATGAGTCTGATTTCAATAGATACATACTGGAATGACATCGATTATATCGGTCTGCACGGAATCAAGTTAAATTTAAGAAAAAGACCATAACATTTTTATTTTTACCATTTTTTTTTAATTTGTACAATCTGATATTCTGTTGTGTCCTTTTAATTGTCTTAGTGTGTACATAAATTGTTAAATAAATAAACATTTAAAATAATACAGCTTTACTATAAGTTGCTAGAATATTTAAAATGCGCAAAATTAATAAGTATCTTCTAAAACTCAAGCAGCATACTTTTCATCATCATTCTGACTAAATTTATATTATACAGACTGATTCTGTCATTTAGCAGTGAGACTACACAAATGATAAAATATCTATCTTTTTTAGAAATAAAAATTTCTTTAATTTTAATGTAAGTACATTTAAAATCGTCAAAAGTCAAAATTTAATGATGTTTAAAATAGATTGTTCTTTAATTTTCATTTGGCAATAGATTTTTTTATTAAGAAACAGTTTCGTATTTTTAAAACACCATATTTTTCATAAATTACGCATTTGGATCACTTCCAACATTCATTATCTGACCGCCCACGACACTAGTTATGGATATCTCAGAAGAACTTGCGATCACTTCAAGTTGGCAAGTTTAAGGACCACTTATCTGCGCCCTTATCTTGGCGGAGCACATCAATATAGACCCACCCCAGTAGCCATTACCACTTGGTGGGAAGTTGTTAACTTATTCGGTGCAGACCGGGACAGCCGATATTTATTGCTTCAACACTTAGCCTTCGATTTAGAAAGTGTCAAGGAGAAATTAGCTTCAATAAAAATTAATGGTAGCCTTTTGAACGTTGGTTGACGAGTTTTTTTGTCATAAAAGATAAATATTTCGTTATTTTAGTTTATTCCATTATATTTGAGGGTGGACTGGTGAATTGCTTTGACAGAACCCAGTTCACCCTCGCGAGGGGCAATGAAGCTACCGAGGAGTTTTAGTGGGTATTTCCAGTAAAACTGCTCTAGTCAACAATGGAGTATCACTCTTAACACGATAGCAAAGGATTCATCGAAAGATGCAAAAATGATACGCAGTTTACATAGAAGTAGATATAGAGATGACGTCACGAGTGATGGAAAAGTTTTCTTTACATAAATACGTGACATCTCAACCAAATACAGATCAATATCGAATAAAAAGCTCAATAAAATCTATTTTTAGCTTTATATAGAAAATCTTGCATGTAATAATGCATACGACAAAATAGTGGAATGTGGTTAATAGACATTTTATTGCATTTGTAGAGGTTATTAGCCTTGGTCGGGTCTTCTATATTCGTTCAGAATCACCCATAAAATAATGGAGTATTCTATATAAGATGGTTCCTTATGAGATAAAAAAAAATTAGAAATTTATGGTAGAAACAACGTGAACGTGAAATATAGTTTATAGGATGAGCAAATTGAAGTAGCAATAGACAGACCACAGAATATACTGTTCATACTTAATGAACCACCCATTAAACGAATATAACTAATAGGGATGGCAATGAAAACTCATTAAACGTCATAATATATTATAGCATGATCTTCTTTTGACACTGTAACGGATAAGTAATATTCTAATTGATTACATTATGACCTATTTACGAACAATATGTATGAACATTTTAAATTTAGAATCGTTATCATATAGAGTCATTGATATTCGTATTCGAAATTCAAAAGTCATTCACTAAACACTGTTCCTGTTTTAAAAAAGTTCTATTTCCACCTTCAGCCATTTCAATTACGTATCTTATATCTATCCACTCCTAATCCCCTACAAACTTTTCTCTCACGTCTATCTATAAAGCCGTTTGGTGGTTGATTCTAAAAACAAAAACAAAAGACCACTTACCCATGAAGTTTCTTTAACAAAACCCTAACGCACACTCAAGTGTCCTTCTAGTTCGAAGAGCGATCGGTTTCTAGTTTCAAAGTCAATTGACCGTTGCTCTAAGAACGATGGAGCACTTGATTGGCAAGCGTGAAGCCGTATTTTGAAAGATTTAAGAAGTAGATAGCAAAAGCTACTGCGAAATGCTTTATAACTTTTTATTAAATACTATCGCCCATGTTATTGTTAGGAATATAGTATTTTTTTTAAATTCTTTTCTTCTTTTGTATGATGTTGCTACGTATGTATGTATGTATGTATGTACAATAAGGTGTTTAAATAAATAAATAAATATTTAATGCGTAATTTATAGTTTTATGCTGATAGTTTTAAATTACATGAATAGTATTAAATGTGAGGTTTAAGAAAACGTCCGTTTACAGTCTATTGTGGTTTAATGGTGTTCTTAATTTTAAATAACGAGAGAATGGGACATCATCATCGTCTACCAATTGTATGGCCGTACACTGTTTGTCATAGGTCTCTAGTAATGCACTCCGATTTCCAGTGACTCTAATCCAGCCCACTCCAGCCAGCCTACAAATATCGTCATCCCATCTTATCGCAGGGCTTCTAAGACTAGCTGCTTGCATTCAAAAGCTTTACGACACCAATAAACTACAGTTCTAAGGCTTACAGGACAAGGCCACGGCTACTTCAGTTTGCTAATACGATGAGCTATGACGGTGACTTTAGATCTTGGTCCAATCACATCGAATGAGTAGATAGTATTCTGAAAATTTTGAGTGTTCTTTAGAGTCTTCGAGCTTTAAATTTAATGATAAGAATCTGTGAGTAAACGTCGTAATTGTTAACAGACGATTGCCAAGCTTCAAGCTCATTGTTCAAAGATATAATTCATAAAACTAAGAGTCACCTGATATCTGCATAACATGAAAATATAATCCTCTTATTAAAGATAATAAATTAATATTGGACTTCCTTTAAATTGTCATTGTTAAAGTAGATAATAGATTTTAATAGCTCTGCGATAAAGCTGTCACTATCACCGATGGTTTATCTGGATCGATAGTCATTTATTTAAACTAGCGGTCCAATAATGATAATGGCGGTAGGCATCTACGTTTTGACAAGCAATCCTGATTACATTTTACGTTCTCCAAGCACAAAATGAATTATGAATCAGTATTTAAATGGACTAGGATTTTAGTCAAATCTATTTCTGAGCTGTAACATTAGTCGGCTGTTGTTATTCTTGAATAAATAAAATAATTAACTTTAAAAATTCATTTATGAAATAAAAGTGTCAAAAAATATTTTCTTAATACTTGAATGTGAAGTTTGAAATAATTGTAATATAAATGGCCTTAGGTATTGTCAAGTATTATATTTCACGTTATTTTCTTAATAGCTCCTGTTTTAAATTATTAAGACAGAATGACCCAAATATCAAGTGTATTTGTTGACATTTTAATGAATAATCTTGTGAATTTTATAGAGATTACACAGGATTACATCTGTGTCAATGTAAACAGGTAGAGTGCTAATGTGTTTATTTATCTATTAACAGGAGAAAGGAAAAATAACATAGCCTTAATCCCGAATGATATATAAATACTTTTTGTATACAACCTCTTTAATTTATTACCCGTAGTGCTAGATGCTTTTTGGTATAATTGGATTGCCTTCAGCTAGTATAGTATAGTAAAATCTTGATGTACCGAAATAAAAGAGGAAAGTGAAAATAGTTTTATCACTATTTTAAGTTACGAAGCTAAATTTCAATATTTATTTTTAGTAGATTTCATAAAATACTCTCTGGTAAAGTATTTGACGAAATGTACTGATAGTATTTAATTTAAATTAGGATAATTGCGACGAACACACAATTATTTTAATTTTTGATTCATTTTCGTTACAAATAGCAGCTTTTGTATGAACTAACGAGATAACATTAAATATTCTAAATTTAAAATTGTTCATGCTAAAGAAAAATCAAATTCTTTTTCATTATTGGTGACCATTCCACCTGATGGTGGGCAGAAGTGGAGTCCTAATAAAAAGTTGTCTAGTGCAAGTGAAACTATGCACTGTACTAGCCAACTTGATCTTGCCGACCTGCAAGCTTCTTCACGCCTCATTTAAAAGATTCAAATTGTAGGAAGGAGGAAAAACGTGTGCTGGCAAAGATTTCCATTTCTTCATTGTGTGACAAAGAAATGAGTTTCTTGACACGAAACAGCAAAATGTCAAAGAGAACTCACTTATATTCTTGCATTTTCGGGCGAGTTGATAAATTTCATTATATTTTTTGGTGAATATTTAATAAGTTAAAACGTAGATAAATTAGACACAACATATCAATAACATAGTTCCAATGCTTGTTATCTTACGTTAAATTGAGCGCATACATAAACTCAAAAGGAAAGTAGCCTCCTGTCGCTGTAACTCAAATGTTGCTATCATTTTCTTTGATATTCATGTTGCTAACATCACAAGTAGTAATACTACATCATTTGTATCTTATTACTCTGTAATAAGAATCATATTGCGGTGCAGGTGTTTCAGGGTTGTATTACACTGTTTTTATTATATGTGAATGTTAGTTATAGTTATAACTGGTTTATATAAGGATGTAATATTTTCGTTCGTTATTAAGATGTATTTGTGAAATTCATTGTATTTTTCCTTTCTTGTTATTAGTAGTATTTTTTATAATCTATAATAAACTTCCATTCGTATTGAATTCAGTTACATTTGATCAAATTTGATAAACTTTAACATGCTATTAATGTATAACGATGTTAACACTTCGGCTAGGCTACTGATTCATAAAATTAAATCTCTTTGTTTTTTGTTAACATTGCTATCAAAATTTAAAAGTGTGTTATTTAATAATGCCTTTATTTTCACACACAAAATAGTAAAACCTTAAAAGTACATTATTTAAAGACAACATTTTACTATAAATAGTATCAAACTAGATTGTGTGCGCTGTAAAAGTGCAAGGGTTTCAACACAGTGACTGTTTTTTGTTCACATCGGGATTTGAACAAAACACCCCTTTTTAAGGATTTCAATATGATAGAAAAGAAACACTCCTGTGAAATATTGCATGTTTGTTTTCAGGAATGTTATTATATTTACGAATGTTATTTATTTATGTTTTTTTGTTGTTTATTACTTTATATATAAATTATTACACATTAATACATTACACTCCGTAAGATTTTCGTAGAACCTTCGATACTACACATTCCTGTAAAAATTAAAAAAGCTATCTTCTATAATTCTATCTTTTAGCATGATGCAGGGTACTAATTTTATTTATTTAAGAATTTACGATAGAGCTCCTGATTCGTAAATAATAGCACTCTCTCCATACGACGCAAACATGCTTAAGTAGTTATGTACGGCTCTTATCTTCTTGTAAACGTTTCTTCTAAGTCTCACTGTTTTTATGAAAATTATGAACATTTAATAAATATTGAGTATTATTTTATTTATTAAATATATTCTTTACCGATAATTATAAAGGTATTATGTAGGTTTTTCGCTTGATATTTTAAACGTATATATGTAGAAATACGTATATATGTACGTATATATGTTAAACGTATGTCGGTATCTTTATCTGGATCTTAGTACAAGGTTGAATTCCTTGGGAAACGAAATGTAATAGAATATGTTATTATAATTTGACATGACATACATTTAGGATTCTTAATATCAAAGCTAAACGATATACCCGCAGATAAATCTGGCAGCAAATTAGAAATCTTTCTATCGATATGTACAATAAAATAAATTTGCTTCAATCATTAGCTATGAACATGATTGTAAAAATCAATTATACCTAAGATTTAATAAAAGCGTATTTTCCTAACCTTGATTATATTTTAACATGATCATTATGTTTGCTCATTTCGCAAACTTTGTCCTTGTTTTAAGTGTATTTTGTAAATAACTTATTTTAACCGTTGTTTTAAGGTCTGTACAACTAGTATTTTTTTCCTCTCTTTCCTTCCTTAAAATGTCTCAACCATAAAACTAAATCGGTTGTATACAACGTGCAGACACGATTTAAGAAGTATAAATAAATAAATCTTTATCTTAAAGAAACCGTTTCTAAATAATCCTTAAATGCCAACCAAAAAACCTATACTTTTTTTATCTCCATCTTGTCAAGAATCTGTGAAATATTTCACATGTATAACGTAACTGATCTTTGAAGCCCAAAGCTATTAATCCTTAGATTGAAGGGTCGTCTTCCCGATATGGCGTGACAGCACTTTGAGAACTTTGATTACGGCCTGTGACAAACTCACTATAGGTTCTGCTTGTAAGATCTAACCTTATCAGTCGAGTGGAACTTCAATCTAGAAACATAATTATATATGTTAACAGGGGAATATATTATTGGAATCATATTTGTTGTCACTATGGTATGAATGTATTCATCAACTACCTAATTACGTAACATGTAATGAACTTCACCTGTAGAATATGGGATATTCATAAGGTATCAAAAGAATTTGCTTATCTTATTAAATAACTTCTGGTTAAACTTGGTTGCAAATAGATAGATTTTTGAGCATATTTTAATTGAGAAATAAGAATTACAAATAATTTCTTTAGTAGTAATTTAAATTAGTATGTTATTTTCATTGAAATGCGCGTAGGCATTTGTTTATATAAAAATATATGTTTTGTGTCGTTTATGAATTCTTTATCTCGCAGTTACTTTGATAAAATTAAGGTATAATAACTAAAAAATAGAGTTGCAATTTACGGGTCTCTTGCATTAAGCGTGTAACCTTTTCAAACTGCAGCACATTCTCGCTATTTTAAAATAAAAAATATGTATTACTTTGTGAACATGTTTGAAATAAAGTTATCTATCAAATGGGAGAAATTGTTGTCTACGCTGTCAAGGTTGCTTCTTCATTATCTTAACCGCAATACAAATAGAATATTGCTATCCCAGCAAAAAAAGTAATACTAGGGTAAACAGGCTTTAATATAAAAATGTCATAGCAAAAGTTGTTTTCTAGCTTATGACTGAAAAGCTACCTTTTTTCTCAACAAAAGAAAGACACATTTAGGTCACATACTTTTTCAACGCGCGCCTCAATAATTCTGTCGGACAGGCTTTGTATACTCGCTATTTATAGTCTGACGCTTAGGTGATTCCCATTTATATCCATATATTACGCTTTGGACACGAATAGGTATGTACAGTGTATATTTCTAATATCACTATGCATAAAGGCAAAGACTTTATCAGGTACTGAAAAATTTAAATATACAACTTCAGTATATGGCTATGGTAATCGCTTGACGTCAGGTATCCTTATTTTCCACTCTTTTTAACCATCTTCAAAAAAGGAGGCGGTCGGAACAATGTAAAAATAATTCAATTTTTTTCACTCAAAACGATTTCACAGAAGTATAAGGTATCAATTTATCTATCTGTTCAATGAATAGAATCTTTATTTGCTTTATATTGTGCTACATATAGGTTAAGTAGTTTACAATTTGATCATCAGTATTAAAGTAAATCCAAATAATTTTTGAAATATAACTTACTCAAATTACCAAACCAGACCGGCAAAATGTCGCAAACATGATAAACTTCTTATGAATTTATTCAATGGATATAGATGTAACTTTAAAAATCTGAATTGGCAATGTAACAATAGATTATTACATTTAATAATTTGAATCATTCATTTGTCTTTTTTCTTTTATTGATTGTAAAGCGATGTTATAACGAAAAATAAGCTATTCTAAATAAAAATAATAATAAATTAGTAACAGTAATTAAGCATACGTACAACTAAGCTAGGTTTTTTATTATATAATGTATCAATAATACAAAAATAGCAAAAATCAAACAGAGAAAACTAATACTTACATAGGTATCTTAAGTTAGCCGGGTTAATATAAAAGGTTACTAAGGTAACAAGTAAAAGCCGTTTAAGGGAATACCATGAAAATATCTATTCGTAATTTTAGAGACGAATGATTAATGAAATATGAAACACGAAGCTAATACGAGGTTCTGATTCGATTTTGTATTTTAACCAATAAAAAACATTCAGTAAGATAAGGTCAACGTAAGAATAGAGTTTCATGATAATTATTATGTCTCGAATTATGCTTGCTTAGGAAAACGTTTAATAGGCTTGCTAATGTAGTTATTGGTACATTATCACATACTATGCTAGGCGTATAATCCTTAACAAGAGTTTTAAACAATAATATACCTACCAATATAATGGCATAAATTTTACATGTGTTAGAAAAGTTCTAACGAGAAATATGAAAGTCGAATAAGATCTTTTTTCGATGGAATTATAATAATTTCCTTCTAACAGAGTAAACTGTGTTGACAACTTTTTTCTTCTATACGAAAATTTTCCAATAATAAGTAATACATTCAGAGACAAATATATTTATTTTATAATGCGACACTCCTATATATATATACAAACACAATTTAACACAAGTACATGCATAAATGCAAAGTAATATGGTGAGGCTGTTCTTTACGACACAGGGAATCCTAGAGTGGAGTCCAGTGATACTGTTGAATGTTAAACCAATATGTATGATTACACTTAAGACCCTAATATTGTAACAGTAACGTAATTATATACTATTTTCTGGATTTCAATAAATTTCATTTTCATATTGTTAGACTTCATTTATATATATTATGTTATAAGTAAAGGTAAGCAACCAGCATCATATCCGCGAGAGACTGCTAGCCTACCAAGGATCCTACGCTGACCACATCCAGCGGTTTTACGCGACTTTTCTTCACTTTCCCATCGGTCCATGAAGATACGATACGAAGCTGCTACTCAAGGGCCTTTGTAGACAGAACCAGGAACTACTGAACTTAATATTAGAGATATTTAAAGAAACCGTACACAATTTTTGAAGCAATGTAGCGAGATATTTCCCAAATGTATATTTAATGACGTACATTATGTTCTTAAATTGAATACTCCGCACATAAATTCATAAATTATAAAATGCTGTCCTTTGTACAATATTATTGGAACAATAAAAAATTAAATTTTGAGTCCGTACTAGCCAGAACTATTACTTATAATAAATGAAAACTATTACTCTTAAAAGTCAATTATTGCCCGTCAAATACAATCAAAGCATACTTTTTTACTACAGTTTTTGATACAAAAACTAGATTATTGAAACGCAGAATAAGTATACAAACAAATATTTTTAATTTATTTATATCTCCGTGACAGAGTTCCATTTTAATTAAAGGAATATTCTCTCAGAGTTCACTGAAGAGTAGCTGTGTACGATACTAAAATATTTACTATTAAGTACTCCTTAAGAGCAGTCGCCCCAGTTAATGTAACTCTGTCGTTTGAAGGGAAAGTAAGTAATACTTAGTAGGTAGCCCAGCTATCTGGAGATAGCATGTTTAAATTGAAGAAGAGGATAATGAGTCCATTATTGTTTCCTTAGGTCAATGAGAGTTTTATGCAAATACGACACAGTACACAAATATTATCAAATGCATAAAATTGGAGAAATTATTTTACATCAACATTCAAAGGAAAACATTTTTTATCAACACAGAATTTTAAAATACGTTTCTATGTGAAATATAGATGGAATACAGGTGCGCAGGTGATATGGGATATAGTAATGACCCCATAACCATTGTAAATTTAAAATACCATTAATAAACCTCGTGTGTTATCTATGAAGTATTGATATATATATACTCTTTGCTATATACATAATAACATGCTTCCCTGTATTACAAATGGAATTTTCCCACAAATATCTTACATATTTCAGCAATACTTTTAAAGACCAGACTTATTTTCATGAATACTAAGGGTCTTGTTTTGCACGAATAATGCTAAGATCAGAAGAAAGTTCCAAAATTATAGACAGAGAAAAACATACGAATAATATGTATGATAACTAATTTACGCATCTTATCTATGTACATTTCCTATGATATATTTTAATGTACATAAGAGACAAATGTGACCCCTGTGACATAAATACACAAGAAAACAGAAGGTTATCTCCACTGATCCTGAAAATGCTCGGAGCTTCTTGAAATGAACTAAATCCGCCAAGAAAAGTAGGATCACCGACGTAACCCGAAGAATTTCAAGCCGGAGTGGCAAAGAGCAGGTCAAGGCAAGCAGGCAAAGGATATTGCATGCAGGATTAACAGCAGTTGGAAAAGTTCTCTAGTGGCAGCCGCGTACTTTGAGTTGCAGCGTGTGTAAGTCCCCACAAGGTGAACTGACGTTCTCGTGAAGGTCGTGGGAAGCTACTTGATCTGAGCAGCGCAGAACTGAATAGTTTGCGGTTCCGAAGAGGAGACCTATTTCCAGCAAGGTCCTGATTGAATACTGATTGTATTCTAAAAATTTCAGCCTATTCTATTTTGTTTCTATTAAATTTTGAAATTGGCAACATTTTGGCGTCCTATGGAATTATTAGCATATGATTAAAAGTTCGCTGTGATTTATGAAATATTTATTTCATAAAACCATTTTATGTAAAAAATTTAATATTAATAGGATTCCACACGATAACGGTTCTATACATTTTCAATTTTGAGCTTACGTTATAAAAGTGAGTTTTTTTTGCTTCATAAGGTAGATAGGTAAACAATTATTCTGGCAGCGCTACTCTGATCTATCATTAGCTCAAAAAGAGAATTCAAACACATATAAATCTTCATATTATCATCAGTCTTAGAATTTTCACCAGTAATACGGGGCATTGGCTTGTTTGGATGATAATTGTTAACTATTCGGTACAAATTAAGCTTCAAAAGGTATAGTGTTAGTTGGTGTCATTATTAAAATGAGTCTTCCTAATTTTTTATTTCTTCAGTATTTAATAAATCAACAATAGTGAACATCGTTACTACAGGCATTAGAAATCTAGTTCTATATAAAACTGCATTATTTTGTTGCTTAAAATGACGTTCTGCTTCTTCCTATTGTATGCCCTAGTCTTTGCCCAGCCCTTTCGCGTCATGAGCCTGTTAAGCTTAAGGGCGGATATTGATGGACATTACCCTATCTGGTCCGTATTTGCCGCACATCACAGCCTTACCCTTATTAAGTTTGACAATGGTCTTGCTTCCTGCTGATATAGTTTTGATTGTATAGCCTGATTACTTCCTTTGTAGAGTCATATTGTTTGCATTTTAAGCAAGGCGTAGATTTTGTGAGATAGGATTTGATGGCCTCGATTCTTCAATGATATGAAACTTAAGCTGCACAAAGACGTGATGTAAGATACGACATAATTCCTTCTACGTTTTTGTGCCAAAATACTATTTTTATACCTTAGACTTCAATTAATGTGACAATTTGTTTTTCTTTTATCAATGTAAGTCATAAATTTCTTATCAGGAGAAAATGTGATTCGTTTATTTATTTAGCGACTTGAACATCTTTTTATTTTAAATAATCTTGTAAATTAATTTACGAAATACAAAGCAAACCATAAATAACAATCATATAAATATAATTTGAAAAACAATCTTCAACATTAAATAATTATAAAATGCATCTTTTTCTTAATTGTTATCTAGCAATTAAACAGTAAAATACTTTCAAATCATTATCTTTAGGTTCCATAAATTTAAATTCAACTTGTTTATTGTATGTCCCACGTTTCAAAAACACAATTTTCTCAATCACGATTTTATACAATTTACATTTGAAATACGTTATTTCTACGTTTTATAATAATAATTCCTGGATTGAATGTATACAAAGAACTAATTAATTTCAAACCAAAAAAGAGGCTTTTTGGTTTTTCAACGCTGAGAACGTTGTTTAACGAACTTTACCAGCAAGTATTGCCCATGATTAAAATTTCATTCAAATGACAACATTAATTATTATTTAATCTTTATGTGCGAGATGTGCCGCGCAAATAACAATATTTATGCCTTCATGAACGTTTGACAGCCCGGTGAATATGAAATTATTAGGGCGATATTTTTTGCTTAAAATATAATTATTATTATCATAAACTACATGAAATATATCAATGTCAAGCGGGAGAGAAACCTAAATCACTTACCAAGCTCATATAGTTTCCAGGCCGTGGTACTCAACGCGTATAGCTTCGTCGGGCCGCAGGTAACTAAACTAACAAAACAGTCCTTAAAATTACAGTTCTCCGATATTGCTATACATTAATCCTTAAGGCCAAATTTGATTAGTAAGGCAATGTCTTTCATTAATTATATGAAACATATTAGCATTTCGGTCGCAGAGATCCGAACTATGAACTTTGGTATAATAAAGAAGTTAACAGTAACCAATCTCTAGATGAGCATTGCCTTTCTTGCAATGAGGACTTTGATGTTATTCGATAATTTGGCTTCCATAACTTAGAACTGGTCAGGTCTATCCTCACCTTCACCCGTTTCAACAGTAAAGCCTATTGGGAATTGGTAAAACACATAATTATTATAATATTGTTTATTCGCCTTTTACTTTAATATCAATCACGATATGGTACTCGATCTGACTACCCATTAAGCATTTGTATATAACGATTCGAAATTCGAATACTAATAGTAGCTTCTTCTGCTCTTTTTCTATTATATTTACAGAGAACTATCATAAATAGGGAAATTCAATTTGATCATATTGTGTTGTTACAAGGTCTTAATAATGTAATTAAACAAGTCCATAACTTTGATTTCAGTATTTCGTGATCTGTGTGAACCTTATGCTAAATTAAATAAGTTTTATGGAAATCCTAACCTGTAGCGACCCACCATTATTGTGGGTAACAATATCTTTAGTAAATGATAATCATAATACAAAATACATATTTATGAAGATCTTATACTGAGTACAACTAATTGCATTAACTTTGATGTTGGGTTCAAGTACTCTTTGAAATAACACGTTAGCGCCCTCGTAGGCACTAACTTTACGAAACAGCTGTGAATAATACCGAGCCCATAATTTATATTGAAACATTTCTCTTCGTTTGCTTTGCATAAACTTATAATTATTGAGGTGTTGAGCAGATACTAAGTAGAATGCAACGACAAGATGACAAGTGGCTGTTGAAGATTCTAATATTATGGAAAGTAAGTTCCATATTACAAATTTGATATATACAGTTTCATCATGATTCTGAAATAACTAACGAACGAGACTTCCAATGATACTGAATTAAATTTTACTTTTTACATTAATGGAGATGCAAAGAAAATGTGAGTGAAATATTATTTTTATTAATGGAATAGTCTGAGCTCGGATTGCAGTTATTGGAACAAGTAAATACAGTCTACAGCACTTTTAACGTAATAGTTTGACTTTATGATGGCTTTAATTAATTAGGTTTGGCGAGGTTAGTATTAGAGACGGCTTTTGTACAGCTGTTATACTTAACGATCTACTGACATAGTGACCAACGCCGCATTGGTAGCCAAACTTTTAAAACTACAATATATAGAGATGTTATAAGGTCAATTTTGAAAGATACGTAGCTTATAATAACACAGGGTATAGTGTTATTTTAATTAAAAGTAGCAGAGCAGTAATTTTAATACATCGTTCTCAGATAAAATTACTTTGTAAGGTCACAAGGGCAAAAGGTTACTTATTGAGTAAGAATTATTTTGGAATAGAAAGGAATCGCTGAGTTTTTCAATGGAGTGCAAGGCGAGTGGTTCCGTCGTCCTCAGAAACAGATAAACACTTCAGTGTTTCATCATACCAACTATTCCATAGTGTAGTATGGTTGTAGCTGTATAACTGTATGAGTAATTTGGTATGACAATATGGTACTAAGAGTCGATCTAATTGGTAGGTCTAGATTGCAGAGACTACACTTCCTTATATTCATTATTATCTACAGCCTCTATACATCCCACAGCTGGGCAAAAAGCCTTCCCGTATAAGAAAAACACATAAGAAGTTTCAACAACGACATGTTGATTAATAACACCACCATACTAGCCCAATATGGCTCGGTACCTACCAACAATCAACTTGTATCAACTTGAACTTGCCAGAAACCATCCATGGCGAAAGTTGCTTTGATTTCGTTACTGGAACCAAAGTTTTGAACCACAAGGCTAACGAACTCCTTGCTCCTTTTGTGACTAATATGCTATTGCGTTAAAGTAAACTTTTATTGAGGTATTAAACAATCTATCTAAGCAATAAATACTTTCTTCGTTGCCATATTAAAGAATTCCATTGCCATAAGCTATGTGGGAATATATACAATATATAGGATACAATATATATTAACCATAACATAATATTTTCATTTGGTCTAAATTATAGGTTTTTGTGTAAGAAGTATTACATATTATATTACTGTTAAAAAGAAATCGATAAGACCGAATATCAGCAAGTTGATCTGTGGTCAAAGCATCTTAAGGAGGGTACAATTTCAGCTTCAAAGCATTAATTTTTGTAAATTTTAATATTTTTCTTCAGTAACCACTTACCATCAGGTAGTTCGAAATGCTTTACTGAAATACGTTTAAAGGTGCTCTTGGCGCCCAAGCAACATGGAATACCTTGAAATATTAGTTGGTTCTTTTTAAAGGTACTTCGGGAAAAGGAATTGTTTAAAAAAAACACTTTTCTCATTACTTAAAAAATATTTTAACAGTATTGATCACTTAACACGACAATTCAAAGTTATAAATTAGAAGTAATAAATTTTTCAAAAAACTTTCTACTAGTTTAAATTCCATTCTACCATGTAAAAACTATTTACAAACAAAAAATGGCGTTTCACTATCTACTAATTATAAATTTAACATTACACAGAAAACGCAAGTTTTCACTCTATCAACTTTCAATTGATCGTCTTGATTTCCACACAACAACGAGATATCTTGAACTGCATCATTTTCTTTGATGAAAAGATTATGACAATTATGATAATTATGATAACTATTATAATTATTCTTGAGCCACTAAATGCAATCCAAAACATAATTCTTATACTACTACTAGTTCGAAAATAAGACTGTCATGCAGTAATTGTCGATATAATCTATTCGATTAACAACTCAGATATTTTGAATGCTTGCACACCGTAATGAAACCGGATAAGACCATTTGCAGGATTACGATTTTCTTCTTTACATTGCTTTTATGCATTTTGCAATACGTCAATTATTATTATTGTTTTTGTCATTTAAATTTAATTATATTACTCTCGATTCCATCCAACCAAATTACTAACAACAAGACTAGAACTTTACAATAAATATTTTTAATTTAACAGTAATATTTTATTCATGGAACGTTAACAGGAATGAACATTTGAGGATCACCTAGTTTAGGTTCAAAACGAATATTTACTTTTGTGTCTCCATCGCCTACTTCCAAGAAACTATTCCAGTCAAGCATCCAATAGAACCCATTCTTTCTTGGAGGAGGCAACTCAGAATCACCTGGCTGCTCAGGTGCTGCCCCACCGAAAGAATCTGCTAAGTCAGCTATTGAGGCCCCAGTATCTGAGGCAGCTGAAGCAATAGTTGAAATGTCATCAGACGAAGATTTTTGATCTGATATAGATGAAACAGTACTTGATTCACTTTGCTGCTTTTCAGTTGTATTCACAATAACATCAGCCTGTCTTTTGTTTTGCTCACCAATCAATCCAGAATTGTTATCTTCCAGTGGATTCACACCTTGCTTTAAAGGAATAACTCGCACCGAATCGTAGTCGATTGGGTCATAATTTCTCACGGGCATATCAAGTGGTAAAATAGTATTTTTATTTTCAGATGGGGAAGTATCTAATTCAAACGGGAATACTGGTTTTAGTGGTTCATACAAAAAGTTATTGGGGGGTATTTTTGTCACAGCTGGTTTGGAATCTGCTGATATCAAGTCGTACGTCAAGAGTATGTTTTCCGGCAACTGAACTGTACCATCTATGACTCTAGGAGGAGGTAAAGGTTTAAAACCATCCAATGGTAACAAGAAATTATCACGGCCTGGTGCACCTTTCAACCCATGAGCCTTTAGGAATGCTTGCAGTTCAGCAGGTATATTATCTTTGGGCTTTTCCTGTACTTTAGCGTTATTTTTCAAAGTAAGTTGTAGTTTTTCTAATGAATTAATAAGTGGGTTCGGGGTAACTTTCGAGACAGGTAAGACTTCAACTCTTGGTGGTCGTGTATACAACTCTTGCAATGATGATCCATCACGTGGAGTATATGGTAAAACAACCATAACGGATGCTTCACTTTTCGGGGTTGTAGATTTGACTGTTTTTCGTGGCGTTGACATAGAAACTGCAAAATCTATATCATGCTGTATAATGTTGTCTTTTATATCAGAATGTTGTGTTACAGGCTTTATTTCATTTTCTTCATTGGTGGGCGTAGTAGTCGTTTTAATTTCTTTACAGTTTTCTGTGGATGATGATGATGACGACGTACTCTTAGCATCTTCGGCTCTGATATCATTCAAAAGTTGTATTATTTCTTCTCTTGATAATCTTGGTAATCCTTCATTTGCTTGAAGTATATTCTGAACTTGTAGTACAGTTTTTTCAACATCTACCGCAATACAAGCATTAAAAAATATCGTAGCAATGACACAGCACGAAAGCAATTTCATCATCTGAAAAAAAATATTATAAATTACTTCACTTTTATTTGTATTTATTATTATCTTTTTTACTCAATATATCAAATTTATTTAATAGAGTTGGTTGATATTTAAAATTTGAAATCAAATCGAACGTATGTTTAAACTTCTGATTTGATTTGAAATTAGATACATGCTTGCCAGCTTCAACTTCCAAAACAAACATTTTGTTGTAGGGCAAATAGTTATACTTAGTATCCTATCTACGATTCTTCAACATTTACAAGGTTTGCTCAAAATAAGACTTACTAAGCAACTACGTAACTACTTTCTTCGTTATTTGCAAAAGACGCTTTAATATTCTGATGAGCAGAATAATTGAATGCAGCAAGGTCTTTCCCATATTTAAATAACATCATATAAGATAATGGCGCAAGAGAACATAAAAATGTAAATAGGGCTCATATGAAGTAGCAGTTTTTTGAAACATTATTTTGTTCACGACCGGTCTTTGTTAAGAAAATGCAAAACATTATACAAAATAATTCTGTCGAAAGGATCGGTGTAGGGCATTCCAAAATTATTAAATATGGAACTTGTGCTAATGTCCACAGGTTTACTACAAAAGTTATGATTGAAGTATGCATTTTTTATATTTAGACATATAATGAATATACAATAATTTTGAAAACGAGTTCGGTTCTTTCCCAAACAAAAACCATTTGATTTGGATACATCCCGCTGTTTTATGATTCTATAAAATTTTATTTTACTTAACTAACCAAGGGTCTTTAAAGCTACTATTGGTGAGTAATGTGTAAAGCAATTTCATATATAAAGTGCCACGGTACAGTTACCTAATACCTAAAATCGTTAATATCTTTCTATAGCCGCCACGCGTATGTTCCTTTTGAACGCGTTCAAATTTCAAATTGCAGTGAAAATCATTTATCATTCCGGTAAGTAATGCAGCAGAAATCTGATGCAATAAAGATGAAGGCTTCTCAAATTCACTTCTAAGATTGAATACGTTTCGGCCATTTCTCAGGTTTGAAATATAAATCTGCGTGCGAAATGTTTTTCTATTTCATTGTTTTTTTATGGAAATACGAGATCAACCAAACGTACAACGATACGATGAAATATGACGGGATACGATCATTTTTCTCAATAGCGCTATTGTCGTTTGCTTTATTTATGTGTCGGCTCACATATTTTGAGTGTTGTAGCGTTTATGTACAATCCTTACTGTTTCAAATATTTGCTACAAGTGTGGCTTTGAAGATATAATACGTTTACAAACATCGTCTTTTTTGTATCAGTAAATAGCAATGTTTTTTCACAGCAAATATCAAAAATGACAGTTTGAGAATAATATTTAAGATGTTTTAAAGATATAATGCAAGCCTTTTACACAATCCTAAAAATGTTAAGTTGCCGGTCAATGATTATTAACCTTTAGATAATTAATTAATTTTACGTACTGAACGAATAGTATTTCATCTTATCTGATCGTTCAGACGCGGAATGAATTTGGTACCATTAATTACGAAGCAGCATATGACTGATTGCTTAAGATGGTGGGCGGGGTAGATTAAATGTGGAAGGTGGAGGACAATCTGAAATCCAGTAATGGATAGCAAAAGACTGTATTGATTGATTATCTACTCTTTAATCGGCCATATAGTTGTGAATTGCTAAGTTTAAGCCAGAATATTAATTATCAAACAGATCTTAGTGTCATTTCTTGCTTATTTTCTAGTAAAAATTTTCATTTTTTATATCTTACAATTTGAATGCTTCTAAAACTAAAATCTCACTTTCAGTTAAGTAAAACTTAAAGCTAATACATGTCAAAAACAATAATTAAACTGTCAATTTAACAGAATATGTAGCTGTTGTAAAACTGTTTGATTAGACTAAGATAAAAAAAATCATTTGAAGATGTTTTATATATGATTTTATATCCAATAAAATCAGTAGTGAATATTAGTAAGTAAATATGGAATAAATTTTAAGTTATTTCCCTATTCACAACGTGGCATCCAATTAAAGTTATATCATAATCTAAATAAGAAGAGCGCAATTGTCAAAAAAGTTTTACCATTTTCGTGTACAAATATTTTAATACTAATGTATACGTGTGAAATACCAATGATCAGAGTAAAAAATAATATCACTTAGTTCTTAGATTTCTTAGTATTAATTTCATTTTCCACTGACAAGATCGTGTTATTAGCAATTATATTGGATTGCAAATCAATAAAGAATAATGCACCGTTCGTGCCGTTGAGTTGGAAAATATAAATGCCGCTGTAGACGGAATTTTCATATTGGATGATATCCCACTATATATTTTTCTTAGCAGTGAATACACCGGTGATTCGCTGAATAGGTGTTGTTAGGATATATTTATGAAAGTCGGGCCAATTTTTTTCACTCCTTCCGTCCCTCGTACACAAAAACACTATTATATTAAATTTTATCTGGAATGACACGAATTTGTAACTAAGAAAAGGGAAAAATTATTTATTTTCTTACATTGTACTATTGATAAATTCTAGTTGGAGTGCACTATATTTAATAACTAGTTAAATTAGTAATAATCAATTGATTACGTATAAACTAAACTTAACCAAGCCACATACACATGACAAGTAAATTTTAAAAACACGTTAAATTATTTTGTTATTTGTAATTAAATTAATTTCCGGCTCTTAGCTCATTCCGACCTTTTTAAAATATACTTTATTTTTACTGAGAGAACATACAAAAAAAAACAAGTGATAAAAAACAAATACGATATACTAAATTTAGTTGAGATGAAATACATGCGTCTAGTTAGACATAGGCAATTATTTAATTACAACAAAATATTATGGTATATATATATATATTTTTATTTTTTTTATATTATTTTTAATTATATTTATATTATTTTTTTATTATTTTTTTATTTTTGGGTCCTATGGGACCAAAAAATCTTTTAGACGCGGTCGATCAATTTTTTCATATCGTTAATATAAAAATATATTACAGCGTTCTACTAATCAAAGGTTCACAAGATCTTATTTTCAACAGTCTATACCGACTTTTTACAACAGCTACATATTCTGTTAAATTGACAGTTAAATTATTGTTTTTGACATGTATTAGTTTTAAGTTTTATTTAACTGGAAGTGGTACACATACATTTGGTATATAGATATTGAACGTCAATCATATTGAAGCCATATCGCTTCGCTACTGTAGGACCTTGTAGCGAGAAGTACAGACAAGAAACTCGAGAGAGATTTTTTTGAAAAATATTAAAATCCAAAGTCAATTAGAAAACTATGAATATAATAAAGACAAATGAATTTCTTAATAAAAAACACATTAATGAAAAATATACATTGGGGAATAATATGACATTCAATAAAAATTTTAAATTGTCAATAAAAAAAAAAATTCTTATTATCTTCATTTATAGGCTTATTTCATAACATTTGGTGAAAAATATACTGTATTTTTCAAGCTTTTCTCTTTAATATTGCTGAATTGTTATATCTCACCTAACTTTAGCAAGATAATTTATGTGCAAATCAAACACCACTAATGAATTGGAAACCGCTGATAAGACCAAATTGAATATAGAACACAATACACGACTGATTAACTAGATTACTTGCGTTTGAGGAAGTAACAGCTCTTTAAACATATATTCTAGAATGTCTTTTATTCAAGATTAAAACCATTTTAATTATATTGTATTTCTTAACAAACTCCGCAGCGGTATTTTTGATGGTATTGTATTTTTGTGGACGATAAATTCACTCGCAATAAGAATCATGTTCCAATTCAGTGTAAAACTTACTGAATTTGGAATCAGATATTCAAATTTATAAATTGAATTATAACAATAATGTAGTCGAGCTATTATAAACTTTTATATTTATTATTATGTATTATTTGCATTCCTCAAAATAGTTTTTCTTATGTTACTGACTTAACATATTGCTTTTCGGTAACATGGTCCCATTTTTAAATAAACCCATTTTTTTATACCGTCCGCTCAATTATCATTATTATTAAAAAAATACATTTCAAAGTTCTCTGGTTCAAAGTGAGACAGGAAACAACAATTAATTCAAATTAAAAAATGTCCAACATATATTTTATAGTATAAAAACACTAAAGATGTTTAAATCATCAAGAGTGGCAAATGCAATAATTTAAAAAATCCTTTGCTGACCCAAATTTAAAAATAAATCTGCCAGCTTACGCGATAGGAGTGAAACCCAGTGATTGACGAGCGGCACGCATCACCTCGATGACACGGGCCACTTGACTGTTCTCCTGATCTGTGCTATGAATTCCCGAGGAACCATAAAAATTGTTTTGCGAATATTATTTATTGATCAATATATTTTCGGATGACGTGATGACGGTTGTTCCCGATTTCTAATATAAGAATATGCTTTTAGGACCATCGTTCCGTGTTGAATAGAAAATGAGTGAGGGCTTGTTGTGGTTTTTTTTTTTAAACCCAAAATGCTTTGTGCCTGACAAGAATCCCTACAGGGCAAGCAAATTAAACAAACACTTGTTTCAAATGGGTATAAAGCTAGACGTGGTATGTAGGTTCTGTCAGGAGTCAGACGAAACCGCAATGCACGTACTCTACTCCTGGCGCACCTTTAATTCATAAACGAAGCATTTACCTAGGGAAGCACATAGTGTACCCTGAGGAGGTGCAACATATCACTGCCCAAAGAATCTGGAATTTTCTAGAATCAGCGGGGCTAGGCAGTGAAATCTAAAGGGCTGCCACTAAAGATCAACACTGGTGGATGTGACTTATGGGGCCCAAAATTAACTATATAATAATAATAATTGTTTTTTTTAATATTCATGTACTAATAATGTACTAATAATGTATTAATATTAAATATGTATTATTAATTAAAATTAAATAAAAATAAAATTTCAATTACTTGTTTTTGTTAGTTGAACAAAGTTCCTACCTAATATTGTCATCTGAAAAGAAACTACTCCTTAAAATATGTTGCTAATGAAAAAAATATTTTTTTAAGATTTATCAATGTTTAGATCATCAATATCTGATATTTTCTGAACAATGCCCTCTGATAGTTCAACGATCGGATGGATGGCTTAAATTTAATGTTTCACAAATTGTGGTTTTATTTTAACCTGAAAATATCCTTTAAAACATTTACATGAAAATATACAAACAAGAAATAATGTGGCGAGCAAGATGAAAATATTATTTTTATTGCATATACACCTCAGTTTAAAAGCGAAATAAGTCTCATTGTAGTGTTAAATCGAAAGTAAAACTATTAATATTTTCATATATTAATGTTTTCATTATAGGATGAGTCCATTGACGCAACATATTACATAAAAATGTTTGTATTTTGTGAACTTAAAAATTAAATAACCCATATAAAACTTGTATTGTCCGCGAAGCCAACGCACGCAATATTACTGGTATGACATAAAAACGTACGAGACGAACTAATGAAAGTGAAAGGCGTAGCCTCCAACCGTGTGAATGTTTGATACAATAACACGTCACAACAACTAGATATGCGTTACATCTACACTGTACTACGTAAACAAGTATGAATGGTAAAGCTAAGCCAGTAATCTATAGGAAATAAATGAATGTTGCAGAGATGACAATAAAGAGTTACTACGAGTCACGCGGTTATTCAATGAACGAGAGTTATTCTACCGTAGTAGATATATTAATATGTATGATGGAGACTCTCTGCTGGTTGCAATTTAAATTTCTGTTGAAATAGGTTAAAGTATTTGTGAATAGTACCAAGTTGGCAAACAAGCATACTAAATAATACTAGAGCTAAAGGTTTATAAAAACCAAGGTTGCCAACCAAAATAAATAATTTTGTAATTTTTATTGACATTTCGAAAATCAATGCATAAAGAGTACGTCATTCAATAAGTATTTACCCGTATTTAGGTATATTAAATTATTGACACAATTACGAGTAAAATATTGTTATAACAAACTAACACGGTCACCTAGTACTACGTAAAAACATTAACAGTATCAACCGTTGGAAGACGTCTCGAACGGTCATGCAGATCAGTCAAATTCGGTCCCGATTGTAACAAAGTTCAATCGTCTTTAAAAACCAGATTTATCTGTCAAACACTTTTCACCCTAATCTCCAAAGCTCTTGAGTTGAATATTAAAATTTGAATTATCTTCAAATGATTTATCGCCAAGACGTTTCAAAAGAATTACTTCAATGAGTCAATCGGGACGATAAATTCCCTTCTTGCATTTAATTGGAATTTGGAAACACGAGTTTGCTTCCCCGACATTGAAACTTCGCCAATCGGCGGAGTGGCTTTTGACGAAGTTCTGTCTTTATTTACAAAAGTAGGAAATATCTTTTCTAAGAAGTCAACCATTCGGTAATACCTTTTGCACGAACTTAAGTATTTAGCTTCACCTGATGGATGGAGGTGGCAAAATTAATTTTATTAAGAACTCACGCCTGATCTAGTAATTAATATTTATTAACAATAAACGTTAATTAAATTTTATATATCATACTTTAAAATCACTGTGAGCGCTTGGAGTATTTATTTAATAAATTAAATGTTAGAAGTTTATAAAATATTCGATTACTCGATTTCAAATCTATTACGAGCAGACTGTTATTTTAAAAGGGTATTATGTAATGCAATCTATATTACGTTATTAAAATTGATATTGGTAGAAGTTGACAAACGAATATTCTAATATCAATAGGCAAACCGATAAAAGATTTTAATAATCAGAATTCAAAACGAAGAGCTTATTAGCGAATTGTCAAACGCTTTAGTTTCGATTAAAAAAACAAAGTAAAATTTATTGCGGTTTGTACCCGTAAAATTTTGATTGTTCAATCAAAATTTTATTTGGTGAAGTCTTCTCTGCTTCCAAATGCATGTAAAACCGATGGACCCGGTTGTAACGTTTTCATACATCAATGCGAGTTGCGACAGCTTTCTAGTATTTCTTACAAATTTCTCATGTGTTTATTTTATTTATTTATTAATATTATTTAACAATTTATATACACACAAAAATAATTAAATTATAAATTATATTTGTAAATACTGTTAAGTAATCTAATAATGACGTAAAACGGTGAATACTTTAAAAATGATTATGAACTCAATCGAACAGGTTAATAGAGTATTATTTAAAGCATGGCCAATAGAGCATAAGCAAGTGTCAATGGCCATAAACTATACGGCGAGAGAAACTCTGAACTGGATTTGTAACGAATATAGTTTTCTATATTGAACCAGGTTTTGGGTTTGATCTGTAGAAGTCTCCTTACTTTTTTAATATAATGAAATGACTAGAAACAATGAATTTATTAAAAACCAACAATATAGTTTTTTCTGCAAAAAGCTACATAGTCGTTTTGTATAAGGAATAATAATTAGCTTTTACTTACCGGTCGTAGTAAATCTTAAATACTATAACGAAAATTAACATGACTGCTATTTACGTAGTATGATGAATGATGAAATATATTCTTATTTCTGTCGAAACATTACTTAGTCAACTTTATTTCTTCATTATATTTATATCAAAATAATAATACCTGACTTCAGTATTTTGGTTAGCTCGCTGGTACTGCAAAACAATTTAAATTTAATAGTATCTAGATTGTATAGCTTTACAAGTCCATAACAGTCTTACTAACTTGTGAATTTTGAAAACAGAACGCTCTTGTGACTCAAGTGACAATAGTTATATAAAAGAGAATTTAATCACATTACATCTCGATTCTACTTTTACAAATGCAATAGCACGTACCACGCATTATCGGTGAGAGTGAACTGGTATGTGCTGGAGGCATTAACCTGTTTACTCAGCGTGGCGACTAGTAAAACCGATAATCGATATGCTGAACTCGATTGCAAATATCACGAAAAAAGTATCTAGTAAAAAGATACTAACTATGTGTCAAGCAGCATTTTGTTAGAAACAAGGAACAAGTATTTATGCAGTAAAAACCCATACTTTTAATAGGTGAAAGAGTAAACAACGCCTTCCATTTGATTTCTACGAGCTCCCATGTCATACGAAAAGAGGTATTAAGTAATATTGTAATTGTTTTAAATAGGTATAACTAAGCAAATACTATAAAGAAATTTTTCATTTGTTTTAAACATCATCGTATGTAGATAGATGGTTAATTACACGCACAATAACAGAAATATAAGAATGAGGATAAAAAATCATGATTCACATTAAGTTATTCTGCAGAGGAAATATTTAGCCTTAAACTACATTTTGAAATTGATGTAATTTGCACTTTTTTGATAGATGAAAACAAACTTAAAAATATTTAAGACGCTCCGTCTAGTGGAACCAAATAAAAAAATACCGAGAGCCATTATTTAAATTCCACTTGAGATCCTCCGTAACTTCTGATTAATGAACGAAATTCCCGTAAATTAACTCGTAAAAGAGACACGGTTTATGTAGTGTTGTTGTGAGAAAATAACTGAATTAACATCCCGTTATCCCTGTCCCCCTAAGGGAATCCGCACGTCAATTTATTTTGCGAGATATGCGTGTTAATGTTTACCTTCAACACGCCATTCTGTGGGATTACTAGGTTTTGTGTGGGATTCGTTATAATAGCGACGCATATTATTAGATGAAAATACCAGATTAAAGGTTTCATTCTGATTACACGTGCTTAATCTTTATTTAAGGATAGTTAACTAAAAGTAAGACAAATTCTTAAACGTATAAAAGTACAAAAAACACTTTTTAAATATTTACAACGTAAATATCGTTCATCAATCTACACTGTGGAATAGAACAAGCCACAAAATTGAAAAGCTTTTTTTACTAATTCATAGTAATAGTTTGTAACGTCTAACAAATCCTATTCTTTTGATAACTGAAGAGCTCTTTAGCGTATAGGTTAGAGCGCTCTGCACCCCTAGTGTGAGTTTCAATCGTATCGAGACGTTTCGATCATAGTTGCGTTCAGCTGATTATCCCATAATCGTTTCCAATACTTCACAACAGTCAGCTGTCGTTTGCATAAATATTTGACAACTGACAACAGACACGACCGAGACGGATCGATTCGATTGAAACTCATACTAAAGGTACTGGTTTCGATAGCGAAAACAAAGGGACTTTCGCTGTGGTTGTTCCCTGGATGGGTCAATCAAAATTTGTTATATTGAATTTCTCAATGCATTGGATCAAACATACCTACGTTAAGCCAATGGTCCTAGTTAGTAGGTCCTAGCGTGGTGGCGTTATGAAAGAAATTCTCCATGGGTTTTTTCCATGTAGGTAAGATCTGTGCCCTGCAGTAGGACGTATATAGGGTGCTTATTTTATAACATAATGTTTCCAATTAATGCAGCCCATGCTTTAAATTATTATCGTTTTGATATCATACTTGTCTAACTCCCGAATGACTACACCAAATTAGAGATTTTTTGTCATTGTTATAATCAGAAAAAGGTTTACCATTGATATTATTTTCTACATTATAAAATGTTGGCTTGCCAAAAAGTCAATTTACATTGATTTGTTTTTAAATTTTTGGTTGTGGTTGAGGTTTATTTTATGTGTATATTTTTTGTAATAGGTATTATTAGTACACCTTATTCTTTTTACAGTTTTAATAAAGTAAGTAATGTACAGTTCAATACCACGATATAAACGTGATAGACATTTATTTATCTACTTCAGGCCTTAGACCGCAATTCTAAATTTAACTACCAACCACAGTCCCATCTAAAGCCGTTTGTTACTGGAATATATGGACAAACATAAACCAATTGTATTTCCAATGTGCAACAAAGGCAGTGCTGATTGCCTACAACTTCAAATACTACAGTTGCTTTTAAAACAGCGTGTTTTGTTTTTCATGAGAAGCCCTCTGAGAGCTATAAATTAAAAAATTAACGAAAACGCGATAAAAAATTGTATTTGATCATAAATCTCAATAATCTTGATAAGTTCCAACTTCGACTTTACACATTCGAAGTCTAAATAACAATGTTCATTAATCACAACCACTTCTATGTCATTTGACAATAGAATCGATGTTAGTAGAGTTAGAAATTTTGTTTGATTAATCTCGTAAGTTTACTGAATCGGGTTGTTTAATGTTAAAGGGCAATTAGGAGATGCTATAATCAATAATATAATATCTACTGATAATTATTTTAAAGTCAATATAATTAATATACAAGTAATCGTTCTCAATTAAAATCTACTACCAAACTCAATGCTAAGTTAGTTCAATGTTAAAAAGGGCAGAAGCGAACGTAAATTTTAGTGAAGAAGGTAATTAATTCAGAGACTTAATTGCTGCGTTTAAAACTGGTTCAATTTGCAAATCAATTTAAAAAGTGATCCATCTGCTTAAAATTATGCAATAACCTTTTTTAAGTTAGTGTTCTGAGTATTAAATAAAATATAATCGCTGTTTCATTACTTGTTGTATCCTACTAACAATCACCACCAGATGTGTATGCGGTTATAAATTTGTGTAGCTTGATTTTAATAGAAGAATTTCTTTTTTACATTATAATTAATGTGGACATCAAAATTAATTAAACAATTCTTGCGTTATTGTCAGGTCTATTCTTCTCAGGTTAAAACCACTCGCTAAATTCATAAATAAATGGCTAAAGATGACGTTTAAAAAATATAAATAATATATTATAAATAAATTGACCTTGACTTGGAAGAGTTAGAAAATTATTGACTTTTTTGAATTTTTATTTAATTACAAATAATTCCTGATTCTTGTTCCCTTTTATGTTTGTGTGCACAAGTTCTCATATTTTTTCATCCTTATTCTGAGTTCATTAGATGGTTAGTTGGCAATAGTTTCATAGGTCTATTTAATCAAGTACTGGTTAAAATTGTCTTTAAAAAGTTAGAAGAATTAATTAAAATGACACAAGCAAAGTCTTGTTTTCAATCAATTGAAACCCCTACGCTCAAAGCTGATGTGAATATTATCACTATCAATGAAGCATAAAGGTAGTCATAAAAGCCTGGGAATTTCATTCGTTCTTAGGTACAGAAAGCTACAGGTCAAGATAAACACTTTAAGATTAAGTAGATATATTAGTACTTTGTAATAAGAGTCAATTTCTCACAAAGTTTTACGCTTGGTGTGCTGTCGATTGTAGAAACTTGCGTGTAGTAGCGTTCCTTGGCCTAGTAAATTTAGGCAGACAACTTTGAGATTCAACGAAGCGTTATAATAATAAAAAGGTCTTTAATACTCAGTGAATGAGTATGCCATAGAATTCTTTATAAGCAACGACTATTAAATAAATGAAATAATAAAGAGCAAGCCATAGAAAATGTATGCCAGAAAAGTTTTATAATGAAATGTTAAGGTATACAAGATTTAAATAAGGTATTGTAAAATGATTCACAACACTATAATTTAAATTATATGATTGCATTACGACATAACAAATATAAACTCAATTTATTGTAAACTGTAATATTCCTTTGCGATAAGGTGTTGGTGAGATATTTGCCATGCTTTTTATGAAAAAAATATTAGAATTGTTTTTATAGAAATAAACAAAAGCATTTTCTAAACCAACAACAGAGATAACACTTAACATGACTTAATTATGAGATAGATACGTCATCGCTTTATCAAAAGCCATTAATGTCTTTCTTGTCTTCCTCTATAGGGTCATAAAATTTGTGTTCATCATAACTAACTTATACGTAAACAAATCAAGATTCAGAGTTGAGGCGTTTGGTGCTATATACAACGTCATTTAGCATTTAGACAAAAGTCGTTTGTCAAGCAATAGTAACTACAAAGTTGAAGCTACTAAATACACTCAAAAATTAATAGCACTCAAGAAAATCTATTCGTAAAATTGCTTAATATGTAAGGTCAAATTTTATTACTCATAGTTAAGAAATTCAATATTCTACACACAAAGGACCTTTGACTTGTTACTTGGTACTTAAGCATGGAGTGCTTTTGAGAAATATGCTTGAAACTCTATGACTATAACTTGAGAATATATTGCAACTTAGCAGCGAGTGTTTGTACAGTACATATACAGTGTCTAGGATGTAAATGTTCGTGATTACCAAACTATATAATATTTATAAAAATAATTGAAAAGATAGAAAGAGTATTATAATAATTGTAAAATCAGAAGTGTCTGATAATGGAAAAGTTTTTGATTAAAAACTCAACGTGATTTATTTTTTATAAATATACACAAACAGCAATACAACATTTTGTCTAGGTTTCACTACATGAATGTTCGCCATTTACAGGTATACATAAAATTTTACAGATTTTGATTGTCATGCTTTTTAAAATAATAATCAAATGAAATGAAACTCATTCCATTAAGTTAAGAAGCTCTTTAATTAAACAAAATTGTTAATTATGTGAGCTAATTAGTGAAGAGCAACAATTTTTCCTTGAATATCGCTACAGTCACTAAAAATTCGTTATGTTCGGAAAAAATTCTAGACAATGGACATTGACAGCGAGGTTAGTTCTATATTTTGGAATACTAAATAACATTCAGATAGGATGTCTAGTCTAATTAATGTTATCAAATAAGTGTATAAGACCTATCATAGACAGCAATTAAAACAATAATATTTGGGTGAAATTATGAATGGAAGATCTCTTTAATCCACTTCATGATAACAAACTCATTTCAAGTTTTAGAAGTCTATGAAATATAAAAGACTTCAAACGTTTTATCGGAAAAAACTAATTATATTGTTCTTTTATATTTATATATTATTGAATGAAATAACAGATGAAAATAAAAAAAAATAAACAAATTATAATTGTCAAAATTTGTTAGTATTAGATTAATAATCACAACCGAAAAAATCGTTTTAAGTATGGCTACGTTAGTTTTATTTAAAAATCCCGAACGAACTTAAACAACTAATTTGAGTGACTTTTATAATCTTATAATTTACTTTACATTAACTTCGACGACTTAATTGATAACTGGTTGGCCGAGTGACTTACTTAGGAGTCCTGGGTTTGGGTCCAGGCCTCGACGAATGAGTAGACGTAAATATTGGTTCTGGGTTCTCATGGTTTATATATTAATGTATGTTTATTTGTATATGTTCTATAATATCTGAATAGATGATACTAGTAATAATATAAGGAAAAAATATTCTTATATTTAATAAGTAAAATATAAAATATATTAACCGCTATCCAGTATTTGATATATTAACTCATAATGATGCTTGCTTTGGTTTATAAAATAAAATACAATAATAATTTTAATTATTAAATACAGACTTCATATTACAACCGAAACTGAAATTCAGAAAGGCCATAGTAATACTGAAGTAATTTAACGTCCTTCCGTTCCTTTTTTGGATTTAATATCGTTGACGACATTTCCGGTAGAAAGCCTTCAAAGAAATATAATTATTTTCCTTATTTATGGCGTTTTCTTGCAAACGTATTCAGACAGAAGCAATTAAGATGTCTTATGAGGACTTAGCCAAATAACACTATTTTGTTGTTGGTTTTGTATTGTTTTTTTTTTATCTATACAGGACGTTTAAAAAGAGTGTCCGTATCAATTTATCTTATCTTATAAATAGAAATATCATTAAATTTTGATTATACTACCATTGGTGCATCTATGTAACAATGAAAAATCTAAATTAATCAATGTAAGAGAAAAATCACAAAGTCAATAGTACCAAAAGTACAAATGAAATGTCAGCAGATCGATACTTGTTTGAAAAGTTATTTAAAGTACTTTTCAACTTATTGTGATAATATCGCCGATGATCCCTTTTTTCGTACAAATTACGAAACAATTTATTAGTTTTAATTATTTAGATTCAAATTCAAATAATTTTTGCATGTCACACGTGTTTAAGTTGTTATAATAAATTATTAACGAAAATAGGTAGCATAGAAAGTAGGTACGAAAGTATCTATTTTCTAGGTAGGGCATGACTATATTATACAGCTGTTGCAAATTAATTGAGATTCATAATTTTGATGAGATTACTTAAAATCGACACAACAATTTTTAACGTTATAACTCAGCAGAACAATAGTTCTGCAACTCGGGAAGAATAACGAAATACATTGTTTTCATCGATTGATACTATTCATGGTATCATTATAGTTAACAAACTATTCATGGTATCATTATAATAACAATTTAAATTAAGCATTTTGTTGTCAAATTGGCATTATAGAAGATGGTGACATAGATCCTAAAATTTTATTAATTACTGTCATAAATGTAAAATAATTTATTTTAAATAAGTAACACTAACTATACAATGGCTTAACAACATACATATATTTACAAGGATATATATATTCTGGTAGATCTCAAGCTAGACTTTAAGGTTCCGTAATTGTATTAAACAGATTGTAACACACAAGACTGGTTTTACATATTTAATTAACAAAGACGGGACTTTACGCGCACATGAGCTAATTACATAGCTTTAATTTTCTGACGTTTTGACCAAATTGCACTGGCATTTAATATACTGTATTATGGAACGCGATAGTTAAAAACTTCAATACTTAATATTATAAAACAAAAAATTATATATATATACAATGGACTAATTTGTGTTTTTTTTGTGCGTTTGTGTGGGATTAAAATTATGTATGGTGATTTTTTTAAATATCTTTTACAAAATTATGCGAGTACAATATTATCCAATCTATAATCTGATAACCTGATTACTAATAAACAAAAATGACATATAATCTGTTAATATTTTTTTTCGCTGTGTAAAAAGAAACGTTGCCTATATTGTTGATATAGAAGATACCAATTAAATATTTCGCTTGAACATTCTAAGGTTAAAGCTATGATATAATTTATAAGAAATATATTTTATTGAACAGCTGACATTAATGTCTAACAACCACGTTCATTTATTTGAAATGACATATTTTTTTATAGTAACAAAATAATTCCATGGCTTCTTTAATAAATACAGGACATTATAAAATTATTGAATAAAGAAACATACAGTTTTGACAGTTCATTGACGAATTATTTTTGATGACTTTCATTGTTTTCTAAGAAACTTTTGTTGTCACTTTAAGATTTTATAATTACACTTCATAGAAAAATAACCTCCAAATATTTTGCTGGTGTATTCTAATCACTAATGAACTAGTTAAAGTTTATATTTATCTCATCATAACAATTCCAAATCATACGTCCTTTTTAATTTAGGAGAAATATCTTTTTATATATAAATATCCTTTTAATAATAACGCGTAAGTCTTGTTGTTAGGGTTATCGCACACGACTGACTTACAGCAGAAAACTCACAGCACAGAAATAGGAACACATCAATTCAATAAGGTATCAGCACCTACCGCAAATCTATCACCACACCACGACTTGCACTAACTCGACCGTCGCAAAACGGATTTAACAGAACACTGCTCACTTCACTTGGGGGTCGAGTGTCCCACCACTGCAAATAACTAGCAACTAGTAAGGCGAGGTGCAGACAAGCATAAGTGACTTAGCTTTGTACTCTATTATAACTCTCATCAAAGTAATTACGTTACTTTGATGAGAGTTATAATTAAAGGGATTGTGTAATTTGTAAATTAGGACAAAAATTTGCTTTTCGTTTAAGTTTTGGTAAATTAGGTTGGATCTCTTAGCATGAAATTAATATAGTTATTTACACTAATTAGTGGTTAAATTAGGTGTTTTTACGTTGAGTTATAAACATTAATCATGGAAAATAGAGTTGGATTCTTTTAAAAATGGTAAAACGTTACCTTCGTTTATTTCTAAACAAGATGATCACTTTTTAAAATTAACTAATACTGAATTTGTATTTTTAATTTATTTTTATTAATTATATTTTAAAGTTTGAATAAATTTTGGACACATTTTGTATGAAGATAGATATGGGCTCCAATTCTGATTACAATACAGAAATAGATAACCAGTGACGTAATTTGACGTTTCTAAAATAACGACTCGATGGCGACGATATGAGGCAAATATGCTGAAATATTTGATCATTGTAAAATATAACGATTAAAATAACTAAAAAGTTGAAGCTTAATATCTAAGTATTACTTAACTTGACGTTCTCAAAAGTCAGTCTACCGTTTTAACACTGAATTGGAATAAAAGAGATGTAATAAAATTTTCTATTTTGACGTTACTAAGTTATTAACAATCTAACCTCTTCATGATGCTTACTTTGGAATGGACAAGAAGTGTAACTACCTCTTGTGATGTGATAGCGATTCCAAATTCTTTAAATTCCTTATTTTTTTATATGTTATGTTGTGTTTATATGTTTTTATGTGTGTGTTTGTGTGTCAGTTGTTAGTGAAGCCAGAAACAAATATCACTTTATTATTTAAATCGTTGGTAACAAATGTAATTAAAATTTGCTTTTTTTTAAATAAGAAGTATTTATAAACGTACATACTATACCATTCTATTGCTATTATTATTATTATACGTAAAAGTTATAAATTAATAAATGTAGATTTAGTTAATTGTGACAGACTTTCATCCAAGAGAAGTGTCCGATAGCAACTCTAGATAAATTACCATGATGATATAATCATTGTATATTTTTAGTTGTATGTCATTAAAGTATATATGTATATACATTAGAGATGCTAAAAATAACTAAGTATTATGAAAAAAATGTGAATAAGCTGTCACTTGTTCTTATTGGAGACGTTAAAAATTGATATTAATATGAACGTAGCTGTACATTTGAAGAAAAATAATTCATTAAGATTTAGCATTGACAGAGTTTCTGATCAAATATGCATTAGCTTATTTCTTTAAGATACAGCTTGTTGGAAAGACATTGTTAGAATAAAAATTATTATTATAATCATCAGTAATCAACCTAGATACAAAGATTATACAGCATTATAATGCTAATAGCATCTCTGTGTATCTATGGTTGAGTCTCCTGGCACAGGCGGTTTGTTTAAAAAGGCTTAAATAATGATAATTATTAACAGTATGTACAATACTGTGTGTTCTCAGTCTTATAATAGTAAGCCATGACATCAAATGCAATTAAAACTTATTAGTCAAAATAATCATAGTTACAATAATCATCTGACATGATATAACATAAAAGAAGCTATTCGCCTTGACTTCTTTTGACCATTTCTGAGTACGGTATATCGTTCGTATTGATAATTACAATTATATACGATAGTACGTTTTTTTAATCGAATACAAAGACAGATAATGCAACACACAATATGAATACACTGCTCTCAATTGCCAATGGCCTCTTATGAAGGAACACTACTTGTAGGTCAACTCCGAGCACTCCGCTAGATTATCTATGAAATTTTGATTCATCGCTTAATAAAAATTTACTATTAATTACTTACGTGCCCCCCGAAGAACTGAGTTGGTCGCTGTAACCTGCCAATGCTTATTGGATAGCGTATTCTTCTATATGCCCAGTTGTGCGAAATATTAATAAATGTTAACAGTGATGATTATATATATTATCTTCACATAGAAGACACATACGAGTAAATAAGTTCAAAGTCCAGATTTTGTGTAAATAAAAATACACCACTTCATTTTATTTCGTCATGTTTGTCAAAAATAAAAAAAATAACACGTTCAGAGTATTGTCAACAAAAAGAAATTGCTGAAATGTATACACGCGCTTTACTTCGACTGCAACAAAAATCAGGTTAATTTTGTATGTTTACTTTTCTATTTTTTAGTTATGTTATATTAAGCCTCTCTTTCTCACTCACTCCTAAAACAGTCAATCAATTCAAATATAGTTTCAACCTTATTTATTTAAGTCAAAAAACATGATTTTTGACTTAAAATTCTTTTTCTTTACATTATTATCATTAACATAAGGCTATGTCTATATAAAGCAGTCAGTTAATTACATAAGGAAATTTAATAGGAAAAGTTATTTTATAGAGGTCTTATGACGAAATATGAGTTCAAGACAATCGTAAGTTAAGTCTCTTTGTCGATACAGTTGTCAATAAAACACCTGATAAAGAGATTCACAACTTATTCAGATTGGATTTGTGTACAACTAACCACACGTCATACACCACAGTGTAATCTTAATACTTTTGCTAAAGTATCAATTACCTACAAAAAAGTTGGCCACCATTTTGTGAGTTGATATTATTATTCAGTATCTTTTGGGCCCCAACATCGTTTTCAACTTTGTTTATGCATTAAAAGACTGTAGCATTTAAAAATGGAATATTATATTTTGTATATAATATTCCATTTTTTTCTATTAAAAAATCAGTTTACAAATAGTTTATTAACCATTGAGATATTTATATCAAATAACATTTATACCAAATAATTGAATTTCTATTTAACTTGATGTAAAGACTAATTTACTCAATAGAATCAACATACTTTCGGGAACCAAATATTTAAAATTTAATTGTTTCTGGATTGTAAGGCAGGTTCAAAAAAGGCAAGGAATTGTATTATATTCGCTGTCACCCACCTGACCAATTTATGCAATCATTAATGAGGCACCAATGGTGTGCAGAGAAAGTTGTACTGCAGGCCAATGTCAATATCGTTTGCAGACGGAAACGATCGCGTAATATATTACGAAACAAGGCCGTCTTCTAACAAGCAAAGCACTACCTTACCACCATACAAATAAGCGCTACATATTTTCAAAACTTTATCCGAAATGTTTAGCGTTTTCTACAAGTAATTTTCGACTTAAAGTCTTAAGGAATACAGTTGATAAGAATGACTGTGACTGTGCAGTAGATGAGTCAATTTGCTAGTTTTGTACGGTTCCGTCATTGAAAGAGATCCTGATGCTTCGAGTGATGGATTACCTAAGCGTTTTATGAGAGGCTAAGGAGTAAAGGTATAAAACATAATTGCCACTTTCATTTCAAGGCAATAATGATAAAATCCTTGGATATCTATACAACTAGCATACATAAATGATTTTGTAATATTAATATAAAAAACCTTTTGTTCGGTGTAATGTAACCGAACACCTTATTTAGCAATTACTTTATAAATACTGGTATGAATTAAATTATAATTGTTATAAGTCAGTCCGGAATCAGCTATCAATTGCCTCGCGGCACTCAACAAATATCATTAGCATTTAAATAATTAAGTAATCATTGTTATAATAGTTTATAATTTAAAAATTATTCTTATCAGCAATCTCCGCATAACACCGCACACCTTTATTGAAATTAGTCCCTTTTTTGACGTTTCTAGATTGATTGATGTCAGATTGCAGATTATATATTGCAAAATTTATTTATTATACTTCAAGCAAAAACAATAATAACTTAATGCAGTAGTGACTAAGTTTTATAGAGATATCTTTAAAATCAGTTGTAAATATTTTGACCCAAAAAAGCCTAAAAACAAAAAAAAATATTTAGTAAAATAGAAGGCAAAGCATGTACCAATACATTCCTCTACAGAGGCAATACTAACATAAATTTTAAATATTACCTACGAACTCATTTGCTAATTCAACAAAGTAAACATGCCCAACAATTTCAAATGTTTACGCGATATTAAAATAACAAATTACAACAACCCTCGCTCAAAACACAACCAACCGAATATTCCAATTAAGTAAATAAATAAACCACAACGTTAACTTAAACTAACACCCAGGGTAGGAACCTACGTGTGGCTGGAAGCCAAGTGAACATTGGACTCACTTTATAACGACGCCTTTAATGTTCTGCTACAGTATTGAAGCAGTTGCGGAAGAACGAGCGTATGCAGACGCGATTACATAAGTTCCTTCATCTCTTTCCTTTCTCGACGGAACAGTACATTTTCCATTTTATGTAGTCATTAATTCACCATCTCCACCTCAAGTGCAGGCACACGTGACATTTTTGTCGCATATCTAGAGAGAGTTCTTTACAGACATACGGAGAATGGTAAGAGAGGGTAAGGTAGTTACACCTAGGTCCCATACTGTTCTAGGACAACCAGAAACTGAAAAATATTTCCTTCTTGATTATAAATCGCATTTTTACTAAAAGAATTGAGAATTCGCATCTACGCTCGCTCCTGTAGTAGCCGTGGCTAAACCAAAGGCCGTAATTAAATCTATGTTAAATTGTGTAAAGCACAAATTATAATAAAACACTACTATAAAGAATCTTTGTGGTTGGAAAGCGCTAACGACTTAATTAACAACAAAGAGATTTGGCTCTAAACTCAGATGCTGAGTTTAAAAGAGAATCATTTTGACTTAGGGTGTAAAGCATAAAGAAAAGAACAAGTCATTGTATAATATTATGTACAATTTCTTACAAAAAGTAATTTTCGAATAAAGTTTTATTACAACCCAATTTATATATTTTATTGAACGATACAGCTATCCGAGATTTAGTTCCGCATAAACTAATACTAATACCATTGAATTCAAACTTCACCTAGTCTAACCAGTAGATAGCTAAATTGCTTCTTATACATTGGTAAACTTAATCAGTTCATTCAGTGCACTTTATTTACAAATTAGAAGAGCCAAATTAGGTAATTAATACAATGGTTTAAAATGGGCACATATTTTACAATCACTTTAAAAATAAAAAGTATGTTTAAATATGCCAATAGATTTTGATATCTTGTAATTAGGAATAAATTTGGCCTTGCATAATTCTATTGCGAAATATATTACTGATGATCGATATTAAGTCACGATATCTGAAGACAAATACTCAATTAAAATTCGTATTTATCACACAAACATCTGCTCGAGCTAGGTCTCAAACCCTTGAACTCTGAACCAGTGGCTTAATAGCTGAGGGTACTAATATTTTAGCAATTTAAGTTAATTTATTGAGCAGCGATATACTCCTGGGATCCTCGGGCAGTTGAAAATTAATTGTGTCTGGATTTTACGGCTTGACAGGTTAATCCTCTTATACACGAGGGTAATTGAGTGAGACCAAGTCTAGAGGTAGGCATGGCACTTTGCGAGATGGATTAACTAACGATGAGTTGTGACAAAGATGACAGAGTTGTGGTCAAGAGGTATGAAAAAGGCAAGAGGTAATCAATTAGATTACCTCTTACATCCTTTTTCATTGGTATTGACATTTAAAAATAAAATTGTGATAGAAAACCTATTATGGAAAGTAGGTTAGGTGATCACGGAAATTGGATTTTAAACGAACATTATCTATTCTTGTACTTTGTACTAATGTTTTTAAAAATTTAATTGGCCTTTGTTTGGTGTCAAATGACGTCATTGGACTAAGCCTAGTTTACTTTTGCCTAATTTATATTCAATCTGTCTTTTTTATTATTTATTGTATTTTTGAAATGTGTCCATTACGCGCATGGTTCGTTTGAGAAATTATCAATAAATACGAATGGAACAGAACCGTGAAAATTGGTTTTGGATAAGGCAGTGGACGTGTATTGATTTAAGCAAGATGATAAATTGTAGTTTCCAATAACTAAACTCTGCCAGAGCAAGGTAGAAACCCGAGTCTTAGCATTACTTCATAAAATTTGGTACACACTGTAAATTTTGCTTTTACCTCTAGATTGTTTACGAAGTCGTACACAATCTAAAGTATGTTCGGTGTTAAGCGAGCATATTATGTTTCTAGTTAATTTCACACTGATCGGTCGATGTTAACCGAGTTTGTTACTGAAATACTATTGCAGAGTGTAAACCATGTTTTAACAACATCTAATAGATATTACTAAAATTCAAAGTACAGAACTTGGGAATGACATCGTAGAGATTATTTTATTCTTGTCATGTAGCAGCGATCACGAAGCTGGATTCGTTATCGCAGTTACATGACCAGAGGAAATCAGGATCTCATCCAGGTATTACTGTGGCAGAAGAAGGACTTATCCCTTATGCAGCCAATATAATTAAAGGTGACAGAGATTATAAAGCCATGGTGACAAGAGTCATTACTATTATCAATTTGGGTAAACAGATTGTCATATAATTATTGTATAAATTAACTGTGAAGCTATGATTTTTATTAAAATATAACCTGAAAACTGAAACCAAATCGTAAGTGTTTATAAAATTACTCATTCGAGTATTGTCTCATAAATTAATTCTCGAATAAATTAGTTATAAATTAAACCAGGGCCGAAATGGCACACTGCCACTGAACATGTTTTTCACATTTCCTTTAATGATAAATAAAGGTCAGAATATATCGGAATTATCGGCATTCTAAAATAACTAGACTCTAGTTAGAATAAACTAGCCTAGCTCATTGTCTAAAGTAACCGTACCAAAATACTTTGAGTTTTTTTTATGCATAATGGTGATTGCTACTGCTCGCCAACGAGGTCATCTGCAGTCGTAACTATCGCTGTAAACTGTTTTGAAATGGCATTTAAAATTATTTTCCGCTTATTTAGTTTCAATACACTTAGAGAGTCTTAATTTATCAAGACAGTCTTAGAAATTCGCATAATTCTAGCTGCTATAAGTAATACACATATGGAGTCCCAAATTTCTTTCCAAGTATTTTTACCGTTTGAGGTGTTGGTCGAAAGAACTAAATTCCGACAAACGATAAAGGTTCTGAAAACTTTTACCGTTTTACAGATTTGTATGTTCATATAATATATCGTGTGTTCAATGAAGATCGCCCAGAGCTACTTGGGCCAATCCCAGACGTGGCGGCCTGTGCAATGCATGCGTGAGCCACCCACACACGCGGCCACACTTAGGGCGTAGAAAGACGGGCGACCACAGCCCGTCTTCTCGTGCCCACCCGTCTACGCCGGAGAGGAGCGGCTAAAGGATCGTCCTCCCGTTCTCACTCCGCTGCCTTCTTCTGCGAGAGAATAGTCTCGCAGAAGGAGGTGACAGCCTCCCATACCCTCTCACTACCAACGGAAGAATATCCACCTGCCAATAACATAATACTTTCTTAAATAAATTTCTTAAATAAATGCTTAATTGTAAGCGTATTCATAACTCTCAAGTTAAACCTACTTTAAGTTCTCCGATTAGTATCAAGTCTTTTAAATTTAAATCAAATTACTCTACTGTCTCTTACTTTAAAAAGATGTTCCACTTATTCCGTTTATTACGTATTCCTCGCTAGCACTGACTTACGCCTACACAAATCGCGGCCCATTGCATCCCACAGGAGGCTGCAAGTGTCGGCCGGTGAGCCGATTAGGCTAATCGACCACGTCTGACGTCCTCCGTAGAGCACTGAGGCGTTATCTTATAAAGCCAAATTACGTGATCGGAATACTTAATGTCAAATAAATACAATAAATAATGGAGAATTTTAAACATTCGTCCTTTCGTAGTTTGATGTCGGCATCGTGAATTATTTTTTCACTACTGGCAATTGGTTTGAACGATTAACTTTAGATTTAGGTATAACTAAATCTAAATCTGAGGATTTAGGTCATAACTGCTAAATTATTCATGAAAGATAGTTTAATGAAATGAATGATTTAAGATCAGGCATAGTCTTGCAAATAAACATAAGTTTGGCAGTATAATATTTGAGATTCATTTATTTTTCATATCATTATCTTTTTTCACATCGCTATCTTCCTTCTGTTCCTTCTGGAGGCACAGCTTTGCCTTGTGTACTGTGTATAGTATATAGGAATCGGACTAATCAATATATTAGGTCGGGACTTAAGAAAGTTTGACTGGGAGATGTTAATGCATCCACCATATAGCTTGACCTTGCACCTTCATTTCATCTAGATTCGGTCTGTTCAGAATTCTTTAGGCAGTGTCAGGTTAACACCAAGAACGGACAGCCAAAACTACTTGTTGCGCTTTTTTGATGGGAAGTCCTAAAATTTCTACAGCAACGGGATTATGTCTTTACCTACAATATGGAGAAAGAGTACGAACAAAATGGCATATATGTTTACAGTACTTAAATGTAAAACAAGAATATCTTGAATTTTCAAAGACAACGAGAACTAAAAGTTAATGGAAATTTGCAGACTAAAATATCATTTTATTTCATCGAATACAAATAATGTAATAAATTTAACACGTAAAATAAAGAATTTTCATATAAAATGCGAAGAAATTTTTTTCGCCACATATTATCTATATTAACCGTAAGTTGGCCTTTTTAATTATGATTCTGTCACAAAACATCCACAATATTAAACCACCAACAGAAAAATGAAAGCACATGCTCCGTTTTTCTTGACAAGAGAGATTACAAAGTTTTACAGTAAAATAGTGATCATCTATTCAAAGCGACGGTAGAACATAAAACTGACTTCAAAGCTTAAGACACGATCTTTATTGCACCATAAACCCAAAGACTTTACCGGTCAATTTACTTAGTTACACACAAACATTGCTAGATGTGAGGCGGTCAATTAAAATGATGCCATGCCAAATGTAACATTAAATGAAACTTAGCTGCAAAAAAAATATTTCTAGAAGAAGAAATCTACTTCTAGCATCCTCTGCTACTTTTAAATTAAAAAATGATGGAAGCTTTATTTCAGTCTTTTATTAGCCAATTTCCCAGTTAAAATAAAAATTAAAAAACCATAAGCATAACTACTACACATTGAGAATTATGTTATTATATTTCGAACTCTCATTTTAATTTCATTTTCTTATTTCTTATCAAATTTTTCTTTTAATAAAAAGTAATTGGCACTCAATAAAGTATTCGTAAAGAACTTATCATTTTCGTCGAGGTAATTTGATATCTGGTTAAATGTATTAATCATAACAAATATAATATAAAGTTCTTTTGCTACGATTTAGAACCGAAACCCGTATTGGCAATAAATAAAACGAATAGGGTCCACAAATTTGGGTAATTAAATATAACAAGATTATTCAGGCAGCCAAATAATTCAATGCTCCATGCTTATAGAATATTAATTTAGATTTGAATCTCAATATAAAAGTAGGATAATTTATTAACTTTCTCGTGTGATAGCGCGATTTGGTGGATCATATGATTTATGAGTCAAGGGAGATAAATGTTTTGGTTAAAATGTCTGCTGAAATCTACTTGAACTCATGTTATAGGTATCATTATAACTTTGGGCAACGATGCCATGTAATTCATAAAGGATAATAATGTAAATTTTTTGGAGCAAGCTTAGTCATATTACTAGTTGTATTTACAGCTCATTGGAGGAGTTAGTTGGCGTAGTTAGAATGCTCTATTGCTATCTAAAATGGTGACAACAAAGCAACTTTCGCCAAGGTCGGTCCTTCGATGGGTTAATCAAAATTTTCTCCGTGCTCTAAACATTAAGTTTGGGCCACTGTAAACACCTGCGTAAGACTGCTGGGTAATTAAATGAATGAAAATAGAAATTGTAATGAAAAATGTATGTTGAAAAACTTATGAATATTACATTGGAAAGTAAAAGAATAACTATTATTAATCAAATCTGACATCTTTATATATTACTATAATTTATAACATGTAAATAGGTTTTATATCGCTTATACCACGTTGGTGGTGTTATGGTCTAAACTTCTCATGTGTCTATCCCATGTAGGAACAATTGTGCCCAGCAGTGGGATGTTTATCGACCGTTCATGTTGACTATTAAGAACTCGGTTTTTCCGTGGATATAAATGTATTAAAATAATGTATTAAGATATTTGTGATAACTATGCAGCCACGTGAGTGTGTATTTGCTTGTAGGTGGTCTGGTAAATTACTTCGGCAGAACCTGGGGCACCCAATGAATAACAGCGGAGTAACTGGGGAATTTAAGTGAGTATTTTCAGCAGCGTTATGATACCCGCCACTTTTGTAGATGGTTGTTATTGTAAAACTACAGCCTACATTGTCTTACTATATCAAATCCTTGACAAAGTGTTAAATTATGTGTGAGTCATAAATGATGATGATTATATTTATAAGTGTGTGTTTGTGATTAGTAAATATTATAGTCAATATATTATTCTTTCCAGAATCCATTGAGATCCGTGATTTATTCTTCAAATGTAACTTTTACACAAAAGTTACACTTTAAATGGATGAAAATTTTAAGTAACCATCAGGGTTACTTTAGTTTACTCCGGGTGATTTTGTTTAAGTTACTAAGTTCTCAACCGAACTCTGGAAACTTAAGTTGATATTGGATAAAGCTTTGAATGGGACTGAATACTGAACAAATGGCGTTTTATGCAACAGTCGTTTTGTTGCATAAATTTGAAGTTCATCAAACCGTTCCAGTAATTTGTATTTTCATATCTTATATTTTTTTTGTATTTTCTTTTCTTTTGTATTAATATTAATTAACTTTTATCAGCTGTCAATTCATTCAAAGACAACGACAACTAAAAGTTAGTGGAAATTTGCAGACTTGAATTTCATTGTATTTCATCGAATACAAATAATGTAATAAATTTAACACGTAAAATAAAGGCTCAAATTTAGTTTACGGAGTATAAAATAAGTTATAATAGACATATTTAATTGTTAAGAATACGATACAAGACTAATAACTGCCAAATATTTTCTTTCGATGCCTTATAAGTACAACAAGAATGGCTAAGAAATAAAACTTGCTGTCGACTGTACCACTAGCGTAAATTACAATTGAAATGAACCGTGATTGAAAGTGAAAATGCTTTTTAAACGCATATGTCAGTTAAAAGAAAACTACAGACGAAACGTCACAATACGTTTGAAAATTACACTTGGGATACTGTAGTACGTTCGATCATTTTTTCCAATAAAAATTAAGGATTTACTTTCATATGGTGTGTAATTTCACAAACAAGAACAAGAACAATTCTCTAATATTCTGTCGTGTCCTTTTAATTGTCTTTGTGTGTACATAAATTGTTAAATAAATAAATAAACTTTCAAAAAGGACCATTAAAAACCTTCACAAATCAATTATTTCTAGATGCTTTAGGCTATGATGTTGCTAGAATAAAATTTTACGTTTCAAAATACACGTTTAAGAAACCTCGGCCATCTGAGCAGAAGGAATACAAAATCAGAAACTCTATTTAGGTATTACATCCTTCTATATTCTTACAGTGAGATCTGTAGTATGAAGTCAACTTCATATTAGAGCCTCAAATTTGAAAACCATAATAAATTTACTGCGCACTCTAGCTTTGTACAAGTGCTTTACTTTTTAGGAGCCGGCCATTAAGGATGGAATAGAAGGAGGATAAGTGAGTCCTACAAAAAGAGACTTCATAGTTATAACAACAGCTTCCCCATTGTTGATACCAAAGAATGTGTATTCAGACCTAAAAGAGCATCCTTAGTAAAAAAAATGTCAAAAATACAAAACAATATTGTAATAGTATAATTATTAACATGAGAAACTTATTGCTGGACGTGCTTTCTAGTAACAACGATTGTTGTCGATACACTGGCCGTTTATTGTATTTTTTAATATTTAAATTTTGACATATTTCATATTGTTTTTATTTGACACTTGTCTTGTTTTATCTGTCTTATTAAAATATTGAAGAGAAATCATCTTTTTATTTCTCCAACATTTTTGGTGTCAGAAGTATTTTTTTAAAAGATTACCATGCTTACTAGAAGCCAAAAACGTGCCGCAAAGGGTAATAATAGTGACAAAAGTGGAAAAAGTGTCTCTATTTCGACAAGATCGTCTGCAACTGTTCAAGCCCAAGTTCTTGAAGCAGAAGCTCAGCACCTGCGTCGTATTGCTGATTTGGAGCAAGCAGAACGCGAGCGAGCCTTGGCCGCGGAACGAGCCGTGGCAGAGGCAGAACACCGCGCACACATTGCTGCTCTAGAAGCTCGAAGCGGCTGCAGCCGATCTAGTCGTAGCTCACGACTTGTGGAAGATTGGTTTGACAACAGATTTGATGGTACTGTATATCCAATTTCTTCCTCTATGCCGTCTCAAGTGACTACGGAGACGTCGCGCGCTCCTATCCTAACGCCTGTGCCACATATAGCACCTACGGGCCCGATAGCTGCGTCGCCTAAGGACGTCACCTCACCTCCAATACGGCAAGAGGCTAATGTACAGATAGCATCATCTTTTCAAAATTCAAATCAGTTACATGAACTCCCTAATCCCACCTCACTTACCTGCACATCTGCTTTACCTCATGCTGATAATATAAAAAATATACCTTTTAATAATTCCTCTCACTCTAGGGCTCCCGTGTGCACGCATGCGCCTATGGGTGACACATTCAATGTCACCGCACCCGCTAAGTTTCCTGGAACTATCAGGGTACAACGGAACTGCTGCGTGACCGCTTCAGCCGAAGAGGATACATATTTACAAGCACAAAGCTTAGGTACTCACCACACTAGCAAAAACTATTGTTTGCCTGAAACTAATAAATTTAATGCTACTTTTAAATCCGACACATTACAATTAGCTGAAGCGGTCGCCGACATCGCTGCGGCAGCTGCTCGTCGTGTCCAAAGTCCAAAGGTCAGTGTAACGTTACCTATTTTTGACGGGAAACCGACAGACTGGCTTTTATTCAAACGAATGTACGAGTCTACTAGTGCCTCGTATTCGACGGTAGAGAACTTAGCAAGGATTGGTGCTTCTTTACGTGGGCCTGCTCGTGACGCCGTAGCCGTACTTTTAGCTACGGCTTGCGACCCACTTGAGATAGTTAGAGCCCTCGAAATTCAGTTTGCTAGACCGGAACTCATAATCTTAGCAGAGTTAGCCACCATCAGAACATTACCTAAAATTTCTAATCTCGAGTCTGCTAAAGAAATTAATCATTTCGCTTGTAGGGTGAGGCATTGTGTAGAAGTTGTACGGTTTCTCAACGTATCCGAGTATTTAGCTTCCCCAGAACTGTCCAATGAAATTATTGGAAAGTTCACTAACTCACTGCGGTTTCGTTGGGCGGATTTCGCTTTTACGAAGGAACGGGATCCTGTGAAAAAATTTCGGCTGGAACTTTTGTCGGAGTTCCTCATAAATGAAGCAAATTTAAAATCAAAATATGATTTTATTTTCGAGCCTGTCAAACGTGACATTTTATTTAGAGATGCCAAGCCCGTTAGATGTCATGTTACTTCAAATGAATCTATGACTTCACCGAAAATAACAAATAAGGTTTGCTCATTTTGTAATATTAAAGGTCATGTTATTATAGAGTGTGGAGTTTTTAAATCGATTACTTTAGAGGAGAGATGGCAATGGGTGAATGAAAAAAAGACTTGCCACAAATGTTTAATTAAAGGCAATCATTTTTATCGAAATTGTAAGAAATTTTTTTGCACTGTTCTTAATTGTCAGAGTAAAGGATCTCATCACACATTGTTGCATAGGGACGTTACACGAGCAAATGTAGGTCATATCAATAACGATACAGATGAGTTAGTACCACTTGACACTACTCCCTACTCCGATATATCCAATGCAGAGCGTGCGGTGATTACACACAATTATACCCAACCATCTCCGCGACGCCCATTATTAAAAGTAGTTCCTATTAGTATATCAGGACCCAAAGGTACAGTTAATACATTCGCACTTCTTGATGATGGTTCCACCATTACTTTAGTTGACGCCTCGATTTCAAAAGCAATCGGTGCTACAGGGAAACAGTCGCTTCTTAGGGTGAACGGGGTAAACGGTATGACTAATGAGTCGCTTGCCACCTTCGTATCTTTAGATATAAAAGGACATAACAGCTCTCAGTCTTATAAGCTAGAAAACGTTCGATCTATACCAAATTTGTCTCTTTCAAGTCAAACTGTAAAATCTGCCGATCTAGAATCTTATAATCATTTAACGGAGTTAGTTGATAAATTGAGCTATGATGATGCCAAGCCCATGCTTCTCATAGGGATTGATAATTGGCATCTGACCGTACCGCATGCTGTCAGACGAGGTAAGCGATCGCAACTGGCGGCAGCGTTGACCACACTTGGATGGGTTCTTTTCGGTTCGTTTCGGTCTCAGTCGTCACCTTTAGAGTTCGTTAACGTTCATCATTGTCTTAACGAAGTAAATTCTCTAGAAAAACAGCTTCAGGAATATTTTCATATTGACTCTTTAGGAATTTCTAAAAAAGATTATTTATCTGACAATGATAAACGGGCCCTAGAAATTATAGATCTTACAACCAGGCGGATGCCCGACGGTAGGTTTGAAACTGGTCTTTTATGGCGAGCTAATGTGTCTGATGTACCCAATAGCTATGAATTAGCACGTTCGCGATTTTTATCTCTAGAGAGGAAAATGTTTAAGGATCCGATATACGCCGCAGCATATCGCGACAACATTCACACAATGTTATCAAAGGGATACGCGGAACCTTGTGATAATGAACCGGATCCTAATGCAACTATCGTTTGGTATTTACCTCATTTTGGTGTGGTACATCCACAAAAAAAGAAACTGAGAGTCGTTCATGACGCCGCCGCGACAGTCTCTAACGTTAGTCTTAATTCGATGCTCTTGCCTGGTCCAGATCTTTTCCAAAATTTGTTAGCTATCCTTATGAGATTTCGTGAGGGTAAGATAGCCCTTAGCGCGGATATAAGGGAAATGTTTCCCCAAACTAAGATCAGGAAAGAGGATCGTGACGCACAAAGATTTTTGTGGCGTGATTGTCCAGATCAACCTTTGCGCAGTTATCGAATGTCGTCAATGATGTTCGGTGCTACTTCCAGCCCATTTACCGCTCAACACCTTAAAAACCGCAACGCTTATGAGCATGCGCAAGCGTATCCAGCTGCTGCCGAAGCAATCGTTAACGATCATTACATGGATGATTACCTCGGCAGCCTTGACTCTGTGGAGGAAGCGGCTAAGCTAGCTTCGGATATCGTTCACATTCACGCTCAAGCATGCCTCGAAATGCGAGCCTGGACCTCAAATTGCAAAGAGGCCCTCAATTCACTTCCTCCCGAACTATGCTTTTCCGATTCCTCTTCACCGACGGTACGTGTCCTCGGAGTGGCCTGGAACATCACTGACGACACTTTTTGCTTTCCCATCAAGTCTTTCGACCTTTCAATCCCTAAATTAACAAAGCGTATAACTTTATCACATCTCATGAGCATTTATGACCCTCTTGGACTCCTGACTCCAATTGTTATTGAAGGGCGGATAATATTTCAAGATATATGGAGACTTAAAATTGAGTGGGACCAAGAGCTACCTCCTGCCATCGTCAAGAAATGGCAAAACTGGTATAAGTGTCTGTCTAATTTATTCGGGAGGTCAGTACCGCGACACTATTATTGCAATAACATTGTTCACTCGCTTCAGTTGCATGTTTTTGCGGACGCCAGTCAGCTAGCATATGCTTGCGTAGCTTTTTGGAGGTATGAACTTTTAGATGGTACGGTCGCACTGAGCCTAATCGGGGGTAAAGCCAGGGTATCATCACTGAAACCTGTCTCTATCCCTAGGCTAGAATTACAGGCAGCCCTAATGGCAGCTCGATTCTCTTCTTTCATAGTTGATGCTCATAAGCGAAAACCAGTTCAACTTTTCTGTTGGTCAGACAGCCTCACTGTCATGAAATGGTTACGCACGAACGTCACTTCACTTAAAACGTTCGTCGCACATCGTGTAGGTGAAATTTTGGAGCTTAGTAAGGTAAATGAGTGGCGTTATGTTCCAACATCTTTGAACATCGCAGATGACGCAACGCGAATACCGTTAAACTTTGATTTTTCATCAAGATGGTTCACTGGTCCTTTATTTTTGTTAAAACCTGAATCTCAGTGGCCTCTCGAACCATCGTCAGCTCCTCCATCACTGGGTGTAAGTGAGATGAAACAGACCACTGTATCACCTTGCTCTCATGTTTTAGCTTTGAATATCATAAAGTCCATTCCAGAACCACAGGTTCCGGAACCTACTCGCTTTAGCAAATGGTTACGTTTTGTAAGAGCCACGGCCCGAGTTCTTCAAACGGCAAAATATTTTTCTTCTTTAGGCCAATCTAGTCGAAATTCAAATTTTCGCAGTCGAGCCGGTTCTGTATCTGCATCTCATTCCAAATTTCCTATGCTAGAAGTTGAAGATCTGAAGTGGGCAGAACGGAATATCTTTTTGCGCTCCCAGTTACAATATTTCAAGGAAGAGTACTCCGCCTTGTTGAATGGAAGGCCATTACACAAACGCAGCAAGCTCCATAAAGTTACCATTTATATTGACGAGGATGGGCTGATGCGCCTCAAGGGTCGGATTTATGCAGTCGAAAATGTGGACATGGACAAAGATCCCGTTATCCTTCATGGCAAAGACTACACGGCGAAATTATTGATCGGCTTTTACCATCAAAGGGCTGCACATTGCGGAAGCGAAGCTGTGATAAATAGCATACGCCAACGTTTTCACATGTTCGGAGTTCGATGCGCAGTCAAATCAATCTTACAGAAATGCCTTGACTGTCAGTTAAAGAAATCAACGCCCGATTGCCCAACAACCGGGGATCTACCACCAGAGCGTTTGGCACACCATATACGTCCGTTTACGCATGTCGGATTAGACTATTTTGGACCTGTCACAGTCTCCGTCGGAAGAAGGGCAGAAAAACGCTACGTAGCACTCTTCACTTGCTTGTCAGTCCGCGCGGTGCATCTAGAAATAGTAGCTAGTCTAAGCACAGATTCGGCAATTATGGCTTTGAGGCGGTTTATAGCCAGAAGAGGAAGTCCAGTCACCATCTTTTCGGACAATGGAACTGCCTTTGTCGGTGCGAACCGCGAGCTCAGGAAACTCTACGACGAACCTGTTCAGGAGTTTGTGACAAATCAGTTTATCAGATGGAAATTTATTCCTCCGGCCGCGCCATTCATGGGTGGATGTTGGGAGCGCTTAATACGGAGTGTAAAGACAGCTTTATCTTCTACCTTAAAACAACGATCGCCTAATGAAGAAGTGCTGCATACATTTTTACTAGAGGTAGAAGGCATTATAAATTCTCGGCCTTTGACGCATGTAGATACAGACCCGGACTCCGATCAGGCAATTACGCCCTTTCATTTTATACTTGGCACGTCGTCAACATACTCGCCCCTTGCCCAAGTAGATGACTCAGATCTGGTCCGGCGGATTTATTGGCGTAAAGGCTTACGTTTGGCGGACCATTTTTGGACCCGTTGGGTTAGAGAGTACCTTCCTTCACTCATTCCCAGAACCGCGACGAGTCCAACAACAAACTTAAACGTCGGAGAAATTGTACTCATTGCCGACGGTAACCTTCCAAGAGGTGTGTGGCCACGTGGTCGCGTTACGCGAATAATACCTGGCTCAGATGGGATAGTGCGAATTGCCGAAGTTATCACGTCTCATGGGGTCTTGCGACGACCCGTTAGAAAATTGGTTCGTCTTACCGCTGTGAATACACCTCTATGAAAGTCTACTATGTGTTTACTGTGTGCAGGCACACCAGGGGCGAGGATGTTGTCGATACACTGGCCGTTTATTGTATTTTTTAATATTTAAATTTTGACATATTTCATATTGTTTTTATTTGACACTTGTCTTGTTTTATCTGTCTTATTAAAATATTGAAGAGAAATCATCTTTTTATTTCTCCAACAACGATCAAAACAAAATAAGACTTTTTCAATTTGGTCTATTCATTCCGAAGTTACCAAATCAGCAAAGGATGTAAAAAATCTGACATACATGTGGCCATCGTTAAATATATGTCTCATAAAGACGTAATAATTTACTGATGACGTCACTTACATTGCGTCAAATTGACGTAATTTACGTCTTAAAAGTCGTTATCAATACGTCTTGTGATTGCCGTTATATCTCCGTTGCTTAAAGACGACATTGTACTTTTTCATATAATGGCATTATTGAGAGTTTGACGTAAAATCACGTAATAAAAAATACGTCACATTGTTCCACGGGTAGGCGTGTACATACATATATATTTATTTTTATACTCTGATAAATCGCACTTTGGATTGGAATAACAGTTATTTTGGCTTCTTCTAATCTTTCAGTAATGTGATACTAACAATAACTTCTTAGTAATGAAGATTAATTAGATCCAGAAAGTTTATTTACTACAGCAAAACTTCACAATACTCTCGTTAACTAATTTTAATTAACCGTAAATAGGTTTATTCATACCACTACCCTACTTCACAACAGAATAATGAGAAAAGTTTCCATCAACGTAGCAATGTTACTAGCTGTCCCGTTGCTTTCAACCTGTAGAAGGAGTGATTGTCTTGGTTCAATGTAGTAAACATTATCAACCCAAAGATTTATTTTACAATGTCCAACTAGAAGTGGGAAGTTGCCTTGGTTTGATATTGTGAATCCAATTTTGGAAATTGTAATTAAATTAATATCGAAGTTTCGCATATCTATAGTTATATACAACTAAACTAGTTCAGAATCAAGCATGCTTAATTTGGGCATGTATACTAAATTAATAAAAAATATTGAAATATTTTTTTTCAAATGACTCATGTTTAACCATACATTCACTTTACATTGGTGTCGATTCTGCTGTTATTCTAAAATTAAATTAAATTATATTTTTTTATTTTCTAAATTAATTTCAAATTTCAACTTAAAAAGGAAAGGATAGCATATTTATAAAAGTTAAAATAAAGTTATAAAAATTATGAATGGAGTAGCTACGGCCTGACATTAAATCCTGCAAAAACGCAGGTAATTGTCATTGGTAGCTAACGAATGTTTTCGAAAATTGATTGGTCCATTATACCTAAGGTTACGCTTGATGGGTCTCACATTCCATTCAGTAAGACTGTGAAGAACTTGGGTCTTTACTTCGACAATCATCTGTCTTGGGTGCATCAGTTAAAGGAACTTAGTAGGATATTGTTTCCTTCATCTAGTTCCCTTCTTACCTATAGTAACTGAAAGTGTGCTTGCTCAATATCTCCTTCTTCCAATCCTCGATTATGCTGACTCTAGTTATCCGAATATAACCGAAGAATAACTAAATAAACTTTAGCGATTCCAAAATTTTTGCATATGCTTTAGATAAGGATATGGTCGCCCTTTGTACAAAATCAGTTAAATGTTTTTTGTGTATTCTTCAGCAGCCATAGCATCCCATATAAGCAACGTAATCAGAGATGCCGGGTTCCAGTCCCGGCCGGGAGAAATATTGGTATTATAAGCTAATGCTTATCATACCAACATATATTCAACCAACCAACAACCAATATATGTTCTCAAGGGTTACCTGTTTCTATATTTTTGTGAATATGTATTTTACAATATATGATTTTGGGATCGATGATAGAAGTGAGTGGGTAAAAAAACGTCGTAGGAATAATTAGTAAATGTGTACTAAGTAGTTAACGCAAAATAAATTATAAGAGATAAAAATTTTCCGAAAATCAATTTCCTAGAATACAAACGTGCAAAAAAGTAAGAAGTTAATCTGACTTTTATCATCTCGTCAAAATATTTTTTTTTTTTTTTTATACCTCCACAGTCTCAGACTTGATCCGAGTCATTGTTAAACTTATCCATCCATACTAGTTCTCGCGTTTGCTACCGCTCGTACATTCATGCTTCATACTTTGTCTTTCTCGCATTCATCTCTTTCGCACCAATTTACTTAAAACTATTTTAGGGTTTTTCTTTATTTAAATAATATACACAGGCTATTTTTATTTACATATAAATTTTGACTTGGATAATTAACATTTTTTTTTAAATACAATATAATAATAAATTTTTATAATAATGATACAAATAATAATTTAAATAATTTCAATTTATAATTTCCTATAATAATTTAATATATAATGCTTACTTATAATGCTTACTTAAAATAATAATTTAATATATAATAATTTATAATGCTTACTTAAAATTCTTAACCAATATAATTGCAATAATACATTCAAACAATAATAATAATAAAATACAATAAGACAATAAAATTTCAAATAATTCATAAATTTAAAACAATAAAATAAAATAAATTCCTTAAACCCTAAAATAATTACAATAAACATTCAATAATTCTAATCCTAATATCACAGTGCATAAGAAATAAAAATTAAAAACAATAATTCAAATTCAAATTCAATAATTAAAATAATACAACTTAAAATAAGAGATGGATGCGAGATACTTAATATACTTAAATTAATCAGTCTATCTGTTACCTAGGTTTTGTTGCGGTTTATTGTTTTGTTTGCTACAACTATGCAGTACGTAAGGAGGGCCTTCCTGGTGTTTTTATTTGCGACTATCTCAGCTATATTTTCCTTCTTTATCTTCATTCCTACCCTTTCTTCGCAGTCGTGCCTCTCCATCACGTACGCGGGGCATGCTGTGAGCAGATGTTCGACGCTTTCATCCTGGTCAGGATCACAGACACACGATGGGTTCTCCCTGCACCTGAACCTGTGCAGGTACTGAGCGAACCCACCGTGCCCCGTGAAAACCTGGGTAAGAATACCCGTAGGCTTTATTTTCCTGACCAGGCTGTACGCCGCCACTGCATCCGGAAAGAACAGCTTCGTCCCGGAGGCCGTCGTACCACCCTCATATCTCCTGCCCCATTCCCCAAGAGTTTCCATACGGATGCATCTCTTGGCGAATGAGACAGGGCAGAGGTCGTAGTCCGGCTTCCTCCGCGACGAAACTGCTGCCTCCTTGGCGAGGGTGTCCGCACGCTCGTTGCCAGGGAGTCCTGCGTGAGCTTTGATCCAGTGCAAGGAGACATCTTTGCCTTGGGTCAAAGCCACCCCAAGGTTCTCCCTGGCCTCGTGCGCCAGACGGTGATGAGAGCTTCGGCCAACAATGGATTCGAGGGCAGACCTCGAATCACTGAAGATGCCGAAGCTCTCCTCACCCCTAGCGAGGATCTCCGCCGTGGCCCTGTGTATGGCCAGGAGCTCTGCCTGGTACACGGTGCAGTAGTTGGCCAGCTTGAGTTTGACGGCCCGGATTTCGGCGCCTTCTTTCCATATGGAAAGAGAGGCTCCGACAAGGCCGTCAATCTCGTCAAAATATTTTACTTGTATGTAAATGATTCTGTTTTCCAAGCAAAGACACAATTTGAATGCTGTAATTTAAATATACGCGAACTCGGAAATGACAAAATATAACACAGTAAAACATGAACCGTTTTCACGGAAAATCAATTTTTAGTAAGTCGTATGAAAATGTAATATTACTATTTTAAATGTTTTTATTCGGTTCGTTTTTTTTTTGACTTCATGTCATAGATATTTGAAGGATTCAGAATAAAGGTTTAAAAGGATTAACCCTTTCAGGGCCGGACGCCTATTTTTGGTCTTTTTATTAATAAGTCGAGAAATATCCAAAGTATTTCAATAAAATTGATATCGTTGGATAAATCTTAAAAAATGAAATTTTTTGATATATAGTACACCCCCTCCCTAAAATTCCTTCCCCCCTAATTTGTTTTTTCAAAATATCCAAAATTTGCATTTTTTGTTTATATTATAATATTTTTGTTATTTTTCATCCCTTTCCTTTTCTGGTATAGTTTTGAATAAAACATAAACATTTCATATAAACAAACGTCACCAACGTACAATATTTTTTTATTAATAAATAATATATTATCTTATATAATAACGTTTTTTGAAGTCATTTTCTTTATTAAAAAAACCCGGCCCCGAAAGGGTTAAGTCGAAGTTGCTTGTTTCATAACGTTTGAAACACTTAACTAAAACCAGCTTTCATATCAAGCACTCGATTTATTTAGTCATAGTAAAAATTCACATTTGGAGATATTAGGATTGTAACCCCGTTGATTGATCAATACAACTTAATCCTGAAAACAAAACAACACAAAAATAACCCAATTAGTCCCAATTTTACCTTTACTCCTACACTGGGCTTCAGGTCTGCCGACTTTCTTTTGTTATCTTTATAGGCATTATTAGTTTATCTAAAAGTATATCAAACACATAATTTAAACTTCACTAAGCTGAGGCTAGAGAACTGTTAAAGTAATCTAACTCAAGTCTTACAGAATTGTGTTAACTATTCAAAGAGTCAGCACTTTGAAGGAATTATTTTTGGAGAGAAATATCTAGCAAATATATGGGAATTAGAAGCGTGTTCCAGTTTTAGCTTTAAAAAAGCTTTGCCTGAACGGAATTTCACTATCGAACACGATTTCTTTACGGGATTTGCTCTCGATGGAGATAAAATCATTTTTGAAGGTTTAATATTTCAAAGGAAAATGGTATAAAAAATGATATATCAGCTTTTTTAACTTCATCTGTCCAGATATTTGTTTGCTTATAAAAAAGATCTAGATTTTGCATAATTAATTTTTAATTTCATGGATGGCAGGACTTTGTTAAAGCTGTTAATAATATGTACCCATTTTTTAAAATAATATTTATATAATTATGCGAGTTATGTTTACTTACAAAATATGACCTCTAGAATTCATGTGCTATTTTAGTAAGCCACTAAAAACATAGATACAAAATACTATGAGCTAATATGCTCACTTTACCAATATTTAAGTGCTCAGAAACTTAATAATAACATCATTGTGAAACTGTATTTTATACTTAATATGACTCTCATGGTAAGTAGTTGGAAGAATCCATATGCCACCTCCACCGTGCCGTTGCAAAAGATATTTTTTCACACATCTTTACAGTAGCCCGTATTTAGAGAATATATGTTTATATTTATTTGTAATATAAGAATATCAAATAAGGCTATTTCTATGAAAAGTCGTTTTATAATATTTCACTGAGATTTCCTCGACATAGAATAGAATAGAGAAGAATAGAATAGAATATATCTTTATCGTACATCAGCCAATTCAAGAAGAGAATTACACAAAAAAAAACTTTTAACTAATTATTATCATATTACAATATTTGGTATTTTAATAGCAAATATCTAGACAGTCATGTTAATTTGATACAGAGACAATTTAAAAGCGTAGTAACATTGAGAGGTCTTATTTAATCTGGAACATATATTTAATCTGGAAGTATTCTACGTCATCGTGTCTATGGCTGCTTTTATAACCAGATTAACTTGAAATATTTTAGTGACGAATTTGTGTCCCATGTCTAGCCAAGAACAGTGAAATTAAAAGTAAACGTACTATCAAAGCGGTCTTTATCGGGTTTTTGCACTAACATTGTATTGCATACTAGTTTTTCACAAAGCTCTAGCATAAATTCTAGCTACGTTCTGAACTTTGACTGGTTGTAATGAAGAGTGAACGGTGGCTTTCACAATCGTGCGGTTACTTTTTCATTCTGAAATTATGAATGTTTATATTTATATAATATTGAATTTTAATACGCGTGTAAATAGTTCTCTGAAATGGAAAGATAATCTCGTGAACCTCATGTGGAATTATGGCCGAAAACTTCTCATATATTTCCTATATGTAGGAAGGCAGATTTCCTATATGTGGAAGGTATATACACTATTTATCATGGTAACTTATGCTGTTTCTAAATATGGGTTTCTATAATCTATCTAAGGGTGGAGCTGGTAGTAAATTTTTAACGGACTTCAGAAAAAAGAAGGGGCTCAATTCAGTAGGTATGTTTTTTATGCATGTACACCGAATACGCCGAGATTTCTGATCCAATTTCTGTGATTCTTTTTTATATTCTCTGGGGAATAGTTGTCAGCTGCACTTTCTATTGTTTCTGGAAACAGAACCAACTCCAAAAAGTAGTTGACATATAAAATACTTCAAAATGATAGAAACCCACCGATAATGTGGGTTTAAATAATTTATTTTCGGTAATGTTGATTGCTTTTGTCTTATTACACTCTTTAGTAAATGTATGGTTTTAATATTTTCTATTTTAAAATTTGTTTTTTGTGACTAATATATATATAAATAAAATTAAATACCTACATATCGGTCATCCAGCTGATTAACATATCCAGCGACTAACCATGAGATTATTTGGTTGTATCCTTAATCGAAACCGAGCGCCCGAAACACTATGCCAATCAGGTCAATGACCTTGAAAGTAAATAATCAATTTTATTTTTTTCTTTAGACACTGGTTAACACAATAGATATTGTTGACTATTGTGAAAATATAAATGAATGAATTTGAAGAGTACAATTCATATTAAAGCAACAACTTGCACAAAACAATTAGTTCTTAAATTATTTTAGTCCACCTTTATGGTGAATTTAGAATGGCTAAGCGAAATGGGCCTTGTGATCAAAGACAATGGATTATGAATTTCTGATATATTTCCATTTAGGTACGGACTATTAATGGAAACAGGAAGAGTGAATATATAAGTACTAAAACTTATTGTTGAAATTCTAGTAACTATAATACATCATGATAGATCTATTAAATTAGCGTTCCTGGCAACACATTTGTGTCTTATGTCTTTAATTAGATTTACATTACGCAATTAGGATGTAAACAGTGGCAGACATCACAATGAACATAATATATCAGCACTATATACACTCAAGTCCCTTCCCTCTTTAGCTCATAATCCTCTTGTTAGAGGCTTATTAGGAAGCATAAATTACTACGCAATCTGACAAAGTACTATAATATATAATACGTGTTGTTAGTTATTACGTCAAAGGTCTAGGTCACCTATATCCATCTGCCTGTATTAAAAGCTAATGTTAAGAACATTCAGACGAATTTTGGGACTGTTTAATTGCAGTCGTTTGGCCGTGTCTTAAGGATGGGTTTTGTTGAAATATATTACTATGTTAATTAGGATCTGAGTGATAACTTATTGTTGTCTTTAGGTAGGGAAACGGGAGCGAAATCGTCGAGCGAAGTCGTGGTCAACAAACGTAAATAAACGATTTAAATTTGTTAAAATATTTGCTCAATGATTTTTCAGTCTTCACTGAAAAAATAAAATAGTTAAACAATACTCACACATTTATTCCAATTCCAAATTTTTATCTATCTCTGAAGGCTCAACAAAAACATCAAACGATCAAAGTCTTACGTTTAACTAATAAATAGAACAGCCAAAAACAGTTTTCTGCTTGAATATACATATTTAAAAAAAACTACGATGATATTGAAACCCAAGAAACAGACAAAGATAAATTATGAGACGTCATTCTCATACTTCTCAATTTCAATAGATTTAGTAAAACATAATAACATACAGAATTACATAAAACGTAACAGAATTTCGCTAATGGAAAAATAACATAACTTAGTTTAATTGACAGGCGTGAAACTAGATTAAGCTTAAATCTTGGTGTAAAAGGTTTTGTTTGTGTCAACATTACATTACATACATTTACTGTTCTCTATTCAGTCTTAGTGACATGGGTCAGGCTAGGGTTTAAAAGAACAGTGGATAAAAGGACTGTGTAGTTCATAATAAGCACTTAAATTCTTAATAAGGGCGGATACACACGACCAGATTTTTCGTATTTCAATGGATTTTGAAGCGTGGTTGAAAGTGAGGGTAAAGCAATGCAATCACATTTTATAGGCTTTCCTGACTCAAATTCAAATTAAGTTTGCTGGTAAGAGTCATATACAGATGATAATGATTGCATTATCATCTTGGCGTTCCAGAAAGTATTTATATCCCTTTTAAATTGAATTGGAATGAAAGAGATGCAAATAACTTTGAAGTAGGTACATTACACCCACTTGGGATGAACAACCACTAAAAAACCAATAATTTTTGTATAGATAATGACACCGATTTCGTTGTGTACGGACTAAAATAAATTAAAGTCATTTGCATCTCCTTCCTTCCAATTCAATTTAAAAGGGATATAATTACTTTCTGGAATGTCAAGTAAGTTGACAATAAGATGATCCATACACTTAGTATCCATACATATCTCTATCCAATATCAAGACACGACATTTATTTATTTATGCAGGCCACATTATACATATTAAAATACTTAATCTAAAAACTATTTCTAATATGCATCAAAATAACGGTGTTCATAACACTTGAATTTATTTTAAATATGAATGAACTGATTAACAATAACTTAAAAACTCAGCTATGATAAATAGTGTCTAAGCTGACAGTGACATGAAACACCCAGACAAGCCTTTTTTATATCAAGGCAAAATTGTTACATGTATCGAATATTTTATTATAATGAAAATTTAATAATAAAAAGACAAGCCAACTTCAAATATATCTATTAAAGAATAAAAGCCTGAAAAGAGGTTTCAGTTCAGATATTCCAACATGGTATAATTCACCACAGACCGCACACATCAAGCCATCTCTTGACCTGATAAGTACATCGATTAGTCTCCAAGTAAAGTACTCATCAAGCCAAGTCAAGTCAAAAATTTAAGCCAATTTTAAATTTATGTCACTGTCACAATTACACTTTTAAGTTGTAAATTAAGTGTGACTTGTTTCATAGGGGGATAAGTCATAGCAGATTGTAGATTATAGATTTTAATGAAATGCCGCAAAAATAGTATTCCATTGTGTGGTAAAACCCTAATTTGTGAGATTTTGATTTGAATTTATTTAATGTCAAGCCAAGGTTATCTTTAGATGTAATGTATATAGACTTTTCAATTTGATTTTAAAAGTCGAGTGTTATCATTGTTCGTGACACAGGTCTTAGGGTAATTTGAGGAGTTCGTCTCTGTCTATTGTTTTTAGAATAGATAATAAACAATATCATCGCGGCACATGCGAGGTGAACATCTCTTGTAGGATGTTACTATATATAATTCCAATAAGCAAATGGTAATGAAGTAACGTCAAAAATTAATGCAGAGCCTAAACAGTCTAGACTGAAATGATGAAATCTGTCAACATTATTTTTGTGGTGGCAGACTCAGCCAAGATGGTGGTAGCTCGCCACGCAGACTTAGACAAAGCCCTGCCACCAACCAAACCGAACAGATAATTTCTGGAACTCCAGATAGGGATAGTTACTTAGACCACAGTGGTTGAAATAAAATAATAACGATTTTATTTTTATTTAAGCTCAGGTCAACTGAAAACCTACATATTGTGACGCAACATGTTTTATTCGATCTTCAAATTAACTATTTACATTTTTTTTAAGCTTAAACGACTTAATACGTCGTTCAGGTCACACATTCAGCCTAACATCGTTCAGGTCACGTTTGCAGTCCTTGAACCGGCGCCTAGTCCCTTTAAAGAGCAAATCGAATGTCAGTATATTTGTTAAGGCACGATATGGGCTAAGCTGGATACCTGAAAATTTTTTTTGTTCTTTATCTGATATTTATTGGATATTTTTTGCTGCTTTACTATAATATCATTATGATATCTTACATTCGAACGCAACAATGGCATTAAGCCAATATCCATTGTCATGGGGGGAGGGCCTGGATTGTTTTAAATCAAACATCCACAGAAAAAAGGATTTTTAATGAATTAAGCTATATAAAAAGACAGACTCAACGAACTGTTAAAAAAGCAGGATGGTGACAGACCACCCACCTGCCTGACGTCACTACAAGACAGTAACACGCCAGTAAGAATCCAAATGACATAACTAACGCTGGATTTTCATAATCTTACTACTAATAATGTGTCTCATAATGTGTTTACTGTAAGCGATGGTAGGATTTCCACAATTGGACCAATGATTTGGAAAAGTCACGGGAAGCTACTGGTTGCGGGCGGCATAAGAGCAATCAGGTAAAAGATTCTTAGGCTAGGGATGATAATGACCCGGTCAATTACTCGTGTAGAACCCAGTTTACCCTGTGAAGGGCAATGGAGTTACCGGGAGTTTTAGTGGGTATTCTCAGTGCCGCTTTATAGAGGTACTGAGTGAGGCCTACACACGCCCGTCGCTTAGCCAGTGGCGGGTAGGTCCGTAAATGGATTCCTACTCGTAAAAAAAGGCTAGGAATGATGATGAAATATATAAATAAAACTCAACGTCAAGTAAATAGAATATTTACAAGTAGACTGTACAAACCCATTGTTAGCATCATAGGCAATAAGTCTTCTTTCTGCAGCAACTAATTCAAAAGACTAGTTAAATATGTAATTTTCTAGACCCGCTTATAATCGTTCATGATGTAAGAAGATGAACTACATTTTAACGTCACTTTACCGTTTAACTTACTTCCATAAAACTAAGTCTGAGAGGGACTGTGAAAAGTTTTTATTCAATTTGTAACGCTTCTGATGCTCACATTTTTTCTATCGACACAAAAAGTGAAGTATAAGAAACTAGGTTATTTCACAAACCATCTTTTCCGATAAAATTAATGTTAAAACTAACTTATAGGAACATAAAACTTGCGTTTTATGTACCTGCTATATAATAAAAACACCTAAGGGTTCCCCAAAAACAATTTTCTGCAATAAATTAACTATAGCCAGTCTTGTCTTTGAAGTATAAACCTATATGAAAAAAGATACTCCGAAGAGTATTTATTTAATAGTTTTATACTTTATTTTGTTTTATAAAACCGGTGTACAATGAGTTTCAAAAATGCAATAAACTATTTGGTACAATAGCTTTTCGTTGCCTCAGTTTTTCTTATTTCTGGTATGAATCATTTGTTCATGATTTGTTGTTGATTTGTTGTATTAATTGTATGATATGATACTATTTCGGCCGTCTGGTTGAGTAGTCAGTACCCCTGTCTACTTACTCAGAGGTCTCGGAAAGGAGTGGAATGTGGTTGTCAGTGTAAGGGAATACAAGCAGTGCTAAAGGAAACTTAAGATACGTTAAAAATAAAATTTTTGATTGAAGTGTTTAAACAAAGTCAGAGTTAAGGGCTCGTTAAAAGTTATCCTTTTCCACACTTGAGGGTGTTCAGACGATTTTCCACATAATTTTCATCTAAAAATGGTCTCAGGTACTTGCCCGAGATTTTATATTCCTTTGATCAAGACAGTGTTAATAACGTGAAAGATAAGCAAAACCCTAGATTTATTTATATATTTGGTATATTTATTCCTAAAAAGTGACCTTCCCCGACCTTTTAATCATTTATTATTATAGTACGATATTGAAAATAATAGATTTTAATAAGCATATCAACTTAGTCTTTTTGCGTAATGTCCCACTTCTTCCTTTGTTTGAATTATTTAGTTCGTTTTTAATTTGTTTCAGGTTTCTGGGGGTATATCACGGTTTCATAAAATATAATCATTATGATTCTATTCGTGTTTGAGTTTACATTTGTTTTAATATTCCATTGCAAAGAGTTAAAGTGAGATAGAGGAAATATTAGATAATTCATGAAAATGCCATTGTACTCCTTTAAAAAGTGCACTTCTTGAAGATATGTTCTTACTAAACTCTTAAATTCTCATGCTATATCAACTTTTTAAAAGCAATTTCACGCACCATGAATTCAAATCATTTCAGTAATTTCGCTTCATATGTAAGGTTTCTGTTATTCAACACAAAACCTTCGAATGTAACGATAAGTCACACAAATAAAAGAAAAAATATAATAAAACCTCCACAAAGAATATACTGGGAATGGTTCACATCGCTTCATGGTATCTGCGTGTTAATTACGCCATTCAGTTCTGCTCTTCAATGTAAAACAAAAACCGAACGACAAAAGCAACAATGATTGCAAAAATGTAAATAGGTCGATGGTTGCGATTCAACGGGGAAATGAATCACGCCTTTACTCGACCGACCTTTTCCAACATTAAATGCTGCAATTTTTACATTTGTATTTACCAGCTGATTTGATTACCACGCTGGCTCTTATATTGTGGAAGGTCAGAACCTCTGATGTAATCAAATTATGTACCAGAATATTTTACTGTTTATTTCTGTTTACATTCTCAATTCATTATTTTCAAAAGGACGAATAATTAAACTTTTACTCTATGAGGAAAGGTCCAGTTCTTATCAAAAGGCCCGAGACTTCAGTCATCAACCACAGTTCTACAAGTCCGACGATAGATTCCCAGTTGAAGCAGAATTTTTTCTTCAGTTTGATTGGTGCTAGAGCTGTTGCGCAGTTTCACTGGCATCTGTTCCTTAACTGACAATGCTGCCATAGTGTTCCGCCAGATGAAATCCTTATTGAATATGTTGAACTTGTAAGTCAAAAATAAAACCTCTTTTCACTTGCAGATCTATAAAATGTGTTATCAATGTAGCAGACATTTGAATCGATTATCAAGTCCCAAATTCCAAGAGTTCGTGAGCACTTATAATGTGATTCGGATATCGAATAATATCGGTAAAATATTCGTTCCGGTGACATGAGAATTTATTATTCCCTTTGAATTCTGTATCGAATTATTTGCTGCGATATTTACTTGAATATCTAGTTCTGAATAAAAAATACTACAACGTGGAACGTGTCTATTCCAATTTAATAGTTTACTTATAACGTAATCGCATATTCACTACTGCGGAAAAAGTAGGATCAGTTTTTTTTTTATTCGAAATAAAAAAGACTACACTCAAGAATACTAAGTATTACATTATTTCTTTTGTACATATTTTACATTTTAGTTTCTTCAGTAAATATTGACGAATAAAGATATAGAAAAGTAGTGAAAATATGACTCCATACAGATGTTTTCGCTGAAAGATGTTTTCTCACATATTTTTAATCGTTACTAATATTATAAAGCTGAAGATTTTGTTCGTTGGTTGGTTGATGCGCTTATCTATGGAACTACTGGTTAGAATTGAAAAAATATTTTTATTTTAAATAGTCTATTTAGCGGAGAAAGTTATAGGCGATACTATATAGGGTATACCATTTGTGACCGAATGAAAACTAGTCTTAACTAATATTATAAAGCTGAAGAATTTGTTTGTTTGTTACAATTCCAGATAAACATGTGGTTAGCGAGTAACAGCTGACTTCTATCATTACACCCAAACACCAAACAAAGGAGACTAAAATACTTTCAAAATGATTTTTGCCAAAAAGTATTTATATATTTTAAAGTGTAAGCCTAATTTGTGGAATCACAATTTGTTGCTACTCCAACAAGGCAATTAAACTTCATTTAAAAATAACTTGAGTTAATGGAAAGTTTGAGCTTACTCTGACATTCAAAACTGCTCTGAAGTAGCTCCGTGATAACTCTTTGAACAATCATCTTGAACTTTTGTTTGAAATCTAATGAGCTTAAACTTGAAAGTTGAGAACGGGTTCCTTTTTGCTAAGCGATGTTCAAATTTTAATATTTAATGCTGTTTTAGATTATTATAAAAAATAAATCTGTTATTTTTTTTTAATATAACGTCATTGCATTATTTTGCCTTGAACTTATTTCGTCATACTCATACATACACACATATGCACACACACAGAATAGTTAGAATAGAATATATTTATTTATTTGGTACTTGTTTACACTTTCCAAATTTAGTACTTACCCCATATCAAGGGATCCATAATAAGGTTATCTTATATTTAGCCTTTAACCCCACAGAGTAACGGATTTATCGTTTTAGTCTGATTATAAATATGTATCAGTTTTGACTCACCGAGGTGTCTGGTGGCCGAAAGGCTGGCAGCTATCTTGGTCAACCTTGCCATCCAACGTGGCAATGCTGCTAGCCTTTTAAGCACCATTCCTGACGGCAGCCCTGGGGCTGATATATTTTTAAACTTATAATTTTTAAAAATTAATAAATTTATAATTTAAAATTTTTATGTTTAGAGTATAAATTAAACTAAGTTTAATTCAAATTTTCTACAACGAATACTTTTGAAATTGTATTTAAATGACACAGATAACAAAAAACGCCTAATGGTAAACGGTAGCCTATGGGCATACATAGAACCTTGCACTACTTACCTATCCAGCATGAAATTCCCAAAACGGCAGTAAGCAAACTAATAACGGGCTGTACGTTCATTTGTAATGTTCGCTACGCATACATCGTGATGTTACGTGCCGTTTGCGTCGCATTGCACAAACGGTAATCATATTCCATAATTACTCGATTCCACTATTTAGAAATCATATCCAAACAAAAATAGTGTAGACATGAAATGGGCGCTTCTGCTCCAACGCAATTTTACAATTAATGACCTATACCTACCTTAATTTTTTATAATGTAGTGAAGTTAGTTTCCTTAGTTTGTTTTATCGAAGGTACTTTTTTATTGACTTCTTGTTTTAATACAGATTTTTTTTTAAAAATTTTATGAAGTACAATTAGACTTCTTATAAATTCCATCATTTAAACCTTCAATTACTTAAAAATAACAAAAAAAAATAGTTTTATTAATTAAGTGACTAACTGTACATATTTATTTAAAGTGAATTAACTTATTATAATACTAAGTTATTTTATGTATTAGTAAAAGATATATTATATGTATTTATAATATGTATATCATTATCTTATTGTATATGTAGTTTATTAGTTTATGCAGTAGTATATATGGTAGGTAGGTTATCCAATCTGTTGATTTATTTTACATTGAAGCTTGATGTAATAGACAGGTTAGTTTATTGATAACAATATCACAGAATTCATGTAATAATTCTGACTATACAAAAAAATTAAATGCTGTGGTTACCCCTAATACAGAATAAATATCAATTGTGAGTTTCCATACCATCTCTAATTAAAGGAACATCGCTATTATCTAAACTCGCAAGAAAGGAAGCAATATGCAAGAAAGAGAAAGGTTAATTAAGGTTAAACTGGGTTCTGCAAACTTCCAAATTAATTGTTCACTCAAGCATTATAGGTACAGTCTCTTGCTAAATTCATTTACTGTTATGCTGGTTTATAAGTTGTCTATTTCATGCTCTTAAGATATAAATTTTCACCAGACCCACCATTAAACATTTTTTGATTTACTTCTACTTAATTTTTTACTGCACAGTTCAAACCAAATCAGATTCGCCAAAAACATTATCTGATTCAGACTTCTCTAGAACTTTTTATTAGAACTCGTTTACTTTCGATTAATCTTAACTACACCTGTTAGTTCCACAGTCATAATAATTACATTTAATCAAATTTTATTCCACGACAACCCTTTGATCTATATACAAAGTGATTAGAATTCCCCGGAAGCAATTAACGATCTTTGTTTGAAACCGCTGCAGTTTACAAACCAATCCTCATATAAATCAAATTGCTATCGCAAGTCAATTGTGACCGTTAGTCACGTCTAGTTGCAGAGCTAATGTTCACCCGCACGTTCCCACATTGGTGGTCAAATGCCACGGAACGTATCGGTTTAGACGATAAGTCAAAGTATAACAAACGCTTGTTGTCGCTTCTTCTGAATCGAATATCGATTTTGGTTCATTATCATCAACTGCGACTTCAAATGTTTGAAATTCAATATCTGCTACCTTATCTGAATTTAGGTAATAATGAATATTGTTCTCAGTGGTTATTTTGTTGCATCTTACGCTTGCATGGTCATCTAGGTAGGTGCCTCTTTTCTTATTACGTTCATGATGCAATTTTTTGTGTTTCAGTGCGGAGGGAACGTAGCAAATATTACTTAATATTGTAAGTGTCTCTAGGTCTAGTCTCTATAATCACCACTGACTATCGATTGGATAATCATATTGTTTTACGTATAAAGATATATAGGCTGTACGCTATTTGTGAAACGCAATTGTTGGTATTTCAAATTATTGCGCCTATGTCGGGGTTCTGCGACGTAGCCAATAGCAGGGCACCTTACCAAAGGCGACTGCAAATCTAAGTTTAACCATTGAGAATGAATATCTGCATCCGTTCTGTGTGTAGGTATTGTTCCATTTAACTTATATGAGCGGTACTGAGAGCAAAATGCTAGTAATTTATGCCAATAATGGTTTAAACATTGCACAATGTTAGTTCTTTTCACGTTTGCCGGTGTCTGCGATGTGGATAGTAATCGACCAGTACAAGGCAATTTCTGAGGTTCATTACGATATGTTGGGTTGGATAGTCAAGGTACAGTCTAATAAATCAACTCGCGACTCAGAGAGAAGTTAAAACTCCCCTTTGGGCAAGGCAATTTTTTCACATATGAATTAGTTAACCTTCGACCATACTATCATTATTCTACCAATTTCGCATAACATTGTAATCTTGTAAATTCATTCGTTTTCCTACTAATTTTATACAATCTATCAGCTCCTTATGACTTTCACTAAGAATGGTGGGTCAAGAAAATCCTCCACTCTCAAAATCAGCCTTTTCTTTTCGTTTTTCAGGTCACAATTCTTACTTAATCTAACCTAGATTAGAACTGTGAACTGAAAATGAAAAGTGTTGGTTGGTTGTGTTTGGCTTGTGGCCCTGTAAGTTTGTGGTATTCGGGTAAACGACTGCCTGCAGAGGACTCCAAAAACTGAAAATCGAGAACCAAAATTCAAACGGTTCGTAAACTTGCGGCAATTATTCCAATGTGTACTGTTGATTGCAATTAACATTCTTACCATAATTTATATTTAGTAATCAACATTTCGTAATTTGATATCAATAAATATTGCTCAATGGTTTACATATTATAATTAATATTCAATTCATTGGTTTATCGAGACTGCGTTTCAAAAATGTATCATTTAAAATGTTCGAAGAATTCATAAAAAAGATTAAAAATATTCGGCGGTGTATTTGCATTGAAAACAAATATTAAATAATTTCGTACGAATGTAATAAAGATAAATATACATTAATAAATGAAATGAAAGGAAGGATTATGTAATGTTATCCATAAATGAAATTTGAAATGGCAATTTTTTTAAGCTCCCGTTTATTTTAGGGATTCAAGTTCAAGGCTATATCATTGTAATGGTAGCTTACCCTTTTTAACAAAATCGTATTTTTGAAACTAGCTTAATCTACTAAAAACTAGCTTAAGCTAAATATCTGGGTTCGTAAACTGGTTACGGTTGCGGGGAGGCGCTAGATGCGGGCAGCGTAGGATCGATCCTTCGGGAAGGCCTTCAGCGGTGGTCTTCTTTTAGCTGATATGATGATTAACTTTTAAACTCTTGTAATATATTTATTTTGTTGCTACAGTGGCAAATTAAGTGATTTGATGGTAAACTTGTAATTAATCTTGTAAGATCAATAGTATATATAACAATTTTAAAAACCAGAAAAAAATATATTTATTAGTCGAGTTATCCTGTTATGGTTCTACCTAATATCTTAAGTTCCTGGTTTCAATTCCCACTGGGAGCAGAAATTTTCTGATCGGTTTGATTGATGGTGAGAATTTTTATTAGTATGCTTCTATAATAGTGCCTTACTTACCACTAAAAGAAACGAAGGCCATATATATCCCATAGCCTTAATTTTTCCTTGTTCAGACAAAAAATCTATAATATAAAATATTTGTCAAGGGGTCTAGGTTTTTTCTATCTATTGATAAAAAAACAATTAAAAATGTTCATTAGGTAACTAAATAAGAACTTCCTCTAAAACAGGTGATTGCTTGCTTGGTTAAAGAGAACATCTTGGGAAGGATGAAATGGAAACAGATGCATTTGCGGATTGAAATAAGCCTAAGCTGGTACTAGTTCTGTTAAGTGTGTGAGGACCCACACCAACATTGTTATTTAATTTTCCGTATTTTAATATTTTTAAGGGTTGAACCTATGTAATCTGATTTGATTATGTTAACAGTGTGCTGAGAGACCGACTAATCAGGGACAGCCTTCAGACAGTTAATAATTTAACGCACAATAGATTGCGACTTAAATAATGAAAATGAAAAAAAAAACACAAACTGAAAATGTACATAATCTATAGAAATATAGTACGTTAAATTGTAAGCAGTGTGTTACGGTTCACAATCTTTCGACAGTTTATAAATTTGCCAGATAGATTAGAATCTACTGGTATTTTTCAATTATACGGTGTTATATACATTAACTTTTTAAGTGTGTTCGTTTGAAATTTCCTTTTGCAATCCTCTTTTCTCTTCTATACGTCACTCATTTTCCTATTTATTATTTTCTACTTCTATTTAATATCGCTATAGCTAAGAAAATTAATATTTGACCACGTCTACACCTCAGAACGGAATTGCGAAATCCATCGTGCACTTTTATCGATTTTGTCGCTACTACAGAACGGTTTTAACTATGTGTGAAATTTGAAATACTTCATGCATCGAATAACGTTGATATCAGGTACGTTCATCTGCAAAGGTTTAAATATATTTCGGGTTTTGCTATACGAGTAGTGTAAGATAGAGAAAAAGGTTATTTCAGTACAGTCAGCATAACAATATGTGAAAAATTGTTGAATGTTATACGAAGCTCCAAACTAGGATATGACATGAATAACTTACATATTATTACTAGTAAAAGTGAGTCTAAGTATGCTTGTAAATGGGAAAAAGCAAGCCGACTCAGATCCCGTGGTGCTATAATTGCCTACTCCTGTAGGGACGTCGCTTTCAGTCGTCGCGAAGTTAATACGACGATTCGCGCAACATATATTATTAACATCAGAACAAACACTTTTGTGTTTTGTTTTAATTGATATGATTATTCTCTGTATAATAATTATCAGGCCTTTATATAACTTTTCTGAAGTCAAATAAAGAATAAGTCTGGTTTTATGTCGCCGTAAAATACTAGAGATACATAAATCCTGTTCTTCAACTAAAAGCACTCAAATTATTTCTCTATCGGTATGAAGCCATCTTTTAATTATTGTGTGATGCAGTCGATGCGTTTGTATGAAGTAGACCTGCTTGTTCCTTTTACTGAAATGAAATGAAATTTGGCGACAAGATAGATAACGTTATATTAAAAGATAAACGTCCCAGAAATACAATTCTTACGGTGTCAAAACAGACATCATGCTAGTGAGCATCATGAAAGTAAGTACAACCTTAATTAAATTTAAATTAAAGCGTAATACGTTAATACATTCAGATTTGAGATCCCCGAAGACTGCACTGCGGAAGCAAAGGAATCAAGTCTTATGTAACAGCGAATCCAAAGATAAATGTTAAATGTAAACTATAATACTGAGGCTTTTTGGCAAATTAACATTTAACAATTTAGATTTTGCTTTTTATTCATAATAATATATTAAGTGTTTGTGATCGTGAGTTGTATTAAAACGGCAGTTGATCGATTTGTAAAAGAGACGTGAAAAGATATTGCATTTACTTTCTTGATAATGAAAACAGCTTTCATAGAATAATCGTAACACTTTAGCCTCAAATAAGCTAGCATTTAAACGGTAACTTCATAAGATAAGACCTTCAATATTCTACCCTAATTTGTAAAACAGTTACAACTATTTCGTACTGTAAGACACAGCGAAATTAGAATCGTGAGTTATGGTTCTGAGGTGATACACCTAAAAGTGAACACTAATCTATCAAGGATTCAAAAACAAGAATATGATTCAGTCTTTCATTCGTATTTAACTTAAAATAGCCTCTAATACCTATTCTTGGTAAATAAACACTTTGACTTGTTCTATAGGTGCTTGAACCGTACCTACCTATAACAAATGTCATACATGCGTCGTATAAAGTTTGCCACAAAAACAGTTATCACTGTTTTCCAACTAAACAACATATGTATTTCAGGATGGCTCATCAATTTTGCGTATGCAGGCCACTAATTGAATCAACCCGAGACTCTCAACAGCCTGAACGTGCGGAAAATTGTGGTAAAAATAATCGTGTACGAAAATCGTCGACTAAAGGATTGGTATCGCGCTCCAATGAACTATTAATTTTTAATAAAGCTATTTTGTACGGACCACGAGTTTATTTGCATTGGAATGGTTCCATAGTAATGAGGTTTTGAATTGTTTGCAGTTCGATAAAATATCCATGTAAAAGTAATAATGTTGCTAACTTGGCTGTTCTGTAATTTTTTGTTCTTTTTAATATTAATTATTAAGATTTGAGAAGGAATTTACTAGTGCTAGACCTTTAATTATATTTATTTATTTTTCACATACATATTCCCTGTTATGACGGTTTAAAAGAACTTAGTAAATGAGTTTATTTAAATAAAGATATTTAACTTTGCCTTTATTCGACGAATTCGTCGCACAAAGGCAAAGTTAAATATCTTAATAAATATCTTAATAAATGTTTTAATTCATATAAAAATTACATTTTAATGTTAAAATTTTGTTGTCTTCTGATTTATATCAATTATAACGAATTTGAAATTGATATCAATGTCAAATGAAACTTGAAGGTTTTTGATTACATCGTCAAAGATCTGACCGTTATTTAAATATAAGTTGATATTGACAAATGTTAGCGTTCAACAATTTTTACAAAACATTAGTCCTTTATTGGACGTTTTATTAAAAAAATACTATACATAGTTGGTTTTTACCATTTTCATTGTAATATATCCTATAAATGAAACGATATCAAGTTTTAAACAAAAGAAAAATAAAAAGAATTATAGCCTTAGGTTACGTACTATTTCAAAGTTTCGAACCATTTGTCTTGAACAATAAATCTCTGAACAGAAACTTGAGTTATATGACAGTTTGAAGTTAAACTTCCATGTTGGTAAGCGTTTCTTGATTGCTATTTTTTTCATGTTTACGATTATAGTTTTTGTTGTTGTATCTTTTTACGAAATCGTCGCTGCTGTTGGAGACATTTTGTGCAACCAGAAACGTTATTGTCAATGTAAATAATTTTTTCACGTGATAATATTCATACACGAAATCTCCTTATGGCAATAACTTGGGTATAATTTATCGTGATAGTTTTAAATTTAGATAGAAAGGATTGCTGTTCGTGCGAACAATAATACAATAGATTAAAGTAGTATCAAAAATAATATTAAAATATTGTATTTACAATCTATTGTAAAATAAAAGAAAATAGTCAACAAGAAGAAAAGAAACAAAAAACGATCGCCGATCTCGGCTTTATTCTAAAAAATCACACGCTGCTGTTCAATGCTTCAAGGAGGCGGCATGTCTCACGCTATGAAGCCTCCTTGTTAGTTTTGCGCGTGGACAATTGCCTAGGCACTCATACTAGGATTTCCTTAAAATCGATGCTTTCGCCTTCCCTCGAAAGAAACGTCTATATCCTTATTTTATTACATATTTTGGATCTGTGAATATATATGCGAGTTTATGAATGTGTGTAATGAAAGAGAGAGAAAGAACTGTGTGACAAAATGGTGATCAAATCAGTACAATTACTGGTGCACTTAATTATCGTTAACGTAAAGTGCATAGGGTAATTATTGAAACCATGTGCTGTGTTTTTAAGCGTACCTTATTACAGAACCAATGGTATACCAACTTGGTATTTCAGAAGTATTTCTTAATTCACATTTTTTGTTATTTACGAATATGGATACTTAATTGATCTAGGAATCTCTTGATATCAGCTTGTTAAAATTCTGCGAACAATGTGTTAATTAGTATGTCACATGCTGCATTAGATATCTTTGCATATAGACTCCTTTTACTGCTTACCATCAGGCGGTCATTAGGCTGTGTTGTTTTATAAAAAAAAATACTTAAGTCTGCAGGTTCAAGGACATTGTGGATAATTTTCATGCCCTGTAACTGCAATGAAAATGGTAGTGACTGTAGATCTGTTACCAAGCTTAAGAATACATTTAATTTTGTAAAGGTTTCTGTAGTTCCCGAAGGAGACCATTTTGATGACTTGGTCACGCCTACATCGAAAATTTACAAAGCAAATAAGAATAATATTCGTTCGTTCTTTTTTCAAATATTTCGAACGTCAAATTAAAATATATAATGATTCTTATACAATATTTTTTACAGTATCTTTGTGTATAAATGTAGCAATTATATCATATCATATAAGGCAAACTGTCATTTTCGGTTTACTTAAAAAATATTTTATTTTTCGAGATGGAGCTTCACTTTCTATTATTTCTTATAATTTTAAATTGGATATCTTCTTTTATTTTTGCTTTTTTGTGGTTTAAAGCTGGTTTTAGTTCTTTTACTCAATCTGTTATACATTAAACAATAAAAGAATCAAATAAATCGCATTAGACATTTGTATTGTGTTTCCATATAAAAAGGACCGTGGAAATTACATCCAGTCCAGGTTGACGAAAATGCTCATAAAATTAAAACCACTGGGAAAACCTGAATAAAAACTTTATGGAAGAAACTAAACTATTCCACATAGTATCAAAAAAATCACGTTTATTGGATTAGAAATCTCGGCATAATAGGTGAAAAAAAATATTACTCCGAGTGTAAAAAAAATACCAACCGTATTTTGAACCTTCTCCTTTTTGAAGACAGCTAAAAAAATAAATCGGTTTCATTTTTCATCCTTTTTAGACAGTTTTTAAGCAATTTCCGTCAAAATGACAAATTTTAAAAAGCTTATTCTTAAACATATATTGTTATATTACTCTTTGATTTGATTATAAAACTAAGAACCGATTAGGCGCAATAGGTGCCAGTGAATAAATACCTACAGATCTTTATTTAATCATGTTGTATGTACTAGTAAATCTTCATTATTAATTTAAGATAAAATTGGAAGAATATTGAATTTTAGCACCTGTTCTTACAGAATTCCAATTTGTTACCCAAAATGAGTCTCCAGGTGAACTAAACAGCCTAGTAGGCATTGTTAGGCTTGTAAAGGTCGACGCGTAGCTTATTACTAAGAGGCATACAATGTCATGAACTTTGAAGTGTTAATCTTAGAAGGTAATATCAAATTCTGTTAGATTATATTAGATTATTTTGCGTTTATCCAATTACGCATATAATGTTTATTATAATATTCCTTGTTTTAATTTTTCCATTCAATTATTCTGAACTTTTGATAATATAAAATACTAGGTAACAAAAACGTTATCGGATAAGGGAATTTGAACCTTTACATTATGAAGTTACGGTACTGGCATAAAAAATACTTTGTCGTTTACAATTAGGCGGTGTTTTCAATAGTCATTTAATTTTCATTGAAATAAATGATGGTAAAACGTAAGTGTTCTTTACCATTTTAATATTTATTTATTTTAAATACAAGTAGAACTGGGTACTAAGCTAAATGTTTCGGGTTCCACTACAAGCAACTTATATGTATCACACAAACTTGTCTTTGTGTGATATATATAAGAACTTCCTCGAGATTTTTGATGTTACTCAATCCATAACTCAATGTAGAGTCTTATTTTGTTTTAATAAAAAAAATACTTTATAGATATAATGAGATAAGTTCTATACTAAAGCATTCGTTTGATCTCATCATCAGTATCCTAATTACTTACTAATGTGTTTATAAAAAGCATTAAAAGATTCAATTTCAAGCACTTACCATAATCGATGTAATATTCGTTAATTTAGATATCTTTTAATTACGTTAATTACGATTTTGATAAATTGCTTTACTTACTAATAAATTGAAGGAGTACTATCTGTGTTTCTATTATTGATTTATATTTATGTAATTGCCTGTTTAATAATCTATAACGGCCGGCCAATTGGTCTAGTGGTCTCGTCTTCTTAGCCAAAAGTCCCGGGGTCGAATCTCGGCAAGGCCACATTCGTTTATTTCCATAGATGTTTGTATATTTATTTAGTGTAATTCTGATATTTATTCACATATGTAACACAGCTGATTCGACAGCCCTTATTGCAAGTCTTATGTTTGCCATCTTTCATTTTGCAAAAAATAAGTGTTCATTGTTCTTCATTGTTTGATTATTTTATTATTAAATTCGTAAAATAACAAAACATGAGAACATTCTATAATAATGTTGCTAGGCTACTCACAAGATCGCGATGCCCCTTTCCGCGCAAGCGTGCAAAATTAAGGATGGCACGAAAATTGTAATAAGGGCTGTCGAATCAGCTGTGTTACACATATTAATATCCATATTTCTCCATTATCTAGTATCCATAACGGAAGCTCTTAATAATGCTTGACATGTGCTAGATAATAGGAGTGAGTGTTAAAATTATTATAATTATTGTATATTGTATTTTAATTTTCTTTTATTCGTGTACACACTGTACGTCTTGCTCAACTTATTTCTTTTTACGGGTCTATAAGAAGAAATTTCGTTAAAAATAAGCAGATCCTTTGTGCTTTCTTTCCACACTCTTTATTTTGTATATTTATTTTGCATAAATAAATAAAATAGATTTTTTTTTCTTGGTGGCAGTGAGTCACACTTACACGTGTGTGTGTGTTTTTTTAGTTTCACTTGTATCAAACTTTATTGCTTATGTTCTTTATTGTAATAGATTGTGAAGCTAAATAAATTTTATTTCATTTTGATTTGAATAATTATTTTGTTCCCGACTTTAAAACGTTAACTCTTATTAACTACAAAGCAATCTTCATCGTATTATGCCTAATTAAATAATATTTAGTCACCTACAAAACTCACTTAACTTGTCATACTTTTTGAATACGTCGTGAATCCGCCTGTGCGACTAAAAGAAGTTAAAAAAACAATAATAATTAAAAGTTTTGCTCCGTCAAGAGGCCTTGGCTCATTTTGAATTTTACGCAAAAATTCGGTCGAAAACCACTCAAGTTTCACTAGCAACTGCTCTGGGTTTTTTGTTAAAGTAAATTAAAATAATTCTGCCTAAAAATAAGGATTCTTTGATATAATTTGCTTTGTTTCATTGTCTTTTCTCATAATTTCAATAAATGCTGACAAAATAGGTATGTTATCAACAAGAAAAAATGAGGTTTTTTTAAAAATAAGCTTTGATTTTATGTTGTATTATTTCATAATTAGTGATGTAGTAATTTACAAAAAATACGTTAATTTTTTTTATCAACTATGAATATAAACATATATATAACACAGATAACATAGATGTTGTTTATTCGTCCATGTAATTCTTTGTATGTGACGTCATACTGCAATTTTTTGGTTTAGAACGAAATTTGAATACAGAGCGTGAATCAAGTTCGTATATATATATAATAAAGCCTTTGGTTATATTTCCATAACTCTAGACAGGATTTGGCGGGATATGGTTGCTTCAAAAAATTTTGCTCTTTCGGAATTTCTAATGGACTTTGTGGAATAAAATTGGATGTCTTTTGATCAGGTATTATAAGATGAACACTTTTCAAGTCGATAGTTGTTACTTTGATTATTAATTCACTATCTTCAACTTTTTCTTTTCTTAAAATGTAAACCCGATTTATCTCTCAATGTATATCCATAACTTTACAACTTAAATCTTCAGCTAATATTGAGTAAACAAAAGCCAATTCTCCTATGAATAACGTAGTATGGGCGATGCAAAATACTTCCACATCTCTCCAATAGGACATACTAGAAACTGATTCAAATGAAATTGAAATTGAATCACATAAATGTTGACTGGGTCAGTCGCTGATCGCTGATCAGTTGCAGAAGAGTTCGATTCCCTATTCTTAAACAATCTTCAAATTCAAATCTTCAGTTATCGATCGTATCTTACGGTGCTGTTATATATACAATCTAGTTGGTGACTTCACGAAATTCAATTAAGCGTTGGACAGAATTGTCCATCTCCTTGGGGAAGACCAGTAAATCATAACTAGCTACGACCTTCTATATATAATATACGCCAGTTCATAGTAAATCTTAATTTGAAAAAATACTTTAATAAAAATTAAAATAAAAAAATAAAACCTAAGCACAGTAGTGATTTCATTATAATGGCTCCTGAATATGCCGTAATTTAAGACTATAATTAAAATATTAACTCATAAATATTATTATTCATAAGTGTTGGTAACACAAACAATAAGCGAGCATAAAAATTTTATTAAAGAATATTCTTTATGGTATATTTCAGTTATCTTTGACTTTGTATAGTACGAATGTACGATAATAGATGTCACGCTTACTAATTGTAAAGTGAAAATTAAAATAATTACCATTCAATCTGAATATCTGTTCACCACTAGAACTTAAAAAATACTCACCTATAATAGGTGCGTATTTTTTACAAAAATTGGTGCCGAAAAATTGGTATCTAAAGGTCCCCGGTTCAGTTCCGGGTTTCGGCACCAATTTTGTTAGTAAAATAACAAAGAAATATATTAAAATAATTTTTTATTGTACATAATATAAATTTGCTTTGACAATCACGAAAAAACCACAGCCAACTTCATAGACATAAAAAACTAAAAAGTTTTTACATTATTATTTTAACAATTATGGTGAGGATTAAATGCTGATGATTATGATTATTATTATTATTATTAATAGAACCTAGTTCTTATTACTCTTCACACATAAACCAGTTGCTTGCAACCAATGTAACCCACAGTATGTATATTTCGTTTTGTTTGATATTTCCCTGTTCACTCATCAAGCAAATATAGCGTACGTTTTGATGAAAAATTTTCATTCTACTGCGTTCTGGGTTAAACCCCGTATGATAAATAACTCATGTCTATCCGAAACGAGATTCCCACAGGATCTATAAAAAGCAGCCATAAAAACCATGCGTATGAAGTCAGAGGAAAAGCTTGTATTTTTAAGCTATTATTAATCTGAGTCACAATGGAAGCAAGATTAAGACTGATAGAAAGAACTGAAGTCGAATGGAAATTAAATAGGACACAATGAAACTTTGTCTTTTGTGGTAGTTCATAGTTACAATGATGAGAAATTGAGTTTTTAGATTGAAGTAATTTCATTTCTTTATGCTTTAAGCAGCTAACAATGTATTTGGAAATAAAAAGTGATACTATGTACACAATTAAGTCTTTAGTATTTAATAAGAAACCTATGAAGACCTATTCTAATAATTTAAAGGACTGCATTGATACTTGATTAGAGTTTTTGTATCCGATACAAAAACTTTTTGAACGTAAACTTTATTTTGATGTAATCTTATTAATCTGTGGAGATGACACTATTCTTGTGACAAAGTAAATAAACACGAATAAACATTTCCAATATCTCCTGTATAGTTGGTTATATTCTCAGAAAATTATTGTTAATCAAACTATTTGTCTACTTTTGATCGTAAGACATATAAAATGTTTGCTCCTGCTAATATTAGGCCTCTAGATCAAGATGCAATAGTTTTCAAAAGACGAGCATTAAAAGACACAATAATATGTATGGGATGGCTGAAAATGGCAAGTATTTTCGACTCATTTTATTGAACTGATTTGAATCTGAAATAATTTGAGCTTGTTGAATATACATATCGAAATTCGTATACTACAAAAGCGTCAGCTAAACAAAATGGAAAACAATAACGTTGGCAACTAGCGTATTTCGGTGTTAAAATAGCAATACACGTTACCAGCGACATTAAAGTGGCTCTGAAACTGTTTCAAGATTGTAAGCGCGAAATGAAGGAATTTTTTATTCGATTATAAAACAATCAGCCAAGTGTTGAATAAGGATAATTCAATTATTGACAATACGATTATGTGTTTACCAAGGTATTGTTTTGTTACAGTAGACTTTGTAGGAACAATACAATAATGAGTGTACAATTATTCTTAATCACAGATATTTCAATCACTACATATCCCCCAAAAAAAAAAACACAACAAAAAACAACAAAATCCCCCACCGCGTTTGTTTGTTAGTCTGTTTTCTATTTTAATTTTTATTCAGATTACTAGTTCTAGATAAGAGACAATGCATATTTTAACCGCCTCTGTTTAGTGGCTGAAACTTACCAATTCAGATCTGGAGGACCAGCGTTCAATTACCAGTGGGGGCAGAAATTTTCTGCTCAGTTTGTTAAAGCTTTAAGATCGCATGAGTAGCTTCCACCATTTTACCATACCATCATATTACCATCTTACCTAAGTCGGCCACCATAATTGAAAAATTTTCCCCGAAGCATTAAAATTTAGATGTTGATGATTAATCCAAATCTTTAAGTACGTTTGAAGTAGGTAACAAAGTTTTAGATATTAAAGTCAACCAAATCTCATTACATTTCAAAAATGTGCCTCAAAAAACAATGTATCATGAGAATCATGTAAAGTACCAAATACCCTTAAAGATTGTCTTAACAAACATAGATGCCATCAAGCATAAAAATTCTTAAAATTGATAAATATGTATCATTTATTTTAAGTAATATTAATTTGTAATCATCGCTAATGACCTTGATATTAAAAAGCGACCTAAAATAAGTAAATAAAAAAAACTATGTACGAACTTATCACTTTCTTTCAGACTTCAATAACTTGCTTCATGGTCCTTTACTTTCTTGTCCACACAAACAGCAAAGGAGAGACGTCATTCGTCATTCAGTTAATGATCCTATTAGCAATTCCTGCTCAAATACTACACGGTATACTGCTAATCTTTGGTGCACTTGAAGTAAGTGAATCTATAAACTTGGTAATACCTGTCGGAAATTTATTTGAATTCTTTAAGTAATAAATTTTTGCTAGAATATTCATATGAATGAATCAATCAAAAGTACTTTATCGCATACAAGAACTCATACCAATTAAAAGAAAACATTACAGAAAAGAAACAAAAGAATAGACGGCCTAATAGCTAAGATTTTTTTTAAATTGCTCTAACAACAGACAAGGAATCAAACCTTATAGTGCCAAATAACTTGGACAACAAAATGATATCATACAATGATAAGCAAAACACAGTTAATTGTGATTTAATTATATAAATTTTTCTTAACGTAATTTACGTTTTTGATTAATTTATATAAATAGTTTGTTTCAAGAAATTGAATATGAAAAAAATCGGTTTCTAGTAGGATCTCTTAAAAAATATATTTTAAATTTAATTTCGTTTGAATATAGGGCCATAATATAGTAATAAGTACAGAATAGAATAGAATATATCTAGTATAATATATGTATGTTTCTTGATATGTGTACAATACAGAAATATTCTATGCTATATATATAAAAGATATCAGAAATATACTAAATAAACCTACAATCATCATTGAATCATAAAATAAATTCATACTCATCATACAAATATGTATTATACAGAAGCAGTAACCACTTAGCCGGATAATCATTAACTTCGTGTATCTATTTTCTTAAATATAGATTATGCATAGCCCACAAATATGTACAAAGTGTATGAATTGTCTTGACATAACTTTTATAAGAGTGAATGCAAAAAGACTTTGAGTGCTGTACACCCCTTTGAAATTTAAACATATGTCCTAAAATTGTAAGGATCGTATTGAACCATGAAACTTTTTATTTGATTAGGAACTCTTATCTCAACCACAGAAGGGTGATAATATAGTGATTGGTTAGTACCTGGCAAACATGCCTGTAAATCTTTGCAAGCCCGAGGGCAGGAAAGGACTTTTCAAAGTAAAACATGCACATGTTTTCGTTTGAGCTTCATCTACCCTCAGGTAACATCTTGTTAGGACGCTCAGTTGGCAATAGCTACTGCTAAAGGTACATCGGTAAAATTTCGAGTTTAAATCTGTGTGTTGTATTCAGAAGAAAAATTCCCTCTTGTGGAGAAACGTTTGCGTCAAAAGCAATTGTGAACACAATGTACCGTTGCTATTACGTTTAAACATTGTATTTTTATTGGTTGTAAAGTTTTAAATGTTAATGAAGGTATTACTTTATTTTCGTCGTCAACATTTTATCAACATGATTGCATATAACCATAAGGTTAAGAGGCAGATCAATCAACTTTTAGTAAAAGTTTAGGACCGCGTGTTTTACTATCTTGTTTTTAAATTCAATTTAACAAAAATGTCATCGACTTGTATATATTAAAGGTATCTGCTTTGTAAAGACTAATTCAGTATCATTTAAGAACAAATTATATTTATATTGCTTCTTCCAACGTGCGAAACCAATATAAGTATAATTAACCAATATAAATAATATTATAATAAAAGAGCATTTGCTACAGGTTTAATAGTTCAATCATCACCACCATATTAGATCAAAAAATTTTAATTCAGCAATAATTTTTATTAGAAATTTAAAAAGTCAAAGAATTGTGAATCTGAAGTGGTAGTTGGCAGGGCCCATTGCAAGGATATTGACGGTAGTTGATACGGAAAGGTCCTCGAATAGCGGTTGTATACCCGAAGACGGAAGTTTGTAAGCCTCCTAGATGGACCGAAGATCTGGTAAAAGTCGTAGGAAGCCGCTGGATGTAGACAGTGCAAGACCGGTCGGTTTGAGATCAATGGGCAGCCTATGCTCAGCAGGGCGTCTGACGGCTGATGTGATGATGAACATATTTTTTTAAATATGTCACAACACATTAGGTAGTAACGAACCCTGTATAACTTATTTTCATACACATTAATCAGAAATATTACTTAGACAGTTTGTCCAAATCTATTATATTCTAATCTAAGTAACAAACCAGTCAGATAAGTAATTCTTAATGTTTCTTTTATAATTTGATAAAATAAATAAAAATTTAATACACAAGCTTCACGATAAAAATATTATTTTCATTCCCATAAGATGAAATCCTGGAAATTATCCACATCATTCGGGTAATAAGAATTCCTGTTTTGCAGACGTTACAAAGGAAAATTCTTCAAAGACATTTCTAGCGAAATATTTTCTACATACACATTATTAATTTAAAATATAAGAATGCGGGTTGGAAAATCAAAGATATATTTGAGGTGTTTGACATTCTAGTTATAATTATTGACAACATAGGAATTGTTTTGAGAAAAGTTACAGTATATTATCATTAATGTTTACAAAACACAGGCTATTCTGAAACGGGACCTATTTCATACGTTTATATTATTACAGAGGACAGAAAATATTAAAAATATTAATATTCTTAAATAAGAGACATTGTTAAAATTCTTCGATAATATGTATTTAGGAAAGTCTCGTTGGACGCATGATATTTGCCTACCTATATCTGCTACCTGACCCGCTCATTTCATTACGTTAACCCCCACCAATCAACCAGTTCCTTTCCGACGCTTGACTGACTGACATAGATACCCGCGGTGTGCGCCACGTTACCCTCGTTGTCCCGTTTTCTGTGCCCATCAGTGCTATCCTAGTGCCATCAGTGTTGTGCCTACCAAGTGAGACCCGGGATACACCCACATACCTGTATCGGCGAGAGGGTAACATACCTAGGTATACCTACCTATTCTTCCTTATTATTCCTTCCCCAAACAATTTGAAATTAAGTAACAAATATGTAAGTTGATCTTAGAAAGTAAAATATAAATGTCTAGTTTAATCAGTCGTATAGAAAAGATTTTAAAACACCTATTTGCAAATCTTACAGCGATTAAAAATTAATGTTGCCAAGTTGACCAAATACATGGTATACAACTGAATACCGCATTATTCCATACAACTCGACTGGACTATGATAAGTCGATAAATCTGAAAAGAAAATATTACAGAATAGTTCACTGTTACCCCAATCTCTTCAGTTCTATTGTGTTCCATGAATTTAGCATTAAGAATGTGACAAAGTTCATCTGTCTTTAATAGCCGTTCACGTTTAACGACCCCTGATTAATGACGACCATCTGGTCGAGTGGTCAGTATCCCTGTTCGAGTACCAGTAGGGGCAGATATCTGTATAATAGATTTTTGTAGTTTTATTAAGTATACTTCTGATATATATTTACATATAACTATAAATGCGTTATCTAGAATCCATAACACATACTCTTAACGATACTTAATTTGGGCTAGATAATTGGTGTAAGTGTGAGATTTTTTTTTATAAAAAGCTCAGCAAATGACTCGACACCACCTGATGATAAGCAGTAGACGAGTCCACATATGAAGATAGCTAGTGAAGCATGTGATATACTGCCCTAGCCACCCTCACCTTGCCTGCCCAAAAAGTGCTTTTTCACGCCTCTTTTAAAGGAACCCATGTTATAAGAAGGAGGGAATACGTGTGCTGGCAAGGAATTCCATGCTCTAGTTGTGCGACAGAGAAAGGAGTCACTACATCTCTTAGTACGTAAAGTAGACGTAGTATTATAATTGATTATTATTATTTCTTGCTTCAGGAAAGACCTATGGTATTGGAAATGGCAATTTGGCTTTGTCTCTTATTGGCTTCATACAACACCGTCCTTGGAGTTATAGGGGCTGTTTATTTCATACGTACAGGAAATTTCACTATGCACTTCATTTTGGCGATAATTTTTGCACTGCTCGGTTTATCGTTGTTTAGTAAGTTTAATTTATGAACCTGAATCATTGTTTACAATTACAATTTAAATATATGTATAGGTTTCCAACCGTATAAATAATAAGTTTTACCAAAAGTATAGAGAAATGTGTTGTCAAAAGTTAAAGAAGCCTTATTAGTAAACTAATTTTACTATAGTCTTTGTGTTAAATGATGATAGTAAAAGTATGATAGGTACCTATTAATGAGAGTATTCCATGTACCGTTTTGTCTTTGAATTCCAAAACTACCGACACTGTTGCAAGCGCCATGATCACGAAAATAACTGACCATTTTACGTGTGAGGTGTATGGGCAGTAAATATCGATGTAACCTCTTTCAAAGTCTTGTATTTTGTTTTACGCCGGTACCATGACGCGCGTAGCAGTGCCGAAATATCGGGACCACAAAAACAAAAAGGCAATCCCGTTAATAATATATACGTTAATGACCTTGAAAGTTAAAACAATTATAAAAATGTTATTACGCAGAATTAATTGGGAAGAATAGAATTTGGAAACAGTATTTATGGTAATTAAAAGTTTTAAGTCAATATACCAAAGGGTCTGAGTTGAATTCTTAGAAGTATTACCTAAATTGCGTAAGTGTTTTGAGAAGGGGCTCTCTGCCACTCCTAAAAAAGTTGAGAAGGATTTTCAAACTGAGGCGCAATTTAAACTTATTCTTAACATAATTATGTTGAAATTTCAAGATAAATATCAGTAACGTAGGTTTGATTTCTCAAAGAATGTGTGTAATAAGAAAATAATTGTAAATATCCGCTGCAACGCTTATGGGTGGTCATACATTTATTGTACACATGTATATTTTTACACTTATTTAATAATAAATTTATTAAGGCGGTAGTGGTGGTTAGGCCTCCAAATATTGTATTCATGATGAAATTATATAGGCAACAAACATTAATAACGGGCGTGAAAGCAGAAAATCTCGGCAATAAAGAAATGTGTCGTGCGACGTGCGACACGTGCAAGTATATTTGGACTATAGCTGTCTGCTCGGCAACACTGCATGCATAGTAATATGAAACTTAAAGTTCCCTAAAAATTTTTAAGCAGTGTTAATTCTATGTAATACAACTCAATTAAAATTAAACCCTTCCTATCATTTTTATCTTCTATCTTTCTTCGTACGCTTAAACTCATATATACTGATTAATTTGTTCTTGCAGCAGTCCTATGTCACGATGTGTTGATAGTCTACTCATACAAACAGCTTCTTTTAAGAAGACCCCCAGAAGACCCTGAAACCTGAACGTATTTGGTATTGTGCGTATAATCATGTTACATCACTAATGAAATATTTCTTTTGCTCCATTATTTTTATTAATAATCCTTTCCTATCCAAAGGTTATTTACCTCAGCAGCCACTTATTTCGATCCAAAATATTCTATTGGCTCCCCTCTTAAATTCAGCCAATTTGAATATTCGTCAAATTGGCCACAGATGTCGCCTTGGTTATTAGATGAGAAAATTTTTAAAATACATTCAATTTTCTCGCTTCCCGGCCACTTTAAATCAAATAAGTTAATTCGGCGCAGATTTTCAATTTCAAGGGGGCTGACGATAAACAGCTTAAATATTTAGACAGTATTAGAAAACTTGCCAAGTTGAGTGAACTCTTACACCTTTAGCTTTAGTTAACACTATTGTCAACATCAAGTCTGATGATGTCCGGCAAAGGACCGTATATAGGCATACATATATGGCTCTCAGATGGGCACTGGCCTTCCTAGATTGGAGAAACACTTGAGGAGTTTGAGTCATAACACCAATACGTTAACTCAATGCGGGTTGCTGTAGCAATATGGAATAAAAGTTTGCCGCGATTTCGAAAGCACAGAGGATCTTGAGATACCAAATTTTCGATCGACACATACAGGGTCAGTAGATGATCCTGTGTGTAACCATTTTGCCATTGCATTGATCGGGAATGGTGGTGTCCCAAACTGCCCTTGTGTTTCTCCCATTTAGGAAGCCCAGCAGTGGGATGTACACAGGATCATGGATTTACATAATGATAACGATTAGATTTGCTTTTGTCACGTTTGATGATAAGCGATTAATGTCGTTAGATAGGTGTGTGGTTCACGTACACATCATATTAATATCTGTCTAAGAATACTGGGACATTAACCACTCGGTCTGACCAAGAACGGAAGAGACAAAAATTTTCTTCTTCTCTTTTCTTAAATCTAGATTATTCATATTCCACAAACACGTACAAAGTGTATGAATTGCCTTAGTAATTTTGTAACAGCGAATGCAATAATTTTGAATCCCAGATCTGAACCTGTGGCTAAAAAGACAGGGGTACTGACCACTAGACCAAGCAGTAAAAGTATTGGTATATCAAATATTGAACTCGCCGAATTTTACAACATGAAATAGCAGTGAAGTACATTAGTATAATCAGATTCTATTCAAAGCACCTGACAAATTAAACTGAGAAAGAAATAAATAGATTTTCATATACATTTATAAAGATTTACATAATAATTTCAGATCGTATTGTACTCTGTTCCATTCGATGTCGCGATGTTGATGCAAGTTTATTTATTATCTTCCAGTGTTTGGCATTTAAACGATATGGGATGTGTCCAATAGGTTGACAATTTAGTAGTTCTTTTAATAAAATCGTGTATTTATGTATCGATCCATAAATCTTTAATGACAGTGGAATTTATTAATGTAGCGAGAAATTTAGTTAAGACTTTTTTGAAGTATCTCAAGTTTGTAAAATAAAATGTAGATGGTCTAAGTCTAAATGATGTTGGAGTGACGATAATTGATAATCTGCTGCTGAGGTACAATATAGGAAAACACATTATAGTTATATGTAAGCAGTAATCGATCTGCAAATAATTTGGTGATCGTTATTTTAACTCTCAATATAATTTATCCAATGGGCTTGCTTATAGTACAGAAAATTCATTAAATTTCCGGTTCAAAATCGTTAAAAGTTCTTATTAACATAAAATTAAGGTCATTCTTAAATACAGAAAGCATAAATTTTAATTTTTGTAACCCGCCTTTCATTTATAAAATATATCTCTCGACAAGTAGGTCATTTATATCCGATAAATCTGACCTACATTTTATTATGGCGCATTCAAATTGATATCATGTCTGAGAAAAACAACCTCGCATGTAAACTACAGTGGAATGATCCTACAAAGTATTTCTGAGAAAACGCTTTTTTTGCAAAGTATAAAAATACTTTGTTGTGTTTATCGTTATCCCTGGCATTTCATCGTTAACTGAAAAACTAAGCGGCGGACTTAACGATGAAATCATTCTGTTCCAGTCAACTAGAAGGCGAAGAACAGACTTATAGTAGCGAGAGTAGTTTTAACATATATATAGTAATATATTATACTTACATAAACACCTAGAACACGTAAATTTTGATGATGATACAGTATGAGAATCTAAGAAAAATTTCTTTGTTAGTTATATTACTCAAAACTGTACACGAACCTTTGCTATGCATAGGGATTAGATAGTATTAGATCTGATATTTATGTTAATTCCTAGGTATAAATACTTCTAAAATTAATAATATATAAGAATAAAATTTTTAATAACTACTAAACAGTATACAGCAGTGACGGGGCTGTAAATAATCTAATATTTTCAAATGAAAATCATGCTTTTTCACTCTTATTTTATGGACAACTTTGATAACTCATTCTCTTAATTTTTTTATCTATTTTAAACACAAAGGTTTCTATCAGGAGCGTTACATTTTAAAAAATTCTTTAAAATTTTTAAAAAAAATTCTTTACCCCATATATTTGTAAAAGATTGCCGAAGAGATTATACACGGCAGTGCCATTGTTGACCATGTGTATACATAAAGAGAAATTGGGTCAGTGTCTAGAAAATTTATCTAAAAATATCTTCATTTCCAATCATTGTAGGAGAATGTGTCATCAGGATTAGGGGATTATTTTCACCTTATGAGAGCGAAATTCATCTTTAAGGAATGAATATTATTTAATTAAGATTTCAGAAATATAGTATACAGAGTTTATAATTTGTGGGCTTAACAAACGGTTATGTTATATATATCTATATAAACTTCATGAGAATAATGCAACCTTTATAAGCCCCCAATAAAAAATAATACGAAAATCCCAAACCTCTTAATTATTTTCGGTTCACGCCGTCAGGTTATGTAACGCTCTGCTAGCGGACATCCGTGATTCTCCTAACATTGTCATCTTCAAAAGACGAGGAAGGGATTACTATCTATCTTCCTGTTATTGATTTATGTTTATGTATTATAAGCTAAATATTATATGTCTATTTTCTTTTATTTACATAACGTCTGCCTTTCTCAACTTATTTCTATTTGATGGTCGGAAAAAATATCGTTACAAAATAAGCAGATCCTTTGTCATTATTTTTTTTTTGTTTTTTTTACTGTCTACCCCTATTATATGTTATTTCTATATAATAAATTTAAAAAGAATCAGTATAACTGAAGATCTTACGTACTTAACTCGTTCTATCCGTCAAATAACACCGCGATATCTACCAATTTTCGTTACAAATTTATTTAAATTGAGAACAACTTCTATTTTTACTTGATAAAACTTACTTTCATATCAAATTTTACTAAAAGTTATCAAGGAATTGATTTGAAACTTTTTTTAAATAGAACAGAATATAATTTAAGTATTCTGTGCTGGCCTCTGCAGATTCTGTTTTCACGGATATATCAAAATTCATGTTCATCCGTTACAATGATTAATTCACGATATACTGTAAAATCAATTTAAGTTGTTTATGAGGTATTTTGTCAATCAAAACTTTTCTTTTGATATTCCCTCTCCATTATTATGTGTATATATGTGATGTTTTATACTTTTCATAATAGCTAAAGTTTTCCCGTTAACACAATACAAAGTCACCCAGAACCATATAAGCAACCTATAGTAATAAGTAACCTTTAGATATTTTATTTTACTGCCTTCAAACTGTTAATTACAAAGTCAAAATATTGATTTGATCCTTCACCTATAAATTTATTACTGATAATAATTTTAAAGGAAAATTTAATTTAGTCGCGTACAATGGATATACATGACTTAATTAAATTTCAGTTCAGAACTATTCTTTCATTTAAATCTGACAAGAAAAAGACAAACGACCGGTAACTTTGGCGTTTCAAAAGTGTTCAATTTAAAGCATTTTCGCCTTATTTTGACGTAATCATAATATTTGTCGCTGAAATAAGCTAAAAAATAATATAAATTATATCATAGAATATTTCTCATACTCACACTTCTTATCTAGCCCCAATTAAGCATCATTAAGAGCTCGTGTTATTACTAGTTAAGGTAGAAATATCGATAGTAAATCGATATCGATATCTACGACTCACAAGCAAATATTTTTACTCATCATACAAATACCAGATCATCATACAAATATCTGCCCTTACCAGAATTCGATCCCGGGACCTCTGGTTAAGTAGACAGGAGTTCTAACCACTCGTGTATGACTCAAAAGTCTAAGTGTCAACTAGCTTCATGTTCCTAAGTCATTCTATCCCCTACATATTCAATTGAAATGAAAGAAATGCAAATAGATTACTTGAGGTTTAAGAGTATGACAGCAATCGAAACCATTGTTTTATCTTTTTCGCTCGAATTATTGCAAGATGCGATATTATTCATTATCTAGCCAATAGTAAACACCATCAATAGCTTGTTTTATGTGTACTAGATAATGGAGCACATATTTAATATTATACATAATTTCATATTAGAATAAAAGAAATACAATTACATAATAAATAAGTTAAGATACCTGCAGTTATGGTTGTTGGTTATGCAATATAATTACTATTGTTGATATGGTTATCAGTAAGGCGAGTAAATAACGAGTACATTTTAATGAATAAAATTTACACTTGAGACACATATATGGGACGGCGTTGAAGAATTTTCGGCCCGTCATTTAATTTCATAAAACTATATTATATCAAATTTGAAGAGCAATTTCAAACTAATTTCCCACTTTATTAATAGTTTCACTAACAGCTTAAATACAAAACAATTTATTAAAATAACACTTACTTATTTCCAATAGACATATGTCCAACAAAATAATGTATACTCAAGAAACTTAAAAAGCTTCTTTAAACACAAATGTAAATCAAATCATTACATAGCGTCGCTTAGTGCCTTTTATCGTTTGTACCATGGAGAGTGCTCTGAAGAGCTGTTTGACCTTATCCTTCCCTCTTTTTTCCTACTAAGGAATACGCGTGCTAGTCTCTGTCGCCTCGCATCTGAGTCCCTCCTTCACTGTTGCCACGTCTACTTTGCGCACTAAGAGATCTTGTGACTCCTTTCTCTGTCGCACAGCTAGAGCGTGAAATTCCTTACCAGCACACGTATTCCCTCCTTCATTAACTATCTTCACATATGGACTCCTCTACTGCTTATCATCAGGTGGTGTCGAGTCATTTGCTGAGCTTTATAAATAAAAAAAAAAATATCTCTGACTACATTTATCATAGTTAAAGAAACTGTTTTCAAATTGTTTAAATTTGATATGTTGATTTTATGTCAATTTGAAATATTTAAGAGAAACTTATAAATATCAGTGTAGAACAATTTTAAGCAAGTAAATTTATTTTGAAACATTAAAAATCCAATTCAACATCCCATTGAACCGTCAATAATACAACTGCCTAAATACTATTCCAATGACCTATTTCTGTAAACAATACATCTCACTGACCTAAGATGAACACTTCACTGTACCCACGGCTGAAGTTACACATACAATATTTGACATAGGTTTCAGTTGCAAAACATTTGTATCCCTTTTAGTGTTCCGCAAGTATCAATAATGGAACCTCCAGACTTAAATGACAGAGGAAATAGATGTACAATTGAATGTGAACTTTCTTACTATAAATGAGTTAACAATCTTAGATTTGAAAATTTATAAAAAATGGTTGATTGAAATGATGACTGATTGACTTCTTATCATGCTGAATTTAACAAAAATATCTGATCCCCCTTATACTGTCTAGAGCACGCGAACATTTCAATGGAAATGTATCAGAAGAATTTTTAATTGAAGTAAACTTTAATGAAAATGCATAAAACCTTATTACCCAGTCTCAAGTTGAAGAGGGTGAAGTACGAAAAAAGTTTTTCCAAGGTACGGCTATTGATTGGATTAAATAAAAAACTATGGACCCGAGTGCCATTAAATCCCTCCTCACGGTGGACTGAACGCTCTTTATATAACACGTAAATCTTTATGCGATGGAGAAATTAAAACTCAAGCTTCGTTGACTAGGGGAAAATAAAAATAAGTGTTAGATGGTGCTATAGTAGAGGGCGATACGCGCGACAGAATATTCATTAAACTGAAATTCTGAATTTAATTTTGCAGAAGATTTTTATGGTAGTGAAATTCTATTCTATTAAAGCAATTATAAGAATGCAATATCATTGAAGAGCTCGTTGGCGTAATGACTCGAACGCTCTGGTTTCAATAACGAAAACAAAGCAACTTTCGCCATGGTTGGTCCCTGGATGGGTCAAACAAAAGTGTTTTTTTCGCTCGCTTTCAATGTTTGTAAAAGAACAGGTAAATGTTTGAGTATATGAATTTTGTTTACTTTACCCCGTCAACAATTGTCATTTATTGAGACATCGTATTATATTTATCATACAATCTGAAGCAATATTCTAATAACTTCCCTTATACCTTGTAAAATAGGTAACTAACACTGAGCTAGAAAACCGCTCAAATTACGCCAGACTGGCATCTTAAATTTGAAGTGAATTTTCCAGACACGTACTCGTTCAACGACTGAATTATTGAGATTGAATTTCTCATAAGTGGGAGGATTAACTTTTATACTCGTCGAGTTAAAAAGATAAGAGCCATGAGAATCTTCAAAAGGTGACCTTAACGTTTTTTAACATAATTTGAGTCAATATTTACAGAACAAACGCATAGCGTGCAAATATACACACATATTTATTCATTCATGCGTATCCTGGTAAAAAGGTATCAAGTGTATGTAGTATAATACCCACATGTTAGATTTTAAATTTGTCTACAGTAATAACTGTTTAAGTTTTATTCTCACGACATTGTTATGAGATAAATCTAGGAAATGAGAATCTGTTATTGGCTTTAAGTAATGTTTATATAGCGCCGTTTGATTTTTGTAAATGCTGTTGATTCTATGTATACTAAAAAAAAGTACTTCGCGGACGTTGGATGGATTGAAGATTAATAGTTTAAATATAATTTCAGACACACCGCCGATTATTTGCATGATTAGGTAATTAAAAACTATTCAAAATTTTTCAAATCCACCTCGGCTTTTATCAAGTAAAATGTACCACGATAAATTTTAAAACACTAAATTCTGCTTAGCATCACTATTTAATTTATATTAGTTGCTACCTACTGCTCCTACACTTCATGATAAGAGAAACAATAACAATTACAAAAAAATGTTCATTAGCGATTTGAGTTTCTTTCTGTGATGATTTATGACAAATGACAGCGGCGAATGCATTTTATTTGTGAGTTCAGTAAATAGGATGTCGAACTAATTAAGACAGGTTAGAATAGGACTTCTCCCAAAATCATTGAAAACGGGGACATTAAAATTTCTCATAAACTATCATTGTAATGATTTTTCCGGTAACGATAAAATTTCTCATAAACTATGATAGTAATGATTTTTCCGTTAACGATAAAATTTCTCATAAGCTATCTTCGTAAATATTTTTCCAGTTTTGCAGTATGGATAACAAAAAAGCATTTTACAAGTGTCTTTCAAATTCAAATTCTTTATTGCATGCTACGTTGATGTACACAGAAAAAACCAAACAAAGCATATAAAGGGTTTACAATGTAGCGCCCTGTAAGGACAGGGCCATTTCAGAGGGGATATTATATTAACAATTTTTATAATTAATAACTCAATAGCTAATCTTAATGCTATTATTATTTCAAATGGAACATTCTTTTATTTTGTGAGGTATCCTAATAAACTCCGTTCTAATTAACAAAAAGTGTTTTAATTCTAATGGAAATTAATCATAATTCTAATATAACAATAATACTATCACCATACCCACGAAGTCATTTAGAAATAAATTGAGATAATAAACGAATTTTTACACAAAGGTTTAACTCGGCAGCACCAAAGAGGTTGAGGTGAGAAAAGGTAATGATGCTGTTGACCTCATAAAGAGAACCGCAGTAGAGCGACGTAAGCAGTTTCTCGCATTAGCAAGCTGTGTACGAAGTAACCACACGAAACGTGAGCAAAGCAACTCGACAATTTCATCTCCAAATATGCCATACGGCAAAAACACATTGCCTGCCATAATATGTAATACGAGTTCCACGCTATCTACTGGATGTTGACAGCTTGTAAGTTGAAATCTCGTATTTACTATGGGACAAGTGGGAAACTTGTCAATCCATATTGCTTTAGATGCCGGGCAAAGTCGACCGGGCAGCATCCGGGAATATTGACCAACATCGCTAGACAACTTTTCTCATGACGTTTCTGATTAAGGCATTGGTTAAACAAATCGTGAAATGTGCTAAACAATGCTTGCAACACGTGTAATTGATAAATTGGTTCTAAGTATAACATCAAAAACCGCTAGAAATTTTCAAATTATTCTAATAGCGGTCTTACTGATAAAATATTTACACCATAAAATTTATTTTTGACACTTTTTTTATGTTGAGTTCCTGCAGCAAAAAATAAAGAAAGGAAGCAGAATACTTAGCAATCAAACTGCCATAATAGAGATTTGAATATTTTTTCAATTTGGTGTATACGTTAGAGATATATGAGTATATGAGTTCACAATCTACGTGATTTTGGGCAAAGACGTAACAGAATGATTTTGTAACTTTTTCTCTCTCATAAATCTACAGAACGCATGAAGGAAGTATGGTTTTGGGAGTAGGACCACATGTCCCTATTATATCAACATGAACCAACCTCTTAATCCTTATAGGGTCAGCAAGGTGTGAGTGAGTTGGAGAGTGAGTTAGCTATTAGCATTACGAGAACTTATAGGGTACTATTACGGCTTGCTATCTGGTAGACCACCGCAAATCGCAAGGCTTCGTGTCGCAGATACTGGGTTACAGGTCAAATATGTTTTAAAGAAAACCACATTTCTCTTAGACAGTTTCGAGTTTTCTGTCAACTTAACCAATCTTTCTGTGGTACACTTAAAACTTTTTATGTGTGTTGCTAAGTATTTCATCTTTAACCAGAAAAGTAACTTAATTCTGAGAGTAATAAATGCTTCATATTATCGGAGACACTTTGCTCTCAATTCAGATCACAATATGTGACCAATCTGTGGGTAAACCCAACGAATGTGATAGTTGGAGTAACAAAATACGTTTTGTACTTCCTACTTTGTCAAATTCGACATTCACGTGAAAACAGGTTTTAACCTTATATAAAGTAGAACTATTATAAATACAAGATTATTTTAACTTAACTCGTAAAGGCCTTGATTTTATTAATTTGTCTTATCATAAATAACATATAAAAAAGGTGTTCTTTAAACCTTATGTGAATATTCTGTACATTACCTTTTGACGATATTTTATCAAGCACGCAGAATAGTAAGAAGAAATTATGATTAAATTAGCCGATCTACATTATCAGTATGATTCTGTTGTAAAAGCCAGCGCCTATGACTGTAACCTAGTCAATTAAATGGATTACATATATAGTAACTAATTTGCAATGACCATTAAAAAAATAAAGTTGTTATTCTGTTGTTATATGATCACTTGTGGGTACCAGCCCAGAAAATTAGTAGTTATTTAGTTCAAAAATTTTATTACGGTAATGAACTCATACCGGGAACAGCATTGTATAGCTAAAAAATAATCTAGGGTGCAACTGAACTCACTCAACTAAAATAATTCAAAATGTTATTGTTTCTATTTCAGTAATCACTTTAAAATAGAACGCTAACATCCCATGGGTCATCTCATTGGTTGCCATACTTTGATATAAATCTGCATCTGCAATTTATTCTTAAAATTACCGAGTCAATTTATTATCTGAGGAGCTCGTTGGAGTAGTCTATCAAAGGCTTTAGTTTCGAGAACGAAAACAAAACAACTTTTGCCGTACTTGGTCACTGGATAGGTCAGTCAAATTTCTTATAAAAGCTAAGCCATTGGTTGTTACAGCAACCGCTTACACCCACCAAGATACACTGACCCAAAGTCATGTGTTTCATTAATGAAGGCAAGCTTGTGCATAGTGGGACCTACATATGCAGTAGAAGATATGGAAAATTTATTTCTAGTTATTGTTTTTGACATTTATACGTTCTGTAATTTTATCAAAGTATGAAATTCTACTTTTTTGATAGAAAGTCATTGGACTTTCTATTAAAAAAATAGAATTTAAAATAAGTACTAAGCTCGAGTCGTACCTTATTGAAATCGAATAAATTCAGTTCCAAAGTAGTCTTATCAATTACAAAATGATTTAAGCTCTCATTTCCGAACAAAGAATTCCTATGAGTCTTGCTAAAACTCAATCAACACCACGAAGAATATCGAAATACTTGACGTTTAAAAAAATGATACCATATCACGTCTGTAGCATAGAAGTTAAATTTAATATTTATGAACATATTTTGGAAAACAATTAGCTACCTACTTTTCTTTTTTACTGTTGCAAAGTAACACATGTTTTCATCGCAAAAATGCTGTGTTCATCTTGAATAAACCAATCACATTTTGAAGCGCACACCAGTCTAGCTTAGCCAATTTTGTAAGACTGTATTCTTGTTTCAATTCGGAAATTTAATCCTTAAAAGCGAACATCGCTGACGTAGGTCGGAAACTTTGTAAGCTTAAACTTTGTAGTGTGGATTATTGTAAAATAAATCTTTTTGGACCGACTACTCGAAGTATGTTTATACATATATGAATTATGTTTAATACAACTACTACTAATAGTCGTAGGTTGATTATAAAAATAAAAGTATCAATATTATTTGTTCTACTAGTCTACGCTCGACAAGCGCTAAAGAATGACGCATTTATCTGTACACGTTGTAAAATTATCTTGTCTCGCGCAGATTTTCACTTGCTTGACTGCGCACCTTTAATTTTCAGTTTGAACTCAAAATTTTTGTCACTTTTTCTAAATTTAAGTTGTATTCTTGTCTTCATATGATAATTTCATTCATTTTCTAAACTTGTGCTTGAATTAATATTATTAAAATAAACTTACATAGAATGATTATAACAATAAATAATAGTTAAAAACTTCTTAGAAAAAACTTATATTATAACGACAAATTATTTTCACTAATTATATTAAATTTTGTGCACACATCATTTTTTTAGGTAAATCATAATTATTTCTTAGTATTAATATTTAATATCTTGATACTTTAAATTTGGTTAAAATGCTTGTAATAAATCGCTAAACAATATTATCTACCCATATAGGAATTAAAAGTAACGTACGCATTTTAAAACTGCATAAATATTTGCTATCTTTGATTTAATTTTACTTACAGTCATTATTATTAAATACAAACATATATCTTAGTATATCTCCATTCTGAAACTATTCACTGTCACCACCATATATGACCAGAAAACAGAACAAAAAAACATTATTGTAAAACTACTGATGACCATTCCAAACCCAGATCCTTGGAAGCAGTCCCAATTGATGAAAGTACAATAGACACTCACTCCGAACATCGCCATCCAATCCAGAAATAAATGAAAAACAATTCCCCATAAGAATATATACACCATAGCTTCATTTTCTGTTAAAGTACCCAAAAATAGTGAGAAACTCACAAAAAATAACACGGTCATGCTCACAGAAGTGCAAAATAAGTATGCCAACAAATCTAGCTTGCTGCTATACACTTTTTCCCATTCACTGAAACTTGCTAACATCATTATTAGAAGAATAAAACCAAGTACTCCGTATAGAGTTCCATATATTCCGATAATCAATGATCCTATCTTCAATGGTATGCATATGAGAAAATCGTCTATTGTAACTAAATAGAACCAAACATGGTTTATTTCATCTATTACGCCACTTTTGCACATTATAAAAAACGAACGCAGAACAAAATTATTTTTCAACAAATTCTCTGCTTCAAAAATAAAATTAAAGTAAATGATTAATCTATGAATGATACTTCAAAATGACACCTTTGGCATTCTTTTTTTTTACTAAAAACAATAGCATATAAATCGACACTGCTGATGGTAAGCATTAAGAAATGCGAAGATGCAGAATGCAACATACTGCTCTTGCTTCTCCACTTAGCCAGCCCAAAAAAGTGCCTTTACACCTCTTTTGAGGGAACCCGTGTCGTGTTAAGGACCAAAAAGGTGTGCCTAAGGAATTCTGAGTTACTTTGACTGTGCAACAAAGAAAGGAGTTACCAAATCTCTCTGTGCGTAAACTAGAGGCGGAAACAGTGAAAACAATTATTAAAATATTAAATATTATTTATGGATACTATAACATTGTACACGGGATCTGTTTGGTGAATTCTCTCTTTAAGTTTTCATAAACCTGAACCAAGAGGATACCGCTCTTTACTATGTTTCATTTTTATCGAATAATATTGACAATTAATAAGTAAGTATGCAAGACAATAACCAATTTATTGATGGAAATTCATTGTCATAATTAGTCAACCGTATCACAAGAGTAGAAATATTACTTAAACTACTGACGATTTATATTTCATTTACAAACTATTTGAACTAAGACAGATCCACAACAAGTTAATGAGTGGCTACGTAGACAATATTCATACTGATTATAAGCACCAAGCGTCGCGAAAACATTTTTCGGATTTGACTATCATTCTATAGGAAATACAGATATGGATACTAAAGAACAAAAATCGTCCATATTCTAGGAATATATTTTTATATGAAACATATATAAATAAATAACTATAACCCATAGAATAATAACCTATAGCATCTAATCTGTTGTATGATGTTGATGTATATTCTAAAATTACATTAAAATATAATAATATTATCATTTGCTACGTGATGCACAACGAAGCGTGAATGTACAATCTATAGGCCTAGGTTCATCAGTGAGACTGTTTAACACGATAAACATCTAGAACAAGCACTTGGAACGCAGGATGAATAGCCTATAGCTTAGACGATTTTACCAGCCAGTCTCAAATATATTCATGAAAGAGGTTGAAATAACTTGTGTACATTAAAAGGAACTTGTTCTGAACAAGTTAATTATTCTATTACCGGCACTGTTTTGTCAAAGGCTGATAAACGCTCTGGCTTCATAATAAAACATCCATCAGAGGCGCACGTATCAAATCCCAGCGCAAATGGAATGCAGCAATTAGTTTCCGCGTAATTTCAGAACTGGTATTGTTCCGATATATGGGATTGTTGCGAACTAAAAGCGGTACACACCCACGCTCGCATCCAAATGAGGTTTAATTACCAACTACTGCTCCGCATAGCAATACCGATTCCATTTTGTGAACATACTGCATTATTACCAGATAACCTTTAAGAATTGAAAGTCGGAGTCAGTATGGAAACTTTTTTAATATATTTTTTAAAAAGCTCAGCAAATGAAAAACTCTGCCCGATGCTAAGCAGTAATAAAAGTCCATAATTATATGAAATCTAGTGCCGCCATACTGTCCTAGCCTCTAGGCCGAAACAGTACCTTTTCACGCCTCTTTTAAAGGAACACAAATTGTATGAAACAGGGAATATGTTTCCTGACTTGGAATTCCACGCTCTGGCTGTGCAACAAAGAAAGGAGTGACGAAATCTTTTTGTGCGTAAAGTATAAATCAAGACAGTGAGAGACTGATTCCGTAGACCAGCACACGTGCTCCTGAGTAGGAAAGTAGGGGAAGGGATAAGGTCAAAGAGCTCTTTCGTTTTTTATGTAAAGTTCTCTGAGAATATCTAAAGATATTTTTAGTGACGCATGTATCTAAGGACTTTATATAAGTCAATTTATATATTTAGAATGGGTTATCTATATTATTTAAACGCAGATGAAATTAATTATTTTTGCTAGCTGCTCAAAATAAAATTAGTTAAAAATTGATATTATTATCTGTAGTCCCAATCTCGATTTGATGGGTATTATAATAGAATCAGTAGAACCTTTAAACCTTACTAACAACATTCTATTGAAAACATTTCGCTTGCATTAACTAGATACCATATGAACAAATCTTTGATGAACATAGATATAGCATTTAGAAGATGTCTTTGTTCTGAAGTGTCGATCCCATGTCATTTTAACAAGGTATATTTGGAACTGCTCATGATTTTGAATTGGGGTAAATAATCTTTAGTTAGATAGCGCAGAATGTAGTCATATTGTCTTGAGTCCAAAATCGAGATCGTGATTTAATTACAAGATATAAAAACAATTTACGTTTGTATTTAATACAAACTGAGAACAAGTAAAGAATAAATTTCTGTAACAACTATTGGAATTCAGACAAAAAAAATACACATTTTAGTTGTAATAATGAAATGATGAATACAGTCATATTAAATGAATTTATATTGAGTACAAATGCTTTAATGTTTTATTCTTATAACTCAAAACACGTCTCCCAATGTGATCGTGATAATAATTGCTTCTCATAAGTCATTCCCCGTAACATATATTTGGATTTCCCATTGATCAAAATACTTTCATTTATGTTGTTCTCTTTTGCTGTTTCTTTGGACTTTATTATTATGAACGTGTTTTCTTATTTTCATGTAATGATTCTTTTTAGAATATCTTCGAAGTATACCTAAATTAAATATAAATCGAATTATTAAAATTATAAATTATCACTCTGAGATAAAAAAATGGTATCATTTTAAGGATTTCATCATTAGGAGCACTTTAAATGCAACTAAGTCACGTGAGGTCATAAAACTATGCTTTCGTATTAAAAAAATCAGAGGTAAATCCGTAATTATCTACCATTGATAGTTTTATTATTAGTACAATCACAGTAACTATGAAGTGTCATACTTAGGCACCTTTAATGCTACAATGGGAAAAATACTACTAATCTTGTTCCCAATTTTTGTATGAAATGACTATTTTACAGCGTATATTCAGCGTATTTTTCAGCGTATTCAGTCAGTCACTATTATTATAAGAAATTAAATGAAATTGAACATAAACTTATTTTTAATATAAACCTACATATAACGTTAACTCTCATCTCAGCATTGGTTCTGTAAGTTATTATAGTCCAAGGATTAAACTTGTTTTTCTTGGATTTCCTTCGGATCTTTTAGTGTTTTAAAAAACGTCGTTTGATGCACGTGCGGAATAGTAATTTCTTCTCGTCTCTTATGTTGACCCACGCCTTCGGGACTCGTGTAGAAATGATATACTTTCCGCGCTTGTATCTAAATTTACTATTTATGTACGTTTGTACGTGAACAAAGTCCCACGAATGTCTTAGACACGACTACTCACTGCTTACTTCAATATCACGCATACTGTAAACGAAAATTGAACAAGATTGCAAGTGCAAAAAATGAAATGTTACTATGTTTTTGACGGAACTAATGTAGAGTAAAATTCGGTGATTCGTCACAAAAGCCTCTATCTAAAAAATGTGTACCTATTTTTTAAGTGGACGAACTCACACAAAATCAATAAAAAACATCAAATCAGTTATATACAATCGACGTCACACTAACAGTAATAGTAGCTCCGCAAAAATAGCTCTTAAGACCAAGTAATAGCGTCAATCTATCTTAAGTCAACGCTGATGTTGGGGAATCTATCTTCTGGTGCTTGGTGGTGAAATGACGCATGAACTCAACTGAATAGGTTTATTTCCCTCCACGCTCGCACTCCGCACCAATCCAAAAAGAGGTAAATACCTTTGCATAGATATGCGTACTTTCATGACTTGTCAGATACGGGGTAGATTTCAGCGTTATGTGAATAATGAAATTACATTTAAAAAAATAAAGCTTCCATAGACATCACCGACACAGTCTACAGATTCGACGATAAAAAAACGAAAAAAGTTTTTATGAACACATTCAATTAAATGCACGGCTAAGCACACTAATGACGTTACACGAATATCGATAAATTGGTATTGAACATAAAATGCGAATTATCAAAAAAGAGCTCAATCATCATATTTATTGAGCAACGATATTTTATTTTTATAGGTACAAATACAGAATACAGATGAATCATTCACACCGTAAAAACGTTTATTTTATAAATTGGTTAAAGCAGAATTCTATTGTTAACTGTACATATCATTTTCAAAGTTAAAAATAATGACACGAATATTCCTAAAACTATCATAGAATTTATTTAATTCGAATTCGCATCTTTCATACGTTGTTTCATACCCCAGCAATTAGTGTCACTGCTATAAATAACCTACGCAGAATTCGACAAAGTTGAGATAAGATGAGAAGCTTTTAAAGAGGACTATAGAACTTCTCATTTCGCATTATGTAGCTTATACACTGCAACTATACAAATCAAAAAATATATCAGGAAAAGGTACGAGATGGTACCTCAAGAAGAAGATAATATTTTTATCTAGATGGTGGATCGACGCCTTCATTTGTTTGTGATTTAGTTTCTAAAATTATTGTGTTCAAGCTAATATTCGGTGTTTTAATGTAACAATAACGCTAAAATAACATCGGCTCAAATGGAACGGATAAAAAAGAAAATTAGCTGTCAATATCATCCAACAAAGACTCTTAATACGAGTAGCAAATTAACGTTGTGTCATAGCTTTTCGTTGGGTCTATGGCATGACTTGCTTTAACACTTTTAACGACTGTCATCTAGAACAAAGGGTAGCGATAACTACCGGAACTAACGGCTCAATTTGCTTTCCAAAGTACCGAGGATTTGAACAAGTCTATTATTCTGTAACTAATCTGGCTTTGAACTTTGCGCATATTAAAATATTTTTTCTGTGCAAGCATATCAATTCGTTAATGAAAATTATTGCATGTTTACAAACAAAAAAAATGTACTTTCCTTATAATTAACATTTATTTGTCACAAGTGTGTCACATGTCAACCTTGTCTTTTTTGAGATCCCTTTGATCTCCTTTTAAAGGCAAAGCAAAAGGATCCGACCTTATACAACTTTGTCTTATGTTTATACCTAATAAAATTTGTGTTATTTATTTAAAAATTTCATTGGCATATTATGTTTCAATTTACCATCTTTTAAATATTTACCTTAATTTATATAATTCTAAAACGTAGTCTTAAACTAAGCAAAGTATCAAAAATTCACCATAATAGAGATTGGCAAAACACTTCTACCTCCTGGTAACAGGGTGATGATATTACGTTATTATGGTATTAGATATTTTATGCGAAACGCTCAATATCGATAAACCAACAACACTCGAGCGTCGAGAAATTTCATCACGTGAAATGTGCAAGACCAGCGTTGTTTTTTTATTATGATATTTTTACTAGCAAATAAATACTTTACGAACCTCTTCACTGAATTTGGATTGGAAATTCAGGCAAACGAGCAAGAATTGAAAATGAAACAAAAACCCCACGCCTTAATCCTAACAAGTGAAAGAACTTTAGAGCTAACAAAAATTAAATTAAGAAGTTTGAAATTAAACTCAGTTACCTAAAATTTTAAGGTTTTACTATGGAACTCGTTATTTTAGAAATGTCATCAAACGCAACATTGTCCCTCCCTTTACACGTCTAACAGATATACTTCTTGCTTTAGATCGTAATAAAGATTTTGAAAACAAGCTGTCTGGTATGCTGATTGTAAGCTGTTGACGATAATGTAAAAAAATGTTGACGCTGCACATATTTGTCATTACATCTCACTGAAGATCCTGGGGTCAACCATTTAATTCATAACAACATGACACAGATTGACACAACTGTCCTTACCACAGTAGTGTATAAAGAACTGTATATTACTGTGTGAGGTATTCGTGGAAAATCAGCGTCGTGTTTCCTTGCTAATTAGCTTAGTTTTTAAAACTGAATAATGTGTATGTTTACGATGATTGGCAAGGATTAAAATATTTCCTTATTTCATCCAAATCTTAAAATGTACGTAAAATTATTTAAAAAAATAGGTAAAAATTGAATACGAAAACATCGATAGCATGTGATTTCGAATTCTTCTTGAATCCGGAATAAGAGTATAAGGTCATTTAACCCTTTCCCTGCCGTCCGGTTGACCCGGATCAACCGATCGATTTAACAGTGAGCGTTCAAATTTCGCAACCCACGTCACGTAAATCGACATAATAAGTGGCTTAACCCTGATATTTTCATTACAACCTTCGGTCTACTCGCGAGCAATGGATCCCTGACGTCATAATTTTGTATGAGTACCGGAATGAACTTTTTATCTTTTGACGTGTAATTCAAGATGTGAATCATGAGTTGTATTGAGGCTTCTAGTAAAGCTAGCCAGAAGAATATAATGTTAATTGACATGGCGAAAGCACACAATGTATACAGAATTTTCTAGCTTACGTTTGTTTAGTTTGAAAATAACGTTGCTTTGTTCTTTCGTGATTGTTCCAATAAATCGTCAAACCTCATCGAGAAAGTGTTGTGTTAACAAGAGTACTGGCGCTTAGAGCATCTCATGCTTTTTTCGAAAGGCTACTTGTTGAGTGCAACGCATTTGGGCTAGGTTCTCACCCATTACCTAGCCCAAAGTGAGAAATATTAATATTATTATTATTACTTACAATATCTTGGTGTTTGTTGGGTGTTTATCTGCTTGTTTGGGATTTTGTGTCAAAAAATAAGTATTCCAAATAATTATGGATGGTATATGCCAGCAGCGGAGCGTTCAAAGGCTGTTGATGAGACAAGCTACGGTAAGTGCGCTATCAGATGATCTTGATCGTAATTGCTAATGCTTTAAAAGAATCATTTATTTAATTTAGTATACTTAACAAGCTTCGGAATAAAACAAAAGGCAGACCTGATTTGTTATTGCTACACGGAAGATCAGATCAGATTTTACGTCCCAGCCACTAAACTTTAAGTAACAAAGGTCGAGCTAGTTCTGTCTCATGTTTAAAACAGTATGGCGTATTCTTAAACAGGACCTTCGACCTCCTACGTGTTATGTTAATACGGACTTTCTCAGCAGTAGATTAAATAGGGTAAACTCGACAGTCCCCGACTGATACAAATAGCGGCTTAATCTAACGATTGAGAGTGAACTATGGTTGTCGTTAAGCGGAGCCGGAGACGTAATAGTCCTTCTTCGTCGCTAATGTGCCATAAAGAATTCGAGTGGTTCTGCCAAAACTGACGATCGGGTTTGAGTCAACAATTGTGTTTTGATACCCCTAAAATGTATGGCTGTCAAAAGTTTGTTCAATTGTGGCCATAAGCTGTACCCGTTTACTGTTAGTTACTGCTCACATTTATTTTGACAGTGAAGAAGGTAAAGGCAAGTAGTGTGATATTTTGGTTTAATAGAAACATGATTTTGAAAAATTACATGTAATGACAGCTAGAGATGAAACTAAAAACGCAACATCATAAGAACAATAAAATATTACTAACATCAGAAAATATTCCCAAACAAATAACTATAGAGATTGTTTATATTCGGATAATTTAACAATAGAAAGCTTTTTACAATTTGACAGTGAAAATAACGCCATCGGCGTGTCAGATGAGAAGTCGTTCCTATATGGTAAATAGCATACGAATTCTGTATGTTAACATTACAGGAGACGGAATCTCGTTGCTTCGAGCATAATGCTTTCTTAGTGAGTTCTGGTGACCACAAAAACACAATACTGCAAATGATATCTAATTAAGAACATAAGTTCAACTTTTAGTTTAGAACATAAGTTTTACTTTTTTTTAAGTAGAACATAGGTTCTACTTTTCTTGCAAAGATAACACTGATCAAAAATATCTAAGCTCTTGTTTTAATGTAATCTATTACATATACTATAATGGTATCAGGCCGATGTCGGTCTATGGATGAAAAAAAATCAAAATGGCTATTTTTAAGAGCAACAGAAGTCAAAACAATAAATTTAAGAATTTTTGTCCGTTTGTGTGATAAAGATATAATGCAATTGTAACCAATGTACAACGTAGTCTTTTATAAAATATAAAATTTAAAAATAATATACTTTATCAAGAAGTATCAATCAATACAAAAAAAAAACGTTTATGAGTAAAAAACCGTACCTTAGCACGCAAATATTCACTTGCTTGACTTCTTCAATAATCACCTACCACGGCCGATCTTGAAGAGTAGTCATAAAACCCAATCCACTCTATGATAATAGTGATTACAATTTATTACAGGTTCATAAGTGTAATGGCGTTGAGTTAGCCTTAATTACAAAAGGTAGCTTCGTTGTAGGTCAACACACATGAAATATAACCTTCTATTTAAATCTAGAACTTTGTATCAATTTTATTTGGGATTTTAATAAATTTCTTACGCTCAAAAAAGCAACTGAATCGGAAAGACATATCTAAGTTAATATTTTTTATAAAATTTCCGCAAAATCTCCTGGTTAATGTAATTTTATATTAAGTAATGAGGTTTTTTATATTAAATATAAGGTGTTAATTTGAATATGTATGTGATTAATTTATATATGAAATAGTTTATTAAAAATATTTGTATAATTCAGTCTACACACACAAACACACACACACGCACGCACGCACATACGCACGCACAAACGCTCACTCATACGCACGCACCAACGCTCACACATACGCATACACTCGCGCAAGCACATTAAACGCAACGTCCCTGAGTGGGTTAAAAAGACATGTTAACACTTAGTATCCACTTCAAAGCTAATAATGTCATCCTCATACAAATTTTACAATAGATCTTATATATCTTGATATTTTGCATTATAACTAGATATAATACATACAGTGAAAAAAAAATGATAGAATCGTAGGTTATGTTTAGGTAACTGAACGGGAGTACGGGTTGGGTAGCCTCCTCAAGTGCTGGAACCGTTGGAGGGCCGCTCAACGCACTTGATGACTTCCCCATTTATTGTAAGGGGCGGTTCACCAACAAATCCAGACATCATACCCTGGGCGGGAATGAAATAACTACTGGAATGTGGTTAGTGGTTTCATGTTCGGCTAATCTCCAGCGAAAAATGCTATTTGCAAGGCCCCATAGTGTGCTTAAGGAACTTCACCGGTCTGCTGTGTTGGCTAGGAACATGCAGTTGGTGGGGCCTCCTAGGCCAGTGCATCTGTTTGTGGTCGAAGATTGTTGGTCTACTGACTTATTGTGGTGCATGTCGCCTTTGGTAATGTCATGGGGTAACCGCAGCTGTAACGATGCGAGATCCTGGAGTCATAATTTCACGTTGGAGTCCTTACCGAAACGGGGTAACCCCTGATAAGTCAGACTATTCCTAAGTTATAACTTAGATACCCGGAAGTATGCTACGGATCTACAAATTCATCAAATTTTAATTGACAGTTCGTTAGAATCTATTGTATATTAGTGTTCGTGCTAACCTCGTAACCCATTGTTAGCTCTAAATTTAAATACACCAGTCACAAACGAGCTGGGAATAAAATAAAACCTGACGTACGGCTGTGTCCATCGAACATCCAAATTCCGTGTATACAGAAAAAGCTTTTAAGGACCGCCCCGCCATATTTTATTGACCGACCTGTGTATGTTTCTGATGTTGTTTAGCTTCTAGAATAAGGACCATTTGTGAATGTTTATCGAAGGACTAGCTATTGTATACGATTTCATACGCCTGGAAATTGAACTCCAGTATGCATAGACATTATTAAAGGAGCCTATTATTTTAAGTTCAAATTTGAATGAAAGCTGTTTAGATTTTATTGATGAAGAGATATATTTTTTGAGGTAATAATTTAAAAGCTACAATTATCATTAGCAGTATTTGTAAGGAAATATCGTTGGAAAATAGTATTTTTTAATTTAAATTAAAATAAAATAGTATTTATTTAATATTATTTTAAATAGTATTGACACGAACTGTCTTTTTACAGCAAAAATTAAAAGTAAAAAAAAATATTTGTCACTAATCGCTTACCTTATAATTTGATTATGAAGTTATCAGTCTAGAAGACTCAATATATGCAGAATCGTCTGTAACGAGTGCTGGCTTATCCCACAGATCATCACATATATACACTATGTTTTGAAGATACTAAATTTAATTATTACTACAATAAAATTTCTAATATTTACCTTTCTCATAATAATTAACTTTAATTTATATTGAATAATACTATAAGTGCTTAATAGTCGTATGAAGACTCAATATTTTATATTTGAATGTTCCTATTAAAAATGTATCCTATGTACATAAAAAATTAAACCATTATAGAAGCAACATACCAAACAGAATCAATTTTTATTTGTCGATGTCAGGCGTATATAATAATTTAAAAATATTACTTCTCAGTATAATAACGGGTATTGTACTAAGTACTATATGTTTGTGATTTATCAGTAAAAATATTATATGAAATAGGCGACAAATATTTCTATCAAACTCCAGCTCACAAAAGGTGTTCCTAAGCTGATGTCCACATAAAAATAAACCTTAATTTCTGTTCATCCACTACAAATGGGAGCTAAGAGGTCCCTAAGGGTCCAACAATGAAATTAATTTCGTTTCAGCAATGAAAGTTTGTGACACAGTAAATGAAAATACTTTAGCCATTTACAAAAGTAGGTCACTGTTTTTTCCTGATCGAGCAAATAGGTAAAATGAAAATGCTTTAAGATTTTTTTCTTCTATTATGTGTAAAGTTACTGTCGCTAAAAACCATCTTGGGTTTTAATGGGAGTTCTTAGTGGGAAAGTTATTATTTCGTTTGATTTATTAATCTTCCCAGCCTAATCCATGCGCAACTGTCTCAAGGTAACTTATATACTCCCGGTATATCACGACTCAACAAGTTTAGTATCCATGTTAAACAAATCAATTTTAGATTTAAATTGACAACGTTTTCCGGAAGTATTAAAACGCAACACAAAGTCAAATTTGTTTTAATTTCTTAAGTTTTTCCTTATTAAAGCCAGTTAGTTTCATACTTCGTAACTAATATACTACGGTACGAAGTATTCAAATACAGAAAACGGAAATGCCCCGGATAGATTTCGTAACTAACCGGGTTCATTTTGTTAACGTTTCTCTAGTAAAATTAACGTAAAATTTTACAATAGTTCTTAATTCATCAAAAGACTTTTTTTTATAAAATTCAATGTCAAATTAAAATTAATTTATAGTAATAATACGTATCATTTAATAATATACGCGTAAAACGACACACACACACAAGAACATACACTTAAATATACGCACTCACAAATAGTGGCCTAAAAGTACACTAGATACTGCACAAATTTTTATTTAAGTTTCAACTAATTAATTTGGTGGTGCAAAAATTTACTTCCACCATGAGCTGGTTATATAATTAAAGTAGTGGACTGTATTTGTTTTTATTTATTTTTGACTTGCAATTATCTCTGGGTGGTTTAGGGACGAAGAACACATGAGAAAGAACCATGGAAAAAAGGATAGGAGAACATGCGCACTAACCTTTGTATTTCAGCAGTCACCTCCTTCGTGTTCCCCAGGGGAATTGCAACTTCTGCACTACACTGCACAGCACGGAGTCTACTCGATAAATATAGTTCTTATCACAATTAAAAAGCGTGAATATAAAATCAGTGTTTATAAACCGTCCGCTCAGAACGTACTTGAATAACGACTGTTCACACCAGTATGCGTGCGCATGATACCATATACCCATATAGAAAAAAATTGGGAAGGATTACTCAAAGCAAGCTACCCTACGATCAAATAACGAAATCCACCATAATTAGTCAATTCAGTCTAGATATAGATGATACTTACGGAAGAACTCGTTTTGCTAAAGTTCAGATTTTTTATCCTTGTTTATCGATAAGTAAATGAAGGTAATTCTATATTTTTGGGAAACTGATTCTCTAAACTGGTTTATGTTCCATAAAATAATTATTTGCCACGGTACAAATAATTAATTAGTTTCTGCAGTATAGCTTAAAACGTCTTTTTAAAAGTTCATAAGACAAATTGCAATTCACTGTTGTAAATGTTGATGTTATGTAGAATTTTGACTTAAGCACTAAGAGTCAAAAGAGTCTAATATTATTAGGTTGGGTAGTCTAAATTGTAACTTTAGGTTTCTCACATAAGATATATTTTTAATAGTTACAGGTCTAACAATTGAGAAAGGAAAAGCTTTTAAATTTTATATCCTTTTGAATAATTTATATAATTACCAAAGTCTAAAACTGACCTTTTTGTGTATAGGCAGTTCAGTTATATATATGGCGGAATTTTTTTAATGTATTTAGACATCGCCCCTAAATGAGTGAGAAGTTACAGTCAAAAAATTAATTTCTTTAAATAAATCCCTGAGTGATTCACGTGGCTTGAGTCCGTAAATATATTGAATTTTCTTCATCCCAAACGAGACGTTTTAATTTATAAAAATCTTAGTACAGACAACGCCGGCTCTCTTCACTTCTTTGTACCCTTGAGATGATTTTTATGCTTCTTCAGAAATAAAAGCTAAGAATTATTAAACGAACCTACCTGAAAATTAATAAAAGCCAAGGTCTCATCTAACACAATAGTAAGTCATAACTTTTGTATTGAAATATAAACTATAACTTATAAATTAATATGGTTTAAATTACGCATATTGTTCGAAATATGCTGTCAATTATTAGTATCTATATTATTTGTACATTATAAACAATATAAGGGCTGAACAAAGCACTTTATTCCCACAGGAGGAATTAATTTCGGTGAATTGATATTAAAACGTAATTTCAGCTTTTCCTCTGAAAATTAACACGCACTTACGTCTTAACCGAAAATTGGTTTTATTATATCTTTTGAGATCGTTTTTGATATTAAATGCACGGGTGTTGCAATTACGTTTTCTTGAAGTACGTGGTTTAAAAAAAATAGGCTTTTGAAATGATAATACGCATTTAAACAATAAATTTACCAAAAATACGCAATTGTCTTTGGCCGTTTCAAGCCTGTTTTTATTTGAATTAAAGTTATTAATTTTATGATATTCCTTCCTTATAAAATACTACGTTACTTAAAGAATTTATTTTCTCTTTCAAATGACATCATATTTTTTTTTCACATTTCAGTCGATTCGATTCCTAGAAAAAGTAAGTAATTTTAAGAAAATTTAGCGTTATACTGCATAGACTTGCGTATATGTATATACATACAATATTAATATGTATGGACAAAATGCCTGGTTTGGATCATAACGATACAACACAAAGAAAATTAAAAACGCTAGTGCATACAGTTCCAGTATGAACCGGGATCAGTACCTTGACGTGCCTAGCTAAGCACGGAAGAGATCAGTATTTCACGTGATATACCTTGCTTTGTTTTCGTAATCGAAATCAGATCGAACCACTTACGCCGGCGGCAGCTCTGTCATTCGAGTCGAATAATGTGTGAGATTTCACAATTTCTTTTGTATATTTTGTGTTTCATGTTTAGCGTAAATCTGTGTTGCAACCACAAAGATAATGGCTGCGATTGTATCCATAAATCAAAAAGAATTATTTTTAAAAAAAGTTCTTATTCTGTTTTTATTCAGGTGCAATACAAATTACGAACTTTTCGTTGATATAGTGAAAACAAATTAAATAATTATAATGAAATAATATGTTTCTGATATAGTTGCTTGCGTCAGATTGATAACTATCGTGAATCAAAACCCAGATTGTTTATTTATTTATTTAACAATTTATGTACACACAAAGACAATGACAATGAATGAGGACATTATTTATTTCATTTCTTAGTAGAAATTACTATCGCTTAATTTTACTCGTTTCTATTTTTTTTTCATTTGACGGCCGCGGCCGCATAGTTAGTACCCCTGTCTTGTTAGCCACAGATCCCAAGACCGAATTCTGGTAACGGCAGGTATTTATGAGTTTTTTTTTGGGCTATATAATAGTTGTGAGTGTATTGTTTAAATATATCACTTTCGCCTGCATTAATTCTTATTTTGATTTTAAGAAATATGATTGGAGTATAAAACCATCTATATACTTAACTTTGGAGGATATACACTCAGTTCTTTTGGTATCATGTATAATTAAATACAAGATAATATAAGACTTGAGTGTTTATTTTTTTTATTTCTTTTTAACTAGGTACCTAATACAGCTAATGATAGTTCTACTGAAAAGGTTCTTTTGCTACAAGTATTTGAATGACAAATATTTTACTGTCACTTTATTTGTTATTAAAATATTAAATTGATACAGATGCAGTTATTTTGTTATTTTATGTACTGTTTCGATTTGATTGAATTTTAAGTAGAAACAAGCCCCTGAGGCTGATACGTTACTTGGAAATCTAAACAAATGCGGCACTGGACAAATGCCCGTTTTTGTATTACCGGCGTTGTATATGCATAGCGTATGGAAAGCCTTTAAAATCCACGTTGACGACCAATGTAAATATTTTGATTGTGACCCAAACCCATTACTCCATTAAGCTCAAATTCCCGTGATTCCAACCTTAAACAATGAAGTAGCAACTCTCTCAGCCCGTTTAAGACTTATAAGCCTACTCGCAGACTTTCTCTTCTCCTGATTAAAATCTCTCGTTTATTTCAATTTAACAGGAGGCGAAACCTGGAATTAGGCTCGTTTCATTTAATTAATGTGCTACCAAGGGCCCGTGAAGTTTTTTTAAACACTCCCGGGTTCTGCGGTGAAGATTTAATGCGTGGGACCACAGGTGTGAATTTTGTTTATGAATTTCTCTTTGAGAGACAGATAAAAGTTTCCATTAATAGAGAAATATTTCCTTAGAATATTACTTATATAACAATAATTCTGCTTAAATAAGTGCCTTATTCTAAAGCGTTGGAAATCACTTTTTGTGACCTGTTTCTTTTATATTTTAGTATTTATAATTGTTGCCATGTTAAAGACAGTTATAGTATTCTACTCTCTATACATGCCTTTTATCACGGTTTCTACTGGTGACTAGTAGTGATTGCTTTAGGCATTAAATCTCTCAATTGTGCTTTCGTGAAATTAAGAATAAGTAAACCAATAAATAACTTGATAATTATATATATAATCGGGAATTAATACATATGTTTAATAAATTTTTTAAATGCTTTGAATTGAATTGAACCGACCCGATTGCATTAGTGTTTTGCTGTCAAAGCCACACTGTATTAATTTGCAAGAACTTACCGAAATTTTTGAAGCTACGCAGAATATGCAATACTATCGGACTACGATAAAACAAAATACACTTTTCTGACTTTAAAAAGGAAGTAGTTCTTAACTCGTTTGTATTATTTTTACTTATTTTTTGTATCTCAAAAAGGTCAAGATGTATAATAATAAATATTATGTCGTTCTTTCCTTCCTATAGAACAATTTACCTTACACAATTCTTTACTAAAAGAGCGCTGCTTTTAACATACGGTTTTACAACTGAAAGAAAGTACAATCGAGGCGGTTCAATTCACTCGCAACTTACGTTCTGTCTTGGCTGATCTGTCAGCGTCCGACTGAGCGCAGATAGATCTTTATATTGCAGAAAAGGATAGATCTAGTACAGCCGGCGAGTTGGCTATAACACAAAACAGTATACCTTCCCTCATGAACGTATCCGTCAAATGGTCTAGTTTTGTAACAAAGCGGACAGAGACTTATGGAAATAGTCGTCTTTCATAAACGACAAGTACGAAATAAAACTCAACACGTGACTCACTGAACTGCAAAAATTATCGACGTCACATAGCAGCCAATTTACACGTATATATTTTTTCAGTTTCAGTGGTCCGGTCTTTTTGTCCAAAGGATGAAATGTCAATCGTTCTTGTATAGAAATATATAAATTACGATAATGTAAGTATACAAATTACTTATAATGCAAAAGCAGAAGGACTAATCAATCTGTTTATTTTAAATTCTGCGTAGCACAGTAGTTTTATTTGTAAGACGTTTGCTTATTTGTTATTAATTTACAAATAACTATAGTGTCACATTACAATATAGTGCGTACTCTATGCCCCTGTTATAAGAATTATTTTGTATTGTACACTATCGAGTTTATCCTGGATTTCTGAATTTACTGCAAACCAAAGATCGTAGTTTTAATGAACTCTGGAATTCGTGGAACACACCGCGTTGTGGGTTTCACAATTAATGGTCGAACAAATTACTGATTTCGATTTAATTATTTAATCGAACATTAAAAATTCAAACTAGCTTGTCCACTACAATGCCTGTCCTACCATGATTATGTTACAAACTATAAAATATTGTAAAATTTATACGGGATTCAATCAGCTCAATCACAAATTTTTCACTATCACGGTTTTTTTTGTTCCATATCCTTTACGAAAAAATTAACAAATCCTGCAAAAGTTTAAACTTCAAACAAATCAAAACCGCAAACGTATTCAAATTTATTTCAAAAGGTATAAATAATCGTTAACAATGTTAAACTACAAATTGATTCTATGATTGAGAGCTTAATTAACGTAAATACCATTAAAATACAGTTGGAACTGAATTAATATACTCGTGTGCACGTAATTATGTTTTAAGTTATATTATACAATTCATGGAATCACTAAAATAAAATTATCAGTACTATAAGACTAACTAGAGTACCAATCTGAGAACGGGAGACATTACTTAGCCATAATTGGAATATATAAGTAATTTTACAATTCCTAAGTACCATTTTCGAAACTAAAACGTGAACCATATTAAGTAATAACTATGCACTTTATCATTCAGTGAATGAATGAGAGGTCAAACTAGAAGCACAAACATTTCTGTTAAATTAACATAGAAAAGCTGAGAAGTTGCTACTATTGCTTCTCCATAGTAAAAACATTTGTAGAAATGGAGGTAGGATTATGAAGATTGAAGATCTTAGTAATGAAGACAATTCAAGTGAAAAGCTTTTTGTTTTATAGACTAAGCATCTCGTTATAAAGTACGGAACAAAGTTATTTGATACAAAGAAACATGTAGAAAGCTGACGACGTGGTAGAGTGAGAACGTTCTTGAATGGAGACCATTTATTGACAATTGGGGAGCTATTCGTCCATCTGATACGTGAACCGGCAGTGACAACGAAAGTACCTGATGTCTGAGCAACGAATAAACTCAACTCCGGGATCGTGTACCAAGGAGAACCGACTATTGAAATGACATTAAATGTTTTATTTGCTATAAATAGGATAGAGATTAGTTCTTAGTCCTTTACATGTATGCATTTAAACCTATTTAGCCATTTCAAATACTATGCAAACAATTATATGAATATGTAATCGTCTGGAATTTCAAATAAAAATAAAACTTGACTTCACAATACAATGAATTAATTTTAAACGTTACAAAACACTGCCATAATATTAGTATAATTATATAAACTATGCATCAAGTACAATCGACAATTGTTTTACTTTCATAAACTCGTCAATTGATAAGACTTCTATCAATTGAATAATGATAATTCATTTGTCATGTCTGCGTTTCCAAACCATTAAGTTTATTGTAATATAAATATGGCAAGATGTTCTACTTACGCCACCAAAGTTTCCAGCTCGAAAAAAATAGATGTGCTTAAACTAATTCATGTGGCATTGCCACGCAACTTTATACATAGTTTCTTTTTATGAATATTGCGTTTAGTTATAAAAAAAACCATAAAATGCTGTTTGCTTTACCTACTATAAAAATAAAAAGCTAATAATATTCTAAAGTAGGAAAGCCCAAACGTTCGGACGAGCGATTTGGTGTGACAGACGTGATTTCATACGAGGGTACTGTGCTTAGTACGCACATCGCAAAACGTACGCAATTCGCCTACGGTGCAAAATAGTACCGTAACGTGAGGGCTTCGAACAAATGGCACACAAATTTTTTTTTGTTAGATAATACCTTCTTCACATTAAGCACATCCGTTGAGACACTAGAATTAACATAAAAATAAAGTTATTTTTTAACTTATATTATATAAATATAATTAAATTTGTGAATTTGTATTTTAAGTATTATTTGAATTCCATTAATGCTTAGCAAGTGCTAAAGATGCGTTGACAGCGTTGTTTGGCCGGCAAAGCGTAAAAACGAATAGTTTTTGCGATTGTGAGATATTGTCCAAAGTTAAAATAAAATATATTGCAACAAGCCGCCGCTGTTTAAGTTTCTGACTGCCGACTATAAATGGTATTTATTCTTGATTATTCGTCATGTGTTAGAAAAACTTGGTGTAGTGTTTATAAAAACAATTGTGTATATGTAATGTAAATTAAATTCTTAAGAATACTAAAACTCAACGATAAAATCGCTGAAGATTATCGCTGAACATAAAAACAACTACAGAAACAATTACATTAAAACGTTTCTTTTTAATTCGATTGAAAGCAAAACAAGTGAAAATTGTATGCAATTCGGACTTAATTTCTGCGTAAGCACTTAAATTTTTTTATAGAGTCGTATTTATTATAAATATATTTTAAATCATTGCCAGCGATAATAGAGTCTACAGCATTAATAAAAATAAATTATAATATGTAATTAATAATGGCGATGCTCTAACAAATGACCAACAGTATTAACAACTCTAGATAATTTATCTAATTCGTAACACAATAACGTATTGGGCCTTCAAGCGTTTCGCATCGTTTATATTACGGAGGCACGTTTTATTGATAAATGCTTACTGTACCTACATTAAAACATTGTGATTACGTTAAAAGCACTTGTAAGTTGTATTTATATCACTGCTTAAATTTTTATAAAAAAGCGAACAGTATCCGTGAAGTACAAAGCAAATAACTGAACGACGGAGCTGTCGACAGATTTTAAAAGGATTTCCTGTGTAGTGGTTTTGGTTTAATATTAATGAACCTGAGACTACGTGTAAATTATACTGTAACGCTAATACTTACAATACATATTTGCTTATACATTTAAACCTTTATAAAAGTTATATAACATTTTTAACCTATGTTAGAATGACGTAATGGCGGGACAAAATGACGACTAATCATCAGCATTCGACTTGTGCAAAAATCTAGAAAATAATCAGTTCAAATACCTGTTGGTAAAAATTATTACCGTGGTATTACATCTAGATTTTCATGGAAATAACAAATTCTATCTATGTAAATATTATGTTTAATTGTCAGTTATAATATATGTCAGTTTTGTTTGTTGCTGATTTCAATTATGTATGTCCTTAGTCATCGACTTGACTACTAGATGTCGTTTTCACATTCCTCTAGTTATTTAAATGGCGGTGTTAAGCATTTTACAGTGTAAATAACCTTCCTGGAGAACAACAATAAACCGTCCTTGACGTACAACCAAGTTGGTTCTTTTCAACACTTTTTTAAGAACAGTTTACAAGGGCTACATTTGGGTGGCGTGTTCATATTATAATGAGATAATTTGTCTATATTCCTCCTAAATGTAAGTATGTATATTGTTGGAATAAACTTAATAAGTATATTTTGTTGACTCACATCTGTCAACGGAAATAAGATCAATATTACTTGAATTTGTCATTGACGGTACTGTAGGCACATGAATCACACGATTGCTATTATCCGCCGAGAGTGCGCCTACAACTGAATTTACATTTATCAACGTGTCCGTGTGTCAGAGCGCTGTATTTAGATCCCTAATTTGAAATGACTAAACACGGCACTTTCTATGCGCTACGTGACGACCCAACGGTGGAACGATTCATTTCGTAACGATTAAGGCGCGGTCTCACCTACAACTTTGATTTCGTGCCTGAATATTTCTCTAAATTTTTGCTTTATTATTTTACAGAGATCGTTGGCGTAATTGACGAGCGTTCTGGTTAGCTTTCAAAAGCCTGCTTTGTTTTTGCTTTGGGGTTGTATTGTCTCTTGACGGGTCATGAAAATTTTGTCATCTGAAGTTTCTCTGTGAAGACAAGTAAGTCGTAACTCCTGGCTGTTACAGCAACAACTTTCCCCACCAATCCACATTGAACCAGCAGCGTGTTTATGGTCCTAACTTCTCATGTGTTTCTCCTATCTAGAAAGGCGTGTGTAAGTTGAACGCATATAGTCTGTAATGATAGTGTATTGTTGTAGTTACAGACAGCAGAGTTAGCTTTGTTCATACTAAGTACAATTATAAATTAATTGCATATTTTCAATAAATGTCATTTTCTAACTGACGCGTTACGCAATAATTACGATAATCTGTAGAATACGTACGCAAAAACTATACGTACCCCAAACGAACATCAAACGCTGTGTTAAGAAGTTAATTCTACCATGCATAGGAGACAAATATTATGTTCGTTTTGGTAATTAAAGTCACTACTCCAGGTGCTACCAAGCCCTTGGTCTGTGGGCGCTATCAATACCTAACTTGGTTATTTATTTCTGTAACTATTAAGGATGAATAGGCTGAATTATTTGGGTACATTAATCATTGCTTAAGGCAAGGTGAGGTGGCTAGGGCAGTTTGTCGCATGCTTCACTAGCTATCTTCACATATGGACTCCACAACTGCTTATCATCAGGTGGTGTCGAGTCATTTGCTGAGCTTTTTATAAAAAACACAATAAGAAACCAAAAATATAAATACCTACCAAAGACAGCCTTCTTGCTAATAAGCTCTTCCGAGCAACCAGGGTAGGAGTAGCTACTGGCCGTTCGGGTAAAGTTGGTAACAGAAGATAAATAGCCTTGGTTAGACTTCAAAATTAGATTCTAATTACGTCACTTCTAGGCTTATAGGTGGTGCTATGACCTAATTTCTTTATCACCTATATAGGAACACTTGTGCCCAGTAGTGGGAAGTATATTGGCTGTTGATGATGAAGTATAATGAGCTTTTTGACACCAATTCATAAATACTAGTTCATAACAACTTCTGCTGTCAATTGCAGAAATCATTTTTTTTTATACAAAGAGGTCCACTCCGTGCAATAACTCGGTACTTGGATTTTTTTGTTTCATTCTCTTTACGATACGGGAAACAGCCCTTATTAAAGTGCTAGGGAAATATGAAACAACGAATACGGTCTTGAATTAGGTATGAAATAACGGTAAGGCCAAGAATCTTATCTTAAAAAGGAAAATTTTGTGATTTTAAGTCTTTCACGTAATCCGCAGCTTAGTGATGAACAGAATTAGAATTTTTCAAACAATTTTAGTAACACTGTTTTAAAAAAATGTTAGCGACTAATTTATTTTACGAAATTTATACTGGGAATGAAAATTGCCACTTTTTTGTGCAACAATATTGGAATAATGTACCTACCAATTAAAGTAACTCGTTATATTTAGTGGGATTTAAAACAATAAAAATTCGCTATTGAGATGGACAAAGACAGATAAAATTGTACTTCACATTAACTTAGAAAATAACAACATATCCCACAAAATCGATAGTGAAGCAGTCAGAATTTGGTATACAACGTGCTATGTAAAAGGATTTTGAATGGCGTTAGAGGCAGCTTTCCAATTGAAGCGGATTACATGCTTGTTTTATTGTACTACCCTCAGTGCGGTTTCGCTAGGTACCGGAGTGGCCTTGCTAAAATTTTCAGGAAAGTTTGGTATGGAATTTTTTGGTCTTTAGAGTTGTAGAACCTCTAGAAAGGAGATCTTAGTCGAATAATTTGTATTGTTTGTAAATCATAGATAAGTTTTAACGGTCTTCTAATCGAGTGGGCAGTATACCAAATCCTTTCTCTAAAGCAATGGCAGAGCATTACGAGCAGTAAAGTATTTGGCATGAAATATTGTTTGTATACAATGTTAATTTTAAATAAATTAAGAAATTAAAATAATAAAAATCAAATATTAAATGGTGACATAATCGGGGGTTTCCATTTCCTATTGCACAATGCGACACTTTTTAAAGTGGCCAGTTTTCTGTGTTATCAGTTGTTTGTATTTAGTAAATAGTGATCCAAATATTGTAGTTGATTTATAGTACATGCTTATGTATAAAAACCCTCGTTTAGTCTTCAATTCAAGATAGAGTTAAAAAAAAGTGGTTCGCCCATCTCCCATATCCCCTAGTATTATATTATCTATCAATATTATTCATAATGTTAACAATTTTTATAATAAGCCTCAGGTTATTACTCTTTAATCTTTATAGATTACATATGTACATAGTAAGTATACAGATTTAGTTTTAAATTTATACATTTGTGTCAATATAAATAGTATTTGCATCGAGTACAAATCCCCAGCCTATGTATGGTTTAAATAGGTAACTTAATTGATTAAAATCTGTTTCGTTTACCACATACGAGTAAATAAATAGAATAAATATTCATCGTTAAATTTTCGACTGCGCCAAGTTGGTTAATTATTTTTTATTAATTTCATTAATGTCAGAACGAAGTTTGTATTAAAGATTTTTTTAGTGTGCATTCTTCATACTTACATAATCCATAAGAAACCGGAGCAAGCATCTGGTTTAGATGTAAAAATCATCTTTTAAGGTTAAGTTATTTCAAATCATATTCGAGGACTTTAATTAGAACGAGCTCGATGATTGATTTAAAAATTCTCTATACGAACTGGAGCATAAGTATCTAAATGTTTCTTATTTTCTGTCTCAGGAAATCGGTTTTAATCGAATGACCACATCATAATATTAAATAGTTTTGGGTATATCTTTATTTACAACCGGCAGAAATGGACTAAAGGTATTTCTCGCGATGTAGCAAAGTTTTACTACTTTGCTTAGAATTTCATTTGACTCATTAGTTATAAAATTGTACTAAATATTTTATGGGTACAACTTTGTTTATAAACTGGGCGACATAAAACATTATTTAGGAAAGAACTCATCTGGTGTTATAAAAACTATACGCTGTTTTAACTATGCTAAGGCGGAGTAGAGATATTCTGTTGAATATCAGATATAAACAAAAACAGATATTTTAAAAGATTGTTATATGATGTCAATAAACATATATAATGTGATTAGATACAATATAAGAGAACTACCAAACAACTTATTTATACATAGATTCCGTAGATGGTTAATTAAGAAATTTTATTATAATAATTTAACTAAGTATTTTACTGATAATAAATTGTGATTGGCTTTATGTCAAACTTGCTGGGATGTATATTATACTAAAACCTTAGACTTCAATTTAAATTCTATTTTATGGAACAAAAATAATAATTTATATTTCATTGAAATAATTTTTGAAATTTCATTCTTTAAATACCGATTGTTATAATTTTTATTGATTCATTTCTTTGATTTTTACGTGCCTGCTAGATAAAACATGCTATTATGATGTTATTTAATTAACGTAAGTTAAGTTACTTACGCAAATAATATTTTATTTCGTTTAAATGATGGACAAAATTATTTTAAACAAATTTATTTTACTCTGAAAAAAACATTCACAAAATATATGCTAAAAACAAATGTGGCATTCTTTGTGATGTTTTGATTATAAACGATTGGGAAAAATTACAGGAAACATACTAACGTATTATTTTAATGACACATCGAAAAAGGAGAAAAAAATCTTAAAATAAAAATATTTAGAACTAAGTTTTCAACCATAATATTTTTATTATAAAGTATTTTGTGTCTAATGGTACAAGCTATTGAATTATATAAACCTACCAATGAATAGATTAACCCTCTATTGTGTATCAACCATAATGGTATTAACCGAATACACACCTCATAGTGGCAAACACGCATATAACGTTAATTAGTTTACCTAATCAATCGTAATGAACAGATTAAGCTTTATTCATCAAGTTTGAATTGAGAAACCGTTACTGATTGTAGCAAGTCCACGACAGTAAGTCTTTGACACAGAACTATCTCAATAAATTCTGGCGACAAAATATATGCAATAAAAGATTAATTTTTATTGTTTGATAATCATTAAATTTAAGAGTATTTCCTAAATAGTTTTAACTACTCAAACTTATCTAAATAAGAGCCTTTGTCTGGAACAGATGGAACGAAATTAGCAGATTAAACAGCATCTAAAAAACTTGACAAAAAAGGTTCTTACCCACTTCAGTATTCGACAACTGTAACCAATAAAAAAACAGAGGTTAAGTTACGTAAACACAATGCGGACTCCTGTTAATGGGGTAATGGGAATTGGCTGAGCCATCTCATGTTATTCATGCCGGTTTTATTGTGGAGAGACATTTCGTGAAATTTACATTTGGAGAACAAGCTATTTGAGAGGTAACATACGGAAATTTTCAACTTACACGAGATTTTAAAATAATTGCTTTTAATTGCACGAACATTTTAAACTTTCGAATCGATATCGTATAGCAATATACGCTACTTTTGGTAACAAATTTTGAAAAAAAGTCTTAGCATGTTTTGCAACTATCTTGCTATTGAAATTCGGATTGGATAATTCAAGAACTGGCTTCTTCATCATTATCAACAGTACATTCACGTCTAACTCTGGGCAACACTACTACCCTGTCACAGTGGGCTATAATGTGCCTATCAAAGCACGAAAGAATTAGATAATAAAATTTGAATTAGCTAGTACGACCGTATTAAATAAATAGTTTCTAATGGTGGTAACAGATTGCACTGCACCATTGTACGCAAGCAAAGATTACAAGTGGAAGTTATATAGGTTTAAGTTATCCTTCAATTGAAATGATTATTGCACCTTCGTACGCACTCGATCTTTGGGTGACCTTGACAATAGGTGTTTGTACAAGCCATTCAGAAACCAACCATGTTAAAGCTAATGGAAGAAAAAATCTTAATATTTAGCCAGTATATTTACTAGAATATTTTAAAAGCAGGGTTTTAAATTGCAAACAGAGAAAACTACTTTCAATTAAATGTCACATAGCAAGACAATCCAATGTCAAATAAGCCAAAGACCAGGATATTTAAAAGAGAAAGATTAAATACTGACAATACTGAGCCCGGGTTAGGCCGTGCTATTAGAATCAGAAAATCTAAGATAGTGGAATTTCAAGAACGCTTGAATACTGATTTTACTTGAATAAGCTGAGAAATAATTGTATTATTTCCTAAAACGTCTAGAATAATTTTTTTGTTTTTCTATGGAGTAAATTAAACTGCGAACAATGGAGTAATGGACAGGAATAAAACTTAACCAAGCGAGACACGTAGATTAAAAAAAATTGCATGGTAATTTTACAGTTACTAACTTTTTTGTTGTACAGAAAAGATAAATCACCGATTAATATAATATACAACGGACAGCTCATTGGTCACAATCTCAATTGTTAACAAATTGGTTGGTCTCTTGATTGGTCCAGCAAATTTTTTATCTGCAGGTCCTTGCAGCAGTTGGCTACAGCTGTTACGACATCAGCTTATGGGCTAGACTTCTCATGTGCTTATCCCATATAAGTACTCCAGTGCCCAAGCAGTGGGACGTTCGTGATTAATAGAAATACCGTGTCATTATTGCAAAGAGTGGGTCCAGGAGTCATTGTGCCTGATAATAGATAGATACTCAAGGAGATGCCATGGGGATTGGCCACATGATTGATACGACTAAGTCTGTATTAAATTTAAGATACTTTCATATTGGGAAGTTCTTATTGCTAAGACATTGTGGATCACAGTTGTGTGAAATAAATAGTTTTATTTATATTATATTTGAAATCTAAAGTTAAAACGATTGTTGGATTTATATATATACCTGTTGTCAACCATTTTTTCTAACTGACTGTGATGAGGTGTGTTTATAGCCAACATTATTTATACAAAATACGAATTCTTTATTCCTATTAATAGTACTCAGACATAAAAAATACCAAAATAATTTTAAAAATAGATCAATCCTATTTGTTAATTTACTAGGTGCAACTAGACTACTTTGCTATAATATTTACCACTAAAATTTAGGCAGCTGCGTTTTCGATGGTAGAATTCTTGACAACTTAAAATTTTGCAAAATAACATTGTAAAATTACTATACCTATAGTTTTTTTTGTTGTGATTCCTAAAATTTTCCGTCATCAGTATCCAATAAGCTTAGATCGGAATTACCTTTGAATTTAGTTAACCATTTCAATCCTCTAAAATTATAATTTCACCATAAATATTGTATCACGATCTCAATATCTTAATCTATTTCAAACGATCCTGCAGGTAATTTAGCGTCTCTGCGGTGAATATAAATCAAGTATAGATTTAAGGCAATCGCTTGGTTCAAAATGATATTTGCAGTTCATTAAATATTTAAAGAACAAGTAATTCTTTGTACAGACAAAGTGGCTGTGGATTGTGTAGGTCATTTATTATTATTTATATATTACCGTTCAGTGTTTCAGTGCCTTTTGTTTGTGAATGTGAGCTGATATAGTGTTATATGTTTGAATAGCTGCTTCACCTTCTAAATATTATATAATTTTTTTCAAATTCAAATTATATCACGGACTTGCTTGCGTATGACGTCACAGGCATGGAGCTTTTCCTATGGACTTCGGGTGACTTATGATTGCTACTTAGACACGAATATATCGTAGAATTTATTTATTGCAGATAAACGGTTGCTTCTGAAATATTTCTTTATTAAAAATTATAAATAAATAGCGTGTTTATACACTATTTATTTTTCGATACGATAAATGTTGCAAAACGTTATTATGTAACGAGAAGATAATAATAGTTAAATTAAAAAAGTACATAAAGGCTTAAAGTTGTCCATACCAACTTGAAATCTGATCAGAAGATACATTGTTAATGTTTGTTCAGGAGTAGGGATAAAACAAAGTGACATTAAGTGACAAGAGTAAACACGTAACAAAAATGTTGCGCTAAGAATATAAGGAGCAGATATATGATCATGGAATGGATTGCTTGCGGTGTTCTTATGATGTGGATCAAATAAAAGTCGTAGGTCGTACAATATAGGGTGTATTTTTGATATAAATGCCTTGATAGGCTGTCAAAATATGATACTTCGTTTGTGTGTTTCATTTTTCGAAGTATTTTTTATTGGGGTTTGAACCATGGGCCTTTTACAAATTAATATAATTTAAATAATTAATTTTATCAAATATAAAAGTTATTCCTAATTAGTAGGTTAATATTAGGTAGTTATGCAAATGAGAAATGGAATCACTGTCCAGTCCGTTTTACAATAGTGCATATTTTTTAACTAAACCTGAAGGTTTTGGGAGTGCTAGTAAATTTTATAGGAAACCTGTTTTCGGGATTGTTTTTTTTTTAAATTGAATTCAGTTTAGAATTAAATGATAGGATAGACGACCTGCTTCTAGCATTGAAAATATTAGAGATAAAATCCAATAAAAGTAATCGTTAACTATAGTCTCATAATGACAAACTTTGTTGTAACGCTTTATGCCTTGGAAGAGCATGCTCTAAATTTTATAACCACTAAACCTGAAAGGCTTCAAAGCTTTTGTTGAGATTTTAAACGATTATTAATTAAAAATAGAAAAGCAATCAGGACTGAAAACTCTCGGTCTGCTACGGGAGCGAATATTACAAAAACAAAGAAAAAATAAAAATATATAGTTATAAAAAAAACTAGCCAACGCAACAAAGCCTTTTCAAATTCATTTTTTTCTCCAAATAACGCTTTCAAAATGGAAATATAATCTCTATAAATACCTTTCAAAGTCTTACTCGAATTCACAACTGCCAAAGTTTTCAATGGATACTAAAATACATTTTACTTCGTGTAATGTCTCCTCTGCCATCGAAACACCTAATAAAACATTTATAGGCTGAATAAAAAAGAACTTAAAAGAAAGCAGAACAGACAAAAGTGCTCTGCGACTTGTATCAACTCTTTGGGAGATTGTTCCGCTTAAGCCCGCTTAGATTAAATCCTCCACAAAAGCTGTCACCAGCTTACTGTCATTTGTCAATGTTGCCCAAGCCATTGTCGCCTTTATTGCTGAAATATAATACCGTCTATTATAGCTTACGAAGTTTTCTTAGAAAGCATGGTGTTGAAACAATTGAAGAAAGCAATAAACACACATTGTTTTTCATCTTAAAATGTAAATCGGGACTCCTTTTTTCATCTGTTGTTTTATCACGTATAATGCTTTCGTTCCAGTTTTCTGATTAAATATTCTCATTGCTCTTTTATCTTTGGCACTTTGTAAGATATAGATATAGACTGAATATAATGATAAACTATAACTCTACTTCGTTAACGAAGTGCTTAATTATCGTGATGGTGCCTTTCATAATATATAGGTTTATTGTTTTGTTTCTGTTTATATCTTCTAGTATATAAAAATCTCGTGTCATTTATAATCGATCTGCAATAAAACGGCTTAACCGATTTTTAAAATTTAAAACTGATAAAACATAATGAAAGTTAAAGACGTTTTCAATGGTTTATTAAGATAGTTAAATTCCCAAAAACCGTTGTTTTGTTTTCAAAAATAAGTTATTATGAGTGCATTAAATTTTTCAAAATTATTCAATAAGAAAATGTTCCTGCAGAAAGCTGCAAGTGTAAAGAGCTTTCCTGCGTGCTCTCGTGAACATGTTAAAATTCTAAACTCTGTTTAGTCAGAAAAGGACTTACTAGCAACTTTAACAAGTATTTGACATGTGTTGTACAACCATATTAAGCTTGTACAAATCTACAATCCATTAATCTGAATAATCTTCCATTTAGATAGAACTCTATGATGCAGTTTCAAGGTTCAATATTGCGTACCCCGCTTCAATTATTAACACAATACAGTACAGAAGTCAAATGAGCCACAAAACTATTTTTGTTTGTAGTTTGTTAAAAAGTATGGTATTAAAATTTTGCTTAATTAGATATTTATTAGAAGTATTTCGTTCATATAGGTCTTAAATATTTCTAATAGGAGAAATAAGCAACATTCTCATAAAAATCGATAATATAAATAATGAAAATAAAGTACACTATAATAGTGTGGATCTTTTTATCGGATATCATCAGGAAATATTATATGATCAGTTATGTCGAAATCATTATTGCCAGATTTAGGTTTTATCATTTAGGGAGCCATTAATGTATTTGCACCTAATTGCAACTAAGAACAGCATATTTTAGAAATACAAGTATCACCTGTAATGTCATTTTCTCTCAACTATGTTCATACTAAGAACTCTAAGCTTACAGTTCCCAGTAATAATGGAATACCAAGGCCACAGTTTTAACTTTGCCTTATCTTTTTAGTATCTGTCATTTTATATCTGCCATTAATATTCTGTATTTATTTAAATATGCTAATATTGGTTCACGAGTCATGGCTGTTTGTTAAGTAATGTTTATTAAGTAAATTTCTGATATTTATATACGTATAACTATCTATATTTCTCTGTTATCTAGTATCCATCCTCTTAACGATGCTTTGTTTGGGCAGGTCAATAAACTGAGTCTGATAGTATTATCTGATTTATTATAATTTGTAATATTGTTAATATTTTGCTTATTTTTTAATATAATAAAAATGTTAAATATATTGTTACTTTGAGCAAATTTCTTTTGTTTGCCTACAGTTTTTAAAAGGTTGAGGAATTTCCCAAACAGGCGAGTTTAAATATTATCAAAATAAATTTGCATTTCGTTGACCCTATTGCCGACTGTACCTACTTTGGAATTCTGTTGGTAAATTCTACAGCGATAAAATACACTAATCCTTTTATTCCGGCTACCTGTAATAGTATACGGTAATGAGAGAAAACCATTTAATCGTTTTTCATATTAAAAACTTTAATTTAATGAAAATATTTAATTATCACATCTCTACATCTCCGAATAATATTAGGAGAAAGCGGTTTTTAAAATTTATCAGAGCTAATGAAATGTAAACTCAGTATTTTATTCACATTCTAATCTAAGCAGTTCTAATAAATAACGGAAAACTTTTGTAACATAAACTATATACTAATCTTTAATTTATATTAAACTATATAGTAATCTCTTACGAATAGATTACTATATAACTAGCTTCATTCCAGTCGACAGCAGAGTTTATATGACGATTTTTCCCTCATACAAACCAAAAATCAGTAAAAAATTTCAATAATACATTATCAAATGTATTAATCAGATATACCTTTTGTTGAGAATGAAACTCTCAGTCTGCTTCTTGAGCGTATATTTTTAAAACTGATCGAAAAACTGTATATTTAAAAAAAAGAAAAAATTTAAAAATACAAATATGGTGTTATACAAAAACTAGCCAGTCCCAAACCTCTCAATGCTTGATTGAGCACAATATTGTTTTAATTTGGATAGTTACAAATAAGATCCTTTAAAAACAAAGGAACGAATCCTTGGACTCAAAACGCAATCGCTGATTAATGCAGATGTTACGTAGCGTAGAGACTTAACGAACCAGCATTTTCCGATTGAAACACAAGTTTATTTCATTCTTTCTAGTCAGATTACCAATAAAAGTTACGGCGACAAAACACTCGACCCTCATTACAAGAATGCCAGAGAAACGAGCAACAGATCGCGATACAAGGTTGACAAAAACTTGTCAACTGAAAACGGGTATTATAATAAAATTTCTAGTTTGTACGAAAAATTACTAAGAAGCGGCATTTCGTTGGGTGAATTGAAATTTCCATGACATTCCTATTATATTTACGTATGTATTATTAAATTTGATAATGTAAGGCTTTTCGGACTTAACATAACTATGAGAGTAACTTAGTATGTATTAAAGCTTACTCTCATTGCCTTTAAGTAAGTTTAATTATTTAGAGACTTCGCTGAATTTCATATGATTACCATTACATTTTTACGGTACCCGCTTTTAACCCGAATTATTCCAATGTTGTGGTTTAATGGTCCAAACTCCTCACGTTTTTCTCTTTTGTCGCAAATTTGCCCAGCAATGGGATGCATAAAGGTTGAAGATAAAGAAGCCATAAGTTGGATCAATTTGTGAAAATTAAACAACTTTATTTTCCACATTTAGTTGGTTTCATCTCTACAGAAGCCATTTGATTCTTTATTGAGTGTCAATGTCGGCGGTAAGGGACGAAAGGTTATAAAATATGACTCCGGTCTACGCAGATTTCTCATATAAATTTATTATTTGGGGCTGCGTGCATCTTTGGAATATGAATAGTGTGAAGTGTGTAGAGTTGAGTAAGAACTAACACAGCTATACATAATATTTGTCTTTCAAAACTGTATTAATCACATCTAAGAGGCCTTTGGAGATTTAGATGTTCTTTTTTAATCTTATAATGAAGATGTCCATTAATGATGGACCGGCATTGGGGCGAATTACACAATTTAAATACTGACACATCTTAACTCTTGCCCTCAAGGACGATGAAGACATTGATAAGGAACGGATAGCTTTATCAGTAAGAGCGTATATGTTGATGCGAAGGTTTGGCCAATGTTGGCTTAGAATAAAAATTTCATTCAAACTTTTTGTACATCTTTCTTAACGTCGAGTCTGTGTCTTAACTGCAGTCAAAAATCATATATCTCTCCCCGGGTTCAATATAATAATGTATTTAGGATGTTGGTGGGGCTGCCTCGATCTTGTGGAGTGTCAACGATGTTTGCGGAGGCTTAAGTTAACGGCTTTTACGCTATAATGCGTGCGAGGTTCTTGTTCATGGAACTCAGGTTACGAGCCAGCGACTACAACATCCAATCAATGATACGAAGTAGAATAAATTACCCATATTTAGCGCATCACTGAACCTTACCGCGTATTTCGTATTAAATAAATAATTTAGACAATTACATCAATATAAAAATAAATTGTGCTAACATAGGAATAATGTGTATAAACAAAAAATTTGCTAATATTTGCTTAAATAAAAATGCTTGACGAAAAGTATAAGCCCTAACGATCACAGAGTCCACCATATTTTAATACGCCACCATTTTGTGATCAACAAGTTTAATCAGACCTTGTCAAATATGTCCGGACAAATTTGAATTATCAGAGGCAATATTCGAAAATAAGCCGACCGTGTATTTCCACATAAAAGGAAACCAGACTTACATTACAAACTTGTCTTAAATGCTAATAAAAGAGATCGCAGTCTGGTAGAAGCCTTCGAGAATGAATATTTCATGATGGGACTATTGGCCAGATTGAAGGACCTCTTACGATTGGTAGAGCAATTCTAATGCAGAAGGGTGGGCTGTGTAAATGGAGGCCTTTATATAATGGATCTTATTCGCTACCGCCAAGCAGATGTTGTTCGCTTATTTTCTCATTAATTTTTCATCACTCCTTCCGATTCCTTAACGGTCTTTTGACCGAGCTTTAGGGCTCGCTATAATTTTCATTGCCAAAAAACCGATTGCGTTGAGAAATTTACGGAACCATTAAATTAACTGGGTTCAAATTTAGCTACGAATTTTTCCTACGTAATCAAAAATTACCATTTTAACTTATAAATTTGGTCATTCAACTTAAAAAAAAATATTTTAGTTTTTTCTGTCATAGTCAAAGTCAATTCATCTTTATTTAAATAGAATCATTTTCTAAGTTCTTTTAAATCATCATAACATCGAATATGTATGAGAAAAAAAATGTAATTAAATGTATAGCACTAGTAATAATTATAGCTTTAAGTGGTTATTAACCGAGTATTATTTCAAATACGAGTAAGAGAAACAAAATTTCATAGTTTTATTTTAAGTAAAGTTAATAATCATTTAAATAGTGCTTCGTTTGTTTAAAAAAAAACTAAAATTTAATATAGTGTTATATATTTATTCTGTTGTCTCAATCTGCACATGATATAACTCTGTTTAATGTTTTAAATAAATAGAAAAAAAAAGTAATTTGGGGTACTACTATCTAAATATGTGAATGTCGTTAACTTATTTCTCAAAATTGATGCATTGATGCATTGATGCATGTTTTTATAGTAAAACTCTAATACGCAGGTTCAGGCAGCATTGTATCGCGAACGAGGAGTCCAAATCATCGTTCACAGCCATAGATACTATAATACGTTCCAAGATTACTGAGATTATACGAGTTACAACGACTTTAATTCACAAACTGTGAATCGTAGTTATGATATTTTAACCAAACAGTTACGAATCTCTGACAAAAATCTTTTTTATTATTATTGGTGGTATCCTTATAGAATTCTCCAGCTTAGTATTTGTAGCTCAGTTGTTTTATGGTGCTATTCATTTCATTATTTTTAAGATCGTGAAACGTCTTCCAAAAATCGCGTGGCTGTTAACTTAAAAGTTAAAAGGTATTTGTTGATACAGCTCACATTAATAATCTGAACCCCTGTTTGATTTACGGCTTTATACGATTCAGCATTTCACTACCAAAATTTGTAGTTAACTCAAATTTAGTCATACACTTCAAAACTTTTATAAAATAATAGGTACTTCATTTCAATGAAATGAAAAAACATTTTTGGTAAATCTCTTAATACAAAACTAATTAGTTTATAAACGATATTTAGCGTAAATTAAATTGAACTCGTACCTAAGTTATATTATTAACACAACCACCTCTATACAATCTAATGTATCAACCAAAATGACAAATAAAGCTAAATTATCTATTAAAGCACTTTAGGTGAGGGTAACCACAAAAAAGAATAAAAAATGACTCATCACGACTTTCTGCGTATTAATAAAATCAGATAAACCCTGAAATCAAAATAGTTTTGACTAGTTATTTGTACCTTAAATAAAATTTTCATTTGTTTTCCATTCAGGTTAAGTTAACGCCAGATATTTTTTTTATATTGTTACACTCTTGGCAGAGTAGTCATGGTTAATGCAGCGTTGGTAGTACCCCCTATAATTAGTCTCCATTCATCCGTAATTATTGCCATCCTGGTGCGTTAATGTAAGGGACCATTCACTGCAATCATGTACATCAATACAATGTTCTCGTAAGTCAATATTAAATATTGAAAATTTCTGTAAAATCACAAAATAATACCAACAAGCCTGATTTTGACTAAATTAAAGGGACGCTTATGGATAAACGCCCTTTCAATTACAACAGCTAATAACCATCTGTCAACGAAAAGTAAATAGCTAAGAAACAATATTTTAGTCTTCACTTTGACATTTAACAAAGTGACTCCAAAACTAATTGTTCAAAATTATTAACAAGATATTTCTCTCTCAGTAAATAATTTTCAGTCGACTGTTTGAAGAGAGAAGAATGTACTGTTTAAATATATTTGGATGATCTTCCTCTTAGTAGCGACAGAACAGGCACTTCAATAAATGTGCTCTGAAGATCCATCCGTATTTTGAAATACCATCAGAGATGGAGTCATCTGCTTATTAAAGATAGCTTCGTGGACAAGAAGATTATTTTAAAGTTGAGTCTAGCAAACAGAGGGTCTTTGTCATAATGTTATAATTAATTATAATAAATAAGTCTCATCCATCGTGTGGTCACCTTTATTTATACTACAACCCATTATTGGCACTATGCCGCTCTAAAATAATAGTGATTTACGAAAGCAATGATAATGGAAGTTATATGTATTGACATAAGCTGGAAAATGTTGGTACATATATACTACTTATGTGTACTTTATATTATTTCTAAACTATTTGGATATAAACTCAAATGAAGCGTGAAATGTATTCGCACACGTACAGAAACTTTATTTGATGAAGGTATAAAGATAATCGTGTCCTTTGTGTTTTTGCCTGTTTGCCGTATCCGAGCGAATAAGTCTGAAAGTCGTTAACTACTGAATAAATGAATTGATTTGTTGTTGTTGACATTTACAGAAAATTTGTTCGGTCAGTTAATTATAAAGTTAATTCAAAAAAGATCTGCAACATTGTTTTGTATCTTTGAGATATCAATGAAATAATCAATAAGTGATAAATTTTCAATCAGTAAATTGATAGGAAGAAGCTACAATGACATCGTAAAAGTACTAAGCTACTCGTGTCTATCCAAAGTAAAAAATTATATATTTTTTTAAAGATATATGATTAATTGAAATATATTTTTTTGCATAATATTTCAGATTTTTGTCCTTGTATTATTATTGTGAGTGTATCTGTAATGTCTAAGTACTATTTATAATAATAATATAGTGATTATCTATCTATGTCAAAAACATTTATTTTCTTTCTTTATTTCTATAAAGTGCGCTGCTAGCGGAGCTGACAAAAACGTTAATGGCTTTATTCAAAAATAATCCTAAATACGACTGCACAAGCTGCAATATATACAGAGCTGTTTTTAATTGTATCAATAGAAAAAGAATCGTAACTTACCGGGCTTATTGATAGCTGTAACATGAATTTATTTCCAATAAAGATTTTTTTAAGTTGCTTATTCAGCTTTACAAAACACCTAGCTAAATAACGGGATTCCCCTCGAGCAATTAACCTTTCTGAGAAGACTTATTCAACTTAAAGTACCGTCGCTTTCAATTTGAGAAATAAAGTAAAAGATAAAAGTGCTAAGTTTAATTTCGAGACTGTACTCGAATAGTCTTATGTTATATATAACATAAATATTGCTGCAGTTTCATTGAAATACATAGATAGTAGGCTCGTTTGCAGGACTATCAGAGTTAGTATCACTGCCTTTTCTATCTAGGTGTGAAGCAGTTGTATTTCGATACAAGATATAAGTTGCCATTGTATTGTTTTTGAGTTTAAATTTATGTGAAAAGTGAAAACATAACTATTCACTAGCTCTAAGCAAGCCTAACGCTTTGCCTACTTATTAAAAATTAAAAGGACTAATCTTAAAAAATGAGAAACAATCTCTTTTCAATTGTGCAAATAGGCCTTTTAAATAAAAAAATTCCCAAGTTAAAACCTTCAAAAGTTAGACCATATCTAGTGCAGATACTTGGACCATACCTTTGGCAGATAAGATATTTTAACATCCCGACGATATATAATTTACTGATTACCGCTGAATACAGTATTACAAAGTGAGGGTACGGAAACTATTAAGATTTCTACGTCACCCGTTTGTATTTCAATAAATACCTCTACCGTGCAGATCGATTAAACCAAGCAGCTTATCAAAAGATAATACGAATAAATTTGCTATATCAAATTGCGTCCAATAACACAGTCATAAATAATCATAAGCGTTCACTAAACGCACCATATCTGTATTGATCAATCCTTGTTAGCCGGAGGCTATCATTATTGGGTATTATTGATTAGAAAGACCTACGCTAAGGGGCAGCATCTGTCCTCTGAGGGTTTAGACAGATGATCAGCGTTTTGATTGCAAGGCTAAACCAACCAATATATTCGCATTTAAGTCCGAATATTGCGATGGTAAGTTTAAATTACGATATTATATATGTAAAATCTTAATTTAGGTAATGGAACTTAGTAAAACCTTTCATGATATCCTATGTCAAAAGCAAAAGAGAACCTTTTTCAAGTAGACTCTGGAAATAAAGATACTATACGCTCATTAAAATGCACACTAACAAGAGCTTCACGTTGAAAATAAATTTAAGATAACTAAGCCAATTTATTTATGACTTGCAAATTTCAGAGTTCATCTCTTAAATAATTTCACAGAAACCTTTTTAATCAAACTCTGATAAGGAAGTCCTTTAGTCCAATGACTTACAATTACGACTAAAATACAATTACGACTAAAATTAACAAAACAGTCATCAAAAAAATGTCGTTCATATAAATATGTCGCTATATACATTGTTTTATCTTTTACCATTCACGTAGATGGAAATTATTGTCAGACTAAAATGGTTAAAAGATACAATGAAATGGCATGAAAAAGAAATATCATTTACAAAAAGTAATAATCTTTACAAATATATAATAGTAAATTAAATAAACTTAAAATAATGATAGAATCTTAATCAAGTCATTTCTTTAAGTTTTTATTGTGAACTAGCTGACCCCGCAATCATCTTATATTATTATTTCGTTTGTATTTATTAACTATATACAAAATGTAATGAAGACAACTTCAGAAAACTGGATAATTCCATATATCAGTTTGAAAACTAATCAATTTTGTATATTGAACGGGTACTTACGTAAAAGCCTCTTTCCATTTCATTCTTCTCTCATCGCCCTGTCTCATAATTGACGAAAGATGTCTATTGTAAAGATGGTGCAATTCCAAACCAAATTAATTTCAAAAAATAATTTCCTGTTAATTTTTTTGTCAGTACATATTCCTATATTTTAATAGTTATTCTCCAAATATGAGGTCTTTATCAGTCTATCTTTTCTTGAGTTATAAATGGTGTTACTAACCCAACTCTGTTTTATTTATTTAGATTTCTATGTCAAAATGCCTAATTGCCTTTTCATTCTGTTTGAACGGCCGAAATAACCCTTTCTAGCTGTTTCCTTAAACTCAATTACTGTTTCAGTCTCAGCAATCAGTAAATAAGAAATGTTTTCATTAAACATAATCTCATTCCGATAACCCAATTTCTGTTTTATTGAGCCACAGGCTTATTGTTGTCTTCGATTGGGCTTAGGGGAATATTCACAAGACGCAAATAGGTTTATGGCTGTGTCTCTGTCGGAGACAATTTTATGTCGTTAATAAGTAAGTAGGTATCGCTTTTAATTGTAATCTTAATATTAATTTTGACTTACAAATATAATTTGTATACTTATCTAGTTGAATGCTAAATATCAATATTTTTATTCTGCATTTAATTAATCAAACGATAATTTCTAAAAAACATCTATTAAAAAGTAAGGTAGAAATAAAAGTAACAAATACTTATTCACAAAACGCAATTAGGGATATTGCTGTCACAGTAAGAGACAAATTTATATTGTTAAGAGGATTGTTAAAACGTTAAGAACACAACCTGACTCTTTTATTTCTTCAAAAGATAAGAGAAGTTTTTTTAGATATATGTAAGATGTCATAGAATTTTTTTTTTATCGCAAGAATTCTGTTCTGTCTTTTAATATCAAAAACTTTTATGGTAAGAGCAGATTTACTATCAAACTGTATTGATTGTAATGTAAAATAATATTTTAAAATTGAATGATTAGGGATTATGTAAATTAATTAAAATAGTATGTTTTATTAATTACTTATACATTACTTAATTCATTTAGTAAATAATTAAATAATGTATCAATTACGTAATGAGTAAATATTAGTCAGCAACGGAGTATCTGCGGTCTTCTGCTGGATACCTCTATCAATATCTGTCAAATTTGACAATAATTGTAAATCCGTCGAGTCTAATAAAAACCGTAGCCACAGTTATCAATAAATATCAATTCGAATGTGAATTGAAAATTCCCTAATATCCTATTATGAAAAAGTTCTTCCAAAATTTATATTAGCAAATATAACCTTGACATAAGTCAGGATTTGTACGAATAAAACTTTTGCAATAATCAGAAGTAGTTATTTAGGTTGGGTAGTACATAACATAATTTCTGTAATAAACACTAGTCTATGATAGCTGTTATAGAGCTAATTATTAACATCGGTAACCATGGCAATTCATTCGTATTACAAGCTTCGAAACTTTCGATAAATAGGTCCTTGACAAATTCCGCTGGGACGTGATCCAAACTGTGAGTATCAAAGAGCAAGATGTTTAATTAACACAACTCAACTGTTACAGACCTTTGAGAGTTAATTCTGAACCATCAGGTTGTAATAAAACCGATTATATATATGAACAATAAAGAAGATAAGCATATCAAAGTTAAAATGCCTCTGTGATCTATTGCTTGAGAAGAAAGATGTCCAGGGTTCCATTCCTAGGGGAAGCAGAAAATTATTCTGCTTGGTTTAGTTGGTGGTAAGGATTTTTCATATCCCGTCTGAATTTTTTACACCATTCTTACGCCATAACAATAATTTTAGCAAAGATACTAAAGATTGATTAAGATTAAGATTTTTGTTTGTCCGTGAGACCGAATTCACATTCATTCCTACACCACGGTGCCAACTGTAGCCGTATATGGGACTGGGGGTAAAGACGATCCCCAATAAATATCCTGTATAATGGATAATTTAGCCTTGAATAACTACTATGTGGACAGTTGTAAAATCCATTTTGTATAAAAATAATCGGGAAGTATTTTTAGATTTACAGCTGATGATTGAAATGTTTATCTTATATACAATTTAATGCAAAAATTACTGGATGTTCCGGCAAATGTCGATTTGCCATATTATTTTTAAAAAAATTTGCTCTACATATTATTTTTGGCCAACCCTTAGGGGAGGATATAAAAATAGCCTACGGTCTATTCTCAGAACTAGCAAATTTACACAAATAAAATTCATAAAAAATTATCGAGTCAATTCCGAGAATTTCAGAATAGTGTACAGATTATCGTATATTGGAAATTTGATTCAAACCTCGATTCAAATTTAGAATTTTACAACGCGAAAACACGAAAGGGTGCTGCACATTTCGTAATTTCTGGCGCTTTTCAGTTCGCCGTCACGGCTTCTAGCTATCTCGCTCTCTGTGCTCGCTCAGCTTACGTGTTTCAGTCTAAAGGCTAACCTAACTTAAAGGACTATTAAAAGACTTACTGGAATGTATTTTTAATCCCCAGCTCCTTAGTAGGCTGCATCTATAATTCATGTCGTGTACCCATTTTTCGGCCAGTCACTAAATATTTGAGAAAAAAAAATTAAAATGTTCATACGTTAAAGTTTACTAAACATCAAAATAATAAAATGTTCTCATCAATCTTACAACAATGTATTTCGTATTTCTCCTACCGAAATATTTACAATACATAAACTTACCCGTATAATATTCTGGTATTCCATTATTTCAATGCTCATGACAGCTGGTGAGAAATGGTCTAAATCTCGCTTTAGAAATTTGAACTTTATTGAGTACAAAATATGGGTTTCTGGATACAAGCTAGGACCGTAAAAAGGCCACAGGTGTTTGGCTGAAGCAAAAATTGAAACGTAATGTTCCGTATTCGAAGGTAACCCAATTTTTACTTCTAATCAAATTTCAATGAGCAAAGCCATTGATTGTTTTTCTATTATATTTATACAGTAATTGTAACATTTTTTTATTGAAATATCCTAATCATTTAATATTAAAATATTTTTTCACACTACTATCGATACAGATCAAAAGTAAAATCTGTTCTAGGTTTTAACCTAAAAATTGTAGATATTAAGAGACAGAACAGATTTTTAGCGATAGAAAAAAATCACAATGGCATTTTACTTATATCTAAAAAAAAAATCCAAATCATATCTACAGTTTCATTTGTTATTGAACATCTTAGGAACAATAGTTGAACATAATAACATTTAATAAGCGTAAAAAATAAATTTAAACTGAAATAACGCAGATGAGGTCTTATTAAGTCAATCAATAAAAAATACTTTACTGCTCACGAAAACTAAAAAGTAAACTGAAAGAACAGAATCAAAACCATAGAGGCCTTTATTGTGAATCTCTTTCAGGTGATTGATGTAACATAAGACAAGCTCCGTCACTGAACAGTTTTAAAAAGCTTGTGTTTGAACACTATTTGTTGGTTGATACTTGAATTGTACTGATACTACATCTCCTTAGTAGTCTGTGATTATATGTATTTTAGTAGATATATATTTATATAATTATGTATTATGTAGTGTATACATGCTATCATTAAGTAAGTACCTATGTATGTATATATTTAATATTTGTATGTAGTAATCATGTATGTATTCGTTATACGTCTCCAACTTCCCTCAAGTAATCATCTTTAATCCTGTCCATCCTAAAGTTACCTCGCCTTTAGCGATAAGGTCGCCCTTTGTACAAAATTAGTTAAAAGGTTTTTTTGTGTATTTCTCTTCTTGAATTGGCTGATGTACAATAAAGATATATTCTATTCTATTCTATTCTGGTGACATATAGGGAGGGATAAAACTTGAAGAGTTTCTTACATGTTCTTCTCAGGTCAAGACTCCCGATAGGTTTTAGGACAGATAACTTATATTGGCGTTCAATAAGTGTAGATATATCTAGTTAAATAAAATATTTGAATTTTGAATTGGCCATGAAGTTGCAAAAATTAATAATAATAGAAAATAAAAGCATATTAAAAATTTTGACGTAACCTTTAAATTGGATTTTGTTACAAAGGACATCAATTTTGTCAGTTTAAATCAATTTAAGAATGATTATTTAACGCTGTTATCCTTAAAGTAACTTCAGATAGATATACTTAGCAAATTTATAAATCTCTTTTGTAAAAAATTAAAATAATGATATTTACATAAATAACCAGACTGAACAGGATATGATATTCATATCATAAAGTGGAAATCCATTAACTTTTACCTTTCTACTCTCTAATGTTAAATAAAAAGATATTTAGATTAAAAACGAAAATAGCATAATGACATGTCCTAGGAAGTGATCCACGACCTTTCAACTTATTGATATGTATAACAGTATATATGAAGAGTTTGAGTCATAATATTACTAAGTTTGCTGGATTGGTTTTCACAATGGGGATTGAAAATGGTTGTCATAGCAACCGGAAGCGGTAGTAGGGTTAATTGGTAATGTGTTAGTTTTAATTTTAAAATAATTGATTTAAATTCTATAACTGGGATAATTTGTAAATAGCCGGTTAATACCTAAATCACTATTATCTTTAATTACAGTTGTTTATTTTTTCTCATACATATTCCCTGTTATGACGATTTAAAAGAACTTAGTAAATGAGTCTATTTATATAAACATATTATTGACTTTTGACTATTAAAAAGAACCATATGTTAATGTTTTTATTAATTGTAACAGCATTGCTAGTCACATAAAAATAAATATCCAAAGAATAGGTTTGAAAACTAGTTATCAAATTGAAACAAAAAGTATTTTCTCGTAAAATACACCAACATTTTCCTAGAATAAAAATATTGTATTATCTAACAACTTATCGACTGCTGCGACTTTATATTTCAGTACAATTTTTCGATTGTGGCAACCCAAAGACCTTATTGTCTACTTCATTCAGGAAATGAGAGAACTATTCTAATAAATGGCGCCATAACGACCTCTGTGCCTCGTAAAACACTATCCCATTGTTTATTATAGCAATTATAAATTTAATTTCACGTAAACGACTGTCTAGCCAAATAGTTGTATTTAATATTCTTGCTTTCAATCATTGCACTGCATATAGATTATTAAAAAAAATAGTTTAGTGTTTTCTCGAAATTAAAAGTTTATATAATAACATAATGATATAATAAATTTTATTTCCAGGGAAAATATTGTACACGCCATGATACTAGATTATATTTTAGGCAGTTTATTGCGACTAGGCCGAACCACAACATATAAACTTTGTTAAACAGTATTTTAATATTATTTCAACTTAATATAAAAGGTAAAAATTTCTATGTTTATAAAAAATACTTTTGTATTACTTTATAATGACGAGACAGTGCAAATGAAATTGTATTTGATATATCGGTGCTAGAACGATAACCTTTTCGAACGAGAGCCTTTCATTTGAATAAAATTACAAATGAAACAATTTCACGGATATAACTATCATTACACATAATTTAACTTAGTCTAAAAAAACCCTATGATAGTTCCTTTAACTAAATAACAATAATAACTAATCAAACAATAGTGAATCAGAGAATCATATTAAATTAATAATATACGTAACTGTTATAGGAAGTGTATTAAGACTACGTTAAAATAATGTCTAATGAGTATTATACATATGTGTGAAATTTGCTCACCCTGTTATTGTTCTAGGACCGATATATCAGGTACCATTTAATTTGGACTGTCTCGACATTATATTGCAATACGTAATGAGACCATGGCTCCAAGTTTACAATAGATTATTTTATTAATTATGTTTATTTTATCGCCTGTCAAGCGAATGGAAACGTCATTTGACGTTTCTAAAATGGCGACTATCAAGCATTTTTACCTTAATTTACCGCGCGTCACAAAACATGCCCATTAAAATAATCTAAAAGTGTATGAATTGTCTAAATGTCAACTAACTTGACGTCCATAAAAGTCATTCTATCTCTTCTTATTGAATTCAAATGAAAGAGACAAGAATAATTTAAACTGAATTTAGTCCGTGCACAATAGAAATGGGGTCAATAGCAGATTGAGCATTAAACAAAGTTTTTGCTGGAGTTCCCCTGGCATGATGTAGTGGGTTAGTTGTAGTTAGTAGTAATGTATTAATCTATGGATTTATTTACGAGGTGTTATGGCAACAAATACATGTGGAAATGTCATAATTGACGTTTCATAAGTAAAAACATAGATTCTATTGGACATGTATTAAAATTTTGAAAATCAGCTTTTTTTCATCCTACTGCGTAATATTTTTTTATTTTATATTATATTTAATAACTTTAGTTCGAACATTTAATAAAAGTTGGTCTGCCATACCTCAGTGGTTGCATTTCATAGCTATACTCCACGAAAGAGAAAGAATGCCATCACAAAAAGACTAAATCCCGTGCAGATAAGATTCTACTCTATGATATTTACACGAAAAATGCACGCTGCGCCCGCGCCTGCGCTGGGGGTGGAAACAATTTAGTAGTATCTCTAACTCCCATATCACCTTATATTATTTTATCTCGTCTACATATACTTAATATTAAAAATTTATATGCTTAGCTTTAAGGTTTTTACTGTTTAATCTATGAAATTATGTATCGACATGAATAGGATTTCAATGCAGTACAAACCCCAGTCCATGTATATGTATAGTCCATGTATATGTGTGTCCATTCCGTATAGGTTTGATTGAAATCTGTTTTATTGACCGAATAAATAAATAAATAACAATTCTATTGTACTGTAACTGTAGAAAAGAGTCGAAAGGGGACCTACCAATATTATTTGTCCTCCGTTTGCACCGCTTCTTATATACAGATACTATATTATTTATAATAAGCTTCTGTTACAATTGTCCGTACGTATGTGTATATAAGGATACAATAATAAGTCCGAAATTTTCTTTGAAGATATAAGACTTCTACTTCATACTTATTTAATGTTTTGGAGGACCACAGGGGCGACTCCATGCGGCCCAACTATAATCATTTTTATTGAAAACCTGACCTTTAACCGTTTCTAGATTGTAATGACTAATTGAATGAAAAACTCTTTGGTATTTTGTTAATTTTTGTTTATCGTTTCAAATATAATATTTACACGTGAATACATTTATTTATAATGTAAAATATACGATAGCCAAATATATTACAATGAAATTAATTAAGTATGAGATAATGGTTTAATGGTAAGTTTAAATTATTTTAATGAAATAATATCAATTATTATGTATATTTATCGTCGTATGTGGATTTATCTTTGGTAGAGAGCTAAAACTAAAGACAGTAAAACAGTAAATACGAACAAAATTATTGCAGACTTATTATGTTATATTCGGTTAATTAGTTAGGCATATTAATATTTTATTTGTCATCAAAAATCGAAAAACTAATAATAATAAAAAAAATGAAAACTGAAAAAATATATTAACGTATTCAATAAACTGCAAAAACTCACTTAAATATCTTATTTAGATAAAATTATAAGAAACACTTAATTTTTTTATCTTAACACATGTTCACATACATATTCTTCTTTGTTGGCGATTATGATAAGCTTATACAATATCTATGCAAAAGTAGTGGTAGTTATAAATGATAGATAGACCCCATGGTACCTTTCCTACTCCGGCGTGATGCAGCACACCGAAATGCATAAAACTGCAAAAGAAGCCATTGAAATTCAGCATTTCATAGGGTACATTATGAACTTTAATACAAAGAAATAGAGTTTATGTTTTAGCATAAAATAACTAGTCACTACAATGAGTGGAAATAACAGAACATAATATATCCCCCGGGAAGAGTCTACAAAATTTCAAAGCACATTATTGTCCAATTATAGCCCTTATTACTTGCATTATAAGAGTGTTAAAATAAACACGTACTTTTGTTATTGACTTCTGTGCTTTGAATACGAGTTTCCTTTAAATACAATAGTAACTCTGCAGTTACTATTGTAATGGGACTAAACGATTTTAATACTTATCACGCGTGATCAAACGCGCTTTAATGAGAAAACTCACAATCAGTGCACTGTTAAACAATAAGAAGGTTGTGACTATTCAAATTAAGAAGTTTAAAACGATGAAGATAAAATTGTTCACGTTCCGGGTGAATTTCGTTAAAGTTTAGTCGAGAATGACGCGAATAATCCAATTGTAGCGAAATCGATTAAGGCAATTCCCAGTTAATTTCGTCATCGTATTTCTCTGTATCCTTGAGGGAGTCGAAAAGAGGTAGTTTCGATAACAGACCTGGAAAAGAAACAAGAATTAGTAACTGTCTTTATTATACAATACAAGGCTCTACGAATTAAAAAACGTATTTTTATAGAATATTTCGCATTTAAAAATAAAATTTGAATTACTTTTTATATACTGCCATAACAAAACGTAATCATTTAAATTAATTTATGATAGTTGTTTATTTCTAAATGTATTATGTTGTAACGATAGTCGTTAGAGATATGGTTTCAAAGTTACAGGTAATCATAAAAAAATCCGATTCTTGATTGGGATGTTTATTTTATTTGCGTTATTTTTAAATTTTCAACAATAGTCAGATTTTGAAAATCAACTTTTTTTTCATCCTACTGCGTAATAATTTATTATTTTATATTATATTTAATAATATTTTAGAAGCCGTAATATTAACTGTGCAATAAAATTAATAAATTGTTTCGCCGACGCTGACATTCTAGCGGTTATAGTATTATAACTCCTAACTGTTCATTCGAGTGAGAAAATTTGTCCTTAATCATAGCTCTTTCTTTAGTTTTACTATGTAGCATAAATTATATATAAAATAATAAGAATATAACTCAGCAAGTAATCTGCGAAAGGTTAGAAAAATTGAAAGAAATGTTTTTTCTATTTTTATTTATCCATATTCAATATAACATTTTTTTAAATAATTTCTACCATATAACTTGTGTGTTCCATGTCCACCAAAATAGGTTTATTGAGAACAGCTTATTAATTACTGACAAGGACTTCCTAATGAGGTTTAAGTATATTTTTGGATTAAAAACATCTTGATTTTGAATTTAAATAAAAACAACATATTCACTTATAGAGTAGCCCTTCTACATAATTTAAATAAAATAGCAAACTTAATCAAATGAAATTTTGACGTTTTCAGGCAAATATTAAAGTCCAGTTTGACATTTGACTAATAAACGTATATCCAAAATAATAGCTTCTACCTAAAAGTATCAAAACCATTTAGCGCTCTATACGGCTCCGGTGTAAAACCAATTGTCACTGTAATTACGTCATCCGCCACAAAACTCACAGTAAGGTAACATAACAGCACAAAAAAAATAACAATGAAATATTAGAAATACATTTTGTAATTGAAAAGAAATACGTGTAACCTTAAATTAATCAGCTCAAGAGGCACTCATCCTTTCCAAGTAGTCACAAGCATGTGAAAACCAATTGATTTTGTAGAGTTTCCTTTGACCCTCCTCAACATTGTGACTCTTTTTTGTTAATGGTATAAATTTTATTCAACAAATAATTTTATTTTTGGACAAACCGCGATTGTTCAAGTATATATTCGTTGAATTTTCTTTGAGGCTCACGATACTTTTGCATTGATGTACACTGATTCGATAGATAAACTATCAGGCGAGATTGCTTGCTTAAATCAGTTATAAGCTCAACGTAAAATATCAATGGACTCATAATAATTTTATTTTTTTTGTTATTTAGCATTGTTATTATTTATATAGTTTTCCAAAGCCACCGAAAGGATTGTAAATCACACAATTTTTTAGTAATAGTTCAAAGTATTTAGCATTTAAATGCATTAATGAAATAAATATTGAATATTTAAAATACGACTTTGATAAAAATCAAAGACTTAATTTACTTTTAACAAAAAGAGACAATGTATAAGTAATTATGTTATCACAAATGACTTCGGTCCAAAGTGCTTGGAATGTGCTCTATCAAATGGCAAAAAAGATCTCTCTAAACTAGCAGCGGTCTTTGTATTTTTAAGAAAGATACTTACGTTCTGTAATTTTTACAAACAATTCTTTTCTTTTACCACATTATGTTAAATCTACAAAAAATACAAAACAGTCAACTACGGATTGTTTATTCCAATATCAAAGATCTTAAAAATGTTGCAGCCTGAAAATTCGCTAATAATAGTATCTTCTCATATTATAATTAATGGACGTCAGTTCGAGTGGACAGCACCCCTGTCTTCTTAGACAGAATAAACACAAACATTTGAACCCGGGAGATTTGAATATATTTACATGACGAGTACGAATATTTGTTAACAAGTTACAAAGATTTAATGTTTATTTAGTAAATATCTGATATTATTCATAACTCTTAATGATACTAAATTTGGGAAAGCTTAAAGGTGAGTAAGAAAAATATTATTATTTCAACATTTGAAAATATTATCCCTTATCTAGCAAAAGTCAACAGGGCCACATATTTTAGATAATATAAATATCGCGTATATTAATTTAATTTGCATTTTTTTTAAGTTTAAAAATCGCATAAAAATTATGTCGAGTCATCATTTCATTACACTATTCAAATGTCCGATAGCTTCACGGTCAAAACATGCAGGTTAATTGTTTATTTAATCCTAATTTGTAAACTTTTTTTAATCTCAGAATATATAGTAATATTTTTTTTAAACCTACCACCACACTTCAATCTTTAGCTTCATCTTCACTTACCATCAAGTTAATATTAAAAATATTTTTAGACATACTTACAAGACTTTATTGTCATTCAAAATATCATATAACGTGGAAAGTAAGTTCTTACAAAAATATCCACATATTTTGAAGAATGGTCCTTTGACGTAAGCAGAAGCTGCGACAAGGAGTCAGCTCAAGTTTTTTCTCGCTCTCGTATTAGAAGTACGCTTAAATAACCGAGCCCTAGGTCAGGTGTACTAGTGGAATGCAAAAGGATAGCATGCCTTGCAGGCCCGTCCCGTTAACAGTCTTTTCGCGACGCATTCCCCGATCATAGTCAACCTGCAGACTTTTGCAAACTTCGCACGAATCTTAGTGCGGTGGTATTTTGAATCACCCTTAAAATTTTATAAAGAAGGAAACCGCAACCGTCGTATAACCTTGTGTACAAGGTAATCAACTTGAACCTATGGCATAGTGTGACTACGGCAGTATTTCACATGCTTCACAAGCTGTAAGTAATAGAAAAGTCTATATGCTATCTAAGCATGTGACTGGACTCTTCTATTACTTACTATCAGGCGGGTAAGAGTCATTTGTTATGTTTATATTACCAATAATATTAAATCTTACCAGTAATATATCCTGATACGAGAGACATTACAAAAGTCACTGCTAACGCTATGAACTGATACAATGCCTGGTTAGCAGCAGTTCTTCCATCCTGCAGACAAAAAAATATGCGTCTTCAACATCATGATCAACAGCTCATACAGCCCACCAAGCGGCTCGAACCAACCCTAAATAAGTGAGCATCAACCACTTAGTACATAAGTGGTTGATGCTCATTTTTTACTTATAGTTTTAGCCTTCTGATACATCTTTTTTTAATAATCTCATAAGAAAAGAACACATGATAACCCAAAAAAATGGGCATTAATTCCTATCTCTTAAGATTTAAAATACTTTTTAACCGGTTTATTGACTGGTTATCAAATTAAAGTCTGAAATAGCCTCACAGATGGAAATGGATATAGTAATTTCTAAATTTAAAAAATATGACAATTTTGTAAAGCAAGGAACTAAACAGATTCGATCATAAATAAATTAAAAATAGCAGGCCATATTTTTGTAAATTTGAAGTTCTATGAATTTGAATTCAATAGGATTAATTGCATCGATCCTCGAAGCGATATCTTGATAGTAAAGCTTTCGCGTGTTATTATTGCTATTTATATATTTATAAAAAAAAAAAAAAAAATGTAATATGTTTTTTATCATCTTGTATCCATTACAGAAGCTAAAGATGCTTTCTTCGGACTAGCTAGTAGGATTTAAAATATGATTGGCACATTATTATATTTTTCACAGTATTCTTCTTACCTTGCCCATAGCTTGGAATACAACGCCCAGCTCTTCTTCACCGTACTTATCTTGGGTAGCAAGAGCAGCAAACAGAACCGACAGAAGACCAGAGTACAGGCCTGGCATGCCGTGTAAGTTGTTCACGCCACATGTATCTTGAAGACCCAACTGGTTCAGCTTCGGCTGTTTGGCAATGAATTAAAAAAAAAGATAAGTTTAGCTTTTCCACCAGAATCCACTAAATAAATCCTTCAGGGACCTGTATACATATAACAGGACACATTAATCTACTGTTACGTTGGAGTCGTTTGTATTTGGTATCAGTGTTCCACCGTAAGCAATGCGCCGATCGTGATGGGGGTTTAAAGTCCTCATTATAACTCCAAGATGTTTATTTATTGTACATACAATGTTTTTGTATGTTATTTTAGTATAAATTACATGTCAATTTTTTCCCTTCATTTTTCTTATCGTTGTGTTTAATTATTTGTGTATTATAACTAATATTATTTATTATTATTGTTCTTGTTTCATTTGAACTTTGCAGGCTACATAAATACAAGACAATATACAAGATAAATTGATCTTTTGTAGCAGCCATTTAGAGGTCGTTTAACCCCGGTGATTCCAAAAATTTCCAGATTCACCGGGCAGTGATATGTTGCACCTCTTTTGGGTGCACTATATCCTTCTCTAGATAATTTAATTATAGATTCTTTAATTGTTTCATCAAAAAATGTGCATATCTTGGTTGAGGCACATTAATCGTTATGGTTTATTTTATTACTTGTTATATTTGTTTTTACAATCAATTACACAAATGGGTAGAATGGGTAGAATAGGTAGAATAGAATATAAATTAAAATTTCCAATTTATTCGAAGTGAGTCAAGTGTAATGATGAATTTGGTAGTATATAATATAATATCTAACTTTACCGTCAAAAATCTGTATCCCAAGACACTCAGAACTCCAGCACCAATTCCAACGGCGATCGCTCCACCAGGACCAATATGCATATTACACACGGAACCTACAGCCACTCCACCAGCCAATGTGGAGTTTTGTATGTGGACCATGTCAAACCTACCATGGTGATGGCTCACTGCCGACGAGAAAACGAAAGTCGTGACCTGAGGAAAGAAAAAAATATATATATAAAAGACGAGATCGACAAAAGAACTAGGGTCACCTACGTAAACAAAAAAATTGCGACCCTAAAGTGTCGGTATGTCTGTTAACTAAAACCTATTTTTTTATTGATTTTGTTCTTTGATAGATGTATATTTGAAGTTTCCTTGTCATTGAATTTAAATAATTGATGTACGTAACAATTTTGCTTTGTAATAAAAAAATATTTGTAGACCGTATGGAATTTTCTTATATAAAAAACCTGTAAGCGGCTATCAACTTCGACATTTATGGCAACCTGCAATCTCACTACTGTCATATCAACCTGAAGTAAACAGATGTTGTAAGGATAACATTTTGGTTTTTAAGAAAATTGTTGCCATATACCGACAGTATTGTTGACGATAAAAATCATGATAGTTAAAGCAGAAAAAAGCAATTAGCACGTTAACCAAGTATATACCACAAAATAACGTGTGTTATAATACAAATAGAATCAAAAATGTTAGCAACTCAACTAACACTAATAAAGAAGTCAATCTGGAAAACCCATTATTATGTGACAAGGAAGGTGGCCTAATAACTTATTAATTATTCTAAGAGACCTTACCATAATCTTTACAACAAAGACGAAATCACTGAGTAATTATTTACTAGCAAGTAATTAGTAACATTTTCATTATCTCAAAGGGATAGATAATGGATTTAGTCAAGTAGCGTCATTAATAAATCAGAGACCAGAGTTTCCTCAGTCAACACTAATTTAATTTGACATGAATCAAGATACCTCGCGGTTGTGGTACATAAGGTGTTTGTTATAACGTAATGAATAATACAATTTAACAGCACAAATACGTATTATACAATTTACAGCACAAATACTTATAATATACACTATTTACGTATGAACGTACGTAAATAGTGTGTGTGTATGTTACGTTACGTTATACGTATCCTTTTTTTACGTATACACTATTTATTTAATCCCTGACTTTATTTTAAGTATGTGATAAGGTTATTGATCATAAAAAATGTTTCTCGAATAAAGCATTGGTTTCAATAAAGATTAAGAGGTATTGCAAAGGGTTTTTACTTTTAAAAGTTAGAACAAAAAACTCGCACATTTTAAAGTACTGATTGCTATTCGAAAGGTTAACACAAAAAAGCAAAATAAAACTCTTCAATTTGACTCTTATGGAAAAGAAATTTTCAATTGTCTTGATGACATAATTTCGTTGTAACTAATCCATGTTCTGAAGTAAAATAATCTGGTACAACACGTGACAAGAGAATCAAAAGAAGTTTCGTTTCTATGCGCAGTCATAAATATCGTACAAAATACCAAACACACGTGTCTATGTAGACGAAAACACGCGTAGAATACCTCGACTATATGTAGTTTAATAACAAATCCAAAACAATACCGAAGGTGATCAAAAGATCAAAAAAAAAAAAACACAGTGTGAGATAATGAGAAGTGTTTAATTGGCTAATCTATGTTCTAATTATTCAATCGAAGAGCTGCGATAAAAACCCCGGGGACTATTAAAATTTAATCATGTCTGGAATGCATGACTTAACTGGTTAAATTTCAATCAAAATATATTAGATCAGATTCCCGTTCATCTTCTTATCTTATTCTTCTTTCTGTTTTATAAAAATATGTTCATTATAGTCTCTAAAACTCAAAAATAATTTGACCTATTACCCTTTGAATAATTTTTATTGGATCAGAATTAAAACCAGTAAGCTTCAAATCAGGGCTGGTAAAAAAATTACCTGAGTGGGATTAATTATAAAGAAAAAATAATTTTAAATTAGTATTAAAGTATGGAAAATCCACAAATTGGAATACTATTCAAATATTTCATTGCTTCTACCACTACTTAGGATTACTAGATGATGTCATAGGTACTAAGTTCATCGGTTCAACTGGTCAAGATAATTTAATAAGAAAGTAATTCAAACATACTTAAGGTAAATTGAAAGAAAATTAGAAGTACATTAATGAAATGAATGTTAAATAAAATAATTTAGTATCTAAAAAAATGTAGATACTGCTTTTTGTAGTAAAATAAATTTAAGTTTTCTGCTTGAGTTTAGCCCTATTTGGAGACCTCCCAATAGCAATTAACACCTTCAAGAGCTGGTAACTTATATTTGTCCAGAACTTGTGTTCAAACAATTTCCCTAATGCTTACTAGAAGACAGAATCAAATTTTCCTATTAGAAAATAATCCTATTACACACTTCGCTTCGTAATGGTCACAAGCGCCCCAGAAATAGCTTATTCACTGCCTTTGAAGACATCATGTTCGGGAAAATAGGCGAGCATACTCAGATTACTATTAGGGTTTATGCATAACGGGAGCCGGGAAACGCTGGAGGCATAAATATTAGGGCTTGTATTTATCCCAATAATTTATCTGATACAAGAAGTAATAACGTATCGCGTGATTCAAAATTGGAATATAGACTTCTAATATGGTTATAGAGGATCAATAAATTGTATGCAATGTCAATAGGAAAGAAATATTGTACAAACAACAATACATCCGAAATCAATACTTTCTTTGAAACCTAAATCAATATGCTAAAAGATTCATTCAAATATCACCGAAAAGCTTCATATGAAATGGCAAAAATATAATATACAAGCAAGGAAATATTCTTGCTGGCTTGTATATAATATTTTTGAAAAAGCATGCTATGCAAACAGATAGGTTTCTGGAATCCACTTAAAAACTGTCTTGTACAGAAATTAAATTTAAAATTTCTCAATTTAATTAATTTTCCCATTCGTTCTCCGGTTCTGAAACTCAAATGTCAAACCTTTATGAAAAAAGTGTTATCTCACCGTCGCAGCAGCCAATGAGAGATACGTATTAACAACAGCTCTTTGATATTCTTGATCAGATTCCGTTAAGCCAGAGTTGAAGGATGGCCAGTAAATCCATAGGAATATCGACCCTGAAAATTCCACAAATATTAATAACTATATATTAGATATATTAATAATATCGTAATGAGCATATTTTCAAAACCAGAGCTCTAGATTTCATTTAAAACATTTTGTATTTGTAACTACTTTACAGAATACGCAAGGTATGGCATTATGAGATCCATAGGAATAATGAAAATCATTTAATTGAATCACGTGATATGAATAACTAATATTATAAGAATTACTTCCGAAGGATAAATTGAATCAAAACACGTGAAAGAATAACCAGAACACTAATGTTTTTGTGTTACGCGTAAATATAACTTATGGTAATAAGCTTCAGTAGTATCTTAAGCCATTTTCTTGTAGCATTATTATATTATTTCTATCTGGGTTTCTTACGTTTGTTACTTAGCCTCATGTTATTATAGTAAAAATACACGGTATCTATTCTATATATATTTCTGTATCAGTATTCGACAAGTTCCTTGTAGCCTGAAACTCTACTGTAAATGTTTATGCAACATATGGCAAGAAGCACACCTTTCAACTAATGAAAGCGGTAACCGTATTTTCTATCTCTCATCTCTATCGGAGCAAATAGTTCCTTTAACACTGCATCTACTTAAGTAATGTTATTTGGATAGTAATTGTATTATGGTCTGAATTGAAATTGAATGAAAATTAACAACACAGCGCTTTCTGTAGTAAAATGAATTCAATAATCTTTTTTTTTTTTATTTCACCATTGGATTATTAAAAATTAACTACTGAGTTGCGAATATCGCGTTTTTGCAGCGCAAACAATGTAGTTTGATATTGTCTGTTGTTAAAATGTGTAACTTTGAATAACGTTATTTTTTCAAATTTAAGCTATTTTTGTGTGTGATGTAGAAATTATAACAAAAACCTGGAATTGCCAGGAAAATTGCCCTTTCTATATTGTTAGAATATAACATTTTTAAACACATTATCGTACACCCACAAAACAATATTTAAGCACCATTCTTTTATAATGGATAATTGATTAAGAATAGTTTATGGGTAGCCATTAAAGGTTAGAAAAATAAGCTTTTATCGATCATAAACGAAATTCTGATTTGAAATCCGGATCCTGATTTCAAACCCGACTATTTATTTTATAACATAGTTTTTTGTTTCAATGATACCAAACTTTTTGTAGTTTGTTTTATTTATAGAAGCTCTTAATGTTTTTCAATTAGAATAAAAAACTCTTTACTTTTCTAACCAAGATGTTTGACGCAATTTTTTTTAATGTAGAAACCTCCTGCAAATCCTTGCTTCAATAAAAATACTACAGCATTATTGTACTATAATTTATAGGATTACCCATAGTAAATTGTAAAGATACTCTTTGTGAAATCATTATAACACCTATTCCATATTTTTATCTTGCTCTCTTACTTTTCGAATATTACAACGTCAGAATAAAGATTATTATACATTATGCAGGGAGCGAAATTTGTTAAATTTATTCCTCAATAAACTAAATAACACGATTTGAATTAGAATAGTACTTTCTAATACTCCACACTGAGTTCATAACCTTCATCGTTATTGCTTAAACATAATAACGAAAATTGAGATTCAATACAACAGGCCCTAATAATGTGATCAATAACTTTCTTATCTCTATTTATATTCTAAAAGCTGAGTCAGTGATCCGTATCAACTTACAGATGGTTCAATAAGATATGATCAGTTACACAATTTGATACGACTGTAATGAAAGTGCTTTATCCTCAATATCAGACTGAATGGATACTTGTATTAAATTTTTATAAGTACTGTTATATGAAGGACTTACAAAAGTCAACAATCTGGAGATGAATAATGAGAATGCTACTAACTTTTATGATATTTAGTAACAGAAAGATAATAAAAACAAAAAATATTGACCACTACAGAATGGAGGGTGTCTTATAAGAATTATTGTAAAAGTCATCTATTTTTAATCCACAAGAATATATCATTTAAAATGTGAGTAGATTAATACCAATCGTTTCCCAGGGCGTGGTTCAAGGTACGACGTCGTTCTGTCTTTATTCGCTTTATTAACAACAGTAAGATACTGTGTTTTAACCAACTAATCAGATACAGATGGCAGCGATTTCCTCTTTCAAGCTAATTGTACAGAGGAATGGCCGCCATCTGTAATTAATTAACCATTATATAACGTTATAGTCAAATAAAAATAGATTTTTCTAGATAAAGCAAATACCATTATCATTTAAGATACGATTCCTTATTAAGGTACAGATCTAACTTGGAACCTAGTTTTAGTACTACGTAAACGATCAAATTGCACAGTAAACCATAGTGTTTTCAAAAGAATTGTCATAAATTCAAAACACTGTCCACAAACAATGATGTTTAAATGATAGAATATAATAGTTTTAAAATGTTTGAAGATAATAGACAAACTTCAAAGAATCTTATAAAATATCTTTAAAAAAAAGAATCGAGACGAAAAACTATTAAACTAAACTAAACTATTTTATATATAATAAAATAGTTAGATATTCCTCTTAAAATGAATTATTAATTACAAATGAAAGAAGATATTTTTCTTTCAATAGCTTTTTAATTTATTGTTGAATATGTTGACTATATGCTTGGTATACAACATTTTTACGTTTCACCTGAAAGTTACACATTTTAATGATTAATTGCTCTTCTAGGAAATGTTTAAAATACATTATCATCAAAATTAACTTTAGATTTTTCATTTTAATTATACATTTGGAAGCCGATTAAATACGTTACATATATGAACTCCTATTACTACGTAGTTAAATTAAGTACCTACAGCATGAATCTTACCAATCATAGCAGTCACATCAGAAGTGTAGCTTGGTCCGTTTAAATCAACTGTTGGTACATTATTGGTATTGGCTTCGGCTTTATTAGCTTTTGGTCGAAGAGCTAAGCTTACACCAAGTCCAAAATAAGCTCCAAACGTGTGAATTGCGATTGAACCTCCAACATCAGCTGCCTGAAATTACATCTGACATTTTAAACTTTACCTAGAATCATAAGAATTGTCAACAGTAAAAATGCAGTTTCGACTACTACTGCATTTTTGTACTTGGATTTTTTTTGTCGCTGTCTCGTATAGATTTAATTTATTTAATTATTAGAAATAACAACAGCTTTATTTTCATGACAATTTTTACATACAAAGTTACTAGACTTTAGCCAACTATCATGAACAACTTTGTAGTGTGTGTGTGTGTGTGTGAGTATGTGTATTTGTGTGTGTTTTAATAAATTATACTAAAATAATAACATTTTTATTCACATACTTTTGAATTTCAATAAGCCGTATTATAAATATGTAACTACATAAGAATAGACAGTATACAATTAATTAACAATAGTTAATATAAATGATAAAAATTAAAGTATATAGTATATTAAATAATATATATATTAAATATACTACTTTTGTTTTATTTAATAAAATAATTATGGTCTAGATGCAGATACGAAACAAAAGTACATCTAAGTTCCAAAATGTAAACGTGGAAATCGAAACTGTACCTTAAATACGTCTGTCACTAGCCACAAATTCAAGCAAGCAATTGCTGTCTCGACTATAGCAATAAAGAGAAGCTGAACACCACTGGCAATTCCTAGTAATGCTCCAAATGTTATCAGAATGGTCGCTGACATTATATCTGCCTCTGAAATTAAAAAAGTTCAAATACACCCATATTATTGTAACAATCTAAATTCATGTCAATATAAATTAAGTATTTTTTTACATTACATTTACATTTCATTTTATTTTTATGGTTTATCCCATTCTAATAACTTAGAATTAATGTTAACAAATATAACCCTTATGAAGAAACCTTCAGAAATCGTAAAATATTTATTATGAGAATTCCAAAGAGGTCCAGAAGGCAAAGGTTTTGCCTTTCTATAAGCTTTACAATTATGAGCTGTTCTCTAAATACTTCATCAAAATATTCGTTCCTCTTGACACAAACAAAACAGTAAGTATAATTTCACAAAGCACAAAATAAGAAAATTTTACTTTAGCTAAAGAAACTTCAGTCCATAAATCAATCTACTTCAAAAACAAAGGGTTTGCCTAAACAATAACATGTTGTTAGCAGCGAAACTTACTGGCGACCACGAAAGAATATTATTGTGAAAAAAAATAAGTTTCAAGTCGAGAGGAATTCAAATTGTCTTCAAAAACGATTTCTGGTATTTTTACATCAATGATTATATGAATATCAATATACGAGTCAGATTCCATTACCATAACTAATTCGGTCTACTACAAGTCACTTTTTTCCTTCCAAATAATGTTTATTCTTTCTAAATAATGAGAAATCCATGAGCACATCCGTACTGAGCCATTCCTTGGACCGGGTTATTAGATGAAGAGTTGTATGCAACTGTAGTTGTAGGGGGACCAACGGCTTGACGTCCCAAAACACGAAGGACCATTTATTGATTTGATTGCACCTGGTATCAACTAAGGCGGAAGTTGATTTATATAAATTTCAACCAACGATTTCATTAACATGTTTAACTTTACATAAACTTTTAGAAAGATTCTATGGAAAACGGTCAGTGTTTAATTATTATTTTTTCATATAAAGCTCAGCAAATGATTCGACACCACTTCATGATAAGCAGTAGAGAAGTCCATATGTGAAGCATGCAACATACTGCCCTAGCCACCCTCACCTTGCCGGCCCAAAAAGTGCTTTTTCACTCCTCTTTTAAAGGGTACCATGTTGTAAGAAGGAGGGAACATGTGTGCTGGTAAGGAATACCACGCTCTAGCGACAAAGAAAGAAGTCATGAAATCTTTTAGTGCGCAAAACAGGAAATTACTCGACATCACCTAATGGTAGCTAGTGCAGCATACGAAATACTAATATATCTACTCCAACCTTCATTGCCTAATTTGGACTTGAAATACCACATTGGAAGAGAAGGGTTTCTGTTCCAATGTGTTATTTCAAGTCCAAATTTTTTCACCCTAATTATTTTGACCATAATCCTCTTTTCGCATGAATTAACAAAAGATATTAACTTAAAGCAAAAGTAAGTAGCCACTTGATATTTCTGCACGGTCAGATATCAAATGCTATCTAACTTTCGTAATAAAAAAGTTATTCAAAAGAAACATTAACCATTTACAATAAAGCTCGAAATACAGTTGGAAGTAATATTTAGTTATCCCACTGTAAGGAGAAATGGTCGAATAATCCTCTGTGATTAAGTTATAATTCATTTATAGCGACCTAGCTAATCCTGTGAAAAATATGAGGGTGCTCTGGCAAGTTATTACTCGAAGTTAGGCAATAACATATATTGTTTACAAACACGGAAAACATTTTTGTAAACCCTACTATATTCTGGGATTTCAAAGCTTATTCTGAGCAGAATTATATTAATAGAAATATAATTTTTGTTTCCCGTAACTAGTCTCTGCTTGGCACATTTCAAAACCCGCAAATATTTAGAGGAGAGGCAATATTATAATTAGTATATTTTACAATATTATAAGTATATTTTACATATGTCAAGAGGATTTCATCCTCTTAAAACAGAAGATGATAACTTATTGACAAGTTCTAAAGCTTTTAATTTCTTTTGACATGTTTGCTACGAATTAATTCATTTCTGAACTGTTACATCTGACTATCCAAAAAATCCATAACAAATTTTGTTATATTATTATTGTTTATAATTACTCTATTTTTATGGTATTGTACGTGATTCGTTAAAATGACCACCAAAATCACATACAAATTCGATTGAAACTATGGTTTGATATAAGCCGGAAGTATTCGTCAAACTAAACAAACTCAGTTGAAGTTGATACGTATTCTTCTTTTTTATTAGGTCGAGGAAAAAATATTTTCGCATATAGTATGTATAAACTTCATATAAAATAACTTTGGCTGTACTATTTGTATTTGGATATATGAATATTGGCTTTAAATCTATAATTGAAAGCCGTTTTTAATTTGATGAAAGAAAATAATAAAAAATAACACTTGAGACTTACCTAATAGAACCATTTTCGTGACATGTATGGTATTGTCTGTCATATGGTAGAATTGCTGACAGAGGAGTGCCCATTGGATGACCAACGCTGCCAGAAGCCAATTGAAACCGAGGGCACTGTAGCAATACTTCTTAAGGAAGGTCATCAGGAAACCAAAACCAACGAAGATCATGACGTGTGTGCCCTCGAACCCTAGAATATGAAACAGATTTATATGAGTTGAAATTTTTTTTAAATCTTTCGATATGTCAACAGGTCAACTCATGCGCTCTTTGTTTGCTAGAGGCTGTACCGTAAGTTTCGATTATTCGTCTGGTTATACCTAGCTTTTTCTATATCGCATCAATTTCTTACTTGTTTTAAATATAGGCAACTTTGCACTACGGAAAATAAATTTGAACATATCAGGATTTTATGTTGTAGCACCTAAATTACAGAGCAAAGCTTAGGATGCATCTCCGCTTTGCCTGGAGGTGACCTGGTGAATTGCTCGTGCAGAAACCAGGTTACCCCCGTGAAAGGCAATGGAGTTACCGGGGAGTTTTAGTGGGTATTCTCAGTGCCCCTCTATTGAGGTACTGAGTGAGCCCCACACACGCCCGTCACTTAGCCAGTGGCGGGTAAGTCCGTAAATGGATTCCTCCTCTTAAAAAAAAGGATGCATCTCCGCTTAGTATAGAGCAGAGCTTTCTTGAACAAATAAATACTAATTTTTTCGCTTATAGTATTACGACTAGTGGAATTATTGATATGAGTTTGATAATACTGATTGTATAATTATTCTTATTTTGCTTAGACAATAATACAATATTCGATCACGACAACGAGCTTCTTCGAGATCTAGTTTCGATAAAGAAAATAAAGCAACTGTCGCCATGGTTGGCCATTGGATAGATTATACAAATTTGTTGAATCGAACTCATATTTACTTCGGAAGACACGTCACACCGTTGATCCTAATTGTTAGGGCCACTGCTTGTACCAACTATGTGTTTCTCCCATATAGGAATGCCTGACCAGCAGTAGGACATATATAAGTTGTTGATGAATAATATAATATTGTGTCTATTGTTTTTTGACCAAAATACGTAGAAGAAACAAAATTACATTTGAAGCGCAGAGTAGAAGCGATGTACCAGTTATGCCACGCTTAAACTTAACCCTACAGCTACGGGAGAAAAATTGTCCCAACTTTGACAAATGTCCGTCATTTTGACAAAGTAATAAAAAATGAGTTTGATTCTTAAATAATAGTTTATTATTAATGGTAGTGCATTAATTGCAATTGTCACATACAAGTTTGAGAGCTAATAGAAATGATTTGTTGAATCTGTATATAATTTAATACTTACTTGGTCAAAATGACCAAGATAAGTAGCTGTAGGGTTAATAGTGTACTTGAGAAAGGAAAATATACTATGATCCTGTAACCCTGTCTACTAAATCCAGAGGTTCCAGGATTAAACTTAGGTAAGTATAAACATAACGAATAATGAATATTTTATATTTATACTTAGTATTTTATTATTTTTTCTGGAATCTATCTTTCATAACAGTTTTAATTATATTTTACATGGGTTAAATAATTTTCTCACCCATCCAACTCCAACCATGCCTAGTGTTCTTGCTTTTAATCTAAATAATAGCCTCAAGTCTTACAAAATTAACACTTTCTATGCAACAAAGCAATCTATCAGATTTGATTAAAATAGTTGCTGTCTATCCGCTGAAACAAAGGAATCTGCATTTTTAATTCGCCATTCAGAGTGTATCTTAATTTCTTTTAATTAAAAGCTTCGCCTTTCAAGAGCCTTTGTTTAGCGATTGAGAAGTCTTGATAAGCTAGACAGACGAAATTTATCCGGTTAATGTCAAAATTTTATATTTATAACGCGGGAAGCAAAACAACAGCCGTATCAAGAAAATTTGTGAAATACATTTTTCTACTTAAACTGTGTTGCAATTAGATTGCTTCCTTTTGTTTGGTTAGCCCGCAATTTAATATAAAACATCCCAAGTTCATCATCATCAACAACTTATATAGGTCCCACTTCTGGACAAATACATGAAGGTTGGTGCTATTTCACCACCACCCTGTCTCAATGCGGCTTGGTGAGGAAAAGTGGTTGCCATAACAACCGTAACTAACGGCCAAACGTGCTTTCCGAAGCACGGAATTCAAATTCAAATTATTGGAATGTAGAAGACGTTAAATATTTCAAAAGATCTCAATTACTGCACTGTTCCTTTGTAAATTCGTTCACTAAGAGTTTAAAAGCAATGTATTTTTAATTTTATGGCTTATAGGATTTCCTTTTCTAATATTCATTTTCATAACTTAATATACTTCTGAATACAAAAACGTTTCAAAAACTCGCAAATCGGAACAATTAATTTGAATTGAATATAGTTCAAAGGTTTCATCAAAATGAAATTTCTATGACTCGACTGAAAGCTTTCGATACATAAACATCTAAGTAAGATACTTTTGGAAAATTCATTAAGAACGCTTGTATTACTCGTGAAGGCGCTCACAAAGTAATCGGAAGATGTGTATCCCACCTTTTCCTGGACATTGATGGATAGCCACCACTCATCCAGATAAGATAGATTTACGAGTAAAAAACTGACAAACTTAATTAGATTTATAAGCAGCTATATTACAACTAACATTTTTGACAAGACAGTATCACTAGAAATGTAACATAGCTTTTAAATCAAAATTTAATATAACGTATGTCAATATTGGGGAATATTTTCGTCTAAGCACAATTAAACCTGTGACCATGAGTCTGGAAAAATGATTAGAAATTTTAACAGAAAAAAGTAATAAAAAGCAGTATAGTATTTGTTTAAACAGATCAATCAATTAAACTTTCTTAATTGGACGTTCAAGAGGTTATTTAAATAAACTTAGTAATAATTAACAATGAGTATTTGTACAAATATACAAATTCAAATACAAACTTTATAACTTAATTTAAGGACTTACGTTTTTATATTGAAATTTCTTTCAAACGACGACAATGACATTTTATTTCTGTATCAAGAACTTTGCAGGATTATAACACTTATCAAACTGTTATAACAGAAGGACATATATTTTTACTTGTTGAGTTGTTTGACCATTCTTCTCATAACAAGGCATCACAATGGTCAATATTTACACGATATTACATGAATAATAAGATAAATAAATTATCTACAATATCGATTGAAGCTTGAAACTAGAAATAGATGCGCCAGATTCGTTAAATAAATTGTTTCAATTGTAAACACTTACTTCTGTTATATATAACAAAGCCGCACTTAATTAATTAACTGCAGGGCGTACACGTAATGCCGCATCAAGAGCGCTAGCTAGATGTTTGGTTTCGGTTCAAATGCACATCCTTGGAACTTGTATGAATACTAATGTGTTCAAACTTTACTCTCGTAATTCAGGCTTTATTTGATGAACTGTGCTGAGTTCGTGTCCATGTTTAAGTTTTATGTTTTATATTTTATGACATCCTTATCTAATATCTCTCACTATTTTGTTACCTTGTAGTAGAAACACAAGATAACTACTCAAGATTAATTCACACATTACATTTTTTACCGCCTAGTGGCTGACACCACCTACTACAGATCGGGAGATCTGGAGCTTCATACCCTATGGGGGCAGAAATTTTCTGCTTCATTTGATTGGTGGTGTTGGCAACACCAACAAGATGTTCGTCCTTCTTTTAAGCAATCTCTCTCTTGCGAACTATGTAATGGCGATTGTGTTTAAACAGGTCTTAAAGCCTTTACATTTAATAAAGTGCTTGTATTGCTGCCGTCGACCTAGTTTTAAGACCCTAACAGGTGGAAGGGTTTTTGTAAGACGTTTTTGTTGTTAGAGGTTTTTGTTGTAGGAAGTTACAGATTTTTCTGTGGTTGATGAATTTGATCTAGTTTGCTTCCGTCTTCAGCCTTATCTACACTTACATACCCCACTAACTAATTCCGTTAAGAATTAAAAATCAGTGACATGTCAGACATAATAATCATATAATAATATTCCTATATTATCTGTTTCCCACAAATTGATTATGTACATTAGTAGTTAAATAAATATATATTCAAACACATTATTGGTTATTTTATTTAACATAGTCACAACTATCATCTAACCTAAGAGATGAGCTTATTATTCTATGAACAATCTTTTCACAAATAGCGACAGTTAGAAATGTATTAAGTCTAGCGCGGTATGGATTGAGAGCGTTATAACGGTTACCTTATGACAGCAAATGGACTCAACGTTATATAATAGTGTGTTGTCTACCATATTATTATTAACTTACTATAGGAATTTCAAATCATATCCTGTAGATATACCTCATTGAGCTTATTTTTTGTAGTAGTAATGTCTGATAAAGGAATCATATTATCAGCCCTTTTACGTTATTAAATGTGAGAATATAGCCAGTTACATGATCGCAGTGGTCATATATTGGAATGGAAGTAATAACATTATCAGTTTTGACAATCCAATGGTAGGTCTGAAATTCTTGCTAAGGGAGAATAGTATTAGTATTTTATTTTCGTTATAACGAATCGAGTCTCGTTAGGGTATGCGCAGGTAAATCAGTGGTCAGAGCAGACATCCACACCCCTGTTTTCCGAATGACGCAGCTTTATCTTCAATAATCAATTTGATATTAATATTGTAAGACTTAATGTCGCTATGGTAGCGGTTTTTACTAATCTATTATATACTAATCTCATTAAATTCATAAAAAAACATAACATCTCAATACTTTGTAACGATATTATATTAAAGTTAACGAAGAACAAACAGCGGGAGGGATCGGCTTCCCTTTTATTTATATGAACACATCTTGTCTGTTATTTCACGGAAATAACACAGGAGCCAACAATAACACCGTACACTTCTCAAACCCTTTTCTTATGGTAATCAACGGGTATAGTTACGAAAACTATAACCATAAATACTCGATTCTAACATTTTTGTTTCATGAACTTACATTGTTTTGTTCTCAGTAAAGTGAAAAACAACTGCCTCTAATCAATAACGTTTTTGTAAAAATATTTTTTTTAAACAATTATGAGAAGTTTTTAGTTGTAATTGTTATAGTGTTCTGGTTTTGATTACGAAAACAAATTAACTTTCGCCATGCATAAACGAGATATTTACCTGGGAAAGCACACAGTGCACCCAGAGGAGGTGCAACAGATCACTGCCCGAAGAATCAGGAATCAACGGGGCTACGCAGTGGACTCTAAAGGGCTGCCACAAAAGATCAATACTGGTCAGAGTGGTGTATGGGGCCCAATAGTAACTGTGCAATAAAATAACTTTGGCCACGGTTGTTCCAGCGTTCCATAGTTCATTTTTCGAAGAATCGATCGAAAAAATGAAGAATGAAGATCAAATTTTTCTCGAGCACCGTGTGACACGTTACGTCACGAACTGACGTCACGATTGATACGGCAACAACTTGTACCCACTAACCCGCAATGACCCAGCGTGACGGTGTAAAGGTGAATACTTACATCAGGAGTTTGGGCTCAGCTAGTTCCTCCATATAGAAAGGCCTGTGCCTTTGCCTAGCAGAAGGACGTATATAGGCAATTGATGATGATAATCTCATTTTACCATTTCTTGCTTAAGAACGTTCGCTCTTCTTACTCATCTGTTAAATATCTCGTTTTTCACATGATTCTTTACCCTTACATACAACCAAATTTATAAGAACTTAGTAATTGTGTCTATTTAAATAAGGATATTTTTAGTTTGACTTTGAAAAACACTTAGAATTCTATATCCACAAATGTTGTGTTCTCTCGTTCCTAAAACACGATTTCAAAACTGGCGAGAAAACTAACATTAGTAAGGTAAGGTCTAGTTAGTTCTTAACTAGTACTTCTAACAATACCCCTAGAGTAATTTTCAATCCAATCAATATTTTTTCATAGTTGTTGCTTATTATTATTGTTATTTTACAGCTAGCGAATCCATATGTAAGTATTTGTCAATACTTACAAAAGAGAAGCCGATGTCATTTCAGATGATTTAACAGCTGACTACAAACACGAAGGAGACGGTGTATTTCGATTGAAACTCGTATCGTTACGATGTGAGGACAAGAGAAAGCAATAAGCCACGTAATCACGACACTATTTATTCATTTATTTAACAATTTATGTGTATACACGCAATCTAATAAAATATATTATATACATAGAGAATGAGACTATATATTTTATTTTGTAAGACACAAGTGATTTTAAAACAAAAGAAATTTTAAGATTGATTGAATTATGACATTTTATTTAAAAATAGACACAATTATTGAGAGCGAAAGAGATAGATCATCGGTGTCTTAGTCCGTCTTCCATGCGGGAGGCAGCGGTTTGAACCTCGCCACGTACCAATATGATTTCAAATTTAGAATTCAATATGTACTTTTATTAGACGCTTTTACGGTGAAGGATAACATGGTGAGGAAACATGCACACACCTGTGAAGAAATTCTAAGATTGTGTGCGAAGCTGACCAAGCAGGTTGGTCGACTAAGACCTTGTCGATTAACAAAGACCTTGTCACCTTAATTTAGGTGTGCCTCAAGCCTCTCAACTGATTATGATGAGGCTAAAGTACAATAAGCTATACACTAGGGCAACAATTAGTGTAGTAGCTTACCATTACCTTAAATATTTCATATCAATATCAATATACAAGTATTAATATTACAAGTTAATTGTTTACATACATATACTGATTTACTGGTTAAAAAAAAGGTTTTTATATATTCCAATCATTTTTCTAATCACAATGAAACTTTAAATTATAATTCATTGTATGTCCATATGAACTATCTTAGAATACTTTTCATAACTTAGATAATATGAAAAAAAGCAATTTCTGTAGACTGTATATTTCCTTGAAATATATATCAAACATAGAATCTTGGGAAAAAAAATTATAGAGTTGTTGTAAAAACATTTAAAAACAAAAACTATGGTTTCAAAAATAATTTAATATATAAAAGCATTTTAAACGTTACTATCGCTTTTATGTCACACATTTAAACCCAGAACTAATGCGTGAAAAAATCAGATATAGATGAAGGTTTACATTCCGACAATAAATCATATGATTATGTCACTCCAGAATAATTAAACGAATTCGAGATAACATAATTTTCCTTTTCGATTATTGCGCGTATCGTTTCTATTCCTATTAACGAGTTCGACGCCGGGCTTATCCTGTAATCCAATCATTAATTATTTCTTTCCTGTAATAACGTATATGATTAAATAACTTCGTGTGCCTATCAAACGATACCCTTTATATGTAATACAATGTTGTATATAAGCTTGTTCTCATAATGAGCGTACATGGAGATAACATCAGAAGCTCTTGATATATTCTGACACCCTTTCAGCATAATGTTAGTCGTAAATAAATTAATCGTATATAATAATAGCTGTAATGAACTTTTCTGTTGTGTGATGAGGGTCTTGTAAAACACAATAGATCGAGCCTAAACTCTATAAGGCTTTGCTACCAGCTAAGAAAACCCAGGCTTAATTAATTGACTCCAGTAATAATTGTATCGTATGAGTTTCATCATTGGCTTTTCAAATATCTCCTCAATATCACCAGTAAACAACTCATGACATCTAATAACACTGATCCATTACTACATAAGTATCTGAGATGGAACAGAATTTTTTTTATAAAATGATGCTATTACTGATGTATATTGGTGTACTTGTATGTGTATTGAAAATGCATATAAAGTTAATTTGAAAATAGTCTTAAAGAAAATTATAAAGTAAACTCTAATATGGTGTTATAACAATGCGATGTTATACACCTTCCACCCTTGTCATTAAAACTGGCAATATTATAAATCTATTGATCATTTAAATTCAAAATCTTAATACGTTTTCATTGTCCTAGTTTCATCAGGTGGCAGTCCATGGAGTTGTTTCTCCTTGTTACGAGTTATCTGATGGCATTGTATCTTCTATCATATATTAATTAAAGGGATTTTTGTATCTATATAAATTAAAGTCCATAATTCAATAATACTTAAATTACTTTTGTAATTAAGGCACTTTTATATGTATTTTATAAGCCCTCTTATATTTAGTTTTTATTCCTTGTTGATAAGATTTAATTTCAAAAGTACACTAAACCGTGTCTTTTATAACAAACGGATCCAATAAATAACAAGCTTTTAAAATTTTGTACAATTCATTAATTTAGACAGCATACAAAATACCGCATGGCCAATAAAGAATAAAATTTTCCCACCAAAAATCTACAACCAAGTTACCAGCAACTCCACTTGTTCAACATGTTTGCATTAGACCTGAACTAGATCAACTAAATTGATTTGTTTACTGAAAGTGGTGTAAGTGGTTAGCGAAATCACCGGTGAGTTAGCCTCCGTGGAAATGGAATAACAATTTTGTATTAATAAGATTGTTTACCTTCGTGCTGTGAAAGTCAGGAAACTGCTTTCGCAGTGTTGCAACTTTAATGGTCAAAACATTGAAAATTTATCGCTTTTCAATACCTTTACCTACCTTTTGGTATCAATTCTCTGAAAAGAATCCACTGCAAAGAAAGTTTTTTTTAAAAAAAAGCTCAGCAAATGACTCGACACTACCTGATGATAAACAGTAGAGAAGTCCATATGTGAAGATTCTAGTGCAGCATGCGAGATACCCTTTTTTGAAAGAACCCATGATTGTTTTAAAAATATTGTTTTTAAATAATTGTTTAAAAAAAATTATTACAATTACGGTATTCAATGCTAAAATAGCCTTTCCCAGACACTAACAGTCTACTCTCTATCTCAAGACTAATATTTAGTTTTTAATTTCGTTAATAAATATAGCATAAAAATTATGCTTAGCCAGTTATCAATGAATTTTAGCTCGATAATGTAAAGCATAAACATAAAACGCCCCATTTTGAAAAAAGAAAGTATCGTATTATAATCCAATGGCAAGTATACAAAAACCGTGCATTTTAATATCATTTCTATATATGTGTGTTCGTTAACTTTTCAATCAACTTGTATGAATTTGGGGGGCCACCTCTTAAGTCCACCATCGAAAAACATGATGCCTCTTGCTGCACAGTGCACAAAGCCTCCTTCAAAGATATCTTAACTTGGGAGATCCCGATAGTGGAGTGATATGTCAGACAATCATGTTTTTTACTCGAAGTTACTAAGAAATTAAATTACTGTAAATACTTGTGTGCAGTAATGTCTAGATACCTTCTTAGTCTAGACTTCTTAGTTATTTCATTTAATGCCACCTCTTTATTTTAACATCTAATAGCAATTGAATCTGAAGTTTAAAATACATTGTTGCATAATGTCATTGAACCATGTTGTTAAGTACTATGTCGTTTTAAAAAGATCTTTTATCTTTTGAAAAATTAACCCCATAAACGTACAATCAAACATCAGACTAGTAAGCACAAGTACTTACTAGCTGTCTGGTGTTTGATAGGTCGGGACCTACTGTGACGGAACGGAGGTCTACGCTCAGGAAAATAATTAAAAAAAAAGAAAAAAGGAAATTTATTTGATTCATAATCGAAACATTATTTTCAATATTTGTATTTAATTCCCTATATATATAGGAGTGGAAGCGCGTCGATGCCAACTAGTTTCGTCGTTGGGAGCTTCTTCAGAAATAAAGCATTGTCATATTGGGGAGATCTCCGATGCTATATACTTTAAGGAAAATAAATGAATCATAATATAATAATTATTATTATGTAAAAATAACAACAAAATTATGTCACATTTATTTAATTTATTTGTTCTTTTTTATTACAATATATTCGATTATTCGATTATTTAGTATAATTGATTGCTCATACAGAGGGAGGAGACGGGAGTAGAGGGCGCCGTCTAGTGTCGAGGTTTGGAACCATGGGAAGAAAAAATTAAGAAGATTTTCAAACAAGAGTAAAATCAAATGACTTCATACTAAAAACGGTTTCGGTTCTAATTTCGTATTTGGTCGGTTAATATCAGGAAGTGAAACGTAATGAACTCTGGCGGCGAGGATTCGAAACGTTTCGGGGGGCGAGACTTTGGCTTGGGGCACGGACGGGGAGCGATGGCGTCGAGCGCGAGCATCGGATTCTCCGTCGCAATTGTTTCTCTAACCAGGTATTTATTAGGAGAGGACAGGTATCAGGTGGAGCCGTGTAGCAGGATAAGGCAATTTAAGATGTATTGTGTGCTAACCTGGTTTCTCTTTCAGAAATTATAAGTAATGCGTCATTACCGGCAGTCGGACTACGGTCGGTTACGGACTGCCAGTTTAAAATATAATTTTACATGTGACTTGTCTACCAGGAATTGCAGATGGAGTTGTGTAAAATCTTAACATTAACTTAAATTTATCCATTATTAATTTTTATTATTAATTGAATTTCTTTTCAGCCAAGTAATAACTTCTAATTACGTAACCAATATTTACTAATAATTTACTTCTATAATTAACTTAATTCCCGTTACTTACTTACTTATTTTAAAACATTTTGCGAGCTATTGACTAGAATGATGTTAGTGAGCTTAGGTATGCGGATATAAGGCCGTGATTATTCCATATATTATTTTCTTACGAAAGCACCGAAATAATGGTTGCACAATATTACAAAATCATTTGGTGAATTAAACACCAAGTTACCAATAAATTACCATAATTAAGGTTATATTTCCCTCCCAATATATTTGCAAGGTAAAAACATGTTATATCCCTGTCCTATGGATGGCCTACAATAAGTACCAGAAAATTCATATTGAAGTCAAATTGCGATATAACTGCCTGATAAGGACTGCTGACTTACATTGGAAATCATGCACACTGATCTACTACAAACTATTAACCACCAAAACACTACTATACTTATTCGGTTTGCCGGTGTCAGGAGCACCCTCACTTATACGTTCTACAGATTACCAATGTTAATCTGTCTGATGGATCTGATAAACTTACGGAATGCGTGGAAACCCTGGATAAATATCTCAAACGGAGGTTCAAAGTTGGACCACTCATTGACTTATTAACAGGATCTGATAAACTTACGGAATGCGTGGAAACCCTGGATAAATATCTCAAACGGAGGTTCAAAGTTGGACCACTCATTGGCTTATTAACAGGATCTGATAAATGTACGGAATGCGAGGAAACCCTGGATAAATATCTCACACGGAGGTTCAAAGTTGGACCACTCATTGGCTGATTGACATTGATTAATACCATAAGGATTTAGGTAGGACTACAATTATCATCGGTTATACTAATTTGGCTATTGGGTCTGATTTACTCTGAATGCGTGGAAACCTCTGGATAAATATCCCACGTAGAGGTACAGAAGTTGATCCACCCTTAGCATATTGGTATTGATACTATTGGTGGCATGTTTGCTAATGTATTTCTAGCTATGCTTATCAGCAGCTTCATTAGGAAAACTTAATATAAACAAATCTGGATACTTAGAGTGCGGTTACATTCATGTACTAATAGACCTACTTTTGTGCTCAGAGATACTCTGTTGCATACAAGCCTTCGGGCGCTTCAAATTCCAAAACATAAATATTACTTCAGGGGAAGGCAATCTATGGTTGGCCTTCACTCGCCTTGGGGCGGCGGTTGGAGCTCGTAAGGCACCCGCAACTAAAGGATAGTTTTGTAGTATTTACCCATAATATCCAAGTATGGTTGCGGAGACAACAGTAGCTTTCAATTATATATCCTAATCTCCTCCTTTATAAACAATCACTATTACTAGATTCCCATACCTGTCATTCTACAAGAAATATAGGAATATCTAAATTTAAATTATCTTAACTTTAACTATTTATTATTGAACTTTTCTAAATACTTTATATCTTTTATTATTTAATTCTTTAATTTATCCTTATCTTACATGCCCATTCAGTTACTGAAGTAAGCTTCACATACCTCATAAAAGAACTTTGGGTTATCTGCGTCACAACTAGAGTCCTACCATTACTAGATGATCACTTGCTTGGCCAATTTTAGTATATAAATATAATATTAAATAAAAGTACACAGTCTGATATTCTGGTACGGCTTAACATAGGTATTATTTTATATAGAGATAAGTAAATAAGATATTTAGGTAGACTGGGAGGAGTATATGATGTTATATGGGGTTGAGAGTAGAGTAGGCTTGTCTGAGAGTCTCTTTGAGTTTTTGAGAGAGGGGGGGGTATGTTACAATTTGGTGCCGTGACCAGGATACATAAATATTAAATTTGAAGACTGTTGTACTTTGATAAGTGACTGAATATCAGTCACAATTTGTTGCTTGTGCAAAGGGTGAGGTTTTAAAAATGTGAAGCTTACACAGTCCTGGGGGCATGCATTTAATACATTTAATTTTAACTTAAGTTTTGTTATATATGTGAAAGGTCCTGGGGGCGTGGATTTAAAACATGTTACACTTTTGTTTTATTTAAATTTTAATAATTATTTTAAAGACTTACCATGAGTAGTATAAATGTTTAATTGGTTTTGGTTTTAAGTTTAGTATGCTACAAATCACTTGATATTGCTAAGTTTCACATTGAAACACAGGTAGTGGGTAACTTTAATCTTTATTTGTGCTCAGTTTCACCTTAGTTTGTTAGGTACTTCACTATTGTTAGATGCTTCTTGATTGTTAGGTACTTCACTATAACTTGGTAAACCGAATTTTGAGTGTAAAATTCTATTTTGGTTTTTCACTTTGTTCATATAGCAAGGTAGTAGGACATCATTTTATTTCAAATAACTCCATTTATCTTATAATTAGTAGGTACTTCACCTTTATTAAGTACTACACACAGTTACTAGGTGATACATTAGCACTAGATATTGCAGGATTGTTAGGTACTTCACTTTTACTTGGTAATTCAAATTTTCAGTGTAGAATTCTGTTTTGAGATCCACTTTGGTTGTATAGCGGTGCAAGTAGTCATTTTATTTTAAATAATTCCAATTATCGCCTAAATTATTTGTTAGTCAAGCTTGTTGATATGCCTTTTGAGGATGGTACAAAAGCAGACCACTGTAAACAAACAAGAGTAAGCGTGTTTACCTATATAATGGTGCAAATTAAAGCAATAATATATATAAAAAGAAAAGGAAATAATAACCTGTAATTAATTAGGTACATGCGAATAGCAGTGTATTTGCCATATATTTGAGCAATGCATTTGTTTTGTTAGCCGTGTCATTAAATATTTATCCTTGCTAAGATAATGCAGTTTTAGTAAGATGTTATTTTTTTTTTTTTTTTTTTTTTTTTTTTTCTATGGCAACTTGTCGAAGATTTCGACAATTCTTGCCAGTGTCATGTAGTGACTACTCATGAGTAATATAGTTTCGATTTAATTGTATTATTGGAACTTTTGTGGCGATTCCGTGATCTGCAACAAACACAATATTTATGTTAGGTTGTTAGTAATATAAATGTAAGTATATAAACATTTATATTATATACTAATACTTAGAGTATAGGCTTGACTGTTACAGCTTAATGTTGTTAATGGAAATAAATTTAATAAAAGCGTTGATAATTTGGGGGTTAGGGAAAAATGAGAGTAGGTGACGGACATTAACAGGATTTTGGATTTTTAATTTTGCAATAACTTGTTCAAAAGAGAAAGCACAATTTAATCGGCAATTAAGAAAGATATGGTCTAGTGTACCATCATCTAGACCGCATTCACATAATGAGCTATCACGAACTCTAATTTTATTGAGGAAGACTGGGGTGCAGCAGTGGCCAATGCGAATTCTACATATAACAGATGTAACAGATTTAGAGGCCTTCTTGAATTTGTAGAACCAGGGCTTCGCAGGAATGGTTGGTTGTAATGAAGCAAACCAGCCACCCTTTGCTTTACTGGATACGAACCAGTCTAATTGCCAGGACTTGTGAAGATCACTTTTAGCCTTGTTGATCAAGTCATAAATTTGGACCGAATAGTGCTTTTTGTCAGCCAAACTGTTGGAAATCGCATCTTTGGCTGCTTTATCAGCAAGCTCGTTGCCCCTAATGTTCATATGGCTAGGAATCCATACCAATATAATCTCTACATCTTTTTTGGAACATGAAAATAATATTTTTTTAATTTCAATTATGATTGGGCTACGGAGATTATCTTTAAATGAATTTTTAAGAACAGCCTCAAGTGCACTTCTGGAATCTGAGAAGATGACTGCTTTTGATATAGCTGTGTGGGAAGAGATAAATAAGCATGCTTCGAGAATCCCAATGCACTCTCCAGTAAATACGGATGCTTCAGGAGGACATAGAAATTGAAGAAATATCTGAGAATTAGGATTATAAACAGCAACACCAGTTGTACCATCTGTGGATAGTTTAGAAGCATCAGTATAGAATTTATAATGATTTGGCCATTTTTCATTAACAATGGCAAGAAATTGGGCATTAGCATTGCTGGAATTCTTGTCTAAGCCGACTGAAGTGTAATTCGGGACAAAATTTAAGATTTCATATTGACATGTGTATAAAGGGAATTTACTTTGTTGAGGAATTATAGAATTAACTTCAACAGAACGGATTTTTCGAAACGAATTAATTAAAAGAGGGGTGTCTTTATGTCTCCAATATTTGTTGTGTAGACATAGATTATCCAGAGCTGTTAACTTTTGAAGAATTGTATGATTATTTAGGAAATATGATTTAAATAAAAATTTATCAGCTAAATATTGTCTACGGAGAAGGAGAGGAGGATCGCCACTCTCAACCTGCAAAGCGTTTTTAGGAGTGGACCTCATACAACCTAATATAATACGGAGGGATTTTGCTTGGACTGCATCTAATTTAGCCATTGCAGCTTTACTGCAGGGTTCAAGAAAGAAAGTGCCATAATCAAGTAAACTTCTTATTGTGGCATTATATATAAGTTTTAGAGTGAAAGGGTGAGCCCCCCACCAGACACCTGCTAGTGCACGTAACATGTTAAGGTTCTTCTCGCATTTGTCAACCGTATAGTTGAGATGACTGACACCAGATAATTTAGAGTCCAGGATGACACCAAGAAATTTGACCATATGGTCCACTTCGATAGGAGAACCTTCAATTTCTAGGCCGACCTGTGGTACTATTTTTTTACGTGAAAAAATAATAGTTGAGCTTTTTGGGGCCGACAAGTTAAGGCCATGGTAATTTAACCATTGGATAAGGGAATTGAGCGATATTTGCATGGATTCTTTAGCCCTTTCAAGGGATGTAGTAGATATATACAGACACAGATCATCCGCATATTGCAGTATTTGGCAGTCAGAGTTGAGCGACTCATGGAGGTCCGAGGTATAAATACTATACAGTATAGGACTAAGAACTGAGCCCTGAGGAAGACCACGCCACGCAATACGTGGATCAGGGTTGTCCCCAGGGATGTGGAGTTTGATACTTCTGCCAGATAGCAAGTTAGAAATACAAGTCCGCATCTTTACCGGAATACTCAGCTGGCGTAATTTACTTCTGAGAACGGAAAGGAGGACGCTGTCGTAAGCCGCTGAAATGTCGAGGAAGACTGCCAGAACAGATTCATTATTGCTGAAGGCAATCCGAATGTCAGTCAACAGTATGCCAATGCTGTCCATAGTACTAGATCCTTTCCTAAATCCATACTGTGACCTGCATAAAAGGTCTCGGCTCTCAACAAACCATTCTAGCCGGTTTTTTATAAGGTGTTCAAAGATTTTACATATTACGGGTGAAAGAGCAATAGGGCGAAAATGGTCTGCATTGTGAGGATTTTTACCTGGTTTTAGGATGGGAATGATCAACTGGGTTTTCCAACTATCAGGGATGTGTGACAGCTTAAAGTACGTATTGAGAATGGACAATAGGTATTTGCGACTATTATTACCGAGCTTCTTGAAAAAGGAATATGGATGGCCGTCTATGCCAGGAGCTGAGTCTTGGACATATTTAAGAACTGCATCTAATTCGCTGATAGTAAAGGGAAAGTCTAAAGGGTCATCAGAAGTATCCCCATCATCAGCAGGTGAGTGGCATTCTTCTATGAGAGGGACATAGGGAGGAGCCAATTTATTTAGAAAACATCCTGATATATCATTTGGGATGGTTGCGGAATTACGAGCCAAGCAGCCATGTTTAAATCTTTTGAATTTCTGCCAAACAAGAGAAGAAGGGGTTGAAGGGGAAAGTGAAGAGCAGAATTTCTTCCATCCTTCATATTTTTTTTTCTTAAATAGACGTCTAGATTTTGCCATAATCCGATTATATTCAGTCAAATTGTCAATTGACATATTTCGAGAGTAATTTCGTTCGGCCGCATTGCGTAATTTAATCATTTCGGAACACTCACGGTCCCACCAAGGAGGGGATGATAGCTTTCCAGAGGCTGAATTTTTGAGTGGGATGCTGGTATCTGCGGCTGACGAGATTACATTGGAAAACTGCATCAAACAGGCGTCTATGTTGACTGGAGAAACTTGTGGCAGGGTTGAGATATTATCCTCAATAATTCGAGAATACATGTCCCAATCTGCTCTTGATAATTTATATTTTAAAAGAGGGGGTTTGTCCGTGTTAGGTAAGGACCTATTGATCATTGTAATGATTATTGGGTAGTGGTCACTACCATAAGTCAAGTTTAGTCGTTTCCACTCCAACTGGGCTGTCAAACTGGCAGAACATATGGTAAGGTCAACACAGCTTCTACTCTGACCAAGTCTAGGTAAGCGGGTTATGGATCCATCATTAACAACACACAGATTTAATTCGTCCAATATATCCACTAAATCAGAACCAGGATTGTCACATAAGTCAGAGCCCCACAGGGAATGATGGCAATTGAAGTCACCCAATAATATGACAGGATGGAATGAGGAGCATATATTATTTATAAAATTAAAGCATGATGAATTGGGAGATGGAATATAAATTGATATAAAATTAATGCCAAAGGCATTAACACCCACAGCATTAATTTCATCCCCATGGGGGGGCAAGGATATAGGGGTAAAAGGAAGAACATTATTCACTAGTATAGCAGCTCCGCCATAGCCGTCGAAGCGGTCATCTCGGAGAGTGCTATAGCCAGAAAAATTAAAATTGAGACGTGGGATGAGCCACGACTCAGAAATAGCAAATATTGCAGGATTGTGCAAGTTGATAAGGTGGGAGATTTCAAATTTTTTGGGAAGAGCACTCCTGGTGTTCCACTGCAGGAGATTGACTGTTACGGGATTGAATTTTTTTGACTAAGTTGTCGGCAACGTGGTCTGGTAATGAAAAATTTGATAGTAGGGTAGACAACAGGGTAATAATTGTTTGAATTGTCTGTGTGTTCTCATTATGGGCGAGGGGGTGGTCGTTCAGAGCACAACCGTTAGGAGAAGGAGGGAAAGAATAGCTGTTCAGGATATCTTGGTGGGCCCTACGGTCATAACCAGGGTGATGAGGTGTATGAGATTTTGTACGGGGAGCTATGGATTTTCTACTGTGATACGAAGTGGAGGGTTGGGAATGGGAAATGTAGATAGACGGTGGAAGTCGGGAAGGGCTTGTCACTTGATTAAGGGTTTGATGAATGGGATGTGATGGAGGAGGAGCAGAAGCTGTTACATCTGCAAAGGATCGGTAGGACGGGGCATGTAATTTTGCTGCCTCAGAATATGATATATTATCTTTTGCCATAGAGGCCTTGATATTTCTTTGTCGAACATATTCTGGGCATTGACGGCTATTAGCAGGATGGGATCCTGAACAATAGAAGCACTTTGGTGCCTCTATTGTACATCCATCCCCCAAATGTTCACCACCACAGCGGAAACAACGTGGCTTGGATCGACACTGGGTTTTGGTATGACCGTACTTGCAACATGAGAAGCACTGTATAGTTGGGAAGTTATATATTTCTATTGGGAGGGAGTTAAAGAAAAAAAATACTCTGTCCGGGAGGTTTTGACCGTCAAAGGTAAGAACTACACTTGATGTGGGTATCCATTCTGCTTTTCCATCGTTGATTATTTTTCTATTTAACCTTCTCACTTTTAACACCTTGGCAAGAGGGGACTTTAAGTTGTCCATGATTTCTATATCTGTCCAATCAGTGGGAACACCCTTCACTACACCCATCCTGGTGATATTAAAAGTAGGAATACTCATTGAATATCCTTTTTGCTGGATGAAAACATTGTCTATAAAGGCATTAGCATCCTCAGGGCCCTTAAATTCCACTGAAACCCTATTTCTACCTATTCTTTTAATACCCCCTTGTTTAATATTTTTAATATTTAGTCTTTGCATCAATTGCCCAAATCTAATTGGGTGGAGTGTGGTACCAGAAGATGGATCGGATTCAACAAGTGATACATAGACTAAAAATGGTTCCTTATCTAAATTAGAATATTTTGATCGTGAAATCAATGATGGAGCTACGACTCTGTCGCGTTTGGAAGCAGAAGCATTCTCGTCCAGGGTGTCCGAGGAATCAATAGGTGAATCAGTTCCAATATGCTTTCTTTTTTGAGAAGCAACTTCTGTTTCCATTGCCTCAAATAATGACAATGGAGCGGTCAAAACAGTAGAAGGAGTAAATAATTCCTGTGATTGGGGTGGAGAGGGATGTGGGGTGTCTGGTGGGCGACCAGGAGGCCTATTATCATCCTCCATGGTCGCTCAGCATACACCGTATAAATATTATTTTATTTACTTACCAAATAAAACAGAGACAACACGAACACAAACAATACATACAAAACGAACACAAACACGTAGAAGCCGCACTAAAACCACCAAAAAAGCCCTAAAAAAAGTCAAAAAACTATGTTAGGAACAAAACCACATGTGTTCGCCACCACAGATTTTGACAAGTCCTAAGATGTTATTGATAACATGCATAACAATAATTATTAACTGTCAAAGACGAAGTTCGTTTACAAAGCTACTTTGCTTTCATACAGCCAATACTTTGTTACGATTTCTTAGATTTAACTTTGTTTAGGATAGATGTTTATATATTATTTCTTAGGATTATTTTACAAATGAGACTACTAATTTGATTTTATTTTCTATTTAACAGATTTAGATTACATTTAAATATTTTTGCATAATTTTAATCAAACGGTTATGATCCACGGCCCCAGCTTCAGGTATTTTGAGTCAGGTTACCGATTAAGGTGAAGTAAATGTATTTTTCCATCATACAGCCGAGAGTTTGTTATAATTTCTTAGATGTTGTTTATCATTCATTAGGGTTGCTATTCAAGTAATATAATATTTTGAATTTATTTTCTACCCAATAAATTTTCATTTCATATTAATTAATATTTAAACTACAATAATCAATTTATAAAATTTTATTTTATTCATGTAAGTTTTTTCAGTATAAAAGGAAGGCAAAGGAATTCGACTCAAACAGCCACATTTTGTGAACTTATTTTTGTAAAAATTTGACAAAACTTCAATCTATTTAAATATTTCTGATACCTTGTATTGACTCTATCTAGGTGATGTGGGGGCGAGAGTAATTTTATTAATTTTAAATTAGTTTTTTTCCAGTGTTAATTAGTTATCTGTCAAATAATAATGTGAATGCTATTATCAATCTAAGCGGTTGTTTTAAAACGCATTATGTTCTACTGGGATTAGGGTTTGGATATAATTTGTTGTACAGGTATTCTAGGAGTCGACATTTAAGAAACCCAAGTGACGTCACCAGTTAAATCTTTCTTTGGTTTGATTTTAGTTTGTAATGGTGGAATGGTACTGACTCAAATATTATTAGTTCTTAATTTTGGAATGTAGTTAAATGATGTTTTTTTTTGACAGGCAGGTGATGATACGAAAAGCATTGTTCCATTTTAGAAACTTTCATCTAAGCGTAGGTACTTCACGTTTTGGATTTTTATTATTCGAATAATCACTTCGGTGAACGTCGCAATAATCAGCGTTAATTTAGGGGATGGTGTGCCAGTATTACATAAACATGGCATATATATATATATATATATTAGTGATTCTATTAATTTAGTTAATTTTATTTTATTTTGTATATCAGATTACTTATTAATTTTACTACAACAAAACCTATCAATTAAATCGCGATATTAAATGTTATAGGAATCGTTCTGTATTACCTATAGAGTTAGTGAGAACTTCGGAACCGATTTTTAGTTAGGGTCGTGGTTTATTAGGATTGGCATTGTAGGATATAAAAGCTACCACACTACTTTAGATTCAGTATATTATTTTCATCTATATAAACTTAGTAGTCACTCAATATTTTGTTTATTTTAAATTACAATACATCTTGGATATGAATGTTATTGTTGTTGACATTTCACCATGGATAAATACACCTGGGTTTATTTTGGGCATAGGTTAAATAAGTCTGGTTTAATAGACTTTGCGTACTAGAATAAACTCAATACTCTACACGCAGGAAAGAATCAAATTAAATACACTTCACATGCTCCGAAATGTTTAGGCCATTATATTGTTTGAAGGTTCTGAACTATGCATTACGGTGATTTGGATGATTATCGTTTGAACTAAAAAGTGGATAATCTAGATTATGGAAAGGATATATTGGCACTTATTGGTTTTCGAACTAATTTGAACAATATATTGCGACTAGCGCTGACTTAATTCACAACTAAGTTCCCTTCTACATTTTGGATCTCCTTGTGAAAATTGTATTCATTCACACTTTCAGTGCAAGAAGTTTGGTGATTTCAATCTTTAAAATGACGTTCTAACATTTGGGTTTAAAAACACACATTCCATGGAAAGATGTTGGCAATTATATATTCATATTCCTGGTTGTATTTTAGGCGTCGGTTTGACACATCTGAAGGCGTTGGATTACAGTTAAAATAGGAAAGAAATTTAGTGGGTTTGAAGTTAAAAATGATGGGGTTGTAAAATATAGTGAGTTTTATTATAGAAATATAGTTTTGATTCGAATGATTTTAAGTGTTTCATAATTTTGATGATCTGGGATGTTGTTGGAGGTGCTGAAAAGGAGATTGGGGAAGGATGAATATATTGAATGATTGCTAGTCAAAGTATGTTTTGGGAAGTGATTCAATTTTAACAATTGAATAAATAAAGATGATGTATGTAATGATTTAGTTAATAAATGGGCTCTAATAATGTCACAGGACTGTAATTGTGAAACAAATTCATTTGGGTAGTTTGTCAGGTACATTTACACGACTCAATTGAGTTACTGTGAATATATTGTTAGGTTAGTGCTCTGATAGATGTGTTGAACATATCTAGGGCAAGGCGGGTCTGCTATTTACAGACAACTCAATACTCTACATGCGGCTAAGACCGAATACCATTACGCACACTATAAATTGTTTTGCATTGCTGGGAAACAGTGATTTTTGGAAGATTGAAATTATATAAATGTAATATGGTCACTGTAGCCTGGTACATGTGAAGCGAATTATTAACATGCTCCAACTTTACATGATTGTAGCTCGGGGAGAGGGGTATGCGCAAATGGAATTTCTCAGTTGGTTATTTATGGTCTCCTTGCCATGAGGGACAAGTGATTTTTGGGAGAGATAGGTAATCGTTCCATTCCTTGAATGGTCGTCTGATAGGCTTAACGACACAACATTCCGGATGGACGAGCTACTTATTATCACTAGGATAGTCCTGCCTGGGAAACAGGATCTCGCCCATTAGTTAAGTGCCCTCGCAACAGGCGATATTTGTTCATGAGAGGTTTTATTAATTGTGCATATTGTTTAACTCTTGTTTAATCCTCTAATGGTTGGTTTAAAAATACTTACAAAAAGCATATCTGACAAACTATTCAAAGAAGATAGGGTGAATGTTTTATGATTTTACTTTCTTAAATTTAACTTTGGGCTTTAATGGAGCGCATGATGTGAAATATTCTTTAATATTGAAAATAATCATTGTATTTCGTATAATAAATTATCGGAAATATCATTATGAAAGTTATGTTCATATAATAATAATAATTTAAATAAACCAAATAAATTATGTAGTCGAAGAAGAATAGGGTACGGCTGGTTATACATTCGCTTTGATTTTTAACCTGATTTCTTAGTGCTTATTTTATTTCCCTTCGCTATTCTTACCGTTCCTTTTACGTTAGTAAATTATCACTTCGGTAAACTTCGTAATAATTTAGGGGGCGATTGTGACGGAACGGAGGTCTACGCTCAGGAAAATAATTAAAAAAAAAGAAAAAAAGAAATTTATTTGATTCATAATCGAAACATTATTTTCAATATTTGTATTTAATTCCCTATATATATAGGAGTGGAAGCGCGTCGATGCCAACTAGTTTCGTCGTTGGGAGCTTCTTCAGAAATAAAGCATTGTCATATTGGGGAGATCTCCGATGCTATATACTTTAAGGAAAATAAATGAATCATAATATAATAATTATTATTATGTAAAAATAACAACAAAATTATGTCACATTTATTTAATTTATTTGTTCTTTTTTATTACAATATATTCGATTATTCGATTATTTAGTATAATTGATTGCTCATACAGAGGGAGGAGACGGGAGTAGAGGGCGCCGTCTAGTGTCGAGGTTTGGAACCATGGGAAGAAAAAATTAAGAAGATTTTCAAACAAGAGTAAAATCAAATGACTTCATACTAAAAACGGTTTCGGTTCTAATTTCGTATTTGGTCGGTTAATATCAGGAAGTGAAACGTAATGAACTCTGGCGGCGAGGATTCGAAACGTTTCGGGGGGCGAGACTTTGGCTTGGGGCACGGACGGGGAGCGATGGCGTCGAGCGCGAGCATCGGATTCTCCGTCGCAATTGTTTCTCTAACCAGGTATTTATTAGGAGAGGACAGGTATCAGGTGGAGCCGTGTAGCAGGATAAGGCAATTTAAGATGTATTGTGTGCTAACCTGGTTTCTCTTTCAGAAATTATAAGTAATGCGTCATTACCGGCAGTCGGACTACGGTCGGTTACGGACTGCCAGTTTAAAATATAATTTTACATGTGACTTGTCTACCAGGAATTGCAGATGGAGTTGTGTAAAATCTTAACATTAACTTAAATTTATCCATTATTAATTTTTATTATTAATTGAATTTCTTTTCAGCCAAGTAATAACTTCTAATTACGTAACCAATATTTACTAATAATTTACTTCTATAATTAACTTAATTCCCGTTACTTACTTACTTATTTTAAAACATTTTGCGAGCTATTGACTAGAATGATGTTAGTGAGCTTAGGTATGCGGATATAAGGCCGTGATTATTCCATATATTATTTTCTTACGAAAGCACCGAAATAATGGTTGCACAATATTACAAAATCATTTGGTGAATTAAACACCAAGTTACCAATAAATTACCATAATTAAGGTTATATTTCCCTCCCAATATATTTGCAAGGTAAAAACATGTTATATCCCTGTCCTATGGATGGCCTACAATAAGTACCAGAAAATTCATATTGAAGTCAAATTGCGATATAACTGCCTGATAAGGACTGCTGACTTACATTGGAAATCATGCACACTGATCTACTACAAACTATTAACCACCAAAACACTACTATACTTATTCGGTTTGCCGGTGTCAGGAGCACCCTCACTTATACGTTCTACAGATTACCAATGTTAATCTGTCTGATGGATCTGATAAACTTACGGAATGCGTGGAAACCCTGGATAAATATCTCAAACGGAGGTTCAAAGTTGGACCACTCATTGACTTATTAACAGGATCTGATAAACTTACGGAATGCGTGGAAACCCTGGATAAATATCTCAAACGGAGGTTCAAAGTTGGACCACTCATTGGCTTATTAACAGGATCTGATAAATGTACGGAATGCGAGGAAACCCTGGATAAATATCTCACACGGAGGTTCAAAGTTGGACCACTCATTGGCTGATTGACATTGATTAATACCATAAGGATTTAGGTAGGACTACAATTATCATCGGTTATACTAATTTGGCTATTGGGTCTGATTTACTCTGAATGCGTGGAAACCTCTGGATAAATATCCCACGTAGAGGTACAGAAGTTGATCCACCCTTAGCATATTGGTATTGATACTATTGGTGGCATGTTTGCTAATGTATTTCTAGCTATGCTTATCAGCAGCTTCATTAGGAAAACTTAATATAAACAAATCTGGATACTTAGAGTGCGGTTACATTCATGTACTAATAGACCTACTTTTGTGCTCAGAGATACTCTGTTGCATACAAGCCTTCGGGCGCTTCAAATTCCAAAACATAAATATTACTTCAGGGGAAGGCAATCTATGGTTGGCCTTCACTCGCCTTGGGGCGGCGGTTGGAGCTCGTAAGGCACCCGCAACTAAAGGATAGTTTTGTAGTATTTACCCATAATATCCAAGTATGGTTGCGGAGACAACAGTAGCTTTCAATTATATATCCTAATCTCCTCCTTTATAAACAATCACTATTACTAGATTCCCATACCTGTCATTCTACAAGAAATATAGGAATATCTAAATTTAAATTATCTTAACTTTAACTATTTATTATTGAACTTTTCTAAATACTTTATATCTTTTATTATTTAATTCTTTAATTTATCCTTATCTTACATGCCCATTCAGTTACTGAAGTAAGCTTCACATACCTCATAAAAGAACTTTGGGTTATCTGCGTCACAACTAGAGTCCTACCATTACTAGATGATCACTTGCTTGGCCAATTTTAGTATATAAATATAATATTAAATAAAAGTACACAGTCTGATATTCTGGTACGGCTTAACATAGGTATTATTTTATATAGAGATAAGTAAATAAGATATTTAGGTAGACTGGGAGGAGTATATGATGTTATATGGGGTTGAGAGTAGAGTAGGCTTGTCTGAGAGTCTCTTTGAGTTTTTGAGAGAGGGGGGGGTATGTTACACTACATTTAGGTCAGTCAGAACACATTAAAGTTTTGTTCCTGTAACTATCAGGTTATCTGGTTACCTGGAAGAGAGAGCGCTTTTAGCGATAAGTTCGCCCTTTGTACAAAATTACTTAAATGTTTTTTTGTTTATTTCTCTTCTTGAATTGGCTAATGTACAAAAAAGATATATTCTATTCTATTCTATTCTATCTTGTTGAGGGCTAAATGTTAAAGTAGAAAAATGGATATTAATACAATGAGATATATTTTAAATTTATTCATCTATTGAAAACAATATTTGCAAAAAAGATAAAGAAATAAAAATGTTTTAGAAGAAAATTTAACATATGTGTTGATGATATTTTGCACTTTTCTTGCTACAAAATTATTTCCATTATTATTCTGTAGACTTATGTTTTGTTTCTTTCCTAACTTCCTTATTAATATTAATTATTTTTGATTAATACTGTATTCCTGCACTTTTCGTGTCTATATCTGTACCCTTCGTATATCGTCAATACACGCCTTCTCTTATAACCCTAGACCAACACCTAATTTCGTAATAGCTTGTTTATTCGCCGCCTGCCCGTTGGTTAGATTTGCGGTCCTCGCAATGTTGTTAACTACAGTGACGGATGTCCTGCCGATTACAGTTACCGAAACGTATTGTAGCTGATAGTCTACAAGATTTAGCAATTAATACAAATGATTGAGAAATCGACGGACTTCAACTTTGTATCATTTACAAATTCAATCTTTTAGCTGGATTAATATCAGACAAATTTTGCTATCGCTTATATCGCTGAATTAACTTCTGATTGGATTTAAAAAAATATAAAGAAAAATCTTATTTACAATTCCTGGGTTCCTTCTTCTAATCAACTAAGTTATATGGTTTAATGTTCCATTACGTTTATCAGATCAACTAATAAAATTTATATCAATTTTTCTCAATAAAGGAACATTATGTCCGTTTTGATCTATTATCTGTCAGTTTCATCTCGGAGATCTTCTTATTTGAGGCTTTAACAAATCAGTCTATTTCATTAGAAGACGCTGATTGCATACTCTTAAGTACTTTAATAAAATTTTGCGTTGTCTGCAAATTCTCACAAATAATTATTTTGGTGTTCATCGACCTGGTCCCTTTGCTTTGTCCGTGACTTATAGCTGTTTTGTCTATGGTCTGAGTGTGAGTTTTTCCTAATGACTTCCCTATTCGGATAACATTTAACAGTATGGAACTATATCTATAGTTTGCAAAATATATAACTGTGAACAGAATTATTTGGCTTACATATTGTTATGCCGAGGTAACAATTTCTCTGTTGGTCTCGCTTGTTGCGGCAACCAATTTTACCCACCAACGCGCACTGAGCCAGCGTAGTGATGTTAAGGACCGAATTCCTAATACGTTCCCTCCAAACATGTGCCCAGTAGTGGAATGTGTATAATATATGTATCATGTAATTATAATCATAATTATTAAATATTGATTAAATTAGTGTATTTAGTATTAATATATCGTATTTCTTTGAATTGTTTCTGATATTTTTTTATTCTTGCCTATAATCGCCATACATGCCTTTTTTACTATTTCTAGTGGTTGACTGGTAGACAATGCCTTAGGCATTAAGTAAGCCAATTGTGCTTTTATGCATTGAAGAATAAATAAATAAATAAATATGGGAGATTAATGGTAATTTCGTAGAAGTATCGATACAATATAATAAAATTATTATTATTTATTGAACAATTGGTAACATTTAATATGTCATTATAGATTATGTATGAGAACATAAATAAACTATTATTAAATAAAATCTTCAAAAAATTAGTTGGAAAATTACACTTAGTACTATACAATAGTATGTTTCGATCACTACACATCCCGAAACAATTCAAAACTTGATGTGTGGTGAGGATGCTATGAAACAACTTCGTACAATTCCAACAATCCTCATTCATATTGTTTCGTCTTGGATGTATGTTTACCATTAGGTGCATATCAATTATTTCCTTGTTTGATAACATTGCAAGCATAGGCGCCAGTGGACATTATAATTTCATAATACATTAATCTTTGTATTCGTCAAGATAATATGTCTATGCGTTAAAGTTTCTCAAGCAGTGAAACTCCGCACTACATTCCAAATTTCGCTTTTCGCGTAACAGAGTGAGCACCCGAACGTTACATCGGATCGCGCTTAGATTAGTCGTGGGAAGCGGTTGACATTGGCTCCCTATGCGGGAACATTGTCGACTCTCACGGCACGTCGGAGACTCGTCAACAAACTTTCTTCATTAAAGTCGATTGCTCGTAACGCTAGTTAGTGTATTAGTAAGGACCAAACGGTTCAGCTATCATGGTAAATGAGGAAGTTTCGGTATTTTCTAAGGTTATTCCGTGCTCATCAAAAAAGGTACGATCCTTAATTCAGTGTAATCAGATATAGTTAGCTGAAATGAGTTTTGGAGATGTTACGTACTTTCTATTAGAAGATTATTAAGAAAGTTCTTATTCGGATCAGGATTCTGACGTATTTTACTAAAGAATCATTTCAATTATTTGGTGTAATATTTTGCCTATCTAGGCTCTATTTTTTATCTCTCTAATTAGCTGAAATGTAAACTAAAAATCCTGTAATCTATAATGAGTTTGCTTTATCTATAATTAAAATATTATTTTTAGGGATGATAGAAATCTTTTGGCATTTAATGATGATAATTATATATTATTATTTTCCATCAATATTATGTTTTATAGTTACATGTCATAAGAAAAAATGCCATCTTACAAATTTACCACAGATTATGCTTTTCATAATATTTGTAAATATGTTCATGTTCGTTTTTTAAACATCAATTAAAGTCCTTAGATTCTAGCAGAAATTTTACTTATTAATCAAAATAAATATATGATTGATTACACAATATTATACGTATAACTTTCCAAAAATTAAAAAATGTTTATGTATTGTTAATATATACCGACCATATTATGTTCAAAATATCTAATATATATATATTAGTAATTATGAAATGACTCTTTTTATGAATATAAACGACGCCTTGGTTTCTCTGTGAGTTTAATTACGTTTCCAATCATAATGAATCACTCAGTTAAATTAATTGTTGTTATTATAACTAATTACTACTATTTGTTTGTAGAAAATCCTTTTTATAGGACTTTTTTATTTTATGGATTTGGCCAGAACGATCGATAGCAAGGCAATTACAACTCTATTGTTTTCCCCGTTAAGAAGAATTCAACCGTTCATTCGTTTTGTCACCATTCTAAGTCGTATGAATCCAAAGTGTATCAAATTTAAATGAAAAATATATCATGGGTTTTATAGCACTTTATATATGTTATGATTTTTTAATTTTTTAATGTAGATTTAAATAAAAAACATCATATCTTTAACTATGTAAGAAAGGTACAACTTAGCACAAACTCCATAAAATAAATTTAATTATCAGTTTTGTTTTCATGTACACTTTTTACACAATTTTGAATTGTATGTTTCTAAGTTCCATCAGTATCGACTTGCCTATCTATTTGTCGTTAGTTGAAAATACTTATAGATATTGTTACTTAAAAGAAATGTGATACCATTAAAACTGGTCATAGCTAACAATTAATACAAATGACACGATTGCATGACTGCATCATATCATTGTTTATTTTGCTCTCAACACTTTAGTCTAACTAATCTGTCCTTGTCGTAGTTCTCATTGGATTAATGAAGAATTTCAAGTGAGTTAATATCAATTTGCTGCATAGCTCTCAACTAGACGCCACACTAATTGATATCATTTTAATTATTGCAATTGTCTGAGAAGTAACTTGATCCTGTAATTTGTGCCGGGAACGCGCTCAAAAATTTCAGCCAATTTTTCTGTGAACTTTCATCACCATCATCATCAAAAAATCATTTATTTAGGAGAAAAAAACGAGGAGGAAACTGTTAATATATAAATCAGTAACAAAAACTAAACATTAATACTAATAATATTACTCACAGTTTGTAACAACCTAGTTTTCTTGATTTTTAAATTAGAGAGCTTATTGTTATTTCTAATATATTGTATATTGCTTTCTTTCAAAAGATGGTATGTTATAATAAATGAGTGAGTATTTACGTATATTCGCTCATGTGGGTCATTTATATCTGTGACGTTCCTTATCAAATAAATTATACACCTTCTTATGATAATGAATTTTAGACGATAACTATTTGATACAGAGCTGGAATAACAGTGGTTGCATGTTAATTGCTTTTAAGCCGGCATTATTATCAATGTAAGAGCGAACTTAAAATTAACACTAGCTGTTTTATTTACATCAAAACCCAAGCTTCATTCGCAATATCTTCATTAAAGCTGCTATCTAAAAGACAACAAGTTGTTCAGTCGAAGCCTATCCCCTGGAATGAGGCTACCATCCTCAATTTGCATTTTGAGTGCTTATTTTAAGCCTGTATGGCTTTTACGATTTTCTTTACCGTATAATGGACTGTAGTTTATTAAATATATGAGCTCATTGTCAATTAAGATTACTTTGAACTATGTATTACATATTACCTTATGAATATCATTTTATGAAGATGCACGTTTATTAAAGAAAATTAAGGAAGGAGTCTCAGAAGATTATACGAGAAAATCTAAACGTTATGCGTTAGTTGAGGTATTCGCAAGAAAAATCAATGGTATGTATAAAATTATATCAGCTATATAATTTTATACATACCATTGATTTTCTTTAGTCTAGATAAAATGCAAAATCAGATAGAACAAATTAACTTATTTTTGTTAGGTTTAATTCATTTAGGGGGTTTGAGTATAGATAAATAAAAATTTTGTAATTTTGTAAAGTTTTCTTTGCCTTCTAATTCGTGCGATTCAAAACATTCATTTTATCTTTCTCTAATACGAATAACTTTTGATAGATGGCGGTAGTGGCAGATTAGTTTGGGTCTTACAAAGTTCACCGGGTCAACTAGTATATTAATAATTATAATTTAATAATAATAATTAAGACACCATAGCAACACACATACCCAAACTCAATTTACAAACAAAACCCATAACAACATATCACGCTTGACCAAAAGCCCGCAGGTTTCGGCAAAATACCTGTTTTATGAAATAATACAATATATGTGTGTGTGTAAAAATAATATAATAATAATTGTAATCATTATAAATATTATTAAAATCACACCTTTCATCTAGCCTAAACTGTGTTATGGATACTATGAAGATAATGAATTTCATATTTAATATTAACAAATTGTTATTTTGGAATATTATAAATAATAAATACTTTAAAACCCTTGACCCCAGAACAGATATTCGTGTTTATCACTCAAACATTTGCCCCAGCCGGGACTCCAACCTGGGGCTCCTGGACAAATAGCCTGTAGCTAGGGATGCTAACCACTCAGCCAGCCAGTCGTAAAATCGTTATCTTATACTTGTTCGATTGGATAAACAACGAAATTCAAATCAAGTTAAGTATTTAATGGCGAATTGTTATATCATTATTAGCAAATCTGATACAGTATTTTTGTCGGCTTCCGGCTGTTCACAATATTCTATATACAGATAACGATATATCTGCTACAGCTTAGTTACCAAGCAACGTTTTCTAATTAAGAAAACTAAGTAACATTAACTAAATAACGTACAGTTAACTAATTAAATTGTTTAATAAATAAACAAGTACAACATTTTCTTAGCTTCCTTCTATATGTAGGTATAACCTTTGGGATACTATTTCTTGCAGTCAAGTCAAAGAAACCAGTTTTATTTCAGAATACATAGTGTACTAACCTTAAATAATATACAAACAGCTAGAACTTATTATGCAATGTTCGTTTTCAATGTATAAACATAATCTGCCCCGCCTAAATTAGGCTTTCGTTTAGAAGCTGATGACTTGACCAATTGAACAACTTAGTGAGTTAAATTTATGGTTTTAAAAATAATTATGTTAATCTTACCTTTGACGTCAACATCTTTGTCACCACCGTACCTCACGAAGATGAAATATAGCACCAGCAAAATTAGCTGGAATACCATGAGAGATGAATACTTCATGTTGGTGCATTTCAGCACCATGATTGGTTGTTGCGTCCCCTGTAACAAGATAAGCTATTGAGAAATATATAATCTAAAGTAAATTCTTTTGTTTTTGAATAAAGAGTTATAATAATAATAAAAATCTCACAAACACCTATTATCCAGCCCAATTTAAGCGCCACTAAGAGTTTGTGATATGGACACTAGATAATAGAGATAGATAGTAATATGTAAATCTCAGCAATATACAAAATAAACCGACAAGCAACTATGACTTGTGAATAAATATTCGTACTCGTCTTAAATTACTGCCAGGATTGGAACCGAAGATCTCTAGCTAAGTACACGTCTCAAAAAACGAGTGATCAGTCACTCGTTTATTTTGTCGAGGAGGAATCCGTTTATGGACCTACTCCCAGTGCCTGATAACGACACTGGGAATAACCACTAACACTCCCCGGTAACTCCGCAGCCCTTCACGGGTGCGACCTGGGTTCTGCCACAGCAATTCACCAAACTCCCAGGTAACCTGGCCTAATGGCCAGGTTTCGTGCCAATGGAGATTGCCCAGAGTTACTTGGGCTTTTGGCGTGGCGGCCTGTGCAATGCGTACGTAGGAGCAACCGACACACGCAGACGTGTTTAGGGCATAGAAAGATGGGCGACCACGTCCCGTCTTCTCACATCCAATCGTCTGCGCCGGAGAGGGGCGGCTAGTGGATCCTCCTCCCGCTCCCTCCCCGCTGCCTCTTTCTGCGAGAGAACAGCCTTGTCAATCATTGTCATTTAAGAGAGATAGATCCGTAAATACGATAGTAATCTGTGACGTACACTCCGTAGTACTAGTTTTAAAACAAATTACTTTTGTTTTAAAACTAGTACTACACACACTTCACACACTTCAGTACTCTTGGATCAGCTCTGTAGCTCTCAAAGCGGTTAACTTTTGGTCTATGCTTAAATATGGCTATCCAAATTGTAATCAAGGCAGGGCCACGGATATCATAGAAGCAATATTTACTTATGCATAGTAAATATCACTTACATAGATTTGTTCATATCGCAATGTCTAGTTAAATATCGAGTATTGAATTCGTTGTATTGAAATCTGTGTCTGTTTATTATTATATTAGTAGACATCGCATAGTTAACGTCACTAACACTCAATTCTTAGCTGCTTATGTACCCATAGTGTAAATTTCAATAGAACTGAACGGTGTCGACCGTGTTCGTCGTAAACTGTCAAATTGTATAAAAGCGACAGCAGCGCCTTTGTTCTGGAGTATTGGAAAACACTTTTTATGGACCTGCCAGCTGAATGTAACCACAAACGAAATATCTCGATTCAATTTAAACTTATACTTCACTGGTCGCCTTAAGACTGAATGCTGATTAAACATATGTTACCTAAATATTCAAATTTTAAAAAACGTATGTCCTGAGGCAAAATGATGTCTGAAATAAATTTTCTAGTGGTTTTTTTAATTTTTCTAAATGTCAAAGTGAAATTTATCAAACCCGTTTTTTATTTAAATGACACAATACACATAATAAAAAAGACAAACTTGGCTTAACTGAAAAAGGTATAATGAGAATTGTTTAAATCGTAAATCGTCACTATCTATTTTTATCGCTCGTTTATACTCTTATAAAAATCTTTATAAGCGTCAAGGTTGATACATTGAACTTGAATCCGCAATCTTTAAAATGGAATTTCCTTTCATAAATACACAGAAATGCGCCTTTCATAAATACTCAGAAATACAAAAAACGCTAAAGTTGTGAGAAGAATTTTCAGTATTGTTAAAATTGTGCCTGAAATTCAGTACGGCCATCCCTCTCAGACCGCAGAGAGAAATTAACAACTATCCTTTTCTATCATTATGCAAACGGTCTCGTTTGGAAGTACTCCGTTTTTAAACTTCCCACATTTTATATCCAATATTTCCTAAAAGGCTTAATGAGGAAGAAGAAGAATTCTTATCTATAGATAAGAATTCTTAATAGATAAGATATTACGGTAAGTGTACCGTAAAGTGGCAAAATTACTTGCTTGGAATTTTCTGACATTAAAAAAACTGATAGTTATGTTATTAATTATGAGGATTCTGTTGCGATTCGTAAACAATTATATAAAAATAACAAATCCAAACAGTTTATAATAAAATAAAAAAAACACTATAGTAAAATAAACAGAAAACTCCATGCAAGTAATTTTGCCACCTTACGGTAAGTTGTTACCACCGCCTATAGATACCAGCAATATCAAGTAATCACTTAAAGACAAGAGATCAAATAAAAATAACACACCGAATGTATCACGGCTGAAATAGGTAAAGCCAATAGGCAAACCCACCAAGAAGACCCTGCAGACAGATCGACCACCTAATAGTACCTAGCAGTTTTATTCCAAAATGAGAATGGGTTTCAATACTTCCAAGCACTACTGTTAACACTTAAATGGAAACACTATAGTTACATTCTGGACAGGAATTATTTATGGCGGAAGCCAGTCAATATACCAAAGAAGAAGGTTCATAACTTGCACTAATGACGTTTCTATTAAAATTAAACTCACCCTTTAGTCTTCCTTTTGTATTTCACTTTAACACTATTTTCCTAATTTTGATTAATGGAAGTTCATGTAAAACCTTTTAACACATTTCATTGGATTACTTCTACCTTATTACACCGTGATAGGGTCACTTTTTGCAGTACAATAACTAACGTGTTTATGCAGACACAAATTATTACAACACGACACTCTGCACGGAGATAATTTTTAACTGTGACATAACGTTTAACACAATGGTTACATAACCTTCTGTACTAATAAACAGTTTAATTTTTATTACCAACTAACAGTAATTATATCTTCATTAAGCCGCGTATTTATTAACAGATAAAATTAAGACATAGACCTGTCACTAACATGTTAAGATAACCAGAATCATTGCCACGTAAAAGGTCTGAAACTTCAATTACGAATTTTGAGTTTTCACCGCTCTGGTTTCGATTAGGAAAACAAGGCAACTTTTGCCATGGTTAGTTGGAGATGGGTCAATCAAAATATGTCTTGAGCTCCTCGATGCTTCATTCATGAAAAGACTTACAGACTCCCTCAAGAGTCAGATGACAATATGCCAAAAATTACCAAGTTACTTTCAGTTGAAGTTAAAGTCTTATTCGTTGTTTGCAATAATTTTAGCAATATTCTTTCTAACAACGCTAAAAAAACTTATAAATAAAAATAATTTTAACACAGTACCAATAATTGTCCGTGGTTCATGGATGATATGTTTATTAAGTGTGTTTCTGATATATTTATAAATATATTAACGTTTATTAAGAGAGAACTACGTCCAGTAGTGGACGAGTGTTAAATAAAGATGATGATATTACTTTCTATATATTTCCCTTTTGTATTATTCATAACACAAGCTCTTCATGATATTTACTTTGAGGTAGATAATAGGTGTGAGTGTGAGAAATATTATAATAACGAAAATTTCTACCAAAAAACAGTAGCAATGTAAGGCTTCTTTCTACCAATATTACGATGATTCTCTGCATAGAAGCTATACGTGTAGTTAAGTACAGTATTAGGGTATTTCCCATGACGCGATTCGAACCGAACGATATCCCATTGGTACTGTCGACCACCCAGCAAAAGTAATAGTTTCTTAGTATATTACAGTATTTGATGTTAGCAAGTATTGGAATTAGTCTAAGTTAAATAAACGATTAGAAGTTCCACAAAATTCAAGGATTTTGAATGGAATGGTAGCTTTAAAGTTAAACTGTTGTACTTATGATACATGGTCGACAGAATCAATAGAAATAACTCGGTTCAAATCGCGTTATAAGAAAATACCCTTAATGGAGACCAAACATAGTGTCAAACACAGTTTTCATTATTTAGGTCGCATTTATATCCCAACCTCATGAATCAAGACGAGCTTAATTTTCCATTTTCATCCTTTAGTGATAATTATATTCTCACCATTAAGAACACGACTACTTAAAGTATATATTATCAAATTAAACTATCGTCAGCGTGTACCAATCTCGTTAATGCTTACCTAGTAAGTTTAGAAAGATTGGATTAACAACTGAATCACATATCGTCTACACGAGTTCCAATCAAATTAGACTCAGAAATCCCATCTTGGGAAAGTAAGGCGTCCTAATTTATATAAATGAAGACACCTGGGATACAGTTTATGACGTCACCCGTCTCGAGACGTATACTAAGTTTCGTATAGAAATCATAATTCTAGTAAGTTATTATAAGCAAGGTAGTTAAGCTTCTTAAGCAAGCGGTACCGCTTATTATGACAAAGTAACTCTTTTTATCTTTACAGCAGCAATAAAATTCTTTTTCGTACTAAAAGTACTGAAGGTTTTATTTTAATACCATAAATTTAGTAATATGCAGTATTAAACACTGCCTACAAAAATAACTGAGAACGGTCTCTAATAATATATTTATGTTTTCGTGTTATTCTTAAAAATCGCAATAATTTTTCATGCCTTAAATGTCGTCATGGTTTGTCTTGTATGAGTTCAATGTACCCTAAATATAACAATTTAGTTTTCACAGAGCAACTGTATCCTATATTATTACTTTCACTAAATATACTATACCGTTGAACAGCGCCGTTTAATTCAAACATATTACTTCAGCACAGATTACTTGTTTGTTTTATCTCTTCTCTACAAATAACAATTTTAGTTAACTTGACAAGATAAAGTAAAGTAAAAAGTAAAGTCGAAAAGGTAAAGTAAAAAATATTATTAAGAAACTACTTCTTTATGGCAAAATATTATTACACATTCCTTTGGAGATATGTAATAGTAGCTCGCGGAAAATGGTATCTATAGCACTAGAGAAATATGGACCGAAATATATTCTCATTCATTCTAATTTTATGAGTATAACAACTGTGGGTCGGTTTCTCTAGATTCATAATCTTACAAGATTATATGGCCCATGACGTAGGTAATCAAAAATTAGGTTTCAGACAAAAATATGACAGATATGCACAAATGAATACGTAGCAATTTCCAACAAAACCAATATTAGAAAAGTACTGGTAGGTGAAGCGGTTTAAATGGTCTTTTTCTATTTTAGGTAAATGTAAGGTTTATACACAAATAAATAAATAGAGATATTTGTATCTATCTCTTATGGGTTGGGTTCGACACCAATTATACTCACATCCGTTTACAGCGCTACACGAGCGCTTAATGTTGGAACGGGTCACACTTACATTGCTTATAATTTACTGTAATAAAGTACGTTAACATAATTAAGTCCTTTATGAATAGTTCTCATACTTTATAAGGATAAAATATTATTCTTTACGTGACTTTTGTCAATTGAAAATTGTGTTGTCTTCTCTAAATCTGCACTAAATTTATTATCTGCATTTATATAAATTAATTCACTTTAATTGTAAGTTAACTTAAGTTTTTGTCTAAGAGAGGTACTAAAATAATATAATGCTACAGAACCCTTAAAACTTGTTTAATGAATTTCTCTTGAAAGCAAATAGTTATTTTGTAACTAAAAATTTTTACAAACATTTTTGGAAAAGCTCTCATCGTCCAAATCCATAAGTTTAAAGGAAACTTTCATTTCAAAACTAATTTTTAAATTGAATCAGAATTTTATATTTTTTGTTTTTTACAACCTAAACAACTTTCAACGCATAACAATTACAAAAGTGATCACATATTGTTATCGAATAAAATACTTATTTTAAAAATGTTCATTATCACCGCTGAAACAGAATCTGTACGTCTATTAGAGATGGGCACTGTTTAGGAGAAATTAAAAAAAAAGTAAACAACATGTTGAACATGTTTAACAACATGTTGTTAAATTTCTCCCAATGAAAGGGAAGGCAAAGGTAACTGAAACCCATAGAGCCATTTCTTATGTAGTTTTTTTTTTATATACGACTCCGAGATATTGATGTAACGTATCCCTTTTCCCAATGGAGTTTTTGATTTCGAGAAAATTTTTGCAATTATGATGAAATGATGTGAAAATGGGATGTTATGTTAATTAATACGATGAAATGATACGCAAATGAGAATGTTATTAGATGGTCATATGAAATAAATGAACTTACCCTACAAATGTATTAAAAATTCTCACGTAAGTCACTAATGAATGCTGACTGATCTATTTCATATATTGCACCATATAATGATCATTTTTGGCGCGAAACTACACCAACCTCATAACAAAACTTTCACTACAACAGTATATACGGAATAAAATATCCAGCACCGAACCTCTGCCCGCCCTTACGCGTCCAAACAACATGTTTGATGACAATATATCTTTTTTAATTTCATCATTATTAATACGAAACGCTTAATAAAGTCCTTCTTTCAATAGTCAATAGTGAAAATTTTCCGAACTCCCCCAAATTTTTCATTCATATAGTGATATGGCAAATTGAACATCGATTAATATAGGAATATCATTCAGGAAGCTTTATTCGATAGTTAGTTGAAATTACTCTGTGATCAGATAATAGCGAATTTAATACCGATTCGGGTAATTCCAAGTCCGCAGTCTCGGTCGTTATGCAGTCTGTTGGACGAGACTCTGAAAAGTTTAAATTTGATTTGAATATCGTTTCCGTGGTAACTTTTATATTGTTTTTTATTATTGAAGATTTCAATGCGATTTCAATTATTGAATTTTACCATCTCAGTAGTCAAGTGGCTAAAATCGCTTTAGATCTAGAGGCCGGCGGTTCAATTCCCAGTGGGGTCAGAAATTTTCTGCTCATTTTGTTTGGTAGTAGAGAGTTTTCTTAGTGTGCCTGGCTAGCTACCACCTCACCTAAGTATAGGCACTTCCTCCGTGGATTAGGAGTATAGTTATAGATCGCTTCCATTATTGATCTTATCTTCACACACCATAAGGTTGTTTTTAATATTCTTAGCGGGGTAACTCTAGGGCTACATATCACCTGATTGTTAGTGAAGATCCTTATCTTGACTACAGTTCTTGACAGAAGCGAACTACAGTCGGATTTTTACAAGTGATGAACTGCTTATTCTTACGTTAAGACTTAAAGTAAATTATTCTCAATAAAATCGTCCGTAAAATGAGTTCATTTTCTTTAAAAGAGTCATCACCCTAATCAAGATCATAACCTAAACTCAAAATGAAATTATTTAAAGTCTCAAAAACTCATATTTTTTAACGAACATGAGTTTCGAATCCTAATTTAATCTATCTAAAATTTGTTCTTTGTAGATTTAAAAGAAATCTAATTAAATTTAAACGGATAATATCATATATATGTCAGCTTTCACAAATATTGTTTTAATGATATCATAGAAAAAAAAATAAGATTTTTTAAGCGATTTTTTTTTATATTTTCTAAATTTTTAGGTTTCAACGCTTCACCGTATTATGCAATAATAATGTAATGCACAATACGGTGAAGCGTTGAAACCTAAAAATTTCATTTCTAAAAATTTAGAAAATATCAAAAAAAATCGCTTAAAAAATCTTATTTTTTTTTCTATGATATCATTACAACAATATTTATGAAAGCTGACATATATCTGACATATTACATGCTATAATATGAAATAAGTTACACTAAGATCCGTAGGTGCTAAATAACAATTATTTGATACCAAAGAGGTGTTAATTTTTTTTACATAAAAGAGAAATCATATGCTTGAAACATAAAATGGTCACCCCGTAAATTTTCAATCGTGAATGACTTTTACGAATAAAAAATTTATAACTGATTTCTATGTCGTCGAAAGCCTATCATGCATCAATTTAATAAGCAAAAGAGAGAAGATCATCCTTCATGAGAGAAATACATGAGGGTTACAAGTCAAATAGCAGTACTATGTCTTTCCAATGCAGTTTGACAGGTGAAAATGGTTGCAGTAACCATTACGAACATAAAATTAACTTGCCTACCGAAATACGCAGAGCTTGAGATTTTAAAAGACCCATCCGAGACTGACTATACAAAAAGTAGGTTTGTTTTCGTAATCACAAACAATTTTTATACTAGCTACAGTAAAAACAATTTCTTTGGTCGATCCCCTATTTTGTAATTATAGAACATAGTTTTTGTCATCTTATTTTTAAATAAATATTAAATTATATATCACTCCTATGCCTTAAGACAATATCAGTTTGCGTTGACACAAAAACATACTTAGATCACTGTTTTCATTACAAAAATAACGTTACAATTACAATGAAAAGTTTTTATGTAATCACCACATAATTATCACCTTTGCGATTTTACTTGATAATTGACAACTCGAATTTATAAAATTTGCTTCCATTTCTAAAACAAAGTGTTGTGCACATGTTACATAATAATCAATAAAAAATCATACCTTCACTCGACTGATACCAAGTGCGACTGCGAACTGCGATGTCACTTGATTCGACAAGCCCCTGGCTATCAAACAAACATCATCTGTTGCATTGCAAATGAGTAATAAGGCGTTTGCTTTAACGGCAAATAAAAGAGGCATTGCGATTGAAACTATAACAAACAGTGCAAGCCTTTGCTGCTGTGAAAAAATAAATGCATCAATTTCTTCTTTCACTTTATCTATTGCTCTCCTTCTTATAAGACTACATGAAGAAATTCTGTGAAAAATATATTTACTAAAATATATAATATATTTATAAAATAATAATATAATACAATAAATTTATTTCTGTATTTTTTGTGAAGCAGTAACTATCAAACTGAATAATACAAAAATCGTTCATATGAATAATAATTCTCTGGTAAATTTAAATGATAAGGCTTTTTATTGCCACTATTCTCATGCGAAACAATAAAACTTATTATACTTCCACGTAAGCCAAACTACTTTGAAGGTTTGCTAAATGCCAATACCTTACCTTTTGTTACAAGGTAATCTTGGCAAAGTTCACGTCAGGACAAAGAGACAAGTTGTTGTTGTTGCTGACAGAATCCAAAAACAGAGACGATGATGCCAAATCACTCTATGTGCTTGTATGAACACAAGAGTCATAGTTTATTTTAAGAACAAATAAGTGTATACATACAGACCTAGGAAAATCTAGATTTTATAAAAAATACAAACCTAGAGAAAAAACAAAAGTTTGCCTATCCGTCTATAACAATAACAGTAAATCCAGTATGTTCAAATACGCTTACAATGGAATTACGAGTCTAGTAACAGTTCAGTACTTCTCATTCTCAGGCCAAAGAGCTGTAAAGGGTCTCTCCTGAATGCAGCACTAGGAACAATCATGCTCATTTCTCGTACACTTCTCACTACTTTAGTTAAAAACAGCTCAGGAGTGCAACCCTTTTGTGCTAAAGATCCTTGCTCGAAACAAAGGATATGTCTTTACAACGAGAAAGGCTTAGCCTTCGTCATTAAATAAAAAATGTATTACTTGAACTTTTTCCGTAATTTATAGTTTGAATATTAATTGATTTAGATAAAGTAAATTATTTATCTTAAGTTATCTTATTACCTTCATAACGAATTACAATTTCAAAGAAAATTATCTTGGTTCTCACATTTTATAAGCACATCATTTATTGTGTTATTTGATTAATGCAGTACTCTCAGTAATATAAAGGCTACAAAGTTAAGGTTATAATTGTTTAAAATTAAAAAAACTAATGTTATTGTAATAAAAATATAAACTATTGGATACATATTCTTTTTTTAAAAACATTTGACATTTAAACCTTTATTTATTCAATGATTTATTTTACACGAGTACTAAAGGTGTGGCTTATTTATAAAAAATCTTTTCCAACCCACCTTTGACAAAAGACATGCTGAGAGACGTGGATGTGGTATGTACTAATAGACGAGTACACAATACTTATACTAGATATAAAAATGCATATAAGATAAATTTAAAAAATAGTGTGTGCACATTAACAATGATCGGATACAGTTATTTCTTACTATCCTAGTTGGCTCGCGTTCCATTTTGGTTTGCTTTACATCTGCAACGACCGGGAATTTTGTCAAAAACATGAACCATCATATTGCGTGACACGTCTCAATTTGCGAGTGACACGACAGTCAACAGACCAGACGTCACTGGGGGACAGACGCCACTTATCGCCAGTTAGCGTTCCGAGGGCCCTTGCACCTACAAATATCATTGATTATTGAGAACCTCAATCCTTTTTTACAGTTCTAGGTTTGAAATTTTAATCAACATTAGGATTTAGCCTATATTATACACTAAATTTAGCTTCGTGTGGATGTCGGAACATAATATGTCTTACGTTGGTAAGTAGATAGGTTACACATTTATTTAATTCTTTATTTGGTCAAGGACTAAAATCATGTTTACAATTTTTATTACCAAAAAAAAGGTTATAGTTTGTCAACCTTAAAAGCATAGGACTTTTAAAACAATTCCGGAATATTTGATTTTTGACTAACTTTAACCGTTTACGCAGCGCACGCAAGGTAAGCTGTGAAAAAAATCCTGATTTGCAATATTTTTCATGATGCTCCACTCCTGTTGATCTTAGCGTGATGTTATTTAACATATAACATACGTCTATAAATGGACTATTCAACACTAAAATAGTTTTTCAATTTGGATCAGTAGTGTATGAGATCAGCAAGTTCAACCTAAGAAAAAAATATCTTCAGCTTTTTATTTGTATGAGATCACTTTTAGCGATAAAGTCGCCTTTTGTGCAAAATCAGTTAAATGTTCCCTATGTATATATTTTTTTTGAATTGGCTTATAAACAATAAAGATATATTCTATTCTATTCTATTCTATAAATACAGATTTTGAAAAGGATCTCAAATATATACTTTGTTTGCTGTTAATTATTAAGATGAGATTATTTTAACACGCCTTATCTTTACAGTTACAATTAAGACAGAAGTTAAAATTGATAAATCTTAAATTATATATGAAGAACATAACAAAGTCAAACCAAGCATCAATTTCCTATTATGTGAAAATTCCTAATTTTGAAAAGCGCTTCTGATATAACATAAGGCTAAGGCATATCGAAAACATATAATTGGCGCAGAGCATTATCAACTTAATATTTAATTGAATTTAGAAGACACATTTGTACAACCTGCTAGCATTTTAATATTCAAAGCTCTAGATAGTTCCATTTACTATGGTCCTTACTGTTGTGGATTAACCTCTACCTTTTTTCTATTATTCTGTTCGCTCTTGACCAAGGTTGCTAGGTTACCTATTTTTGATATTCATCTTGTTATTACGCTAAATTTACAATTAAAATTTATTATATCTGTCCGAACCAAGTTATTATTATTTAAATACCATTTATACAGTCCAAATTTCTATCGCTAACACTTGCTTTCAATGCCTGTGTGAGAACTAATCCCGTTCGAATATTCTGTCTGTAGAACCACGTGTACCTCAGTATGAATCCTTTTAAAGATCAGTATTCTTTAAACATCGTTTCCCGAATGAACATGTTTCATCATTATTCACGACAAAGCTTTGCTTGTAGACGAAGTTTAATTTTTTATGTCAGTGAAAATTTGGACAGCTTGTTTCCATAATAAGCTATTTTGCAATTCATATGCCTCATTCTGTTTTGACTTCTTTTAGGTGAGTTTTATTGTTGCTATTTAAATATCGTGTTGATGATATATACGTCGACGCAGTTTTTATTAGATTTGAAGGGATTTATTGCTTGATAGTTCCCAATTTTGGGTATTGAACAGTATAATTATTTATAAATTTTACTGTTAAATCTATACATTTTACATAATTAAATCCAGAAAGTTCCAAAAATTTAAATCACAGTGCAATCATAACATACTCTTACTGTTAAATCTGGATTAATACGTACACAAAGGCAAATTTATAATGAAAATACTGAAACTGTATCAAAAATGTAAATGTAAGATACAAACACATACTTACGACATTTTTACTATTTAAAATTAATTATATGCTTATAGTAATTAGTTTTTGAGGCTACATCCCGTTTCTTACCAATATATCTCTTCCTAATCGAACTCACAGCGTAATTTAGTTACGATCTTAGGAAATCCATTGTGGTCTCACTATCTAGTTGACTGTTAGAGAATTCCTAAGCATTACGTCCGCCAATTGCACCTCAGTATGTGCAAAAAGTATGATTGAATGAACAATATGGTAGAGATAGTCGTAAGAACATCACGATCTACATTTCACAATACGACAATGCCTTATTCAATTGATATTTTTAAAGTTAATAGTTATATATATTAGTATAGTTTATTCTCAAAACCAAATCGTAGAAATAAACCTTCTATCTAGTTAGCAGTAGTTATGTCACAAGTCAAGCCTCTACGACAAACAAAATACACACCTCTCTCGTGACTTACAATTTAACATGTCCTGTTTAAATAATATTATTTAATATTTGTATTTAATTATTCTTACAGCTAACACCATAATTTTGGGACTTTATTACCTTGAATTGCGTTTAAACTACTTAAGAGATATTAATATATTTCTCTTTGAAATATCAAATTAACGAAAATAATACTTGACATGTCTAGGTCGTTAATTAATTTGTCTACTTTACTAATAATAACTCGCTATTTATAATCAATGTTTTGAGAATATCACAAATTACACGTAGTATCAAAATAAAATTTAAAAATATAATCTATTAATCGTCTGAAAATTTACTTTGAAATTTTTCTTGTAAAGAATATCATTTAATGAATGTTAATACAATGATAATGATTATTTTACCAATACAGCGTTATATTAAAAAAATCTTTAAGAATACGAATATTAAATCAAATGAATAATCTACTTAATTTTTCTATAGGAAATATTTTTAGACTAAGGCAAACGGGTATTACCCGTCTTTCACCTAGAGTCGCTGTTAAGTCAGTCATTACCTCAAAATACCTATTTTTCCATCACTTGACTTTTGTTCTATATTACCAAAACAAATTAGCATCAAAGTAAGTATAAACTTTTAACAAAATAATGGTCCTGAATAGTCGAATATATCAGTGAACATAAAAAATATTTCAGCGTCTTGTTGGATTCGGATAAAACATATTCATGATACCAGGTCTCAGGTAGACGTATTACTAAACAGATCAGAAGTAGCATAAAGCATTCATGTAGACCGCCATCCGTTCCATATAAAAACTTCGGTAAATATATCATTTCTGGATGACTGGCTTATATGGACTTAGTTAATACAGAGGCCATTCTGGAAAAGCACGTAGGCTTTTAAATCGGGAATGAGCGGGATTTCTGAATAAACAAACTGATTGATAGCCATAAAAATCTGCCCAGATTTTTTGTCGTAACATTATTTGATTTTTATTAAACAATATAAACGTAACGGTGCGTTTTTACAAACTTATATCCTTACTTATATCTGAATGGCTAAAATTACAAACCCATGAGAAGATAGAAAAACTGTTAACCGACCACTAGATACATTACACAAATAAAATAACATATAAAAACATACACACACACATTGTAAATATATTGTAACTACATACTGTAACTACCCATAATTGTAATACAGAAAAGAGAGGGGTTTTTGAATGACATTTAACTTTTGTGAGTCGATAGGTCTATAAGATATTATATTTTCACTTTTCATATTTTAAAAATCGATAGAATTTAATTATGAATGGAGTTTTTTTTTTCATGTAAAAAATATAGAACGCCAGAATTTACCAAATAATTTCAAAAGAAATTGAATTCAACGAATGAGATATCAGCGTAAAATAAAAGTGATGCTCTACGTTTTATTTTTTGTTAAACGAAGCAGAGAAGTGTATATTGACGATACAGACGTGTCAATATGAATCCAGATAGATTATTGCCAGTGCCTGTGATACACGCGCTTGCGAGACGTGAGAGGAAACTCGATTGATCATGACGATATTTCGTTAAAAACGATTCAGGACTTACACGGGTGTAGTAGGAATTAATTTGGAATTTCATACCTCATCACGGACAACCATTGTTTTCATTTATTTTGAGAACTCATTACTTTTCTTCTAGAATCTAGAATCTATTTATCGTTCCATCTATTATCATGTACCCAATACTCTTGACTTAAATGGCCCTTAATCAACCCATTCAAATTTTAACTTAATATCTACTATTTTAAGTTTAGTTCACAGATATCATAACAGACTTAAAGTAAAGTATAAAAAAATAAAAATGTCAAATAATAATAGAGTCAATAACTTCTTTTATATCACAGAAAAGGGGAATATGTATGAGAAAAATAAATAAATATAATTGAAGGTACGACACTAGTAATAGTGATAACTTTAAGTGGTTGCAATTCGCAAATTATCCCTGTTTCATATTATTACATCTAGATATTATAAATACCTACCAGCGTCTATTTATGAAACCTTTAATAAATAGAATTGAAAGATGTTTAATTCCACCTTAAACCTTTTTTATTTATTATATTGTCAACGTCAAGAAAATAAAAACCAACTTGCCAAGAAGAATCTTTTCCCATTTTTACACAATTAATAATAATAAAATGCCTTATTATTCAGTTTCATAGGCCACTTCGACTAGTGGTGATCTTTTGTGGCAGCCCTTTACAGTTCACTGCCTAGCCCCGTTGATTCCATAAATTTCCATATTCCTTTGGGCAGTGATATGTTGCACCTCCTCAGGGTACACTATGTGCTTCCCTAGACAAATGCTTCGTTTATGCATTAAAGGGCCGCAGGAGCAGAGAACGTGCATTGCAGTTTCGTCTCACTCCTGGCGGAACATACAGACCGCGTTTTGCTTCATACCTATTTAAAACAAGTGTTTCTGTAATTTTCCTTGCCTTGCCCTTGTAAGGATTCTTAGGACTTACTGTTGAGTACTTTTATTAAGGCTTTCCAATGTTTTTTTCCTTTTACGGACTTACACAATTAGATTGTGCCTTAGTATAATATCTAGTAGCAGTACAACCCAAAGGGACGACGATCTCTATATTCCAAGTAAATATTTACATAAGTCATTAATTAATGTCTACAACCTTTGTTTACTACTACTGTTCATACTTTAACTCGACAATAGTATAACCTATTTGAAAAACATTTCGAGTTCGGGAGCGTTAGTTTAAACCTTTAAATTTTGATTTTCAAGTAATCGCAAAAGGTTTTAATTAAATAAGAATAGTGCTTACAGATAAATACATGAATTTAATCCAATAACCTTCAAAAAACCTGTCGGTGCTGCTGCAGTGCGATCACGATAATTACTGAATTACTTACATTTACGAAATTTTTATTACTTATAGTCCTATTAGCTTAGGTATGTCACACTGTTCGAGGTAATTATAGTGACAATATTTCAGTAGCAAACTAATTAATATTGAACATAAATATTTTTAAGTTGTGTATTGCTTCGGCAGAGTTAGCAAGGAGTTTTAATGTTTCTGGGCGACCGCTAAGAGTATTTTATCGATTCGAAATCAGCAATATCTTATATATTCTGTTGATCACGCATTAATAGTAACGCTTATGATTTATTTTAAGTTATTATTTAATACATATAACATTTAATAACTTATTTTGAGGCTTAATCAAACCCGAACAAAACCTTTTTTATTTCTCATTAAAAAAACTATAAAAACGGCATTTTAAAAGAATACAAATACAGACAATAACAGATGCTACAATATACAAGAGCGGTCTTATCTTTAATTCACGATCTCTTCTAGACAACCATATAACATTTTATTATATTTAAAATTTATTTTATTATATTTTTAATTTGTGTTTAGAAAAAATCTCATTATGAAAGGACTTAGGTTATGTTTCAAGCGTTATTTTTTTTATTGTAACTATATTTTCTATAAAAACAATCTTTTCTTCATAAAGAACTAGCTTCCCGTGAAGCTCCGCGTGAATAAAGCTTTAACAGGGTAAATTTTTCTGCGTTTTTATCTTATGAACATTTGTTTTTCAGGAATTCGTTTATCTCTTTGCCATATTTCATGGGTTCAAAACGTAACAGATCAAAGCCCACAGCGAAACAGATAGATAGCATTTTAATATAACACAGTATGGACGGTGTAAAAGCTTACAGCATTATTTGCATTTCAGTAGACCATAAACAGTTGTATCACTAAAAGCATGTAGCGATATGTTACAAAACGACACCACGAGGTTGAAAGCGTATTTTCCAATAAAACGAAACTCATTGTCGAGATATCACAGTGATCGATGCCACCTGTTGATATCACGTGGTTACCTGAGCGTACTTTGTACGGATCAACACGGCTTTTATGTCAAACGTAAAACCTACGTTAAATTCACGCTAATTTAAACAGTTTCAAGAGAAATCACCTTTATTAAAGATCAATAAGGTCCTTTGTAGTTTTGTGATTTGTTAACCTTTTTCTGTAGAATATAATTAATAAGCTTCGAATTTACTGGCTTTCCTTTCAAATTGTGAAAGGCGGTGTATAGTCGGCCAGAGAAGAAGATTAACATATTACTAGAATAAGCTTTACTATGTACACTGTAATAGTTGCAACAATACTTTAATTATTAAAATCATTACGATACTAAAGCATTCATTAATCCCTGACGTCGACAGCACCTTTCCAGGTGAATACAACAAATCTACTCTGTACTACTTACTATATCTATGACCTAGTTTTAATTTGAATCCTTTTGATGGTACGCACCTAATAATATCAAAGAGAATAAAATTTAGAATCTGTTCCAAATTGTGTAATAGGAATACGAAATTTTCTACTTATAATATAATAAAAAATGATTAAAGCTATATTGTCCAGTTCATATAATTAACTTTCAGTAACTCGTATATAGGTTGAAAAGAGATCTCACTAAGGCCTCGCGCACGAAGTGCGGTGACGCAAACCCTATCTCAAAGTCAGAGGGCAGTTCGTGCGGGACTTAAAAGGCTGCGTTAGATATTTTTATCTGTCTTAATAAAATTCCTATCAAAATCTTCTCCACTACGTCTGCAGGCATTTTTAAACAACAGCATCGATAAAAACCTAAATACGCAACTTCTAGTTGTTTTAATAAATCATTATTGTAATCAGACAAAAATAAAAAAAAATATTGTTTTCCTTTTGAATTCTCCTTGAAAGAAAAGTCATTATTTCACTTTTTGTCATCTATATACAATAATTACATGTAAGTACTGACACCCTTATTATTATAATACATCGTTTTCAATCAATGCAGACTCATGTGTCGCACGGACACCGTTTGACGCTGAGTGAGTCGCTCGCGCGCTGATGCTTACGTCGCCATTGTGCCGCTGTCTTTGAGGGCAGTAATGTATATATCTATAACTTTAGGCACTCGCGCCGCTGACTTTGTGCGCGTGACCTTAGACATATCCCCTTTGTGTCAGTTCTATTTTTACTTAGATACACAAAAATTGGGGTCTCGACAAATTCGCAGTCATGATGAAGCACTTAGAACAAAGTGACTAGTATTTACCAAGTGCCGAGATTGGATTTAGGAATAAATGGCTCGATACAATAAATAACACAATGCGGTAGATGTGCCATCCTTCTTGGAAGCGTTGACTTGATATTATTAAGGATATGAAAGCTGAAATTAAATAAGACTCCGATCCTTTAGAGTTTGTGAAGGAGAAAATGTGGAGAGGCACCGTCTCAAATTTATAGAATGAAACAAAAATTGTAAGGTAAAAAATGCTTTGTTCTTTCAATACAAATATAGTAAGTGATTCAAGAAATTCAATTACGCTAGTACTATGTCACGAAATTTAATGTAGAAAAGCAACCTATTTATATTTTTACGCTTATTTTACAGATACCGTGGTAATTGAGAGTAGCAGGCATTGAACAAAGAAAATTCCCTTAATTTATATTTTAAATACCTTGTTTCCTTCCAGAGTACGTTAAATTTATAATAAGCAATTTAATTTATCTAACAAATTTTAACAATGTTGATCCATTATTACTGAACCTCCTCTTGGTAATGTGTATGATACTGATGTAGAGAAGTTCTTCGAAACCGAAACTCGATATTCCGATATTAGTGATATGCCTTGGAGCTTTACAATTCAGTCCTGTCCTAAATTATAAGATTGTAGCTGATAGTATTCCTCGAACAGTCGGTTGTCAATGAACTTAAAACGGCAGCACAAATCGCTACACATTTATTTTGAATTTATCAATGAGTAGTTCTAATCTATTAGAGTGTAGGTATTTAGTAAATTGGTGACTCTATACATTAAAGAAGTTTACAGCCATAAAGCGCTACGCCTGTTTTCTCCAGTGAAAAGCATGTTTGGTGTAATAGCGTTCTATCTGATAACCAGCCAGTTTCCAACACAAACCAAAGTCTTGTTTGCTATGCATATACAAAATACTTAAAGACTAGGTTGCCGAGTCACTAAGGAAAGCATGTAAAATTATGTATATAAGAATCTATATTATATCTCTATTAGAAGTAGCCCCGCTACAATTGGTCTCTGCTTAGCAAAAGGATATTTATAGCTTTGTCCACCATATTTACTTTGGACATGACACTATAAATCAATAAATATAACTTTAAAAATAAAACTTTTTACTGCAAAAGAAAGAATAATAGAAGTTATAAATATAATAAATAGAAGAATAGATTACGAATACATAGAGTAGATTACTTTTTTTTTGAAAGATCAAGCAAAGGACTGATATTTGAACTGATAAGCAGATGGTAAGCAAAATAAAAAGTCCAAATAAAAAGGGTACCATCAAACTAATCAGAATTCAGAAAAAAAAATCAGATTCAAATACGGAATCTGATGTTTTTGTAAAAGATGTTACGATAACAAAGACGGAGAGGATACATATCTCCTTCATGTTCCTCCTTTTATATAACTATACAATTATTTTTTTGTAACTTTACAAGTAATTTTTTTCTTATTCATAATTTCTAGTATTTTACTTTGGTCGCCTTGATTTAAAAACAAAAATAAAAGAGAAAGCACCTTACCTTCAACTATATGTCCACTTTTGAAGTAACCGACTTTTTAGATGCACGGCTTAGAAAATAACATATGGCTATTAAAGATTGCCCTGGTCACAAGATTCCGGTACGATCAACTACTGTCATGAATCATAAGTCCGAAAGCAATCTTCAGCAGGCTCTAAGCGACACAATATCATGGCCCAATTGTAGATTACATATAATATAAATTAATTTATTCCTGTATGAAGACGTGTTACATTTATTTATAAATATAACTAGAATAGAGAAAAAAATTGTAACTCTTATCAGTAGGTATGCTCCATTTCTTTTCATTCGATGAAAGAAAATTGGATTCTTCCTAATCTCTGTCCTCGTATAAAGTGTTTGCCAAAGAAAAATAGGACCACGTAGTGCTTAGTACCTGAAAAAATTTATTATGGGTAAAATAGAAAGTTCGTTAAAGTATGTGACATGAATATTCAATTTTAATATGTGAGCATCAAATCGCTGTGAAGCGTTGATGTGATAATTTATTCTGTGTTGCGAATATAATGGATTATACTACCTAGTTTCTACTTTATTAGCATATTACCACTTCATTCGATTTTTTAATACATACAGCTTACATTTTTGGGATGTTGAGTATATGTTAACACGTTTTGACAAAAAAAATATAATAAAATTAATTTATTAATTATCCCAATATTAACTAATTTTATTATTCTTATGCCACTTCTATACTTTTCATTCATTTCAATAAGATGAATTTAAATCTAGATTTTATTTAAAAAACCTAATATAAAATTAATTGAAATTTTAATTATAAACTATATTACCTTCGTAAACGTATTCAAAGATATTGCTAAGTAATTCAATGAGGTCAAACTGCAAGGCTTTTGTGACCTGAAATATGTAAAACCAAAATAAAAAACAATTACGTAACGATTATCTAAACATATACAAGTGCGGTGTTCTTTGAAACATGAACATTTTTTTTGACAGAAAAAGATTACCTCATTATTATAAGCCAAATATTTGTCCTGTATGGCAAATCAGCTTCAAGCCAAGGATTCTTAAAAGCACTATCGGCTATTCCGGTGCTCTATAAATATTCAAAAATTTCAATTAATTTTCGTACAGACACACGACGAAAATTTTATACAAAACACGACTAGAAACTGTGTAAGATAGTTTTCTAATAACATTATCATCATCCTATAAACTATGTCTCACTGTTAGTCACATGCCTTCCTACATGTGAGAATAAACCCACCATGCTGGCTCAATGTGGGTTTTTGGGAGAAAATGGTTGCCGTAACAACCAGGAACAATGGCTTAATGTGCCAAAGCATGGAGGAGTTCAAGATACAAATTTAGTTTGATCCATCCAGGGACCAACCATAATAAAAGTTGCTTCGTTTTCTTTATCGATAGCAGTGTTAGAACCACAACGCTAACGACATCTTATGATTACAATATCACAAACAAAATTGCTTGTACCACTACTTATAACTGCTTAAGTATTCTTCAGTTTAATTTATGACGAACGGAATTTGAAATTAAATGGGCTTATTATGTGCTCATTTAAATGACAAGCGTTACAAATTAAGATAAAAACTTTTATGTATGCTCATAAGCAAGCTGTTACATACTGTCTACGCATGCAAGTCTAATACGAAACTTACCGAAGTGCACAACATCTCACTACAGTAGCACAGAACAAACATGGTAATCAAAACTATCATGACCGCCGCCATATTGTTTGCCATGTGAGCTGCTCCACTAGACGCCTAAAAACAAATATAAGTACAAAATATACAGGCTGTAAAAAATTACGTGCGAAGGAAAAGCACCCTTAATATAAATCATGATAATTTTTTAGCTGTATATCCTCGTTCTTCACGAAATAAGGTTAAGAATGAATTATTCAATATATTTAACCAAACATTGAGACAACGTGTAACTAATGAATAATACAACAGATATTGTACCCTACGATTAATTATTATACAATAATTACTTACTTTCGCCGCGAGCGCAAAGAAGCAGATAATAAGGGTTGCAAACAGTAAATTGATGAAAGTAATTTTGTTGAAAGCCTCGTTCAGCTGATGAGTTAATCTTGAATGAAAGATTGATGGGTTACAATTTATTCATAAACATTACCAACATTTACATTCGCGATTTAATAATTGTGCGTAACGAATATTTCTCATTTATTTTCAGATTAGTATTGCACTTATGTTCAACACAATTATAACTTCTAAATAAATCTTCTAAGCCGTTCTCTTTGTAGCACACATACAAGCATAAAACCCATTTTCGATTCAAATAGCTGAGTTTGTTTTGATCTCGACATTTAACACAAAATTCGTATCAATTTTTGTACCTTTGAACCGACAAAACATTTTGTCAAACCAAAGTATATCATATTCACCATCAATAAACTAGATAACAACTCACAGAATAACGCTTTGATGTCGTTTCACAAAGTCACTTAATGTGGGTTCTTCGGAGCTAGAATTTCGTTCATTGACTCTGTTTCTATAAGTAGGCTTTATTGTACATAAATCCTCTTGAAGTAAGACGAATTGATTACTGAGATGTGCACAAAGTGTTATAAGAAGCAAATTAGGACCCAAATACATGTATACTACACTAAAAACTGTAACAAAAATAAGTTAATGTTAAATTTAAATGTATTTGTCAGAAAATATTATACTAATGGTTTAATTATGAAATTGCCGCTTTAACGTACTGGCCACTATGAAATTAAACCTATATTTAAATTTTTCAGTACTGAACAGAAATTTCATACTATTACCCCTAATATTTAAATTAAAAACAATTTTAATTTGATTATAAAAGCAATGAGTGCTCAAAAATAATTGCATTTTCTCATCAAATTAGTGGAGTCAATTTAAAAAAAATCAGATTCGAAAAGTTCAGAAGAATCCTTGAAGCATAACAAAGATGTGTAAAATGGTGTTTAAAAATAATAATGTAATTAATTGTTCTATATATTTTTAAAATTACCGAGTGCTTAAATATAAATAAAATCCAATCACTATTTATATGTAATAAACTTACTGGAATATAATTGAAATAAATAAACCGCTGCATAAATCCACCAATTAGTGACACTGAATGGATAAACGCTAGCAAAAGGCAGCAGTTGAACACCCTTCTGTTGCAGAACCAAATTCCTGAACAGTGTCTCCATGAGGGGAAGAAGCATATATTGCCAAGACGTTGCCATACTAAGCTTATCGTACACTAGAAAATAACGTGGTCAAAGGTTATATATCTGCCTCTATGGTGTAATAGTTGAGATCTATGGTTAGAAATTTAATTCGCTGTGAAACTTAATTTAGTCGGTAATAGAACTTTTTCTAATCCACCTAGCTAGCTATTGCAATGTGAATTAAGTTCACCATCATAATAATAACAGCATTGTGCGTCCCGGCTATTGGAGGGAAAATAACCAGTTCAAAAGTTTAAAGTCAAATTCAAAGCAAAATTACATTTTTTCTGACTAGATACATTATACAGTATTATTAAAGTCAAAATTCAAGAATATAGTATAATATTATAACTGAAAAGTATTGATCATATTGATTATATTCAAAATAATGATTTAAATTACAATTCTCAAATTTCCTGCAATTCCTTTTTATTCATCTTGTCAATATTATACTGTCAATATCAAATCATATGTTTACCTAGCTTTAAGAATGAGTGAATAAAACTTTTTTCTTGCAAAGTATTCTGGTGTTTTAGGTATCTATTACCGAAACGGAGCATGTTCGTGCGAACAATAATACAAGAGATTAAAGTAGGATATAATATAATATTAAAATATGGTAATTTACAATCTCTTGTAAAAATAAAAGAAAATAGTAGATAACAAGACGAAAAGAAACAAAAGACAATCGCCGAACTCGGCTTTCTTCTAAAACAGTCACACGCCGCTCATTCATACTTTAAGGAGGCGGCATGTCATGTCGCTACGAAGCGTCCTTGCGAGCTTGCGCGTGAACAGAGCAACTAAATCCTATTATATTGCGCTAGCTATTTTAGAATTATTTATTCAAAACAAAAAGATTACACGACTCACTTCTCTGTCCGAACATCAATCGCTTCAATGAAGACTCCTTTATCTTTATTTGATTTTCGGTGAGTCCGAAACTCCTCCAATTGGCTCCTAATTGTTCTATCACAGCTTTTATTTGAGTTTTTTGTTTTGTTATAACACACCCTTTAACAAGTACTAAAAACAATTAAATGAAATATTAAAGATATCTAAAAAGAAATTGAGTAACCTGAATCCTAAGTATTTTCGAGATAAATAGCAATTTTCCATAAACTTCAAAGAAAGAATCAGTATTATGATTATCATAATTGATATTACCGCTTAGAAAGCAGATGATTTTGTCACTAATCACAAGTTAATTGGAACAAAGATGATGACAAGCAATAGAAGCAATTATTGCTTTGCACAATACCTAGCTATTGCTTTGCTCAGCAACTAAAGCCACCTATGGCTATCGGTTTCCATTTCCATTGGTACCGCATAAATGGAGGTAGTTTGTGTCTGCTTATATTTGTCGGATGCCTTTTGTAGTGGTAAATAGCTATTTTTTAATGGTACTTGACCGCTTCTAGATAAGGCACAATTTACGATTTTCTTTTCGCTGTATAGCCTCTCAATGTACAATTCGATAAAAACGCTTATATTAAGTAAAGCCAATGTTGGCATTTTTACACACTAGTAGCAAGGGTCAGCATTATATGTAAGGTACCTTAGAGTACTATGGTCTAAAGGCTACTCCTATTTCTTCCTAATCCGTTTTGTTTGTTGCCTTCCTTATGCATTAATTATTACTTAAGTTTCTAAAACTTAAGGTTTATTACCTGCTTGTACCTACTTAAGCAAGTGGCCACCACTATTAACAGACATCGCGGACACTAAGTCTTGAATAGTGAATGCTAGAAGTCTTCAGCAAAATATTATGTAGACTGTTTTATGCTAGCTACGGCTGTGGTAGGTGATTTGTTTGCGCGGATCCTAACAAACATATGCTTACCTTGAATGATGACAAAACAAATAGGTAACAAATCTGCTTCTTTAAATAGGTCACTTCCTTCCAAAATCATCTTCACAATGTAAGCGACCATGGTTACAAATTGTAACACAATACAAGTTAACATGACAACAACACGTAACAGCTTCATCAGTGATTTTTTTTCGGTATTGAAGGTGATATGGCATCTTTTCAAATATTCCAAGCATACAGTCAAGGTTTTCGCATATTCCTCTGGAAGAGTTTCGTTATCTTCCATATTATGGAATAATAAAATCAAAAAAGTTTTGTTCAAAGTTACAAATAACTTTTCAAGTTTCTTCTCACTGTTCCGTCCTCCTTTCAAATTCCTTCTGCGCACACGCTGTGGGGCTGTGGAACTCCTTGCCTGAAAATATCAGAAGGGCTTATATTCTGGAGTTTTTTAAAAGTCAGGCCTTGTCTTACTATCTTCACATCCGTTTCTAATTCTTATATAGTTCTAATATATTTAATAATTTCTGTAATTATTTTTATTATTCCGATCATATTATGTGTGAATGTACAATTATTAATTTAATTACTGTCACTCAATGTGGCCCCGAAGAAATTGCTTATTAGCAATAAGGCCACCTGTTGTATGTATACGTTTTCTTGATGTTTAGTTGTATTTTTATAATTTGTGTTGTCTATTGTACAATAGATACGAATCTGTGTACGATACTAAATCTCAAAATTTCAATCTGTTACTACAAAATCAAAACCTTATGTTTAAAGAACATATTGAAATTATATTATTTTGGAGTTATTAAATAACTGATAACTAATTAATGCAGGTAGCTTTCCGCCGCCGGCTCTACTTGCGAGATTATTTTTTTATCACAGAAAAGAGTATCACGTCGCTGGGAGCTATTTTATTTTTCCGGCTTTAAAAGTTCATAAAATGTCCTTTCTCAGGATATTATTTGTCTCCAAATCGGTTCGGCGGTTTAGTCGTCAAAATGTGACAGGCAGACAAAGCTACTTTCGTGATTATAATATTAAGTACCGGTAGTACGGACACTGTATATATAAATTACAATAAGAGCTCGTTGGCGCAGTGGTTCAAGCACTCTATAACTAAAACAATGACTAGTCATGGTTGGTCCTTGATTAGGTCAATCAAAATTGGTCATTTTGAGCTCCGTGCTTAGGAAGGAGTAAAGTCGTTCGGTCCCGGTTGTTAGTAAACACTTTCACCTACCAAGCCATATTTAGCTGGCGTAGTTGTGTTATGACTCAATTTTCTCATGTATTTCCTCCATTTTACAATAAGCTTAAGCTTAAGCTTTTAATTCTTTTTTTTATAAAGCAGTATTACAAATATGTTATCAAAATAATGTAATAAACTAAATATTTATTATGTGTGTGTTTGTGTGTGTGTATGTGTGTGTGTATGGGTGAATATAATATATATTATTTTTAATGTCATTTTTGTTGTTTTATTTCTTTTCCTCTACCTTTTGTTGTCACTTTTCCCATATATGGGGCTGCTGGAAGAGATTTCTTATAGAAATAAGCAGTACCTTTGTACAATTCTGTGTTATTTTGTTTTCCTTTTTAATTATCTTTGTGTGTACATAAATTGGTAAATAAATAAATATAAGGTTATGAGTAAAAAAACAAAAAAATAACTACCGTTCGATGTTACCACGTATAGAGACAGTATTTCCGACTACTTTTAAACAATAAAGTCTTGACTACATAAAACAGATTGAAGGTTTAGTTTTTATATGTAGAACATCAAAGCGTTTCGAACAAGGTATCAATTTATATGAAAACAAATACGAAATGGAAATAACACACTAGTTAAAAGGCCTCATATTATTGGAAACGACAAGGCATTCAATAAATTATTCAGCATAAAATATGAACTAAACTTAAACGACAACATATTTATTGCAGGTAGCTTTCCGCCGGCGACTCTACTTGCAAGAATATTGTTTTATCACAGAAAGACGTAAAACGTCGTAGAGGACAAAAGTTTTTTTTTTAAATCTGGGAATAATTTAATTTAATTTTAAGATAATATTTTTTTTTTGTTTAAACTAGCAACAACGTTTAACTATCGGTGAGAGCAAGACGTGTTTATCTATGGATTATTATTTTAGCCATATCCGAGCAGTTTAATTTTATCTGTTATATATTGAGCGTAGCACGTATAAGATGGCTCTCTAATTACGAGTTGGATAAATTTCTACTTATTTCTAAACGGTGCGTTTTGTAAGAACATCTCGTTCGATCTTTTCGCTGTTATCACAAAACAACTAGCTTAACATAATTTTAAAACTATTTGTTTAATATTTATATCTATCTATTTATTTACTAAGCATATTTAATTTTAAGTCTCTTACCAGCCTGCTGAAGAAACCTGTATAACATAAAATCTATTGTCTCAGTTTATGTACTTATCTAATTGAATAATAATAAATCAATTTCTTTCTCTCTTCACAAACAGGTACAGGTAAAACACTTAGGGGCATATCCTATTGACAAATTTTCAATATGTAGTCTCACACAAAACTTGTTTTGTGCCTTACTATGTTGCGTTAGAGATTTATTTCGTACAACTGAGGCACTCACTAAAGAAGGTACGTTTTATATTCTTAACAAATTTACTAGATTTCGCATTGGAATAAAATGTCGAGTTAATATTCATTTGGTAGCGGTTTAATTAAATTGAATGTAAAAATTATGCTAAATATTTCAGAATGTAGAAGAACACTTTTGTTACCTGGCTTTGAATACGCAATGTACAGTATTATTTAATATTAAGGAAAACGTGACATAATGAAAAATTTAACTATTCAGGATGAAGAGTTCAAAACGAATTATATTAAATATATTCAAGTTTTTTGTTTTTTAATCAGTCAGAAACAATAGGTTTTATTTTATGGAGGTATTAATCTATCATGAGCTAGTTGGCTGAACTTTTATAAATATATATTTATATTTTAATTATAGTTTAACTCAGTTAGAATGAAAAATGCTTTCACGTTTTATTTGTCGTAGGAATATTATAAAAACATTTCGATGCATCGATATAGCGGCGTTCACTCAGCTCAGCTTAAATCTTGAAGAGTAGGGTCATAAGGGTCGAATATAAAACCTCTTTTTTTTTAATTTTGTCAATTTTTTATGGAGAAATAAATAACATTTACCTTGAGATGCAATTATTAAGTTCGGCAATTTGAAAGCCATATCAACAACTTGTTTCGCTCCACTAAATAGCTGAACAACGAACAGCGTCGACGAAGCGTAATGTAACGTCAGGCGGAGGATCATTAAAAACTTTTCCATTTTATTTATTACTACGTACTACTCAAAAAACCTTCTTTAACAATTATTTAAGGTTTGGAATTATAGTTCTTAAGGCTTAATGAAAGCTGCAGGATTATATTATGTACTTTTATATTAAAAATCGAATATTTAAATGCTAGTTGAGTTGTATCTGAGTGTGAGAAAAAATGGTGTTACAACCTTAATGCCTGCTACCTATTTGTAATATGAAATAACGAACTTTTATTTTAAACTGTATTTTTTTAATTAATTTCACAAATTTATTTGACTGCCTCGCGTCACGTATCCAAGGGTTTTCATATTACATTTTCTTATATTCTTAATATAAAAAATTAATTTTGATTAACCCAGTCTCTCGACGACACGGGGGACGGGAGAATCTTCACAGAGAAGACCAGTCTGCCGAGACCTAGGACGACGGGGAGGGGAATTGGCGGACAATCCTGGTCATATAGAGCAAGACCGCCCGCTGGATCATTACAATGATCCGTCACCCAGTCCCAATCTCTTCAGATGGTCACGAAAAGAAGCTGGGACGAAGCCATTGGTTGCCATTGGATTGGTATTTTTCTTATTATTATTATGTTTTCATATTCATTAGAATTTTAATATAATAAGCTCTTTGAAATATATATTTCTTACAGAAGTTGGCATTTATAATTAGTTTACAAGTAGGTATTATTGATTAAATCGAGCGAACACTTATTACATCCGTGTCCTGCCATCTGGTTTTCCATATTGCACTAGCTGGGAATGTTCGAAATTGGATTCCTCTAGACATAAAGTCAAAGTCAAAAGTCAAAAATAACTTTATTTAAATAGACTTATTTACTAAGCTCTTTTAAATCGTCACAACAGGGAATATGACATAAACATAATTGTGAGTTATTAGGTCTCACGTCAGTTTTCATTTCATTTCTTTTCAAGTAAAATACCCCCATGAGTTCCTAAATCATTCTACGTAAATTGACACTCGTGGAACTTTAACTTCAACCTATTCCTGGAACGGATCCAAGTTACAATTACTATTTAGGTTCTGAGTATGTGACAAAAATACTAGATTCTTTCAACGCTTCAAATTTTATAAATACAGTCCTTTTTCTTTTTTACAATAATATATACTCAGGGATCGTTGTTTCAATGGCGTCGCGGGAAACTACAGAGCAGGACACCGCTAGCTGCCTGATGTGCTGCTGATCACACTAGGGCTCCTCTCCTACACCAGGTCAACCTCCCGTAATGCTGAGTGTCGATATACCGTGCATGGGCATTTCAAAAGAGCTGTGCAAGCTGGTTACGGTCCGTAACTTATTACCGATTTCGTAGATAAATTAAAACTATTTTACATATTAACAAAGATAAAATATGGAACAAAATATGTTATTATAAGGGCATTCACGTGCCAAGAAGCATTCTTCTACGTGGAATGTTTGCTGTTTTTTATTTTAACATTACTCACTTTACCATTACTTACTTTTATCGACGGTTTTTAATATATAATAAACATATAAATTGACCTGGTATCATTGTTTGCTGGAAAATATGGTATCGCCTTCATACATTCTTTATTCATGTATTTTGTGTTAACGCCGGCTAAAGCTATCGTTTTAACGAAAGCCTTACGTGGAAATAAACTTGCATCAGAGTTTAGTTAATCGACTTTTAAGCAACTAGTCGTAATCAGGACTACTGCAGGAGAGATTTGTAATCTACGTAAACCTGTATTTAAAGCTTTTTATTCGATTGCTGAATAGTTATAGCGGAACATAATATGTTTGTAAACCGATGGTAATATATAAAAGTCAATTCTGTTTTCGTTATCTAAAACTTTATTGAGCTATCTTCTTTTATAAGAACTTTTCACAACATAAAATATTCAAATTCTATAAAAGGTTTTGTCATGTAAGTACCAAATATTTAGTTTTATTTCATTTTATATAAGGTTGAGACGTGATGTTCACCGATTCATATGTATGACAAGATAATCGAAAATTCTTATGTAATTTACTACGTATGTTGGCATGAAAAATGTACGCAGTACTATTGTGCGAATATCTTTGGACGAAACAGAAAAATCGTAATGATAATATGGTTGAATATACGTTTGTGAGTTTTTATTTGTACTAAATATTGTCAAGCTTTACTTTTCACTGTTGGCTCTATAAATTAACACAAATTTTTTAAATGATAAAAAATGAAGTTTAATAGTTTTTGTTTATATTGAGACTACTGATAAATGTCACTTTTTTCAAACATGTCTTCCGACTCCAACCGATATTGTATCTAAAGTTGCAATAAACTTGCCTTATCGCAATTTCCTGCGCAACCACTAGCATCATTAACAATCTGTCAGCCACAGAAAAAAGTTCCACCTAGTTTAATATTGCTTATACTTCATAACGCAGCTTTACCTAAATTGAAATTATGTGTCAGATTAATTGAAGATATCAAGTCATGATTCATTATTGTACTCAACTTTGATGCATAAGTATTTCAAACATATTAAACGTCATTTTTAAGATATCTGTTCATAATTTACAGTCGGTCGGGATGCGGCCAGACGTAATATATGAAAATAAAAAAATAAAATTCCGAGCTGGCAGGTAACTGAAACAAAATACTAACCGCTTGATAAGTGACAAAATCTATGCTGCTATAGTTTAACCTCTTTTTGCGGGCAAAAATACTTTTAAGAATCTTCTGCATCATAGAGGAAAGAGTAGCTTTGGCTCTTCAACTAAAAACGAGTTTTTCGAGAACTTCTTCATCATCGTGCAAGCGATCTCCTCTCTCGAAGCTCTGTCGATATTTTGTGTCTGAGGGTAAATTGTAGATTTTTATATAACTTTTTTTTTAGTTGAAAGCTCTATAAATAGAATGGAAAGGGCGTAAAAGGGTTAGGTGGAAATTTTCGGCTTTATTTTCTAATCAGTTGGTTAATGAAATAATGCTGCATATCCCACAAGAGTTATAACACGAGATTTTTCCACTCTTATAAGGATAAAAGTATATTATCTGCAAAAGTCCTTAAAAAGAAAATTCATAGAAAAGAAGGTAATAACAAAATTCGCGTCTTGTGCTTTACCATAAACCGATATGCTAAATTAATTTTGTGGTCACTAGAGGATATGATATATATCTAACCGTACCAATATAAAATAAAGTAGTAATGAAAAGGAACGGTGCGCACATTATTATCTTATAGCATTTTTATGTCTTGATAATTAATTATAAAACCTGTCCTGATCCATCAGTTCAATGTAAGGTATCTTATGAGACATATCCATGTCTAAAACTTTTCTCTACATGAGATATACAGTTACACAATTGCTGATACCTATGTTACTTTAATTCCATTACAAATTATATAATTTATATCTTATCTGTTTCTTATACATTTAACTTTTCGATGATTATGAATTTTCCTTTCTTTTTTTTTAGAGTGAATTTATTATTTAGATTTTCGAAACATTTAAATTTGTCATGCCAAAATAAATGTAGATTCACACTTTTAAGTTCACAAATTCAAAACGTTACTTGTTTTGTATTTATTATCTGAAGAAATATCTCAAAATTCGATTCGTTGTAAACATTAATTTTGATTAGATTTATTAGAAACAAATTTCGCTTTACAAGATTTATTTGTCAGCCATTAAACCAAAAGCTACCTACTGCTGGCGAAAACAAATGAATAGTTTGGGCCTGTGCCACCTATTATTAAGCCTGAATCTACGTTGGGCTGGCCCAACGTAGGTTCAGGCTTAATAATAGGTGAGTAGGTAAAACTATAGGTAGTATTGACCCGCAGATATGAGAATGGCCAATATGAAATTATTATCAAAGAAAATGCACTTACGCAATAATATAACTGTTTAAAATTGAATGAAAGAAAAAACGCTTTTAAATAATTATAAGTCGTATCGACTAGCTTTGCTAAGACCCATATTTTCTCGTTTTTACCCACTTATCTTGTTTTTACTTAAGGTAAAAATAATATAATTTCAAAATTAAACTAAAGATATCGAGAAATATTGTTAACTGAGGAAATTTAATACACGAATTAAATCGGAAACAATTTGATTTGTTATTTTTGGATAACCAAAATAATATTTGATCGTCGTTTAGCCCAATGACGATTGATGGGCTTATATTTTTAAGTAATAAATATAAAATTAAATAATTTTTGGTATGGTTCACACGTGGGAAAGTCTATTTAAAAAGCAGGTATGTAAACAACTTAAAAATTGATCCATCGACTAAATGGTACATTAAGTTTGAGTATCTAAATCAATGAGTACAAGAAATTGTTTTTCGTATAAACAAAGACACATTTCATGTCCAATTCAAATCCCTGTAAAGACACCTGTGTTCTGATATGGAAATAAGGCTTATATACGCCAAGAAATATTTATTTCTCCATTTATATTACGCTTAGGCCCGTTCTAGTTTCTGTAGTCTAAGTCCCAGAGTAAGCTCGCGTCCAATCCCTTATTCCTTATATCGTTAGTGAAAAAGTTTTTGGACGAATAAATTCGAAAGTTTCAATTTGTTCAAGTCTAGTGCCTTAGATATCTTAAAACATACCGAGGAATATATATATTCCTTTTTTCTACTTATCTGTCTCTGTATATATATTTACATAGGTATAGGATGTTCGATTTTGACTTTGGAAAATGTTTTATGTACTCTCATAATTTTTTTGTTGTTGTTCTAATCGAACATATTCGACACAGGATATTGGTTTTTTTTTAAATGTCAGAATACCTGATGATTCACTTGTTGCTAAGAGTTATTTATCACCTTCACATATGAATCTAAATAACAACAGTTAATTAATATCGAAAACAATATCGAGATAAGATTAGATCCGCAACAGAATTAGAGTCGCCGTCGTAGGTCGAATAATTTTGAGCTAAAAGTTACAGTGGGCAGGAATATTGCCAGGAAGTCTGACGACCGGTGGGGCGGAAAGGTTCTCGAGTGTCGGCCGCGAATAAGGAAACGCAGCGTTTGTAATCGTCCTACAAGGTGGATCGTCGAGCTGGTAACGATTGCTGTAAGCCACTGGATGCTGGACGCCACTTATACACTTACAATCATATAAGATAAAGGCTTTGAGCTACCCTACGGGGTAGTATTCCTTACGAGGAATAAAAAAAAATATAAATCAATATACTCAACCTTAAGATCCACATTGTGGACCATAGTAACTATAACCTTGACTTAAAATTAACCTATATCAAAGCTTATTCATAAAATAGCTTTTCATTGCTGTCGCTACAACTTAAAAATGGCTTGACTGATTTGAATGGTTATTTTAATATTTTGTTCGCTTACCTAAATTTGATAAAATAAAATAATTTGGATAAAATTGCTTAAAACTTGAACTATTTGAAAGCTTCTCCTTGGGATTATTTGAAATAATTATTTAAAATTTGTAATTCACAACGGAAACTCGTCTAATTGATCTACGCTACATCGGGTAACTTTTAGAAAGTGGCGTTCTAGGCAACGTTTGCGCAGACGTTAGTCCTTTTTACTTTTATATACTCGTAGTATAGATAAATTGCAGTTCTTACAAAGTTTAACGGTTATTCTTGTCTATATTTATATTATAATATAAAGCCGAAGAGTTTGTTTGTTTGTCAGTTAAGTTGAACGCGCTGATCTCAGGAACTACTGATACAAATAAAAAACATATTTTTGTGTCGGATACTCCATTTATAGAAAAAGGTTATATATAACATAACCCTACGATCTATAATACCTAAGTATTAATGAAAAAGGTTCTAAATATTATATTTTAAAAATTTCGCGATTGTGCTGCGTGAACAGTAAAATCTAAAAGCTTCCGTGACAGCATATATTTGAAGGTTGTCTCACTAATCTTTTTTGGTAATCAAATTTATTGTAAGCATGATTTAAGCCGTTAACCAAATAAATACTCTAGTAAATCATATAACCTACCCGTTTACGTGGAGCGCTTATTCAGCTAGTGGATAAGATAAGATAATTCTTTGTATCTTTATTTGTTATTATTCTTTAATCTTAGTATAAGATATACAAACAGCGAACTACGCCAATTTAGATAAGCATTTTTTATTCAAGATTAGTCTAACTGCATTTCTGATGCATTCGATCAGGACGCCTAATAATTTGTCACGCCCATGACGCCGCAATCCCAATCTATAAGCCGTAATTGATATAGAGCTGTTAAATGTAAAACATGAAAAACATAAACATAAAGAAACATGATGAAGACTGATTCTGCTTACAGAGGCGTCTGGTTGCCTTTTCTATTTCCATCGTGAAGCACATTGCTGTGCTGTGTTTGAGTGGAAAACGTACCAACACTATCAATTAATTCATTCCCATGATATTACGGTTACTACTTATCAGTTGATTGGCATTTACATGTTTGATATAAAACTAAAACTTAAATATACGACTAGACCTTAACATCAATCCAAAAAGTAACTGACTTACTAATAAACTACCATTTCATTTACTTACTAATAAACTACCTATTCGTAATTATGCCTCGTCAATCTTGTCTGTAAAAATATTTTTCGCAGATAAATTATATTACAATTATCATTGATTGTATGCTATGTATTAATGATTATTTCCAAAAATTATTTAGGTACTTTCTTACCAGTATGTAAGTAGAAAACAAATGTTAATAACAAATAAATTAGTGTATACCAACTTATTTGTATAGATTATCTATATATATATATATATAATTCTAAACATATATATCATATTTTTACAGCACTGTACGTGCTCGCCATTCACCATGTTATTACATATAACATATTATAAAGTGTATTCTTTATTTATTTATCATGTTAAGAATTCTTACATATTAACAAAAAACAAGTCTGTGTTTATTCTAGGAACTAATTACTCCACAAAGTTATCGAATATTTCCGAGTAAAGGTTTAGCTTCGGAGACTTTACAATATAACCGGATTTCACCCCATAACGAATTTGTGTGAAGTTTACATTGGTTTCTGACATAAATCTTGCCCTGAGTGGCTCCTAATTATGTAGATTTGGTATCTCGTATTAAACTGCCAATAACATTGACTGCGCAAACTGGAGTCAATATTAGAATAACACAATTATGGCAATTGTTTGTATAGATATCAATTTCGTGTCACACGTACTTTGTGTTAGCTATAATTTATTGGGAGAAATCCTTAAAGGCGTTTGGTGAAATCCTCCGTGACGTATGTAAGCTATGTGGGAGGAAAGTAAATACGTACTTTAATAATAATTAAAATTGGAAATTTTACTCAAAGAAGGCTTCATTTTGATTTTATAAAACTTGTTAGATATTCAAAGAATTTAAAATATTCGATGTCTTGAGCCGCTGATACTCATTTATCCCATTTAATTACACTACTTTATGTTACACTGTTATCCATAGGAAGAAAATATCCCTACAAGTAATATTGTAACTCAGCCCCATTTTTTTCTGATGCATATTCTCTATTATGGCGATTCAAAAGAACTTAGTAAATGAGTGAGATATTTTGACTTTGAATTATTTTAAGATATCTCATCAGAACAAAATATTCCCAAAGACTTGAAAAACCTTATTAAATTAAATAATTAATAAAACTCTTGTTTTGTGGTTGAAATCAAAAATATATTTTGATACGTATATATATTAAATAAACACATAAATTTAGTTTACAAAATACTTTGAAATCAAACAATCACTTTGTGAAACAATCAGCTCTCTATAAACATCCGTACGCCTACCACAATCCATATCCTCAATGCCAGAACACTTTGCACTTAATCTCTGGTTAGGTTAGAATTGAATGAAATCTCCTATTTCATCACAGAATATCCAATAAATAATAATTGATCATCAGACAGGGTGGTGTCGATACTTATACAAGAAAATGTAGCTTTAATGTTAGTGCTTATATAAGCTTTATTGTAAAAAATACATAATACGAATATTACAAAATGAAGTGAATCAATTTATAAGATAAAAACAAAAAAAAATTATAACGTAAAACAGGAGCTTAAATTTTAACAATATAATAATAAACCAAATGTTGTATCTCCAAGACGATGACTGATGATGATTACTGATAAAGGGACATAAAATCATAATTTGAAATTATGTATATAACATATAGCCATAAAATACAGAATTATATTTATATGGATGTATTTAAATAATTTATTATTCAACATTATTTTATGAAGCATCTGTATGCATTGAATGGGTTTTAAAGAATCTGTTGACTTTCAAAATAGCTCCTGATATTGTGCTTTAAACAATCCCGAAGTTTTAAACATCCCGATTCAAAAGACTCACAAACCTACATTCGAATAAAATCTTTACAAAAATAAAAGTATTTTGTAAATCCACACCCTAAGAAGTTTTTGTAATACCTTTTATAGAGTCGAAATGGTGAGAATTGAACGCTGAAATATCATGGATCCAACAACCGTTATCAAAGAAGGATTCAAACCGTTTACGGAAAGAATAAGGTTTGCGTATTGATTTTACAATTGGTCCAGTATTTCATTTGTATGTTGTTTAAGCTTTTCTGTATTGGCGTTGATTGAAATAATGTTAAAAGCTGAAAGATTGTTCAATAACATATTTACGTAATTAACAAATAAGCCTCGAGAAAATTCTATAAATGAAATTTTTAATATAGATTAGGTGTGTATGAATATTATCTTTTTTTTAAATTGGTAATTTTTATATTATTCTCACTGACATTAAATTTCGACGTAAAGATGTTTAACAATAGTTAAACGCCAATGCATTATTTTCATCTCTCCATTTTCCGACCGTACTGAAAAATTTCAAATTTTTAGCTCTTGCTACCCAATTCAAAAGTCAGAAAACAACTTTCCTTTCACAGAGCGAGATTAAGATTAAGGGTTGCGAACGTTAGTTCGCGTTGTACTAGTTCGGTGTCACGTTTGACCCGACTCGTTCAGTTGCGCATTCTGTTCGTCGGCTGCTGTAAAACTTTCGAAATCTTAGGCTGTTTTAAACTGATTTACTTCTGTGTTCAAATGCTTGAACCAATCGTTCTTTACAACAAGTTCAATTGGCTGATCTACTAATAAATTATATCAAAAAGATTACTAGCGAACTATATGTTTATTATCACCTGCAATCTCTTTGTGTTTGCCCTATAATTAAATATATAAAATAATTATTAAAAATATAAAACAGATCTTGATGTCAACATTTTCTTGGCCATATAGTAAAAGCTTATATAATTCTAAGAAACAGTTACACTAATTTCTATCCCGTTTAACCGTCGTAAACGAAAGATTATTACTGTTAATTTTTTATTTTACAAAAGTCGACCTAATCGTATATCACATGAATATAAACATCTGCCCCTATGCGGTAATTTGACCCATAAGAATACTTCCCTAATGGTATACTTTCCTAGGCAATAAAATAGTGTAATCGGTGACATTTACTAGTTTGACCCCAATGTTATATAATAAAAAGTAGAATATAATCAATTTGACATATGATTTATTTTTAACAATATTTGAACAGCAGTTAGCAGCTTTCTTTGTTTTGATACAGATGCTATTAATATTGCTTAATTTTTTTTTAATTGTGTACTTGAACACAAAACAATGCACACATGAATTTGTACTTCTATTTTAAATATGGATTGCTCTCTGTATATACAGAGACAATCTATCACAAGTGGAATAGTGAAGGGTGCGTTATTAATACACATAACTTTATTCCCATTTATTATATGTACTTATTATCTTCTTCTCGTGAAATATTTCAAATATTATTGTTGTTCTTATTCACAAGATATTATCATTCAAACTATTATACTGGGTTATGTATGGCTTATAACTACTTTTAATCTTTATGATATAAAATTTACACCTGGGAAAAATTTCTTGTTTTTTAAATTTAATATGTAAATAAAGACACTTGAATATTTTCTCTAAAAGCTTACTGAAACTGAGAATCAAACCTGCTAAAATCAAAATTATTTTAACATGAACTCTAGTTATTTTACTGCGCAAATCGATATCGATGGTAATGTTAATTTTCCTCCCCAAGATACATTGTTAGTCGGACAAAATATCAGTGAAATCATTAGATTTCACTGATATTCTCTCTCCTTTAGTTAATATTTCCTATAATTAATAGTATATAATTATTAGTATATATCTCCTTTAGTTAATATTTTTGACATTTTTGACCTACACTAAAATTGTTCACCTTTAACAAGTATAAGACACGTTGTAATATTCGTACGACTCTAACATCAAGAAATACAAGTTTGCCTCTAAATACCTTATTTAAAAGAAGAAAAGACGTAATTTTTTTATTGGTAATAATAATCAGATTACATTTAGAAATAAGCAGTACCTTAAGTGTTGTAAGAAGTAAATTTATCCACATGCATCTGTTTCCCGGAAATTTGTTATGAATGCATTAATTGTTAAATAAATAATAACTCTATGTACATTTCGAGACGAGGGGCTGCGACGAAAAGTTTTAAAAGTCCAGATCTTACGTCTCTGGATTGCTTTTTATTATGCCATATCGTTTGTACAACACAGCTGCCAGTGAAAAAGGCGCCTCATTTCGAACAATATATCAGTTTGAATTGTAATTTAATAATGGTTCAGTGTATCGATGCTTTGCTTCGTACTTATGTGCCCTACGTATGAGGCTTGAGCGGCTTACAGCTGAGCGTAAAACCTGTCAGTCTCTGTAAATGTGACTTTTTTCTTTAAGGGAAGTGTCTTTAAACACGACATTTAAGGACGACGATACTTGTTCTATATAAAGTAGTGGATGACTTAAGTATATTTATAATTTCATGTTTTTTCACTTCGAATAACAAGGGTATCAGGAAAAGAATCCGAATTTTCTGATTCCGGATTTTTTTTTTTTCTGATGCCCTTATTTAGACTGTTGCTATCGTTCATTTTCAGTTTAAGATTACTTTTTCCTTTTACTTTTAGCTACCTTTTAAAAAATATTTATTATCAAAGTTACATCATCCGAGTTTTGTTTTACAAGAACGCATATTATCAGTATTACTGATCCAGCCCCCATTTATAGGTAAATACAGTTCTAGGTAGCAACAGTACCTGCAGTTCGTTATTATAAACTTAAGCTCATATTACCCATGCCGTAAATTATAGACGTGAGCATTCTAGAACACAATTTGAACTCGATACGCAGATGTTACCAGGTTAAAAGGCTGTTCCTTATAGTAAATACTTTTTTCACGATCCGTTTAATTTTAGAGAAATAAGTAAAAAACCTAGTATGAATTTAAATGAATTCTTTATTTCTTTCACATTATTTCGAAAATTATGGATTTTGTGTTGCTAATCTGTTATAGGAAGTATAATGAACCCGAATGTTGTTTCATGAATTGATTCATCATCATGAATTTTTATTCACTTATCCAGTCTTAACATCATAACACAATCTCTTCTTGATTCTTAATTTGGGATAGAGTATATAGCAACGCCATAATTTTTAATGAGACATCGATGGTGAAAATCCTGGTTTTTTTCTGGCTTAATTTCTCGGTACATATTAGTTATAATTAGTTTCAGACTGTGGACTACACAATAAACCTCCAAGTAACCTAAATCAAACAGATTTAGTTACGGTTAGTCTTTTTATACATTGCATATTGAATAAGAAAAAGGAAATTATCTTCAACTTTCAACAACAATGGCATTAATAACGAAGCAGAGTAATGATTGAATATAAACACATATATACTAATTAAAACAAGGTTAAACTAGATTAATCGCAACTGCATGGTTGTTGGAACGTATTCAATCTAGATCAGGATCCATGTCTCCGTGTCATATTATAAAGTTACGGGATCGTTTCGGAACACATTGGACAGTAACATGAAAGGGAATTAAAATAAAACTGTAATATCTAATAACATGTTATAACATCATACATAATACACTCATCATATACTTACACCGATATGTAGATGTGCCTTGGCCAATTCAACTTTCAACATTCCTGACTAGTTGGGATATCCCAAGACGGCAGCGGTGTGGGTCGAATATGTGTTCGTTCCCTTATTAATTTATCAAGCTATGTATATGAGCAGTTTATTATTTCCAACCACTGTAGGAATTTTAATTAAAAATGCTTGCAGGAGCATTAGATTAAAATGCCGAGTAATTATGGAGCATTCGTTGAATGTGAACTAAAATTTCCCAAATTATTAAAACACTTAAATTTTATAACGAAATATGAAAACGTCTTTGATACGACACGCGAAGCAGATTATTGTCTTTATTTCGTCTTCATCTTAATAATCAAACATAATCAAAATACAATATCAAAAAGTGTACATGAAAAGTGTGTATGTGTGATATGAAAATCGCAAAAATATTAAATATAATATTTATTAAAGAATGATTTAACATAATGTATCTGATATTGACCATGCAATTGATTTTATCAATCGTGATTGGGTTACCATTGATTGGACGGTTTCATATGGCCTCAATCTCCTTGCTTCTAATTCCCAAGCATTGCTCATTGGAAGCAGGCACTTTCATAATGCATTGGACCTTTTTTCTCTACCATCCTTGCAGCTGGATGTTGTTCCTATCGCAAAATCAACAACAACGCAACAGCCATACCCATCTCTCCTGGCATACCCATGTTAACAAATTGAGTCGTAAGGTCCAATTTTCATTACACTCTTTAAAAATCTTGAAAATGTTTCTGCATAAGATTAATCTTGCTCAGTGCTTAATACAACCAATTTGAGTACGCCGATGCTTGTTATTTGGATGTCACTGATGAGCTTCACGATAACTTAGAAAGACTGAAAAATGTTTGCATCCATTTTATATTTGGATTGAGGAAGTATGATCACATTTCTCCTTATCGCAAGGAACTTAAGTGGCTTCCAATTCACCTACACAGGGGCAATCGGCTGTTATGTCTCCTCATTAATTTCCTACACGATCCATTTTATCCACATTACCTTCGTGAGCGTTTTGATGAAGCCACACCAAATTGCTACTCAACGTCCAGCCTCATAAATCCAACTTTTATTCGTATTCCTTCAAGATCCACGCTGTCATACTGTGGAATGCTCTGCCGGCTAGCATGCTTAAACTATCTCTTCTTTTAAATTCCGAGTAAAAGAACTTTAACTGTCCTCTCTTAAATACATGTTATTATTAGAGGAAGCTCTAATTCATCTATATGCACACTATTTACATATTTTGGTCGCATGTCTGCTGCTAAAAATTTCGTTAGATATAAGCAGTACCTTTGTACTCAACTAGTTTTGTGTTAGTTTTATTATAACCGTTTATATGGAAATAAAGAAGAAAAAAACATGATTAAAGTTATGTTTGATAAAGATTAACTATAATAACAAATGTTAAAAGTCCTTGAAGAAAATCTCACTGAACCCTACAAACTATTCGGTAATAATCAGAATGCCGGTATAAAGGTAAACACTATTTTGTTCTATACTCACATAAAGCTAGACTAGTATAAAAATATTTTATTTACAATACGATGAATACATGTTTTTCTCATGTAGAAAGGCCTGTGTCCAGGAGTGTGACGTACGTGAAAGGCATGTGTGTGTAGGAGTGGACACTAGTAAGCTAAAACGTCAAAGTGTAATAGTATAGTTATTAATAAATTCACGATTTTAAATGAAGATAAAATTGTCTTAAAATCTTATAATATTCTTAATTTAATCAACAAATCGGGATAATTGTTTGTTTAATATCTACCTATTTCAGAGGTACCTTAACACTAGTAATATAGTAATATTTTTAAAGCGATTTTTGATTGTTTAGTGGATTAAGCGCTTTTGTATTACAACTAAATCAAAACAATTGTATTAATGTTTCTTGGTTTGAAAATTAAAATAATAAATCGTAAAATAAGCCGTAGATTTCATTTAAAGACGTGGTAACTAAAACTATTAATTCAGTCACTGCCACCTATAGCAAAACGTCCTAAAAATTTCGCAGCGTTCCATTCTAGAGTACGGTTTCTAATTTTCTCATGAAACAAATTTCTATTTCCGCTAACTTTAAAAATGGTGATAATATTTCTCAATAAGAAAGAAATAAAGTCGATTGTTAATCAACTTGATACTATGTGGAAGTCTGACCTGACAAAAGTTAAGAAGAACAGGCAAAAGACCTTAAACAAAAAACTAGAGCTGTGTCAAAAAAGTATAACTTTGTTCTGTTTATTCCCCATTTACTCGTGAATTTCTCCACAGGAATTACGATGATGCATCCCAAGGGAGATGTGATACATGTTACTTGACTGTTTTTCTGGAATACACTTCAAATAATTGTTGGCATTGCTAGGACATTGTAGTTCAGAGGAAATTATATCATATGGTAGAGAGGACGAGATATCAATTTTGTGTTTTGGGTGATTCTTGATCATAATCTCATCTGATGGTAACGTAAAAAAGGTTTTAAAAAGTTTCAAAAAGATACCTAATTTCTCGGTCAATTATAAGATTTTCAAAATCCTTTTTTAATCAAAATACTCGTACTCTTCTAATGAGGGACCAACTCATCGTCACAAAGTCAGTATCTGATGATGAGATCTCAGTGAAATGTAGTACAGTTTGCTTTGAGGTAAATATGTTTGTTATAAAATTTAAGAATTTTTTGTTAGTAGAATAAAAAAGAAATGTAATGAATGGATATTTTAATATTCAATATATAAATTTGTCGTCGATTTTTGAAGTCCTCATCAAAACCAAAAACAATTTTCATAAGTTAAAAGTTAACCTTTATTATTTTCACTGTAAAATAACAATAGCAATCTAATTAAAAAGAGAAACCAATAGTATTAGTCTATAAGTCATTGGGTGAAGCAACTAACAGACAAGTAAGCAACTTCGAACTTTGACTAAAGAAAATTAAATTCAAATACTAAATTGTATAATATTTTAGCTAAAAATGAATTTATTGTACATATGGATTTGAATACTCGTTAAACATTCCGATATATTAAAAACGGAGCACATAATAACACTAATTAAACCAACTTTCTATTTATTACAGGTGACGCACGGCATGGCGATGATAGCTAATTACATCAACGTTTTGCTTACGATGGTGCCTTTATTAATAATATGCTACTTCGGTGAACTGCTGAGAACAGAGGTGAGTAACAAAGAATATGAAATTGTAGAAAATATTAATCTGTAGTCTTGTTCCTACACCGGGTACAAATAAACTGTTAATTTAATGTATTTCACGGAAGGTCAAAATTATTACTTTTGCACAATTACTAATACTTTTTGCATTAATAAAACCAATATTAACAGACCAAGAATTTGTTCTTGTTTATTTAATTGATCTGCGTTTTTATTTTCACATTACTTCGTTGTTAGTGGTATAAAACCACACACTATTTAGTTAAGCAAATAATTAATAATTTTATAATATAATATTCTCTGTATCGCCTTTTTTACTAAATTATGTCTTTAATATCCTGCAAATAATAAATAAAAACAGTTTTAAAACTGAAAACTGACTTTATAACACTAAAAAAGCTAAACTAATTAAATGTAAGCAGTTATTCAATTATAAATCATTTGTACTCTAGTACAAAAAAAATTTCCTTTTTTTTCTGTAAACAACTTAGTTCAAACTCCAATACATGATTTTAAATTGGATAACTTCTTACATTGAATTAATTTGACTTTTTAAGTGTTTCGAAGTTAGTTTTTCGTTTTGTTTAAACCTTATTTTTATTTTTTTTTAATTCAAGATCAATGATCTGATCTATAATAATTTAAAGTGAAAATAGCTCAGAAAGAAAATCAATAACTATAGATGTAGTGGTCTTCAGATACTCATAATGACGAGTATCACTCAATGAAATCCCCGATCTCTTACAAATATCATATTGCTTATATGTATTATTACTATAAGATGATAGCATTATATCGACGGACTTATAGGTCAGGTTTGATTTCATTAGTTTTTGCCAGACAATCTCTCGGCAATAACTCCTCTCAAGTTGATGAGATTGTTAAATGATCTGAAAGGAAATGGTCTGTACCCAAATTATGTATGGGCGCTCAAATCAATAGGTTCTAATACAATTAATTACTGAAGTTAAGTGGTTCCCACCAAGGTGGTGTCGGCCAGGTATTAACAACTGAAATACCCTCAGCTTTTTAATATTTTTAATTTTTAGAATAACGGAAAATGGTAAAGTATTAGATGCATCAGGAATATTCAATAGGTTGGACTTTTCGCGTTATGTCAGCTTGCAAATATAAAAACCTATTTTACAATTCTCATGACCTTGGTCTTAAGACTACTCTCAAATTTCCTTAAATTAGCTTTTAAACTCATAGTCGTGGTTCAATAGCCCTTCTTATGCAACAGGTATATGAAAATACTAGTCTCTTTCCAAGTATTGATAAATAATATTTTTGTATAAATAAAAAGCCTTAGATTAGACGTTGGTACTGCAAAGCATGCCAAGCCAACAAGAGCAAAACATGAACAGTTAATCGTGCGACCTCTTGGTCTGCGTTTAATTTTCTATTTTCTTTACTGTTCTTAAACGGTTTTTTCAATTTTTTCCCGAGGAGCGAAAACTTATGAATAAAAAAATTCTTTTCTGTTTTTATGCTCGTGAAAAATTTGTCCTTTGCACACGTTGACTTTGTGTGCAAAAATAAATTAATAGAAAAGTGTTTTCTGTGAAAATGTTAAGGTGATACAGATAGGTTTTTTTGGTCCTTTTGACTGAGGTGATAGGTGACGATACGCCTCAGTCAAAAACGGCAAGGGCGTTAGGACACGTCGCACATGGGAAGGGAGCTCTATCGTAAAAACAGTTTTATCGTATGAACAGTTACTATGGAAGCCACCGAAGGTATAACCTTGAACGTCAGCCCCAGAAAAGGCAGAGCGACCGAAGGGTCACGACGAAAGATTATTGTTAATATAAGAATTTATTCTCTACTCCTTAAAATTTGTATTTGTAAGGAGTCTAGAAGGTGGGCTGTGAATAAATCCCGTGCAAATAGACGTGTACTTTCCCGTAATTAGGCGGCAAAACCAGATGATTGAGACCATGGGAAAGTGGTAGGATTGTATGTTGTCTCATTTAGTCGATAAAGATAGAGAGGGACAAAGTAGATGAGTGAATTGAGTTTTGACTTGTCCTTAAACTTTTGGCTAACTTTTGCAAAGGGATAATCCCTCATTAAAATTTATGAATCATTTTAACAAGGTCTAAATCCTTTTGCCTCTGATTTCTGTTTTAAAATTCACGTGTAAATTACTGTGTTTTGGATAATGAATGGCATTTAAAATAAACTCGATAGATACAAAATTAGCTGTACTGACTAAAATAGTCAAGCTAGTCGATTTTGATACTAGTAATTGCCGATTAAAATATTGTCTTGATTTTACCAATGTTTTTAGGCTGGTAATGAAATTAACAGTAAAAGTATTATGTCGTGTAAAACTCAGAAAGGCAATATAGTATTAAAACGTGTTTATTTTTCTATTTAATTAGAAATATATTATCTATCGTTGGTTACAAAACTTAATTTAAAGTAGTATAAGTAGATTTTTCCCCCTTTTAGTGTTTTAAACTTAGTCTTATTCTAATTTTTTACCAAAAATAAACCATAGTACACCCATGTGCATGATAAGGAACACAGTGAAGCTAGTCTCATCCCATCAGATCTGCGATCTACTAATTAAAGTTAAAGCATCCAGATTTGTTAAGCCTAGTGCAGTTAGGAAGTCAAATATAAAGGGGTATTTATTTGTGTTGAAATTACTGTGAAATAACTTTACTGAATAGGAAATGTATATTGAATAGTAATGGGTATTCAAGCTAATCAATAAAAATAAATTAGTATAGTAGTAGTTATTAATATTATTTTAGTTAAAAATAATTTAAGCAACTGTAACATTTCAGTTATTATATACAATTGTGTGATTCAATTTTGAATTTTATGTCAATAAATGTTATGCTTTGTTATTGATTAATGAGACGATTTTCTCAATGGGTATCATATGAATATATATATATTTATATATATATATATATATATAACTATACATGAAACCTATTGGCTATATTTTAAAAGAAAACGAAACCACAACGATTACTCCAAAAAGGTAGCAAAACAATCAAATCAAAGAATCTATCTATATAGGCGCTTTAAATCGAGAAATCAAACTCGGAATATGGTATAATGTTCGAGTAATTATGTGACACTTCAAATGGAATCTCCCGCCAAAAATCCAAATAACAAAAATCCAACGGATGCTTAAATATTCACGTAAAATTCCTTCTTTGATTGCCAACTTTTATTGTAATAGAGTTATTTCCTCTACATATCCTGACCTGACTGTTTTATTTTATGAATGAAGTAAAACACAATCTCGTCGAATTATGCGCTTTTATTTTTACGAGTCTCGTTTCAATGGAATTTTTGTGTTTCTACTGAAATCTTCATTTGTGAATTGACATGGATATCATATTGATGTTATGTTGAGAATGAATTGGTTTTTTCTACTGAAAAAATATTCTAGTAACAAAAAAAATATAATGCTGATTCTTTGGAAAGTCAAAGCTTTTTATGAACCCTATCAAATCAACGGAACATAAAAATTTGGTAAACATTTGAGTTATTATGGTGATCCTTAGCCTCTATTGGAGATCTCTTAATTAATAATATTTTATTTATACTGGGGAGTTTATGATCTTAAAAATTGACTTCACCCATATAGGCAGGGTTCCCACAGGTTTCCAGGAGCGACTTTTGCTGAGTACTGTATTGCTGAATACAAATATTTTCATATATTTATCTATTCAATTTATTAAATTATTTAATAGCATTTAATAAAGCTTAATAAAATTCCAATAAGATTTAATTTTGAGCGATGTTAGTTATTGGATACTAAATTGTATTTTACAGTTTTCAATGTAAATCAAAAAGATATTTCTCAGAACATAAACATTTGTATGCTAACCATAAAAGCGTATTATACTTTGAAATTATTGAATCCTTTTTAAAGCTTTGTTTATGCCAAACATTAACCTTTAATATCGATAATACAGTTAGCACTAAACAAACTAAAACATTTCTTTTGATTCAACTGATCTATTTGACATCAAAAAGCATTTACGTGATGGTGATAATAATCATATGATTATATCTATACCATTCATTTTAGATAATGAATGCAAATGATTGATCTTAAAGAAGTACAAATTTGACGAAGCTACTAACACGACATCTTTAGATGTACCTAAAGCATCTACTTAGGTACGGCAGTATTGATGTGGACTAGATTTTTAAGAAACACTCGGCTTTATTGCAGCTACAAGATTAAACGTTGTCTATCTGTGCACACGTGTGAACCGTTGGGACACACTGGTACGCCGTAATTGCCTCGACGTTCTCTATATTAAGTCCAGATCCTAATGAATGCATCCGGCTAACTCCACTAACTTCAAATGTAAATCCCATGTGCAACCCACGGAAGATCATTAGCCATAATTCAACGAAACAAACATTCATGTAGCAATTTCACACAACATATCCAGTAAGTGTGTCATGCAGTATCTTATGTTGTTGTTGAAAATCTCGCTAGTGTAGTGGTTCCGTAGCGAAAAGACAACTTTCGCCGTGGTTGGCCGAAAGAAGTTTTTATTTCGCTATCAACTGAAACCGGAACGTGTCAATCAAATTTGTTAATTCGAGGTCTTCCATGCTTCGCAAGGTACGTTGTTGACAAAACTGGATATAGCGAGAAGGAAAGAGACTAAGTATTGTAAACCCAAAGGAATGTAAATTTATACCAAACGATCAATGGGTCTAAAAATTACAATTATATTTCATCTCCAAAAATTTTAATGAAGCTTTTAATGAATGGATATCTAAAATCTAGACCCACCTACACACCTTTGCCCTAATAAGTTGTTCATATTAAATCCACTTAATACCAACTTGCTAATTTATTAATGAACTAACAAACAAATTGGTTCCAGTAAACATGACCCTAATCAATTGATTGATAATGTATGTTAATTAAAAAGTTTTTCAATTTAATAACACGATTAATTTATTTGTTAAATACCCACATAATTTAATGTAAGTATATTTTCCAGTGCATGAAGAAGCCTCTATCTGAAGAGACACAAATCACTTAAATAAACCAAATAAATTAAAAGCCTTCAAGCTTAGAAGATCTTAAATTTTCAAATCTTACCAACCTTGTACTACTGTTATATATATTTCTCATGATTCCATACGACTCTATAAATTCCTCATCATGGAAAATTCTCGAAGTAACGACATAGTTTAATCTATGAGTTAAATCTATGAGTAAAAAATATTGGATAGCCCCAAAATTGTTAGAATTAAATTCTCTAGCGAACAGTCTTTAGTCATAGACTGTATAAATAGAGAGCAAGATTCTGTACCTAAAATATAAAATGAAAGATATGAACAAGCTTGTATGACTACGCTTTATAACTTTAGAGCTTGCTCATATTGTAGCTTAAGTGCCTCTTCACAATAACCAGTTTAGAGGCAATTAATTTTGAGATAACTGAGAGGAGAAGCTACGTAGACGTGCAATTGTCAGGTTTCTGAAATCACTCTTTCATCTGTGGTTCTAAAATTACTAAAAAATTATATCTTATGCAAGAAGCAGCGTTTCACTTGAAAAAAACTCTTCCACAAAAAATTTGGTTAATAAAATCTGACAAGAAAATCAGCCACATCTAAAGTAGCTTTTAAAACCACAAAAAAGCTTTTAATAGATAGCTACAAGAAAAGAACTGTTAAGTAGTAAAACTCTTAAAGGTCCTAACAGCAAAATATTATATTGCATTGCTTCGATTCGAGTGAATATTGGTAGCAGATAAGCATTCAACCACTCTAAACAAAGAACTAGATTATTTTATACCAAGAGCTTTGCTAATTACCACTTAATCAATTTTACATAGTAACAGTGTTTTGTCACGTTTGTTCGAATAACATTTTTAGTTCAAACAAAATAAATAAAATACAGAACATTTTACAAACTAATTAAGTATATTTTTAAATAGTAGGAAGGCAAATGAGCATGGGTATTGCTTCATGGTAAATGATAGCCACCGCTTATGATCATCTTGCTGCATTGTTGCGTTTCTTTCCTTAAATTACATCAAATTTTATTATGTAGTTTGAAATATGTAGTTCGTAAAAGTGCTATATTGAAAAACTGCTATTCAATTATATATCCGAATCGTATCTTTCCGAATAAAAAGGTTTGGTCTAACAAGTACAGATTAATCTGTACTTGTTAGACCAAACCTTTTTTTAATATAACTTTATAATATACAACACCCTGGCTGCATAGTTTGTGACATATTTTTTCTAATAATATTGTATTCGTTTTTATTATGTCACATCTTTTTAGCTTGAAATATACACTGTTATATTTAGAAGTATTACTTCAGACTGTCTTTTCTATACATAACCTTCTGTTACGGCTTATATTTACATCAACCATCCGTAACAACAACTCTAATTATAAAGCTATCACGACACTGTTGCATTTAAACCTGTCCAGTATAAGGAATGCCTTAAAGTCTTCAATGCACCCCCTGTCCGTCCAGCTTTTCTAAGAGAGTGAGAAGCAGGAGGGTTCTAGATACATTGGTTGAAGTGGTATATTGCTACGAGTAGCAGCCAATTAAACAAACTGTGCAAAGTTGTAATGGGATCAGATGAGAATTGAACACTTTAAAGACGTGATTGTGTTTGAAACAATAATAAGTAACAAATGACATCTTATTTCGCATAATTACTTCTATCTTATGTCAATGGTAAAGTGTTATTTAGAGCTCTGTCATTTCATGTCAAAGTCAGATTTACAAGAGATAAATGAAAAAATATTCAAGTATGTAATTATTAAAAACTAGAGAAAAAAAATTCCCATTTCAACATCAGATTTAAACACGGTGTTACCCATATTTAAATTTCAAACATGTTTAACATTCTATCGAATCTATATTTGGCTCGTAAGCTCAATATTGAATGATTTATATGTACAAAGCGAAATACACATGAAAAATGAAAGTCATTAGCGATAATAAATTAGATGATGTAACTTAAAACAAATGTTTGTACATATTTTAAAAATGTAGGTACAATTTGTAACTTTAAAGTAAAACAAATATGTATTGGAAACAAAATATAAATTTCATGTTTTTATCACATAAATTAATAAACTTATTTTTTTTAATATTCAGCTGTATTTTCTTACAAAAAATTTTTCTCAGTTTTAAAAATACATTGTGTGTTGTGTTTAGGCATCGACACCGCCCTGTCTGACGATCAGTTATTATTTAATGACTATTTTGTAATTTTATTCAGACATTTTATTTAATAACCAAACCAAAGATAAAAAACTCACTGACTTACAAACAATCCCTAGATAATTAGCATTTTGAATGCATGTATTTGAATTGGACCGTTATACAAATTTAAACACTTAACTTAAACCTACCTTGAAATCTACCTTTCTCCTGTATAACCTGAAATTTTGTTGTGCCCGACAGGGTCCATAGTATCATTTATAGTCTTAAGATTCATATTGTGTAACTATGGAACGCAAAATAAAGAATTGAATTGAATTGAAGATTAAGTTCTAAGTGTTCTGCAATTGAGGAGATGAGTTTTTGTAGGCGTACAAGTATTTATATAGGGCTGATATATAAATATATTCTGAAGAACAAACACAAATATAAAAATAAATTCTTACTATCAACATGGAAATAAGATTGATCACACAGCATGACTGACAAATAAAAGCAATTTAAAATAAACTTAATTATGAATATATAACTTAACTTAACTATTAACTTTATTCTTAATATTTATACTTATTACAAAATTATTGGGATTTCGGCGACTTTATTTATTGTTTAATAGAATATTGGAATGAAACTCTTTGAAACCTTTCGGTAACGATAAATAGCGAAATTAATTAACAGTGTACATCAATATCGTCGGCTCGAGACACGGATTATTTTAAATCTCTGAGCACCTACAAAGTTTTATAAAATCAAAACAAAACCTTCTTTTGGTACAATTTCCCATTTTAATTATTATTAAAGTATGTATTTACTTTCCTCCCACATAGCTTACATACGTAACAGAGGATTTCACCATTTTTTTTTACGAGGAGGAATCCATTTACGGACCTACCACGGGAATACCCACTAAAACTCCCCAGTAACTCCATTGCCCTTCCCGGGGGTAACCTGGGTTCTGCACGAGCAATTCACCAGGTCACGGAGGATTTCACCAAACGCCTGTAGGGATTTCTCCCAATAACAACACAAAGTACATGCGACACGAAATTGATATCTATACAAACAATTTCCATAATTGTGTTATTCCAATATTGACTCCAGTTTGCGCAGTCAAAGTTCTTACCAGTTTAATACGAGATACCAAATCTACATAATTACGAGCCACTCAGGGCAAGATTTATGTCAGAAACCAATGTAAACTTTACACTAATCCGTTATGGGGTGAAATTCGGTTATATTGTGAAGTCTATGAAGCGAAACCTTCACTCAGAAATTTTCGTTAACTTTATAGAGTAATTAGTTCTTAGAAGAACACAGGGAAAGCCAAAAAGCAACAGTTGAATTAAAATCATCTGTTTAAGTGTTGGTGATACCAACCTTAGGCCACCCCTGGTTTAGTATTGGGTCTCTTCCAGAAGCCATGAATCATATCATCATCATATATTATCATTCGTATCATCAATAAATTATAATCTTTATCTTTCATGCAGGTAATAAGTATATTTACTTAAAACATCTTTGGGTTTTATGTAGAACTGTCGTATTAGAACTCAATGATTTACTTATCGTCATCATTTCTACCTTCTATTCTACCTTCTGATAAAGCATAAATTAAAAGAAAAGTACAAGATTAAAAAGTTAATTTTATCAGACGTAAAACCTCAAATACGTATCGTAGAATTTATGATCATTGTAACATTATTATCTCCGAGAAGAAATAAATTTTGATTTATAAAAAAAATGTGGTTAACAGAAATATTATAATATTTTACAGGCATAAGATTTACATTTAAAGTCCCGTTTTATGATAATTAGTAACCGTAATATTTACTAGCAATATGGGAATTACTTGTTATCACTGGAACGTGTTACACTCAAAAATATATTTGCTTCACTATTGAAAACTAATTGAAAGAGAAAAGACAACTGACATCAACTCAGATGCCCCAGATGCAAGTAGAATCACCTTATTAAGTTTACAAGAAACATTACATTACATTTACAAAAAAGAGGTATTCAAAAAATACTTCATAGTGTTCATAATTTAAATTTAACAGCTCTATATCGAATATGGCGTATAGATTGGAATTGCGGCGTCATGGGCGTATCAAATTATTTAGCACCCAGGTGGGATGCATCCGAATACCGTTAGAATAATTTTTTAAATAAAAAATATAAAACTTACCCAAATTGATAAATCCACTATTTGTTTATATAATACTGTTAGAAGTGAGACTCTTAATATAAAAAGAATATTTAATAGGCTTGTGGCCTTTACAAATAATTTAAGAGAAAACATTCAATTACAAAAATAATCAGTTAATCAGCTAACTATAGATTCCTAAACGGGCAGAGTAACGATCCAATTCGATTTATTATATAGGCGCTTAGTAACACTGGTAAACCGAGAAACACTGGTTATTGCTGCTAACAATACTAGATAATATCATCTGCGATTTACCTGTATTATAAAAGAGTAATGAGGACTAACGTCTGCATAAATTGTTCATAATAACTATGTTTGTCAACCACGAGCGCCATCTTTTAAAAGTAACCCGAAGTAACGGTGATCAGTTAGAAGACTTTCCTTGCTGAAATTCCAATTTTAAATTACGTCTAGGATTTTCAATTTTTCAGACTCCTTTCTGTTTTATTATTAATAACAGCTAAATCCAAACATTTCTATTTTATTAGTTTTCATAAAATATTAAAAGCTCTATATACAAATTAGCAACTCTTTAAGTATCTGAAACTTCTTCAGAATAATAAAAATCATATTTAAGAGTTCCGTCCTAATATCAATATCAATTTCTTGGTAAATTATGTTTTAAATATCGAACGCCTTTCAGAGCCATTCACTTTGTATTTCTTCCACGAATTAACTCGATTTCACAAAATTTCAATTAATTTAATGTGTCTTATAAAGATGATCTCAGAAATTCCAATGAGCTAATTCTTTACAGTTTTTTGTTTAGAAATTCTTTGTTAAGTAATTCGACTTATCAAATTATATGATGTTGAGGATATGATTATTAAAGATAACAAATTTAGAAGGCGATTAATAACACTTACCAACAAGTGAATCGTGAGGTAGTTTGACATTCTTCTATATAAAAACTAAGTATCCTGTACTGAAAAATATGTTTAATAACAACAAATAATTATGAAGAATTTATGAGAGTACATAAAAAGTTTTCTATAAGCCAAAGGTTTCTGTCAAGCGAGTATTCTATATAAATACAGACACATAAGTACGAAAAAGGAATAAATATTTGCCTCGGCATTTTTGAAGATCTCTAAGGCACTAGACTTGTACACATTGAAATTTTCGAATTCATTCGTGCAAAATCTGTTATACTAACGATATAAGGTATAAGGGATTGGAAGCGAGCTTACTTCGGGACTTAGACTACAGAAACTAGAACGGGTATAAGCGTAATATAAACGGAGAAATAAATATTTTCTGACTTATATAAACCTAATTTCCATATCAGACACAGGTGTCTTACAGGGATTTGAATTGGACAAGAAATATGTTTTTGTCCATATGAAACACGATTTCTTGTATTGATTGATTTAGATACTACATACTTAGTGTAGCATGTAATCCATAGATCAATATGTTAGTTGAGAATCTGAAGTGAAATTAATTTAACGCTTCTTAGGTCGACTTTTTTAAAGGTGAATCATGTCACAAAATTTTGTAGTCTTATACTTTTTACTAAAAAATATAAGCTTATATCGTATATATCGTTATGGGGCTAAATTATTAAATACCAATCATAACCAATTTTAAGTCTTCCGAAAATTACTAAAGAAATCGGTCAGTTAATTAATTCGTGTATACAATTCCCCTGGTTAATTACGTTAAATCATTAGGTTAAATTTTAAAAATATATTATTATTATTAAAAACTTACGTCGAAAAAGGCAAAAAGGGCTTAAAAAGGGGAAAAAATAATAAAAATAGGTTTTTGCAAACCTCTATCCAACGGTCTACGATTTATTGTACCATGTAAGTAATACTTTTTTATGTTACGTGTGTATGACGACGTATTATCAATTCACTACTCAGAAACTATTCTATTAGAGAATGATTTGAAACCTCTAAAATTCTATCTTTTCTTCACTTGTTGCACAAAAGTCGCTTAACTTAAGGTAAATGCAAAATTGGATTGTTGTACCTGATGTGTTAACGCATGTACCCGTCGTAGTGATTGCGCAAATTTTGTAGATATTAATTTTTTTAATAAGAGTGTGGTTGAATAAAAAGTAATTGTAATATTATGATTAAACTCTATTGAAGCATTGGGTTAATATTCATTACTTATTCTAGGAAAACTTAAAATTAGATTATTTGTGAGCGCGTCAATGCCGACGCAACAATTACGAAGTTTATCAGTGCTAAAAGTGCGTCAGGCGCAATTACCCATATCCGCTCCGCACTACCTCCTATCGTCGCCAACCGTTCTAGTTATTTACGTATATTTATTAAAAGATAATGGTTCATGTCAATAAAGAAGATATTATATTAAAATTAAATTGAAAAACAAGGTTTAAGTGATTATCAAATAACGATATTAAGTTAGTGAAGAATTTATGTTTTTTGACTACAGAAAAGTAAAAAAATAAAAAAGAGAACAGGTATTCAATTATTCAAAAAGTTTTTCTTTCGTATGGTAATAGTACTTGCCGCGATTATCGTTGCATCAACTTCGCGTAAAAAGAAAGCGACATCCCTACACTAGTAGGCTATTATCGTTATGGTCTGATTCAGTTTATTTCTCTCTTTAACTATGCCTGGTGTGATTTTATTCACAGCTTCTTTAAAATAGGCATAAGCTAGGAATTATTTCTTAAGTTAATATACTATTTCAATGTATAACCTATAACCAAGTGACGTGACAAGTAAAATAAATTCAGCAAAATGTATACGAGTCGTGTAATGATATAACTTCGCGCTTTTTAAATTTGCTTACTAAAAAATAGTTATAATAATAATGTTAATTTTAAAAAATCAAAAATATTATGTTCCGTTAACTCTTCAGCCATCGATTTAAAGCTTTAAGTACAAGTTTGCTAAGACTGCAAACCTCCCCTTTAATAGTCTTTACTTGTTGCTCAAAGTCTATTAACTTAGCTCTGATGCAAGCTTTACTCCGCGTTAGCCTTTTGTTTTGATCGACAGCTTTAGGTCTGTGTTAACACAAAATATACAATATACAGAAAGTCAGCTAAAATTAAGAGATCATTAAACGTGATAAAAAGGTATGTGTGTACACCTACACAGCTGTGTATTTTTGTGCAAAGAAAAATACCAGAGTTTATCGATAGAATTATATCTACTAAATCGATATCGAGAATATTATAATGTAAGATAAGTTATTTGTAAAGCAAGTGATTATTATCTTAACTAACTGGAGTGTAGTAATTCTTAACGAAGTTATAAAAAATGTCAGAAAAAGCAGGCGAAAAATGCTTTTCGCGGGTAAATAACCTATTGTTTGATAATTCTGTGTGTGTGTAATAACAGATATAAGAATACGTATGTGTGTGTATGCACCTATATTAATGCAGAATATTTAATTTAGAAATTAGTAGCAAATAAACCAGTTTAAAGTGAACACGTATTTCAATTAATTAAAGTTCCCACAAACAAAAAGCAATCTTATTGCAAAGAACACCTATGATCACAGTAGTAGTAATTTTTATCGATATCAATACTTTTTTAAGTTCAAAAATTTGATCTATTTATGAAAAAATTTAAATTAATAGTTCATTTTCACTGACTTGTTGCATAAGGTAGAGGGAAATCCATACGTCTTATGGAAGGCAGAAACTTTATGTCTCTTGTTTACCCTATAAAAAATCAAAAAAGGAATAATGATGACAATAAAGGAGAGAAGGCCTGCTACTCCCACCACCATCCTTCCTGAGCTCTGGTGACCACATCTACATAATACTGTAGTGTTTTTTCACTACGATCTCCTGAGAAGTGGGTGTAGATAGTGTTGAAATCTAAAAAAGCGCATTAAGTTTTCATTCATTTAATTTCTAATATGGACAAAGTCTACAATTGATTTCTTCAATATGATTTAGTTTACTTCTTCGTATGCACTTCTCACGAGAGAAAAGTATGACCAAGTGGTGCTCAGGACCTGTGAATTAAATAAAAAAAATATATTCAAAAATAACTTGAATGTGTGTTTTTGGACGCAAGTATTGTATCCATGTATTTGTAAGACGTGAAAAATTGTTCAGGCAATAATTATATAGTGAAAAATATTCGATATAATTGTTTTACAGTTAAGTAATTAATTTAAAAAATAACAAATACCAATGAAAGCTACAAATGAAATTGATTTTCGATTAAATTTGATGCTGGGTTTGTATTTAGTAGATATCCAAAATAATTCCAAATCTCTTAGGAAAATTTGTGAGGCTGCCGGTGTCAACATGACATAATTCATAATATTGTGTAGATCTTGTGCTTATAAATATATTTTCAACAGAAATATAAGTTATAAAAATCTTAAAAAATATATTCTTGCACTTTTCTGTACTAAAGTTAAATATTTTGAATTTAATTTATTGAAAATTACATTAGGAGTAACAAAAAAATGTGTTAAAATATAATTACCTTACTAAACGTGTTTAATGTTATAGGAGCATACTTCATCGTCGTCAGACAGCAAGGTTTTTGGGCTCTGCAATCAGAAGGACTCGCCGTCTTGTAAACTGTCACTTAACATTAAATAATCTTGTATAAATTTATCGTTTGAACTATTTAGGTTGTCCGAATTATGGTTAAGGTTTTATTTCTATCCAAAGAATCAAAATTCCAAAGGCATTTCAGTGCCTGGCACGAGTAAATAGTGATCACGTTAAAATACAATACTTCATCCCCTTTCTTTGAAGGCAGAAGGGAGAGAAGAGTGCATCTCGCTCTCATTTAAAACCTAGAGGAGAAAAGTGACTCAAAAACTACAAATATTGACGATAAAGACCACAATCTTTGCAAACCTACGCTTATATAGTCTTACGATGTTGTACTTACCGCATTATAATAAATAAAATGGCTTTTTGGTAACTTGGCCCGCCATCATACCATAAATTGTCATAAGCAGAATCTGCGACGCTAACGCTCTATAAGCAACAAAATTAAAAATGAAGTTATTATTAAACCAAATCAAAATATGCTCTGCGTAATCTTTATTTAAAATTGTAAAAGTGATGGCATTAAAATTAGAAGAGTCTAATTGACGCGGTTTCTGAGATACTCCGATATCTGTACAAAGATACTAATTTTTCTTTCTTCTGGTTATTTTATTTCTTTTCCTACAATTTTTACTAAATATTGATGCCACCACTTTCACAAGTTTAAACAGTAGCCCTCGATCTTTATGAATTCGATTTGAATAGGTCTTAATTGTTTTGTTTGCTTTAATCAACAAACTGTTATTAAGAAAAATAATGAGGGAAAATCAAGAGTGTAGCTTAAAATATTTCATGTTTTTATATTTAGCAACTGTGACGAATGAAACTAATTTTTTTTCATAACAATTTTTACATGATATTTATGAAATGCTTCATGCCTAGTCGATACTGACACGACTGCTGACATGCTAACTTGCTCGTCGTGAATCATAGTATGATTTTTTTGTTTGCATTTATGACAGAAATTAAATCTACTGTAAGCTAATGAATGTTCTGAACGCAAACAATTAAGACACATAATATTTTCAGACTTCTTGTCAATTATATTTCTTAAAAGTTTGAAATGAATAAATAGGATAATTTAAAAACTACACTGCGTTTTAAAGCAATTTTGTGAAATATTTGAATAATTAAAGACAGATGATACAAGTCAGGGAGCCTTATAGGTCAATGCTTGTTTGGTGGCTTTATGGTCGTGCGTAACTAACAAATTCCTAACACGGAGACGTTGTTAAAAATGTTATTACTTAAGTATAGCTGTAACTTGATTAAAATGTCTACAATTTTATCTTTTAATATTTTATGTTACTCGCCTCTGTTCTTAGCAGTTCTCCGTAGTAGCACATTATAAACATAGGCACCATCATAATAAAAACGACGAAGTAATTAGCCATCATAACCATGCCATGCGCCACCTGTAATAAACAGCTAATTGGATAAAACAGTGTTTTACCCTACTCCGCTATTTATATTTTGGAAGGTTTAACGTGTATAAATGTTCAACAGAAAGCTTATTTATATTAGTAGTTGCTAACAAACTTGGACTATGAGTTGTAACAATTGAAGGTTAAATAGATAAATTTTGATGAGATAACTGCCTTGATTTTGCAATCCATGCCACGATAAATGTAAATTAGCTTCTCAATTTGGAAATTTTACTCAACTTTTTTACCATTAAGTTATTAATTTTTTTTTAACTTAAATAAATTCATTAACTTAATACTCACCTGAGCAGAAAATGCAAGACAGCAAATAATGATCGTTGCGCATAAAAAAGAAATGAAATTTATTTTATTGAAGATATGGTCCAAATCCATGCAGAGCCTGTAAATAGATAGTACAATAATTTACGTGCATTTTTTAAAGCAAGAAAGAACCAGTTGTACTTTTAAGTCAAGCAAGGTATAATTTCCTCAATTGAGAAGTTGAACAGAAAGTTGCATCCAAATGAAACAGTAGATGTCGAGGATCGAACTATTTAGAGTAAAACCACGAGTTACCTATATAATGTTGATGACTTATGGACGACGTATCAGAATATCATTTATAAGATTAAAAATTCCATTACAATTTTTTCAGTATCAGAAAAGATACGCTATTTAAATGGAAAACACCAAGTGTGGCTAGCCAATCGCCAACACATAGAGGCTAATTACCAACCAACATAGGAATGCTTGCATACTTATCAGCTATGATCTTTATCATAAATATTATATTAAGTTATCACTTTATTAGTCTAGCATGAGAAAGGTTGTAGCTGCTGGCATGTGAGATATTCACATTTTTTGTCTTAAGAATGTTAACGCACTAGTTAGTAGTAGTAGTCAGGTGATTCTTTGATATTGATAGTGTCTACTTACCGTCATGTGAACTATCACTTGCCGAATATTCACTGAGTGAGCTATTTAGCGCCGAAAGCTACGTGTCGCTCGATGGTAGTGCGAGGTATGGGAGACTGTTGCTTACAACTACGAGATTGTTCTCGAGAAGGGGGAGATTCTGGAGTGGGATGAAGATCGTCTAACCGCTCCTCTCCGGCCTCCAACGCATAGATCACATAGGCCGTGAAGACTAGGATTGCCCAAGTAACAATGAGTTATCTGCATCGGTGCAAAACCCAGACAAGCAGTTGAGCTACCCAGGGGTGATCTGGTTCAAACACCTCGATAACTCTCCGTTAAGTTATCGGGGTGTTTGAGTGAATATGTGCCGCTCATCGGGTACTAGGCAAGCCCCACACTCGCACGCCGCATAGCCAGTGGCAGATAGATCCGTAAACCGATTTCTCTACGGAAAAAATGACCTAGTTGGAGTCGCGAGGAGCCCAGGAATGCAGTTGTTAGGAGACTACTTATCCGATATAAGGATGATAACTATCAAATACTTACGTAGTCAACTTTTGATGTTTTTTAATAATATGTTTTAAGTTAATAAAAGAGTTGTCTTCATTGGACTCGATTTTTGCGCCATCATTTAATACTGGTTTCATATGAACTAAGTCCTCTCGAAGTAAACTGAATTCAGTTACCATATGAGAACAAAGTGCCATGATTAATAACTCTGACCCCATATAAACGTATATGAACCGGAACACTGCAAGTTTTACAAGCAACTATGGTTAAATTTTATTATCAATAAAAAATATAGAAATGTCATAAATATTGAAAGCTAGATTATATTATTTAAAAAATTCTATATAAGAACGAAAATTATTATCAGCAGCTCTCGACAGTTGAGTAACGAAAAGATCATATACATGTCTTCGGTTATCAAAGTTGATCACAAGTATTTCTCTCATATAAATCAGTATCAGCCTTATAGTGGTCCCAGCCAATGATAAATAATAAATATTTTAAATAAATATTAAGGGAATCCATTAGCTACACAAGGTCTCATGCCAAATCGTTATTGTGAGGGGGACCCCAAATTACGTGAGAAGGGTTAAAATCTCCAAGGATTAAAAATGAGCTAGAAATTAATGAAAACAGCAAGTTAATATCGGATATAGATATGACATATGGATTAGAGATGTATATGCAGAGAATGGATATATTTAATTTTTTTATAGCGACAACATTTATTCCCGCGGGGATGAGAGAGATATTAATGCGGGAAAATGTGTATCGGGAATTGACCAAAATGGCAGCACCTCCATACCCATGATCACGGTCATCACGTTCATAAAAGTAACCAGGAACCGGGAAACGGGAACCAGGTCTCTATTAGCGCAAAGACCATGTTATTGTGAATGTTTACTATGTCAAAAATATTATCCTTTTTAGGAAGGAAGTTACAGGAGTTCCACCATGAATTTTAGTAATTAGATTATTGAGTTCAAACAGCTTCATTGCAACGTTGGTTTGTGTATTTATTAACAGGAATATCGATATTTTTAAGAAGTGTTCATTCCTAGGGGTGATTGTAACATAGCACCGTTTTGAGACGGGAGGATTGTATTCAGCAATGAATACTTGGTCGGCTTCCATATCCTCTCTTTATACATATCCTCTATTTAGAATAGAATACATTTATATCTTTATTCCTCTATTTGATTGAGTTCTTGGGCGAACAGGGGTTAGTGTTGTACGTCTATAACAAACGGAGGGTTGACAAGCTGGATATTTTCTTGGATTGATAACTACACAAGGGTTGCTGAGAGATGGGGGAATGGTGAGTTTCTAAGTGAATTGGCCTCTCGAGCAGTACTGTCGTATGAATGGCCTATTGGAGGACATCTAATTGAGACTTCTGCATAAGACACATTGCGGTTTTTATGCTTCGTTGGCGAATATGATCTACGAAATTTTTGTTGGTAGCGAATTGGTTCCCTGAGCAGACAATGCAGCTTTATGATGATTCTGTAAAGTCACATTCTTTGTCATGGTGTAATGACTCTGAGCGGCATTGACTTAACATTGACTTATGATCAACCCAGCAGCAGTTATTGCACTGGACAATTCATCCAAGAATTTCATATAAATCTCCAAATAGAGCGGTAGAGAAACAAATCATTTTTGATGGTAGCAATTGTCGACTAAAGCTTAAAACGACTATATTAATTGGCACCCATTGTATTTTCCCTTCAAAGAAGTGCTTTTCATTTAAGCGTTTGGTTTTAATTATATGACAACAGCCTTCAGGGAGTTCAACAGCTTCAACAAACTCCTCTGTCGACCATTCAATGGCCTCTAACAACTTCCATTCAAGTAACATTAAGTGTCTTCTATCTGACATATTATGCATCGTTAAAAAAGATAAATAATTGGCGATACAAAGAGACCAACCTTGATCTTTTAAATTTTATTCCACAATTGCTACTTGTAAATTTTTTTGAGGACGAAATTTATTATCCAATATCTTAAACTGTGAGTTGCAGTTTTTATAGTTAAATGGCCAAGAGATTTTTCATATTATTTATCTTATTTACACAGTGATCGAATAATAGGATATTAATTTTTATTACAAGTATCATGATATTTAATAATTTGTTACTGAATTAAAAGACAGGCTACTTACTACAATACACTTGAAACATGTAAATTCCAATATATACAATCCAGTTCGTGGCTGGGTCGAACGGATAGCTGCAAGGGTAGGGCATTCGCAACTCGCTATTTTGTTGTAGAAAAAACCTTCGCAGAATGACATCGGCAAAAGGTGTAATGGAATACAGCCAAGTACCCATTAAGGCTGCGTAGTATAAAACTGAAACATGGATTGTCGTAGCCTTCAACCCGACAAGGTATTTTGATGATCAAGGTTTAAGACCAATTTAAAATATTTTGACAAATGAAAACAGAAGAGTATCTTCAGGCTACACACAATAGAAATATAGAGTATACTTCTCAAGTCACTATTGTTGAATGAAAACCTAGCTTATTTATAGAAATAATTAATGATAATTTCAAAAGTAACTAATCTCCCTTGGGATGCATCATGGTAATTCCTGTGGAGAAATTCATGAGTAAATGTGGAATAAACAGAACAAAGTTATACTTTTTTGACACAGCTCTAGTTTTCTGTTTAAGCTCTTTTGCCTGTTCTTTTTAACTTCCGTAAGGTCAGTCTTCCACATAGTACCAAGTTTGTTTACAATGGACCTTATTTCCTTCTTATTAAGAAATATTATCACGATTTTTAAGGTAACTGAAAAAAAAAATTTTCATGAGAAAATTAAAAGGTAAAATCAAATCATTGCATTAACATGTAGTTTACGAATTAACAAATATAATATTACACGACACGTGAAAATGTAGAACAGTTATGAAAACACCTAACTAACAGTACTGTAAACTTGGGTTCATTATTACTTTTTCAAATTTATATATTCTTTCTTATACGTCCTTAGACACAGCGTTGGTAGGCCTTGTGAGAGACAAGGTGGACTGGTGAAGAAATATAATGCAGGACCGAGCGATAGGAGATGCTTGGGGTTGGCCTATGCCCAGCAGTGGACGTCTCTCGGCTGATATGATGATGATCATGATGGTATATTCTTTCAAACTATAATAACACTTATCCCTTAAATGATTTTTAATTTAGCTACAAATATTTCTCTATATCTCTCAAGTGTATTGGTAATGTATTACATAATTTATAGACATATCCAAATAAAGATAATGTAGTGTAAGTTAATTTCATACCTATATTAATGGCAGTATTTTGAAACATTTTTCTACTTTCCCTTACTAATTTACAAGTTATAAATATAAAGGTATGACACTTAAAAGTTTATATTCTCTAAATAATTGCTGCTACTTTCCCTAGAATCTATTTTGTCTAAAACATACATACATTATATACAAAGATATTTTTAAAGGATGATTAGATTGGATATATTCCAAATATACATAATGTTACCCCAGAGCGTTGAATAACGACTACGACGTTTTTAACTGTTTACATACTCAGTTTAAATCACATATTGCTAATACATATTAGTGACCCTTTTTAATTCGTTAAGTACGTATCTAAATGATCGATTCAATCGATCGAAGAAAGCATCCGATAATACTTTCTTGGGGTATGAACCCCGGTTTTGCCGATTGGATACTGCTCATAATATTATTTTTATTTTTGGTTCATGTATGTCAAATTTCTACATAGTGCACACGATGTTCAACGTAAGATGCTAAACTCCACACGCCTATATTCTATAAAGTTTTTGATTTTGAATACTTGACGTTATCTGATAGATGTTTTCTTATACTTATAGATATATATAAAAAAAATTATCCTTCGCCTATAAAGCACATTTTATTTTTACCAAACTAAAATTCGTGAATGAATAAATTAACTACACTAAACCTTTAGTGACTTATCTGTCTTACTTGTGTCCCCTCATCATACAATATCTATTGTTTATGATTTGTAGATCGTGCAGTTTCATTCTCTTGATATATATAATTTTATTATGTTGAATGTAAATTTAATGTCTTTTCCAAATAATGAAACCGCAATCCAAATCAGAGCAGCAGTTTTTGAGAATATTTCAGACATTGAAACATAGATACAAGAGACATTGAAATATATATACACCGTGTTCCTGAGTATATTCATTAACTAAGCCAAACGCTATTATAAATTTAAATTAAAATAAAAACCGTGTTGACAGGTAATTAATTACCATTTTAATGGCCAAAGTTACTGAATGTCTTATTCCCTTTTAACTTTGGCCTTTCAACATATACATATATGAGAATCGTATACTATTTACCTTGTGTTGTAGTTAAAAAACTTGGCAAATTGAAGGCCAGATCAACAGTTCGTTTCACTCCATTCAATACCTGAACAATGAACAGAGCCAGAGAAGCATAATGCAATGTCAGGCAGAGGATCAAAAACAATGTTCTCAACTTTTTTATCAGCGTTACGTGCTCCTCGAAAACTCTGATATTACAATTATTCAACGTTTGGAATGCCAGTTCCAAAGGCTTAATAAAAGCTTCAGGATAATCTTTAGTACTCGTCATATTGAAAATTTTCTATACTAGTGTAGCTTTACTGAGCGCGAGGACAAAATAGTGGTTAAAGAGTTTGTAGGGTTCTGCGAGAATTTCTTGAAGGATTTCAAAGATTTTTAAGCGTACTGTCTCAATCTTGCAATAAAAGTTTTATTAAATTTAATCATTATTCTTTTTTATAGTTTATTCTGTCAGGATGTCAATGCTAAGCCGAAGCCATAGCCCAATTTGACGTTTTTATTTTACTTTTCGTTTCGTTGAAAACGTTTTAGCTATTAGACGTTCCTTGAACCTTGGGCGCAACTTAAACGTCACCTCAACATCATCATAATCAAAATTTATATACTAATGGTGGGCACAGGACTAAACACATGAGTGTATGAATATCATATTAATTCCTCTTTAAGTAATTATGTACCAATTACAAAAAAAAAGTGTTTAAGAAAATAAACTATTTTAAATGTTAAATGGTAATCAACAATTCGTAAGCAACAAGCTTAATATTTAATAAATAACATTTTTATAGTGTACTTTGATTACGTCTGATTATTAGGTTTTCTCTATAACAAGACTTTTTGTCGTATAACTGTATTTAATTTTTTCAATTTCAAAACATATCATTTGTCTGCCTCGCGTGACGTATCAAAGGCATTTCACATTTCCATTTCACATTTCACATTCCATTATTATTCGGAGGTATTACAATCTAATAATCCTGCACACTTTTTAAAATAAAAATAATAAATGTTTAATTAATAAGTAATAGAAATTAATAAATACATAAAAAAAAGTTACTCGTGTTTAAGAATTTTTGGTTCCCACATTCCAAAAAACTTTATGTAAAAAGTTACATTATAATTTAAAATTATTTTTCGTAGTCTTTCCTAAGTGTTCTTTCTGGTAACAACTTAGCACTAAATCCAAAAAATAATTTTAAATTATTATCGCCTGTTTGATATTTATCAGACGGTATTTAGTTTTGTTTAAAAAAAATTTTCACTTGCTTGTGTTTATCACACATAATTATGTTTTCTAAAGTTAAAGTTACAGAATGTCAGGCAGTACTGTCAACTAATCTATCTTTTTGTCTTTTGTTAAGAATACTCGAGTAACTTTGAAAAAAATACGAATAATGCAAATAAAATTCAATTGCAGAAGTTATCCTTAGGAAATTACCATTTCAATGTTTCCAAGTAGGTTTATAATTTGGTTTAAAAATAATTTTTGACGATTATTTGTGGTAAGTTTCCAAGGTCAAACTTCGATGGGTGACCGAAGATTGGCCTCGCTTTCCCTGGGATCCCGACGTTAGATTCTGACTTGGTGACAATGGGACCACCTCAGGAATTACTCAATCGAATGAAAAGCATTTTTTTGTTCATAAAAAAACGAAAATTGAAGAACATGATGTATATATATTTTACTACAAAAACGTAAAAGCTAGCCTTCGTAGAGTAGGATTTATGATAAAAAAAGATCAGAAACGAAACAATTGAATTTCGAGGAAAATGATCTTAAGGAGGAAGAACTTTGGACCTTTAAAATGAGCATAAGAATAAAATATCTGCATGCATACAAAAATTGGGTACCTTTAGTTCTTATTAGAGCAAGCAAAATACGCAGGTTCGAATTTTGCTCACAATTAATGAGTTAAATCGGAGGTTATTCCTGCAAAGGCTATCCCCTTTTTTTTCTTTTTTTTGTAGCAGGAGAATGCATTTACGCATTTCCTTCCCGATTCGGGGAAACCGGGAAGGGGTATGTGGGACTCCCGGGCAACGGTGCCCGTCCTACCCACTAAACAAAGGCTAACCCCTGACCCAAAATCGTTGAAATTGTTGGAATGATGATTCCCTGTTATATTCATGATGTTACTTGTCACTGCAAATAGGCTAAGTCAATTAAAATACCCGGTTTCTACGTAATTATGCATAATCTATAGTATAATATGTATGAGAATTCCATGTCTTTGGATCAAAATCAACATTAGACTCTCAACCTTTTTAGAATCCAAGGTTGAGGACTACGTTTACAAAACAAAAATTCTTAATGCTTATTTTTAGAATTTCCATATTATTTAGCAGCTTTACATTGTTGGTCAATTTTGACAGTATATTAAATGGCAGCTCACATGCATCAATTTCAAATCATATGATAAGTCTATATTGTAGACTCCAAGTCAAAAGTTAGACTGGTTAGATTTGGAAAATGCTAGTCTCAAAGAAGTCCGTTATGAATTCGTTTTTCAAATAACCTAATATGAATTTATCAAAATATTCGCCAATGTTTTAGAGTTTTTGTGGAAAAAGTGGAAAAGACCATACAAATAAATTTTAGTTACTGTTTAGACTATTCTGTTGAGACTAATAATAGCTTATATGTACCGAGAAATTAAGCTAGAAAAAATAGTATTTTGCTCTGTCTCTACAAAAAGTAGTTTTAAAACTTCTTCGTTTATTCTAGCCCAAATTAAGTATTATGGAGAGATTTTGTTGTGATATTAAGACTATATGCTGATTTTTGCTGAGTTTTATATAAATTATCTAAAATTAAATAAACGGTTCAAAATTCATAATCATGCGTTGACTGTACAAAGATCTAGCCCTAACAAATTACTAACTCAAAAGATACCGATAACTTTTCTAAAACCAATTAAAAGTACTTATTATACGGAACAGCCTTTTAACCTGGTAACACCTGCGTATCCTGTTCAAATTATGTTCTAGAATACTCACGTCTATAATTTACGGCATGGGTAATGTGAGCTTGAGTTTATGATACCACACTGCAGGCAATGTTGCTACCTAGAACTGTATTTACCTATAAATGGGGGTTGGATCAGTAATACGGTGTTATTGTAAAACGAAACTTGGAGGGTGTAATTTTGATAATAAATATTTTTCAGATGGCAGCTAAAAGGAAACATTAGTTAAACTATAATGAATGATAGCAAAAAGTTAATAGAATCCAACAATCTGGAGTATTTTCCTTGTATTTGCCGTTTTAATATATATACATTTCATTAATGACTTAAGACAAACAATATATATGTTTATATGGAACAGTTATCGTCATCCTTAAATGTTATTTTTGAAGACACTTACCCCGAAGAAAATGTTATGTCTGCAAAAACGAACACATCTGACGATAAGCTGTAAGCCGGTCAAGCCTTGCAATACGGACACTACTAAATTTTCATTATCTGGAGATTCCCGGGAATATTATATTTGGTCAAGAGAAGTTCAGTTTAAATGAAATCCAATGGCACCTTACTCCTTATAAATAATCCGTAATAATTAAAATGTTTGGAGTATTAAAACGCAATATTTTAGTTTAAAAAAAAATAACTTTTATTAATTTAAAACCTTATTAATTCTACATATTAACACTTGTCATTTTAATCTTATAGTTGATAGGATCAACTTTCAGGATAAAATATCTCTAATAAATAATTTTTATCATACATTCTAGTACGAAGGGCACGTTATCTGTACCCTAAATATTGTAGATAGGATATTTTATTGAAACCAAGGCTTGATTTATTTTTAAAAAATACTGCGTTAAAATATTTTCTAAAAATGACTTATTTAGTCTAAGAATAAAACCGATGGCCGTATGTCGAGTGGTCAGTGTCCCTCTCTTCTAAGCCAGAGGTCCCTGATCTTGGTAGAGGGTTCTAATCCAGACGGTAGGTGCAGATATTTGTATGATGAGTACGAATATTTGTTCACAAGTCATGCATATTTATGTTTATTTAATATATTTATATATACATTACTATATTTCTCCGTTATCTAGTATCCATAACACAAGCTTGTAATAACACTTAGTTTGAGCTATATAATAGGTGTGAGTGTGAGAAATATATATTTTTTGAGAACCAACTCAACTGTCGAAATAAACACTGCATTTTTATGCTAATTGAAAGAATTGACAAAAAATCTCCTAACCTACTACCGCTTTTTTTTCTCACTTTTTTTATATAAAATATTATGGTACTTACATAGCACTTTATATGAAAGAAATAGCTTAAAATGTTGCATTCAAATTACAAGAAAATCATAAATTACCGACGACGACGTTCTTATTTCTTAAATATTGATATATTTTCATTCCGTAGATAGATTTATTGTTTTTTGCAAAGACACAGACAAATCCAACTTTATTTATAACACAGAAACCGTGCATTCGGAATGGTCTTCGAAAAATTTATCTTTCGAGGAATTAAGGGTTGTGGTAATTTTTCTGACATTCCTTTCTACAAAATTGTGATTTCCATGAAATCGGATGAGGTAGAAACCGAAGTAGAAGTTGTCGTTGTTAATGATGATTTCATGCATACTCCACTTTTAATTGGACAAAATTTTACCTGATTGATTTCGTCGCTGTCATAAAAGATAATGGAAGATTACTATTTTATAAAGGCTCTATAGAAGAATTCTCGTTAATGACAAAAACTTTAAATTATCTGTAATGACATTTAAATTCGTACAAAATACAGGTTTATTCGAAGTTTTGTGTGGGTTGATAAAATTAAAGCATCCCAACAAAATTAATTTTCTGACGAGTGTTATTTTATTGTTGTCATGGTTACAATAGACATCAATACGCTCCTTTTTTAGGTAGCCATTAAATGTTTTAAGTGTACTTTCAGTGCAATTATTGTCACCTAGTGTAAAGCAGTCTTATTATATATTAGATATAAGGATGTATAATTGCCACAATAATCGTAATTGGTCTAAAGAAAATCCCGTATAAGTTACCAAAACGCATTACCAAGTTGGTTTCTCATTGAACCACTTTAATTGTGGAATTTTTATAAATCATTTCTTGATAACAACTTCAGGTATAAAACTTAACTGTACTGTACTTTTAAAACTATTGGTGCACTTTTAAAGGAATTCAAGGGTATTTTATCGTTCTATCTTATTTTAACAAATGGCACGTTTTATTGTGTATACATTTCACACATGCGGAACTATAAAGAGAGCATATTTAACGATTTACATGTAGCACATCCTCTGGAGCTATAGACAAAGGATATCAAGAGGAAGCACTAAGTTTACAAATCTTTTTCATTGCAAAATAAAACTTCTTTGATAAACTGTGACGGTCATACTCAGCAGAAATCAATAGGTGACAAGCTCCATGTTTCATAATTAACATTTACATATTTGCTATCTTATAGTAACTCTCATTTCATTAAACAACTTAATGCTCCAAGTTGTTAATTCCTAGTTCCCAACTTTTGAAAGAAAAATGAAAAAAATACATTCACATAACAATTTAATCGAAATAATACTTTAAAAATATTACGGCAAAATAAACCTAAAGGACAACTTAATCTAATTGAGTATCACGCAGGGGAATGGTGTATAATTGCACAAAATCGGTCATCATCGTACTGGGTGGTTCACTTTCACCAATTACCATATTTGACAACAATGGCAGTTCATAACTTATGTCCCTCTTCTTTTTTCGGAAACAACTAACTAAAGTTGAGCTTGAAAATAAAAGAACACCAAAAATGATGCCAGCCCACCAACTGACATTCGATGCCGTCACTACTTTAATATTTTCACTACAAACTTTTGTGGAAGCAAGCGTTGTTGAACATACTTGGATCAAGTATTTATCAGATTTAACAGAATTCACAGTCACTGCTGTCTTTTCTCCTGAGACGCACCAAACTTGCGGTATCAGTTGAGCTTTGTCATCGATAGTCAAAGCTGGTAATACCTGTACTGAATACGATAGTACAGGACCATTTGTTAGACCAGGTGGCTCCCATTTTACATAGATATAACCATTTTCATTAGCAGTAGCATATAAAATACTTGGTACATCAGCATATTCGGATCGAAGAGTTCTTACCACCCCTCTAGCTGATCTACTACATTCACTACTGCAAGCACGCAATCTAAACCTGTAATCTCGAAAAGGAGCCAAACCTCCTACTTGAAAATCATTTCTTGGTCCCTTTATATTCAATGACAAAGTTTGAACGAATTTGCCGTCTGTGGAATTACTAGGTCGTGAAGGTTCTTTATCATTACAGCCAAATTCTATGCTACTACATACATCAAAATACTCTTCAACCATTGCACCAGCTGTCACTGATGAAAGAATCCCGCACATAGACTCACAACCTCTGTCATATTCAGGGGGCGGTCTCATAACGACAGCATGCTTAGATATATCGATTTCTTCGAATCTTTGTTCATCCTTTTTACAATGATCTCTAGCTATTACATCTTTAGGGTAAATGTCGACTATAGAAACATCTAGCTCATACCGTGTAATGTGAGGTCGATAAACTTTATGATCTACCCAACGCAAAACTATGACTTCAGATGAAGAAGCAACCAACTCTAAAATAAATGGAGGCTCAGGTTTGCCAACAGGTGTGGAGAAATTAACAATCCCACTGCGAGCAAGAATGTTTTTCACTGGGTCGTATTTTTCTATGCAAAGTGCATAAGATGAAGCTGGTTGTAAAGATGTCAACTCAACAACGCTGTTGTTGTAGATGTCATAAGGTACGTTATAAGCGTACCATTCTGTATCACTACATGTTTCTGGCACGAAAACTTTACGAGATCCTTGAGGTAGTCGTATATAGAGAATTGAATAATGGGCATGAGGATCCGTAATGTGTGTGAAATTCACATAAACTGTCGTTTCATTAATAACGTCAACACTCAAAGTAACTGATGCTTTAGTGCATCCACCACTATAGCCATTAGATCCCTGCGGTACATCCATCAATCCTGGTTTAATTGGAAACAAATGTTGTATTCTATCTAACTCGCTCATACATAACATAGGATTATTATGGAAGAACATTGTTCCACTGTCGATTTTTAAGTGCTTCATAACATTTTCACTGAACAAGCTTTGAAGGCTCGTCATATCGTATACTAAAAGGCTATAAGTACCATTCCTTAAATTTTGTCCCTTAATCCGCCGCAGCGAAGATAGAAAATCTAATGAAATGATTGTAGGAGTGCTGTAAATAACGATGTAATCTTTAACTTCTTCAATTTGCTCCAAGTAGGTTTTGAGCTCTTCCATTGTATCAGGAAGAGAGCTTATATGAATAGTTAGAGAACCATTAATTTTGACGCATCTTGCCGCTTCTTGAATATTACCTAAAGTTTGTAATACTAAACTGTCACAAGTCTGCAACAAAAATTCGATATTTATTATTTGATAAGTCAATTACTCTAGTACTATACGAAAATAAATTCATCGTAATGTTCATGTTTCCGATATTATACAAAAAAGTAGATTAATTATTCTGTTTGTCCGAAAAAACGGTATTTTGAATCAGTTAGTTTTATTACCGATAGTCAAATTACTGCATTAATTCAATTTCCAGTTGTCGGTCACTAGGTATTTATTTATCATATGAATTTGAAGTTTAATTTATTTTGAAAATAAAGCAATTTAACAATTTAAAAATGCAATGGTACTAACCTCTTCACACCCATCACATGGAACGCATACATTGCCTTTAGGAGTTAGCTGCTTTTTAAAACCAGCTGTGCAGTTGAAGACGCAAGTCTTGTTCCAAGACCAACCCTCCAGGTATATACATTCAGGCTCGCTTATGCAGTAACCATTATCAGTTAGTTCAAGTCTGCAATTGAAAATATATCAATTAAGCCCGACACCCGATTCAATAGAACTGCAGAAAGTCACTAATCACAATTTAAGGCTCTCACTTAGGGATAATTAGCTGTACTTTCGATTCTTTACTTTATTCTTTTTTATATGAAGCCTATTGGAATTTAGGATAGTCCTACTATTGCAAACACAATCTATTTTTATTAAAAGGAAGTGTTAATAAATTATTTATACGTAATTTTTTATGACATACGTTTCCATTTGTAATTATTTTATTTTGTTATTTGCCAAGTAAATAATTTTCACCTTACGATTTGTGTTGATAATTTTCTTAATCAAAGTACTAACACACAATGTATTTAACAACTTAGAGTGCTTTGTTTAATTTAAAACTTTTAGTTTTGCAAAACTTGTATCATTATAAGTCTTTTCTAAACGTCTATTAAAATATTTTCAAATACTTTGAAGAAATTACTTCACATCGTATTAAAATAAAATGATTAAGATGCCTACTTACAGAAGTATTTTTAATACCTAGAAAACTTCCATTTACGAAAACAAGGCATCTTTTGCTATAGTTCAACTCGGTTTGGTCAGTCAAAATATAAAATCTGGAGCTTCTGTGTGCTTCAGTTATTATTAATTTAGACTTTATTGCACATATAAAGGTACAACGTGCGAACTTAATGCAATTAGACATTCTCTACCAGTCAACCAGAGTGTAATATAGTTGTGCCATCAGGATTCTGTCTACAAAATCCATATTCTGTTATACGAGTTTGTTCCATACGACTTGTGCCCAGAAGTCATTTGTTTTGGTTATGATGAAAAATTGGTAACTTTTAAAAAATCATTCCACATTTTTAAGAGTAACATTAATGTGAACATAATACAAAATAAATACGATTCATTCTGGTAACATTTCAACTCATATAAGATCGTAAGCACTCTCTAAATACAAATAGAATTCTATTCACCATTGTGCAGCTAAGTGCTTATTGCGAATTAGTATGATAACTATCTAAATGTTGTAGATATGCTGTAAAATTTGCTCTATCTAGAATTTGCTAAAAAGATCTTGGTTTTGGTGGTAACATTGCTTATAAAAGATTCTAGATAATATCTCGTTTTTACAAAATTACATATAGATACTTTATAATTCAGATTTGCCAGTAAAAGTAATACGCAAGATGGTTTAGAAAAAAAAAATTATCTACAATCAATCAATCATCTAATTTATCCAATATATTATTGACTTGTTAAACTTTACAAAATTTGAGATCTTGCCTTCAACATTCTAAACATTAAATACATACAACATTTCCTCGTCCTACTTCCAGTATCTGTCCTGAAATAATATGACCAACAAATAAAAATTCTCACTGATATTTGTCCGTGAAATAACTCGCAATGTTTCCAACAGCAACATTGAAAGCAGACATCTTATTTAACTTTGTCTGTTTACTTCTTTCTACTCATATTCAGATACTTTTCATTCGCACATGAGAGACTGCCCGAGGGTCTACGAGGATCTACAGGCTGCGCTAACAGCTTACCATACTTATACTTTTTGCTGCGCCGGTTCTTATAAACACCATCACAAAACTAATTAGGAATCTTTTTAGTTATGGCAATATCATTACTTTGGGTTCTTTCTTGTTAACAATACATAGCCTTATCTTTCTTGGAATAGGTAGTCAACATGATTCTGTTCTAGGATTACGATCATATGAAGCATAAAATACTTGAAAATTGTGTTATCACAAACGGTAGTAACGGTATTCTTAACATTACAGATTGCTATCTATTTTATATACGTTCGTAGATAATTCATCATTCATATGCTTCACTTTATATTTTTCAATGGTAAAAACAAAGGGTATATCTACTCACGCTTTATCAGGACATTCTGACACACATTTTCCATTATGCGTGCGGTGTCGACATACTGCACAATCGTCTGGATTTGTCTTGCGACATCCGAAGCACTGTTCGTTGCATTTTTCTGCATCGGGACCTTCTAGAAAACGTTGGCATTTCCTAAACATAAATATAACAAGTTAAATAAACCCAAAACATAACTTATGACTAGAAAACATCTTGTGAAAGAGGAAGTCTAGCTATACGGCTGTTTGCAAAAAATCCTTATCGTTGCCAAAGATTATCGTTATAACAGACATTTAAAAAATATCTATTATATATGCTTATCACAAATATAATACTTAAATAGACATATTTTGTTCATCCATATGCAAGCTCAAATTTCATCTTCGTGAATTACATATCGTTTAGACATTTTATAACAAAATTTCAATAGTATACCTTATTTATAATTACAACTTATCTACTATATGCATGTAGTGTTTACCGTTTCTTAATTGTACATTTAGCTATAAGATATATATTGTTTTGTATGCATATGGTTTAGTTTTATATGTAGTGTGTATTATTGTTTTGTTTTGTATGTATCAGTGTAACAATTACTGGTGAACCAAATAAATAAATCATATATGTTTTATGAGACAAGTAGGTGATTGGTTTTATTTATTTTAGATAAATAAAACTAAAGAAATATTGTAAAAGCAATAGTCTATCAACAACCAATAGTTGCATTGTCGTAGCAATATAACTAATTTTTAAAAATAAAAATTTAATGTAATAATTTGTATTATGTATATAATATTATAAGTATATACGCTTCTATGTCTCCGTATTAATGCACCCAAGCTTTTCACTTATTTACATAATCACTCTCACCCAAGGTAACCTGGAAGTGATTACTAATTAACAATACGGCCCCCTTTTTATGATACGACATTTGTCGAGAGATATTCATTGTTTTTACATTAGTTATTAACTTTCTGTCAAGCATCGTCAAAATAAAATATTTCCTAGTATTCTGTCCTTATTCGTTTAACGGCTGAACACAGAAGGTTATGACAGGCGGTGCAGTCAGGAACAGTGTTATGGTATTTTTATAATTTCTGTGCAATTAAGACTATTATTATTGTATTGTTGAAGAATTTTAATAAATTTAAATCTATCCATTGATATTGATCGCCAAGTGCATGCCGAGAATTTTGTCTTTAAAACCAATCCCGGATACAGTTAGTGTAGTTTGTAGTACTGACTGCACTATAATATATACTAGAATAGAGAAAAATTGTGGATGGCTGAAGGACTGCCTAGAATACCGTCAATAAGCAATGTATTCATATAAAAAAATGAGGAAGGGAACTACAGTACAGGGATACCGAGCATAACACATTTAAAATTTAACTTTAAGGAAACACATCGTGCGCAGAAACAACATGTCTTCGGTTTTAACAAAACGGTTATTTTGACGACCATTCGGAGTTTTCCATTTAACGTTACGGTTGTTTACATGGAAGCTAAGCACTGTGTTATGTTTCGCATAACCGACAGTTACTGGGATATGGTTAGGCGTTAAATTCAAAGGATAAGTATCAGAGACGGGACATTTACAATTGTTTGTATTGTGGCTTGTATAAATAGCTTTGTTTAACGATCATTGTAAGAATTCGAAGTAACATTACTCCAATAACTTTTATCAAAGGTTTAATCTATTCTAATATTATAAAGAGACAAAGTTTGTGATGTTATAGGTGTAATCTCTGGAACTAATGGTTGGAATTTAAAAAAAAATGTGTTGGATATTCCATTTGTCGGGGACGGTTAAAAGTTATACAACATTTGTGAGAGACTACGCTGGCGCAGCCGCGGGGGGAACCTAGTTGGTAATAATGGTCAAAAGCAGTGGTATCACTTAACTATTCAATAACCACGTTAATATATGTTATTATTACAAACCTGTATAATAGTAGAAACTATTCTTTTGTGATTAAAAACTTATGCTTTGAATTTTAATAATTAATACACCGGTCGTCAAAACGACGCGAGAGTATAAGAAGAAGTGTAAGAACAGTTTATTATTCTAGACTAAATTAAGTACCGCTTAATTTATTCTAGAATAATCCGCACAAAAAGTAGTCGTCTTAAAGGTTTTCTTTGTGTTTTTGTTTATATATTATACTGTGTTTAATTTTTGCAACGTAAGAACAAAAGAGCTAAAAATATCTATGTTAACTCAAAATATTTAAATAATACAACAATTTGAATACTATTTAATTTATCAAAGTAAACTCATGCGTACGAAAGAATTAAATAAACTAATATTATAATCGACAATGCCTAACGCGAAACACAATCATAATATCTTCAAACGCACGTTTTAACACGTTCCTCATTATAATGGCAAAAGGTGATTGTGAAAATTAAATAAAATTCACAAACTGCTTATTCATATCTGAATATTTCTAAACTGGATTACAAAAATACTCTTTACATTATAAAAATTAAACATTGTAAAATACTAATCGCTAATGCTGATAAAAATAGTTTGTCTCTTTCGGTGCAATATGAGTCGAAACCAAAAACCGGTCTACTTGGCTAACCACTAAAAGAAACTGTATACTGTCAAACCAGAATAATGCAGACATTTAAATTATGGCCTCATGGCTCCTGGGAGTTTATCGCGGCTCAACATATTGTACAATTTTACGAAATGGCCGATAAGTGTTATTGAAGAACATCCAAAGTCTATGGTAAGCATAAAACGTAAAAGGCACATGGCAATAGATACTAGATTCTATAGGCAATAAAAAAATTATTGTGTCTGTATGTCAGTATTTTACAGACGCAGCAGTAGGTTTTTCAAATACTAAGCTTACTCGTAGCTCAGTTTTGAGGACTCACCAAAGGCCTAGCATCATTAAAACGATAACGATATGACCGGAAACTATGCAAAATTAAAAAAAAAAATCTTGATTATGTAAAGGCTAAAAAAGCCTGTAGCGGACTCGAATCGCGAGCAGTGCTGAATTTCTGCCTCTAAAGTCTCTTATATAAATAAACGAAGTTCATTTTCTCAGCTGAATGAGAGACACGCTAAAAATATGTTTGCATTCAGATTTAATAAATAAAAAATATTTAAGAACAGTAATGATTTGACGGCTAGGCAAAATTCTGCTCTATCAGTTTGTTCCGATAGTTACGTTAACATGATTAAAATAAGTTGATAAGGTTTTTGTTTCTTACTTCCATCAAAAAGTAGGGTTGCCAACATTTCATCAGCGAAATATAGTATTTTATGGAAATAGCAAAAAATAAACAAATATATTATTGTTGCGTACTATATATTTCTCCAACAGTACGCAGATCCTAAATATAGTACAATACTATACATTATAGTACGGTTGTCAACCCTATTAAAAATTTTATAATCCTTATTAGTTTAATTTTTACCATGTATTCCAGCAATGATTCGTGGCAATATTCCTGGTGCAAGAGCAGACCGAGTTGCAGTGCAAAGATCCCTCGGAAGGACTCAGAACGTGGCGAGCACGAGGAGCGATGACCTTCCAATTTATGTTATGGACGAAACAAACTTGAGGAACAGCCCAAACAATTACACCTCCTTTGTATATGCGGATCAGGCTGAAAAGACCCACCTGTAAGAAGAAAATTATAATAATATATCTATAGGCTTTGATTTCATATTTAAAAAACGAGAACACAAGGACGGTTTACAATGAGATAACTTTCAAGCTTCGGATTATTTATACCTAAGCCCTTAGCACCCAAGAGTGACTTTGATGTAAAAATAAGTCGCAAAAGCATAGGAATATGTAAATTTATAAACATATTACACTTTCTTACAAACTTGGTTCTATTTATAATTGAATCTAGAACGCAAGATAAAAGTCTCTTTACAATGAAATATTTAATTTTCATTATTTTTTTAGCTTTCAGCGCTGTATTTTTTGCGCAACCAAGGCAATTCAAACGTACTGAACATCCTAAAATAACGTTATTAGAATTTCAGATGGTGCAGCTCATTCTTTATGCAAAACGACAATGCTTGAGTAAAAAGCTGGCCGCATAGACTTGGAATTCATAAAATGAATTAAAGCCCTGCAAATAAAAGACCTAATGACAGTCTCATGAAAAACTGTAAGAATTTAAGAGAAAAAGAGACTAGTATTGATTTCCTTATCAATGGTGAATTAGAAATACCTATTGCAGTACTTCTAACTTGCAAAAATCGCATCGGATTAGATACTATAGTCTTTACGCCGATTTTTACGATCTCATCTATCGTTACGTGCTATTAGGAATTGGAATGAGCTCTCTGTCAGTTTTCTCATTGAAGCTACCAGTCGATCTGACATAAAGTATTGTGTGGGTACTAGACCTATAATATACTCCACGATTTAGTAATGTAAGGCAATGTACTAAGGTACAGGTAGAATTCTTATTGGTTTTGTGTTCCTGTTTTGAAAAACAGTACCTTTACAAAGACTACCTCAATTTTAATTGGCCATCGATGAAAAGTAATCTAGAGCAGCAATTGAACAGATTTGTATAAAAATACACGTGTAAAATGTGTATTTTAAAGCTTTTCTGTAGGATTTTCCCTAATATTTTTAAAACAAAAATCTATTATCATATTATCAGAAGAAAACAAAAAATATATTATTCAAATCACTCAAACTGGTTTTAAGTTTGGAAGGCTATATAAATATAAGTTAAGAAGTAGATAGATAGATAAACTCAACACCTTTCAATCACAAAAGAGTACTGTGTGGTTGGCATACCTACAGAAACAAAAAACAACTCTCTTTTTTATGTTTTCGATGTTCAAGTAGGGACAGTCTAAAGAGGGATGTAACGATATACAAGACTTACCTCTTTAAGATCAGGCATATCATAGATGATCAGAGCATAATTGTATAAAACTTGTTTTCCTCTTATTACAGCTAGGTTTGGGAACAATTGACCTATTGATTCAAGTCCATTAACTCTGTAGAACACTACGAAGCCTGTGACCTGAATAAAATACACATGTAAAATTAAGAATTTTCACTAAGGTTTCTGTGGAACTAATCCCGAACGTCCAAACTATTGAGTGGTGTAGAAACATCTGCAGCTTGGACAAAAACCAACCTAAGTATACAAATAAAACGTTTCAAAGTCCCCTGTTTCAAAAAAAATCAAAATCAACTATCGTCAAACATTAATATTATACCTATATTCTTATATTTATTCTAAAACTAATCCCGTTTTACTGTTTTTAGCTTGACCTAATGTTTGACTGGTAGAGAACAATATTTATCATCCATCTTATGGAGTTTAGACCTTAAAGTTTAAATAAAGAAAAAATAATTTAAGAAAGTCTTTGGTTTTTTTCCTACCTTTTGCTTTTTTAAATAATCTTGTCCTATATTTGTCGCACGTCTAAACACAGCAAAAAATCTGGTAATTTTTTAGGTTTTTGAATATTCATATCTCATATAATAATGATTTATGCAAAAAAGAAAAACATGGTGAGATGAGAATATTGGCTTTAGAATTTTTGGAAAATTATTATTGTAGTGTTTGTGTCATTATTCAGAGTGAGAACAAAGGACTACGTTTGAATGGAAAATACACCCTAGTTTCCTCTTAAGGAATAAAGCACTTTATTAATTTTATTGCTTCTGCAGTTTTGCAGTAAATAAATTCACTTGCGTATTGATCACTCTCTTGTTACATATTTTCATACCTTTTAAAAAAGATCTAACTAAAGGATCGCAGTAAGAGCCTTTTTCATGTTTATTGTCATGCTAATGGCTATACTGAAATTATGCGAATTAACCCCATGCAATATTTCTTCTTTGAGGTTTTATGAAATCTCGGGTCTCAAGAAAAAAACAAGAACAAATAGTTACTGAGCACAAAGCCAGGGTCAATTGCCTCATTGGTATTATTGGTATTATTGGTATTATTACAGCCACATATCTGTGGAAAAGTCATGGAAAATTTCATGAAAGAACAATGAACTGTAATCAGAGCCATACGGGTCATTTTCCGGATATTTTATTTCATGCTTAATCGGAACATGTCCTCATTACTACCAATAATAATATAACTCACTAATAGAATTAGTGTTTCTTTGAAAGGTAATTACTGATACACCTTTTATTTATGTGATGCCTTTATCATTCCATTTAGTTAAGCTCTTTCGATTTCTTACTGTAAATACTAGAATAACAAACACAACGAACGATACAGATTCCACATCCCCAAAAAAATATTCTTACTTAGTAACTACAGATGATAAAAAGGTACAGAGGTCCCGGGTTCCAGTCTTAGCTAGGGCAGCTGTTTGTGTGATGAAAACGAATATATGCTTCATGATTTTTTGTTTGCATGAAATATACATTTATATTCTAATATAAAAATATTTGGTATAATATTAAGTAATTTTGCTCGTTATAGAAAATATAATATACTAAATAAGGATATTATATTCTCCAGTATATAATCTGCTATGTAGTTATCATTCATAACACAGCAGGCGCATTTTGCCTAAAATGGAGGTTCTCGACGCAATATGGCTGCAATCGTATCTCACTTTAATTAATTTAATTTAATTAATTGTAATACGTCACATAATATATATGTAGTGTTGAATATATTCTTTATTTTGTATATTTATTAGTTCAACCTCAGCTCAACCTTAATATATGTTCAACACAAGTTTAAATTTTCTTTTAAATCTTTTTTTTTTAACTTTCGGCTTGTCAACTGAGGCGATCATATCTTCAAGGTTATGAATTCATGGTGTACGTTCAGTGTAGTTAACTAAGCGCTGCATATAGGCACTTTAGACTACAATTTCATTCTAAACGTTGTTCTAGTGTTGGTAGATGAAGCCCATCCGTCGGTTTTCTATTTTTAAGCTCTGATTTTGATGTTTACAAAGCATTATTGCAGTCTTATAACTCGGCAAAAATACCTTTGACGAATAAAAATTAAATACAAGGTAGGTATTGTGTTAAATATCACGTAAACGTGACTCAATTTTAAAAAATCTTAGTGTAATATACATCGAGGTTTATTCGCCTCCGTTAGGGTCTTAGACAGAGAATTGTTTTTTTACACTCTCGCAAAATGAACAAAAATATTTCGCTTAGAGCTTATTTTACCGTCTGACAGTATTTATTTTGTGAGTAAGATACTTAAAAATAACCTTATTTTAGCCGTAAAAAAGCTGTTTATACGCTCATGGGTGACTTGCTTACTAACTTACCAGTCTAACAACTTTACTGTTTCTACGTCATCAAGAAGGGTCACTTGCTTATTGCTTACTCTGTGGCTAATTACAATACCTAATACATGAAATACAATATAATTCATTGCTGGCCAATTGTTCAACCCACTTCAAGTATAAAAACATCCCCAAAATAAAATATAATCCATAAAACCGGACAAGTGCGCATTGGACTCGCTAACGGAGGTTTCCATACGAATTTGTAGGTACAGGAATTATCTATTCAATGAGCTTAAGAATCATCAATGGGATTGTCCAAATTTTTTTGTCACGCCCACATTTAAAAATATTTTTTCACAATTTGTTTGACTTAAGGTCGATAATATGCATGCAATGATGTGCAAATATGAAGACATAGCCGTAACCTTTTGGGTTGTAAAACTTGTGTGACAAAAGACAAATGGAGAGACACGTGAGTGACAGCAATATGGCCGCTTCGGGTACGTAAAACGACAGTTATAAGACAGTAAAATATTGCAATTATAGTAACATACCTCTCGAAGTTTCGGGAATCGAATATTCTGGAAGTCTTCCTTATGCGTTTGCTCCAACAATAGCACGTGTAAATTTCCCAAGATAACTACACAATCATTCAACTGATGTAGTCTATCCATTCTGTTGCAGAATACGCTCCTACAAATTCCATTTACATTAATATGCTCGTTGCCTAATTGCTGAGCTGATATTAAACCCAGGAACGCTAGGAACCTTGAACAATAAATAAATTTAAAATTTGAACCAGATAACTCATTTCCTGAATACCTAACTTACACAATCACTACGCTATATTAAACACTCTTTACTTTTTTGTATAATTATTAATTTTATTAGGCCTCTATCGTTGCTTGCAGGGCATCACAAGTATAGCTTCCCAAAATATTTGTGCATGCCGCATTACATTAGATCAGGTCTAATTTAATGCGGCATGCAATATGTGAGGAAACAAATCCTTTTTAAATAAATCGTCCATTCCAAAATTAATAAGGTCTCCAAATATTTATATAACTTGTAATAATTCATATTTAAATAAGAGGTTTATATAACTTATCCAACATTTTAATATTATCAAATTAATGTACAAATTCAACTCGTATATAAACCCAAAATTGACTAATAAGAGAAAAAATTACTTATTGATACTTGCCTACAGAGACGGAAAAAGTTTAGGTTCAAGTGTTATATTGTGTGAAGTTTAATGAACCTACTTACAATGAGATTAATCTGTGAACCACTCACATAATAGAAGCAATTGATTTCTAATTGTATGTGATGACGCACGATGGGTTAATAAATATAGACGGAAACTTTGCATTTATGTTTTAATATGAATATAGAATTTAATATTTAATCTTATAAAACCTACACATGACAGAAAAACTATTACTATTTAGTTAGATGAGCTAACTACTAAACTACATATTTACCATATTATCGCCGGCGCCATGACACTTTTAGTGATTTTTTCCCAAATCTCTTGTACTTCTTTTTCGGTTTAAATACATTTGATGGCTTCCGTAATATAAAACGGCTCAACAGTCTAAGGTATCCGTACCTTATACCACTTATGGGAAAACACATTGTCTAAACGGAACTCCCATGGCCCTTCCACTATTCATAGTGTCAATGTTCCATTGTCTTCTTGCATTCGTCATTGGAAATGCAAAAGAAATGTATTGCTTTTTCTATCGAGTCTTAATTGCCAGTAAAATGATTATCAGCTGTTGTTTTAAATACAAGTTATAAGTTAATAAGTGAAACATGAATTTTTGATAAAGAAACTTCTCTTTAAGAGGTATATAGAAGTCTAATAATACTGAGAAGTTTGTTACAATCAACTCTAATGAACTGAGTTATTTATATCAGCCATTCATTAAGAAAAATATTGATAAGCCTGCATGAAAGGTAATTTTATTTTAATTTTTCTGTTAGACCTCGCGTCGTAATTTAAAAATTAGTCTAGCTATTTAGAACTGAGCTTTAAAACCTATTATATCATGGTATGACTAACAACACAATATATTTATAACTTCTCTTCATAATCATAATAACTATCCGTTTCTTTAATTTAATATGTCGAATTATAATGGATCTTTTTAGCATTGTATTCTTAAGCTCTTATTTAATTAATTTAATAAAATAACTTAATAACATTCGTACGAGTGAAATGTTTCATTGCACAATACGGGTATACGGATCTCTTTGGTGACCAAACTTATTTAATTACTTCTCCTCTTCAGCAATGAATCATAGAGCAGTGTAATTTAAACTTTTAACTAATATAAATGTGAAAGTTTCGTTTGTTCCTCGCGCCAGAACGACTGACTGTACCTAGATAAGATTGGGCACATGAATACATTATAATTTGGAATAGTAAAGGCTACCTATTAACGCAAATAAAATGGTTCCAGTGAGATTTTTATGTTTATTACAGAGCACGAGTAGTCCCAGATTGCTACAGGTTAAACTTGAACCCTTAAAAATATCATCATCATCAACAGCCTATATTCGTTCCATTTCTAATAAAGCCACCGAGAACAACTGTTTAAAGTGCCTTCTTAAGTACCGAGAAACTCGAAAAAAAATATATGTTGACCCTTACAGAGACCAATCTTTACGAAAGTTGCTTTTACCGAAACCAGAGTATTCGAACCACTACGTCAATGTACTCGAAAATGGTTATTAAGATATTTTTTTATACGCGCAGTTGCCTTGCATCTTCGTTCACGTGGACGTAGTCGCGGGCAAAAGCTAGTATTATAATATTGTTTATATTATGTATATTTCTGGAACAGCAATAACAGATATAATTGAAAGTTTTCTCCCTTGTTCAAGCGGTTTTAAAAGCACTTCTAAAGTTTTGATTAAGCCAAAATCTATTTTATCCCTTTTCCTATTTGATTATATTTTCAATTTGAATTAAAATTAACAGTTGTGTTAATGTAGATTTACGTAACCGTTTTATTTTATTTACACATATATACAATTAAGGAAAAACAATATGTTAGAAATAAGAGCATACATGAATGAGACCCTTAATAATTATCATTTATAAAGGATCAATTATAAAAATAATTTACTTGGTACTCTAAAACGAAGGCCCTTAATTGTTTTCAGAGACCATTGAAAGAAAATGTTTTTTTTTTATATAAAGCACAGCAAATGACTCCACACCACCTGATGGAAAGCAGTAGAGGAGTCCATTTGTGAAGATAGCTAGTGAAGCATGTGATATATTACCCTAGCCACCCTCACCTTACCGGCCCAAAGAGTGCTTTTTCACGCCGCTTTTAAAGACACCCGTGTTGTAAGAAGCAGGGAATACGTGTGCTAGTAAGGAAATCCATGCTCTAGTTGTGCGACAGAGAAAGGAGTCACTAAATCTCTTAGTACGTAAAGTAGACGAATACGATTATAACTTGAAATAGCGGTACCTACCTATAGACACGTGTCATTATCATTTTAAGATAATTATTAAAACCACGTGATTTAGATAAGAATATCACAGAACAAGCTTAATCTTCTTAAAATTACATACACCCAAATATAAAAGCAGGTACTTTTAATGCGAAAGATTAATATTTTTGAAAACTCAGACTTAGAGTTGTCATTGAGATTATAAGAACTCACAATCTTTCAGTTAATATCGTACAAAAGTGCGTACCCATTGATAAATCAGTCAGCAAAGTAGAATAAGACACAGCAATGTTTAAAATTATTAAAGAAAGTGGTAATAATACACCGTAACAGGTAACACAGTAAAAGGTATTAAATTAAATTTTACTTATTAGAAAAGATCGAAATTATTTACACATAGAACTGCACTATGCCACTTATAATTAAAACTGTAGCAGATAATGTAGTCACTAATTAAGGAAACAGACGGATTAACATGCTAATTATAATTAATGACCACAGACCGTACGCAGCGAAAGGCGATAAAATACTGACTGACCAACCTGTACTGATTCGATTCCTTTAATATTCTAATGCCACTAATAATTTTAGTTCAAGACCTCAATAAAGGTCTACGGTTATACATGGTGTTTTATCTTAGTAGGTTACAAATATTTTTATACATAAAAAAAAAACTTTTATTTCAATTTATTTTGAAGACTACCGAGGAAGTACAACGCGATTAGCATTTACATTTAATGAAATAGAAGCCAAAAAAGAGATATTATAAATGATTGATAAAGTTCCTCTCCACTTATTCCATATTCCATTAAAACCAGTTGCCAGATTCGTTAACGATACTGTACAGATGGATTTGTTCTGTCTGAGTTTCTTGCAAAATAATATTCTTGTTATCTCTTTGAACGGTAAGCGCCATCAACGGTCAACACAATCAAAAACCAATTATATCCGATTTTGTGGTCTCTTAGTTGAGCAACTAATCAAAAAGGTGCTGTTTTCACAGAGCTGTCTTGAAATTTTCTTTAGACACTTCATACTCTAAATTTGAAAACTATAAATACGACATTTAACTTTGATTTTTTTCTTTCATATTGTGGCCTGGGCCACCACGATGTTCATCAGAAAGTGTCTACTATTTTATTCTCTACAATATATTAAAGTTCGAATTGGCGGTATTCATATCATATAAAAAAATCTCAGTCAACAGCTGGAACTTGGCTCCAAGTTTACGCCACAAAACATGGTATTCTGTTTTCCACATCTAAGCATCACTTACAACCTTCTTAAAGTCCACCGTTCATCTCTTTTGTGACAGATATTACCAGCACACTGCCACTTCAGCTTCCACTTCTGGACGACGTCAACTACTTTGGCAGTGTTAAATCAAGTAAAAACAGAGAACCAAAGGGAGCAGTTAGATAAATTATGTTACAACGAGCCGTGGCCTAAATTAACTGTCAAGGCAAATTGGGTCACCATTGTGCTTGCTAGTCTAACAAAAATACTTGAAACTTTTTAATGTTCCGACCAACTATATTAGTCAGGATACCTATAATATTAAAAAATCCCTATTAAACTATTCTAGGTAGCTATTATAATATATTTACATCTCTTGAATAATGAGGAGAAATTTTCGTGTTCTGACCCTTCCACATAGCAATTGCAATTGGATTTTATAAATATTTAAAACTATTCAAAATAAATAAAGTTGTTTTAAATAAAATATAATATTTGTCACACTCACCTATTAGTACCTATTATCTAGCCCAAAATAAGCATCGTTCAGAGCTTGTGTTATGGATACTAGTTAACTAAGAAATATAGATAGTTTTTTTTTTTTTGGACTGACTAATACTGTTGGCCGCAGATGGCCTTTACAGCGTTACCGGGGTTTTAAGGAGGCAAGAACCTTGGAGAGTCCTCAAGCCTTAAGGGGCGATTCGCCTCTGGAGAAGTTCTAATCGACAGGCATCACCTCCGGGGAGGTGTCCCGCTGTCTCTTTGATAAATATAGATAGTTTATTCCTCAGTTGTCTAATATAGTATCGGATGAAAATATCAGAAACTAAATTATAACACACAAACATGACAAACATGACATTTGACTGATGAACAAATATTGGTAATCATCATAGAAATATCTGCTCCTACCGGGAAATGAACCCGGGATCTCTTGCTCAGAAGCCAGAGGTTCTGAACAGTAAACAGAAGTCAATATGTAAATAATATTTTTTAATCTATGATCTAATATCAGTTCTCAAAACGACGATTAATTAATGTATACAATTGCTATCAATTATAACCTAAATTTATGATATAGATACCTATATCTATTCGCTATTCGATCTCATTTAAATTAAAAAATTATATATATTTTTCATGGTTTTTTTAATAACTGGTATAATATTAACGAAATATTGAAGTCAGGTGCAAATACTTTGTCGAAATATGTGGTGTATGTAGGTGAGGGAATCGGTGGGATTTCTTACAAGTGATTCAATAGAAACGGGAGCTGTACCGGCAGTCTCATGATGAAATGGATATTAAATCAGATCATGGGATTAATTAATAATATCCATTTACGATATACCGAATGTAAAATCATTGCTTGTCAATTTAAATTAAGATATACACATAAAATACAGTAATTACTCGCTAACATAAACATGAGATTTATTTATTTACATAAAACAATACAGTCGCATTGCTGGGCAAAGGTTTATTCTAGGTTCTAGTCTATGATTACAATAATCATCAATGATTATACCAGTACACATTGCATTTTCCATAAATTTTGTTAGTAAATTTTCTTGTATTTTTAGTATTATACAAGTCATCTTTGCGAATGCACAAGCTTGTTAGACAAGACAAGAATCATAATTTGTTATTTATACCAACCGTTTGCAACCAAGATGCCTAGCTCACTGAGAAGAAAGTTTGAAATATATTAAATATAATCCACAAAGATATATAATTTGTAATATTAATAAAACCTTTGTGTAAATTAAGCTACAGTGGCTCCATATTGCCAGTATCAGGCTAGTAAGGTAATACCATTTTTCAATGCAAAATTTATCAATTCCTCGACCTTATTAAAAATATCAAGATCAATTTTTACAGAATTAAAAACCTCGGTCGTAAACTCTAAGCGGCGTGGTTTAATGAAACCTCCTGTACATAGGACCTGTAGGTCAAGTGGCTTTAACGAGGAATATTGCATTTTACCAAGCACCACTTGCTACTTATTGTGTAGAGATTTTATAAGATTTCATGATGCCAGGTGATGTGTTTAAAAAAGGAACCTAAAGGAATAACGAGTTTTTATTGACACTTAAGTCAATCTAAATATTATTACATTACCTAAGATAAAATAAATATAAATAGGTATCAATTGAAAAAAGGGAAATCTATCTTAAGAGGAGGAAAACAACGAGCCCTATGCACTAAAATTCACTGATGTATCTTTTTGCACTCACGAGTATATGCCCAATTTAATCCTAAATTAAGGTTTTTCGCTAAGTTAATTTTTAGAAATTACTGTCTTAAAATTACATCTTAATCATAAAATGGAATAGTAGAAAATGTGGCTGACTCGCAATTAATAAATAGAATAAAAATAAACCATTTTTTTTATAAAAATCAGCTTAGCACAAAAACCTAAACTAAGAATTAAAGTGGACACAAAAGTGCAAAAAGATCACAATATATCTTTTCCATGGATTGTGGTGTTTAAATTGTAGGCAACAGCCAACTTTAAAATTAAACTTAGGACTTGGGACCTACAACAAAATTTTATTATAATCAATAATAGCTCTTAAAAGCTGCAGGAATTTTTTGCCGCTGTATTTCGAACGCTCTGGTTTTATTTAAGCAAACAGTAATTTTAACCCAAGTCGGTCGTAGTTTTTCAGAAAACTTGGATATAATTTCCAATTCCTATGTAGCGTAGTATTTTCTCTGTAGCGGTTTTAATAGAGGTGTTAAAAAATAACATTTGAAATGAAAGTAAATAATATGTTTGTTCCAATAAGCCCCTAGACAACATGTTTTCAATCGCTTAAGCAATCGCTAACAGAAAAATGTATAGGATTGGATATAGGCCCTCGCTTAGCAATAATTCATTATTTGTGTAAATCCCATACATTTTCAATAAGCAATTGCATTAGCGATTATAGAAGCATGTTGTCTAAGCCCTTAGGAATTTGAGATGGATAGAGTAGGGTGATAGGTAAATGTACTTTTTCATTTATAAAGTCTATTTTTTTATTTCAAAACAGTACATAGTGCATAATATTGAATATCTAATCCAGAGTCCATTTGCATATTGCATTGAGGTTTTTCAGCGTACCGTTTTTATGCATACATTTTTACTACAAATAAATGGAAAAAATAGAGCACATTATTTATCACGAGGGTGAAGGGACGCTTACTATATAATTATGTTATCAAAAATTCGCGAGACAAAGAAAAACGTTATATCGGTTATCTGACGCTAATACTAAAGATTGAAATATCTATAAGATATAGCTGTGTGGTCTTAAGCTCCTCTTGCCTTTGGTGTCTCGGTTAGGTGCTGTATATTTAATTTAATAGTTTTATATTTAGATTGTGCAGTTCTATATTTTTTATGTAAAAATGGTATACTTTTATGCCAACAATAATCGTGACATCGTGTAATAAAATATAGAATACATAATAAATTATTATATTTGTGACTTTCGTGAGATATTTCATTGTTCCATTTTGGTGCAATCATTTTTAATTCATATTTTTTATCACTACTTAATTCAAATTTTCGTATCATTTAATCCTACTCAGTAAGATAACATTTCATTTACACTTAATTTTTTCCATAGGATAACAACAAAATGGTATAACAACAAAATGGTGTACCACATAAGGTATTAAAAACATCCTACATTACATCGGTATCCCGAGCCATAATTGAAGCAGACAGTAATTATATAAGGATGTATATGTTAATTTCCTTTGCTTTCCCTCTTATCAGAGAACTTAAGAAGTAATTTATCTATGTGACATTTTGTTTTTTTTGATTGACAGAAGACATTGACACTGACACTTTAAATCTAAACAATTCGTTACCTACAATAATAATTACAAGTTGTGAGCTTTGCTTTTTATATCTTTTACAGTAAAATGTTACTGTATATTGCAAACAAATCTTAAATGTATAATTCATAATATTATTCTACGTCTTCAAAGCTCCGAAGTAGTTAGGTTCTCTGCGTTGGGATTTATTGAATAAAGAGTGAAATAATGTATGTATATTGTTACTGTTTATTGTTTTTCTTTATTCTAAATTTACCTATCATTGTATTAGATTATGAATAAGCATTAAACTTGTTAAAAATTAAGTTATTTCTACAAACGACAAAAAATACACAATTTTCATGATAATGGATATGCCTCTAGGTATCCAAAATTGCAGTGTTTTATTATTATTTATAAATTAAATTAAACATAAAAAATTAGGTTACTGGTTTCATACGTAATATCAGGACATTACGCATGTACCCTACTTAACTTAAGGTAAACAATAATATGAACTAGATATTGCACAATCTGCCGTTTAAATATAATGAATATTGGAAATAAATTAACCACTTTACTTTTTAATACATATACCTAATTAAACCATGTCCAAATAATAATATACTTTATGAAATCATTAAATTAAATTACTTAATCAACAAGCTGACTCAACACAGAAACGAGCAATATAGTAAAAAGTGAACAAATATGCTACACAAAAGCTATAGTCCAGCTCATGTTGTTCTCTTCTAGTACTAACAAAGTAACTCATGATTATTATCAATGTTTTACTTTTTTTACATGGGGTATAAAATTAACTCCATCCAGACCTGCCAACAAAAGAAGAATTTTCCTTGCCGCCGTTTCTATGAATAGAATAGAATATATTTATTTTTATTAGTGATTTAGAGTAGACATTTCTTGCTTTAACTTGCTGTTTTCCTCTGATGATGATATCGAATATTCATCTATTGTAGCTAAGCTTATATTTTGTTTTTTTGTGGATGATTTATTTTTTCAAATCTTCTTTGATTTCACAACAAACAATTAATATATAATAATATATTCTAGCCAGATAGTCCAGAAAAATGATTATGTATAAAAATTATTTCATATTCCAAGATATAATCATATTTCAATAAGTATTTTACAGATAACCATACAGACTTACTCTTCAAGAACATGCCTAATCTGATGTTCAATGAAAACTCAGAGTCAGCAAATCTATCAATTTATACTAAATATACTTTTTTTCATAATGTTTATTTTCCAAAGAGTCATAATAATAGCCTTTATTCAATCAGTTATAATGTCACACTAACACTTATCATGCAACAACACCCTGTCTGTATGCCTGTAGGTAACAAAGGTCACAATCCTCCCTCCAACTGTTGCAATATTTCTCCATCATTAGCCACTCTCGTCCTTTCACCACCTACTATGGCTTTGATATCGTCAACACATATTTTGATCATGTTTCCTTATTCGCAATTTTTATTTATTGTCTTTTCCCTATCATTCTTACAGAGGTTTGGCATGTATCGAAATTCTTATTGTAGAAATTTTTTAAGTGCCCACTTTTGGCAAGCATAAAAGTATAGGAAGTATGGAGGTAACAAAACGAGTCCATTTGATATTGATCTGGTTTCACTTTTTTTTATTATTTCCTTAAAGTTCTTGTATTGTTTCCAGGCATTTCCAATATGTCTTGTCTATTTCTTCGTAGTTAAATCTAAAGGTGAAATTATTTGACCTGGATATATATTGGCATTCACATAGTCCATCAGATTGTTATTGACCCTGATTTGCTTGCCTGCTTTATAGATTACGGTAAAGCTTTCGACACAATGCAACATGAAAAGAATTGGATAAAATCATACACATAGATAATTACATCTTATTCATAAATAAATACGAAAGTTGTTTCCAAGAAAACTACAACAAACTAAGAAGTGGAATACAATAAGTATATGGCATTATAATATTTTTGACGAGGTGGAGACGTTGCTACAGAAAGCCTCTCTTTCTGTAGCTTAGTCGCCCGGGATGATGAAACAGCAGCCGATATACCTACATTTCGTAAGGTTTTTGCTAGCTTACGCCCAGTACGTGTTTGATTTCTTATACGTAACTGAGCGCACTGCGTTATTTTATTGGATGGTTTCAGGAATATTTTGAACTTTGGTCAGATTCGTCTCATAGTTATGGTGCAAATTAGGATTAAGCCTCCCGATTTGTACTTTATATTTTACATCCATAAGTTGATTCGGTTCTCTATCTGACAGGCGGCGACAATTCCCAACTGTGGGCTTAGAAGGCTCCGCGGTTCGCGATATGGCCTTTCCTTGGTTTGCGTACTTTGACCCCAGACGAAAATTTCATTATGGCCCGACGCTATGCACACATTTTGTCCCACACAGTTAATACTTTATATTTCTTGTAAAGGGAGTGTTTTGGTTCTTAAAAACACCTGATCTGGTACACAGTACCTATTAATAACACCAGAAAGTATCATCTTCATCAATAATTCTTCGAATTCCTTCCGAAAAACTTTTATATTCCAGGGGCAAAAAAAAGAAGAAATCTGGTTTACCAACAACCAACAGATTTTGGTCACAAATCGGTAATCAAGTTGGGAAAGGTAACCATCAAAAACTCCAAAATAATATGCTGAATCAGAATAGTGGAACGGAGTTGAAAGATCTTACTCAAGATACTTCACCAGCAAACCCAATGGAAAAATTGCCAGCAAGTACTTCAAATACGCCTAGTAATACCGAAGGGCAGCAAGATGATTCGTGAGTTTTATTGTTAATCCGTATAGAGACATCGCGAGGAAAACGCTGCCAATAATTCGTCACGCATGCGACAAATTTCATAGAAATACCAGAATGCTAACACGTGGAGTGTAATATATAACCAGATGCTGATTCTGATAAACTCCATAAAGTTTGTAACCCGAATTATCAACTTAATTATATTAATCTTTAAATTTAATTAGTGCCTTTTGGTCTACACATTAGCAACGATTATTACGACTTTGATATAAAAAATATGTTTTTTTTTTCATTTTAGACAATCGCCTTCTATTGCTCAAGCTCCAAAGATATACTTTATAAAAACAGATAATACAGCAGGTGCACAAGAAGGTAATAAATTAACAATTACAAAGTGTTTTTGTCAAAAAAAGTATTGGAAAATATCTCTTATTATTATTCCATAAGATGTCAGAAACTATAGTATAGAATTTTATCTTTGCTGTCAAATTTTTTGTGATTTTCACCTTTATAAAACTTATTCCTCAAAAATTAATTTCCTGCGCCTTATTCTGAAGTACGCGCTTTAACTCTTAATTTAAGTGTTATGCATTCCGTCACAGTATAGATAACATTGCAGTGTCTTAGCTCAAGCTATAATAGCTTGCGCGTATACAGATGTCGCTTTTAGTTAGGCTGTCTACTACTACTGTTACTTTTCAAAATACATACAAAATATATTATTTTCAAAGAACATTTTTATTTAAATTGTTGTAATCATTCACTTACAAAGTTAGTATTCCATAAGTAGGACGATTAAAAAATGTTCTTCAACTTAACAACAAAACAACAATTTCTTTTTCAATATGAAGCCAACTTTAAGCTCCACTAAGTACATAAAAATACGCAAATAAATTAGAACGGTTAGCAATAATAATACGTTGCGCTTAGTAGGTATGGTATAGGCAATCGCGCCTGGCGATGTGACAACCTATATTTTCCATTTAACATGATCTCATTCTATCAGTATATTTGTACAAACGACACCTGTAATATTACGTTAAATTTAAACAAGTGCGTTCAATTGTCAACCTTAATAGGTTATTAAAATTGAGGTTTTAGGAAGCATCTCCGTCCTTGCCATTAAAAATTGTTTATGATTTCTTTAAAGCAACTGAATTTAAGTTATTGGAGTGTCCTAAATTTTTAACAATACTTTTTTCAAAATCAGGACTGGGATATCAATATTTTTCTATTGTATTCTTTTTATTGGCGTATAAAGAGATGGACACTATGCTGTGATTCTTACCCGTTCTCAGAACAATTCCAAGGTAGATTTACAACAAGCTAGCACGAAATCGATGTACAACATGTATATTTTTAATATGGAATACTTCTAGATTTACTATGTTCTGACTTTTGAAAACGCACAATTACAATTACAACATTTAATGCAATAATTTTCTAATACACTTTTTGACAACTAATACTCTATTAATGTTCTTGAGGTACTAATATATTCATTAACTTCTAGGTCCAGTAGTTGTAGAAGGAACAGCGGCAGATATAAAACTGGTAGTAAATAAACTAAAGAGTACGGCCACGCCACAGCCTAAGAAATCATCTCCGCGAGTCATTATTGGGCTGCCTAAAGTAGAATTCGTTAAGGAAGCTGCTCAATCTGGAAGTGAGTATTATATTAAAGAATCTGTAGAGGTCAACTACAAATTGTACAACTTTCTTTAGATACGGGAGAGATTGGAATCACAAAACGTCTGACACGCTTCTTATAAAACTCTAATATTAAGTAAGACTGGATTAATGCTCCTATTTGATTTGTCCTTTTGGTGGTATTTCTTTTAATGTTTTACTTTTGAAAGCTAAACGCAAACTATAATCGAAACAATTAAAACTTACACTAGGGCAGGGTTCTTAATCTTTTCATTACCATCGACCACTTGTAAACTTTATCACTTGCTTTGCTTTTATTTAACTGACAGACTCCTTACTTACAATCTTATGTATACGACCTACACTACACTGTGGGTAGGTAAAGAAAAGTCAATTAAAAATATGCTTATACTCATTGCCACAGAAATAAATAAAGCTAATGAAACGGTAGTTGCTGTTTCTTTTTGGTAGGTTAGTTAGACAACGCAATATGCATGTCATGTGTCACGTCTAGTCGGTTCCGATTTTTGTTTTTATTAAAACTAATGTTTAGAATCTAATGTCTATAGTTTCTATGCAGTAGTGTGTAGCTTTTTGTTGAGCAATACGATATGCAACTTTTGTCAATTCTTCGTAACACGGTTTTTGTATTTGAACCCCAGTTTGAGAAAAGTGCCAGCTCTCTCTAACCGAGCCTTTTGAACGAAAAACATCGGCACTATCTTTGCTTTTTCTGGGTGAACAGCTGTTTGATGAATTCATTCTGCCATTAGAAACACTTTGCCATATAAAAAGCACTGTGGCTTTTGTAACCCATTTCGTTCAGTTATAAAAGTGAAACCGCTGTTAACATACGAATCGTTAGATTTTCTTTTCTTTGACATTATGAATAAATCTGTAACAAGTAATTGTTAACATGAGAAATTATCATTACACTTACAATAAATAAATACCTTTTAAAAATAAATAATAAAGATGTAATTACTATATTTTGTAATTATCTTTTGAAACTGATCTTACTGGTTTATCTTTATAGTAATTATGATCATAGGAACAGACACAAAATATAGAAAACAGAGAATAGATATAGATATTGTAAAAATTTTAAAAAGTACGTTATGCTACATTACTCTTCCATAATTTCTCGACATTTCCATTTATGTTTCCAGAACCCATACAGTCGAGGATAACTCAGAAAGCAGTTCCTCGGCCTAATCCTCGCTCTCCAATAGTGCCAGTTCAAACGCAACTGACGCCAATCAAGAAAACAACACCACTGCTTACAACCCCTATCCAACAACCAAAAAAAAATGAAACATTTGGTAGGCTCTATTATTTTTATAGTTATATTAAGTGTATTTGAGAAAAAAAATATATAATTTTTAGTGTGTCAGGAAATATATACTTGTAATATTTACTTATACTTCTTGTAATATTTTCCGAAATATTTCTATAGACAGAATATGCTTGCTATGTGGTTACGTAATATAATTAAGTTAAGTTAATAGTATATGTTTAAATTAAGTGTTTACCAAAACGTATCAAAATAATGATATTTATGTAACTTCAAAGTCTATATTCTTATTCAGCAACTGTATGAAATATTTATACTGAGCAAAGGAGATGTATCTGAAACATATATTCTACTCCTTCTTTCTTTTTTCGGGGAAAAAGTCTTTTCGCATATGGTATGTATAAACTTGTGATAAAATATCTTTGTATTATTTGTATCTGGCTGGTTTTGCGACATTAAAAAGTTGCCATTTCAAAAAAATAATCAAATTAGGAAAATTTTATTTCCCACTATTTTTCATTTGTTTTTCTTTCTGTCAAAATGAGCAAATCTATGCAATAAGGTGATGCTGTGTCTTTGGTGGGATTGGAAGGGCATTGTTCATTATGAGATTTTACCGCCGGGCAGAACCATCGATTCGGATCTCTACTGCTAACAACTGATGAGATTAAAGCAAGAAGTTGAGAGAAAGCAGCCGGAATTGATTAATAGAATGGGTGTGGTCTTTGATCACGATAACGTTAGACCACAAACATATTTAGCCACATAGCAAAAATTAAGAGTTTGGCTGGGAGGTGTTAATGCATCCGCCATATAGTCCTTACCTGGAACCTTCAAAGTTCCACCTATTTCGGTCTTTTCAGAATTCTTTAGTCAGTGTTAAGTTAACATCAAGAGAGGACTGCCAATGCTACTTGTTGCGTTTTTTGATCAAAAGTCCAAAAATAACATAACCAACAAAAATAATTGAGAAAATTCTATAGAAAGGCAAAGGCAAAAAGGAAAAATTCTATCAAAATATGAAATATAATTTAGTTTGGTAAATTGTGTGGTTGATGCGCTATTCAAAACTGTAGTTTTTCCAAAGTTTCTTGGTAATAACTTTTGATACATTCGGATGACGTAATTTGCAGATTGGAGATGATATAAAGTCCACAGACTTAGCTAGTTATTCTAATAAAAAAGGACTATGATATTTTTTGATAAAATTAATACCGGTAAAATGGCGACAACTTCCTTTTCGATATTCCTACCATGTATTTTCGTTCTAAATATTTTTATGAACCAACTTAATATCGCTTTAACTTAAATTCTTCTTTTTTTCAGTTCCAGCTATTAGCCAATTTGCGTACCCTAAAGGTACGTAATAAAACAATTAGTGTCATATCTCCATTTTTATTTTGTATGTTTCATTGTTCTTTTTATTTTGACCAGGAATCCCAAAAAGCTTCTTGATGCGACCTTCAGCAGAAACTCCGGAACCTTATTTCAGTAAGAAAAAAATAATTGGCTTTAAATAATGTATAGTATACGTATATTATAAAAAGATTGTCCTGTACTTTTATGATGTTAAAGAACTTCTATCGTGATTTATTATAGTTTTTTGGGAATCCCCCGATATGGTATTAAAACCTTTTTTTTATTTTTTCAACGTCCGAAATTGAAAAGTATTTGATATATTTCTAATAAAATAAAATTAAAATAATATATAGTGCTTTTTATGTGTAGCAAACGTACACATGAGTAATCTATTAAAATAGTTACATATGAGTATTCGACCGAAAGTCTCGATTCTCATTATATAGGAAAGGGTTTGCAAAATCATCGAACTGTCAAATTAGACAGAGAATGATAGCAGATATACTTTTTTCTTATGAATAACATGTCTGTAATATTTAAAATATGCTTAAAACGACCCTTAAACTTTATCTTTATCTGTCTCACCTTTATAAAAATAGAAAGTGTATCGGTAATTGACAATTAAAGATTAAGATTTTTTTTATATAAAGCACAGCAAATGACTCGACACTCGACTCGGTCAGCAGTAGAGTATTAACAACAGTTCGGTTTAGTAGAAAAATTTCACTAACACTGCGGATATATATGACGATTGAAAAATTTGTTTTTTCTTTCACATCGGTGTTGGTCAACAAATTTTCTTAATTTTTTGTTAAAAATTAATCCTAATTCAAAGCCACCCACCTCTTTTTTTTTATCGATATCCATTTTCTTATTTTTCAGATATATCTCGGAATCAGGCCAGTGGCAGTAGTGCTTCTTTACCTAATGTTTCTTCGACACAAGAAGATTGGATGCCAAATAAAATTTCTAATTGGGAGCAAATCCCACCGCCATCGTCTATTGTACAATCATTTGACGCTGTCGATCAGAGTGAGACGCCAACGCCAGTAGAAACAGAGAAGCAGTCTGAACAGAGGCAGGCATATTCGCCATCTGACATGTACAACGAGCAATTTTTCACTGGCATTCCTAATGGTAAGTATTAGAAATGCGATAAAAATATGAATTACTCTTAAGTAGACCGAAAAAGGATAAAATTTCTAAGGTGACCATTTAAGGTCGAAATCGATTACCCAGCGTAATTCGGATATGGGAGTCTGAGGTATTAATAAATTTTGGAAAAGGGATCTCTCGACCATAATATTTTGGGATTCCCTGATCCAGTGAATAAAGTTATTCGCTACAAATGTTATATCGCGAACATATTTTTTTTCTGTTTTATTAATTTAGATTTTTTACAATAAGGTATTTCATTTCCAACATCATTAAGTTACACCATCAAAAATTAACTTAATGGCAAATTTTTCAGTCGTCATATATATGTCCCATGTAAGGATTACTTTGAAAGAGGTTACTAAATTTTAAATGTCTTGTCCCTCCCGTCTATTGGTTGCACCACGAAGGTGTGGATCTTCTCTTTTCCTATAATATTATGGAGGTTTTTGGGCATATTTATTTAAATCTTTGTTATAATGTAGGTTTTTAGGAATAGTTTATAATTAGAGACTATGTAACTGTATTATTTTATGTTTTCATCCAATAATGATTGTAATAAATGTATGTAATACCTTTTTATGATCTTGCAGAATCGCACGATGAATTGGAATCGCCAGAACAAATTGGACAGAAACGACCAAGTGCTTTTGACCGACTAGGTCCATTAGCTGAGCCGCCTAAGAAACCCAAACTCACCATCAATCTTTTGTGCAACTCGGAACAATCTGTTAGGTAAATTCAAATAAGACTCAATACACAATGTCGCGGGCTATAACTAGTAATTCAATATGCGTATCATAAAAGTGTTCTTCCGAATTTGTATGGTGGTTGGTAGTCTGCCATCCCCCAAGACACAAGCTATATGAGTTGAAAGAGTATATTTATAGGGATATCGTGGGATAAATACTAATTTTTAAATTCTTACATTTTAAAGAAAAAAAATGCGTTTTATTCAGATTCCATAATATCACAGTCGATAGACAGGACAACACAAAGTACTCTGTACAAGACTGAAAAAAAGGCGTGGATTCGATTTAGTTTAGCCTGCGACTATTTTACAATTTTAAGTAATATTTGTAATAAAAAATATATACGCTATAACATTTGACAGAATTGTAAGTAAAAGGTCTTAAGGTGCATTATTTGCTTTTGACAGAGAAGTGGTGGACGAAACTGAGGCTGGTTCTGAAAAAACCAAATACGTACCGGTGCACCTTCGCAAGGATATTCTGAACAGTACAGACGAGACTGTCAAGAAGTTTCTCCCGATGTGGCCTTGGAAGAAGAATATAGCGGTCAGAAAGTCTGTCACTGCCAGAAATTCTAAGGTAAGGCTGCGGGTACCCTAGATAGACGGGCTAAATTCAGATGTTGCAGTTTATTTTGAGATATATTTTTAATATGATAATAATTTTCATAATAACAAATTTAATTATTTCTAGCATTCATAACTGCAATAGTCAGAAAGTAGTAATCATTAATGAAATAATTAAAGTTATCAAAAGTGTTGGAATAGATTGCTATTTGACAACAAGGTATAAAATATTTTAATTAAAATTGATGTAAATCGTAAATTGCATGGAATAAAAAACATTTATATCGTCTTGTAAATGAATATATGTTATGGTTCAGTCCTAAGTATCTGAGAGAGGTAGTGCACGTGCGTGGTATATGATGTTTAATAGTATATACTGTTTACTACTGATGTCGTAGTATTGTATCGTAATCGATCGAATAAAATTAAAAATTCGGTATAAATTGATACAACTGCTCTGATCGCTAAGTTACCTAATACTTAGGCGAAGTTAATGATTTTTTCTAGTCTTTCTGATTTAGCGTTGTAATCTTTTTTAATTACCCTCTACTTTTATTTATTAATTACGCTTCTTTTTGAAATTAACTACGAGTTCTTTTATTTGTGCAAACTTATATTTGTTTCTTTAAAGTACGTTCCAACAAAATAAAAAATCCGGTTGCGTAATTTTTCAATAAACTCATTTTTGATGAATGTACAATCGACAGCACATCATTCGTTACAGCTTGAACTTGAAATAAACTTTGCTTTTTTCGTAAAAGAAGCAAATTTTCTAGTGCAACTGATGTGCTGTCGTCTGTACTGTGACTAAGTATAATTTGAATAACACCAGATTTCAAAAACTCCAAATTACAATAAAGTTCATTTATCTTACATCACTTTTTTCTTTCAGTCCGTCATGATCTTGGAGCGAGAACAAATGGAGGAACATTATGACAAAGACAACATGTTCATCCAAGTTTCAGTAAGTAACTTGGATACATGAAATGCTTTAAAAGAGGCGTGGAACTTATTATCGACAATTTGTAGATGTCTAGGGCAGTACGTGGCACTATCTTCACAATGGACTCCTACTGCTTTCTATCAGGTGGCGTCGAGTCATTTGCTGTGCTTTGTATAAAAAAAATTGTTTTTGACCATTTATACTGCTACATACTTGTCCTGAAATTGACTACAATTTTGACGAGTCTATAAATATAAAATTAAGTTTTCTCCTTCACTTTTACTCTAATTTGATCAGATAGGAATAGTATGACATACACATATGATCTACTTCCATCATCATTGCAATGATAGAAACAGACGACCTTCAATTGAATTTATTTAAATTTGTATATAACTGAAATCTGAAATCTGAGTCTTTCTAGTACAAAACATATTAAAATAAATAAAATTAGTATAAAAAAATATGTCATAAACGTAAGTACACACGGCACACGTAACAAATCAACATACTGTCGTCATTTTTGAAATAATTGTTTTTGGCGCCATAAAATCCCCATAAAGAATTTTCTTTAGATAGCAATATGTCATATATTGATTAATATATTGTCCGGATGAACGATCTTTAATTAAAAGAATAACAGTAAAAATATTGAAAGTAAAATAATCTCATTTTTAATTTTTTTTATTCTATTTTTACAGGTTAAAGGGTATCCAACATCGTGGAATAAGGAAAATGTATTAGACGCCATATTGGAGGTGGTCAAAGGAAAGATTTTTATTCCCTGCTTCACAGATGTAAGTAATTATAAAATTAAAAAAAAAATTTTTTTTAATTATTATGATGTAAGTGTTATTAATAATAACGTTATTAAAAATAAAATTTATTTAAATTAACGTATACATTAGCTATATTACTATTGGACGCCAAATGAGGGAAGGGTTAAAGAATTATATTTCATGGACAATGTCGAATCTAATTTGGTCTTTTATTTTGAAAGTCACCGTATATCATAATTTATAGCGTTTTGTGTGGAGCTGGCTTTTTGGGTCGACTTGAGATAGGCCCTGCAACATAATGTGTCGAGTTTTGTGTATTACAGTGAGAACGGCTAACACGACAGTCGTATAAATATAAAAAAAAGTCGCTTCAAATCGTGACGGTAGATCAAATATCGTTGGTGCGACTATTTATAAAGTTTCGCTACTTCTTATTCATTCACTTTATTACAGAGCAATATAATGTCGGCACAATTTGTTCTACGCTAAATTAACCATTGCAACATATTAGGAATGTGACTGAAAAACTGCCTGATTTGTAAAGCTAGTGATGGTTTTTCGACTGTTGAAACTGATATTTAAACATGTATTAATTACTGCATATTTAGAAATATTTACTAAATTTACCATTTACTACCCAACAACGAAAATTAACTTGAACCCGACTAAATTGCAGTTCAGCCCAACACAATGCAGGTTTCTCGTAATAAGAAACCGCATTGCCTTGTCGGCTATTCACAAGATGGGATTCTTTATACGAAAAGATGGTGTCGAGTTATCTCTTACTATATCCATGATTGATATATCGCTGTCTCATCTTGACTTGATACCAAGATTAGTGCTGAGAAAGAGATTGTCTATGGCATACGATGGAGAAAAATCTTTGGATTTGAGTAACTTTACAACGAAAGAGGGTAGGTTGTTAAAATGATTTATTATGTGTCATAAAATAACAATGTTAAATTTATTTTAATTAAAAACAATTACTGTAATTGATTTTGACATTAGAAAGTAATTAATATAATGTAAGTATTGACATAGATGCGTCTTGCCGTTTCCATATAGAAGACGATTGCAATGTTAGTACCAATAAAAATTTAATAATTGTGTAATAGATTTATGTCCATATGAGCTTTTAAGAAATATCGAATCGAAAACGAATATCAACATTGCGATGAATGTTATGCTTATTTTATATTCTTAACGAGTAGCGTTTGATCTTTATCTTACGTGATGGTGAGCGATGATAAGGCTGAAGATGTATAACAGCTTCACCCGGATTCCGCAACCACAGAAGAACTGGCTCCAGCAGTTGGAGGTGAGAAACCTCCAACTGCTGGAGCACACTGTTAACATTATTGTTATGGCGACTCAGGCTGGTAGCTAGACGAACTTGACTAACAATCACTATTTTGGATATGTCCAATAATATCAGCGGTTATCTGTCACAACAAAATCAATGCCATTGGCCTATGATAATAGACGATAGGCTCCTATTATTTTAACGCGGCTTTTCATAAAATACTTCATAATTTAGACGCTCTATTTAATATAATCTACCGAAAAATATTCGTTAAATTGTAATCAGTGTGCTACATTTTGACATATTACAATTTCGCGAGATAGATTATGATCTAACGGTATTTACAATTTTGATTTGACATCAACATTGCAAACATGTTTTTTTTCAATTAAAGTGGAAGAAAAATTTCGTTTTATTATTTTTATTTCAGATATCAGCCATTTTATTTACTACCCGTTGAATCAGACTACGAATCAAAGCGAACTAATATACATACAAAGTACTATAGCTTGGCAACATCTTACTGAACTCAATCTCTCTCATAACAGAATCACGTAAGTATGACTCTTTGTTACTGGCAGTTATAATTGAAATTACATTAATCTGCGATGCATTATTAATAAATTTTTAATTCATAAATAAATATTAAGAGTTTTATAGTTTTTTATATTAATCGATATGTTTGAGGAGTTATTACAAGTCGCTCAAAAACGTTCCTAATTAAATGTTACAGGCAGGTAACGTCACCTCCCTGTACCTACTTATTAAGTGTATAATGACATGAAAATTGTAATTTATGCGTTTACATACAATGTTAGCTAATTTTTTTTTAAATATTTATTTATTAGGACATTTATCTAAAAAATGACATGACAGTCCTATCGGACTCACCTAACAGTTCACAACACATAAGCAAACATAAAATTAACAGGCCAATAAACTTTCACCGCCCCTATGTCTTGACTACTTATATTCAGTCTGACCGCCTCTCTGATAAATTTACGGTAATTAGCCTATCTGGTAAAAGTACGGGTATACTGCCAATAGAAATGTTTTTTCGAATTATTTAACTTAAAATTTTCTACACCTCATAATTTAGGAATCATACTAAAGAGAATTACTTTGCAATGCTTATTCCATTAAAATTATCTAGTATTTTTACAATATATGTTATTTGTAGTCATCAACACTATTTAGCATTTATCATGTAGCATTATTAAATAAATTAAACTAAAAGCGGTATTATTTGGATTTCGATATCCGCGCACAGTTCGAAAATTTACCTTGCATATATCTATGACTACACACCAATATCATCATTATAACCTATGAAGAACAGACATTCCGCTATAGAGATTAGAATCCGAAGTATCCAATCAGCTGTTTGCTGTCAAATTTGTATATCAAATTTATCAGGATTTGGTTTCCAGTAGGTGCAGAAGTTGGTACAATGGCTTTCATTCACGAGTCGTATATAAAAAGCAGTAATTATCTTTTAGTTTTAATAATTATATTTAAATATTTACGTTTACTGCTGTCAATTTTCCAGCTAAAATAAAATAAAATATATATTTACATGCAAACATATATGACTCCCAACAATTAATAAGTATTTGATCCCTCCTAAATAATATTTATAGAGTAATCGTATACGGGAATAGACCAATGACATTTAGTAGAAGTATATGAGAAAAGTATATAATAAATACGATATCAAATAACATGTGAACATAGCAATCATGACAGACATAAAACCCTAATCATATATGATTAGGGTTACATATATGTAGCAATCATAAAAAAGACTTCATCAAATCCTTACCTTTTTAGAGATTGACAAAATGCACGGTGTTTTTCCACATTTACGACCCTTTTGTAACGGGAGCTTCTTTCGAAACGTTTGATATTGTAACTAAAGAAGTATAATTTTACGCCATCAGCACTGGTTATGTATATTAAACAATAAGAAACAACTTGACAAGACTTATAATAACTATTCTTATGCCGAGGTAACTCTTGACAGTATCCACGCCAGATCGTTTAGAAAATAAGGCCGAAAATGAAAGGTATTCTGTGAAAAAAGAAAAATCTGCTAAAACAAATGTGAAATAAAAATTACAAGTCATATTTTTTTTCAGCTGTCTAGACGGCTTTAAACTTGAAACGAGTACTCCCAAACTAAAACACCTGGATTTATCGTTCAACTACATAGAACAGATCATTTCGTTACTTCGGCTACGTAACTTGGGATTACGGACGATCAAATTAGAAGGGAATCCTTTATGCAATGATTTTGTTGACCCGTCATACTATGTGAAGGTGTTAAAAACAATGTTCCCGGCGTTAATTGAAATTGTGAGTATTTAAGATACGACTTTAAATTCTAATACAAACACAAATAATGTAATGCTCTTATTATTATTTAATACATCGTCGGTTTTGTAGCAATAGTTCATTTTTTAAAGTGGAGGATTTCATTTTGAAATGCAACCAAACTTAGTCAATGTCATGATCGCGAAAAAAAGTTATTACCATAATTAGTGGACACGGAACACAAGCATTTATTACGTAATTAAAGTATGCGATAACAGATCCAACCGACAAGATACTAACTATCAATTCAGTTCTTTAAAACTTTATAAAAAATATCTGATCACGAAAGACCCATCTAGAATGCTGTACGCTGAACAAGGAATATGTAGATAGATCCCAATTTTTATCAGCGTAATACCTTCCTTCGCGAGCCAGTCTATAGAGTCCTTCATTTACTGTTTCCACATCTACAAACACACATACAAATTTTGTGACTCCTTTCTTAGTCGCACAACCAGAGTGAGGATTTTCATACCCCATGGGTTCCTTCAAAAGAGGCGGAAAAAGACTAAGCATTCCTCTTTCTGCTTACCATCAGGCGATGTCGAGATAATTGCTGTTCATTTGGACCTAACTGGAAGTATGTTCTTTTAAATACCGAAAGGATCTTAGTAATCGATCGGCTTATGAAGGAGTTCTGAAGTACTTAACAAACAAACTAAATAATCCTTTTTTAAAGTCGGTTAAAAAGAGTACAAACTTATAAATAGACGTAATTTGACATATACAGTATATACTAATAATTTTTTTGTTTTATTTCAATAGGATGGCGAAAAAGTTCATTTGAAAGGAGATATGCCCGCTTTTAAAAAGAACTACTGTCCAGAAAGTGCAATGGAGATCATAGAAAAGTTTCTCGAAACATTCTTCCCTTTGCTTGATTCTACAGAAGAAAACAGAGCAGGAATACGAGATATGTATCATGAGAATGCTTGTTTGACTGTCACGTTTAAATATAAATTACGTAAGTATGCTTTATATGGCTTAAATGTTTACAATCAAAATATCATTCTGCATAAATACAATAATGAAAGTAAAATATCTTAATTTCAACATATTAATCTTATATTTTTGATATTGTTGTATAATTTATATTTTGTATAAAACATTAAAAAAAATATTTTGTATATACTAATATATTCATCAAAAATATTAATTATTATGTAATTGTATAAATTCATAAGTTAAAACATATTATTTTTTAGATCAACAGGCTAAAGCGTATATTTTATACTGATTATATTTTTATACTGTGATGGCCGCCTGGTCAAGTACTCAGTACCCCTGTCTACTTAGCTAGAGATCCTGGGTTCAAATGCTAGTACGGGCAGATTCTCATTAAAAAAAATATTTTTCACGAGTTATTGATGTTTGTATGATTATTTAGTATATTTCTGATATTTATATACATATTACTTATATTTCGTAATGTAGTATCCATAACACAAACTCCTAATTATGCTTTATTTTGGGCTTCATTATTGATTTTTGAAAGCGTTTAATTTAAATCTGAAACGACTGATCCATTACTATTTAAGCAAATTTTGTCTTCTAACATGCTCTTAAAAATTATCAACCTTATCCCATCTGCCCCTTTCGTACTAAGAAGCAAGAGTGCTGGCCTTTAGCACGTTATCTTCAATTTACTGTCGTCATCTCGACATCTCGTGCAAAGAAATTTAGTAACTCGTTTCTTTGTTGTACATCCAAAGTTTTGAGTTCTGCTGAGTGTGGGGGTTCAGGGGTTCCTTCAAGAGAGACGTGAAAAGTTTCTGTGTCGGGATGGTGTAGGTGACTAGAGAGAGCAGTGTGTTCCTTAACGTTTCCTCATGGCTCGAGCGCCGATTTGTTGAAGGCCGTAAACTGAATTCATAGAACGCACCCCCAGGTTTCGCCTGTGTGTGTTTGCCGTGCTTTCTTTTTAAATATTTCGTTTCTCTCAGGCTACGATCCCACGTTCCGGACGTTTAGATCCCTCTTCAACCACAGTCGAATATTAGAAGAAGGCGACACCGACTCCGTAGATGGGGCCGTAGACATTTCCAAATTGATATGCAAATGGCCGCCAACCAAACATGATCCAGTAACGTTTACTGTGGACGTCTTCCAACACGATGTGAGTACCAAGATTATAGTGAAAATAGAATATTATATAATTGGCTTTATTGCATATTCACTTCTGCTTAAACTAACATCTTGCCTTATAAAGAAGCGATGAATCTATTCTAATCTATATCTAATGTTAGAAGCCGAAGAGTTTATTTGTTTGTTTAAAGTGCTAATGTTCCCTACATTGATTCAAATTTAAAAAAAAAATGTGTTGGATAGTCCATTTATCGGGGACGACTATAGGCTATATGACATTACGCGACCAATAGAGGCTGAATATCAATGAAAAATGTTGCAAAAACGGGTAAAATATTACTTTTTATAGCTTTCGTTGCATACGCAGCAAATCCCGTATACCGGAATTGTTCTCATTTCAAAGTTCTTCAAAAAGACCCCGGCAGCATATATTACCCGTAGCGACTCTTTTACTCCTGACTTACGTTGTCTCACAATAACCTTTTTTTTTACTATAATTTTTTTTTCAATTTATAATAAAAAAATATATAATTTTACCTATTAATTATAATACAATTTATTATTGTTATATATATTCCATAATAAAAACAGAGCAACGCTCCGTGTCGTAACACACTAATAGATGAGTAATTGCCCGCAGGAATTTGTAACAATGTTCAAAGTGTGTGGCATCGTCAAACTGACGGCGGAGACTTTAGCCGAAGATGAATACATGCTAGCTTTTTCTAGAACATTCGTGCTAAATACAAACAATGGCTGGGAATACAAGATCGCCAACGAAATGGTGTACTGGGACTTTCCTACGCAGGAGTGCAGCAATAACGCCTTTCGTGTTACTACGGTAAGTGGCGTGTTTTTTATGATTGCCATCAGACACAATGTCTATAATAGCAAACCTCCGCTGCGGGTTATAACCTCGTAAGCCGCTATATAGGAAGTACAACTTTCAACGATAATGTATTTCGGTTGCCATAAAAACAGATAATAGAATTTTAACTTCATGTTTTTTTTTGCTTAACCTTAAATGACTATATCTCATGAAATGTTACAGTTAGACAATTACATTCGCAGAATACGTATTTCTGTTACCAATATAACAACAAAGAAATATAGAAAAATAATGTTAAAAATTACATGGACCCTGATACTTATATGGACTTTACCTTAGGCTTTTGTTTCACGTATACCATCAGCGGTCGGTAACTTATTTTCTCAGCCACAATGCAAGACCTTTATTATAAAGTAATTGAAATATTTACATGCAATGTAACAGCAAACGAAAGGCACTTGATGGATAGCACTTCAATTGTAAAAAGGAGTTCGTAAATCGGCCACAGTAAGTATTTAAGAAAGAATGAAGATGGTGATGCTTCATTCTTTCTTAAATACTTACAATAGTACTCAAATTAAAGTAAATATGAGTGTGCATTTTGTTAGAATTGTTTTATTAAACAATAAGCAGGAAAAAGCTTATTGGAAATTTTATTGAGAAAAATGGTATATTTCTTTTTAAAGTACTTGATGAGCAGGGATAACTGTTTTCAAGTAAATTTCCAATGATAATAATAAACAAGAGTAATTTTCTCAAGTTATGGTTGTTTATTATATGTAGATTTCTCATATTCTCATAAAAATGTGTATTATTTATTTCTAAAAACACTTGATTGTATAGTATCCTTAAAAAAAAGCCCATTGAGGCTTACTTTGTGCTGAATGATAGGTACGAGAGTAGGATTATTAAAAAATCTATATTAGTAGTTAAATTAGTAACATACTGTAAATAGTAAATCGAAACAGTTGATATTCTAATTTATGTTGTTGGTAAATCAAAAATAAGAGGTATGTTAAAAATATTTTTATTTCTCATTGAACTTAAAATGTGCTTTGTTTTAAATGTCTTAAAGGTACAGCATATCCAATGTATCACTCAATAATTAGTAATAACTTTACACAAAATATGTAATTTCCAATTCAAAAAATACAAGTATTCTATAATACTTATAGAACAACCAATATTTCAATCTATACACAAGATAGAATAGATATGATAGAAATTGGCACTACAAGTTTGAAATAGAAACTCAAAAAATATTGAATTGAAATTATGATTAAAGTAAATCCACTACAGATGAATAACCCAAGAATTAAATGATTCTCAAACAGTATCCATAGACTCTTCATTAGTAGGCTCAGTCTCCATCTCCATATACTTATCATCAGGTCCAGATGCATATTTTATTCTCAATTTCTCATAATGTAGTTGTTCTTTTGTTGATACCGAAGGTTTACATTTGGAAAGGGCTGCTCTAAAATCCTCAAACACCACAAATATGTCTTCTTCACCACCAATAGTGCCATTAGCAATCTGATTTGTCAATGCATTTGTTGCTGCAGCTCTTACCAGTCCCGCTAAATCTGCACCAGTGTAACCATCTGTGAGGCCAGCAATTACTTCCAGGTCAACATCTGAACCTAATTTAGGTTGGGTGCCATCTTTGGTTAATTTTTGAAGAATATCACACCTATCTTCTCTTGCTGGCATGCCAACATACATTACTCTATCAAGGCGGCCAGGTCGCAATACTGCAGGGTCAATAATATCTGGCCTATTTGATGCTGCTAACACAAAAACACCTTCTCTACCCTCAATACCATCCATTTCTGTCAACAGTTGATTTACTACTCTTGCTGCACCATTGTGATCTTGTGAAGTACGCCTAGGACACAAAGCGTCAAATTCGTCAAAAAATATCACGCATGGAGCGGAATTACGCGCACGCCTGAAACAGGTGCGCACAGCTCGCTCACTCTCACCAACATACATATTCAGTAACTCGGGACCTTTTACTGATATAAAGTTTACTCCTGCCTCATTAGCAACTGCTTTAGCCAGCAAGGTTTTACCACAACCAGGGGGCCCACAAAGCAACACTCCGCTAGCTGCAGCTAGACCCAGTTTTTTTAATTGTTCTGGATACTTAACTGGTGCCAAAACAGCCAATTGTAAGTCTTTACGAACTTGATTTAATGAACCAACATCATCCCATGAAACATCAGGTACAGTGACAATACCTTCCCGAACAGAACATGGTTTTGTAGTCTTCAGGGCTTTAACAAAATCTTCCTGCTGTATAGAGAGTCCAGACAGTTGGTCAAGAGAATATGGCATTGCATCTCCTAAAAGACTTAAAACTTCATCAACTGGATCAACCACTTTTTTGGCGACTTCTTTACTGATATGATTTATGTCAGCTGCAGGTACATTAGCTTCCTCATTAGTTTCTGTGGGATTATCAGAATTCTCTGGTGGCACAGAATCTAAATCATTTTTAGGAGCGTCTTCATCTTCTTTTGGTGCTTCTTCCCTTTCTTTGTCGCCATTTTGTACAACTGGTACTTCTTCACTGGGCTTAGTTTGTTCAACTTTTTTCTGTGACTCTGCATCATAAGCTCTAATCTCTGAAAAAATCCTTTTTACAGCATAAGTGCTTGCTTTATTGACAAGAGCTTGTAAGTCTGCCCCAACAAAACCAGGTGTAATTTGAGCCAATACATTCATATCCACATCTTCATTTAAAACTAAATTCTTACATAATATTGATAGGATCTCTTTCCTAGCCTTTAATGATGGTATACCTAGTGTGATTTCTTGCTCAAGACGACCTGCTCTTCTTAGTGCAGGGTCTAAAGCATCAGGATTATTTGTTGCAGCAAGTATGAGAACTGACTCACTGCTTTCACTCAAACTGTCTAAACTAGCTAATAATTGAGCAACCATTCGCTTCTCCATATCTTTCTGTGCATTAACTCTGTTGCCACACACAGCATCAATCTCATCTATAAATAATACACTTGGAGCCACAGAAACAGCTCTCTCAAAGAGCTCTCTAATGCGCTCCTCAGATTCACCAGACACTCCACCAACTAATTCTGTTCCAGTTACAGCTATGAGCGGGAGTTGTAATTTTCCTGCTATAGCATGGGCTAATAAAGTTTTACCTGTCCCAGGAGGTCCATGCAATAATGCACCTCTTGGTGCTTTAATACCTAACTTAATATAAACTTCTGGATGCCTCATGTGCAATATCAGATCACAGATTTGAGTTATTATATCCGATATACCACCAATATCTTCAAAACTAACCTTAACAAGTTTAGGTGATCCTGCCTCAAATTTTTTCTTCGTTGGGGCAATTTTATTAGTCTCAACTTTTTTCTTCTTATCTCCTGGTGCCATATTTTGTTCGGATTTAGGTGTATTTTCTATTGCAGTACTATTTGCATTTCTGGATGGTATGTGGGGTGTTATTGTAATTTGATCATTAATTTTTGGTAACTTCGGCGCGGCAGTGCCGTCTTCGTCACTACTAATGATATCTATAGGTTCTCCAGACTTATCTGTAGCGCGGCGAGACGCTGCTGGTCGCTTTTTGTCTTGCATTTTATACATAGCAAGTAAACGATCGTTTAGGGCACTGTTGTTTTCGTCTAATAGCTCCAAATCAGATTCTTCCTCAGATCCTTCTGAAGTCGATGCGCCGTCTAGACCATAACTCTGCAATACGACTTTATAAGCACTTTCAACCATCTGGCAAAAGGCGCTATCTCCCCTATTATTGTATTCACGGTAACGCTCTTTGAGAGAACGCGCCATTTGGCTAACATCGACGAACGTCTTGTCCACGTTCTCTGCAAGGTAGTTTTTCACACGAGATACTATAACAGGATCGTTTAAAGTTTTTGATCTAGTCTGAGTTTTCTTCATTCTTACTTAAAATAATTGCAATCAATAGGTTTAAAAATAACAAAGTAGATAAATTGAATCTGTTCTCTCAGCAAGTCACACACACGATTATTTGACAGCGGCGTCGGCAGATCGATGAATTATTGCCATTTCGTAAAATTGTGCAAATAATAATAATGTCTATGGTTAACTTCAGCATTACGATATAATTATATTTTAATTGTTATCTTTTAAATTTTCGAGGTTTTGTTTACACCTATACTAAAATTTCAGGTGAAGCCTAAAAAACTAAGTGTTGCAATAGAATCACCTCCTCCCGAAGATCTTAAAGAGAAATTAATAGACATTTTTATGCAGTTAAGTAATCTCAACAAAAAAGCGAGTGAAAGGTATAATTATTTGACTAATTGGATGTGTTTAAAATTACTCTAAACATTATATAAATCCTGTTTGTTATTTCAGGTGTTTGGAGCTGAATAATTGGAACTTGAAACAAGGGTTGGATAACTTTATTAAGTTATTGAAACTGGATGACTTGGAAACTTTATATCAAGAAATTCAGTAAAAATTTATGCAAATTTTAGATTACCCGATAGAACATTTGACCTTATTAGTAGTAAAAAAAAAACGCTGAGCGCGTTTTTTAAAAATCTAAAAAGTATATTAGAACGGCATGTCTTCGAAATAAATAATCCCTAAAAAATTTTTCACTCGTTCTTTTAACCACTTCCCAACCAATCTTTTCATCAATAGTTACATACTAGGCAACATAATTTTCGATAATCGGAACTGAGTTAAGTGTTAAATTTACTTCATTTGACAATTACACACAAAAACTAAGTTATATCGAATCCTGTACATTTTTCAGTAAGTCATCGAAAGGCAATTTGTTTACGCAGTCTGTGGATCCATAGACTATTATTGAAATTCTCGATAGCTTTGCTTAATAATTTTTAATTGGTGATCATAGTGACTTGATCAATGTGTAATGCTTTGCTCAAATGTTTGAATATTGCTAATAAGATATAGTGCTTAACATTTAATTTCATAATCGACGAAAGGTCAATTACCATATATTTTTTCATTTCACGACTGAATAAGTTCAAAGGATCCAGACAATATGCGTTTAAATAATCGCAATTGAATCACCAAACGAAAACTGAATAGGATTTGACAATTCCCTTTGATAACTAAGCGAGGGTTCATGTCAAATGGCTTATGTCTTAAAATATTAATATTAAAGACTTTACCGTATTCTTTTATTAAGTGAAGGGAAAAATTTGCAAAAATATAGAATTATTAAAAATTAAGCAATTTAACTCAATCGGAATAACACTATACATCAGGCAGAGTAATAAAACAAAATACTATTAGACTTTTAGACATTTCCTTCTTAAAATTATATAAAATGTAATAAATTGATGTTAATAGCTTTATAATTTGTGGAGGAGTTTTTCGCCCATAATGGCAGAATCAGGTGCTATATATATATCGTATCGTAGTATTATGTTGTTTTGTAAATTTTTGACGATAAAATGGTATAGATTGAAGCAAAAGGGATCGTTATATCGAATAGGTGACTTTCGTGAGATTTTTCAGAATTACATTTTTATTCATTTAATTGTAGGATGTCAAAAACTCCATGGGGTAAAGGGATATGATATACCGGTATCTCGGAAATAACCACTTTTGATATGGTTATATGAACTTCCGTTCGCTATAATAGAGAGAACTCAACAAAAGGAGATTTTTTGGCGCGTAATATACGTACGATTCTGTGCTGTATATTTTATTTCGTATTTTGTACTTTCATTCCGAAAAGGATCGCTGTGTCATGCAATATATGGAATACATTATTAAGAATTGATGAATTACGTGAGATTTTTCAGTGTTATATTTCCATTCATTCAATTAACGTAAGTTCATTTATTCAAAATCATCGTATCATTTCGTCGTAATTCATGTAAGCGAACATTGCATTCCATTTTCAAAAAAATTTCTTGTAAGTCATTAAAAATTGGAGGTGGCTGTAATTAGTCGCCAAATGCTCCATGGGGAAAGGAATAAGTTTCACCAATATGATGGAGCTATAAACAGAGAATTAACAAGATTTGTCATGTAAAAGATGGTTGTATGGGTATAAGTTCCCTTTGCCTTCCCTGTAATAAGTAGAGGTCAACCAATAAAAGGGCTTGAAAAGTATCAAAAGCATAGAGTACTACAAAGGTAGTTCTATGTATAAAACATTTTAATCGTTACCGATAAGTGGCCCCAATTCAGTTGTACACGGCCAATTCTGATGGGACGACTTGATATATAAGGTTATTATTGTAATAATCGAGACAATTAAGAATTCTACTACCACTATCTATCCAAATCTACCCTTTTGTAATAAAAGAGATAAATCTCCATGTATAAAAAATTACATATCCCGAGGTATGATGCGAATCGTTTTAGGCGACTGCTATGCTTAGTGAAGCTAGGTGCCGTTCTTGTACGGAGTGACTATGCAAACATATGGATTATAAAACTGTCGCGTTCTTCATTCCTCCTCAACAAATTATCTTAGCCTGATTACACAATTACTTTGAAATACTACTACAATTGTTGTAGTTTTATTAATAAAACAATAATATTTTTAATGAAATTGTTTATTCAAAGTTAATCTAAGAAACAAATTATACAATCATTTCAAGGTGTCTAGCATATTCTATGGTTTGTTCTGCCAGTTCTGAGGAAGGCAGCACACCGGCGGCGGCGGCACACGTTTCTTCGGCGGCGTTGAAGTGGTAACAGTTGTCAGCCCCAAGAATCCAGTTCCTCTGTAACATCAAATAAAATATTTACTTTAGGTACAACAAATTAAAAATGGGAAGCAAATACATTATAAACTAAAGTAGAGTTAATAGATACTTTTTCAGGGTTTTTTTCAAATTTTGGAAGGCACGTTAAGCCCTTGCTCCCAGTTGTTATTGCAACCTCTTTCATTCTCCAACCTGTATTGAATTAGCGTGGTGGACTTATAGCTCATATATAATATCAGAGCCAGGGCCCGGTATTAGGTCCATAGAAAACGGCCTTCTTTACTATACAAAGAATTAGTATAAGACAGTGCAGATGACACTGAGATGTCATGTCATGCCAAGTTACCTTCTTCCCATATTCAAGAACAGCTTGTTGTGATGAAAGATTAAGCCTTCTTGCTGCCTCAGCGCATGGGATACAGAGATATGCTTTTTCAATACAAGCTGCAATTTCTCCTCTTACTGTGTCAAGAAGAGTGTCCATAAAGAGAGTGTAGCTTTCTGCAGGAACATTGCCCTAAAATTTAAAATATTAGTAAGTCACATTTCTATAAAATTGGTCTGTTTGGATGTGGCAAAACATGTCAACAAAGTATTATTCACATAGTATTATACTACAGTGATATTGAGAAACAAAATAATTTGCCTTTTATAAATATAGAATAACTAAATAAATATGGTACCTATAGTATTTTTTAATCTAACATTTAACATTAAAGCTTTAGTACACTCTATGACACCCTCATTGGGCGACTCTAAACTAATAGTGTTAGGAATTGATATTATATCTGTAGTATTTTAATTTCAGTATCAATATAAAATATTAAGACATGTCTATCATAAAGTAAACCAATAAGTTTATTTATTTTAATAATCTATAATCTATTTCAAATTTCATTCAAGTTCTAGATTATCACTATTTACTGGACAAGTCTATACAAGTAATAAAATCAGTATTGGAATTATAATTTTAGCATCAGATGAAATACTTAAGACACTGATACTAATAACCAAATAAAATGTATGAAATATATATTAAGATATTAAAAATCTTAACTTTGAAAGGCTGACAACTTTCAACAAATAATATAAAACACATACAAACCTTAGCCAAAAATATTTTGTTGTAACTGCCTTCCATCAAGTATTGCTCCAAAGCAATTGGGTGTCTTACATAAGGGTCAGCTCTTATTACATCTACAGGAAATCTTTCCAACTCAGTGTGGAATTCAGCTACACGATTTTGAGACAGTAAGAAGAGAAGGTTGAGGCCAAGAAGTTGATACATAAATGATGATTCTGGAAGATGATCTCTGTAAGAATGGACAAATTATAGTTGTTAAAATGATATAGTATTGAAAAACAACAACTTTGAAATTATTATTACATAAATAAATAAAACAATGTATGTCATTAAGATAATAATAATAGTAGATTAATATTACACATTTGTTATTATAAAATCTTTTAAGTAATAAAGTAATTGTAAATTTGATTTGCATAATACCTCAGTAAGATCTATATTAGAGTTTAAATGGGATAACCTTTAATGTAAATTAAAATAATGAGTTTGAGTAAATCAAAAATATACAGCTAGCCATAATTTCAATTTCACACATACAAAGTCTGTTAATAATACTGCCAGTCACACAAGTCATGTTTTATTAACAGGCTCAAATGTATGCTCAAATAAATAAACAAATGAGAAAAATGTCATTCATATTATTATTTATAGATAAATAACATCATAGTACCTTTTGTTAGCTATAATAAAATTTTAGAGTTTATTGTTATCAGTCGACAAAGTAAATCAATATATAGCTATGTCCATAACAGTTCAAACTGGACCTCTGTCCGTAAAAGTTAAAATTTACGTAAATATTTACTTAATAATTTTAAAAATAATTAAGGTACTTTCTGAAAGAACATAGCGAAATAATTTAGAAAATTATAATGAACTTACTTGTAATCAAAATAGTAACATTTAAGTTGAGACATGTATCGTTCAAACGCTTTTACATCTTTCACAGATACAGCCCATTGTGCTCCAATTTCCAAAACATCTCTTGCAAGAATCAACTCCTTCTGGTTTGCCGCTGCATTGTTACTAGGTAGAAAGCTTAATTGCGTTAATGCAACCTGAAATATATATATATATTTGATTAAAAAACTATATCAATGGAATTTGCACTGTCATCTCCCAAACTCACCTTAATTTTATTTAATAATTCTCCGCATTTGTCAAGTTTATGTGGTTTTTTGTTCCATTCTGTTTTCAAGTTTTGGTAAAGCGTAGCGACATCTTTGACGGAACTCATTTTATAAATTTTTTAACTTAAATTTTACAAATAATTCAAACGCTATTAAGATCACTTCAAGACGCAAGCACAGATCACAGCACAAATTACTTTACTATGCATATAAGCAATCCACAGATTATAAAGAACATGTCAAAATGGACTAAAATAAAGAGACATATAGTACCTACACATTGTGGATCGTAAACATTATATTTAGTTGTTGTCAAATTTCGCCGTATTGAAAGGAAGACAAAGGGAACTGAAGCCCATACAGGAATGTCTTCCATAGTATATTTCTTTATTTATGGCTCCGGGATATCGGTGAAACATACCCTTCGCCCCGTGGAGTTTTTTGGCAACTAATGGTACGCTCCACTATTTTTGTAATAACTTAGGAGCATTTTTTTTGAAATTGGAATAGAATGTGGAATGTTCTGTTAATGATTACAATGAAATGAAAAACAAATGATATAATGTTTCAATTAATTGAACTTACCCTACTAATGAATAAATGGAAATTAAATACTAAAATATCTCACGTAAGTCACTAATCAAAGCTGAAAGATGTATTCCATATAATGCACGAAATAACGATCCTTATTGGTAGGAAATAGTAATTCATTAATTAAATATATATATTAGTCACCAAAAATTCCATGAGGCATAGGAATAGATTGCACCGGTATCCCGGAATCATGAATAAAGAAAAATATTACGTATAACATGGTTGTATGGGCTTTATTTTCTTTTGCTTTCGCTTTAATAGGGATAATTAAAATAAAACACTTAGACATTTGCCAAATGTCAAATGGTTGACAAAATCTTCATGAAAGATTTTGTGATTCTCCTTTAGTTTTAGTACAAATAAATATAATGTTATTTCTAAAATTGTGTATGAATATGGTTAATTGTGCATTTCCATCCGTTATTGGTTAAAAGTAGAATGTAAATCACCACAATGAGTTCATCGGCGATAGCTTGTCGTGAAGTTTTTGATGAAAATAGTCAGCCGTCTGTTGAAGGTAAATTATAACAAGTATTGTTTAAATAAAGTTCATTTCGATTCAATTTACGTAATTTATTGTATAAAAAAATATTCATTTCATTTTTTGACAAAATTATTTTTTTAAGAGAATTGTTACAGAAAAATTCGTATATAACTGCAATATGGTAAAAAACGATATTGTAATACGTCCTGGATTACCGGATACATCAGCAACTATAAAACCCAATTTGTTATATATACCTTATTAATTAAATAGTCCTCTCAATATATTTTAATAAGAAGTTTGAACTATTTTATGGTTATCCTCTTTTTAGAAATCTCAGAATATGCTCAGCAGTTGGGTATTGACCCAGAAAGTGAGAGTCACCTCTTACCATTGGCGAAAGATGGTCTCATGCAAGCACTTCCTTCTCCATGGAAGGCCTAGTAAGTTGTCTTTGTTCTTATAAAAGTGCACTGGAAATAATTATAAATATAGTAGGGTTCTTTTCTTGGGTTTACTATGAAGTCTCTAATTTATTTATTTTTTAATCTAGCTAACATTTTTGTGCAATAATTCTTTCAAAATAATGAACTTCCTATGTTATGATTTAATTGCCATATTTTTATATATATACAAAGAATGTGTTTGGCATTTGTACAATTCAATGTTTTGATAATATTTACTGGACAAAAATGATTATACAAAATAATAAATGGTTAATAAAAAAGAAAAATATACTTCTGTTTACTACTGTTCAAATAATAATTCATATTTTAAAGTATTGTATAGACCTTGGTAGGTGTATCATAGTGAGTATCTATAATGTCACTATTTTAATTTACCAGCCTTCAGAACCTTGCAATGTATCAGTTAGAACCAAAACACTTTAAATGGGTGTAAAGGAGGACTTTTACAGGGAGTCTAACTGTAATGGAACCCTAATTCTGTATAACAGGGCATCCTTCATTAAGATTAGTAAAAATTTTGATAATGAACACATTTTGAAAAGCAGCATCATTGATTCGCTTATTGAAACGCAACATTCAAGAGAAATAAGACTAATTAGGTTTTAATATAAATAATTTATTGAACCTATAAATAAAACGACAACATTTAAACAACAAATATTAAGCTATATAAACCTGGCAGCGGGATTGCAAATTTTTATGCTGAGATTTATTATTGAAGTTTTTGTGGAATTCAAATTGGACAGATAAAAGGTCTCAAAGATTTGCTGTTTGAACACCTATTTATGTATAAAAAATACACTACAGTAAATTTTTTTGTGTTTATTGTAAAAAAAACAAGAATAGGAATTATAATAATTTGATTTGAACTATTTGTTACTAATCAATTTTCATTTGTAATTATCAAGGAAAAATGCTTTGCAAATGTAAAGCATTAGAATTAAGTTATGTAAAATAAAAAAAAACTACTTAAAAGTTGTAGTGTGCATAAATTCACACCCAAAAGTACCCAAGTGAATCAGTAATTTGATTACAATTTTTTTAAATGATTGTAAATTTGATAAAATTGATAAGTTAAAGTTAGATAATTTGGCATCCCAACTATGCAATAAACACCAACACAATTAATTTTAGTAGTTGTTTTTAAATCATTACAAAAGACTAGTTTATATTTTTTATTACTTTTTTCTTTACATAAACTATAAATGTAAAACCAATATATTAATTAGCTCTTTGCATCCAATAAATCAGAATAAAAAGCTATATTTAAATGGACTCAATAAAAATGACATCATGTGTTATTATTTTTTATGTTAAAATGTTTATTTTTACATTAGCTATGATGAGAAACTACAAACACATTACTACTACAATGAAGATACAAAAAAAACCCAATGGGAGCATCCTTTAGACAATGTGTACAGAGAATTAGTGAAGCGAGCAAGAGATGCTTCCTTGCATGATGACACATGTGCTTCAGTACAAGTGAGTAATGTGTAAATTATTTTATGAAAATATTTATTACGTATTTTTCTAACTAACCAAAGTTTTGTTAAGGTAATATTTATTTTAGATTATTTTTTAATGAGCATTCACTATTTATACTTTGATGTTCTAAAACAATTTCTCGTATTTCAAATAAGACTACTGCTATATGGTATCAAAAGTTTCTTGGGCTTACGGTATCAAAAATTAAAATACTTCAATAATTTATAGGAACTCCTCACATCTGAAGAAAATACCAAAAATCTTGAGCGAGTCGAAACTAAAGTTGAAAGTGACGATGACGAACTTATCACTGACAGTGAAAACCAAACAGATGTTAAAGATAATGTATCAGCAACATCAGCACCTGGTTTTAAGCGACTAAATCCTTTGGGACGACCACCTCTTGCGCCTCTATCAAAACTGGATAAAAAACTGAGTGACTTAGGAATATCGCCTCTAAGGCGTAGTGTAGACAGCTCTTTTTTGGGTAAACCGAGTCTTGTTAAAAACATCTCCGATAGAGATTTATTAAACCGATCATCATTAGAAAGACCAAAGCAATTGTTTAAACAACAATCTGAAATCATAGACTTAAAAATGCATATTTTAAACAGTCCGGAAGAAGAGAACTTTAGTCCACTATTGTCAGCTGCAAAAATTGATAAGGGATTGCCTTTGACAGGTTAGTTTTATTAGATATTGTGTGAATTCCATGTTTCTTTACTTACAGTAGATATAAAATGATTGATATAGGTATTTTGAACATATCTTGATTATAATATACTTGTTATCCTTTTATGGGAAAAAATTGAAAAGCAGTCATTTAGAATCGAATAATTTCTAGGTCAAGGTAGCATGTTCCTCAAACTAAGTAAATCAGACTTACCCAGCCCGGAAACTGAGAAGTCTCATCTAGATTCATTGACCAAAAGTGATCCGCCAAAAGGAATTTTACGAGAGAAAATATCAGATACCTTGTATAGGAAAGCTGAGAATATTGTGATTGGTCGGCCAAAAGTGCCTGTTAGCTTTGAAGAGGATCGGAAGAGTGTACGGTAAGTTATTTATATTACTTAAAGGTAATTTGAGTTTTGCTTGAAATACCAAAATTATTGAATTATTGTTTTTCAGATTCAAACTAGAAAATTTTCCAGAGCCTACCATCAGTCCCGGTTCAAACAGTTCTTCCGAACAAAATGACGGTCTTAGCTCAATTATCAGTGCGGCCCCAGCTGTTACCTCTTCTGCTATGCCAACTTCTCCTGTGATCCCCAATACTGTGCCTTCGACTTCATTAAAACCTATTCCATCCTCTCTTAATCCATTGGCTCCTCTTTCACCATTGAGACCTATTTCTTCCATACCAACTAGTCCCGTGCCTTCAATATCGTCGATGAAGCCCATGGCTTCATTAGTCACTTCCTGTTCTGTGCCTTTGAGTAATCCAACTATTGTGCTGTCGCCGTTAATTACCAGACCGCCTTTACCTCCGCGTCCGGCAAGTGATAGTCCAAGAGAAGTGAAGAGTGTGTCACTCTCTGATAAGGAATCATTAGGTAAGCATAAATTACTAATTATGTCAAAGGCCGTCATTTATTCAGTATAGGTATATTACATATTCTTATGAAAGTAAATATTGAAGAGTAAAATTATAACGCAAAGCATTTAATTATAAATTTAATGTAACTAGTAATAGTTTATAGTTTAAACAATTCCATCATTCCGAAAATATCCAACTAATTGTACTACTAAACAGTCAAATAAAAAGTGTTTTAATATTATATACCTTCACTAAAGAAGGACAATTTTATAGCCTGACTAAATTTATTCTATTTGAAATTTTGCCATACAGCAGTTGATATAGTTATAATGTGTAATTTAAATTTAAATCTATGTTATACTTGAACGGAAAATGTGACCACAATCAATGCCGTAGTACTCATGCAAATATAAGTCAAAATTTTTAAGCTTATTATGTCTGGTTTCTGAAGGACATTTGACCGTAGTTTATGTGTTCGTTAACGCTATTGATTCTATAAATTAGAACTATGCGTTTCTGAACATCGCAAACATGAACATGAATTAACTTATCTTTAAGTAAGATTATCTTAACTGGTCAATGTGTACCGTTAATCGGTTCTATAACTCAATTTGCAATTATGATTTGAAAATAGATTGAATTAGAAATATTGGAGTTTATTAATACTATAATATATCATTTCAAGGAACATAAGACGTAGGAGAAATCCATATGAAATAATCTCAGATGAAGAATTTAAAACGTGCAATCGCTTTTATTGAAGCACTGTGTTATGGAACACAGTACTTTCCACAAGAATATCACATAGATGGATAAGTGATATTCTTGTGGAAAGTATAAAATGATATGATTTGTATTTTAGGTTGGTATTGTATATTTCTATGTTAAATGAAAAATAAACTACATTGTTTAAGTAAGTTCTTATTTTTTTATATCAATTAAAAATAAAAGTTTACTGACGATGAAAGATGAAGAAAGATGACACTGAAAGATAAACGTAGTTTAACCTTAACCCATCAATAGCTAAATTGAATGGGTACGGTGACCTCAGAAACCGAACATTGTTCACTTTGATGTGTACTGTATACAGCTAGCGGAAACATTAAAAACATTTGGTATAGTTTTTAATGTAAAAAACACACCTTCACTATAATGTACTGTATTTTCAGAAAGTGATAGTCGTGAATGTCGTACTTCACCCAGACGTCGCGTACTACGCCCGCCTGCTGGTGATTATATAAAGCCAGATTTATTCCAGAAGAACTTCCAGAAAATCTCAGACTTGGTCCGCCCGGGCGACATTGAAAACACGCCTGTTTATCTTGAAGAACCGTTATTAGACAAAGAAGTTAGGCCTAGGTACAAAAAATATTCATTTGTATTTTTCGTATATTCATAAAATATGGTAAGCTTATTAATATATTGAGCAAATGTCTTCGCCAATATATATATTTTACAATTACAGGTCACCCATGATACCACAAAAGAGTAAAATATCGATAAACCTCATGGAAAGCATTGAGTCAGAAACATCGATCGATTCTCCTGAAAGGGAATTCGCTAATTTAGACCTTAATGACTTTGACGACTCCAACAACATACAAACCGAAGAATCAAATATAGCCATTCCCGGTAAAGAAACACAATCTAAAGAAAGTCCTAAAGAATTTGAAACCATAGAAAATTCAGAAAAGAGTTTGTCTAAAGGATCAAATTCTATCCATAGTAAACTGAGATTAGAAAATGCGGCGATACCTCAGACTAAAGTACCTACTTTAGATATTATTGGTAAACAAAATAAATTATTTCATTCAGATTCCGATGATTCCAAGAAGTCTTTGAATGAGGAATCTAAAAGTAGGTCTGTTAGTGTTGACATCCACAAAACTCCGCAGTTAAAAGTAGCTCCGAATCCTAATTACGGCTCTGATATGAGATCCCCCAAAGAATTCAATAAGCCTTGGAGTCCTCTTTCTACTTTTAAGCCGCTGAACAAAGCTGTAATATCTCCACAAATTAAGTCTTCAGATTCTGCTTCAAGTCTAGGTAAAGGACTAATGAGTCCTAGAATAGATGGAGTAATCCTATCACAAGGAAAATCTACTGATAATGTTGTAGTAGTGTATCAATTTGAAACTCAAGAGGACTCAGTTGCAAAGACCATTAAATCGCCATTAATTCCTGATATGGGTACGAGAGATATATTTGAAAGAACGAAGGGAGACGAAAAAAGAAGACTGGAGTTATCCCTTCAGAAAGAGCTGGAATGTATCAGGATGGAATGGACAAATAAGGAGAAAAGGATGAGAGCGGAACTGCAGGAAGAGTTAAAAGACTCAGAAGAGAGGTTTTTAACGGAGAAGAGAATAAGACTGATCGAGCAAGATGAACGTCATAAAAGAGAAATAGAAGAGGTAAAATTGAATATCTCAATCAGTTTTTATTTATTTATTCCTCTATATCAAATTGTTGTACCATTGTATTTACCGTTTAGACATTACAAGCAGCAGAAAGAAAACAAATCCAGGCAATCCAGAACATAGAAGAAGAATTCGAGGACAGATACCATCGCGGTGTTGAAACAATGAGTAAGCAACACGAAGATAAAATGAAGCAACTGAATCAAGATTATCAAGCGAGGGTTAACGAATTAAAAAAACAGTTAGAAATAGGTAATTAGACTTTTTCTTTTAGCAAAGAACTTATAATAAGTAGAAAAAAAAACTGAAAGTCCTTTAACCGAAAGTTAAATTCCAATTCATAGAATGTTATTAAGGCAGCCTCTTAAACAACATCTTAAAAAAGAGGTTCTCAATTTAGCTGTATGTTTAATAAAAAGTCAAATGACGACATCTCATTTCGTTTTTATGTCTCTTGCGTTGAGAAAGAAAGACACGGTGGCAAATGATGTTTTATTTTGGCAGAAAATGAACGCACCTTAGCTGAAGAGAAAGATCAACTTCAAGCTGTCCTAAGTAAAGAAAGAACGCGAATGATAGAAGAGAACAAAAGAACAATAGAGGCATTGCGCGAAGAACATTCAACGAGGGTTACTGACCTTAGGCAAGATTATCGAGCTGAGGTATGTTTAAATAATAGGTTGGGGAAAAAGTTTCTTCGCATTTTATATGATTATTATTTTTTATTTAAATTTCATTGCAGTATGTATGTGCCATTTTGTTCATAGACTTTCTGCCGTCTTCTAGGTGATTCCGTTGCTGTAGAAATAAATGTCACAAACTTTTTCCCAGCTTGCGTTGCATTCCTTCCTTTTATGTATTAAAATTGTAAAACGTATCAAATGATTTTATTCGATTCGTTCATTTTGACAGAAAGACAAACAAAAGAAAAATAGTAGCAAAAAATTTTCTTAATTTGATTCTTTTTTGTCGTTTCTTATTTTTCTTGTCACCTTTTTAATGTCATGAAAATCAGCCAAATACAAAGAGTACAGACATACAATTTTATATAAACTATATGTATTATGTCTGTTTGTTGTATTAAAACACGATATTAAGTAATAACATGTTTATTGAGCTATGTAGCATCACACACTAACTTTATTCAACTACCCACACTTAATTGTTCTTATTTAGTCAATAAGAGTAACAAGTACCTACAATATACTAATTCATGTATATGACATACCTTTCCCCCAAGTAAACATAGTAAACAAAAGTTAAGTAAAATATTGATTAAATATAACAAAACTAATCTTTTCATAACAACAAAACCGAAATTGCATTCAATAACCTCACTTAACCAAATCATCTTTCAATTAATTCTACGAATTTGCTAAGTCTATTATAATCTAGTGTTTTGGTATTCCTAGAATCTCAGCCCAAGATTCATCACTAGGAATTTCAATAATCTGTTCTGATTCCTCATTATCTCGAACTACTCTACTTTCTTGTGATTTTGGAAGCCCTGATGTGACTTTAATAAGTTGGTCAATGTGCCTGTTGACTATGATGCCTTCATCAGTTTCTACTTTATAGTTTGCTGGGCCAATTCTATTCAGTATCTTACCGGGTAACCACTTTGGACCACTACTGTAATTTCTATACATTACTTTACAGCCAACATCCGACTGCCTGTTCTGCTTCTCACTGTTATCTATAACTTGCTGTTCCGTATTTTTCCGCTGCATATGGTCAGGGTGTATCACGTCCAGTAGCGTGCGCAGTTTCCGGTTCATCAAGAGTTCCGCAGGACTCCGGTGCGTTCCTGTGCAAGGCGTTGTGCGGAGACTTAATAGCATGTTCGGAATTTTTATTTCCCAAGTCATATCGTCCATTTTTCGTATTTTGTCCTTTACGGTTTGGACCATCCTCTCTGCCAAACCATTGGTAGCTGGGTGATAAGGAGCTGTAGTGATATGTCGAATTTTGTTTGAGTTGAGAAATTGTTTCATTTCTTGCGATACAAATGCAGTTCCATTGTCAGAAACCATTGTCTCACATAAGCCATGCGTAGCAAAAACTATCCGTAGAAGCTTAACTACCGTTGCAGTGTTAGTGTTGTTCACTATAAATACTTCGGGCCATTTCGAATAAGCATCAACGATAATCAAAAAGTTCTTACTACGAAAAGGTCCGGCGAAGTCGATATGAATTCTGGACCATGGTCTGGTGGGCGTAATCCATTCGTGCTGCGAACGCGGGGGCATGTGACGGTGCTGGAGACACTTAACGCACTGGCCCACGAGGGCTTCTACGTCATCGTTTAAATGTGGCCACCAGATGTAACTTCTGGCCAGTGCCTTTGTCTGCACAATTCCACTGTGTGCCCTGTGTAGCGCTTGTAGAATGGTAGCACGCAATGGCGGAGGAACTACTACTCTGTTTCCTAGTAGCAGGCAGCCGTCTTGCAAGGACAGTTCAGCACGATGTAGCCAGTAATTATGTAAGTCTGTTTCCTTAACCTTAGCAGGCCAGCCGCGTTGGACGAAATGTACTACACGTGCTAATACCTTGTCTTTCACTGTTTCTGTTGCTATATGTCTGGCATCGATTGGGAAGTCCTCGGGTTTTTCTGCCATAAGGAGTATTTCACTCATTTCTGCTTCAGGTTCCTCAGGAACTGGCTGTGGCCATCTGCTTAAACTGTCTGCACTACAGATTTGTGAGCCAGGCAAGTACCTAATATCATAATCGTGTGAAGTAAGCGCGATTGCAATTCTGGTCAAACGTGGTGAAAGTATTGCTGGCATTGCTTTCTTGGTGTCAAATATACCCAGTAACGGTTTATGATCGGTAACTACGGTAAATTTTCGCCCTGCTAAAAAATTGTGAAATTTTTTAATGCCAAATAAAATGGCTGTAGCTTCTTTGTCCAATTGAGAGTAGCGTCTTTCTGCTGTGTGTAAAGTTCGGGAACTCATAGCTATAGGACGCTCTTGGCCATCTTCCATTATGTGTGATAAAACGGCCCCGACGCCATATTCCGAGCTATCGCATGTTAATATCAGGGGTTTATTTAAATCGTAGTGTACTAGAGTCATGTCCAATGTTAATGCCTGTTTGGCACAAGAAAAAGCATTTTGTTCCCGTTTCGTCCAGCACCAAGTGTGCTTTTTATCTAAAAGTCGGTGCAGAGGCTCGAGTATTGTGGCCTTGTGGGTGATGAATCTCTCGTAGAAATTATATAAACCGAGGAAAGCTTGAAGTTCATGTACGTTTTTAGGTTCTGGAGTATTCCTTATACAATCAACTTTGCTTGGCGATGGATGAATACCCTCAGCGTCAATAACAAATCCCAAGAACTCAACCTTTTCCTTTGCGAACTTGCATTTATTTTTATTAAGGCGTAGTCCAGCCTGTTCTATTCGTTGAAGGACAGTGTCTAATCGCAGTAGCATCTCAGGCATGGTGTGCCCAGAGATTATGACGTCATCAATCAGCACTGACACTCCTGAAATTCCAGCTAGTAGTGCTGTCATTAGCCTCTGGAAGATTCCAGGGCAGGCTTTCACGCCGAATGCGAGTCTGTGTACGGTATACAGTCCCTTGCATGTGTTTAACGTTAATAACTTCGCCGTATCATTCTTGACCGTAACTTGTGTATAAGCGCGGTCTAAGTCCAACGTTGTGTAAAATTTTCCACCCGCTACAGCAGCAAATACTTCATTAGCGGTCGGCATAGGGAAAGTGTCTGACTCTGTTGCTTGGTTCACTGTACTGCGGTAGTCCCCGCAGAGACGAATTTCACCTGACTTCTTGACAACGGGAACTACTGGAGTCGCCCACTCGGAGAAGGCCACCGGCCGAAGAACACCCTCATATACAAGCCGATCGATTTCCTTTTCCACTCTGTCCCTAATAGCGTAAGGTACTGGGCGCGCTTTAAGAAACTTCGGAATAGCGTCCTTCTTCAGATGTATCGCCACAGGGTCTCCACGGTAGGTACCGAGACCATCCTTGAATACTTCATGATGATTAGCGATAATTTCATCTAATCCGATATAATCTCCGTTGGAAACGAAATTGATGTTCATAGTAATTCCTAAATGCATTAGCCAATCTCTTCCCAAAAGGTTAGGCCCATTGCCCTTTGCCACAAGCAGCGGGAGATTGTAGTTTACATTGTTGTACTGTACAGGCAACACTGCCTGTCCGAGTAAATGTACTGGTGCATTGGTCCACGTGCGCAGATGTAGTGGCGCGTTGGAGAGGCACCGCGGCGGTAGACGCGGTCGCAGTTGCCGCCACGTGTTTTCATTCATTAGCGTGTAGCAAGCACCTGTGTCCACCTGCAGTGTCACGGGTTCACCCGCCATGAGCACACGAATGACAAAAGGTGGAACTTTGCTCGTTGCTCGTATGGCGTAAATTCCGTTCAATGCAGCATCTTCATCCTGCAGCGTACAATGCAGCCTATTTGCGTTCTTTTTAGCGATACATATTTTTTCTAAGTGTCCTTTTTTATTACAAAACCGACAAGTAGCATTTAAGAACCGGCACTCGCCACCATGTCGGTCTCCACACCGATAACATAGTCGCAGCGTGGTGCGCGGGACGGGACGCGGAGCGGAGCGCGGCGCAGGGTGCGGGCGCAGAGCGTTGATATCCATTGGCTCCGGCGGCAACATCCCAGCTGGTGCCGGAGAAGTGGAGGATGGCAGTGACATGTAGGGTGCCGGTGCTGCGGTGAATGTTGCCGATGGGGCAGTGCTGCTGCTGCTGCCGTCTGTCGCGTGTATCATGCGCACGTCTCTACTTGCACTTTCAGATGACAACATGGCATCAATTACATTTTGATAGCTTAGATTGTCCCTTTTCAATAGTTCGTACTGCAATCGTTCATCAATCATTCCACATACTAGCCGGTCACGTAACATACGCTCCAAGTCATTGAAATTGCAATTGGCACTGATTTTTCGGAGTTGCGCAATGTATTCGGAAGCCGATTCACCACGATTCTGGTCCCGTTTATAGAACTTAAATGACACCGATATTTCATTGGGTTTCGGGCTGTAATGTTTGGTAAGAATTTCAATTATTTCACTAAATGTCACTTCGGTAGCTTTTCGTGGCGTAATTAGCGCTAGTAATGTTTCATATACTTGCGAACCACACACGGTAAAGAAATTCGCCCGTTTAACATTATCTATTACGATTCCATTAGCTTCAAAACAAAATTTTAGTCTTTCTATGTAATTATCCCAAATGTCCGTTTGTTGATTGAATTCACTGAACCTCACTGATTTTTTATCCATTTTCACTATTTTTAATCCTCGTCGCCACTATTATGTCTGTTTGTTGTATTAAAACACGATATTAAGTAATAACATGTTTATTGAGCTATGTAGCATCACACACTAACTTTATTCAACTACCCACACTTAATTGTTCTTATTTAGTCAATAAGAGTAACAAGTACCTACAATATACTAATTCATGTATATGACAATATGCGAAAAGACTTTTTCCCCGAAAATCAATTATAATATGTGAAAGTAAATAATATTAATATAATTAATATTTAAAATTATATAAAAGTTGCTATGAAATCACCTCTTTAAAGCTGGCAAATATGCGTTACATTTTCAATAGTAACGGCTAAGTGGTTTTTGATTTTTTTTATTAATTTGTTTTTCAAAAAACATATACATCGATTTTGTAAAACTAAATTATTTCCTTATATTAACACTCCTAATAACTTATAATTATATTTAATTTAATTTTTATTTATATGTTTAATTTAATATCTTAAATTTTAAAACGTATGGTTCGTTTACATTCTGAGATTTGAATTTTGTATTTTGTCAATTTTTGTTTATGGTTTTTTTCACCTATATCTAATAGAATCATGTTTTATGATAATATACAATAGAAACATGTTTTTAAAAATGATCACTTATGTGACAGTATTACTATGCACTAACTTATTTTAACTTAACATAACAAAAAAACTTGCCGAGTTAATTTATTGGCAAACTATACAAATATATTTAATAAGATTATAAGGTGTCACAGATCAGGGAATTTCAGTAATAATAGGAATATCTGTCGTACTATAAAATGTCCTTTGCACAAACGATACAGGTCGAACGTCTCAGAAATCAACACGCTTGCCATTTAGAGGAACTTAGAGCTAGATTGGCTAGCGAGAGAGCTGCTTCAGGAAAACACCAAGAAGAAAAAGCTTTATCCGAGAAATATAAATGCCTGAAAGAAAAATATGCGAGACTCAAGCATGATGTTAAGGTAAGGCTTTTAGCTTCTCACCTTTTTATTTGATAGCATCTGGAATATGCTAAAAGTAAACTTTTGACTTGCCACGAACGTCATCTATTAGACGTATTTGGAAATGGCGTTAGAAGTGCGTTAATTCGGCGATTTACCATACTAAGTTTCTATACCAATTTTAAATTATATTTTTAAAGATTATTTTAAGATTTTTATATATAAAATAGGAAAAAGAAGATTACAGAAAACTAATAACACTATTGTTTCTAGATATCCATAGAGCGCCGAAATAAAAGACGGGAGATGAGCATGACCACGGGATCGGAGACTGAGAAATCTAACTCTCATAAAGCGACGCAAGAAAGGTGCAAACAGCCTTCTATCTCCCTCTCCTCTCTGATTTGAAAATTATATTGCAATTTCATGTTTTTTTTACAGATGTAAAGAATTGAATGAGAGATCTTCCAGTGTGGCTGCAGAGACTGAACCTAGTGTACGTGCGAACAACAACCCCACGTTAAAATACAACGATAATGAAACTTCTCAATCAGAGACGCAGAAATCCTACCAAAATAATAATTGGAATGTACCTAACACTGTGAGTTGTGTAATTTTTCGAGATTTTTTATAGATAATCATCATTGAAATATAAATGTGGAATAAAATTTTTACAATTAGTTTACTCTATAATTGCTTATTAGTCGCTTCAATTTTATCATATAAACCAAATATGACACAGAATTAGATTATTCCATTAAATGAATTCTATAGAAAAAGTACGAAAATGATTTGTAGATATACCTACCAATTATTTTACTAAATTTTCATGGAACTTACGAAACAACTAGAAATAGCAAGGCTCTGATCAGTGGAAAATTCGTCATTCTTCTTTCAAAACATTTGAAATTTTTAAATTATTAGGATTTAGTCTTGATGCATCCACTGGAAAAGGCAAAGACACTATAACATTTAGAGGTTACTATACCATAGAGATGTTTTTATATATGATTACCATAGAGCCTATTTTGATGTATTTTATAATTACATTGAAGTGGTTGTTGTAGCATATTTCTGTGAATCTAGAGAGTGACCCCAAGTATGTTCATGGTATTAGGGTACTAACTCAGTTAAGGTCCACAATCATGGACCTTACTGAGTTAGTCAAAGCAAAAATACTCCTTATGCACAGTGACACAGCGTTTTGTCGCTTGTACGCGCTTGTTCAAGTCGTATGTTCATAAAACGCATATGCATGTAACATACCCACCTAGATCCGATCTTATTTACGCAATGTTAGAGTAACGTTTTCATTGTTACTTATTTCCAGACGGCAACATCAGCTGAAACATCCCAAGTGTCTGCTGTTAAACATCAAAGGCCTCATCGAAGAACAGCGGTTGCCTTCAGGGAACCTCCTCGACGTAGGCGAGACAGAGATAGAGATACCGGTTCGTCTTTGGTTTCTTTCTAACTCTTTTGAGCCTCTGATGTTATTTCGCTTATTAGGTATTTGGCGACAAATTCAAATTAACTAGTCAAAATTTGATGATGGAATCTCAGGAAAATCCAGGTAAATACACAAAATTTCTCAAAATAACTAACACTTTTCACATATATGAAAACATCCTTGATATGTAAGAGTTGGGGAATCATTGTTTAAGTACCGTTTTAATATATTTTTTTAATGCGAAGCACTATTTCCGTATAAACAGGAGATACTTCTCTAAACAGGTGGTACAACTGATTGTCAAGATTCTTCGGATGCCACAACTGCAGACGAGAAACCCAAAGAGAATGTCAATGGTATGCATCAAAATTATTTAATAATATTTTTTAAAATTTAAATAGGAATTTGTATTTTATTCCACTCAAATGTTTTATCTTAGGGCACAGTCGTCGTAGGTGCTTCACTAGACTGAAATCAGCTTCAACGTCGCGTCTTAACTATTCACCTAAGTAAGTAATTATAATTCTTTGTATATTTCTTGCATATTCTTTTGTTATTTGACTAAAAATTTAAAAACGAAAAAGATTTTTTTTTATCTCACAAATTAATTTATTGTATTTGAAACAATAAAATATAAAAATCATTATGCTCAAATTGAACGAAGTACTTAATTCACAATTAATGAAATCTTTTATTCATTATAAAATCTTCCAGTTGAAGATGAATCAGAAGAAGATGATTAGATTGAGTGTGTAGATACAAACATCAATTTTGTACTTGTGTTTGTCTGAGTTAGTTTCTGTGTGCGTGGGCTTGTTATTTCTAAAAATGTCACACAAGCAGATAATTAGCTTTAAACCCCGTGGTAGCCTATATCAAAGGCTGTAAAAGTAAAAATATTGTGTTTATATGTGCTGGAGACAAGAGCTGTTAATGTATGCCATGCGATAATATTTGTAACTGTATAATATTATATTTATGTATTTTCAGACGCGGTGAAGGTTGGTCTAGCCCCTTAGAGTCTCTCAGGCAACAGTTACGTAAATTGGATGACTTGGAAGACCAGTTCCCCGATCTCGCTTGTCAACCGTCGTACAGTCTCAGATATCCTTTTGGAGAACTAGGTAAGTTAATATACACAGTGGAGGACTTATTTCTATTAGAGATCTCTTCCTCTCAACCCGTTGTTACCATTCACGACGGATTTATGTGGTTTATTGAGAATAGACAGTTTAGGAGCTGAAGAAAATTATTTGCTAATATTTACCACGAATAAACATCTTATTACTTATAACAAAGACTGATATTTCTGAAATTTATTATTGCCTCTTGCGGTTCGATCCCCCTTTCTCTCCAGTTTTCTTCGCCGCTCCGTACGCGTATTCTTCCGACAAATAAAATATATTAAAAAAAGCCAAGTTTAAAAAAAAATCAAAGCAGTATTTAAATTCAGTCACTTATTTAGGTGCGGTTACAACAGCCGATACTCCAGAGTTAGAGTTCGTTCGTCATCGAGCTTTAGTGGAACGAGAAGGTATGAGACGAGCTAGAGCTGTACTTAAACGAAGGCGAGAGGCGTTACAAGAGACTAGAGCGTCGTTATCTCCGCACCGGGCACCTTCGGTGAGTACATATATTATTTTTGCCTATATGATAAATGGGTCCCATTTGTCCCAGGGTCCACCTATATCGTCTATATGGTACATTAACAACGAGAGGAAATTGTAACAAAATCTTCAAGATATTTTTAGTTAAAAGGAGATATTTGTGAAATAATATTTCTTCATATTTTTAATTTCTTAAGAGGTTTTGTGTTAAATAAAAGTTATAGAGTGTATCTGACAAAAAAGAGTCAAAAATATTCCGGATAAAAACACTTTTTTTTTAGTTATTTTGTAACCGACAAAATGTTTGATTCTGGAGCACTCTAAATCGAATCTTGAATGAAATGTATATCATTCTCATTATAAATGCAAAAAGACAGGTTTCACACAATTTGACATTAAAAAAGGTGAGTTACATTTTCAACCTTAGTGAACACGATTTAATATAGATTTTAAAAAGCACCTTCCTGCTTGTCTTTTGAACATGACAATAGTGTATTCGGAGCTGGCTAAATTGAGAAGGATATATGACAGTTCTAATTTTTTCTGTCCTTTTGTTATACATATTGAGAGAAAACACAAGCTTGTCTTCTGAATAAGGTCGACAATTACCTAAATAATTTTCTGTGACTGGGCAATGCTGTAAGAAAAATGGTGTAAGCACGGTGTTCTTAAACATCATAAGTTATCAGTCAAATTATACTGTCAAAATTGTCAACGTTAAATTTGTAAACTATCTGCGACTATTTTAGTTGGTAAAATAAGAAAATAAAATCCTACTTGTTTTTGTTGTAGATGTATCGCTTAATAATTAGGAACCTATTGTACTCATTTTGTAGTTTAGTTAATCACTGAATTAAAAAAAAATTATGGCATGTTTACAATATTGTAATAAAATATTTAAAATGCAAATTTTCTTAATTAAAGTACGCGGATGTGCTTGTAGGTGTTGGGTGTCCAATAATCTCCAACAATCAATCAATCAATCTGCTTTAGTTTGAAATTAGGACTAAGTATTCGTTTTACAATATAGGGTTTCGTTTAAGTGCACGCTCTTTGTCGGTAAAAAAGTATTATTGTTCTTTACTAGGGCGCGTTCAGGGGTCATCTTGGGTCAGTCCTGAGTTTTGAGCTAGCTAAACTATTAGTTGAGCTAGCTAAATTGTATGATACTAATAGTACTAATCCGCGAGTTAATTGTCGCTCCAACTATTGTATGTACGAATCATTCGATTCGTACATACATTTATCTACAACCTCTAAATTTTTGCCATTGAAGTGGTCAGACATTTATTAATTTGTTTGACCATGATTTTACCTGCAATTTTTACTCTATTCTATTCTCTTTCTTTTTATTAATTCCACCTTAAATTTACATAATCAATTAAAATTTTATAAAGAATTACCCTTCAGAACCAGTTGACGGATGCTATAGTCAAACGTCATTTCAAACCTTCCGGTAATGCTATACCGAAAGGTCTGGTCGAAGTGACATTAAAGTAAAAGGTTCTGGACGCGCCAGTTTTTCACATAGAATTGTAATTTGTTTTTTTATTAGATACTTTTAGTCTATAGTATATAGCCATTTAAGTGTCTTCAATTAAAACTGCTAATATCAGGAGGAACGCGAAGCAACAGAACTAGAAGTGGCCTTACATCGTGCCCGAGCTTTGCTCGGCGAAAAGGAAATAAGGCTCAGGCACATCGAGCGAGCCTTACGAAGACTGGAAGACTCACATCCTCCGCCTCTAATACAGGTCTAGAATAGTGGACCTTAGACTGATAGTCTTATGTGCTAGTTTTGGTTGCATTTCTTCTAATCACAAGCTGATTATTAAATGTTATATTTGATGTTTTAGAGCCACTTTTTATGTTCTTCTTGCTTATATTTTGTATGGGCACTAGCGAAATTATCAACTTTGGAAATTATTTCGATGTTATGGAATTAATTACTTTTGTGTTGCCTTTTATTCCTTTCGTCTTTGAATTTTGTGTAAGCACAAGCTAAATAGCAAAAATTGGACTTTATGTTGTATCTCTAGAATATGTTTTACGTAGCATTATTTGTATTGTAACTTCTTCCCTTAGATCTCACAAAACAATAATGAAATGGGTAGTTATAATTATGTAAAATGACAGCGATAAGGTCTCTCTTTATGTTATGTATGTAAAACAATACTCTTTATGTTTTGGTCGTATTCGTCTACGGCCATTTTCTGTTGTCGTTGCCTAAATTACAGATAAATTACACTGTCATGGCATGAAATGTCATCGTGGGGAAATAGTTAATAGTTCAAGTAATATCCAATTAAAATAGAAGAATTAAGAAAAAAGGGTAGTGATGGTAATATTTAGATTTTACAACCAGGAGGTTACAACCAGCGAAGCATCTTCGGGTAGTGAGACAGCAGCCGAAGTAGAAGCAGGTGGAGCAGTGCTTCGTTCTCTGCGTGCTTTACACGCTGATGTCAGAGATATATGGAGAGCGTTAGACGCTAAAAGGCCACATACAGGTTTGGAAATCAGTCGTAAAAGCAAAAATATTTACAGTACCTACGTTAAGTGGAATAGCTAATCTTTGGGTGGTTGACAACAGGCTATTAGTTTGAAGAAATGACAAACTAAATATCAACAATTAAAACTAGATGGCGTTAGTGTCTAAACTAATTACAAACCAATTTTTAACAGAACCTTAAACAAGCTTTCTATAAATTGCTGTATATAGGTAGATACATGACATAAATGCAAAAAGTTGTATCTAAAGTTTATCTTCTTGCGTATGTATATTAGATCGATATATCATATACTTACGTTTACATTATTAAAAAATATGCCAACCGAATTGGGAACCTCCGTTTTGAAGTCGGTTAAAAAGTTTAATAGTTAGCTAGTTTTAAATTTAATACTGTCATTTCTTCGATTCCGTTGTGGATGGACTAAATTAAACGAATAGAAAGAGTGAGATTACCGCTCACTTGATATGTCTTAGTTGGCAAATTTTAAGCATATTTGGGTTTATTTTAACACGCATCATAAAATATGCTAATTAAAATATGCAAGTCAAAAGTATATGGTTCTTCAAAGTGTCAACTAACTTGACGTTTCTAAAATTCATTCTATCTCTTTCACATTGTATTGGAATGAAGAAGAGGCAAATAACTTCATTTTAGTCTAAGTGAATGTTGATTGTATTAATCTTGATGTCGCAATAGGATATGAAAAATAAAATATTATATATGTTTCAGCTTCTCCTGAGGCGAGTTCATGTAATGTAGCTACGACATCACAGACAAGAATGACTTTATCAGCAGTAAGTTGTTTGAAACAATTATTAACTTCGTATTCTACAATACAATAATGAATAGTTAAGGACTCCCATATGTATTTCTCGTGTAGGAAACCTTTTGCTGAGCAATGGAACGTATTTAGGCTTTTGATTGTACATGGTCGACAAAATTTCCCAATTTCTATACTTTTTTGGAAAAAATTACTGACAATATTAAGCTAGTATTTACAATTTCAAACCAAGCTCAAAGTTGTGTATATTTTGATCTCCAATTATTCTATTATTATTAATTAATTCAAATTTAAGTTTTCTATTGACATAATCAACAAATATAGCCATAGCCAGTCAAAGAAAAAGTACCGTTATTTAGTTTAGGTACTTTACATATGGTTATGAAAGTCTAGATTGAAGAATATAATTGTAATAACGATTTACAAGGTTAATAATCAAAATTATAATTAAACAATTCGAAAACTTTCAGATAATTGTACTTTTTAGGAAATTAAGCTTTAATTTTATATACCTATACAAATTAATATAAAAAAGGACAACTGTACAGCCATTACGTAAATTTATTTTATTTGATACTGTGCCATATTGTAGTCTATATAGTTATATGTTATTCCAATTTAAAACTAAATATTTTGATTGCGAAATATATAAAAAATGAGTGGATATATAACAGGTGTCATTACTAACCAGAGTCTATATATATTAGGTTCTGGCTATTAACGACACCTGTTCATAGGCATGCATCAGCTGTCGTTCGTTCAACCGTAATAGAGGGAACGTAACGACCCAACGCACAACGACACCATCACAGTGTTCTTTTAGTGAGCATGACACACTCATTCTTCTACAGATAATATAAAACGAGACTGATCACTAGATAACCAACAAATACTGGAACAGGAATAAAAAAATATAATATACTGTGTGAATTAGAATAAAAAGCGTGTAAATCTACGCATAATCCCCAGCGTTACTCGTATAAAAATTTAGTGCTACTAAGATCCGAACTCAGAATCAGTTGACTTATAGTACTGACCAGTGACCACTGGACACGCCATCATCTTCTCTCAAAAGATTAATGTATGATTCAATTTCAGCCTGATCCAATGATTCAAGACACTTCAGACGGTGGGGTCGCTGAGAGAGCTCGAGGTATACGTGCTTGGCTCCAAACAGCTCCTTAAGTATTTACATATACCGTCAATATACTAGGGGGTGTATTATAAACCCTTTTATCCATTCAGTTCACGGTCTACAAGTCTTTTGTTGTACTATGAACTTTATCAACAAGGGTATAAAGTTCGTGAATAAATAACTAGCAATGTAACTAAAAGGCAATAAGAGTTCATAATACAACCTCAGTAACCATTATATGCTAGTCAGACTTAGCTTGTTCATAACGGTAGTGTCTTGTAGGAGAAGATTATCATAATTTAAGGAAAACGGGCTTTTTACAATATGTGGTCATATCATTGACGTCATTTGTATTGGCCAAAATTTAGGCCGGACCCTAAGGATCAAAATCTCTTAAAATATATATTTAAGTATTGCATATCTCTATCTGTCAATATGAATAGAAAAACCATAGCGAAAATTACTTTAGTCAAATAAACACAGCTGATTTTCGTATTTACATTGTATGACTTTCATTAAAGTCGAAAATTGTACATTTATATTAACGTCAAATTATATGACAGCTGATCTTATTAAGTGGTGTACTGTGCTTGAATTTAGACAAGCGTATTATTTTGAGTAATCTAATAATGAGCATGAATCTAAAACATTAAATTGGAAGTAGGCTTTTAAATATAAAGAACGTTGAGAGAATATTTGCTATTACTTTTACTAGTCCAAATCTAGTCACAATATTAATATTAGTTATACGATAATTGCTATTTGAATGTCACGTTACTAACTTGTCACTAGTTACACCGTTGACATATCGCATTCTTGGTTATAAGGGCAAAATAAAAAAAGTTTTTTTTAGAGAATTCGCTTTTAAAGACTCCCACATTCCAGCTTATTTATTGTTAATATAATGTTGAATAAAATGTTTATTATTTAAGTTATAAATGTGACATAGCAGAGTTGTTCTTTAGTAACTATACTTGAAGCGGTGAAGAATTTCATTTTTTGCTTTTAGCATTTAATATTACACATTACAAAAATTTTGACTTGGGCCTTTATAGCGATGAGTGAAAGTACATCATCCGAACAGCCGACTATTTACGATATCTAAAAGGTAATGGAAATGTAATTCATCTGAAGCTTATCGTAAATCCACGTGATATATTAAAATTTCATTGTTTACCTTGGCAGTAGCCATGAAAGTAAGATACTAATAAAGCCGGCAGTTCATGTAAATGAAGAGATGAACATGTGATCTTGTTGGTATTTAACTAAAAAACTCTCCAAAAACATTCCAAGTATAAAATTTAACGTATAAATATAAATTTAGCCAAGTTTAGTTTTAAATGAAATATTTGATTCTCATTTATTTACAATCAATAAATAAGGTTAATTAATTATTAAATGCAGGGTTTTCCAAAGTGGTCGATATCGACTTTCAGTATCAAGTGATTTCTTGATATTGCATATATTTATTGGGCATTTTCTGACATAATAAAATATGACATTCCCAAAAAAATATTTTGACTCCTACATTGCGTATTTAGATTGACATTCCAAAATTCTATTAAATACCCCGATTACATATTTGCGTAAGCCTCGAGGTGAGTAGCAAGAGCGAACACTAGTTCGTAGGACTACTCAATACTAAATGAGTATGTCATACAAGAGGCAGAAGCAGCCTGGACATAACAGAAATATGTAAGAGCGGCTCATAATTATAAATTGTACTACTTCACTTGAGTGTAGGTGTGTCGCTTCATTTGAAGTGGATAATTGCACGGGTGCAACTCAAAAAGGGGCTACTCTTCAATCAACCCTAGTGCAAAGAGTACATTAGCGGGTTTTCGTGCCTCATGCATGCGTTGGGTGAGTTTACTCGATGATGTTAAAAATATTTCGTCGAACGTGTAATCCCCGTATAACTTTACTCAAACCTAGCCAAAAATAATATAGTGTCTAGGCTACGAACTCTAGTCAAACATCACTAAATAGTGATAATAATATATGACATAGAGATCAAATGTGCTAGTTACAATGTAATTTGAATGTTACACCTTTTAAGAAATTTTTGCTCATTCTTACTTGTTGACTGTGAAACAGTATCCACTGTGTGTTTATTACTTACATTTATGTATGGAGGTATACTTATATACAATATTGTATTTATTACCAATTGTATATAACCTTATTTATTATATACTGTATAAAAGTAAAACTTTTAAAGCCAAAAAAGATAATGTTATTAAACGACGAATTTTCTTGTTATCCATCATTACGTACTTTCTAAAGTCTCGTCTTTCTATTTTAGACAATAAAGTCTAAATTTGATTGTCATTGTATGTACATTTAATTCGTTAGAGGTAATTGAATTTTATTGAATAGTCACTGTCCAGCACAATTTTTTATTAGTGTTCTATTATATTTACATAGTTCTTAATGTGATGTGTGTTTTCTTGGCCTTCATTGTAAATTTTAAGGTGTTGTGATGCTTAGGGCATTTCATGACAAAATGACATTATTTCGCCGTTCATAGAAATCAAAGCAGTTTTTAATCAGTCAAAATTTTATGTATTTAGTCAAAATGTTTTAGCTAAATACGTTTGTGACCATACACATGTATTACGAATAGTCCTAAAATTGGATCAAGCGATACAACTTTTCTGTTGACTCGTCTTTTAATATATTGCACTAATACGGTGTTGACAAATATGTATACAATTCTCTAAGTATGTGGTAAAGACATTGCGTATAAATTTATTTAGCTTACACAAGAAAAAGTTGTTTGTATAAATATCTAATAGCGAAATACTCTACAACACAATGGTTATCAATTGAATTGCAAATACCACTCTTATAGCTCCCATAATAAGGTGCGCCTTCCGCTACACGGATCTCATATTTTATACATGAACATCATACATTTTTATGTTATATTGCAGCAATGATCTACCCATTCTCAAAACGCTTCGGTGAAACTTCGAAAGGTTTTTCACTCGACAGATTGGAAAGTAAATCTTACTACTTCTATTTAGAGCCCAATTTTTATTGAAATCATTTTGTCATCATTTGCTCATAGCAGTTCTCGCTAGGCGGGTAGACTGAATTACTGATGTGGTTGATTCGTTCGATGATATCATTACTATTATGGTGTAAACAACGAAAGTGCATATTTTACTTTAAAAAATGGTGTTATCGACCATGTACTAACACAACCAATTCTTATATCTTATATTTGGTGTTCATCATTTATGTTGATGAATTAATTACTTTCCAAATAAAATAGAAGCTGATAGCAAAGTTAATGAAGATAGGCATTTATTGCATTATAAACTACGAATATTGCGTTAATAAAAGTAATAAATTCTCATACCGTTTTATCTCGCTTAATTATATTTGACAAATTGCCAATTTTGAGCACGCGATGTATCTGACCGCCGACGGACGTTCGCTACTCAGTTTTACCGATAATGATTGATTAAAAATTCACTCACATTTGTTTGAGTTTGAATTTTTCTGATATTTTCTATGGATTACACAACATATTTACACAATTACTAACTTAATATGAAGTGAAAAAAGGAACGGACCGTACAGTTTTTTGAAAGTAAATAAGTTCGTATTTTATACGTTTTCAATATTTTTAATAAAAAATATATATTTGTTGGGTTTTGTTGGTTTATTTTTGTTTGTTTGTGTTTATTTAAATTTTTTTGCAAACCATACGTAAGTCACTGGAGTGAGCGGACTGAACGTCGCTACTTGCTGACGAGTCCATTTGTAGTGTGCTCTCCACAGACCCTACACAGTGGCGATTCGAGGTGACCATCCTTTTAAGACTTTCTGTCTCGCTTCTTGACTAGCGATACTACTTACACCTTAATGTAATGATATTATCTACACGATGATAGCGGCACTGTGATAATAATAATATTAGAAATCGTTACATCTAAATAAATTCTCATTATCATATTTATTTCATAACAAAATAATGTTCTTTGATAATTACTATGTTATTTTACGACGACAAAATTCAAGCATAACTTTTGTTCCTTAAATGTCTTTTTTTGAGTCTTAACTCATTTTGCAACTGTTGTTAATTTTATGCTGTCGATATTACCAGTCTTCTGCATTGTATTTACTGAATTTTAAAAGGATATCTTTTAATAGGTTGCAATTTTAATATATTGTTTTCTTACTATTAATTCTAAGAGACGGCTCCCTAAATACAATCTGGCCAACCACGGTGCTAACTCCCTGTATTTAGAACTATATCGCAGAGCTTCAAAGTTCAATATAGTGTACCTACGTAGATATATTCTAGTCTACGTTACTCGTATATAGGGAGCAGCTTCTTAAATGTTCATCATATTTATACACAAAATATCAATGACCACGATTATTATAATTAAAGTATAAGCTGCCCAATTTATTTTACAATAAGTGTTTAATGAAATTCTAATTACGTCCAAAACATTAAATAAAATATTATTTACATCTGTGTACTCACAATGTAGAAAACAATGAGAATTATCGCACATAGTTAAGAAAGTTCCATTGAAGTTATGTGAATTATAATGTTTAAGACGTAAATATGTACTCACATTACCTAAAGGTAATAAAACTAAGCAGTAACGATGTTAAACTATCGCAATTACATTATATAAAAAAAAACTATTAATAACAAGCCAAAAAATATTTTATTCCACCACCCGATTTTAAATAAAAAATAAAATTAAAATTATATATTATTTTGTTGCATGCTAAGGTCAGATGGCAGGAATAATCTTAATCTGAGTTTTATCAAATCTCTATTTAGCACTAGATTAGCGATAAATTAGATTTAGGATAAAATCCAGTGTTAATTACACTTAATTAAAGTTTGAAAATTGCTGCCAGATTGATGCGCCATAGTGATGTAATTTTTATTTTATTTTTTATTTGATCGGGAATTAATAATAAATTATAATTAAGCTGCAGTTTACACTATAGTCGTTTACAACGATAATAATAAAATGTTCTGCTGAAATAAAAATCAAACAAATCAAGAAATGTCTTGTTTCATTTAAGTATCTTTCACTTTATCGTCATTTGACGATTTTACCTCACTAATGTAGATGTCACGATAAGGATTATTATACCTGTAAAGAAAAAGTTTAAATACATATTTACCTTCTACCTATACTTTACCTATACCTTCTATTTAATTAATCAGTTGCTGATTAAGTGCCGAATATGTATCTGTCTAGTTCTTAGTAATGAGATATATTGGGATTTAAAAGAAAATAATACAGAGTTACTGTAGAAAATAATCCATTACCCGCAATGCACCAAATTAAATTAGTGGAAGGATTTTGTCTCGACGATGTATTCTATCTTAACTTGAATGACCTATTAAATGCGGTTTGAACATTTTGACATGTTTAAGTTTTTTATACTCCAATGTCAAAACATTAATTTTGAGTACTAAGACTTCATATAAAGACTAAATAAGTAAAAAAAATAATTAATATCTAAATTAGTATCAAAAAGCACCCAACTGACGTGCTATAAAAAACCAATGTCCTCCATCGCAATTCTTCGGATAATTTAATTGATGGCGTTCGTGGCAGACAAACTCATATTCAAGTTCTATGTTGCACTAATTCAGCGGGTTTTTAGTAGTTAAGTAATAGCAATTTTTAATAAAATCTTAAAGTAATTTCTTAAGAAAATAAAATACGAAATATATATTCTTACCAAGAACAGATCCTTTAGTACTCCTTCCATCATTATATTGAGATGAATGGCCTTTTATCAGTTGATTGCCTTTCGATATTTGAGGCGTACACTGGAGATTCTCCAGGTCTTCCGTAAGAGGTGTAAAAGATGACCAGACGTTCCATAGCTTTGAAGTGGCATTCCAGCTCGGTGTGCCGTGGAAATTGTGTGGTATCTAAGTAAAACATTCTTTTTGTGATAACCGAAAAAAAAATCTTTAAGTGAGTTGTATTATTGGTGCGTTTAAACTTTAAATTTGATATTGTCGAGATAAATAGATTGAACCTTGTTTGAAACATTAAAAATTCGTTTCTGTTTGTTCCAATTAATAGCAATTGGATAAACCAATCAGTATATACCTAAAACTTACTGCGGGATAGATTCATTGAATTCAAGCTTGAATATAAATGAGTAGGCTGTAGTGCTACCACTACAGCCTACTCATTTATATTCAAGCTTGGAAAAGAAATACACTCGGTCTTCATTGGTTGGAGTCTTAAGATAATGGCAGGTGTAACCAGGGCCGGATTTAAACTTATTGCCGCCCCTGGGCACTGAAGAAAATGCCGCCCCATCTAATCACTGAAATTTTACTTAAATTCATAGTTTTGATATCTTAATTTTTAAAAATAGAAATATATATGAATATTTTTAAAAATAGGAATAATTTATTGCAGAAAATTTATTATATAAATTATCTATATAATATAATATATACTTCAATAAAATAAAAAATATTTTTTTTGTTCTAAGAATTATAAATTTAAATTTTATTTTCAACTTTCCTAATTTTGCCGCCCTAAAAAATTTGCCGCCCTGGGCTATAGCCCCAACTGCCCCTAGTGGAAATCCACCACTGGGTGTAACATTACTCAAGTGCCAATGCCATGCTATATACGCGTACAATATTAAACAACAATATATAATTTGGCAAATGTCAAAAAAATTAGAACAAATTTTATATTTAGGTCCTATATTTACCTCAGCAAAATAAAAAAAACGATCTGCCTCTCAATGTGCGGTCGAATTGAAATGTTTCGAATGTGTTTGTTATTGGTACTACGATCGAATTGTCTCACGATTGAAAATGATTAACAATTAGTTTTTTTGGGACTGCAGATGGTCTTTACAGCTTTATCAGTGTTATAACGAGGCGAGAACCTTAAGGAGTCCTCCAGGGCGTTCGAGCCATGAGGGAGCAACAGACCTAAGGGTGGCTCGGAAGACTTGGACCTCGGCTCAGTACCCCTATTATGAAATTCAATCGAATTAAACGGTGTTTGTCATCAGCTGTTAAACTGTATGGAAGGGACAGTAGTGCTTCTGTTATGAAGCTTTAGAAACAATTTTTAATGTATACGATAATCAGCTGAAATGCAACTACGATCGAAACGTCACGATACGAAACTCTCACTAGTGGTTCAGGTGAGTCGTGTCGTGGAGGAGATGGTGTACAAAAAAACGGTTTATTAGTGTGTGACACAAGTTTTAGCGCTCGTAATCGGATCGGATTCGAAATCCATGGAGGTCTTAGTTCAGTAATGATTATCATAACCGGGTTTGTTATACTAGGTATTTGTTTATCATGCAAATTAGGGAGGGAAATATGGATGTAAATACAAGCTTGTATGTTTATTATGATCACACAAACGCGCAAGAGATCTTTTATTTCTTTGGACCTTAATTTATACCTAAAGATATGTTAAAGTTGTAAAAAAATGTCCACACTTTAAGAGGTTACATTGAGGTCATTGAAGATGATAATAGTATAAAATATGTGGTACTTACTCTTTCATTATTGATAGTCCACATTATAGTTGGTGCTGGTAATCCTGTGGAGGTACAGTTTATTGTTGCCGGACCTGAATCTAGCCTCGTTACTGTCATTACCGCATCAGTTGGGGACACTGGAAAATAAATAACTCATCTAAGAAGTCTGGAGATTGCATCTGATATATCAATGGTATAACTAAAAATAGTTCTAGATTTAATAACTTGTTATTTTAGGTAAGTTTAATCTTTTCCAGACTATTTATTTTTTCAATTAACCGGCAAAACTTCCTATGTGGTCTATAATAGATACTACTGCGGAGTTACCATTTATAAAATTAAACTCACCTAAAGCTTCTACCACAATCTCCTTTTCATCAACTCTGAAATATGGCCTTTCTCCGGACACTTCACAGCCGAAGGAGAAGTCTCGCTTCGGTGGCAGCAGAGGCTCGACAGTGAACACGCATTTTCCGGTAATTCCACTATCCACAGCTTCCAAACATTCGACGTTCATTATGCTTTCTACTAGATTCCATGATTGTTTTTTGCTCAAACTTCCTATCTGATTCTGTAATAGAAATAAAGATGAATTGATAGAGTTATACTCGAAAGACACCACATTGGGCAATCATAGGTCCAAAACTGCTTATTTTTATTATTTTATTTGTGTACTTAAGTTACACATGCATGCATGCATAATATAAACATTTTAATTAATTTATTTAGCTGTACGAGGACGTGGGCACAGTATTGAAACAAAATATGTTCATTTTAATTCACCAGTCAGAAACCAGACATAATATTGCTGACGCAGATCTTAAGCATTTATTAACTACCTTAGTATAAAGTAATCTATACTAATAATATAACTAGGTAAAGTTTGTAAAGTTGTAAGGATAATCTCTGAAACTACTTTCTACTAAAAAAATCTTTTTGTGTTTTTGTGTAGTATACTACATTTATCGGGGAAGGTTAGGGTTAGGTTTAGGCTATATTAAATTTCTGTAAGACCGAACTCCACGCAGGCACAGCTGCATGCGGAAGCTAGTAATCTATAAACTTAGAAACATCCCACAACGTTTTTCATAATTTACTTACATGAATGTGATGACTTTAACCATTAAACAATGGAGTATTCACATTTCATTAAAAGTTGGTACAGACGAATGACTTGCTGTATATTCTAACTATAACACCTGACTACTAAGTCCAGAATATTCTAATATTGTTGTTGTACCTAATTTATAAAAAAAACACCACTAACTCCAATGCCACTTGCCGGTAGTTAGTTAATTAATTCAACGCTCATTATTTACTCCATCCGCCCAAAAACAGAAGGTCAATTATAATAGTTTATGTCATCACATCAAATGAGGACATTTTACAAAGTATAGAATAGATTAACTTCTAAGGACACAGGATCGTTTAAAAATTATAATTATTTGCTTTAGTGAGTTAATTGACAGTGACCGCCAATGATGAGGGCTTCTCTAGACAGTATAGTTGTAGTATAGGTGAACTATTTACAATGTAAAAATATTTACACTTTTGATTAGATTTCTGGGAATATTTTAGCCCAGGAAAGATTCGATTGGATTGATAAGGCCACAGAACAGATAAAAGTCTGTGGATAAGACCGTTTTTTTCGTCAATAATGAGTTCTATGTTTTTTTATCTATGTGCTATTAATATTTTGTAATTTACGAACCCACCAGCACCACGACAATAGAATATCTACTGTGTCTGGTCTGTGATTTATTTGAAGCGCCAGCCAGCAGTTTGTTACAACTCACTAATCTAGGCCCACACAATCCTGCAGCAGACCAATGACCTATTGATTGTAGTGTGGAGGACAAGGCCTGTTAAGCGATTCTGATTTAGAGGTCTTCTCTCTACACAGATGACCGAATTTCCGGGCTCGTCATTCGCCTTACAATACTGCATGCGCACGGGATGCAGTGATAAAATGATGTCAAGCAGCAAGGTTCTCAATAAATTAGCAATCGAATGGCCCGAAATCTTGCACACCACAGACTAATAGGTATTAAAGATAATCTTTATGTATAGTCTATAGTACATCAAGCGTAGCCGTTTGAGCTTAATACCATCCTTACACCGTTCGAGACCTTCGAGATATCGTGATATAGACAGCATCCGTAGTGGATCTGGTCTGTAGTCATGAGAATAGCCGATAGCAGCGTTGTTGTTCATCCAGCAGTTGGAGATTAGATAGCTAGTTCCTCTACGAAGTCAATATAAAAGGGAAAATGTAAGTAGAATATGACTTTAAAGATTCCTGATGGAACATTATTATTGTATATATAAATATTATTCTTAAACTCATACATATTGTTCAGTATGAATTGCTAACGAAGATAAATATGACAAATTCGCATAAATATATAAACATCCATGATTCGAGTAATAAATATTCGTATTTATCTCAAATATCTGCCCCAGGACTCGAATCCGTGACGGTAGCTGGCTAAGAAGCGACCGGTCAAAAGGTCGATGGTTCACTTACTTCGGGTCTAAAGATCATAAACTGCTGCTTATTTTTGCTTAGTTTCACTGATTGTAACGAGTCGTTCATATAAAGGTTCCAAGAGCAAGTTATCTCCCACCCGAAGTCTGGCTTCCATTCTTGCGTGATGTCTACTTTAGTAGCTGTCACCAACACTGAAAAAAGATCACGATAATGATTAAACTTTAATAGTTATATTAAATTATGGCGTGGAAGTTTTACATGAGAATAAACCTTTGGACCTTTATGACACAAAATTAATTAATATACAATAATAATTTGTTTGTTGAACCATTTAACTTGGAAAAGATTCACGAAAAGGTTTACATTTTTTTTATTTATACACAACTTGAAGGCTACTTTCCGCGCTATCTAGTAACGCTAGTTTCGCCGTCTAGTAACTACTGCGACGATATGGGTCTTGTACGTTGGTGCATCACTATTTAGAGAACGAAATTATCTCCCGAGGCTTGAAGTTTTGTTTTGATATTAATTGTATTTTTGAACATAGTGTTATTCCATGTCAAAAAGCAATATCGTGCAACATATGGAATAAATAATACAGTACTCTTTGATGAATTGCGTCATTGACAAAATGGCGGTGCTTAACATTTATAGTCGAAAACAATTCGTACCTATTCAAGAAAGAAGAATGGACATTGTTAAATTTAGACATGACTCAAAAGTCTTAGATACGAAGCCAAAACTACTATAATATTATTAGCATTTTATTTATCTGTGGAAAGTATCTATGTACTTTCTCAGAATGTCCACAAATCTGTTTAACAAATTGGCCGTCGTCAAAGTATAAAGAAACGAACCACGTTACGTCACTCTAGTGCCATCTATTGTAAGTAATTATTATCCGTGAGTAACTTTTTGATTTTGTATATGACCAATGTATATACCTACTCGTTGGATGTAGGAAAATGAAAAATGCTGGCAGTCTGGTAAAGGACTAAAAATATTAGAATTTTTACTCTTACCGCAAGCTCATAGAATTACCATGGTAAACTTGGGCACGTTAAAAATCTCCACTTGCACTGACTAAGTAAACAGTTTAATTCCACATGAGTGGATTAAGTTCTTGTGTAATTATGTAAATGGTTCACATTTTGCAGGTTTTACGTGCTTTTGTCACGCAGACATGACTTAACATAATATATGCGAAATGCGATGCGATTAGCTGTGTCTATAGGCACGATGAGAGCGGAAGTTCGACGGAGTGGAAATTATGACGTCACCTAGTCTGGGACTATTCGCGTAATCTACGATACAAATTGAACTGTGGATGGAAATTCGAACGGAGTTTAAATTGAATGTGGATTTAAGGATTTAGGGAAAATTCTTACAGAGTTTTATGCCTGTTCGTTTTAGGTCAAGTTCCCAAAGTAGATAAACGAACAGACATCTTAGATTAACCTTCAATAACAGTACGTCTATGTAGCAAAGTTGAATAAAACGTTTTTTAAACAAAATGGTCAGAGTCGTCGGTTAGTTGTGAGCGTCTCTCGGCTAATTTGATTCTTAATGGAACTTAATATAAAGTGGTTTAGTTAACTTCATATTGCACCATTTCCTGTTGAAGCAGTTCGCAGTATTTCGGCGTGGAAGGAAAGCTAGCCAGTGTAATTACAAGACGTGGGAGGTATTAACATTTCCTGTTTCCACAATATTCACGCACGATGTGTGTCTATAGTGGTGTCTTTACGAAATGATTACCAGTAACCAACAGATGGACCATCTCCTTGTTTGGCATCCTTTGATATGAAAAAGAAAACAAATTAAGCACTTAAAGGCCGTCTGATTGAAACAATCAAATAGCCTTTAACTGCCTGAACATGAATTTTATTAATTTATGTGATTTGGGGCCATTATTAGACAATATTTTCAGATTTTTCACTGCGAACTAAAAGATCTATTGTGACTTGCCACCAATAAGTATAGTTCTTTGACCTGGGCAATTTTATTAACTTCCGGATTTGTTTAGCTTCAAGGGGTTTATTTTCATTTGGGTCGATTATGTAGACACATGGGGAGACCCCCTGATGAAGCCTTTGCTTATAGATAAGGGGTTCACAGTCACTTAGGAGGTGCATTGGGTTTTCACGCTTCTGTTCACTGTCACCTACAAACGTCAGAAACTCTTAATCTCATATTGAATGTCTGTTTAGTTCCCTAAGTATTCTATCAAAATTAATAAGAACTTTGACTACTATTTTGAACTATTTCAATGCACCAACGATGAGGTTTAGATGCTGAACCCTGACCACTACTAGAGGCTCGCAACACGTAGGAACAGATGTTGGAATAATGAATACGTTAAGTTTTGTTCATGGATGTTTGCATTTTATTTAGGATATTTAAATAATAATATTTATTACACTATTGTTAATTGCTTTAGATAATAGTTGTGAATATTATATTCTATTCTATTCTATTCTATTCTATTCTATTCTATTCTATTCTATTCTATTCTATTCTATTCTATTCTATTCTATTCTATTCTATTCTATTCTATTCTATTCTATTCTATTCTATTCTATTCTATTCTATTCTATATTTATTATCACTTTGCTGTTCAATTTCTATTTCTATGACGGTTGCGTTTGCGAAAAAGATACCAATGTTACATTCTCGTGTTCATATTAAATTGATCATTATGGATAAAGAATACAACAAAACACTTTCTTTTATTAATGACACCAATAAGTATTAACATTTAAAAAATAATGACACTTACCCTTACACCGAATATATAGCCCAAATTAAGTAATATTAAGATGTAAGTGTTATGGATACTAGATAACAGAAAAACAAATATAATTTTATGGATATCTAATATTAGAATCTAATAATTATACATACATAAATATATAAAAAACCATGACTCGCAAACAAATATTCGTGTTTTGTGTAATTCACACATACTTGATAAACCTATTTGGTGGACGGCCCTCTCGCCGTCTGGCCGGTCGAGTGGTCGGTACCCCTGCTCACTAAGCCATAGGTCCCGGGTTCGAATCCCAGTAGGGATAGATATTTGTATGAATACAAAGATTTGTTTACAATTCTTAGGTTTTTGTTTGTTTATTCAGTATATTTCTGATATTAATATACATATATATTACTATCTTAATTATCTAGTATCTAGTTATCTAGTACTTTGGGCTAGATGATAGGTTTGAGGGTGAGAATTATTATTATTAATATTATTCACACTTCATAAACCTAGTTAAATGATGGGTTTTTATTCATTACACTATTATGATTAATAACGACAGAAAGAGTCGCATGTACGCATTATCTAATAGCGCTATCATATCTCACTGAAGGCAAGTTAGTTGACAACTTCAACTAGACCACTTGACTGCATGAGGGCACTGTTTACGAATAATAGCTATCAACGATGTATTGTTTGCGTTATAAGAGGGGATTTGGGGATTAAATATGAGGGGCCGAATTTAAAGAATTAATGAAGAATTTAAGTTGGGTACAATTTAGAGATGGGGTAGGTAATTATGAAATTTATTACATTAAAATCTTTAGAACAGTAGGTACTTATAGAATAGAATATATCTTTGCTGTACATCCATAAACGTCACAATTTTTTTAAGGAAAATTTTGTTTCCCATTATTTATCATTTGACAGAACGAATAATCGTTCTGTCAAAATAAGCGAATCGAATGAAGAAGATACATTTGAAAATTTGTATCATCAACAAGCTTAAAAGTCCACCAAATAGGTAATTTACAAAAAGTTCCATCGACTTACTAGTTTTATTAATAAATATAGGTAGGTAGGTATCTACGTCTCGAGGAGTATTATTCCGCACCAATTTTATAATATTGATCGGTAACGAACCAGGGCTTGATGTTATCAATATTTAGTTTGTTGTAGAATCCGTGATGTCAATCATGGCACTTGTAAAAGTATTAAAAAATAACTTCAATGATTAACTAGTGGCTCTAAAAGGCCCTTCCTTGATCAGCGGGTGTTTACGCTAGTATTTAGGCAACGTTTAAATTAAAATCTCGTAAACGAATTAAAGCTTTTACTCGTATACGGTGACAATACTATACAGTAATTTTTGCACGTTCATAATTGCAATAGTGGCGCCGTAAGTGGTAAATTGGCGAACTAAAGTTTCAACAGTGTCTTCATATGACAGTAGGTGGCGGTAACAGAGCTTTATCGTATAATATCTAATCGCGTTTTTAAACGGGATATACAGACTAAAGACTAAAATTTATACACACGTACTTAAGCATCAGTCACTTGTCGTTTCATATTGTTTAAATTAAACCACTGTGTAAAGGAAGCCCCGGCATATCTCATAAAGAGGCATAAGTTGACTGCTTAAAATAGATCGCTTGATCTTATGTGGGTATTGTTTACATGCAATTAAGAAGGTTAAGTTCGGGAGTATTGTTAATGGAAAAGGGCTTGCGGTGGTCGCATATCTGTTTAGTCTTTAGTTAAAGCTTTGGAGATGAAAAAACATTAATTAAATTATTTTGTATGGATTCCATTCTTTAATCCTACAAGGTAGCCAAGTATTAATATTTCTTACTTTCCCCAATACGTAATATAAAAAAAGCAATTACTAATGGCAGTTTGAAATTTTCATTATTAAAATTTAATGATGAACTGTATATGTAGCTGAGAAGTACCATAGTAATATTTATTGAAGCATTATCTCGTAAATAATTAATTACTTACCCATAAAGTCTAATATGTTGAGTATGTTTGTACTTTCAATATTCAACAAATTAAATTTTGCACACTAGTTTCAAGTGGAATATCTGCGACAATACATTTTATTCATCACAAATTTCATTCATACTTTATTTATATCAAAATGAATTTCATTTATCTTTCAATAATAATATTTTTATTTATTTATTTGTATTACCAGTAATTGTTCCTCTGATTAATGTATATGCATACCAAATAATATATAACTTATAGCTAAGTGTACAATAGAAAAACAATACATGCATATAGTAGATAAGTTGTAATTACGAATAAAATATATTAAAGAAATTTGGTTATAAAATATGTAAACTATATGTAATTTACGAAGTTGATATTTGAGCTTAATATGATAATATTTAGCTCAAATATCAAGCTTTAGCTTCATAGAAATCTGAGAGAACGAAAGAGAGGTGATTTGTCTGAAGCAAATGAAACATTTTATATAACACAAAAATTGACAAAAAATAAGAAAGATATAATTGGGTTGTATTTGCTTTGCGTATCCATCCATCCTATTTATTTGTAAAACAATTTTTAAAGTCCACTTATAAGGCCAACCCCTAAATACCTACCCCATCTTACCCGATATTTGCATCCAACGTACGTACTCATTAACTTTCAACATTATTAAGCTAGGGGCGCTCAAAAAATGTCCCTTAGTTACTCGCTTTGAGTCTTCTAAGATGGGCTTAATTTACTCAATTGACCGTCGCGCGCGCCTTAATACTTTAATGCTTCGTATTTAGGGCATCGCTAAGATGATATCTGTTTAGGGTTCTGTCATAAAGAAGATGAAAATGTAACATATTGGTGAAAGAAGAATGATTGAAGTAAGTTATATTATCCTCTCCGAGCGTGAGTTAGATAGTGCAAACACAGATTTATGTTACCTTTTTATTTAGAAAATATTAAATTATTTTAGACAAAAAACCCCTTTTCCAAAACGTATTCCTCAGTATCCATATGTATTCATTGATATAAAAGTTACCAATTTAAAAATTCAATCAGTTTTGGAAATCGACCATCTGGGAAATGTAGACATTTCCCAGATGGTCGACTGACGGAATACAATAGCATAGATGCTTTTGCCAAATATATCTTACAAAAATTTATTGAAATATCACTTTTTTGTGATACGTCTTAACAAGTACATTGGTCATTCTACCTATACGGATGTTGCTTCGTAGACGGATAACAAGATTCGGTAGGAAGACAATCATTTGATGTTTGCGTTGTTTCCGTTTGTGCAACGATCTGGGTTGATTACTTTGGTAGATGACACCGACAAAAGGAATCTCAGATAGTAGATAAGATAGTTGTGTCTTTGTATTTAATGTTTTGAGTCTGATCAGACTTACAAACTATAAACATTAGTTGATAGGTAATAACGAATTGTACTAGTTATTAAATTTATTACTAGTTTTAAAAAGTGCTTCGAAGGCATTTTAATAATTAGTTACACTATTTTGAGCAATGTCGTTGGCCTTCCTAAAAGTGAAAAATAAGATTTTTTAGTGATAAATTAGTAACTTGAAGACGAATTTCATAATTTGTTTAAAAATTGAACTGAACTTTGTAAGCTGTGTTAGGTAAAATGCGAATAGGCGATTTTTTTACTTGTTTCTCACAATTTCTTTCGGACATTCCTATTTGCGCTCTGCTTTTCCAAATTGTAAAACAAGCATTTCATTTAACAAATTCTGTTATATTTAAGCGTCAGTAATATTCGTTATAGTTTAACAAATGTGCATTTAATGGCAGCCATCATAAAACACTATGGAGTCATAAGGCCGCCCATACGCGCCACACTATAATTGATTTTAATTGAACATGATTACAACAACTGCTCGGTGCGTGCTTTCTTATGAGAAAAATATACAATTCAAACTAGTTACAGCTTTGTCTTTGGTATGCAAAGGGGAATTAGGCACTAATGAACAGAGTCTCTTTAGATTGGTTTGTAGCGTCGTTTTCTTCTGTATTACATTTAAAATATTAAAAACGCAGTGTAAAATAGATTAAAACTCATTAATAATGTCTTACGTATAATTAATATCAATATTGAGGAGGCAATGTGTCTAAAAATACTGAGTAAAGTGTTTTAACTTATGCAGTACAATATTTGAATTTGTAAATAAGATGAGCACTATATTTTGTCACTTGCTTATTATATATAATTTTACAAAACTTAATATAATAAATGGTATAAATAGTTAGCCACAATAGTAGTAATATATAACTGATATTCCATTTAATTTAATGCTTAAAGCAAGATATAGCTAGAAATATTTTCAAGATAAGTCATAATGCTTTAACAGTTATTTATATAAGTTTGTAAACTCTTCCAACAAGTAACTTTCCATTACAGTAGATTAAGTCGTATCTAGACAAAACTTCTGTAAATATTAATATTGCGAAAGTAATAAAAAAATAATACAGCTTTCTCAACTCAAGCTCTCGTTAGCTAAATGTATGTAAGGCCATGTTTTTGCTATGACAGAGATTGCGAAAGGTACCCTGTCGTTCGTCGAGATATCCATTAAAGCGGAATACGTTAGTTTTTACTGAGTAAGCCGGGGCATTCCCGGATAGTCACATAGGTTTTCCAAAGTAAAAAAGGCCGTGTAGTATAAACATTCACATTTAGGTTTTTAAAAATTAATATAATATTAAAAATGAACACAAGAGTAAAAATGTTATAAAGCACAAAACAATTGGACTCACCCAATGAAAAGGCGAAAAGTGCCACAATAGTATTTCCAGCAGCCATATCCGGTTCTATGTATGTTAATGGATCAGTAATAGAACTACTGTTAAAAGGATTGTTATCAACAATCTTCCTATAAATAAAAAAGCGTGTAAACAATGTTGTCTGTATGTCACCGCTGTATAAAAGATACTGACGACATAAAGCTGCGCACGCGCTTGTCACACCGAATTAAGGGTACTGGCGCTTCGACAGACTAATGGGCGACTTTAAATTTGTGCTTAGTAACTTTAGAGTGGTATCATGTTATTATTTTATATGCTGTCACAAAAATATTCTTGATACTTTTAACAATAAAAAGTCTATTTTTTATTTGATTTAAAAAGGTATCACAAAAACTTGAATAACTGAGCATGGAGCGACAAAGTCGTTAAGTTTGACAGTCTTACAGATTTTGATAGAGTTTTAAAGCTGCGGTAAAGGATAAATAAAACCGTTTGTATCACCTCAAACAATAATTAACATTAATCAAATGATAGGTCTGTACATAGAGAAAAAAACACTAGATTTGTTTGCAACGAACGAAATCTCTTAAAAGTAATCTGTAGCCTGGTGTAAGTTTCAATCATATTGAACAATCTCGATCATGTTTGTTGTCATGATTTTAAATCGTATTAAAAT